>CM053161.1:68594621-70047121 GCA_028571685.1 Heterohyrax brucei | reverse complement strand
AGTCCATCTTTTGATGATCTATCCCCCCACCCCACCGCCCGCCACCCTGGGGAATTAAAAAAAAAGAAAGAAAAATCCTCATTGCTGTCCAGTCAATTCTGACTCCCAGCGACCCTGTAAAACAGTAGAACTAGCCCGTAGGGTCTCCAAGGAGAGCCTCATGGATTCAAACTGCAGATCCTTTGGGTTAGCAGTCAGAGCACTTAACCACCACGCCACCAGAGCGATGTTCCCTGCACCTAAAAAAGAGAGGCAAGGCCAAATTGAGTGTTAACTGAAAGCTGTTCAGCGGAAGATCCCTGAGCCGAGTCTCCTTCATGCCAAGGGCAAGTTGATGAAGTTGGGGCCCCGCCGCCCTCGGGTGGGTGTAGGCGGTCCCACGCAGCCCGGATTTGCGCCCGGGGCACCTCGCCCGGTGGAAAGCCACCCACGTGGGACGCCCTGGACCGCATTTCCGCCCAGACTGCACTCCCACCTCCCAGCGCCCGTCCCCGCCGGCCACTCGCGCTGCCCACTAGGTGGCGCCTGCGCTCTAGTGGGCGCCTCGCAGGCACAGGCGGCGGCAGTCGCGGTGCCCAGCGACTCTCCCATCTCAACCCGGGATTCCAGGGACCGGAGGGCAGCGCCGGCCATCAAGGTAGGACTCCTGAGTCCGGGGCGCTTTCTGCGGCGTTCTGGGGTTGGGGTGGGCAGTGTGGTGGCTGCCAGGTCCCGCTGGCGGTTTCCAGAAAGAACCGGTGAAGTCGGAGCAGCCTCACGTGTTGTTGTTGCCTGGGGGGTCCCGGAGACCCTCAGTCTCCAAGCCGGGCCTAGGGGCAGAGCCCAACACCCGGGACACTCTCCGGCAAACATCCTCCAGTAGCGGTGCTTCTGGAAAGCGTGCCTGGATCCCCAAATGGCAAGCCCAGAAAAGAGAAAGGAGTGACTGTCGCTCAGAGTGACTTCAGTGTTGGAGCTGAGCCTTGATAAGATCCACTCACCACTTGCTCAAACTTGAGCAGCACTTTACAGTCGCTTGAGAAGCGTTAAAAAAATGCTGATGCTTCCCCCTGCCCCCCAGAAATGGAGATATAATTATTGGTCTCAGTTGGGGCCTGGGCATCCGGATATTTAAAAAGCTCCCCGGAGAGTCCAACGTTCAGCCAAGATTCTGAGGGCCCTTGATCTCCAGGGCTGGGGAAAAGCTGAGTATGTTTGTTACAGCCCAGGATGCTGCTTCCTCTCTCATTTGCTCTTTTTTTTTTTTTTTCTTTTTTAAAAGTGCCTTTCGGGCAGGAAATACCTCTGCCTTAAAGCTATCAAACCCAAGATCACAAACCAAATACCACCAGTAGGGCTGATTCTGAAAGAGTTTACTGGGAAAGTGGGCAGGGAACGGAAAGACACAGATAAAGGGAATCAGAGAGAAGAGTCAGTCTGAGGTTCTTCCTCCTCGCTCATGTGGAGCAGCGGTGGAGGGGAACACAAATGGGAACGGACACTGGCAGGAGCAACTTCATCATTTCAGAGAATGTGTCTGAGCAAGGCAGAGTAAGAGCTCCTGTCACTAAAAAAATGACTCCTTGTATTTACATAGGAAACCCTGGTGGTGTAGTGGTTAAATGCTACGTGTGCTAACCAGACATTTGGCAGGTCAGATCCACCAGGAGCTCCTTGGAAACTCCGTAGAGCAGTTCTACTCTGTCCTGTAGGGTAGCTATGAGTCAGAATTGACTCGACGACTCTGAGGTTTGGTTTTTTGGTTTTATACTTACATAAAGGCAAAATGGTACCAACCTACTAACCTGGTCTTGGAGGCCCTAGCACCACCCCTTCCTCATGTGTGCCTCTGGCTGACCCCCCTAACCACGCTCATCCTCAGTTTCCTCATCCGTGAAACTGGTAGGACAGTATGAGACTCCTTGTGTTGTGGGAATTAGTAACACTGAAAGTGAAGTTTGTTCTAGGCTTCCTGCATGCCAGACACTGTGTAAACGCATTCTGCGTGTTGCCTAGCCCGCTGCTAACCATAACCCATGGGGTAGCACACAGATCATCACCCTATTTGATAGATGAGGAAGCCAAGGTTCAGAGACATGGAAGAATTTGCTCAGGGTTGTAAATACATTAATGGAAACCCTGGCAATGCAGCAGTTAAGAGCTATGGCTGGTAACCAAAAGGTGGGCAGTTTGAATCCACCAGATGCTCCTTGGAAACCCTGTGGGACAGGTCTGCTCTGTCCTTGTAAGGTCACTGTGAGTTGGAGTTGACTGGCCAGCAGTGGGTGTGGTTTTGGAATAGTCTGACTCTAACCTGAGTGGCAAGTCTCCCTTGTGGACTGAGAGGATGGAGACAATACACATATCACAGGTGCAGGTGCATAGCACATGCTCCATAGAAGCTAGTTTAGGAAACCCCTGGCATAGTTTGGCAGTTGAGATCCACCAGGCGCTCCTTGTAAACTCTATGGGGCAGTTGTATTCTGACCTCTAGGGTCTCTATGAGTTTGATCTGACTCAGTGGTGGTGGGTTTGGTTTGGGGTGTGTGGCATAGTGGTTAAGTGCTGTATCTGCCAACCAGAAGGTCAGCAGTTTGAATCTGCCAGGCACTCTTTGGGAACTCTGTGGGGCAGTTCTACTCTGTCCTACTGGGTTGCTATGAGTCAGAAGCCACTCAGTGGCAAAGAGTATGGCTTTGGGGATTTTGAGCTGTGAACAGAGTGCTTTTACCAAATCGACTTCTTCACTGATTCAAAAAATATCTATTACTGTGAGCCTACTATGTACCAGACAGTTTGGGTGTGTCTATTTAAGCATTTTACCTTTTAAAAATAATTTGTTTTTTATTATTGAAAATGTACACAGCAGAGTATGCACCAATTCAACAATCTCTGCAAGTGAAATTCAGTGACTTTGATTACAATCTTCAAGTTCAGTCATTCTCACCTTCCTTTTTCCAAATTGTTCTTCTCTCACTCATATAAACTCCCTGCCTCTTAATTTTCTTGTCTGCTCTTTTGGGTTCCTGTTGGCCATTTGCTTCCAGTACTGTGTTCAAGACAGACATTCTTTACTAATTCAGCTACTGTTTGGTTACAAGAAGGAAACTCTGATGGCATAGTGGTTAAGTGCTACATCTGCTAACCAGAAGGTCAGCAGCTCGAATCCACCAGGCACTCCTTGGGAACTCAGTGGGGCAGTTCTATTCTGTCCTTCTGGGTTGCTCTGAGTCAGAATCCACTCAGTGGCAATGAGCATGATTTTTGAAAGATTGTAATGGTTTTTGAAAGATTGTAATGGTTTTTGAAAATTGTAATCAAAGTCGCTGAATGGCACTTGACCTTCTTTACTAATTAATTGCACAGACATTCTTTACTAATTAAGCTATTGTTTGGTTACAAGAAGGAAACCCTGGTGGCATACTGGTTAAGTGCTACATCTGCCAGACAAGAGCCTGGCAATTCAGATCTGCCAGGTGCTCCAGGGAAACTCTATGGGGCAGTTCTACTCCATTCTGTAGGGTTGCTATGAGTTGGAATTGGTTTGATAGCACTGGGTTTTGGGGTTTTTTGTTGTTGTTTGGGGGGGTTGTTTTATTTTATTTTATTTTGGTTACGAGAAGACCTCAGTGGGTATTTTTGGTGTAAAGTTTAAAGATTATCTCAGGGCAGTAGTTTCAGTGGCTCATGCAGTGTCCATGGCTCCAGGAAGTTTGGAATCCATGAGAACTGGGGAATTTTGTTCTGCATTTCCTCCCCTTTGGGTCAAGATTTGTCGACAGAATCTTTGACCAAAATGTTCAATAATGGTAGCCAAGCACCATCCCGTTCTTCTGGTCTCATTTTGTGCCAAGCAGCTTTCCAGATGCTGGAGATGAAACAGTCAAGAAGACAGAAGGAAGCCAGTGTTCAAGGAGTCACTATCTTAATGAATGGGAGGAAAAGGAAAGTTAGGCATCGCTACATGAGCCATCACGCGCAAAGACGCAAGAGCGGGATTCCGAAGGAGCCTACCTTGGCTTGAGGCTTAGAAGGCTGAGAAGCAGTGCTGCAGGGGTGGGGGGCTGGGGGGGTGAGGCAAGAACAAGTGTTTGAAGCCGCAAGAGGAGCATTTGCAAAGGCCTGGAGATAGCCAAGAGCTTGGCAAAGTCCAAGAGAACCAGTGCTCAGAGTTGTCGTTCGTTGCCTTCGTACTGATTCTGACTCGTGGTGATCCCGTGTGTGCAGAGTAGAACAGCCTCATAGGGTTTCCAAAGCAGTAAATCTTTATGGAAGCAGGCAGCTGGCTTCTTTGACCTGCAGAGCGGCTGGTAGATTTGAAACAGCAGCCTTTTCGTTAGCAGCTGAGCACTGTAATCAGTGCTCTATCAGGGCTCCTGGTCGTACATAGTTTGGGCTTTGTAGGTCAGAGGGTTTCTGTCACAGCTACACAGCTCTGCCTTTATAGCACAAAAATAGACATGAAGAATGTGTAAATGAAAGTGTGCAGCTTTGTTTCCATGAAACTTGATTCATGAACCCTGAAATTCAAGTTTATATGTATTCTTTTCCATGGAAGATTCTTCTATTGGTATTTTTCAACCATTTAAAACATTATGGCTCTACACGTCTGTAGGATGTTGTCCTACTGGCCTCTTACAAGAGGGGAGTGGAGAGGGTGGAGAGGAGGGGACAGGAGATTGTTAAGAGGATATGACATGTATAGAATGGAAAGGAGGAGTGTGCTGCCGCTGGGCAAAGGGAAGGGAAGGAGCTGTAGACAGACAGGCCTGCGAATTTAAATTGGATAGTACCCTTTCACTCAATCACAATTAAAAAAAAAAATCATTCTTATTTGTAGGTTGTACGGAAACAGGCAGTGAAGGCAGATGTGGGCCACGGTTTGCCATGGATCTAGAATCATGGGGCCTGTGGTTCAGAAAGAGTGTCCGTCTAGTTGAATTCTTTATGGAGGCATGAATCTCCGAACAACTTTCTTGGTCTTTTCTGAATTCATTTTTTATGGTGCTTTAGTTGAAGGTTTACAGAACAAATTAATTTCCCATTCAGTAGTTTATACACACATTGTTAAGTGACATTGGTTGCAGTCCCCACACTGTGTCAGTACTCTCCCTGTTATCACTCCAAGTTCCCCAGTCCCAGGTGTCTGGTTTTCTTATCTCTTCCTGCCTCTTCATCTTTGCTTTGGGGCTGATGTTGCCCTTTTGATCTCCTGTAGATGATTGTTCTAAGGAGAACTTTCTTGACAAGTGTTATTGTTTATTATATAGGCCTGTCATTCGGCTGACAGGTGATCCCTGGGGTTGGCTTCAGTTCCAAGAGACAGAGGTGTCTGAGGGCCACAGACTCAAGGGTTCTTCCAGACCGGTAAGTCTGGTCTTTTTATTATTCGAAATTTGTTCTGTGTATTCTTCCCCACTCTAACTGGAATCTTCTATTGTGATCCCAGTCAGAGTGGTCACTAGTGGTACCCGGGCACTATGTAGCGCTTCTGGTCTCCCGCTGGGGGAGGCTGTGATTCCTGTGATCCATTAGTCCTTTGGCCTAATTGCTCCCTTGAGTCTTTGGTTTTCTTCAGTCTGCTTCGCTTCAGATAGAAAAAGGCCTGCAGTTATTATCTAGGGTGGCTGTCCATAGTCTTTTAAGACCTTGGTCACCACTTATCAAGATTGGATGCAGAACATTGTCTTTATGAACTGTGTTGTGTCCCTTGACCTAGATGTCCCAGAGATAAGCTGTTTCTTCAGTGCCCCAATAAAACAGAGCTTCTAGTCTCTCTAGTGAAGCAGCTTTGATTTCCCCCAAAGTGCATCATGAGACGAAGAATGATTGCCAGGAGTGTATTTAGGACGTAATTCCAGGAAGGCCAGCAAGAAAGTATAGTGACCCAGTAGGGGGTGTGGTGATGGTGACTTTCCACTGGGGGCAACTGAGGCTTAGCCCTGGTGGAGACCCTAGAGAGACTCTCAGAAGTGCCCCACCCCCCAGACAAGACACTGGGGGGATTTATCCTTACCTCCTGCCCCTCATTATTTGAGGGTGTCTCTCTTGCCTTCATGCCCTGACACTTCTGGCCTGTGAGTGCTCTGTGGGCAGACCGAAAGAAGCCAGAAACAGCCAGTGCATCTGGAAACTGTCTTCACGTTACCTCTGGGGTGGGCTGAGGAGTGTGGGTGGGGCCCCAGCAGCATCTGCTGCTAAGCATTCCTGGCTTTGTTTTCTGGAGCCTGCTTCTCCTACCACAGGGAGCTTGTCAGATGATTCGGTGTGGCAGGGAGACATTGTGCTGAAGAATGTCAAGTCTCATGACAGGAATGTGACTCCGTTTTTTAAAACTGCCTCTTGTACCCTGGCCTGCCTGCCCCTCCATACCCAGCATGCCGCTTGGTAGCCCCAGATCAGGCCTAGCCATATGGGCCTTTCAGTTCCTTGAACTTACCAGACTTTTCCTTTTGACTACAGCTGACAAAAGTCTCAGTGAGCTACCAGAATGATTTTGCCACGTTTGCTTGCCTCTCTTTTTGTTGAAAAGCGAGCAGGCCTCAAATTCAGGACATTTATTAGAAGCCCCTAGGCAATGCAGCTGGTGAACTACTTGACTAATAACCAAAACACGGGTAGTTTGAACCCACCCAGAGGCTCCCTGAAAGAAAGGCCTGGCACCCCCTCTCCTGAAAGGGCTCGACCTTGAAAACCATAGAATGCAGTTCTACTCAGAGACACATGGGCTCACCTTGAGTTGCAGTCGACTGACTGGTGACTGGTTATCTGGTCACAGTCACTAGGTACATTTTAGTAGCATTGTTTTGTTTCGATTTGGTTTTTTACAGCTTTTTCCTATACGTGGCCAGTGTGACTGGCTTTGTGGTGACAGTACTAATGTAAGATTTCCTTTAAAAATAAATGTATGTCAACAAATTTAAAGAGAAACTTTTAAATTTAAAATTTAAAGAGAAATATTAAAAATAATAGTATAACTAAAACCCACTGCTGTCGCATCAGTGTTGACCCACAGTGACCCTACAGACAGAGGAGAACTGCCCTACAGAGTTTCCAAGGAGGGCCTGGTGGGTTTGAACTGCCAACCTTCTCGTTTACAGTCGTAGCTCTTAGCTGCTGCCTACGCCACCAGAGTTTCCTAAGAATAATAGTAACCACCACTTAGTGAGTGCTTTCTGTGTGCTGAGTGCTATTCTAAGCGCTTTACATGCCTAGCTCAGTTAATTGTCACCCAATCATGTAGGTTAAAGTTCTATTTGATGACAGTTCTGTGATTATGGGGAGTTCTAGTGGTGCAGCAGTTAAGAGCTTAAACCAAAAACCAAAACTGATGCCACTGAGTTGATCCCAAGTCATCCTGTATAGTACAGGATAGAACTGCCCATAGAGCTTCCAACGAGCACCTGGCAGATTTGAACTGCTGACCTTTGAGTTGGCAGATGTAACTCTTAACCGCTATACCAATTGGGTTTCCAGTTCAGTGCTTAGCAACTACTCCCTGAAAGGTTGACAGTGTTTGAACCCACCTAGTAGCTCTGTGGGAGAAAGACCGGACAGTCTTCTCGCAGAAAGACTGCAACCTAGAAAACGCTGTGGGACAGTTCTGCTCTGCTGCATGGGGTTTCAGTGAGTCATGACTCAATGGCACCCACAACAGCAACAACCACTATTCTTAGCCTCATTTTACAGCTGAGGAAACAGGCTTCGGGAAGTTAAGCAACAGCCCAAAGTTATATAAGCTACAGACTAAACCCAAACCCCAACCCACCGCCATCACATTGACTCTGACTCACAGTGACCCTATAGACAGAGTAGAATTGCCCCACAGCGTTTCCAACGAACGCCCCGTAGATTTGAGCTGCGGACCTTTTAGAAAGCAGATGTAGCACTTAACTTGCTCCTGAATAGCAGAGCTGAAATAAGAACCCAGGAGGGTCCTGCTCCAGAGTTCGTCCCTCCTAATCACAGCCTTACACTGCTTCTCACAGATGTGACAAGAGAGAAATGTGAAGGAGAAATTGGGGGAGCTGAAGTGAGAAGAGAGCAGACTTAAAGAGTTCCTCTCTTGTTTAGCTGAAATCTGTTCCCTTGCAGAAATTCTAGTGGCACAGTGATTAAGTGATACAGCTGCTAAGCAGAAGGTCAGCAGTTCGAGTCTGCCAGGCACTCCGTGGAGACTCTATGGGGCAGTTCTGCTCACCCTAGAGGATCACTGTGAGTTGGAATCAACTTGATAGCAGTGGGTTTGGTCTTGGTTTTTTTTCTCCCCATATCTTCCACTCTTCAGTTGTCATTGTTGCCTCTGGAGCCCCAGAGAACAAATCTGCTCCCTTTGTGTCACTGCAGCCTTCAGATGTTTGGTGACAGTGAACTGGCTGGCCCTCCTGGGCCCTCACTCTCCTAGGTTAAACACTGCCGGTTCCTTCTGCTTATTTTTGGTTGTATACTCTTAACACCTTCACCAAGCACAGAACCTCTCTCTTATTTATTCATTGTTCATTCAGTACAAATTATCAATTTATTTTTATTGTCACACTTCTTTTGCAGGCCTCTGACAGCTCAGGCTGGGCTCAGGGTGGGTGACTGTGGTTGGAATGACTGACACATCAAAGGGTGTGTAGGTAGTGATGTAATAGTGATGTCAAAGAAGAAGGTAGTCCTTTGCCATGAGACCTGAAGAACTGAGTGGTGATGACTACCATTAATGAACATCTTGATCAAAGACTCTCTGAAAGTAGCCTGAGCAGAAAGGGGGGAAAATATGGAACAGAAGTTAAAATCTTATAGGCTCCAGACTTTTGAAAGCCATGGAGGCTGAAGGAAAACTCCTGAAACTATTGTTCAGAGATAATCTTGAAACCTGATACCAAAAATATCCCCTGCAGTCTTCTTTTAACCAAACAGTAGTTTAGCTTAATTAGTAAAGAATGTCTGCTCTGAGCACTGGGCTGTTTTAAAGAACTGTCTACATGGGATCAAACAGATAACAGCAAGTAGACAGGAAGTGTGGAGACAGTGAGTTCGTTGTAACAGAGGAGGAACACTCTGGGCAGAGAAAGTGAGGATCGTTGCACAACTCAACGAATATAATCAAAGTCTCTGAATTGTACATGTGGAAACTGTTGAGCTGGTGTATGCTTTGCTGTGTATACTTTCAGCAACAATTCAAACAAAAGGGAAGACGAGCTGGTCACCGAGGAGGAACTGTTCAGGGCCAGCATTACAAAAACTAAACCCAATGTCCTCAAGTTGATTCTGACTCACGGCGACCCTACAGGTCAGCGTAGGTCTGCCTCGTAGAGTTTCCAAGGCTGTACTCTTTACAGAGGCAGACTGCCATATCTGCCTTTGGCGGAGTGGCTAGTGAGTTTGAACTGCTGGCCTTCCAGTGAGCAGCCAAGCAATTAACCACCAGGGCCCCTTGTTACAGGGACTTGAGCCTGGAATCCTCCTCCTTTGCAGGCCAGAGGTGGAGCTTCTATAGTGCACTTCGAGATAATCAGGCTGCTAGGGACGGACTAACCCAGTTCTTAACAGACTGGTGAGGAAGCCAGACCACAAGTGTTTTAAATCACAGTGGGACAAGGACCTGAGGAGCAGCCTGAATCTTCTATGTCACCTCCGTCATCAGCACATTCTTTTCCCTGAAGGAAAGTACACAGGGAAAGTCAGATTCTAATTGCAGGGTTGGTATTCCTGGAATCAAAGCAAGGTGAGCCAGATGAATGATTTCAGCAGCCAGGAAAGCCTAAGGATATTTGTATCCTCTTTGGGATACAGGAGTCCCAAATGGTAGGACCACTGGCAGCATCCCCATTGCTGCGTTCAGGGCAGGCATGACTAATCAATTACTGTGCTCTTTCCTTCCTGCTGTTCCCTGGACCAACCTTCAGATCCTTGTCAAGAAAGTGTCTCAGGAAGCTCTGGCCATGCCGCTGAGCTGCCTCAAGGAGATTTTGAGAGCTCCCACCACTCTAGACAATGTGGGAAACAAGACAGACTCTCAAAGACTTAGCTTTGATGCTGCTTTCCTGGGCTATGTACACACACACCACCATTTTTTCTCTAACTGCTGTTCCTTTGGAAACCCAGGCAGCCTGGTGGGTAAGTGCTAAAGCTGCCAACCAAGAGGTCGGCAGTTCAGATCCACCAGGCGCTCCTTGGAAACATTGTGGGACAGCTGTGTGCTGTCCTGTAGGGCCACTAAGAGTCAGAATCAACTCGACAGCAGTGAGATTCTTTTGGCATCCCTGAATGGCCCAGATGGTTAATGTACTTGCTTGCTAATGGAAGGTTGGAAGTTTGTGTCTACCCAGAGGCTTCTTGAAAGACAGGCCTGGCAATCAGCTTCTTGAAAAATCAGCCACAGAAAGCCCTGTGGATCCAACTTTTACTCTGCCCCACATCGGAGCGTCGTGCATCGGAATCAACTTGACAACAGCTGGTTATTCTTCCTCCTCTCATGTTAACACAATTTGGCCCTCTTTATTGTCATTGTCAAGTCTTGATTAGATTTCCAGGCCTTGAGATACATCCTGTCTTGCTTTAAGGACTTTTGCAGACCAGTGTACATTCTACTTTCTTATTGGGTACCCCTGAGACAACTTCTTGCAAGCAAGACGCTGTTGACCAGACTGTTGGGTTTTGTTCTGATGCAGAGTTGATAGCAGCACAATTTAAAGCTGTTGCTGCTTCTAGCACTTGCCTGTGACTGGGGCCTTGGGTGTGATGGATGCTGGAGAGACATGAAGCAAGGGCAGGAGGCTAAACCCCACAAAGCCTGAGATTGCTGCTTAGGAACGTTGGTATGCTTAACTAAAGAGTTGGGAGTCTTATTATTTTGGAGCAAGCTGACTTTTTGCCAGCCTTTCAAGTTTTTTTTTATACTGTGTACATGGCTTCTCTTTGCACTCGTATAAAGACTGTAAGAAAAATAAGTGCCTAATGAGAATCTATGGCCCCTGGTGCCATCAAGGGAGGCATCTTTGAGCTCCTTAAGAGGAAAGGCAGTCCCTGCTGTCAGGTGCAGCTTGTCTGGCAGGAAGGACACAGTCTCACTGCCCCCAGGAAGGCTACTGGTCTGATGAAAGAGTCCACTCCCTAACCTGAGAAAGTCTGATGGAAGAGAGGCACCCTGCCTCCGAAGCAGGAACGATGTCCCTGGCTACAGAGTTCTCCGTCTCTGCTGGTGCTCCTCCTCCGTCACCAGGCACAGACCAGGTCCCTCATCCATCACAGCTTGTTAGACTGTGCAGAGACGTCTTAGAGGGCCACGATTGCTGAGGGTGTGGCTCAGCAGTTTTGTTTTTCTCATACTTTTTATGTTTACGGAAAAACTGAGCAGATAGTACAGAATGTTCCCGTATACCCCAGGCCCAGTTTCTGATATTAATTAATATTTTACCTTTACTGTGGTAGGTCTGTTACAACTGGCAAGCCAATATGGACTTGCTGTCGTTAACTAACTGCCACTGCCGGCGGTTGCCGTGGAGTCCTCCTGTGGGCCACGTAGGGTCTTCCAGGGCTGATTTTCAGTTGATTGCCAGGCCTTTCATCAGAAGCACCCCTGGGTAAACTTGAACCTCTGTCCTAATAATTAGCTGGTGAGCACATTAACTGCTTGCACCACTCAGGGTTCCACATGAAAGTTTGGAGCCACTCTGTCCATCATCAAAAACCAAGAACAACCTGCAGTTTCTTAATTTTTACCAATGTCCTTTTTCCATTCCAGGATCCCACATGACACTCTGTAGCTTTGTCTCCTTGGGCTCCTCTGGGCAATGATAGTCTTCTGAGACTTTCCTGGTTTTGAGGACTTAGGCAGTTCCAAGAAGTACTGCTCATGAATTTTTATGGGATTCCTCACTACTGGGATTTGTCTGATATTTTCCTCACGATTAGACTGGGATTTTGTCTGATTGGAGTGGTGAAAGACCACAGAGGTGCAGTACCACCTCAGGTTACAGGTTAACCTTGGCCTTACTCACCTGCCGAGGTAGGGCTCCTCAGATTTCTCTGCTACAGAGTTTCTCTTTCTCTCCCACTTTCCACAGTCCACCTTATGGAAGTAAATCACTGCATAGCTGACACTTCAGTGAGGAGTTATACACCCTGCTTCAGCATGGGGTAACATCATAAATTATTCAAATTTTTCTGCATGGGGGATTTGTCTCCTCTGTTATTTTTTTATTTTGATTTATATCAAAATAGACTGCTGGGTATTCATTTTATACTTTGGGTTACAATCTAGTACTGCTTTCTTTTGTTGCTTGTATTGTTCAGTATGCCCACTAGAAGCAGAATTTGGGTTTTTAGGTCCCGGGGCATTTCTTTTATGTAGTAAAGTATGAAATCCACCTGGACCTGGGTTCATTTTCCAGCTCTCCCACTTACTGGCTGTGTGTGCTCTCACACAAATTCATCAGTCTCTTGAGCCTCCTCAGTTTTCTTAGCTGAAAAATGGAGCTAATGTTGCTATCTCTGTCTTCTTGTTGGGTATCTTCGAATCAGTTTTTGACTCATGGAGACCCCATGTGACATAGGGCTTTGTAAGCTGTCATCTTTACAGAAGAAGCAGATTGCTGGGTCTTTTTCCTGTAGAGCCACTGGCTGGGTTCGAACTGACGACCCTTCAGTTAGCAGCCAAGTACGAAACTTCTGCACCACCAGGGTACCTTCCTTCTTCTTTAGGAATGCTGAATAAGGTGCACATAATAAGCCTGCAAATAGAAGTTGTCATGACTGTTAGTCTGGCCTTCAGATTTCTTTGGGATTTGCATCCCAACCAAACCAAACCCATTGTTAAGTCGAGTCCAACTCATAGTGACCCTCTAGGACAGAGTGAACTGCCCTATAGAGTTTTCAAGGAGCGCCTAGTGGATTTGAACTGCCAGTCTTTTGATTAGCAGCTGTAGCTCTTAACCACTATGCCACCAGGTTTTCCGACCTGGCTCCAGAAGGTCATTAATCAAGGCCAAGGCTGCCTTTATGAGACTTAACCTTCCAATATGAGAGGCTTGTGTCGAGAGGTTCCTGCAGTGCATTGTCTTCTCCCTAGTCACCTCTTCTCATCTGGCAGTCCAACATCCTCTCCACTTTGCCTCCCAACCCCTCTACACTTCAGCCAAACAGGTGACCCACTTACAGTGTCTTCTGCTGACTGACACAGCCCCCCATCCTCATTGCCTCAGTCCCACTTTAAACACCACTTCCCCTGGACACCACGCTGCTGGACTCCCAGAGTGCCAAGCCCACGTTAGTCTGACATGCCTCCTCACTGTAGGCCCCATGCTGCAGATGCTGCTCACTGTGTCCTCTGCTGGACAGTCCTTCTTCTTATCCGTCTCTTACTCCACTTGTGTGCACTGGGCTCCCCATAGATGTCTGTGGACTGGTTTGTACCTGTGGTAGATTCTGACAAGACAGAGGAAGTAGGGGAAAGACTATATCCTGGGAGCTGGTAGGGCCGGACTGGGCACTCTGCCAGGGGAGAACTTCTCAGAGGTCGAAAGGCTGACCCTCCGTCACTTCCGCTTCTTGCGGTTCCTGATATGTTCAAAAATGAAGAAATGCAAAGCAGGGTACCAAAATAGTGGCTGAATTAAACTGTATGCTCCCAGCAGGGTGTCTCAGGGACAGGGGCTATAGCTATTAACTCTGTCACTCTAGTGTCAGAAGACTAATGCTGGGCCCCTTCATGACTGTAATGGCCCCTTGCCCACCCCCCCCCCACTAGGATGGGAGCATAGCCCCTGGAGTTTCTTTTTCTTAGGGTAGGAGTGGGAATAGCACAATATTCCCTCGGGTGGGCACTGCTGAGGGGCCCAGCAAAGGCCTGTAGTCACCAAGGGCCTAACTGAAACGTCTCCGAACGTGATGCTGAGAGTCTTTAGACCCCTTAGGAAAAACTGAGAGCCCCAGGGTCACAGAGACTTTCCACCTGAAGAAGAAATGGTCACCAGAGAAGCCGAGGAAAGAGGACAAGCAGCTTTCCCATCACCCCTGTGGTCCCGGTCACTGGGAATTGACTGGCTGGTCACTGGAATTGACTGGTCCACGTCAGCTTCATTCTGAGGAGGTGGGGTCGGGGGGACACTGAAGGTGAGGGGACACAGAGCTTGCTTCTGGCTCCCTGTCTCTGCCCTCCTGTTGGTCAGCTGTCTTAGGGCTTTTTGTCCTTAGGATAGTTGCTGAAACTCGGGGGGGTTTTGGCATTGGATTTATTTGCTTCTGATTTTTTTGGCCTATGGGGACACACATGCAACACAGACACACGTGCCCTTCCCCCGTTTGGTACTGTTCCAAGTGTCTGCAGAATTCATAGGCCTGGAGACACAGCCTCTGTCTCCCTTGCTCTCCTCTCCTCTCCCCCCACCCCCACCCCCCAAGCCTGTTGTTGTCCTTATCCTCAGCCGGAAGCCCTCTCTGTCATGGGGCCAGACTCCCGGCCACTTGTTCCACTCCAGCTGCTGCTGCCTCGAGGTTCCGGCCAACTCTTATTTCCATAGCAACTGAAACTCGTTTTTCCATCCCTGCATTTTCACTTTGGAAAGGAAACCCATACAGTGTTTTTAAAGTAAAATATATATATATTATATATATATATACATATATATATATTGAGCCAACATCTGGCATACTCAGCTTGGAACTCTGCTGGCCTCCCGGCATCCCTGACTCCTCAGGCCCCCCAACAATCCTCACCTTCTTCCCTCTTCCTGCCTTTATCTGTCTGACTCCCTGGGGCTCCTGGCTCAAATGCAGGTTTGAAGAGAAGTCTGAGTGGTTCCTTTCTGTCTAAATGAATGCAAGATGCCTTTGTGTTTTGCCAGGCGGAGCAAAGGAGAAGGTTAGAGACTATTTCGATTGCATCAGGTGATGCTAGCTGCGTCACCAAGGGTGTCTGTTTATTTACTGTCCCTTTGGCTAGAGAGATCAGAGGTTGTCTCAATGTGTCATTGTGTCACCTCTGAAGATGAGGATCTCACTCTCCAGCTCCTGCCTCACTCTGGCCTTGTCTAGGCAGGATTTGAGACCTATACTCCACATGTGGTTGTTGGGGCAGCTTTCCATCTGCAGGAGCCTGCTGTTGAGTTTTGACTCACAGCGAACCCCTGTGACTGGAAGCAGACTGCCAGGTCTTTCTGCTGCAGAGTAGGCGAGGTTTGAACTGCCAGCCTTTCCGTTAGCAGCCAGGCTCTTAGCTGTGTGACGCTGGGTCTCTTTATGGGGACTCAGGAGTACAGTCTTTCCATTAGCGGCCAAGCTCTTAACTGTGTGATGCTGGGTCTTTTTATGGGGACTCAGGAGTATGATCTCAAGGGGGCTAGGAAAGCTCTCCTATCTCCCACTGCCCCCAAATAATTTCCTTCCTGACCCGGCCCTTGCCTCATGCCTAACTTCTCCTACTGGCTGTGCATTGCAGTGGAAAGCCCAATAACACTGTAGTGGTTAAGAGCTACAGCTGCTAACCAAACTGTTGGCATTTCAAGTCCACCAGGGACTCTGGGAAATCCTGTGGGGCAGCAGTAGGGCAGTTCTTCTCAGTCCTGTTTAAAAAAACGAACAACAACAACAAAACCAGTGCTGTTGAGTCAATTCTATCTCCTAGCAACACTATAGGACAGAGCGGAACTGCTCCATAGAGTTTCCGAGAAGGACCTGGTGGATTTTGAACTGCTTTTTGGTTAGCAGACGTAGCAGTTAACCACGTACACCACCAGGGTTTCCCCTCAGTCCTATAGGGTTGTGATAAGCCGGAGTTCTCTCAAAGGCAATAGGTTTAAAGAGTGTGTTTCATTGGGCTCACATCCCATTTTTCTCATAAAAATGCAAAGTGCACTTTAAGCTGTGACCCACTTAGACACCTCTCGCCCCTTGTGCACAGTTGATATTCCTTAGATTGAATTAACATCTGAGCATCAAGTGGTTTAACAAATGGCTTTCTGATTTGACATCTGGCCAGAAGAATACTTCTGCATCGGAACCCTGGATAGGCACTTTTTGGCAAGAAGAGATTTCTGTCTTTTTTGTTCCTTGAATTAGTCACGGTTTGTGGATTATCCACTTCCTGCACCCTACCCACACCTCCGTCCACACAGAGAAGTGAGTCAAGCAGAAAGTACAGGAATCTGGTTCTAGTTCAGCAGTTTCTTTTCATGGTTGCTTGAAAAACTGTGTGCTGGAGAATGAAGAGTGTCAGTAAACATGGGCAGAGGGCGAGGATGCTGTCTGTCCAAATGGTATCTTTCTCTGCTCTGCACAGCATGCTGACTCCCCTCGCCCTGCTGCCTAGTTGAGCTGGACTTGGGGAGTCACTGGTGATGTGTTTTTTTGAACACGAAGTGGGGGAAGAGCCTCCACGGTCTGTGTGGCTCTGGCTATGAAAAATACAAGCTGCGTTTGACTGAATGACAAAAAGAAATCTGTTGGGCCAGGAAGCGTAGTAAATACCGTGACCCTCTGCGAATGTGCACAGCCCAAACAGCTTTTTCCAGTCTGGAAAAATGAAGAGATTTGTCTGTGCAAACCCAGCCAAGTCTCCACCCTCCTCCCCGTCTGCCACCACCACCCCTCGCCTCCTGGCAAGGCTTCCCACCCTGCCCCAGACATCAGACACTCAGTCATCAGCTTTTATCCTCTGTGACATGCTTTGCCCCAGGAAGTAACATTGCCCAGACTCTGGGGAGATACACCAGCCTCTGCCAAACGTCTTTTAGAGATGTCTGTCTGGACGGTGGCACAGTGCTTGGAATGCAGCTGCTCCTTAAGAGGACAGCAGTTCGAATCCAACAGCTACTTCTTAGAAACCTTGCGAGGCTGTTTTACTCTGTCCTATAGGGTCACTGGAACCCCCGTGATACAATGGTTAAGAACTACAGCAAGCTATAGCTGCTAATCAAAAAGTCGGCTGTTCAGATCCGCCAGCTGCTCATTGGAAACACTGTGGAGCAGTTCTGCTCTGTCCCATAGATAGGGTAGCTGTGGGTCAGAATCAACAGCAGTGGGTTGGGTCTGATTGGCTTTTGGGGTTTTTTCCCAGATTTTATTTGTTTTATTGTTGTTGCGAATATATACAACAAAACCTAACACCAATTCAACAACTTTCGCAGGTACAATTCAGTGACACTGCTTACATTCTTTGAATTGTGCCACCGGTCCCACCCGTCTTTCCTGAGCTGTTCTTCCCTCATTAACATAAACTAACTACCCCCAAGGTTCCTATCCAGTCTTTCAAGTTGCTAAGGTCAGTTTGGAAATGCTACTGGCAGAGTGGTTATGAGCTATGGCCGCAGTTCAAATCCACCAGCCACTCCTTGGAAGCCCTCTGGGGCAGTCCTTCTCTGTCCTGTCGGGTCACTGTGAGTCAGAGTCGACTCTATGGCAGTGGGTTTGTTTGGCTTTTGGTTGTCAGGTTGATCCTATGTAGTTCTTAAAAGATCATAATGCTTATGACTGGCATTTTTTACTCATTAGGCTAACCTGTGATTTTAAGAACACTTTTTCAGGGGTTATTTTTGGCTAAAGTTTAAAGATTATCTCAGGACAATCATTTCAGGGGGATCATTCTGCCTCAATGGCTCCAGAAAGTTTGGAACCCATGAAATTCAAAATTCTGTTCTGCATTCCCCCCCCCCTTTGGATCATTGCTCTTTTATGGAATCTTTGATCAAAATGTTCAGTAATGGTAAGTGGCCACCACTGAGTTCTGGTCTCGTGGAAAAAGGGACATTTGTTCATGGAAGTAATTATCCACCCATTCCCTGTCTGTCTCCTGTTCCTGACTCTCCTTCTTCCTTTGTTGCTCCAGGTGAGTAGAGATCAGCTGTTGTGTCTTGGATGGGTGCTCACAAGCTTTTAAGACCCCAGGCATTATGCAACAGATTAGGAGGTAAAACAGAAGCACTAAACGTATTTTATTAGGCCAATTAACTGGGATAGTCCATGAAACTGTGACCCTCAACTTCTAGATGTCTGCTTGGATTTTATCCTCCATCTCTGACCTTGACCAGAGTTGGGCTGCAGCAAAATTATGTAGTTGGCAAAGTCAAGTCTGGTGTCTCCTCTTCCCTTGCTCACATCCCCTCTATCTCTATGGAAACACTAATGGTGTAGTGGTTAAGAGCTATGTCTGCCAACTACCAGCTGCCCCCTGGAAACTATAAGGTCACTGTGAGTTGGAGTCAACTTAACGACAATGGATTAGTGGGTTTCTATCTCCTTAAGACAGTGTTTATAGGAAAGACTTGCAAAAGGTGAGATTTAAAAACTAGTAGCTCTAGGCTAGCACAGGGAATGGAGACTGGGTGGGGGAACTTCCCAAGGGCTCTCAAAACTGAGCCAGTTAGCAAGGACAACCTTTAGTGGATACACTATGTGAGAGACTTTTGTCTTAGTTATTTAGCGTTATCTATACAGGTTTCCCCTCGCTATTTGAAAGTAGAGTGTTCCAGTGGAATCTTTCATGAGCGGAAATGGCGTAAAGCAAAGAAAAAATTACCATTGATTTACATGGGGAAAAAATTTTAATTGTACTTTAAGTGAAGGTTTCCAGAGCAAATTAGTTTCTCATTAAGCATTTGACACACATATTGTTTGGTGATACTTGTTGCTGTCAGGGGTTGAATTGTGTCGTTAAACATGTGTATCAGTTTGGCTAGTCTGTGGTTTCCAGCATCTTGTGATTGCCTACTGTTCTGTCGTCTGATGTGATTATCCCATGTGTCGTCAGTCCTGGCTCCATGATGTTAATGAGGTGGGATTAGACACAGTTATGTTAATGAGGCAGAACTCAATCTACAAGATTAGATTTTGTTTTAAATCAATCTCTTTCAAGATATAAAAGAGAGACGTGAACAGAGAGACATGGGAAGATCCTACTACAGAGACAGTAGTACCAGGAGCAGAGCCCATCCCTTGGACCCGCGGTTCCTATGCCTGGAAGCTTCTAGACCAAGGCAAGACTGATGATAAGGACCTTTCTCCAGAGCTGACAGAAAGAGAAAGCTTTTCCCTGATCCTAGCACCCTTGCCCCATAGACGTGAGAAAGGTCTCTGTTAAAGCCATCCACTTGTGGTATTTCTGTTATAGACACCTAGATGACTAAGCCAGTTGCCAACCCTGCAACAACCCCATGACCTGTCACCTTCCTCCCGTTCTCAACCTTGGGTTCCCCATTGCCATTCGTCTGGCTTTCCTGGCTTCACCTGCCTTTCAGTCTTTGCCTCTAAGTTGGTGTGCCCATTTAGTCAATTACACATGGTTGACTTACGTGTATTAGTGTTTGTTTCATGGGGTGAACCTCAGGAGTGACTTCAGTACTGAGTTAAGAGGATGCCGTATGCTCCAGGTTTCTCCTGTCTCCATCAGACAGTAACTCGGGTCTTTTTTTGTGAGTTTGAGTTTTTTTCCATTCTCTTCATCAGCTCTGTCTAGGACCCTTTGTGGTGATCCCTGACAGGGCAGTTAGTGGTGGCAGCCAGGTGTTCTCTAGTTGTGCTGGACTCAGTCTGGTGAAGCTGTATGTATGGGAACAAATATATATACATTTTTAATTTATTTATGCTGATTGAATGAAAGTGTACAATCTGGTTTAAATTCACATGCCCGCCTATGTGCAGCTCTTACTGCTCTCACTGCTTGCTGATGGTACACTCCTCCTTTCTGTTCTGTACATGTCATATCCTGTTAACAATCTCCAGTCCCCTCTTCTTCACCCTCTCCACTCTCCTCTAGTAAGAAGCCAGTAGGAGGACACCCTATAGCTGCATAGAACCATAAAGTGCACACACGTAGAACCATAAAGCCACTCTGTGTCACCGAGTCCAGTCCGTTCCTGTGCGAGCAGTTGACCTCAGTAGTAATTTATGAACAGGGGCAGCATCAGGTCTAGGGACCATGCTCCCAGGGGAATCCCCAGGCCTTCAGACCATCAATTACAGTCTTTTAGTGGAGTTCTCAGGATGCACCCCTTTTTATTCTTGTATTGCTACTGGGACTCAACTTTGTGAGCCCCATCACAGCTGTCACTGAAGGTGGGAAAATTTTTGAGCATTCCCAGACCCCAAAAATAACCTACTAGATTGTACCAGACTCTTGGTGGTGCAGTGGTTAAAAGCTTGGCTACTAACCGAAAGGTCGGCAGTTTGAATCCACCAGCTGCTCCTTGGAAGCCCTTTGGGGCAGCTCTCCTCTGTCTTACAGCATCGCTATGAGTTAAAATGAACTTGATAGCACATCAGATCTAAAGTAACACTAGTATGCAGTAAACGCGGGAATGATAGGACAAGTACAGATAGCGTACAGATGCTCACAGACAATTCAAAGCCTTTGGCAGCTTGATGCTGAGATGCTGTGTAATAGTTCCCGGGGACAGAGCCAAGCCAAGACAGAGACATCCCCTAGCTATGATACAGGCCTTGGGGGCCACTCCCTTCCCTGCTTAGGTCTGCCACCTCCAGGTCACTGCCCTCCCTGGCTCAGAGTCCGAGAAGTGTCCAGTAT
The DNA here is from genome assembly GCA_028571685.1 of Heterohyrax brucei. NCBI lineage: Eukaryota > Metazoa > Chordata > Mammalia > Hyracoidea > Procaviidae > Heterohyrax > Heterohyrax brucei. The sequence continues at coordinate 70,026,639 of CM053161.1, read as the reverse complement.
CCTGGCCTTCCCAGAAGAGCTTGGTGGCCCTCTGCATCTCAGGGATGACTGGGGCTAGGCAGAGCGAGGGCAAGACGAGATGCCTGGAAAGAAGATAGGAAGGAGGGACCCAATCAGCCATTCCCCTACCCTCACTAATACCTGGGATCCAGAGCCCCAGAGAAAGCCACCTGCAGGTGGAGGGGGAGATCGGCCTTGTATCCAAGTGCTCCCACGGTGAAGTCCCTCGCCTAAGGAGGGGGCAGAGACCAGCCCCCTCCTATCCAGGTTTTCTGAGAAGCTGGAGACTGTGAATCATGCCACACTGGGAACTTGGGGTTCGGGAGGGAGGCAAAGAAAACAAGTGTGGTGGGGAAGAGGTGTGCTGGATAAAAGGAAGGGGTCACTGGGTCAGAAGTCTAGTTGGAGACCTGGGATACTGGTGGTTTCCTACTCTCCGGGAGCTGCAGAAAGCCCTGGGACCTCTGTCATCGATGCCGTGACTTACACTCAGTACTCCTCAATGTGTTGCTTCACGACAGCTATGACCTTAGGAACAGGACAGTGACACTCTCCAGGGCTGGGAGAAAGGAGCTGACAGGAAATGGGGAAAGATTAACTCAGCAGAAACGAAGAAAGAGGCTTCTGCCCAGTGTCTGCAGTCTGCGTCTGATGAAAGCTCAGGCATCATGACTTTAAGTGAGGGGACAGGGCTCCCGGCTGAAGAACCCACAGAGTGAGCAACAGAAGAGTCACACAAAGCTGGAATTCTCCCTCTCCAGAGGCAGAACTGTCCCCTGCGGCAAAGAATCAAGTGGAAATGTACTGTGAAGTGTTTCCACCACTTTCAGAGAAACCTGTTTGACTGTGAGAAGTCAGGAGCGTGTGGAACAAGTCCAAGATCTGTTCTTACCCTGGGTCTTCTTCCTTATCCCCACCCGTGCCAGCTAGCACAGACACGTCCTCTCTCCCAAGGATGGCCACAGGGAAAGAGAACAAGGCCACCCGGAAAAGCGGCAGGGGAGTGCTCTCCAGGACACATGAGACTGCCCAGGAAGAACAGGCTCAGCGGTGGCACTCCCCAAGGGCTGCCTGCATCCTGCAAGAAGTGGGGCTGGCACAGGCCAGAGGGGAAGGCTGGCCCTTGTGCCTGGCCCTCAGGCTCCAGCAAAGCCGGCTGAAGTTCCAGTGGCATCCAGGGAGAGCTGGAGGTGCCAGCCAAGTGTGTGAAAGTGAGGCAGGAGGCGCGGGAAGGGGTGGAGAGAAGCCAGTGCACCTGGAACAGCAGCCAGCGTGGTGGGCCCATGCAAATAGATCCACGCTGCCTCTTATACCAGTGCCCTGCCGGATGAATGTGGAACACTTTCTGCTTTTCTCCTTTCTTAGAATTTCTTTCAGATGGCAAAGCAAGTACCAATGTAGGTCTTTTGTAAAAGCAAAGTGATGTAAATCAGACTCTCGAAAAGGGGGCGATACCTGTGATAAATACTGGAAGTGGGGGACTTTAACCAACTGAGATTGTCTCCATTTAAACCTGTTGCTGTTGAGTCAATTGCAATGCATAGAAACCCTATAGAACATAGCAGAATCGCCCCATGGGCTGTCCAGGGAGCAGCTTGGGTATTTGAACGGTGAGCTTTTCTTTGGGGTAGCAGCTGACCTCTTAATCAGTGACTCAGTTTAGGAAGTTAGATGGAAGTTTGACTTGAGGGTGCCAGCTGTAGGGGACAGTTTTCTGTCTCTGTCAGCCCTGGAGGAAGGTCCTTGTCTCTCCTCTTCAGCTTCTGTTTCTGGGTGATCTTTACGTGGCTCGGCGCCTCTCTTCCCTCACCTCCACTCTAACTGGTTTGTTTCATCTCTTTTATATCTCAAAAGAGAGTAACTCAAAATATACTCTACACTAATCCTGTGTAACACAACAAACTCAAGCCATTCCCAAATGAGAGTATAACCACAGGCCTAACCCAAGAAAACAAACCCACTGCTGCCCACTCAGTTCCGACTCAGCAACCCCATAGGACAGAGTAGAACAGCCCCAGAGAGTTTCCAAGGAGCACCCGGTAAATTCAACCTGCCAGCTTTTTGGTTAACAGATGTAGTACTCAACCACTATGTCCGCCAAGGTTTCCTAGAGGTAAAGATTTACAACACGTACTATCTGGGGGACATAATTCAATCCATGACCAATTTACTTACCTTAAAGGTACGTAACAGCCCTGCTGTTTTTGCTTTGATTGCATTTTCGTTGAATTGTGGTATTGGAGAAGAATAGGGAATATACCCCGGACTCCCAAAGGAACAAAGAGATCTGTCTTGGAAGATATACAACCAGAGTCCTACTTAGAAGCAAGGAGGGTGGGACTATGTCTTACACACAAAGAATGCCGCTGAAGTTTGCAAACTCATCCTACAAGTGCTACAGACTTCATTGCTGAATATCACTACTGTCACCTTCGAAGTACTCTCCTTAGGAAGCTATGCACTGACACCAGCACCTAGTCTACCTTTCAAAGCAATTTCGGAGCTCTTTTTCTCGAATGGCAATCAGACTTGTGATCATATTTACCCTTGATGTCTTGAATATCATTAAAATGTCTTCCTTTCAATATTTCCTTTGTCTTTGGGTAAAGAAAAAAGTCATGGGGGGGCCAGATCAGATGAGTAGGGTGGGTGTTCCAATACAGTTATTTGTTTACTGGTAAAAACTCCCTCACAGACAACTATGCCATTAAGTTTGCAAACTTGCCAGGTTGCCACCATGTACAATGGCCATTCCAGAAAGAGTTCCAAAATTGCTTTGAAGGGTAGACAAGGCGCTGGCATCTTGGCATAGCTTCCCAAGAGGAGTACTTTGGAGGTGACCATAGTGCTGTAAGCAGCATTTTTACAATTAAGTTCATGGACTTAAATGTCAGACCTTGTATTGTCAGGAAGGATCAATCCCTAGAGAAAGACATCACGCTTGATAGATGGAGGGTCCGTGAAAAAGAGGAAGACCTTCAAGGAGATGGTCTGACACAGTGGCTGCAGCAGTGGGCTCCAACATACCAATGATAGTGGGCAGGGCACCCCCCCTCCCCCTCCCTCTCTCCTTGTCCTCCCCCTCTCTTCCCCTCCACTTCCTCTCCTCCCTCTTCCTCTTTCTCCCTCTCCCTCCCTCTTTTTCTTTCCTCTCTAAGTGAAAGTTTACAATCCGAGCGGCTAGTTCTGCTAGGTGGTGTTTCCTTCTGTTATACATGGCGTCACTGTGAGTTGGAACTGACTCAGTGGCATCTAACATGAATGACAAAAGTGCTAGGAAGAAGGACAACGGCGGTTCAGTGGTAGAACTCTCACTCTGTGTGGGAGATCCCCGCTGGAGGTCTGGGCACCAGTGCGCCTCGTGCACCTGACGTCACCACTTCTTTGTCACTGGAGGCGTGTGTATTGCTGTGATGCAGAAGTGGTTTCAGTGGAGCTTTCAGACTAAGACATATTAGGAAGAAAGGCCTGTAATCTTGCTTTGAAAAATCATTCAATAAAAGCTCTGTGAAGTACAATGGTCAGCTCCGCACCCAGTCACGGGTAGGACACAGGACAGGAAAAGCGTTTAGTTCTGTGGCACATGGTGTTGTCATGAGTGGAGAGCTGCCTTGATGGCAGCTGATAACAGTAATAGCAGCGCTCATAAAGGCGCCGGGGCAGTGTATTACCCACACAAGCTGCTATAGCATAGCTGCTGGAGACAAGATACCAAACCTACCAGAACCCGAACATTGCTCTTGAGTCAGTTCCAACTCACAGAAACCCTATAGAACAGAGTAGAACTGCTCTATAGACTTTCCAAGGTGTGCCTGTTAACAGCCTACCTTTTGGTTAACAGCAGTAGCACTTAACCACTGTGCCGTCAGGTTTCCAACCAAACCTACAGCTCCGTGTGTTATAAAGGGTACTAAGAGCCGGATTTGGAGACATCAGGCTTGAACCCTGGCCCCTGGGAGGAGGAAGTGTCTCTGTTATTCACTCTATCCACAGTGCCTTGCACAAGCCAGCCAACGGTGGATGCTCGGTTCATGTTTATCACATCAGTGACTCAGTGATGAACCAGTCACTGGGGATGCTTTGACTCTTTCAGCCTCAGTTTCCTCATTTATAAAAACGTAATGTGTAAAACACTGCTTAGGTCACTGTGTGTGTGTGTGTTTAGGATGCATGAGCTGGGGCAGTCTCAGTTTGCCCCAGGTGCTGGGCTTTCCACTTAGTGTTTCTGTTCCTTTTGGGAAGAGGGACTGTATTCCACAGTGTCCCCTGTACTCTCAGCTTGCCGTTCTCTATTCTGAGTGCTCTAAGAACAGGAGAGCATTTTAAGTGCTTTCAACTGAGCAGTTCAAACCTGGGAACAAAGATTTTAAGGCCTGGCCTTAAAATGGGTGCCGTATGTGGCTCCAGAGCACCCCTAAAACACGTGCAGAGTTGGGGTTTCCCTTAGCTCAAACAACAGAGTTTCCTCAGGTGCTAGGGGTGTCTGACCTCCACATCTGTGCACACTGCCTTCTCTGCCTGAAATCCTCTCCCTTCTTTTTATCTGTTCAATGCCAGCTGACCCTTCATATCTCAGCCTAGACCTCACTTCTTCCAGGAAGTCTTCCCCAACTCCTCATCTCTGCCTTTCAGGTCTTGTCTCCTCCTCCGCGCCCTGCATGCTTCCCCTCCAGAGCACTCACCCTTGACTTGTGGCTTCCCATTCACTTATCTGTGTCCCCTTTCAACCAGGGACTCCCTGAGAACAAGGACAGTGTCTTGTTCGTTGCTGTGACCCCTGCGTGTCACAGTGCCACAGACACCAAGAAAGTGTAGCTTAATTAGGAAAAAATGTTTGCCTTGAGAATTGTGCTGTTTTAAGGAATTGTCTGTGTGGGATCAAACTGACAACCAAAATCAAAACAAATCCCGTTTCATCAATCCTGATTTACAGTGACCCTATAGGACAGAATATAACTGCCACATAAGGTTTGCAAGGTATGCCTGGTGGATTCAAACTTTGGGTTAGCAGCAATGGCTCTTAACCACTGCACCAGTGGTGTTTTAGCAACCTTAAAGGTTAGATGAATGAGCAATTATGAAGCAGTGAGTTTATGTTAATGGTGATGAAATAATTTGGAAAAGCATAGTGAGAATGGTGTACAACTCAAAGAATGTACTCAGTGTCACTGAATTATCCTCGTAGACATTGTTGAATTATGCTCTGTTGTGTAAATTTTCACACACAAAAAAATTCAAAAACATGTATGTGTGTCTATATATGGAAACCGTGGTGGTATAGTGGTTAAGAGCTACGTCTGCTAACCAAAAGGTCGGTGCTTCAAATCCCAGGCTCTTCTTGGAAATTCTATGGGGCAGTTCTATTCTGTCCTGTAGGGTCCCTATGAGTCAGAATTGACTCAATGGCAATGAGTTTGGTTTTGGGGGGGTTTTATATATAAGCAAAATGAATAATGACAATGCGTTGGAGAGAGAGAAGACAAGAACTGGTGTCATGAAGGTCCTCTTAGGAGGTCACTGTGTTTACTGAAGTGTGAGAATCAAACTTCTTCCACCAAAATGCCCTGTTTAAGTAAGCATGCAAGCTCATATGCCCTTGCATACCTAGAGGTCCATGCAAACTATGTACTGTATAGGACATCATTGGTGCCAGGCACTTTCCTTTGCTCCAAATGTCCACTCTTGTCGTCTCTTCCCACTCGTGTTTCCCATTCCCTGTGTCTCGGGAATTGCAAGACTAGAAGAATCTAACTGGCAGGGAAAAGGTAATGCCAAGATGAGAGATTAGGTCGCGACACCTTTGCTCATCTTTGCTGATCTTTTCTCATCTCTCTCTGTACCACAGATTTCCTGGACTATCCCATTGTAATGCAAGTCTACTTACTTTTGTTATGTACTGTCTTATTTATTGAGTGCTGCTGTAACAGAAATAACCACAAGTGGATGGCTTTAATAAACAGAAATTTATTTTCTCACATTTTAAGAGGCTAGAAGGCTGAATTTAGACCAGTGGCTGTGGGAGAAGGCTTTCCCTCTCTGCTGTGGAGGAAGATCCTGTCTCTTTAGCTTCTAGTTCCTTGGAGATGTCCATGTGTCTTGGCATCTGTTCTACCATACCGTTTCCTAGCTTGTTCAATCTCTTCTGTATCTCCAAAAAGGCTGAATCAAGATATACTCTAATCTTGCTTTATTAACATAACAAAGACAGCTCATTCCCAGTGGGATTATAACCACAGGCACAAACCCCAAAATAACCAAACCAGCTACTGTCAGAGTCAATTCTGACTCATAACAACCCTATAGGGTGTAGAGGTTAGGAACTGCAACACGTGTTTGGGGGGGGTCCATTCAATCCATACGTGTGCAATTCAGAAACACTCCTGAGCTTTTAAAAATAGCCCTATGCGTGATTCTGCCAACTCCTTAGACTTTTGGCAAATAGCTCCCTTAACTTTGAACTTTAGTTTCCCCCATTTTTTGTCTCACAGAAGTTACCTTGAAGTACGCTGTGTTTGGGGAAGAAGGGAACCCAAACCTACTGCCACTGGGTGGATTTCCGTTCATGGTGACCCCATGTGTTAGAGTAGATTTGTGCTCCCTGAGTTTTTCTTGCCTGTGGCCTGTTGTAAGCAGATCATCAAGTGTTTCTTTCACGGCACCACTGGGCAGGTTTCGAACTGTCCACCTTTAGGTTAGTAGCTGAGTACAAGTCGTTTGCACTACCCAGAGACCTCTGAGCTCCTTCAACAGTGAGTGCTGTAACAGAGAGGAAGGAGACATGTGATTCTTGTTTGGGCAGATAATATTTCAGGTTGATTTGAACCTGGTCAGAGGGTAAAGTGACTGCTTGCCCTATCCAGAGAAAGAGTTCTGAACTAGCCATGTGAACTAGCCATGGAGAGGAGGAGAATTTCTGCAGGAGACTGGAGGAGAGTTGTTGGTTGCGATCCAAAGGGCAGAGGATGCAGCGTGATAAAATCACAGAAGCTTGAAGGTGTTTCAGCGTTCCAGAAACAGCAAGCAGCCCTGCCCCCGTAGAGTGTGGCGTGAGCACCCCTCGTCCCACACTCCCTGCTGCACCGCAGGTGTTTGGGACCACATCCTAGGTCGGGGTTGTAACCTAGGGCTATCCTTGTGAACTCTGAACAGATTTGATTTGGCCCGTAATGCTGGCCTTTCCAATGTTTTTCTCATTTAAATCCACTCCCAGGAGTGGGAGACTTCATGTAAAATTCAGATGTCCATGCATTTAGAGAAATGGGAAGTATGGCAGTGAGTGGTTTACATTCTGCCCCAGTACAGTCAGCCAGGGGTGGGTAAGCTGCTGTCCCTTTTAGAAAGGACTCTCTGTCTCTAGGATCCACCAACCCTCTAGTGCTCCTCAAAGCTGAGATCCATGTCACCTGCCTTCTAGCAGTTGACCTTTCCAGCCCAGGCGATTTGTGTTGCCTGCTTGTCCCTTGCAGTTTTCTGAGGTTTGTGATCTCTGCCTGGGTAAGGACCTTCTGTCCCCTAGACCTTCGATGCTGCAGTAAACCGCCTTTCCTCCCTGCCCCCATCGATTGCCTCTCTGTCCAGCCTTTCAGTGGGGAATAAATGATTTAGCACTGCTAGCCACACAGTTGTGGGTTCGAACAGACCCAGAGGCACCTCAGAAGGCAAGCCTGGCAATCTGCTTCTGAAAAGTTGCAGCCTTGAAGACACTTTAGAGCAGGGTGCTAGGCCTGCTGTGCCTATGTGAGGGTTGCCATGAAGCTAGAATCAACTCCAGGGCATATAACAGCAGTACTGAGGGGCCAGGCTGTGTCTGCCTGCAGGGGGTCCATTGCTATCATCATGAAGAGATGCAAAGCTATGGGCCAAGGAGCAGGTAGTGTTGTTACCATAAAACACGGATGCATGCCGCCTGCCACAAAGCCAATACTGGGACAGAGATAAGGTGGGTGACCAAGAGGTTTATTTGTATACCCATATAGTGGACAGGAAACCCTGGTGGCGTAGTGGGTTAAGTGCTACGTCTGCTAACCGGTCAGCGGTTCAAGGCCACCAGGCACTCCTTGGAAACTCTGTGGGGCAGTTCTACTCTGACTTCTAGGGTCGCTATGAGTTGGACACGACTCGATGGCAGTGAGTATACAGGGGAAGAGGGGATTCTGGATTCTCAGAGCCTGTCCGTCTTCTTCAGTCAGGCTGGGCTTTGTTATTTGGGTAGCTAAGGGGAAACATTAGGTATGAGGAGGGATGGAAGAATGGGGGCACTTTGTGTGTGTGGTGGAGAGAGTCTGGGAGATTGGGTGCCTGCTGCCCTGGGGCCTGGGGGGTGTCTGTCCTGAGATCAGCATCTGGGAATCCAGAGGTTCCCCATGGTGGTTATCTGGGCAGGGGGTCAGCAACTGGCAGCGTCACCTGTTTAGATGATCCTAAGGCAAAACAGCTGTAAAGATTTTATCTCTGTGGCTGGTGGATTGCTTCCCCTCCTCGTGGCCTCTGTTAAATTGTCCTGGAGCTGGATAGTGCTAGAAAGCCAGGACTTTAAGGAAAACAGGTATATGTGGAAAGAATCAGAGTGAATCCTGTTTAGTCCTTTTAGGCCACCTACTGCAGGAGGACTTTTGTCTCCCCCAGCCCCCACCCCTTCCCAGAGAGCAGGCTCCGTTTGCGGCAGCAACCTGGAAGTCACGCCCATGACTCGTCTTTATTTAATTCCATTAGACGGCAGCTCAGCCAGATAAAGGAAGCAGAAAGCACTGTATCAGGCCTTCTGTGGAATAGCTGTTGGGGAGAGTCAGGCCTTTCCTGTGATGTGGCTCTCCTCCCTGCTAGGCTTTGATGGCTCAGGTTAGTCAGGTGTGTTTTCCTAAGGAAGGAACCAGACCTTGCTTAACCTTGATAATGGAAATCACTGTTCTCCTTGCCCTTCTTTTGTAAACAAGGACATTGGAGCAGAGCTAAGTGAGGCTTTTTCATGCACTTTGGGAAAGAGTGAGCAATGGAAAAAGGAATGGAGAGCTTTGGGGAGTTCAGAGCAGGGGAGCATTTCAGTTTGAAATAGGAGCTGGGAATCCATATGTTGGGGAGAAAGAAAAGACCAGCCACACGCACAGAACTTCAAGGGTCCCTGCGGAAACAGTTCTGGGAAAGGAGGCGCAGAAGCCCACGTGGGCCTCCCTTCATCAGACCCAGATGTGGAGGCAGCGGTTCTCAAGATGCTGATGAAAGAGCCGGAGCCTGCCGTGCTAGACTCGGTGTCTTCTTAGGGACCAGGGAGCATGTAAAATCAGTAGCTGGGAGCTCTCCACTGTCACTCAGTGACTCCCTGGAGGAGTAGGGGTGTCTGTGACACACCGATTACATGCAGGCTGGGACCTTGGAACCGTGCCCCGACCGCCCCCTCCTGCCGCTCCCCCATCCCAGACTGATCTTGGAATGCAGGAGTTGGAAGGCCCGAGTTCATACCTCAGTTGCACCTGGCCCAAGTTCCTTACCTTTTTGAGCCTCGGTTTTACTGCCTTTAAGATGGGGAAAAGCATTTGTGAGCTGTGTCGGAGGTTTGTGCACAAGGTTTGTGCAGAGAACAAAGCACAAAAAACATGTTGTTTGGTGTTGTTCACCGTCATACCTTGAGACCCTGGTGGGTCATCGGTAGAACTGTCACTTTCCATGGGAGAAATCCAGGTTTGCTTCCTAGCCAGTGCACCTCACGCACAGCCACTGGCTGTCACTGGTAGATTTTTTGTCGTGATGATGCTCAAATAAATGGGCTTCTGCAGAGCTTCCAGGCTAAGATGGAGTAGGTAGAAAGGCCTGGTGATCTGCCTCTGAAAATAAGCCCATGAAAACCCTGTGGATCAAAAGGTGTGATCTGTGATCCATCATGGCACTGGCGCCAGATCAGGCAGCATTTCAGTCTGCTGTGTGTGAGGTCACAGAAGTTGGGGAACAATTCAATAGGGAGTTAATAATAATAATAATAATGACATACTTTAAAAAATTATTATGGAAAATTTCAAACATACGCTCAAGTAGACAGAAGAAGCCCATGCACTCATCACCACAAACCACACCAAACCTGTTGCTGTTGAGACAATTCTGACTCATAGAACCCTATAGGACAGAGTAGAACTGCCCCGTAGCACGGCCAAGGAGCACCTGGTAGATCTGAGCTGCCGGCGTTTTCGTTGTCAGCCACTGTGCCACCCAGGGTTTCCACCCGTAACTCAGCTTCAATAATCATCAACTCATGGCAAATCTTATTTCATTTCTGCCTCCATCTGTGCTCCGTATCCTTGATTTGGAAGCAAATCCCGTTACCGTGTTGTTGTATGCCGTTATTGAACTGAAAATGACTGACCTGCTCCCCCAACCCTTGAAGCTTGCCCAATCTTCAGGTCTCCCTTTCTGTACCTTGTGCCCTTCCAGAGTGCCCATCATCTGCCCCTAGAATGCACCTGGTGTCCTAAACCCCTTCTCAGATCCCTTGTTCCTAAAAAGTATCATGACTGATAGTCAGTCACCCAGGTTGTGGGTCCTGGGAGACCCAGGATGTATTTTGCGTTTTAACAGATCCCAATGTCTTCAGATAAGAGAGGAAGCTCTGACAGGTATGCACTGAAGCATCAGTCCCTGGCAGGAGGGGACTTAGGTACCAGTCAGCTTCCTCCAAGCTCTTGACATTGGGCATAAGCCCTACAGGAGTTGACTGAGGCCCTCCTCTTGCTCCTGTGGGTGGCTTCTTTCCTAGGGAAGGGACACCTGTGGAGCTCTCCTCTCCTATCAGGGAAACCCTGATGCCACAGTGGTTAAGAGCTACAACTGCTAACCAGAAGGTCAGCAGTTCAGATCTGCCAGGTGCTCCTTGGGAACTCAGGGCAGGGAGAGGGAGCAGTTCTGTTCTGTCCAGTAGAGTTGCTTTGAGTTGGAGTTGACTTGGTAACAGTGGGTTTGGTTTTTGGTTTTCTCCCATCAGCTCTCCCAAGTCCTTGTAGAGTGGACAAGTATAGGCTTCAGAGGCCAGGAGAACTGGTTCAAATCCCACCTCTTCTACTTAAGTCACATTATGTCTTTGTGCCTCAGTTTCTCTTCCTCATCTGCAAAGTCAGGTTGTGATACTTACCTCACAGTTGTCTAAAGGATTAAATGAAACAGTGCTGTATCCACTAGAAAATTTTTGGTAGCAAGTGACGGAAGATCTCATCCCAGATACCTTTGAAAATTCGGGAGCTTGCCTTAAGTTGAAAGCTCAAAGGGCAGACGTGGTTGGATTCAGGATTCAGGTGTTATCATCAGGCCTTGGTTTCTCTCTGCTTGTTGGGGCCATCCTTTGTGTTTTGACTTTAGTCTTGGGTTAATGTTGGTCACTGTATGGCTCAAGCAGATGGCCATCAGCTGCCAACCAAAAGCTGGGCAATTTGAAATTACCCAGTATCACCACAGAAGAAAGACCTGGCAATTAGCATCCATAAAGGATATAGCCAAGAAGACTACGTGGAGTTGTTCTGCTGTGTGACACATGGGGTCACCGTGAGTCAGAAGCAACTCAACAGCAGAGGGTTTGGTTTTCTTGGGTTTAATCTGGTAGTAAAGTGGCAGCATCAGATGTTGCCCCTGTATGCTTTCAGGTTTTAGGTCCAGAGAGTCTCTTTTTCAAAAATCCTAGCAGAAATCTCCATGACCCTGACTGGGTCCTGTGACCATCCGCCATCTCTGCCGCAGTCACTGTGGCCAAGGAAAGTGAGATGGCCCTACTGGCCTAGGTGAGTGTCGCTGGATCTCCACTGCCTAGGGAGGTGGGGAAAGGATGGTTCCATAGGGACATGGCAGGGAAGGGGTCATGGGTACCAAAATGAGTATGAAAAGATACTGGTGACAGAGCTACAGATGTTCACTCTCAGCAATAGTTACTAAGTCATCTGATATCTTTTCGATGCTCGTAAAAGAATAGTTCCCTCATATCTTATCAAAGAAGTCCCACATTCTTGATCTCATTTGAGGTTCTTAACACTCCATTTTACCGGAAGAGTAAGTATTGTCTCCCCATTTTTCTGATGAGGAAATGAGAGCATGTTGTTGTTGTGAGGGGCTGGCAAGTCAGTTCTAGCTCATAGCAACTGTGTACACAACTTCACAAAACACTGCCCAGTCTTCCGCCACCCTCACAGTCGTTGCTGTGTTTGGCCCCACTGTCACGGCCCCTGTGTCAGTCCATCTCATCGAGGGTCTTCCGCTTTTTCTCTGACTTCCCTTACCAAGCATCACGTCCTTCTCCAACAGCTGAGCCCTTCTGGTAATGTGTCCCAAGTACGTGAGATGAAGTCTTGTCATCTTTACTTCCAAGGAACAGCCTGGCTGTACTTCTTCCAATCAGAGCTGAGAGCATGGGAAGACTTTGCCCCCAATCACACGGAAGGTAGTGTGGACTTTGCCCGTATTCACGACAAGTCGTAACTACCGCTCGGTTCCCTGGGAGATCTGCTGGGGCTGGAAACTGGGATCTACAGGTTGACCATGGCTAACCTGGGGTTTCCAACCCCTCCTCCGTTTGTCAGTTCGTCCTACTGCGGTGGCTTGCATGTTGCTGAGGTGCAGGAAGATATGCTACAGGTATTTCGTATATCAGCAGGGTCTCCGTGGTGGATGGGCGTCAGCAGAACTTCCAGATTAAATAAAACTAGGAAGAAAGGCCTGGCAATCTACTTCTGGAAACTAGCTAATGAGAACCTTATGGATCACAACAAAATACCATCCAGTATGGTACTGGAAGATGAGAGCCCATAGGTTGGAAGACACTGTACAGTGGCTGCAACAGTGGCCTAAACGTGCCAGAGATCACAAAGATGACACATGATGAGGAAGTGTCCCTTTATGTTGTACGTAGGGTTTCCATGAGTCAAAGGTGACTGGACAGCAGCTAGTGACAACAACAATGTGGGGTTTGGATCCGTCCACCTCCTGGTTTGTGTGTCAAGATCCATTGCAGATGCTCTGGCAGATGACAAAGGAAAGAGCTGGTACATAGACCAAACAGCTGCCACCAGCAGCTGGGTACAGGACGTGGTTTTGCTTGTCCCAGAAAAAAGCTGGCTTGCTGAAAGTGAAGAGGATTTGAAACACTGATAAAGACCAAAGACCACAGCCTTCTGTATGAATTGTACTTCAACTTCAAGAAAACAAAAATTCTCACAAATGGACCAGTCAGCAACATCATGATACCTGGAGAAAGGATTGAGGTTTGAGGTTATCTAGGATATCATTTTACTTGGTTCCACAATCAACACCCATGGAAGCAGCAGTCAGGAAATCAAGAGATGCGTTCTACTGTTCAGATCTCCTACGAAAGGTCTCTAAAGTCTTCAAGAATAAAGATGTCACTTGGAAGACTAAGGGACACCTGTCCCAAGCCATGGTATTTTCAGTGTCATCATATGCATGCAAAAAGTGGACAATTAATAAGGAGACAGAAGAAGAATAGATGCCATTGAGTTGTGGTGTTGGAGAAGAATGTTGAATTATACCATGAACTGCCAAAAGAACAAAAAGGTCTGTTCTGGAAGAAGTACAACCAGAGTGCTCCTAAGAAGCAAATATGGTAAGACTGCATGTTACATACTTTGGACAGGTTGTCAGGAAGGATCAGCCCCTGGAGGGGGACATCATGCTTGGTGACATACGGTCAGCGTAAACAAGGAAGACCCTCAACAAGATGGATAGACCCAGTGGCTGCAGCAAGGGGCTTAAGCATAAAAACAATTGTGGATGCAACACAGGACCAGGGAGTGTTCTGTTCTGTGTGTGTAGGATCAGTGTGAGTTGGAACCAGCTCGATGGTACCTAACAACAACAGAAAAAAACCGCTGTTGCGAATCAGAGAGAGTCAGTGCTGGTTGCAGAGCTGACCTTTCCCCAGGGGAATGGGTCCCATAACTGAGAGCTTCTCTTGCCAGGATGTGGAGGGAAAGCAGTGTTCCCCAGTCAGCTGGGGTTTTGATCAGCATCCTTCTGCTGCCTCAGCATCCTCCTAAGTGTTGATGGGGTCTCCAAAGAGCCTTCCCACCACAAAACAGCACCCCTCTTCTGCATCCAGATTCTGAACAAGCAGAGGAGTAAGACAAAGTAATGGCCGAGAGCTGGTACCCCCTTAATTACCACTAAAGCTAGCACGGAGGAGGCAGTTTAGTGGGAGAACACAACTGGCTTACTCACTGAACCTGGAAGAAGGATGGAAGTGAATGGATCATTCTGGATAATCGAATTATCCAATCCAAAACTCATTTCCACCGCCACAGGCCAGTGAGAGTAAAGACAAGAAGTGTGTTTGGGGACAGTTCCTCCCTGTGGGAACCAGAAGCAAGGCAAACATGTGACCTGAGCAAGGAGAGGGCATTGACGATTTAGTGATGGGAGACTGAGGTTGCGTTTCCTTGTTGCACCTTACACACAGGCACCCACCTTACACGCAGGCACCACCATCTGTCCATGTAGGCTCGTGGGTTGCTGTAATGTTGAATGAGTTTCTGCAGATTAGGAAGAATGGCCTGGCTGTCTCCTGGAAAATCGGGCTGTGGAGGCACTGTGGATCCCATTATGCAAGGAGATGGCCCAGGATGGGCAGCATCTGTTCTGTTATGTATCGGGTTGTCGTGTGTCGAGGGCCAGCACACTGGCAGCTGACAAGAACATCCTCCCAAGGATGCCGTGAGGATGCAGTGGGATAATGTGTGTCACAGTCCTGGCGTACGGTGATGGCTCAGTAAATGCTGACTGTTTTTGTGTGCAATCCAGGTTCATGGCAGGTGGCCTTGCTTTTCTCTCCAGCATGGAGCCCAGGACCCCAGAGTCCCACTGGGCTTGTGTATGGCTCTCTCCACTATAAAAATGCACTGGACTGTGGGTATGCAGTCTGCTTCTCAGTTTCTGGCCTCTTCCCAGCCTGTGTTCTCCCACTTGGGGGGTGGGGGTGGTAGACATCCTCTTCACCGTGGTGAGTGCCCGCCCCAGCCCTGTTCCAGCAGAGCCTGGCTCAAAGTTCAAAGCTGAGGTGGCTTTGTTGAGTAATTCAGTGACACCACCTGCCCGCCCGCCATCGAAGGGCAAGATTCACCCCCGCATAGCCATTTGCCGAGCAGCTGTTGTCCTGTGTTTTGTGGTGTGGAGACCGGGAACAGGCACACCGCCCCAGCTGACCACGGTGAGGCCGGGCTTCCTTCCTCTCCCCGCTGCCCTTGGGCTCTCGGCCACGCACACAGCCCCACTCAGGGAGGTTTCAGATCCGCTCCCAGGCTGCTTGGCGCTGACGGCATCTGGATTCACACCAACCTCTTCCTCCTGGGTGTTCAGAGTGTTCTTGGAAGGAAGCCGATGAAGGGAAAGGCCTTCCCCAGCTTTCCCCATCCTGTGGCTGGCTGACAGCATAGAAGTGCGCTGCCAAGAGCTCTGGAGTCAAATGGATGTGAGTTCAAATCCCAGGGCCACCGTGGGCAAGCTGCTTTCTGTGTCAGCTTTGACATCTGTAAAGCGGTATAACTGCAGCAGGACCCGCCTCCTGAGTTTTTGTGAGCGTTGATTGAGATACTCACTGTGGAACAGTCACATCCCACCTCAGACGTGTGGGAAGGAAGTGCGTGGGGGATGGTGGTCCTTGACCATCAGTCAAGGATCTTCTCCCTTTCCTGTGGGTGCGCTCTCCCGAGGTCAGCACCTCGTTCTGTCCACCCCACTTCCCTGGTTAGACCCCTGTCACAGCTGCTGTGAAACGTCCAGATAAATTTGGTTTTATGCAAAGTTCTTTGGGCAAGGACTCTGTGATTTGTCTTTAGCTGCTCTGCCTAGTATGATGGCTGACACTTAAAAAGCACTGAGTGTTTCGAGTAAATAAAGGACAAAGGAGTGTCTGGCCGGCGCCACCTGTTCCTGGACTGGTGTCTGAAGTCCAGCTCGTCTGTCTGCTCTTTCCTGTGTGTCTTCCTCGCTCCCTACCTCCTTTTCTTTCTCCCCGGCTCTCTCTCCCTTTCTGGTTTTCTTTTGATTCTTCTTTTTCCTCTGCCCTTCCTTCCTTTCTTTCTTTTTAGCTTTCTTTCTTTGCCTCTTTCCTTCCTTCCTGATTTTCTTTCTTTCTATCTGTCCTTTCCTTTCACTCCCTTTTGACCTTCCTGCCTCCCTTTTTCCTTCCTTCCTTTTCTCTGTCTAGACAGAAGGCACTTCTTATTTGCTCCTAATAAGAACACCCCTTGAGAGCCCTTCACCCAGAGAGCAGCGATTCCTCTTTCAAATGGATTCTGTCCGCTGACTCATTCATTAAAATGCATAGGACATGTGACCAGGCTGCATAATGATTCTCTCAGGAGGAGGGCCCCGAGGTGGGGAGATTGCCAACTGCGAAGGCAGACACTTCCCCCCAGCTGTGGATCAGGGTCATTGACACCCAACCTGAATGAACCAGGGACGGCTGGGGGCTGCCTTTCGTCTCCAGGTCATCAGCCAGCCCCCACCCCCACCCCCACCGTTGCACGCCGGCACAGGCAGAGCAGTCCTGGGAGCTGCCTGGCTTTAGCGTGGTCTAACTCATGACCTTTTCTGAACCTTCCTCTACCCCCACTGCATTTATATTTTCATTTATTTAAATATATTGGAGACCACCCGAGTAATATGTAAGTATGTATCTTATCGTAAAGATTCGAACATACACAAGAAAGTCCCCTTTGAAAACACCCCCATACTGCTACTCCTCTCTGAGATGATTGAGATAATCACTGTCGTCATACAGCGCTTGCCCTTCCGGGGTCCTTGGACTGCTCAGTGACAGCTGCCCCGTGCAGGTGATTTGGGGGCCCACTTTCCCAAATGCCCATCTGAAGTCCAAGGCCAGTTCTCTGCAAAGCCGTCAGCATTTATTCACCTCAGCTGCCTTCTCAGCTGCTTCGCAGCAACCCCCTCTTTCTACCATAGTAGCCCATTCCCCTCACCTCACAAACTCCTGGCAGCTCTTGACCCTGTGAAAGAGGCTGTGGAGTCCTCAGGTGGTACAAAAGGTAACCACTCTTGGTTGCTGACTGCAGAGCTGCTAACCGAAAGGCTGAATGTTTGAGTCTACCCAGAGGTGCCTCGGAGGAAAGGCCTGGTGATATCCTTTGCAAAAATTAGCTACTGAAAACTGCACAGCACAGTTCAGTCTACTACACACAGGGTCATGTTGAGTCAGAGTCAACTCTATAGCAGTTTCTTTTTTTGTTGCTTTTTAGGGGCCATACTTACAAAGCAGGCAGATACACCAGGTTATTCCCTGATTAGAATTGTAGGCTTAGCCATTTCCTGAGGCATCTGCACTTTAAGAGAGTTGTCTTGAAGAGTGAAGAGATATCCAAGTCTAGTCATTCTCCTGGTGCCCTCTCAGCACTAAAGACTGCTAATTGAGATCACTTAGGTAACCTCAGTTAGCTTTGTAACCTTGGGAAAATTATTAATTTCTCTGAATCACATTAACTCATCTATAGAATGGGAATAATCATAGTACTGTCTGCATTGGGTTGTTGTGAAGCTTAAATGAGATTATTTATATAGAGTCCTTTTACTATGTCTGGGACATAGTTAAGATGCAATTAATATTATTAGTAATCATCATCATCATCGTTAGTCTGTAATAATCCCATTCATTCATTCAACAACTATTTATTGAACACCAACCATGTGCCTGCCAGGCACCATCCTTGACCTTAGGGGTATAGCAATGAGTCTGTCAAGGTGCCTGGCCTCCAGAGTCTTATATTCTAATACAGATGTGCTACATCTTTCTGTTTTATAAGCACTTTGTTCTCCGTTGGAAACCCTGGAAGCATAATGGTTAAGTGCTGTGGCTGCTAAACAAAGGTCGGCCGTTCAAATCCGCCAGGTGCTTCTTGGAAACTCCATGGGGTGACTCTACTTACAGGGTCACTGTGAGTCTTATAGGGTCACTATGAATCAGAGTCAACTCAGTGACAGTGGGTTTTGCCTTTGATTTCACTCTCCATGTTATGTGATTGTCACAAATGCCTTTTAAGTCAGGTAAAGCTATTACGGTTGTCCCCATTTTACAGATGGAAAGCAGAGATTGAGAGAGTGAAGCTAATGGAGACAGTTGTAAACTAACCAGGGGCAACCTGGTCTGCAGTCTCGCTGACTCCAGTTTCAGTCCTGTCTTGAGATGGGCACTGATGGTTGCCTAGGGTATGGCAGGAAGAGGGTTCACACAAGCTGTTCAGAGAACCCTATAAGCCTTGACTCCACCAGCAGGGGCACAAGAGAGAGCTAGGGGACCCCTGAGGGTCCTTGTTCTGCTGTTGGTGAAGTCCCTCAGCTGGGGTTAACAGTGTCCTCTGCTTGGTGCTAGCCCTGGGGGCCTCCCGCAGACTTTCTTAATGCCGAAGCACTGACTGTAGCTTGTGGCTCATGGGAGGGGCCTGGCGGTGACGGCAGGCAGCTCAGCTGTCTGAGAGCATTGCCTCTTGGGTCCCCACAGAGCAGCGTGTTTTCCTCTTACTCAGATCTGTGAGAGAGAAGATCATTAGTACTGTGGGCTGCCTGAGCAAACTGCATCTTCCTTGGCAGGGCCGGAACCCCCAGCAGGAGAGGGCTTCACAGCGCACACCCAGCCTTCTCCACCCTTCGGGCTGGGCAGGGCCGGACTGTGTTGTCTGAGAACACCCAGATAGAGGAACTGGGAGTCTGGGGTGGGGGGAGGTGGCAAGGGAGGGCAGGCCTAACAGACACAGTCAGGTCACAGAGGGCCAGCCATTGCAGACAGAGACCATGACCCGAACACAGCTCAGCCTGGGGCATGTCTCCAACCGTGTGACCGTGACATCTCACCCTAGCTCACATCTGAAGCCAGGTGACAATTCTGAACCTGCCTAGCAGTGTGTGAACGACCGGGGATGCCTGCCTAGGGAACCCCATAGTCAACTCCGCCTACCTTCATGGAAATGCATATACCCTTCCTACCCTTCTTCACCCACACTCTCTTGACATGCCTGGCCCCCTTCTAGAATATTGCATACCGGCCTCCAACAGTAGGTTTTTGCATTCTTTTCATTGAATCTTTTGCTGTTGTGGGCTGTCGAGTCGATTCCAATTCATGGTGCCACCATGTGGCAGACTAGAACTGCCACATAAGCTTTTCTAGGCCATAATGTTTATGGGAGAAGCCACATAGCATAGTGATTAAGTGCCATGTCTGCCTACCAAAACGTTGGCAGTTCAGATCCACCTGGCACTCCTTGGAAACTCTATGGGAGCAGTTCTTCTCTGTCCTGTGAGGTGGCTGTGAGTTGGAACTGACTCAATGGCAGTGGGTTTGGTGATGTTTATAGGAGCAGATCACCAGGACTTTCTCCCATGGAACTGCTCGGGAGGGGCTTGAGCTGCCCAGTGAACACTGAGCGGTTGTAACACCGGGGATCCTCGCTGAGTCTTAAGTGCACAGAAGAACTAGGCCACTCAGGGTCTGTGATTCAGGGCCGTCTTTCATTCGTTGGCCCCGCATGACCTGCATTTGGTTGCTTGTGGTTGATCACTGTAGTTATTTTCAGTACAGTGAACACCTGCAGACCAGCACCCAGTTCTGCCTCTGTGTCCCTGCACTTGGCCCTCACGGGGCCTGCTCTGCTGTCTTGAATCCTGGCCTTTACCAGTCTTTTGCTTTTTTTAAAAAAGTGATGTGTTTTCATTTATATTTCTCAAAAGCGTACTGTCAGATTTTGCTGTTTTTACCTTCATGGAGATAACAGCGTGCTGTATGCAGCCTTTTTCTTACAATGGTTATGTTGCTAAGACTCATCCAGCTAAAGGACAGATATCGTAGGAGACCCCTACAGTAAGAACTTAAAAACAGACTCATCCATAGAAGAAAAAACTCTTTGATGGCTGCAAGGGTGGGGAGGGAATAAGGGCGAGTGTGGGGTGTAGATTAGTTGATAGCAATTTAGTTTGGGTGAAATCAGTGACAACACACATTAGAAAGAAGATCAGTTTTAACTGGACTTCAACATAACGTGATTACTCCTCCCATCTTAACCTAATATTGCAAGGATGGAGTAGCTGGGGCAGGGGTCTGGGAACCATGCTGTCAGGGGACATCAAGGCCAGTTGGCATAACTAGCATTTTTCTAAGAGACCCTTCAGCACCCCACATTGGTGAGTGGCATCTGGGGTCTTAAAAGCTGCCAAACTGCCATCTGAGGTATACCAAATGTCCCAACTCGGCAGGAATGGATGATCACAAAGGGCCAAAACAACATGGGGGAAAGAGAAGCTAGAAGGCAGAGAGACCCATGTGAGTGGGTGACTACCTCGACATGTGACCAGAAGAATTGGATGGTGCCCAGCCACCACCACTGATAGCCATGATGGGGCTCACAAAGTTGAGCCTCACTGGCAACACAAGAATAAAAAGGGGTACACCCTGAGATCTCCACTAAAAGACCACCACGGATGGTCCAGGGGCCTCGGGGCTCTCCTGGGAGCATGGGCCCTGACCCTGATGCTGCCCCTGTCCATGAATCATAATAGAGGTCAACTGTTCAGACAGGAATGGATTGGACTTGGTGACACAGAGTGACCATGTCATGTGTGCACTTTATGGTTTCATGCATCTGTAGGATGTCATCCTGCTGACCTCTTACTAGAGGTGAGGGAGAGGATGGAGAGGAGGGGGCAGGAGATTGTTAGGAGAGTACAACATGTATAGAACAGAGAGACTGAGTGTGCTGTCACCAGGCAGGGAGAGCAGTGGGAGCTGCACATAGGTGGGCATGCAAATTTATACAGGACTGTACATTTTCACTCAATCATAATTGGGAAAACAAAATTCATCCAGCTCATCCATACTGTAGCCCATAGTGATGGTTCCTGCAGCTTCGCCAGCACCCCGTAACCAAGGCTGCTGAGTTGAGTCTGACTCAAGAAGCCTCCGTATGTGTTAGGGTGTAACTGTGCTCCATAGCGTTTTCAGTGGGTTTTGGAAGTAGCTTGTCAGGCCTTTTCTCAGAGGTACTGCTAGGTGGTCGTGAACTCCCCAGCCTTTCAGTTAGCAGCCAACCATCTGCACCACCTAGGAACTCCACTGTCCTATAAAACCAAACCCACTGCCATGGAATGGATTCCAAATGATAGCAACCCTGTAGGACAGAGTAGAACTGCATCATAGAGTTTCCAAGGAGCAACTGGCAGATTTGAACTGCTGACCTTTTGGTTAGCAGATGTAGCACTTAGCCACTACACCACCAGGGTCTCCACTGTCCTGTAGTCATGTTGTGTTCCATAACTTGTTTATTTATTTATTCTCCCATCAATGCACATTTGGGTTGTTACCACTTTCCCACCCCTTTGAGCATGCTGAGCTGACCATTTGAATACCTGGCTTCTAATGACCAGTGTGGGTGTACCAATTTAAATCCCACCAGTGATGAACGTGTTAAGAATCTTTGTTGATCAATATCTTCTCCAATACTTGATATTATCAGGTGTCTTAATTTTTATTCCAATTGAAAAGATGCTAAATAGTATCTCGTTGTGTTTATTGGCTGTCCAAGTATGGTTTACAGTGGTCAGTGGTATGTGGATGTCAGACCACCAAGGCATTAGCAGGATTTAATGAAACATAGTATGGTTTTGGGGGACGGTGGGGGATGTTTTCTTTTTTTATTATTTTTCATTGTGTTTTAATTGAAAATTTACAGTTCAAGTCAGTTTCTCATACAAAAGCGTGTACACACTTTTCTTTTGTGACCCTATTTACTCTCCGCACATTGTGACAACACATTCCTTCCCTATACCCCATATTTACCATGTCTGTTCCACCAGTTTCCTGCCCACCTCTGCCATCTCATCTCACCTCTGGATGGGAGCTGCCCAATTAGTCTCCTGTATCTACTTATGCCAAGCACACTTTCCTTCAGTATCATTTTATGCCTCAGAAACCCATTCAATCATTGTTTGATGAGTTGGTTTCTAGAATGGTTTCAGTTCTAGGCTAGCAGAGACTCTGGTCCCATGTCTTGTGGGGACCCTCCAGTCTGTCAGACCATCAGTCAAGTCTTTTTACTAGAGTTTGAGCCCTGCACCCCACTTTTCTCCTATTCCATCGAGGACTCTGTTGAGTTCCCTGTAAGGGCAGTCACTGAGGTGGCCCGGCACCATTTGGTTCTTCCTGTTTTCTGCTGATGTAGTCTCTGGTTTATGTGGCCTTTTCTGTCCCTTGGGCTCAGAAGGACAATATGTTTACAAAGGCTCTGTCCGGTAGGATCCTTTGATTGTTTTATTCAACTCTGGGTTCTCAGCACGCAGCACAGTAACTGGTACACCATCATTATCGTCATCGTATGCCATCCTAAAAAGTCATAATTGATAATATTCATTGAGCACCTACTAAATGCCAGGGGCTAGGCCAACACTTCTGTCATTTCAGTTAATTGTTATAGAAAGCCTGTGAGGTTGGTTACTTCATTTTGTAGATGGGGAACTAAAATTAAGAAACTTCTCCAGAATCACACAAGTATTAAGTGATGGAACTAGGCTTTGACCTCTGACATGTGACGCGAGAGTCTCTAACCATGGTATTATCTTCCATTCCACTGTTGGCCACCAAGTTGACTGTATTCATGGAGCCCCATGTGTCTGAGGGTAGACTATGCTGATTTTTTTGAAAGTAGATCATCAGGTCTACCTCTGGCTAGACTCGAACCTCCAGCCTTTGGGTTAGCAACTGAATGTCTTATCTACTGGCACCACCTGGGGATTTCTACTTATAATATAACCCCCTGCCATGGAGTCGATTCTGCCTCACAGTGACATGATAGGACAAAGCAGACATAGCACTTAATGACTATACCATCAAGCCGGTTCTGACTCATAGCAACCCTATAGGTCACAGTAGAACTGCCCCATAAAGTTTATAGGAGTGCCTGGTGGATTTGAACTGCTAACATAGCAGCCATAGCAGTTCACCACTACACCTCCGGGGTTTCCATACCAGCATAGGTGTCCAATAAATCCTTGGATGAAGTACCTTTACCTGCCCATAACCAGAAAAAACCCAACCAACCAACCAACAAAAAACCACTGCCACTGAGTCAGTACTGACTTACAGGGACCCTATAGGACAGAACAGAACTGCTCCATAGAGTTTCCAAGCAGCGCCTGACAGATGCGAACTGCTGACCTTTTGGTTAACAGCTGTAGCACTTAACCACTAGGCCACCAGGGTTTCCAGAGGCAAGGTTACACATCAGGATGCTTTTACTTTTTAATCTCTCATCAGATATATTTAAAAACATCCACATTTTTAGCTACAAAATGTATTGGATTTTTACAATTGGATTTTTATAATTTTACCTTAGTCCTATGTAACTCATTTCATTTACGACATCTAGGCAAATGTCACGCATACTTGAGGACTCTCTCACTGTGAGAGAGCTTGAACCTATAAATCTGTTCTCCATTAATGTATATGAACTCCTCCCTCACCAACATTTCCCCTACTCCTGCTCTACTTTTCTTTTATCCATCACACTTATCATCTCTAATGTGCCATATAATTGACTTATTATTGGGTATTATTGAGCCACAAGGACAGACATATTTGTCTGCTGATTTGCCTGTGTGTTTTTAGTGAGTTTAGTTGTCATGTATCCCAAGTGCCTGTAACCATGTCTGGTACAGAGAAATGCCTCAACAAATACTTGTTGTATGAATGGAGTAAATGCTGGCTGTCAGGAATAAATGAATGAATGAACAAACCTGTGAATACACTGTGTTGAGCAGTTAATGAAGTTTGACTCTATTATTTTGATTTTGTGTTTTTTTTTATTTTAGAGCCAACTCTTTTTTCAGTTTGCAAACATGTTTGTAGGCTACTGAAAAGCTGGGAGGCCTCAGATTTTATGTCTCTAATCCCTAAGAGGAAGACCCTGGTGGCGTAGTGGGTTAAGTGCTACATTTGCTAACCAAAAGGTCAGCAGTTCAAATCTGCCAGGCGCTCCTTGGAAACCATGGAGCAGTTCTACTCTGTCCTATAGGGTCGCCATGAGTTGGAATCAACTCAACAGCACTGGACTGCACAGTCCCTAGGAGGGAAACCCTGGTGGCATAGCGGGTTAAGTACTACATCTGCTAAACAAAAGGTCAGCAGTTCAAATCCACCAGGTGCACCTTCGAAACTCTATGGGGCGGTTCTATTCTGACCTCTAGGGTTGTTATGAGTTGGACACGACTTGACAGGGGTGGGTTTTTTTTTTAATCCCTAACATAAAAAAAAGTGCTGACCTCAGGACCTGAAATGATGTTGTGTTGCCTTCTTCTTTCTTGCTGAAAAATCAGCAGCAGTAACACTGAGCATTCTGGCTGAAAGGTGACTCCAGCAATGAGTCACATGCATGTCTACTGCCGTTGGGTGGCTTCTGACTTCTAAGTGAGCCTATTGGACAGAGTAGAACTGCCTCGTAGGATTTCCAGGGCTGTAAATCTTTACAAAAGCAGACTGTCACATCTCTCCCACGGAGCAGCTGGAGAGTTCAAACCACTGGCCTTTTGGTTAGCATGTTAACCACTGTGCCACCAAGACTCCTAGCAATGAGGCAGGAGGCATTCAAAATAACTACAGATCTTCTGGAACCTTTCCAAATACATGTTTCCCCCGCTTCTGTCTGTTTATGTTTGTTGTCTAGGCCCAGTCAGTGGACCCCATTCTAAATACAAGTGTATCTGACGTCCCTGTATATAACAGGCCTTTCACCCCTGGCTGTTACTCTGATTTCCAAACCGGGGTTCACCTGGATCATGCAAGTCAGGAA
Organism: Heterohyrax brucei; assembly: GCA_028571685.1. Lineage (NCBI taxonomy): Eukaryota > Metazoa > Chordata > Mammalia > Hyracoidea > Procaviidae > Heterohyrax > Heterohyrax brucei. The sequence continues at coordinate 70,001,821 of CM053161.1, read as the reverse complement.
CTATCCCTCCCACTCAAGCGTCTGTCTCTGACTCAGTCCTCAGCGGGGCCAACGAGTAATTATAGCTTCCCTCTGTGGTGTACAGGGCAGGAGGCTGATTTAATAAAGGAAGACTGCAGTCTGTCTCCAGCCTGGCTCTGACTCATGGATCTAGGGAGTCCCAGAATGCTACCCACAGAGGGTGGCAAGCAGCTGGGGGGCGGGGGTGGGAGGTGAGGGTAGCCAGCAAGGCCTAGGTCAAGAGCCCTGGTTAGCATGGAAACTCCCTGCTTGGCTGGGAGGAACCTGCAGCTGAAGCCAGAGGAAGTGGGACTCCAACGCCGACTAAGGGACAGCCTGCAACAACAGCCAGTGCTGCACCCTGGAAAGGAGCCCCCTGCCGTGCAGAGATGTAAAATAAAATGGGTTAGTAATTTTCATATTCAAAATTAATTGGGGGGAAAAAAATCTCATTGCCTCTAGCAGGGATGGCTGCCTTTGTGTGATGGGGCCACCGCCGGCTCTGGTCTGTTTCTTCTGGGGCTGAGTTGGTGGGTTCTGTAGTGATGAGCATTTTGCGAATTTGGTTTCCCACTTTGGCAGGAGAAGCAGCTAATTAGGTCTCTGCAGCCCCAGAGACAAGTGACCCTGGAGTGGCTTCACCTACAGCCGAGGTGACAGCTCACGCTGGTGTGGTTTCAGATTTCACCTTAGATAGCTCCCCCCAAAAACAAATGGTTGTCCACTAGTTGATTCTGCCTCCTAGTGACCCTACAGGACAGGGTAGAGCTGCCCCATACAGTTTCCAGGGATCAGCAGAGGGATTCGAACTGCCCACCTTTTGGTTACCAGCGGAGCTCTTAACTGCTGCATTGCCAGGGCTCCAGAGAGGTCCCCAGAGGTCACTTTATCCATCCCGCAGTCTCCTGCAGCCTCTTTCTCTTCCCTTGACAGTCAGTCAGAGGAGAGGGCTTGACTTCCCCCAGCCTTGCAGGCCAGGAGACTCCGGCTGCCACTCAGTGTCCTTTCCCGTGGAGCACACACCTCCTCCCGGTCTGTCAGCTGATCCTCCCCTGGGCTCACTGGAGAGCACCTTGACCTATATTCGGAACTCTCCCTTACAGTCGATTCTCATTGTCCTCAGAGGGGGCCTGCCAGGCCACTGGGCAGAGTGCCCGGCCTTCTGTGCTGCTGGCAGCCCCAGATTCCAGACACACTACCCTGACGGTGGAGAGGCCTGAAAATGGAAAGTTAGGAGTCTGTGTGTGGGGCAGAGGAAGAGCAGTGGCCAGCTGAGTCAGCTGGGAACTGGGACGGCCTCTGGGTCCTCCCCTCCGCAGTCTGCTGTCTGTGCTGGCTGAGCAGGCTGTGGGGAGGGAGTGTGGGAGCAGTTTGATCCCAGCCTTCAGGAAGCCCTGCTTGCGGCTGGGTGATCTTGCTGGCCAGGGGAAAGGAAGATGGAGAAACCGTGCAAATAATGGGATAAAAACCTCCATGACTCATCGGGATCATCCCAGCCCAGGAAACTTTCCCCCCACCCCCGACAAGGGACAAGTTCCCAATCCCAAGTTACCCACAGAATGGCCTCTGCCTACTCTGCCTATGGATTCTTTGTGCCGTGGCTCCCTGTGCTGGCTTCGTGTCCTTGAATGTGAAGGGGGTGCTGTAGGGTGGGGATGCGGTGGGAAGGCAAACTGAAAGGGTGGTGTTCGGAATCAGAACTTGAGGTCTTGTCCTTGGGTGTGAAGTCTGTGACATAGTGGTGTGGACTGAGGAGCACAGCCCTGCTGGAGTTGGGAGGGGCTCCGAATTTAGCTTTATACAGAGTTCTGTGACCTCGGCAAGTCACTGCCGGCCTCAGTCTCCAATCCGTAATATGGGGATTTTGGTAAAACCGTGCTGTGTCAGATGATGTCCGCATTAAATCAGGTGATGTGTGTAGAAATACATTAATTATACATGTTGCTGTTAGCAGCCATGCAACTGAATCTGACTCTCGGTGACCTCAGGGTAGTCCTGTGCTCTTTAGAGTTTTCAAGGCTGTGACCTTTCAGAAGCAGATCACCAGGCCTGTCTTCCAAGGCACCTCCAGATAGGGTTCCAACCGGCAACTCTTGGCTAGAAGTTGAGCATTGAACCATTCTTACCACCCTTCCCACCCAAAAACAAACCCAGTGCTGTCAAGTTGATTCCAACTCATAGCAACCCTGTAGAACAGAGTAGAAATGCCCCATAGAGTCTCCAAGGAGTGCCTGGCAGATTCGATCTCTAAGCTTCTGGTTAGCAGATACAACACTTAACCCACTATGCCACCAGGGTTTCTTTCTCGCCACTCAGGGAATACTAATTATATGTAATTATGTAATGTTATTTTATCTGAATTATTAAATCACTCCCTCTGCCATGGGAGGGTTATTTTGTTTGTTGAATGTACGCATTGTAGAAAAGCCTGCCTCAGGGTGTGTTTGCGAATGGAAACTGAAAACTGCCATCCCTGGTGTCATGGTGGACCGCCATGCCACAGGCAGTGCCACACGGCCTGTACAACACACCTTCTCCAGGTTTGATGGACCTCGTTTGATTCCTTTATGTCTACAAAACCTGTGTGTTTATCACAATTTGGATAAAAACTTGCAGATTGGTGCAAAGTCTCCTTTTAAAATCAGGATCAGGAAGTTACTGCCTGTTACAGAGGAGGTGCTGGACGGTAGGATGGATGGAAGGAAAGAAGGCAAGGAGGAAGGGAGGGAGGGGAGAGGAAGGAAGGGAGGGAGGGGAGAGGAAGGAAGGGAGGGAGGGGAGAGGAAGGAAGGGAGGGAGGGGAGAGGAAGGAAGGCAGGAAGACAGGAAATTAGGAAACAGCAGAACTGGATTTAGCAGGAAGCAAATGATACTTAAGCTTTACGGCCCTTCACTAAGGCCTTGTGCCTACTTTTAAATCCATAATTATGCATTTCTTGTCCTTCAGAGCACTCCCAGTGCTGTATACCCTATTTGGGCCTCATCAAATCTTTATCTTCCCCGGCATAGATGGGCTCCAAGACACCCATCCCTTGCTCTTTTTTCGAGGTTAGCAAGCACAAAACTGCAAAGCAGTGTATGGGGTGTGGCATTTCCAAGCAGTCTCCACCGTCAACGCCAAATCCTGAGTCTGCAGAAAGATCCATGTGGAGGCCAGGCCAGGCCAGGCCAGCTCCACAGGAACAAGTTGTGGAAAGAGAGCAGAGGTCAGACCTGTGCAGGATTGCTGGGCCAGTTCCAGTTGTGTTCTGGAGTCCTTCTCAGCATGTCCAGGGCTCTTCAGTTTCCAGAAGGCTTAAACCTGCACGGGGCAGTGGAGATTCAGTCGCTGGCAGTCAGGCAATTGCTCACTACTGCTGGCTATTCCTCACTGCTCCTGTCTCACTAACTAGTTGTGTGACCTTGACCTCAGTGGAGGCACTTAACCTTTTGGGGCCCAAATTTCCCTGAAGTGAGTGGTAGGAGATTTCACCGACCCTGGCTTCAGCTTCACAGAGCAGGAGCCCAAACTGCCTTGCTCACCATTGTGTTCCCATTGTTGAGGACAGTGTTTAATAACAGCAACAACAACAATAACAAAAACCCATTGCCACCACGCCTAGTGACACTGACTCATAGGAACCCTGTAAGACAGAATAGAATGGCCCCATAGGGCTTCCAAGGGTTTGAATCTTTACAGAAGCAGACTGCCGCATCTTTCTCCTGGGGAGTACTTGGTGGGTTCGAACTGCAAACCTTTCAGTTACCAGCCAAGTGCTTAACCACTGTGTGCTATATACTATTATCACAAACAGCAAAATTTGCTCTGTGAGTTTGCTTATGGGGAGGTAGATTGAAGCAGAGGTCTGTAACCTAAATGTCTGCACACTACCCAGCTAATGAGTGACAGAGCTGGGATTCCAACCCAAGCCATCTGGCTCCGGAGTTCCCCTTCTTAACCATTATATATCCTCAACAAAAAAATTGAATTACTAGACTTTTTAGAACACTTTTAGATTTATATAGAAATTGAGCAGGTGGTCTGTAAAGTTTGATGAACGAGGGAATCAGTGAATGAAGTGTCCCTGATGGAGACCATATTTTATTACCTAACCCCTCAACATAGAGAAAACAAAAATTCTCACAACTGGACCAGTAAGTAACACCTTGATAAATGGAGAACAGATTTGGGTTGTCAGAGATTTAATTTTCCTTGAATCCACAAGCAATGCCCATGGAAGCAGCAGTCACAAAATCAAGAGACTCATTGCATTGGGAAAATGTGCCACAAAAGACCTTTTTTAAAGTGTTGGAAAACAAAGGCATCACCTTGAAGACTAAGGTGCGCCTGATCCAAGCCATCGTGTTTTTAGTCCACATCATATGTGTGAGACAGCTGGACAATGACTAAGGGAAGACAGAGGAAGAATTGACACCTTTGAACTGTGATGTTGGAGAATATTGAGCATACCATTGCTTCAAAAGAACTAACAGATCTGACTTGGAAGAAGTACAACCAGAGTGCTCCTTAGAAGCAAGGATGACAAGACTGCATCTTACATAGCGTGGACATGTTGTCAAGAGGGATCAATCCCTGGAGAAGGACATCGTGCTTGGTAAAACAGAAGGCCAACAGAAAAGAGGAAGACTTTCAAGAACGGGGATTGACACTGTAGCTGCAATAGTGGGCTTGAGCATAAAAATGATTGTGGGCATGGCACGGGACCTGGCAGTATTTTGTTCTTTTGTATGTGGTGTCTCTATGAGCCAGAACCTACTCAACAGCATGTAACAACAACAATGTGGGAAGAGCGATCATGCTTGAAAACTTACTCTGTGCCTAAGACACACACCAAAAAAAAAAAAAAAAACCGGAAACTGGATGGCAGAGTGGTTAAAAGCTTGGCTGCTAACCAAAAGGTAGGCAGTTTGAATCTACCAGATGCTTCTTGGAAAACAAACCAACACGCATACGCACATACGCACACACGTATAAAGTTACTTCACTTAATTAGCACAGCTATCTTGTTAGATAGCATTAACCACACTTTGCAGTGAGGAAACTGAGGCTCAGAGAGGCTAGGGTCACACGGCCAAAGAGTGGGTACAGCTAGAATTTCAGTTCTCATCTGTCTAATCCTAAAGAACACATTTGCTCCTCTGATTCATACCTTCGTAATTATCCCCAAAAGGGATTTTTTTCTCTTGTATTTACTAGCTCAACGTTCAACTCTAATGCCTTAATCATTTTAAAAATGTTTTTGTATTCCTCTTCTTTCTTTTGGCTGTCATAGTGATCCAGAAAGGGAGGTGAGGCATCTGTTATGAAAATGTTTTTTATAGAGGAAGCCACTCAGGGTTAAGAAGTTAGGCCGTATGACAAGTATCAGAGTAGAGTTAAGATTGAAACACAAATATGTTGATTCCTACTCCTCTCCGGCCTCCTAACCAAAGTGCTGCCCCTTGACAAACCTCTTCATTGTCTGTGACTCGGCAGCAGTGTTTGCTCTGAGACCTCAAGGAGCTGTCCCCCTTCCAGGAATGAGCCAAAGGAATTTTTTCCAAATCTCTGCTTTGACTGCATTTCCCCGCTTTCCTAAATGCTAGGGCACTTTTTCTTCACTACCGAAGCATGAAGGGAAAGAGTGAATTGTGGCATTCGCCTCCGCCTGTTTTTAACCAACAGAAGGGACAGTTGCCGCTTGCCTTTAGAGAAGGTTGTGTATTAGATTCTGATGGCACAGTCAGAAACTACGTTGCCAACATTGGGAACTCATGTCACAATGGCTGCAAAGAGATGATTTCTACTCTGCCCTCGGCCCCTGGCACTTACTCTTTCTGTAGCACCTGTCACTGGAAGCACCCAACTCATAACCCTAGTGCAGAGGTTCTTTTTGGATACCAAGAAATGATGCAAAAGTGTGCCAGTGAACCAGCTTCTGTATGCCTTCTAGACGAAGAAGGGCTTAATTAGTCCTTTTAACAGCATCTTATTCCTCTTACGTATATTTATTAGGCAATACATGTATTTGGTTCAAATTTCAAGTGGATGGATAGTGAAGAGCCTTCCTGAACCCAAGTTTGAATCCTTTCTGTGCCTCTTCCCAGAAGAAGCCAATGAGTTCAGTTTCTTATGTCACTTGCCAGAGGTAATTCAAGTGTAAACCAGAAAATACATGTGTACGTATCTTCTTTTGCCTTCTTTTTTTTTTTTTAATGATAACATGTTACATTATTCCGCCTCTTGGTTTTATCATTTGAAGACCATTCTAACTCAGTTCAAGTAAGTATGTCTTTTCTTCCTCTCTCTCTCTCTCTTTCTTTCATGATTTTACTGTATTCCATTGTATGACTCTTCCGTAATTTCATTAACCAGTCTCCTGAGAGGGTTACTTTAGATTATTTCCAAACTTTTGTTGTTATTAACAGTACTGTGATGGATAACCTTAAACTTGTCGTATTTTATGGTGTAGTTTGCAACTTTTACTGACTTGAAATTGTGGTTCTATGATGAGACCCTATCTATGAAATTTCATGAGTAGGTACTCAGAAGGAATGTTTGTCTGTATTCTATACTTCTTTGATCTGTGAGTCACTAACCTAATCTTACATGCCCTGGGTCTTAAATTTTTCTTGGTGATCTCTCTCTCTCTCTTTCTGTTTGCAACAGTGATAAGAACCCATACCAATAGGTTATTTTCTTTGCTCTAAAATGATCTGGTTCTCACTGCTCTCTAGCACCTCGTCTGCTCAGCACAGTAACCAGGCAGTTGTTCCACAGAGCTGACACACCTGTTACCACCATGACTCTAAGCTGGGCTAGGACTCATCAGTCAGTTTGGTCCGTGACCTCAGTGTGAGGTTAGAGGACTTGAAACAGTTTAGACTTCATGAGGTTTGTGTTTGGGAAATGAAGAGATTCCCAAGTTGTACTGTCTGGGGAATTCAAAGAAGCATGTTAAAACAGCGTCAATACCAGCAAAAGGACAAGACACCAGCGCTTTCCCAGAAGGCAGCTGGAAACCAGTGCTACCCAGTTCAGTAACCAGGAACATTCTCTACTATTTCAGATTAGGTCTTCATGTATATATTTACCAGGAGATGTTTCGGATAAAGAACTGAACACCATCTTTGTTAGCTCAGAGAAGAAGAAGAAAGGATCATAATCTGATTAAAGATGAAACACACACGTACACACGTAAGAGGAAGAATGTATCTCATCCTTGAAAATATTTAAGAGAGGAAATGTGTTAACCGCAAAAGTGGGTTGTTAGCTGCTGTGAAGTTGGCCACCAACTCATGGCTACCGCTTGCACAGTGGACAAAATGCCACACACTGGTGTGGCATCTCCATGGTTGGAGATGAATTGGACTGCGGGGTTCCATAGAGTTTTTGTTGGTGAAGTTTTAGAAATAGATCATCAGCTGCTTCTTCCTTGTATATCATAGTCTAGAAATCTGTTCAATATGGGAGCAATTTGTCAGCCACCACTAACCATTGGGGTGGTGGCTGTGCTCCAGGTGCATTAAGCTGGGTATTGAACCCAACCTGTATGGAAGGCGAGAATTCTACCACCAAACCCCTCTGGCCCCAAGTGCAGCTCTGGGAGTCTATAGTTAATTTAAGAACCTGCAGAAAATAAATGAGTCAGGAAGGCGGCACTGAAAGCTTCCTCCTTGATCAATAGAGGAAAGCAACACTGTTTATGATGGCATTTGGCTCACATTTGAGTGCATCTGTATCTCCCCTGTGTCTCTTTTCTGGGTTTACCTTTGGTCCTACAAGTTCAACTCCCTAAAATGTTTCTATAGACATAAGCTTTAGACCAGGAGACACAATTATGGACAAGCAGGTGTGAGGCAATAGGGATTGGTGGAGACCATGACAAACCAGAATGTACATACATCTGCTCCACTCCTGTTGATTCTTATCATTTGGCTGCAATGGTTCAGTATTGTCGATTGGGCACAATGGTTCAGTATTGTCAGTCAGATACGATGGTTCAGTATTGTCAGTCAAGTAGGGTGGTTTGATATTGTTATCAGTTGAGTATCATGGTTCAGTATTGCTAGAATGTCTCATTTATCACTAGAAACTGGAAATGCAAATTTTAAGGCAAAATCTGGTTTTTAAAGGTTGGCAAGTAATTCAAGATGGTTAAGTACAATGTACAGGCCAATTTATATCTCTGCAGTATACAGGTAATTTTAGTACAGAATGAAACCTAAGAAAGATAGGCAGAAGAGTCACATCCAGTCAGCCTGGCAGTCTGAGAAGGTTTTTAAGGACGTTTACCCCTGCCAAGTTGACCTCTTTGCCAAGGTGGTGCCTCGCCTGCTTAGCAAATAGTTTATTTTTGCAGAAACTAGTGATGTCTGAATAGCATTGGGGAAGTAAAGGAAAAGTGCTGAACCGGGGAAAAATGCTGAGCTGACAGGTGACAGGCCTGGGTTCCAGTCTTGATTCTCCCACAGGTCCACTGTGTAGCCTTGGGTAAATCCCTCAGTCCCTCTGAACTTGAGTTTTGTCATCTGTAGAATGAAGGAGCTGGATTCAAGGGTTTTCAGAATGTGGCAGAAAGTCTTCTGAGTGCTTGCAGGGAGTGGGGGACCCCAAGGCTTGCAGATGGGTAGCTCAGCCTTTGTTCTGTTTTCTGTCTGGGGCTTCTGCTTTTCTGTTTTACATCTTGGGCTTCTGCCAAAAAGAAAAAAGAAAAAAAAATCTTTTTGAAAGAAAGTTTTTCCTGCTCTCAGAAGAGCTGGAAAACCATTGGGTTAGTTGATCAGCTCTGTATAATGTGTTATTAGCAGAGGTTTGCAAACTCAGTGATGCGTGCAGCTCACTAAGTAAGTCTTCTCTCCATTAGCCTATTATTGCTTCTTGTCTGCTGACAATTTCCCCAGCTGCCATCCAAAAGCATAAATCAAATGAAGAAGTCACCAACAAATATAGGAAGACTCTGACAATTACCCAGTTCAAGAGCTTGTTTGAGGGTAATGCCCCCCCTTTTTTTGGTGAGTAGATGTGTTCTTGTTTGTGTTCTTGTTAGTTGCTACCAAGAAAACCCTAACTCCTCATGGTTCATATTGGATCAAATATATTGATATTTCACAGGGATCTGCAATTTCCGTGCTGTGCCACTCAAAAACAAATCTGAAAACCAATGAACTGGCTTTTAAAAACTAGCTGTAACTTGTAAATAACTTGAATATGTACTTGCTTTATGTTGGAAACCTTGCTGATGTGGTGGTTCAGTGCTACATCTGCTAACCGAAAGGTCGGCAGCTCAAATCCACCAGGAGCTCCTTGGAAACTCTGTGGGGCAGTTCTGCTCTGTCCTATAGGGTCGCTATGAGTCAGACTCAACTCGACTGTAGTGTCTTTGCCTTTACATTTTTTAAAAATATATATATATCATGTGTAAACTTCAAATTACTTACCCAGCAAAGAAGATATTTTTGTCTTTGCTTTATTAATTAAAAGAAAAAGGTAAGTCTGGGTGAAGTTGAAGACTTGCGTCAGCCACACAGGCTTCCACGCCGTTGATGCCCCAGCATGGCTCCTCTCAACCAGACAATCTCTTAAGTTGCTTCTAAGCCTTAGAAGTCAGGACACAGAAGCTGCAGTTTCAGGCTGCCCTGGGATCACCTGCAAAACTGCTTTCAACTTGCCACATCCTCTTATCTGCTGCAAACCTCAAATGGAAGCTTGTTAACTCACAGCCATTCAAGTGTATTGCTTTCATCTTAACTGCTAAGGTCTCTGACTTTAATAGATCAGCCCTGGTGGTGCAGTGGTTAAGCACTCAGCCATGCACTGAAAGGTCAGCGGTTTGAACCCACTGGCAGCTCCACTGGAGAAAGAGGTAGCAATCTGCTTCTGTACAGCTTTGCAACCCTGGAAACTCGATGGGGCAGTTCTGCTCTGTCCTGTAGGGCCACTGTGAGCTGAAATTCATGTGATGGCGGTGGGTTTGGGTTTCGGCTTTGGGTGGCTTGGGCAGCTTCAGCGGGAAATGAAAAGACTTTAGATCTATGTGTAGAAATGAACTTTGGGGTGAATAAGTGGTTTGTAAATGTTCTTTCTGTGTTTCACTGAGCTGGGTTTCTCGTGCTGCAGAGGAAATTGTTTTCTCCCTTTTATTTTTCAATTCTGGGAAATACAAATATACATCACAAAGCCTTTGACACTGCGACAGTCTTCCCATGTATCATGTAGTGACATTATGTTCATTGCATTGTTTAACTGTCACCCTTAGCAGAAGCTCAGTGTCCCCCTAAGTGTGGGTCCTCCTTTCCCTCCCTCATGCCCATCCTGGCAACTTCTAATAAGTTGTGGTCTCCATACACTTGCTGATTCTAAATATTTCATATATACGGGATCATATATGTCCTTGTGCAACTGACTTAGTTTACTCAGCACAGTGTTTTCAGGTTCATCCCTGATGAAGCGTGTTTCAAGGGTTCGTTTCTCTGCATGCCTGAGTAATATTCCGTCACAGGTATGCACCTCATTTGGTTGGTTCATTCATCTGTGGATGAACCTTCAGGCTGTGTCCACTTTGTTAGCCACTGCGAATAGCACTGCAGGTCACAATGGTGAATAGTATCAGTTTGCATTCCTGTTTTCAGTTCCTTTGGGTGTAGACTTCGGGGTAGAATTGCTGGATTTTGTGGTAATTCTGTAACTTTTTGATGCACCGCGGCACTGTTTTCCACAGTGGCTGTCCCATTTTACAGTCCCACCAGCAATGCTGTTCTAGCCTGATGGGTTTGGTTTCCCTATTGTCATGAGGTGCTGTTGAGTCAGCTCCAACTCATAGATGCTGTGTACAACGGGACAAAACACTGCCCAGTCCTGTCACTGTTGCTCACAGTGACTGCTGTACTTGACCCCACTGTTTGCAGCTGCTGTGTCAATCCATCTGGTTGAGGATCTTTCTCTTTTGTGGTGACCCTCTACTTTACCAAGCTTGATGTGCTGCTCCAGGGACTGATCCCTTCTGACAACATGTCTGAAACATGTAAGACTCTGTCTTGCCATCCTTGCTTCTAAAGAGCACTCTGGTTGTACTTCTTTCAAAACAGATCTGTTGGTTCTTCTAGCAGTCCATGGTACATTCAGTGATCTTCCCGACACCACAGTGCAAAGGTGTCAGTTCTTCTGTCTTCCCTATTCATTGTCCCGCTTTGGCAGGCATACAGTGCAGTTGAAAATACCATGGCTTGGGTCAGGTGCACCTTAGTCTTCAAGGTGACGTCTTTACTATTGAACACTTAGAAGAGTTCTTTTGCAGCAGTTTTTCCCAGTGCAATGCATTTTAATTTCTTGACTGCTGCTTCAATGGGAGTCCCTAAATCAAAAAAAGAAAAGAGAAACAAACAATCTACCACCTAGTTGAATCTGACTCATGGCAACACTACAGGACTGAACAGAACTGCCCCATAGAGTTTCCAAGCAACAGCTGGTGGATTCAAACTGCTGAACTTTCATGTAGCTGCCATCGCATTTATCCACTGTACCACAGTCCCTATGGGTGGGTATGTACTGAGAGCATGGTCACGAAGCAACTATTAATTGTGGACAGTTTTTTTTCGTTCAGCACTTTGCTCAACACATAATAAGTATATCCTAGGTCAGGATATCTAATTACTGTAATCACTGAAATTGGTTACAGAGATGGGCAGTTTTTATTTTTATACTGTAACCTTTACAGAGGGTGTTTGTAAATATTGTCTATACAAAACAGTGTACCTGCGGCAGGTGGCCTAGGGGCTCTAATCCTCATTTCAGTAGGCAAGAAAAATTGCTGATCATTCAGTTGGCAAGTAATAGAACGTAGATGACAAGTCAGATATTGCCACTTCTAATCATATGTCCTGTCCAGTTTACTCTAGTCGTTTGAATTTTCTAGGGAGAAAAATGGGTTCCATTTGACTCTTAACCTGAGCCTGGTTTTTGTTAGCATTTCTGGTGGTGATTTCGAAAAATACAGTTCACTAATTGCATTGTTTAAGGAAAACACTCTTTTCAAGCCTTAAGAGAAAAATCAGACGTCCCAGTTATAAATAATGCCTTTAAGTTTAAACTTCACCGTAGTGGAAAAAATGAACAAGTGTTTCTGAAGCCACCGAAACCTGGTTTCTGTTTCTTGCAGGGAAGATGATGGGATTTGGACCCTTTTCTTCTGTGCATTATTTTTTGTTTGCTTTGTTGCACAAGAGCTTTATTTGTTATCAGCGTCATCATCGTTCTCGCCTCTGACACTAACAGCCAAGTGAAGGCATTTGTTGATAACTTGCTTTTAAAAGGACTCCTGTTGGCCTAACGGTTAAGAGCTTAGCTGATAACTGAAAGGTTGGCAGTTCAAATCTACCACTCACTCAGTGGAAAACCTTTGGGGCAGTTCTATTCTGTCCTATAGGGTCACTGTGAATTGGAATGGACTCAAAGGCAATGGGTTTTCTTTTAAGAAGGGAAAGAAAAGTGTGCTGGAATTTTCCATCTTTAGATTGAGGTTTTCAGGACAGGTGTTAACAAGTGAACCTAGGTTCCTTGGATCTCTTTTCATTTCCTGAGAGGCTTTTTTTTTTTTTTTTATCTAGCTTGTGCCTGGTTCTGTCCCTTTCTGATAATGAGGCAGGTTTCTAGAAGCCACGAGAGTGGCCTGAAGAAGACTTCAGGGTGCCCTAGACCTCAGTGACATGGGAAAGACTTACCTGGAGGATGAGAACTTAGCAGTCAGGTGATGACACGGTTACATGTCACCCTAGAGCAGTGCTGTTCCACTTTTCCTGCACCGTCTGTCACACATTTGGCTTTTCAGAAATCTCAATGCCTGAGATCCCCATTAGGTCAGGAAAGGCCCTCAGCAAAGCTGACTTTAAGTGTCTTGGGTGATTCTAATGTGCGATCAAGTTGAGAACCTGAGAAGCTTCCAAGGTCTTGTTCAGAATCAGGTAGGGGGACCCCACATGATGGCAGCTCTTGTTGCCAGACATTACCTGTACGTTAAGGGAACAGTTTGTTCAGCAACAAGCACACATTTGTCGAACAGCTGAGAACACCCCCAAGGAACAAGACTGAGTCTGTTTCTGCCTCAAGATGCTTTGTTCTGTAGGGGTAGAAACAAATAATACACAGAAACACAAATGGGACTGTCCGTAAGTGTTAAGAAGGAAACACACTGGCTGATTCCAAAAAAACCAAACCCAGTACCATCAAGTCAATTCTGACTCATAACGACCCTATAGGGCAGAGTAGAACTGCTCCATAGAGTTTCTAAGGAGCACCTAGCAGACTTGAACTGCTGATCTTTTGGTTAGCAGATGTAGCACTTAACCACTATGCCATCAGGATTTCCACTGGCTGATTAGGGGTCAAGAAAGACCTCTCTGAAAAGCCATTCACTTATTCACCTATTTTTAGTTATTTGTGTGCATGAAAATACACACCACTTCAGCAATTTCTACACGTGCAGTCCAGTGGTCAGTTGTCCCACCTTTCCCGATAACCCCTTCTGAACTGTTTCACCATCATTAACACAGACTCACTGCCCTCCTAAGCTTCTCATCTATCTTTTCAAGTTGCCGTTGTCAGTTATAACACAAATAGATCATTCTATTAAAAAATATAATGTGTAGCACGACTTTAATTTTAAATTAGGCTAAAGTATTATTTGGATCAAAGATGATTGGGGGGGGGAGTGAATAATTTTCATTCAAGGTTTAAATATATCTTCAGCACAATAATTTGAGGTGGTCATTGGCCTCAGTGGCTCACAAGAGTTCTGCAGAGCAACGTTTGCAAGATGTGAAGGCAGAAGAGGAGCAGCTCTACTGAGCGCCAGTAAGAAGACAGGACTAGCAAGTGAAAACACTCTAAGAAGGGTGGTGTCTTTGGAGAACAGAAAACACTCCAGTCACTTTCAATAACCTAGAAAAGGAGTGGCAGACAGTGAGCAGGCACCAGCCTGGCATTTCTTGTAATTCACACTCTGCAAAGGAAGCACTAAGAAGCTTCCTAAAGGAGCCCAGGTATGGTAGATTGAATTGTATCCCCCCACAGATGTGTGTAGCAGTTTGGCTAGGCTATGATTTCTCATGTTGTAGGAGGTTCCTACATGCTGTCAATCCTGCCTGTGTGATGTTAATGAGGGAGGATGGGTGGTGGTTAGGTTAGAGAGGCCGGACTCAGTATGTAAGAGCGTACTCTGCTTTGGTCCATATTACTATTAACTATTATGTGCTGTTAACTATGAGCTCATACAGTGGTGTACCAAAAGAACAAACAGATCTTTTCTGGAAGAAGTACAGCCAGAGTGCTCCTTGGAAGCAAAGATGGCAAGACTGCGTCTGACATACTTTGGACATGTTGTCAGGAAAGATTGGTCCCTGGAGAAGGACATCATGCTTGGTAGAGTGGAGGGTCAGTGGAAAAGAGGAAGACCCCCGACGAGATGGATTGACACTGTGGCCGCAACAATGGGCTTAAGCATAAAAACAACTGTGGACATGGCGCAAGACCAGACAGTGTCTTGTTCTGTTGTTCATAGGGCTGCTATGTTAGGTTGATGACACCTAACAACAACAACAACAACTCTGCCTTGGGACAATCTCTTGGGATTTAAAGGAAAGGGAAACAAGCAGAGAGATGGAGGACCTCAGACCATCAGGAAAGAAACAGTGCCTAGAGCACAGTGCATCCTTTGGACCGAGGTCCCTGAGCCTCAGAAGCTCCCAGTCCAGGGAAAGATTGACAGCAAGGACCTTCCTCCAGAGCCAGCAGAGAAAGACGTGCCTGGGAGCTGATGGCCTGCATTTGGACTCTTTTCTGTGACTTTGGTCCACTTTTCTATAAGAAAATCAATTTTGCTTTGTTAAAGCCATCTACGTGTGGTGTGTCTGTTACAGCAGGACTAGATGAAGAAGACACAGGGTACTATGTGCTAAGAAAAAGAGGAATCCATGTCATAAGCCAGATATGGTTAAGAAAGGTCTGATGGTGAAGAAAAATAGTTACCCCCCAAAAAAACCCTAAATGATACTGAGGTGAACAGTAAAGAGGAAAAATTCCATCAATTGCATATTTAACATCCAGAGGATTTGGCCAAACTCTTTAGTCATTTATCCTACATCTTAACCATCTCTAGGTTGACATTCACCCATCCCAGGAGGTAGTGTGTTCTAAAGAACCAATGGTACTGAAGGAGGAAGTCCAAGCTGCACTGAAGACTCCAGAAGTTGACAGAATCCCCTTCGAGATGTCTCAACAAGGGAATGAAGTGCTGGAACTGCACACTTGTCTCTGCCAAGAGTTTGGAAGATAGCAACCTTACGACCAACTGGAAGAGATACATATTTGTACCTGTTCCAAATGAAAGTGATCCAACAGAATGCAGAAACTATCAAACACTATTGTTAATATCACACACAAGCATAACTTTGCTGAAGATAATTTAAAAACAGTTGCAGCGGTATGTTGATAGGGAACTGCCAGCAATTCGAACTGGATTTAGAAGAGGATGTGGGATGAGGGTTATCATTGCTCGTGTCAGATGGATCCTGGCTGAAAGCAGAGAATACTAGAAAGATGTTTACTTGTGTTTTATTAACTATGCAAAGGCATTTGAACTGTGTGGATCATAACAAATTATGGATAATATTGCAGAGAATGAGAATTCCAGAACACTTCGTTGTACTCCTGAGAAACTTGTACAATGACTAAGAGGCAGTCACTGGAACAGAGCAAGGGTTACTGCCTGGTATAAAGTCTGGAAAGATATGTGTCATGGTTGTGTCCTTTCACCTTAGTTATTCAATCTCTGTGTTGAGCACATAATCCAAGAAGCCAGAAAAAGAAGTGGCATCAAGATTGGAAGAAGACTCATTAACAGCCTGTGATACGAAGATGATACAACCTTTCTTCCGTTCTTGGTGAAAGCAAAGAGAACTTGAAACAATTGTTGATGAAGATCAAAGACTACAGCCTTCAGTATGGATTACACCTCAGCATTTAGAAGACAAAAGTCTTCAAAACTGGACCAGTAAGCAACATCATGATAAATAAAGAAAAGTGAAGTTACAAAATTTTACTTGGATCCACAAACAACACTCATGGAAGCAGCAGTCAAGAAATCAAACTATGTATACTGCATTGGAAAAATTTTCTGCAAAAGAGCTCTTGACAGTGTTAAAAAGCAAAGATGTCACTTTGAGGACTAAGGTGTGCTTGACCCCAGCCATGATATTTTCAGTTGCCTTATGTGGATGCAAAAGCCAGGCAATGAATTAGACAGACCAAAGAAGAATTGATGTCTTTGAATTTATGGTATTGCTGAAGAATACTGAATATACCATGGACTGCCAGAAGAAATAACAAATCTGTCTTGGGGAAAACATGCCCATAATTTTCCTTGGAAGCAAGAATGGTAAAATTTTATCTTACATTCTTTGGACATATTCTCAGGAGGAAGGAGTCCCTGGAGGACATCACATTTGGCAAAGTAGGTCAGTACAAAAGAGAATGACCTTTAACAAGATATTCCACAGTGGCTGTAACAATTGGCTGAAACATCGCAACAATTTTTGGGATGACACTGAACTGGGCATTGTTTTCTTCTATTGTGCATAGGGTTTCTATAAGCCAGAATTGACTTAGTGGCACCTAACAACAGTATGGGCTGTATTGGATTATCAATGGGACAGACCTGGCATCATTGTAGAAGACATTTATCTTACTGATGTACTATTATTGAGGTCCCTAGAAACCAAACATTCTGGAAGGTCGAATGTTTGTCACATAATATTCGTGTTGAAGAAATCAAGTATATACCTGTGTAAAGCCTAAATTTTTCTGTGAATGTCTTATTTTAAGAAACACAGACCTAGGTCCCTTCGTTGTTTCCACATGAGACTTCTTAAATTACACAAAGCTAGTGACTCCTTAACACCTAAACCCTCTCCTCACTTACTAACATGGTTAAGTTCCAAAAACCAGGTCATGATGTGAAACTGGTGTTATGCAAAAATGGAGAATGACCATATCAGATCATAAAATGGTGAGGACTGCATCACTGCAAACTGCCAAATTACATCTCTATGTAACTGCCAAAACCACAGAGAATCATGGCCCAACCAAGCTGTTATGTAATCACCACAGCTAAGGTTACTCTCGCCTTGCACCTCAGTGTTTGTTATTGCTACATATACATTGTTAACAAGCAAAATAGTTGATGAGTAGATTTATTTTTACTGTTCTTGTAAATATGGAATGTTGGATAACAGATAGTTGATAAGTGAGGAGACGATTTATTGGTAAGTAGAAAAAAAGGCAGTAACGAATTATTTTGAAAAAAACGATTTCTAAGGTCTCACTGCACATAAATTTAACATATCTTCCTATGATGTAACCTAGAATTATTTTTCATGACTGGTCTGTAATTACTCAACCTCTATAAAATAAATCATAGAATTCAGTTCAAAGAAAGCAACTGTAGCTAGCCTGCATGTTCACCCAAGAACTCACATAATCCCTAAATGTTCTCATGATGAGAATGTCTTGATAAAATAAGAGTGCTTCAAAACATAAGCTAATAAGAAAGACAGATCTTCTTAAGAAATTCATATGAGGCAAAAGAAAAAAACTCAACTAGTTATAGAAAATACAAGATTGGGAATTGTCTGCTGAAAAGATGTGTTTCCTTCCTAACCATAATGTATGGAGGCCTAAGTATGGTGTGAAAGTGGTACAATGGGATCATGGGAAGATGGGGACCAAATTATAGTCAGGGCTGTGCTAAAATGTATGGCAAAAAAACAAGAAGCATTTAAAAGAAACCTGGTGTTGTTTCCTTTCTTTTGAAACTTACACAAGACGAGATGGATTTAAATTGCACCAGGATGTTTTTTTCTTGAAATAAGATTCCTGTAACGTAAACCAGTTGATTAGCAAAATGTATGTTAACAGTTTCTGTGAGCCCCTTGGCTAAGTGGTCTAGATCATACATGCTTTTCAAAGCATATTTACAATACAAAGCATCATTGCAATACTTAACATTATTTAGCCGTTACCAGAATTAATAAAAATAACTAATGAGTGGGCGTTTCTTTACTTCAGAGCCCTTAGGTGTTACAAACGGATAACACATTCAGGTGCTCATCAAGAGTCTGAATATGCGAGTCTACCCAGAGGCACCCAGAAGAAAGGCCTGACAATCTACTTCTAAACAAGTCAGCCATTGGAAACCCTATGGCACACAGGTCTGCTCTGACACACGTAGAGTTGGCATGTGAGCCAGAATCAACTCGATGGCAGCTGGTTCAGTTTTATTTCTTTATCCACTTCACAGAATACTCAGCCAGGAGGCCCAAGGACCACGTCTGTTTCATTCACCATTGCATTCCTAGCACCCAGCACTGTGCCTAGTACATCACAGGCGTGCTCTAGGTCTTGGTGGAATGAATTTGTTTTTTTAAACAGCAGCCACATTGCATGCCGTTGATCCCTGTAAACTCCATTGGGATGCAGCTTCTCCATGAGTGCTTACATTCCCTGGGGTGAAGTGGATGCAGAGAGAAGGAATGAGTCTCTCACTAATGTTTCCACCGGGAAAACAGCAACATCTTTTTCTTTTTCCTGAAGACCTTTTGAGATTAGGGCGGGCGACTGTTTATAAAAGCAGAACGGTAGAAGGTTTGACTGTTGAGTAGGATCATGCTTGGAAGTATATTCCTGCCTTTTAAACGCAGGGGATAAACTAGAACAAAACTTAGAAGCTGTGAGATCTGCGCCCGATTAAATGGACCTAAGAGTCCTCAGAGCAGCCACCTGGTTGATTGTGTCCTCCAGATGCTGTTATCAGCAACCTCTGGATTTGAAAGCAGCACTGTGCGTGTGTATAAGTGCTCTTGGCTGTGCTTTAAGCTACAGCAGACTGTTTACCCAGCCCTGTTTTCTATCTGCCTGAACACAAGTCTGTAAGAGACGGCTGAGGGGCTTTCTATGATATCTTTCACTCCTGTTCTGAAAAGAACCTGTGTTCTCCACTGAGCTAAAAAAAATCTCACAGTTCCCAGGGTCTAACGTCAAGTTGGGTTGTAGTCACTGCTGAACCAGTGAAGTTCCTTTCATATTCTTTTTCTTAAGTGGAGACATGTTTGAGATCTTTAAACTACTTACCATTCATTACTGCAGAAGGATAGAAATCATAGTATATGCTGTAATATTTTTATATTATAATAGGGCACAAAACATTACAATTATGAGTCTATATAAAATATGTAAAAAATTTAAAAAGCTTATCTTAATATTTGTCTGTAGAGATGGTCTGTAAAAGAATATTAGTGCTTAAACCTGTGAACGAATGCCAGTAAAGATGAGTGAGAAGATGTTTAATATGTAAATGTAGGTATGTGTGTGTGTATGTACATATATATATTTCATTCCATATTTAACCCAAAAAGCCCACTGCTATTGAGTTGACTCCAACTCATAGTGACCATATAGGGCAGAATAAAACTGCTCCATGGAGTTTCCAGGGAGCCCCTTGTGGATTTGAACTGCCAAGCTTGTGGTTAGCAGACATTGCACTTAACCACTATGCCACCAGGGTTTCCAGGGCATATATACACACGCATATATTTGTTCCATATTTATTATAAAATAGATTTGTTATTATTTATATGGTAATAATGATTTCTTCTTCTATAGCTGACACAGCATCCGGCCTAACACACACGCTTAGTATAGGTATGTAATGCATGTAGATTCCTGGTAAATTACACCAAAGGTACAAAACTAAGAGAAATACCAGTGCAATCAATATAACAATCTTTGGATAAAAATAATAATAATAATAACTTGCTACTTATCTGATTTTATAAAGACAACTGAAATATACCTTTTCAGCTGGTCTCAACATATGCTCATGTAGATAGGTTTGGTTTCCATGTATATAATGTTGTAAACTGGAAGAGGCTGTCCATCAATTTTTTTTTTTTTAGGTTTATTGAGCTATAATTCACATTCAGTAAAATTCACCAGTTTTATGTGTGATCAAAAATTGTTTTGTACAAATGTGCAGAGAGTGTACATTTCTGTGACTTCCAGTATATTCAGTTATGCAGCCATCCCCACAGTCTTAACTGTGGGACATTTTCCTCACCCTGAAAAGAAACCCATACCTGTGTTTCACCACCACCACCCCCTACAGCTCTAGGCAACCACCAATCTATTTTCTGTCCCAGTAGATCTGGCTGTTCTGAGTGTATCCTAGAAATGGAGTCATTTGATTGTGGCCTCTTATATTTAGCTTCTTTCACTCAACATTATATGTCCAAGGTTCATCTGTGTATCTGCACGTAATCTTTTTTATTATGGCTGAGTATTTCATTGTATAGATAGATCATTTTTGTTTATCCATTTATCAGTTGATGGATTATTGGATTGTTTTCACTGTTGGTATCTGTGAGCATGAACTTGCAAGTTTGGGTGTGGACATATGTTTTCATGTCTGCTTACCAAAAAGTCAGCAGTTTGAATCTGCCAGGAGCTCGTTGGAAACTCCATAAGAGAGTTCCGCTCTGTCCTGTAGGGTTGCTGTGAGTTAGAATCAGTCAATGGTAGCAGATTTGGTTTGGTTGATTTAGTGTGATATTGATTGCCATTTTCCTAATGATGAATGATGATCAGTGTCTTTTTACATATGTATTTGCCATTTGTATATCTTCTTTGGAGAAATGCCTGTTCAAGTACTTGCCTATTTTTAAATTGGGTTATTTGTATTTTTATTGTTGAGTTGTAAGAATCCTTTGTATATCCAGAATATGGCAGCTGTGGCTGTTAACCACTGTGCCACCAAGGTTTCTGTGTTCTGGATACTACACCCAGGTATATGGTTTGTGGGTATTTTCTCTCATTCTGTGGGTTATTTTTTTTTCATTTCCTTGATGGTATCCTTTGCAGCACAAGAAGTTTGTTTTGTTTTTAATGAAGCCCAGTTTATCTGTTCTTTTCTTTGTTTGCTTGTGCAAAAGTTTTTAATTTTAATGAACTCTAATTTGCCTGACTACTTTTTGTTTTGTTGCTTGTGTTTGTAATGTTATATCTAACAAGTCACCCCAAATCCAAGGCCATAAAGACTTGTTCTAAGAGTTTTATAATTTTAGCTTCTATGTTTTGGTTTATAATCCCTTTGGAATTTTTCTTTTTTTTTTTTTTTTTTTTTGGTTTTGGTTTGTGTGGGGGGTAAGCTAGGTGTCCAACTTTGTTCTCTTGCAGTGTATGGTTAATGATCCTCACATAATTTGTAAGAAAAAGAAAAAAATCATTCTTTCTTGATGTAAATATTGTGGCACTCTTGTCAAAAATCAATTGACCGTGAATGTAAAAGCTTATTTCTGGACTCACAATTCTATCCCATTGACATGTATATCTGTCCTTATGCCAGTACTGTGTTGTGTTGATTACTGTATCTTTGTAGTAAGTTTTGAAGTTGGGAAATATTAGTCCTCCAAGTTGGTTCTTTTGCAAGACTGTTTTGATTAGTCTGCGAGTGACCCTCTTAGAGGTCCCCCCCGGGTCACAGTCTCAACCTCAGTTTTGCAGTTTTAGAATGTTGGTTGTATCAGTTTCCCCTCTTAGTGAACAGGCACTAACACACTGATTTATAGTCCCTAAACTTGCAAGAAAATGCCAAGTTTGATGTATATGTTGTAAGATGCTCCTTTTTAGAGACTTGAACAAAAATGCCTAGGCAGGGAATTACCCCTTCCAAGATGCCAAGTTAGTTATTAAAACTTTGCTTCATAAACTGAATTGGAAACAAAAGTTGAAGAGAGGCCATATAGCGTAACAGTTAAGAGCTGCAGGCTCTGGGCCTGGAGAATTCTAGCTCTGAATCTTGTTTCTGCCACTCAGTGGCTGTGTAACCAAGGCAAACTTCTGGAGTCTTTTCACCTGTAAAATAGTAATACTAACCCCTTAGTGTGGTTGTGGAGGTAAAATGAAATAAATATGAATGCCTAATATAGTGCCTGAGACCAGTTAACTTTGAATAAGTGGTTCCTATTGGATACTCCTGTAGGATATTTCACTTCGGCTTAGGAAAACTGTTCTCTGCCATTGTAGATTTTCTGGTGACCTGAATCATTCTGTCCTTTTGCTCTGAAAAATGTTGGGCAGGAATGGATCCATTCTAAGAACAGAATGAGATCAGGGTACCTAAAGAGCATGGACAGTACTTTGTTCTGGACATTCTCTTGCCTGATGGGAATGCTGGGCAGAATTACCAGAGGCTAATGCTGATTCTTGCTCCCTTTAGTTGTGGAGGGTAATACTCACTGATCTTGACCCTAAATTCCAGAATCCACAGCAGTCCTGCAGTAACTTTTCCAGAGTCTACATATCTAGAAATTTGAATGACCCAGAACACCACTATGATCTAAGAAATGAGTAAAAACTGATCACTAGTCCGTCCAAAGATACTTGTCACAACATCCTATGCCCTTAATTCCCAGGAGAACACCACAGAAACTCAAAAACTTGAGAGTTCAAAAACAGTTACATAGATCAGTGGACCAGAATTGAGAATCGAGACATAAAATTATCCAGCTCTGAGTTGCTGGTAATTAACAAAGGCACTAAGTCTATAAACTGGGAAAAATCAAGTCTCTTTAGCAAATGGTGTTAGCATAACTGGATATCCACCTGCCAAAAGAAAAAAAAAAAAGGAAACAAGACCCATATCTCACACCATTCATAAAAACTAACTCAAAATGGATTAAAGACCCAAATCTAAAATCTAAAATGATAAAGACATGAAGAAGAAAAATAGGGACAATGTGAGGTACCCTAATATATGGCATAAACAGAATATGAAATATATTAACAATGCGCAGACACCCAAAGTGAAAATAGGTGAGTGGGAACTCCAGACAATCAAACACGTTCATCCAGTGACTTCATCAGAAGAGTAAAAAGACAGCCTACAGAGTGAGGGAAAAAAATTGGCTATGAAAAATCCACTCAGTGTCTAATCTCCATAATCCTGAACAACAAGAAAATAGGTAACCCAGTTAAAAATAGGCAAAACATATGAACAGGCACTTCACCAACAAGGCATCCAGGCAGCTAACAGATAACTGAGGAAATTGGTCACAGTCATTAGCCATTAGAAAAAACCAAATCAAAACTATAATGAAATACTATTGCATCCCAACAAGGCTGGTTTAAATTCAGAGAACACAAACTAATAAATGTTGGAGAGACTGTGGAGCAACTGGAACACTTACACACTGTTGGTGGGAATGTAAAATGGTATAACCTCCGTGGAAATCTATTTGGCACTTTCTTTAAAAGTTTGAAATGGAAACGCCACATGATCTGGCAATCCCACTGCCTGAAATGTATCCTAGAGTAATAAGGGCTGCCACATGAATAGCTACATGCATGCCAGTGTTGATTGCAGTACTGTCCACAGTAGCAAAAAGATGAAATCAAGCTTGGTACCTGTCAACAGATGAATAGATAAAGTATGGATGATGGAATACAATGCAATGATTAAGAACAACAACGATTTTGGGCAACATGGAGGAATCTAGAAGACATGCTGAGTGAAATTAGTCAGTTGCAAAAGGACAGATATTATATGATACCACTATTGTAAGGACTGAAGACAAGGTTTAAACATAGAAGAAAATAGTCTTTGATGGTTACAAGTGTGGGGAGGGAGTGAAAGGGGTATTCATTGATTAGATAGTAGATAGGAGCTGGGTTAGGTGAAGAGAATGTCAGTGTGCAATAGTAGGGAAGTCAGCACAACTAGACTAAAGCCAAAGCTAAGAATTTACCTAAATATAACCCAACACTTCCAGTGACTGAGTAGCAGGGCCAGAGGTCTGAGGATCATGGTTTCAGGGGCCATCTAGGTCTGTTTGCATAACAAAGCTTTTAAAGAAAATGTTCTGCATCTCACTTTGGTGAGTGAAGAACAAGCATCATTTGGTCCCAACCCACCTGGAGCAGAGGAGAACGCAAGACATAAGGAATATATGAGCCCAAGAGACAGAAAGGGCCACGTAATCTAGAGACTACATCAGCTTGAGACCAGAACTAGATGGTGCCTGTCTACGACAATGACTGCCCTGATAGGGAATACAACATAGAATTCCCTGACGTAGCAGGAGAAAAATGGATGTGCAGAACTTGAACTCTAGTAAAAAACCCAGACTTGATGGTCTAACAGATTGGAGGGCCCACAGAAGACATGCCCTCCTCCCCCCAACACTGTTAACCCAGAACTGAAACCATTCCCAAAGCCAACTCTCCGGTCAAAGTTTGGACTGGATTGTAAGACATGAAATGATGCTGGCAAAGGGTGTGCTTCTTGGTTTAAGTACATACAAGAGGCTAACTGGGCAGCTCCTGTCCAGAGGCAAGATGAGAGGGCAGAGGGGTCTGCAGCTGGCTGAATAGATACGGGAAACGCCAGGTGGAAAGGAGGACTGCTGTCACAGAGTGGAGAGTAGCTAGAGCTACACAGCAGTATGTGTGTGAGTTTTTGCATGGCAAATTGATTCGGATCATAAACTTTCACTTAAAGCACAACAAAGAGGTGTTTTTTTTTTTTAAAGATATTATGTAGAAGAATGAAGAAGTGTCTGTCTATTAGTAAGGAAGGAGACATACAGAACATAGACATAAATTTTAAAAAGTTAAAAACAGCATTCTAGAGGCGATTTAGTTTAGATCTATATAGATTTGCATACTTAATCACCAGTAAGAAACCCTGGTGGCGTTGTGGCCTAGTGGATAAGAAGCTATGGCTGCTAACCAAAAGGTCTTTAGTTCCAGTGCACCAGGCGCTTCTTAGAAACTGTGTCTTCTAGGGTTGCTTTGAGTCAGAATTGACTCCACGGGCAACATGTTTGTTTTTTTGAAATCACCAATAGGAGGCTTGCTGGCAGTGGCAAAGAGCTCCAGCTGCTAACCAAAGGGTTAGCAGTGTAAATCCACCAGCCTCTCCTTGAATACCCATGGGGTAGTTCTGTTTTGTAAGGTAGTTATGAATCAACACAACAGCAATAGGTTTGGTTGGTTTTAAAATCATCAATGTAACTCTAATTTTCAGAGGGCTATGTGTAAGAAAAGCATGAGTTTTCCATCTTATATGCTGAGGACTGGAAAGTTTTGTAATTTAGCTAAGGTTTTTACTTATATAGGAATATCTTATTTTCCTACGATGCCAGATAAAATGATATGTCATGACCTTAAATTCAACTCAAGGGGTTGAATTTGCAAACTAAAGCAAGATACAAATGAATGGTGTAGCTCGCTCAGAGATATAACTGTTTCCATGTAGTCTGAACCTGGTGCAAGGTTGTTACTGAGTCTCCTCGAGCAGCATCAAGCTGTAATTGTAACTTCTTTCTCTTATAAGGGTTTGTTCTCAGTCCCTTAAATATCTCAGCTAAATGAGAGCTGTGTTGATCTACTCCAGAGGGTTTTCATGGGGAATATAAAGAAGGAAATTGGCAACTGGCACTAGGTGTACCGCCATTCCACTGTCAGGAAAAAAAAAAAAAAAAGAGCAGAGTGGCTTTGCTCTGTATTCTTCGGAGGAAACAAAAATTGAGAGCTATCTGTCAGCTCTGAATACGAAAAATCACTCACACTGGCTTTGACAGTCAGTTTTGAAGCAGCACAAGGGTAAGCTGACTGAAGTATTTTGCCTATCTTACATGTCAATAAAGTTTATTATTGTTATTATTTAATTAGGTATAAAGCCAGTTTAGGGCCTCAAAGTGAGACCCCACAGAATTTTAGGGCCAGAAGCCTCAGGAAATGTGCTCAGCCACTTCATTTTATAGAAGGGAAAACCGAGACCCAGGGACACAAAATGAGTTACTGCAGGTCATTGAGTTAGTGACAGCGAGAGAGTGAACCCAGGTGTCCTGACGCCTTCCTAGGCCAGTGGTTTTCCCATGCACCCCAATGTCGGCCTCTCCCCCTCTTTCTCTTTCCGTCTGTTCTTGCTTTCCCTGCATAAGGGTGCAGTAATTTAGAACGTGGGCTTAAGGTCGGGAAGACTAGATGTCAGCCTCAGCTCTCCACCGCGGGAGTTGAGCGCTGATGACCCGGCCTCAGTTTTCCACCGCTGGAGGGGCGCGCGGAGGACGCGGTGTCGGCCTCGGCTCTCCACCGCTGGAGGGGCGCGCCCGCTGGAGATCCGATCGGGGCCCGGGGCCCTCGGAAGCCCGCCCCCTCTGGCGCAGCAGGTGCTCAGCACCTGGCTGGAGCCGTTACATCATCGCGGCGGGGCTCTCCTTGCTCCCGGTTTTACTGCACTGGCGTGTCACCCAGGTCTCCGTACGAGAGGAGGACGTGGGTCCGAACCACAGTCGTTGGAAGAGGGAGGTTCTGGAAACCCAAAGGCGTCCCGCGAGTGAGTGACCTCGGCGCGGACCCCGCCACCGGTCAGCTGGCGGCCGGGGCGTGCCTGCCGGGCATGCCTGCCGGGCCTGACGTGGCGGCGGGGCCACCGAGGGGAGAGGCAGCCGGGAGGGTGCGGTCTGACGTGACGTGGCGGCCGCGGCGGGGCTCCGAGGGGAGCCCGGGACACTGCACTGCCCCGCGCTCCGGCCAGAGGGCGCCCGGCCCCAGCCCTTCCCCGCTCCGAGGCCGTCCCGGGCTCCAGAAGTAACCGCCCCAGCGATTGGGTCGCAGCGCGGCGGGGCCATGTTGGAGCAGGGCGGTGACCCCTCCTTCCTCTGCTGTGCGCCCTGCGTCGGGCCGGGCCGTGAGGGAAGAGCAGCGGCGTAGGGGAGCCTCCCTCAGTGATAGCCCGACGAGGCAGGAGCGGCGGCAGGAGCGGCGGCCGCCTCAGCCGCCCCCTCCGCTCCCGGGCCAATCAGCGACGCGGGCACAAATATGCAAATGAAGCGCCGGTGTTGCCGGAGTGCCGCTCGCAGGGGCTGGTGGGGTCGCGCTGGGGGAGTGAACTGGGCCAATCAGGCGGGTGCGTGGCGGCGCGGGGGAGGCGGTACCCCTGCACGCCTCCCTCCTCTCCTTCCCGGCCCCGCGCTGACAGGGGGGCCTGGCCGCGCCGCCGGTAAGTGTCGCCGCCGCCCGCCGCTGCCACCCCCCCTCCCCGGGCGTGGGGAGGAAGCCCGGGAGCACCGCGGGGGTGGTGACCGCTGCTCAACTGGTGGGGAGGGGCGGGGTGGGTCTGTCAGCCGGGTCGTCGCCTTAGGCTGCCCCCACCCGGCCAGCAGCGCGTGTCAGTCTCGGTCGAGGCGGGGGGCGGCGGGGGCGCCTCAGTCATGGCGAAGCCCGAGCGCCAGCGAGCGGTGGTGAGTACGTGCCGCCGCCGCCGCCGCCGCTTGGCCGGGGGAGGGTGTCGGGGCAGGCTGGGCCGTGCTGCCGCCTGAGGTGAGGGGCCCGGGGACGGCGGGCACGCGGGGAGGCCGACGGGGGCGCTGCCCGCACGTGCGGCCCAGCCTGCTCGCGGCCCGCCCCGCGCCTGTCATGGCTGCGGGCTGCTGCCCCCGCCCCCTCGCCCGGAGACCCCCGGGTCGGGACCCGGCCGCCGCGCCTGTTGCGTCGGAGGGGGCGAGGGGCCGGGCGGCCACGGCGTGGGTGAGGCGATCGAGGGGCCGCAGGCTGCGACCCTGTCCGCGCCCTGCGCGAGGTCGGGGCCTCCCCTCTGCTCGGTTCCCTCCGGGGGTCGGGCTTCCCTCCACCTTGCAGCCTCCCCTCTGCCCGCTCGCCTCGGTGACTCAGGACAGGGCGTCCCGCGCGAGCGCCGCTGCCCGAGCCCGGGACGCCGCCGGCGCGTTCCCAGGCCCTGCCGCTCGGGCGGTGACCGCGCTGACTGCCCCGCGATCCCTCTCTCGGAGGGGCGGCCGCTGGGGCCTCCCGTGTCTGCAGCGTGGCTCGGCCCCCGCCAGCCGCATCCGGCCCGGTCGCCACCGCCGTGACCGCTGCTTTCAGGGTCTCGGGGTGTGGGTCGCAGTGGGCGGTCCCGGGGCGCTCTCCGTGGACGTCCTTCCCAAAGCCAAGCCCGGCCCGGAAAGCTGGTGTCTCACTGGCCTGTTGCGGTCGGCAGTTCTGGTGGTTTCTGTTCATGTTTTTATTTGGGGGGGGGAGGGGAGGAGGTGTGGGTGGGAAGGGAGGGTTTTTTTTTTTTCCTTTTTGAATAAAACTTCTAAGTTATAATATTAGCAATACTGTACAGTTACTTTCTTGCAAACCTGAGATTTGACACTGTTAAGACTCCTATCCATTTATCTTAAATACTCATACCTTACAATTTCCCCGTGTTAAATAAAGTTTATCTGCATTAATAAAACCACAATCACAGTTTAGTTTCTCAGTTTTGCAGGCCGGTTCCTACTTTTTGCTATTATCGGATTCCAAAATCTCCAGTTCTGCTTAGCCATTATTTTGTGTCGTGTCGCTGTCTACATAATGCTGAACATAGCTGTAGAGGTTCTTTTGAAGGAACCATTGAATCTGCAAACACTTGGATGGACACGGAAGGCGAATTTAAGGGGCGAATCTAGTTTTTGTTTTTGGTTTTTTTTTTTTTAGCTTTGCCAAAGGTGATTATGGTGTTTCTTCCCTTTTTACAGAAATTGTTTTCAAATTCAACTCTTTGCCAATAGCAGGCAGCACAGAACCTCACATATGATATCTCTGTTTGATAAATAATTGTTAAGTGAAAAACTTCTATTGCTTCAAGCAGGCTAACTCTGTCACATGTTCTTTTCCAAGACTTTTGTTTCTGCTTCGTGTTTAACAATGTACATTAAGTACAGTGTATTGGCAAAGTATTGACAGGTCTCAATCCTTGGGGAGTTTCTTATACACTACAGACCGTATACTAGAAACATGAAAATGCACTTGAAAGAAAAGCAGTTGCTTCCCATGTTTGGCTAAGATATTATCCCTGAATGTTTCAAGGAAAAAGCAGCTACTGTAGAGTGGAAAAAATAAAACAAGGTAGAAACAAACTTGCAAATTGATTGACAAGGAGATAATGTAGCCAAGGCTTAAGAAATAGCGTTAAACACAACTGGTATATGACCAGAGAAAACCCTGGTGGCATAGTAGCTAGGTTCTAGAGCTGCTAACCAGAGGCTGGCGGTTCAAGTTCACTAGGCACTCCTTGGAAAATCAGGAGCAGTTCTACTCTGTCCTATAGGGTCCCTGTGAATTGAAATCTACACCACAGCAGTGAGCTGGTGTATTACTATCTTTTGACTTGTTAAGGATTGACAGAGAGCGGAGAAAAAAAAATTACTCTGAGGGATTGGTGGAGGTGAGAAGTCCTCTGGAATAGGACCAGTGCTTTGACTGGAGAGTATCAGGACTTTGTCTTTTAACTAGCTGTGTAGCTATAGTCAAGTTTTTTAACCTCTCTGAGCCTTAGTTTTCTATTTTGAAAGTTCCCTCCAGATTTATAATTTTATGATGCTAAGTGCCACCAAGAGATTTTGAGTGTAAGAAAACAAAGACTTTAGAAGACATAATGAAGTAGTTGACCTCATGTAAAAAGAATATTTTTTTCTTCTCAAGTGGGCAAGTATGAATTAAGGTCAGGAAACAGTGCTGTCAATGGAAAAAAAACCATGTCAAGACAAGATTAATGAAATCCTAGAATTTTAACTTGAAAATACTGTTAGAAACTGTTAACTTAAAACCCTTGTTGAGTGCAACTGAATGCATTGAAAAGGCCTGTGAAGAAAACCATGTCTTTATAGTCCTCAGGGATTTTTTCCTTTCCTTGAAATAATAGCATTATTATGTGTCTTCTTTTTTTGATGTATGTATGACTTCATGACTTTCCTTTTATTGTATTGCCTTTTTAGTAACATCTTTTTCCTTCTGCCTTTTAGAAACAGTTGCAAAGCTGATGAAGTGGCTGTGGGAAATAGGGAGAGGGAGGCCACACTGAGTTGTAATTTATCATCTGGAATCTGTTCGTTCACATCCATTCGTTCGTTAAGTGCATGCTAGTATAGGACCGCCGTGAGTTGGAATCGACTTGACAACAGTGGGTTTGGTGTTTGCTTTTAGCCATCATCATGCCTTCATGGATCCTGCAGTCTGGTATTGGAGACAGATAAGGAACAAGTAAATGGACAAACATGAAATTGCAATTTGTCATAAATTCAGTGAAGAAAAAGAACAGAGTGCTGTGAAGGAAAATGGGGAAGGATTGTAGATTATGTGATCAGATGAGGCCTATTTCAGGTTGTGATAAGTTTAAGTGAAAACCTAAAGAATGAGATGCCAGACAGGTAGAGTTGGGGAGCTCCCTGGAAGAGGGCAAAGCGAAGGCTGAGGCAAGAACTTAAAAGGTTGAAGAAAGTCAAGGGTGGCAGGAGCTTATTAATGAAGAAGAAAACAAGGCAAGATGAAATTGAAGAGGTACACGGAGAACAGGTGAATTTATAAGTTTTGAATTTTACTAGGGAAATTGCATAGTCACTGAAAATTCTGAAGTAGAGTTGTGATGCGCTTTAAATGAAAATCTAAAAATACTACTTTGAAAGTGGATTGAAGAAAGGCAAGAGCAGAAACATACTGTAATATTGCAGTTGTCGAGGGAAAACATGATGGTAGCATTGTATACAAATAAATGGACAGCTCATAATGGTTTCAATGTGGAATAGAGAGGAGAAAGATTTTGGAAATGACCTCCAGGTTGCCATGGTTTACTAGCTAGATAGTTGTGTGATTTACTGGTGTAGAGAAGGTGAGGGGAAGAAAAGATTGTCCAGAAGTCAAGTTTTGTAGCCATCCTCAGAGAAATGCTTCACAGTAGCCCCTGCTTTTATCTGAATGGTGGGTATCTCCATCAGGGCAGATGGAACCGTATGTGTTGACACCAACTGTATGATGACATATTTTTAATGTGCTTCAAGATGTAAGCTTCATATTTACGTTAGATTTCATAATGGACACACTGGTCCCTGAAGAGAAACCCTGGTGGTGTAGTGGTTAAGTGCCGCAGCTGCAAACCAAAGGTCAGCAGTTTGAATCCACCAGGTGTTCTTTGGAAACTACAGAGCAGCTCAACTCAGTCCTCATAGTGATTAGTTGAAATCATCTTGATGGCAGTGGGTTGGGTTTGGTTTTGAGAATAAATGTCTCTTTTTATGGATGCAATTTACTGTTTGAAAGTTTACTTGTGAATATTTTTGGATTATTGTAGATATGAAGATTTCAGAAAAACAATACAGCATGAGGTGTTTAATAATTTTGAGTAGTGGTGCAGAATATGAAACCCTGGTGGTATAATGGTTAATTGCTATGTCTACTAACCAAAAGGTTGGCAGTTCAAATCTACCAGGTGCTCCTTGGAAACTATGGGATACTTCTGCTGTGACCTCTAGGGTCACTATGAATTGGAATCAGTTCAGTGACAGCAGTGGCTTTGGCAATGTAGCCTTTGATATTCTCAGGGAAGGAGCACTCTTTTCAGTATTGCAGGCAACCTGATTTTAAAGTTACCGTTTTTCATAAGGCTTCTAATACTTATGAGTAAAAATTATAGCATAGATCATTAAATACTGTATCAAATAGCCATACAGTAATGGTGTTTGGTATTGTTTGACCTTATTAAGTGAAGTTAAGCAAATAACTGTTTCTTTAACCATAGTTTAAAACTTTGTAAATCAGTAGTTTTAGCTAGTATCGCTACAAAGGAATGTAATTTGAAACTTGAAGGAAAAAATCTTTCATGACTTTCACACCAGTTTAGTTCAGCAGGATAAGTGACAGCAGTTGAAAGTATATTTAATTTTATTCTTTTGGAAATAAATGGTTGTGCATCTGAAAGATAACTACTAATAAATCTTGTTCTTTTATAGCTGAAAGGAAGGTTTTAAAATTTTCATGTGTATTGCATAAGGTTTGCTTTGTATTAAAATTTTATGCTTTATTGTGTAGGTTGTGTAAATTAAAAGTCCTTTTTTTCCATGGAATTAGCTGAGTGGAATTCAGTATATTGCTCTATGTATTTTTTCTATTGTGATTTTACCTCTGCAATGATTATCTTTTAAAAATGTCATTAAATATTTACTCATTAAAAAATACTTCTTCCATTCAAGGTACTGACTAACTTAACCTAAAATAAATCTAGGAATTTAAGATTATAGGTTTGGAGCATTTATTTAGTCTGTTTGACAGGTGAAGAAACCAAAGAACAGGAAAATTAAGTAACCTGAGGTTTCCTAGTATTAGGATACTTTATTTCAGAAGTTCTGTAGCTCAACAAATTTGCTACATATCCAAATATGTGAATACACTGTTAGTTCTCCTTAGTGACAAAATCAAAATTCTTGAACTTCTTTTAGAGAGCCTATGTTGATAAGGTGCCTGCCACTTTGGAGGGAGTGGCATGTGCTCTAAACGTGGAGTTTCTTTTTTTTTCCCCTTCAGAGTTTAAAAAGACCTCTGAAACTGTTCCTAGGTCAAGAAATAAAATGTTACCAGCACCCCCAGAAACATCCCTCATGCTCCCTCCAATTACCACTTCCTTCCTAACCTCCCAGAGGTAACAGCTAAACTGCCTTCTATACCTTTAGGTTAGTTTTGCCCATTTTTGAGCTCTGTAAATGGGATCGAATAGTAGCTTCACATTATGTCTGCAAGACTGGTTGTTTGTTACATATAATAGTAATTCATTCATTCTCATTGCTGTCGCTTCCAATACATGTATGTAGTATGACTAATGGCCATTTGCGTTGTTTTCAGCTTTGAGCTATCATGGACAGTGGTGATATCAACATGTCTGTGTATCTTTTGGTGGACATGCACACATTTCTGTTGAATATTCCTAAGAGTGGAATAGGTAGTCAGAGGTATGTGTATGTTCAGTTTTAGAAAAAATGTCATTAATTTCCTGTATTTGTTATGTCAGTTTATACTCCTGGTGGTAGTATGTGAGTGTGCCAGTTACTCTTCCTTCATTTATGTGGTTTGATTAAAATATGGCTATTTTTGAAAAATCTTTGTGATCTTTTTTTAATCTTCAAAGATAGATATTTGATGTGGGATAGCTATTTCTAAGTGAGATACATACAGACAAAGGCATCTGAAATAACAAATATAAAATCTGTAGGTCAAATTGGTTTTGGATTACAGCAAATTCAGGCAGTACACAGTTTTATGTTCTTGAAGTTATTTTTGAGTGACAGTTGACACTGCTGTTTTTAAATTCTTAAAGTTTGGTTTTTAAAATAACATAAATAGTATATCACTTTAAGGATGTGGTTTGTGGAAAAAAAATGCATGCATACAGGACTGCCAGTAAAGTTCGTGAATTCATCCTAGAAAAAGTGCTGCATAGCGCGTTGCTGAATATCACTGTGGTCACCTTCAAAGTACTCCCCTTGGGAAGCTGTACACTGATGCCAGTGCGTAGTCCACCCTTCAAAGCAGTTTTGGAACTGTTTCTCTGGAATGGCCATCAGAACTGTCATCAAATTACCCTTGATGTCTTGAATGTCATCAAAATATCTTCCTTTCAATATTTCCTTTATTTTGGGGCCACATCAAGTGAGTAGGGAGGGTGTTTACTGCCTAAAACTCCCTCACAGACAACTAATTATACAGTTAAGTTTTCGTACTAACCATCTTGCCACCATCCACAATGGCCATTCTAGGAGTTCCAGAATTGCTTTGAAGGGTGGACTAGGCTCTGGTGTCAGTGCATAGCTTCCCAAGAGGTTTACTTCTAAGGTGACCAAAGTGATATTCTGCAGTGAGGTATGTAACACTTAGAACAACTAAGTAAGTTTGCAGACTTTATTGTAGGACCTCCTATATATGTATGTTGATACATACAGAGTTTAATACAAAGAGCTAGAAGAACATTTAACTAAAGGTGGATTTGAAAGCTCTTAGGTGAAATGTGCAGTATACTTTGAAATGAGATCCTAGGGGAAATAGGGGAGAAATGTATTACAGAGATCTGTATTATCTCAGAAATGAATCAATTTGTCAGAAATGACCACAGTTCTAGTGCTACTGATAGGAAAAAATGTGATACAGATAGGTCCCCAAGCTGTTATTTTCTTAGTATACTTTAGGTCAGAGACTTCAGGAGGACACAGATATGCTCCATAAAGTAGTGGGAAATTGGATTTTATGTTTTTATTTTATACAAATAGTAAAAAAGTTAAAAGAAAATAATATTCAAAAAAGTCACTTCTCAAGGATCTAAATATGAAATCATAGAGGATACATTAAGGAATTTCTGTCAAGATTTGAGTGAATTTGAGATGTTAAGTAAATTTATTAGGTAGAACTAAGATCACTGCATAGAGACTACATCAATCAGAAAAGTTAGGAAAGATAATTCAAGGTGGTGTAGTGACATAAAAGCTAAGAGAATTTCCAGAAAGCCAAGGGGTTAGTTGAACTGATTTCAGCAAATATTTAAACAGCATGTACTACAGGGCAAGCGCAGTGGTAGCTGATACCTGGGATGAATAAATCATAATCCCTGTTCTTAAAGCACTCAAAGCCTAAGTAGCAGATTACCAATGGGAAGCTGTAGACAACTGCAGGTTTCATATAGAAAACGGTGTGTGTGTGTGTTCAGCATCTGTTGTCACACTGGCAGGTGACAGCAAGTGTTCTTGAGCAGTCCCAGACAAGGATGAAGAGAGTGCTAGATTTGTGTTATAAGATTACTGGTCACCTTTCCAAATATGGAAATGCTGGTTGTATAACATTTAAGGGCTCTGGCTGCTAACTGAAAGGTCAGGAGTTCAAATCTGCCAGGCTCTCCTTGGGAACTGTGTGGGGCAGTTCAGCTCTGTCTGCAAGGTCCCTATGAGTCAGAATTGACTCGACTATAGTGGGTGTGTTTCAGTGGTTTTTGAAAGTATTGTGGTAATTTTGTGGGGCAGAAGTTCACATACTAGGGGTACCCAAGCCAAATGAGTATATAGAAGATGGAGGCAGTGGTAGTGGATCAGTTATTTTTTGATACTTGGTATTGAGAAGACTAGAAATAGGATGCTACCTAGATACAGTAAGATCAGAATAATGTATTTGGTTGTATGTTTTTGTTAAAGCAAGGGCAAACTGATGATGCTCAGAGTTAGAAGAAAAACGGACAGTTAATTGCAAGAGGATAATTAAAATCCCCTAGAGAGAGATGGCATGTGTGTGGGTATGAGTGCCTTTGAAAGGCTAGATGGAATGGTATTAAGAGGTGAAAGATTTATCTTTGGAGAAGATTAGACAAAAGTCTTGCTTCCTTTTCTGAGAATAGAAGAAAAAAATGATAATTGCAAAGAGATAAATGCTTCTGAAAAGGTGATTGGTGAATTTTAACTGGAAAGAGGTGGTATTTTCTGTGGGTAAGAACGGGGAATTTAGTATTGAAGATTTGAGAAGAGAAAATATAGAACAACTGCAAGAGATGACTAGCCCAAAAGCATGGAGAAATGAATTTAGCAGTTTCTAGGCAAAGGCAAGGGCCACACCGAAGGCTAGCTATATAAATTAGTTTTAAACTTATAAGGAATCAAAAGCAGAACAAAAATCCATTTAGATCGAGTTGATCTCAACTCACGATGACTCTTAAAAACTCGCAATGACCCTAAGGACGTTGTAGAGCTGTCCCATAGGGCTTCTGAGGAGCAGCTGATGGATTTGAACTGCTGGCCTTTTGCTAGCAACTGAGTTCTTAACCACTGTGCCACCAGGCCTTCAATAAGGTGCCAGACATAATAACATAAACATTAAAAATACTCACATATTTCAGTTGAATTGGACAGAGGACTGGAGAGAAAATTAAGGTAGTGTGAGTGATGAGTGAGTGAGTGAGTCAAAAAGATCATCAGGGTATTGAAAGAGGTGGGAGATAAGCCCTCAGAAGACACATAATAGGTAATAAGAGATGACAGGTATGAGAAGGAAAGCTGTATTTATTAAGCCCTTACTAACCCTGGTGTCATAGTGGTTAAGTGCTGCAGTGGGTAACCAATTGTTCAGCAGTTCAAATGTGCCAGGGGCTTCTTGGAAACTATAGGGCAATTCTCCTCTATCCTTTAGGATCACTATCAGACAGAATCAGGTCTATGGCACTGGCAGTTTTGTTTTTGTTTTAGGAATTTTGGTGGTGTAGTGGGTTAAGTGCTACCACTGCTAACCAAAAGGTCGGCAGTTCAAATCCACTAGCCACTCCTTGGATACTCTATGGAGCAGTTATACTTTGACCTCTAGGGTCACCATGAGTCGGACTTGACTCAATGGCATTGGGTTTTTTGTTTATTTTTTTAGGAATTTTGAGTGCATTCTTTCTAAACTGCAAGGAATATGGTAGTGATCAACCTGGGTCTCAGTATATTTCAAAGTTTTGAAAATTTAATATTTATATCAGTTTCACGCTTTTAAATATTGGAATAATGGAAAATTAGAGTAGAATATGTATTTGTGCTTAATTTGGTTATGGGTGTGATTGACGTTCAGGATCACTTCAGTGTAAGCTGATGTGTCTGTTCTGACTCAGCAGCAAGGAGACATCTGTTTTCAGCACCAGCCTGAAATTCTCTATCCTCAGTCAGTTTTCACCATGAGTAGAGACTATTGTGTTGTAAATATTTCCCTTTCTGTGAGATGCAGAGTAAGACAAAATTAAGTGTGAATGCCAGCTAAGTAATTGAGTTTAGTAAATGGCTATCTGCAGAGGGAGATATTAATAACAAACCCTGAGTAAGTGCTTTTTAGATGAGTAGTTTTCCATTCTTTTAAATCTAGGAATTCTTTGTATTTTAAAATACCCTACCTGAAAGCTCAATTTGTAAAATAAATAAAAGCAGAATATTCAGGGTGAAATCTTTTATTTAGTAGTTAGACGGAAGAGGATGCCCTAAATTCCTGTTTTTCAGTGGTAAAGATTCCCTAGCATTGCATGGAGCAGAGTTTGAAAACAGTACTTCAAAAGCATGCAAGCAAGCAAATCCATACCTTTGCTGCTGAGTCAGTTCCAGCTCAGAGTGACTCTGCGGGACAGAGTAGAGGTGCTCCGAGGGGCCCCAAGGTTGTGATCTTATGACAGCAGAGGGCCACGGTTTTTCCCTCCAAGCCACTGGTAAGTTCAAAAGGCTAATAACTTTCAGGCTGACAGCCCTGTCCTTGACCACTGGGCAGCAGAGGGCTCCTGCTGAGTACAGCACACAGTGCTTTTCTCTTAATGTGGATCATTCTAAGGGTAGTTCTGTCACATTAGTACTGTTAAAATCCCATTTTACAGATGGTAAAATGGAGGTTCACTGTGATTAAGTGACTTACATAGAATCATATAGCTGGTAAGTGATGATGCCAAGATTCCAACCTTGCCAGTCTGTTTCTAAACCTGTATTTTTAATTGCTGTGCTGTAGGGTTGCTTATAGAATCACAGTGAAAGATTTCTTTCACTGAGGGATAGCTGAGAATTAAGCTTTAAATTAGATCATTTAGTCATCAAAAACGAAAGAAAAAATGTATCAAAATGATGGCTTGAAAAATTGCTCATACGAATCCTTTTGAAATCACCTTTTGGAGTCTGTTATGGATTGAGGAGTTTTTCTTACATTTTATGTTACAGCATTACTCAATTTCTGAAAGCATTTATTGAGTATTTGCTATGTGCCAGGAATTACACCAATAGGTGTTAGGAATACCTAGAGGAGTAAGAAGCAATTTCAGAAGATGTGGAATACAAAAAATGAGTATGTGTGTGTAGGCTTCCTAGAGGTAACGACATTTGAGCATTAATGTATCAGATGCAAGAAGATTGAAAGGGATCAAGGTTATAGGCTCAGAGAACTTGCTCTGCTCATGAATGGAGGTTAGAGAAAGTCCGGTGAATATAGGCAACGTCTCAGTGTGGTTGGAGCATAGACTGATGACCAGTGGAGGAGTAGAAGGAAATAAGGCTAGAGGGACATTGATATCCGTAGAAAGGAAATAAGAAAGTGTATATGTTGGGAGGGCAGAGAAAATTTATGTATATAATGATATTGTTGGTTAGTTTAGTCTAAAAAGTTGAAAAATTTAAGGTTGGATACTGATAATTTTTCAGTACACCAGTGAAGAATCTTGGTCTGTGTTCCTGGTTGTACACCTAGAGAGAGATGTGTGTTTGAATGCTTACTGTATTTTAGGATTTTTGAATATATTCTTTATAAGTTTGGCAGCAACCTTCGGTGTAGATGGTCAAATGAAGAAACAGACTCAGAGAGGTTCCAAGAAACCATCGAAGTTGCGTAGCCAAGTGATGGCACGCAGAATCTGAACTTACCCCTCAGCTCCTTCAGTGATGCCATGACTACTTTTATTTGCCAGATATTTGTGTGATTGATAAATCTGTTTTCAAATGAAACAGCATCAATCACACTGTTAAAAAAAAATGCCAGAGATACATTAAGCAGAGTTAAGGATGAGATTTAATTGAGTGGTGATGTTAGGTGCCGTGGAATTGTTTCTACCTCCTAGCGACCCTGTGTGCAGCAGAATAAAGTGCCGCAGTCAGTGCTGCACTGTCTTCGTAATTCCTGATATGCTGGAGTCCATTGTTGCAGTCTCTGTTGTCGTTCTATCCCAGTGAAGGTCTTCCTCTTTTTCACCCCCCCTGTATTTTACCAAGCATGATGTTCTTCTCTAGGGACTGGTCCCTCCTAATAATACGTTAAAAGTACTTGAAACCAACTGTCACCCTTCTTGCCTCTAAGGAGCATTCTGGTTGTAACATCTTCCAGGACAAATTTGTTTGTTCTTCTGACCATCCAGGATATGTTCAATATTCTTTGCCAACCCCATAATTCAGTCCTGTAGGGTCAGTCATTAGTCAGAAGTGACTTGATGGCAATGGTTTTTTGCTTCATTTTGTTTTTTGGTTTGTGGGGTCTCTCTGAGGTGGAGTAGACTCAGTAGCTACACAACAACGGGGTACATCAAATGAAAATTTCATACCTCCTTGAACTTCTGTTTTACTGAGGAAATAGGCTTTAAAGAAGATAAATAAGTAAGCTATGTAAAGTATTAAGAGTCCTGGTGGCCCACATAAATGGGTGCCTACATCGACTTGGGACTGGAAGAACTGGATAGTGCCCGGCCACCATCAGTGACAGCCGCGATAGAGCTCACTAGGTTGAGTCTAACTGACAACACAGGAATAAAAAGGGGTGCATCCTGAGATCTCCACTAAAAGACCTCAATTGATGATCTAGCGGTTTTGGGGTTCCCCTGAGAGCATGGCCCCCGGCCCTGATGCTGCCCTTGCCCATAAACCATAACGAAGGTCCACTCTTTGGACACAAATGGATTGGACTTGGCAATGCGGAGTGACCATGTATTGGATGCACTTTATGGTTGTATACATCTATAGGATATCATCCTGCTGACCTCTGGCTGGAGGAAGGAGAGTGGGTGGAGAGGAGGGGAAAGAAGGCTTTTGGGAGGATGAGACATGTATGGAGCAGAGAGGAATAGTGTACTGTCACCGGACAGGGAGAGCAGTGGAAGCTGCATATAGGTGGGCATGTAAATTTATACAGGAATGTACATTTTTACTCAGTTATATTAAATTGAAAAAAAAAAGAGTCTTGGTGGTACAGTGATTAAGAGCTACAGCTGCCAGCCAAAAGGTTACCGGTCAAATTCACCATCTGCGTCTTAGATACTTTATGAGGCAGTTCTACCGTGTCCTGTAGTGGTGCTGTGAGTCAGAATCAACTCACTGGCAACAGGTGTGGTTTTGGTTTTATTAGAATATTAACTAGTTCTAGTGTCACATACAATTTTGCTGAAGTTGCTTCATTAGCAGTTGCAGCAGTACATCAATGGGGAGCTGCTGGAAATTCAAGCAGAATTCAGAAGAGGGTGTGGAGTGAGGGATATCACTGCTGATGTCAAATGGATCCTGCTTGAAGGCAGAGAATAACTGTCTGTTTTACTGACTATGCAAAGGCATTTCACTGTATGGATCGTAACAAGTTATGGATAACATTGCGAAGAATGGAGATTTCAGAACACTTTAATTGTGCTCATGAGAAAGCTGTACTTAGACCAAGCGGCAGTTGTTCTAGCATAACAAGA
This sequence comes from Heterohyrax brucei, assembly GCA_028571685.1. NCBI lineage: Eukaryota > Metazoa > Chordata > Mammalia > Hyracoidea > Procaviidae > Heterohyrax > Heterohyrax brucei. Next base: position 69,961,736 of record CM053161.1, on the reverse strand, counting down.
AGATACAGCATGGTTTCATGGTTAATCGTTTCAGCATACTTAGTCTGTATGCTGATCAAATAATCCAAGAAGGTGGACTGTAGGAAGAAGAACAGGGTATCAAGATTGGAGGAGTACTTACTAACAAACTGATGTGCAAACAACACAACTTTGCTTGCCTAAAATGAAGAAGACTTGAGCCATATACTGATGAATGTCAAAGACTACAACCTTCAGTATAGATTACACTTCAGCATAAGATAAAATCCTCACAACTGGACCCATAACCAACCTCCTGGTAAACAGAAAAGATTGAAGTTGTCAAAGATTTCATTTTACTTGGCTGCACAATCCACATGCATGGAAGCAGTAGTCAAGAAATCAGACAATGCATTGCATTAGACATTTCTGCCACAAAAGATCTCTAAAGTGTTAAGATGCCAAGATATCACTTTAACAACTAAATGGTACCTGATGCAACCCATGGTGTTTTCAGTCACCTTGTGGCCAAAAAAGAATGGATGCATTTGAATGATGGTGTTGGCAAAGACTGTTGAATGTACATGGACAGCCAGAAGAATGAACAAATCTGTCTTGGAGGAAGTACAGCTGGAATGTTCCTTAGAAGCAAGGTTGGTGAGGCTTTGTCTCACGTACTTTGGACATGTTATTGGGAGGGACTAGTCTCTGGAGAAGGACATTATGCTTAGTAAAGTAGAGGGTCAGTGAAAAAGAAGACTTTCAAAAAGATGGATTGAAACAGTGGGGTCAAGCATACCGACACTGGAGATGGTGCAGGACTGTGCAGTGTCCTGTCATACATATGGTTGCTGTGAGATGGAACCAACTGAACACCACCACCACCAAGGTAGAAAAAGCAGGAGAGAGGAATATGACGTGTTGGAGGGAAAAGGCTAACCTTTTAGATAAGGTGGTCAGGAAAGGTCTCTGAGAAACTTACTCTGAAGAAAAGAACCAAATGAAATGAGGGAACTTGGAGGGAACAGCACACGCAGCAAAGGGAACCATGAAGACCTTGAGGTAGAAGCATGCCTGGATCTTTGAGGGACCTGGAGGAACCTTTGTGATTAAAGCAAGGAGAAAGAAGTAGGAGATGAGGTCAGAGAACTGGTGAGGTAGATGCGAAAGGCTGTAGTATATAGGAATTTGCAAGTCATTATAAGTATTTTAGCTTTTAGTCTAAGTGAGATGATGAGCAACTGACATGGTTTTGCTTTTAGTAAAATTTCACTGGCTGCTGTGTTGAAGTAGGGCCAAGTCAGTAGCACAGAGTTGTGTATTAAGTATCCAAGTCAGGTAGTTCATTAGGTGTACATGAGTTAGGAAGAGGTATGGCCATAGATAAAAGTTTGGGAGTACCAGCATAACCGGTATTTAAAGCCATGAAGCTGGATAAAATCACCTTGGAAGTGAATACAAGTAAAAAAAGAGATTGGAGGGCTCTAACATTTAGAGATTGAAATCTGCACAAGAGACAGAATGAGCAGTCAAAAACGGAGTAGAGAAACCAGTGTTTCTGTAGTACCCTTAAACTAAAGGATGTTAAGTGTTTCCAGGAGAGCATTGTGGTCATTGTGCCAGATACTGCTTGTAAGTAAGGTAGGTGAAACTGAAAACAAGGATTGTTGGCTTTCGTGATGTGGAGGAAGGAGGTCACTGTGCCATTGGTCAGAGCAGTTTGGTGAGGTGTGGTGGGAGTAGACCTTGCTTTTGAGAGAGAATGGCAGGAAATAAATTGAGGACACCTAATGTAAACAACTTTTTCAGGTTTTGTTGTAAAGAGGAAGAAAATGAGGAGGAAGTTGGAATCAGAAATTGGGTCAAGAGGGGATTTTTTTTTTTTAAGATGGAAGTAAAAACTTGTTTTCTGCTTATGGGAATAATCTAATACAAGGAGAAAACTCAGGAGATTGAGGAAGAGGCAAGAATTAGTGGATCAGTGTCCTTGAGTTGGGTGGGAGTGGGGAAGACAGGCAGAAGAAGAAGACTGTTAACATGTTACTCTTGTTATAAAAATCAAACATTCTGTAACTAAAAAATTTAAAACAGTAGGAGGAAACGAGAAAAAATGATAATTTCTGGATTTATTTGTGATGTGGTTTAGGGAAGTTGTTCAAAAATACTTAAGTTTGTGGGTAGAAACTCAGTTGTTCTGGGATGTGACTCTCTATATCCTAGCAGGTAAAGTCCCCGGGAGAGGACAGGAAAGCCCATTTAGAAGGAAGTACAAAAACCTGGGTGGGAGGAGTATATAGATGCTTGCCTCCTTTAATCTGTGTTAGGTACAGGACTCAGTGATCCTGGCCACCTTTTAAAGGGAAACAGTGTTGGATCCATATTAATTTAAAATTTACACTCTTGCATTTAAAATTTGCTGTTTAAAAGTCTCTCAGCTTCCTAGCTTAAAAAATAAAATTTTAGATGCCCTAGCACTGATTTTCAGAACCCAAATTCTGCTCCTGTACTAGTATTTCCTGAGTTGCTGTAACATTCTAAAGCAAACTCTTCTCAAGTCTACTATAACTTACTGTTAACAATTAAAATATCTTGCATTTATGCAATAAGTATTCTAATATGCATTATATCACATAATCATCCTGTCAAGTATGTAAAATAGAGTATTTTGGTGATTCTTCACTTTTTCATTGTTTTAGATTCCTAATGATAAGGAACCCTGGATGGATGAGAGAGTAAGCACCTACTAGAAGTTCTTAATCATTTGTAACAGAGTCAGTAGGGATCATTTTTAAGTTTTGTTTGAACTTTTAAGTTTTGATTGATAAAATTTACACAATAGTCTATTTGCAAAAGAATTCTTTTTCTTGGGCCTTTTTTTAAAAGAAAATGTTTATTATGTAAAAATTTACAAAAGATAATTTCTACTGAGTATTACTAATTTACCAGAATATGATGATAGTCCCAGTATTGTATTCTAACTGATAAAATGACCTGAACTGACAAAACTAAGACTTCTGCTATAACCAGATCTTATCTTTCAGAATAAATTCACTTACTTTTTTCACTTAGGAAAATACACCTTGTGAATACTTGCCAAGTACAAATAGTTGCTAGTTGGATCGAGGAAAATAAAATTGTAAGTGATCACTGTCAGCTTTATCCTTACCTGAGAGGTATAACAGAAAATCAGAACTTTTAAAATGGATCTGCCTGTGAATTCCTTTCTCTTCTTTTTTCTTTAAAAAAAAAAAATTGGAATTATTGTTGTTACTTGCCACTGAGTTGATTCCAACTCATGGTGACTTTGTGTGCAGAGTAGACCTACCCCATAAGATTTTCAAGGCTTGTGACCCTTTGGAAGCAGATTGCGGAGTCTGTTCTCCAGTTGACCTCTGGGTAGATTTAAATCACCCACCTTTCGGCTAAGGGTACAGTGCTTAACTGTTGACCCATTTTTCTTTAGGGGTATTTGTGTTTTCTTTTTGATTATAGGAAATCTTGATGTTTTAGAAAATAAAGCACTTCATCAATGAGTGAATTGCAAGTTTTTTTTTTTTTGTTCTGTTTTACCAGTTTACTGTTTCTCTTTTGGAATCTAATTTTAGAATCTTTTCTTCAAGGTCTTTATGTAATCTAATTTATGAACCTTTAATGCCATCTGGATTTTTTTGCTTCATGTGTAAAAACCAAGGTACCCTTTTCTGTGTTTTCTTCTAGTATTTTCATGGTCTCGTTGTTGTTAATGCCTTTAATCTATTTGGAGTTTGTCTTGGTTTAAGAGACTAGTTACGGATCTAAATTTTTCTTTTTCCCTAGTCACCCAAGCTTGTCTGTTTTATAGTCCATCTTTTCACTATTTCGAGATACTGAATTACTGCATATGTTTAGGTGTGTTTGTGTATTTTGTACTATTTGGTCTCTTCATGTCCCAATACCATAATGTTTTGATAAATGAGATTTTATAATGCTTCCACATTTGGTCAGGTTAGTCTTTCCCATTTTTTTCTCTTTCAGATCTTTTCAGCCTTTGCTTTTTGTTTATTTTCCTGTGTTAACTATAGAATCATCTTGTCTAGCTCTAAAATAAACTGTTGGAATTTTTATTGATACTACATTAATTTCACAAATTAACATAAGGAGTGTTCCCATATTTATAATATTGAGTTGTCTTTTCAAGAACTTGGCGTATAATGAATTTGAGTTAGTTGCCAACAATTAACAGTCAGAAAAGTTACCACAGAAGTCTGAAATTCCACCTCCTGTTACAAAATTAGAAGCAACAATCAACTGAAGGTGACTACTGAGTGCCGTCTTTGGGTGAGACTTCTGTTTTCTGGCTAGCTACAGTTAACTCTGTGTGACTTCCATTGTGTTATCTGCCTGGTCTCTGTAGAATTTGCAACCCAAATGTACTTCGTAGAATTGATTATCTGTATTAAAAACAGGAATTCATAGTTACAGATAATTACATTTGATCCACTGTATCATCCTTTTGTGATTGTTTTATATCTTTGTTCTGTTACTTGTATTCTTTTCCATTTCCAGCTTACAGTCACCTGTTAAGGAAAGTAACTTTGCCTTCATTTATTCTGATACTAAACAGGACATGCTGAGGAAGAAATTCTGCACTACACCACCAGAAAAGGGATTACAGTGAGACTTGTGTGAGCAGTGCTCAGTGGGACAGCCATGGTTTTTCTGGTCTTGCATGGTTTCAGCCTTTAATAGGGTGTAGTCTTCACCAGTTTTCTAGAGCTCATCTTAATGGAAAATATTTGAGTATTCCTTCTTTGACAGGTTTATACCTTAAATAAGTTCTGGCTTTCCCAGGTTTTACTCTAGTATCATTTGGATATGACAGTTTAACTGGTTGCTAGTATATTGTCACGTAATTTTATTAACATTAAGACAATAAACCTTGTCATATACTGTACTATTTTCTGGCTGTGTACTTAGAAACCTGTAGGAACCCTCAGGGAATGAGTAATTTCAGGCTGATAGCCAAGACTTTAAACATTTAACCTTTTATTTTAGCCCTTCTGAATATAATTTTTCACATTTGAATAAACTGGCAATATTTAGCCTGTAGCTTGATATAAAGAAGTTTTAGAGAAGACCTGAGTCTTCAAGAATTTGCATGTTTATCCTAAAAAAAAAGGAATTTTTCCTTTTTTTTTTCATTATGATTGAATGACAATGTACATTCCCGTATAAATTTGCATGCTCACCTATGTTCAGCTTCCACTGCTCTTCCTGCATGGTGACAACACACTTTTCCTCTCTGCTCCATACATGTCCTATCCTCCCAACAGTCTCCTATCTTCTCATCTCCACCCATTCCCCTTCCTCCAGTATGAGGTCAACAGGACAACATCCTGTACATGCCTAGAACCATTAAGTGCTCACAAAATGTGGTCAGTCTGCATCACCAAGTCCAATCCATTGCTCTCCCAAAAGACGACCTTCATTATGATTTATGGACAGCGGCAGCATCAGGGCCAGGAGCCATGCTCCCAGGGAAACCCCGAAGCCCCTGGACCATCAGTTGTTGTAAATGACCAATCTTTAAGGAAGAAAAAAGAAACGGTGAACTGACTTAGTTTTTTCCAACTTTTCATTTTGCTTTTTTTTTTTAATCTTTTTTTTTTTTAATTTAACATAACTGAATGAAAATGTACATTCACGTATAAATTTACATGCCCACCTATGTGCAGCTTCCACTGCTCTCCCTGTCCGGTGACTGCACACTATTCCTCTCTGCTCCATACATGTGTCATCCTCCCAACAGCGTCCTTTCCCCTCCTCTCTGTCCACTCCCCTTCCTCCAGCCAGAGGTCAGCAAGATGATATCCTGTAGATGTATAGAACCACAAAGTGCTTCCAATATGTGGTCACTCTGCATTGCCAAGTCCAATCCATTCCTGTCCAAAGAGTAGACCTTTGTTATAATTTATGGGAAAGGGCAGCATCAGGGCCAGGGGCCATGCTCTCAGAGGAACCCCCAAACCGCTGGACCATCAATTGAGGTCTTTTAGTGGAGATCTCATGATGCACCCCTTTTTATTCTTGTGTTGCCAGTGAGACTCCTCTCTGTGAGCTCCGTCGTGTCTATCACTGGTGGTGGCCGGGCACCCTCCGGTTCTTCTGGTCCCAAGTCGATGTAGGCACCCACTCTTGTGGGTCTCTCTGTCTTCTCGGTTGTCTTTACCGCATGTCATTTTGGTCCTCGGTGAGCATCCGTTCCTGCTGAGTTGGGACCATTTGCTGTGTCCTCAGATGGCAGCTTGGCAGCTTTTAAGACCCCAGACGCCACTCACCATTGTGGGGTGCAGAGAGCTCTCTTAGCAAAACGCTGATTGTGCCAATTGGCCTGAAATTCGCCTAAGAGCATGGTCCCCCGCCCCCTGCCCCAGCTACTCTATCCTTGCAGTATTGAGTTAAGATGGAAGGAGTATTCATGTTATGCTGAAGTCCACTTAATGTTGTTCTTGTTTCTAATGTGTGCTGTCACCGCTTTCTCCCAACTAGATTTCTAGTAACTATCTAAACTAAACCTTTCTCCCTCCCCCTTCCTCCCCCCCTCCCTTGCAGCTGTCAAAGAGTCTTTTCTTCTATACACAAGTCTGTTTTTGAGGTCTTATCGTAGAGGTCTCATACAGTATTTGTCCCTTTGTCGCTGACCGTGTTCACTCAACATAATGTCTTCCAGTTGAAACCAGGTTAGGAGATGTTTCCTGGAATCATCGTTATTCTTTATCATTGCATAGTGCTCCATTGAGTATATGTACCATAGTTTACCTATTCATTTTGCTTTTTATATGGAGATACTCTTAAAAATGACCAGTCTCCTTATCATTATCATTTTACTAAAAAATTTTTCTGGGTACACTTCTACTGTTTGTTCACAGTCGTTGGAAGTGTTGCTATTTGCTATCTCAAAAAGTTTTAAAAGTTAATAGCCACTAATAAGAATAATTTCACTGTAGTAAACAATGTTAGTCAACTGTTAAGCCAGAAAGGGAATTTGAATCAGTGAAAGTGCTCCTCATTGGCTCTAGAATAAAGCTTGGATTTCTTAACATGGTTGGTAAAAACCCTGAGATTTGACCCTTGCTTACAACTCTAGGGAAACCCTGGCGGTGCAGTGGCTAAGAGCTGTAGCTGTGAACCAAAAGGTCTGCAGTTCGAATCCACCAGACAGTCCTTAAACAGTGGCACCATCCTACTCTGTCCTCTGAGGCCGCTATGTATCAGAATCCAGTCTGCGGCAGTAGGCTTTTCTCTTGCATCACATGTGTGGGTAGTGGTAAACTGCACTGTTGAGGACTTCCTGAAGAAGCATGTCCTGCATTAGCTCTGACGTTTCTACCTGTTCCCACTGTATTCTTGCCAGTTTTAAGTACAGTGGAAGGGAGTAATGGAATTGTAAAAGAACCATTTAGTACTCTAATAGTTAATAGAACTTACTGCTGGACACAGTATTTAGCTTTTATTGTTTTAGCACTTTAGTCTGGCTTTGAAGTAGATAATACTGCAGTGAATAGATTGGTTTTATGTTGTTATTTTCTTTTTTTGAGATATTAAGGTGAAAGTTATATGATGCTCTCAAGGTCACACAGAAGGTGATAGAGCCAGAGCTCAGATCTAGTATATTTTTTTAAACTTAATGAGTCTTTCATTCATTCAGCAAAAATTTTGTGTGCTTTTTCTCCCACTTTTTTCCTTTTGTATACCATAAATAGAAAAAAAATCAAACCCAGTGCTGTCAAGTCAATTCGAACTCATCGCAGCCTCATGGGACAGAGTAGAACAGTCCCATAGAGTTTTCAAGGAGGGCCTGATGGATTTGAACTGCCGACCTTTTGGTTAGCAGACATAGCACTTAACTACTATGCCACCAGGATTTCTGCGATTACCGTAGTGTTCTCTGAACACCTGCTTGGCTTTGCTTCCATTCTTTTACTCCTGAATCCCTTGCTTGGACTTTTCCCTTCCAAACCCTTTATGAGGACCACCTGAAAGATTACTATGCAAAGACTTTTCTGAATAACTTGCAGAGGATACTTTCTTCCCTTTGTAAACCACCTTAGAGATGAACCTGTGTCTCTTTGGGGCCCAATTTACTGTGTTTTGTTCTGTATAATGTGATTTTCTTATGTCTCTTATCCTTTTAGAGTCCTGAATGTCTTGGCAGACAGGGACTTTTCTAGTCCTGCAACTGGGCTTTGGTTGTGATGGACTGTCAGTAAATATTTGCTCTATTAAGTAATTTAAGTTAAATTTAGAATGAGATGTGATTTTTTACTTATTTTTATTCACTGAGAAAATTATACATATATTTACTAGAATTAAGATAATTGATCTTAAAGAAGAATTGTGTTTACTGTAAATGGTTCTATTCAGAAAACATGTTTTGTTGTTTTTTTTTTCCTGGGAATTTAGATTTTTTTGTACATGTTTTGCTGGTTCACCTTTACTCTCTATTTTCATAATTAAGGTTGACTTCTGTCTTGAAGCCCTGATGGCACACTGGTTAAGAAATTGGCTGCTAACCAAAAGGTCAGCAGTTCAGATTCTCCCTGTAGAACATTTCTGTTTTGTCCTGTAGCGTTGCTGTGAGTCACAACTGACTCAGTGGAAATGAGTTTGGTGTTTGTTTTACTGTCTTGACATATATGAAGTAAGTATCTTCTTAATGCAAGTATTAGTATCTATAATTATTTTCTGTAACATTGTGTTCCTTTTATGCTTGCTTTTATCAGTCCTAAAAAACCATGTCGAAAATGCCCCATTTGTTATGCTGTCAGGGGAAACCAAGGCCAATTGGCACAACTAGCAGTTTGCTAAAAGAGCCCACTGCGCCCCACATTGGTGAGTGGCATCTGGGGTCTTAAAAGCTGCCAAGCTGCCATCTGAGGTTACAGCAGATAGTCCCAACTTAACACTAGCGGATGATCACCAAGGACCAAAACGACATGGGGGAAAGAGAACCCAGGAGACAGAGAGACCCACGTGAGTGGGTGACTGCATCAACTTGTGACTGAAAAGAACCAGATGGTGCCCAGCCACCCACCACCAGTAATAGCTGTGATGGAGCTCACAAAGTTGAGTCTCACTGGCAACACAAGAGTAAAAAGGGGTGCACTCTGAGAGCTCCATTAAAAGACCACAGTTGATGGTCCCCAGGCCTCAGAGTTCCACTGGGAGCATGGCCCCTGGCCCTGATGCTGCCCCTGTTCATAAATCATAATGGAGGTCAACTCTAGGACAGGAATGGATGTACTTGGTGACACAGAGTGATCATATCATGTGCACTTTAGGGTCCTGTACATCCATAGGATGTTGTCCTGCTGACCTCTTACTGGAGGAAGGGGAGTGGATGGAGAGGAGGAGATAGGAGATTGTTGGGAGGATAAGACATGTATCGAGTAGAGAGGAAATGTGTGCTGTCACGGGGCAGGGAGAGCAATGGGAGCTGCATATAGGTGGACGTGCAATTTATATAGGAATGTACATTTTCATTCAATCATAATTAAAAGAAAAACAAAATGCCCCATTTACTTGTCTGTATAACCCTTCTAAGATCAGCTATTCATCGTTATGGTGCCTAGAAGTTGCCTATCAATAAATGTTTATTGGATGAATGAATGAAGAGCAAAATTGCTTCCTTGATCACAATTTCTACTTCTCCTAGGGTTCTATAAAGGTGGAAGTCACTCTCCTTTAGCATTATCTACCAAAACATATGAAAATTTAGAAAATGTATCTGTTCTTTTCTGTATGAGATATTCTTGCTTCTGTAATATAAAAAACTTGCTACCAGGGTAGTCTTTTAAAAATTCTGTAGCTACTTTCTAAGGGTAAAACAAATATTACAAGCCTATAATAAATCAATATAAGTTCAGAATAAAATGTTTTATATTTGTACTTTAAATTTACAACTATCTCAGTAAGAATACGTAGGAATATATGAGCTAAAGTCATGTTCAGATTGTATGCTTTCAGTATTCAGTAGGAAACTCGTTGCAGTTGAGTCCATTCCAACTCATAGCAACCATATAGGACAGAGTAGAACTGCCCCATAGAGTTTCCAAGGTGTGCCTGATGAATTTGAACTGTTGATCTTTTGGTTAGCTACTTTAGCAGACCTTTCAGTTTGCATTCGTAGCACTTAACCACTGTATCACCAGGGTTTGCACATTCAGTAGGGCAGTAGATATTTCTGTAGTGCAGGATTTGGAAGTTTTGAACTAATATAATACATTCTGAAAACTCAACAAAACTATAATCAATTCTATAAGATTCTTTTTTTTTTTTTTACCTTTTAGTATCTCTGAAATTGGAAAGTGTCTCAGTCACTATCTGCCAGGCAGCTGTCATGGAGTTGTTTTGTTTTTGCTTGTATGTACAAACTTAGTCATAGCTGTTTACAGTGCTTTCACTACAGTTAAACAATGTACACTGTTGATGCTACACCTGGTTAATTGAACAATGTACGTTGTAGGTGCTACATTAACTGAACAGTGTGCGTTGTTGGTGCTGCATCTGTTTACTTGAACAATGCATTGTTGGTGCTACACATGTTTAGTTGAAAAGTGTACCTTGTTGGTGCTACAGATGTTTACTTGCTGTTGAAAATGCCTTTGAAAAGATTACACTATTCAGCATTTGACTGAAAGGTTACTGAGTATGCACAAAGGCACAGAAACAAAACAGTAGAACATAAATTTGATTTTGATGAAGCAAATATTTATAGTCAGAGAAATGACAGCAATTTCACATTTTCTGCCAAAGCAGTGATTAAGTGTTTTATGGACCAACTAAAGTACCTCGAGGTAGAAGAGTTTTTAAATCCCTCAAAATAATTCCAAGTCTAAATATATATTTTAGAGTTATTAATTATAAAATAAAAATTATAATTGGTACAGTTTCATAGTTTATATACAGAAATACTTTTTAAATTTTTTTAGAAATATTTTTGACTTCCGACTGATGACATACTAGGATTTGGTAGCTTCTTTTTTAAAAAAATTCATTCCTTGATAAATTTCTATGAACACGTAGTACATTGCTTTCTTAATGGCTTAGGTGTACATAGATGTTCAACATCAGATAGTGCTGAAAATATGTTCAAGAGAAATTACCCTACCTTATTTATTGCCTGGTTCTTCATCCAGTATAGGCTCAATAGCTCTAACTGTGCTTGGACTCAAAATTGTAAGGGACTTTGGAAAAATAATTTCTTCATTTTTGTATTTCACTAATAGTAAAATAAATATTAAAGCACTGAAGTGCTATTATGATTGGTAGTCACTGTCTAGGTAAAATTAATACAAATTTTAGTATGTATTTCCTAGCGTGTACCTCCCGAACTAGAAGTTTTGTGAAAGTTTCACAGGCCTTTGCCAATCTTCAAATAAACTAGTATGTAAAAAGGCAAGACTCTTCCATTTGTCATTGTCTACAAGGTCTTACAAACCTGTGAAGTTACTTGTTTTAAGTGCTGTGTACCTCAGTGCTGAGTATCACCACGGCCACCTTCAAAGTGCTCCGTTTAGGAAGCTATGCACCGACTCTAGTGCCTAGTCCACCCTTCAGAGCAGTTTTGGAACTCTTTCTGGAATGGCCTCTGAGCAGTGATGTGGCAAGTTCATGAACTTAATTGTATAGTGTGAGAGAATTTTTAGTCAGTAAACAAACACCTGTATTAGAACACGCTCCCTACTCATCATTACTGATCTGGCCCCCAATGACTGTTTTCTTTACCCGAACATCAAGGAAATATTGAAAGGAAGACATTTTGATGACATTTGGGACATCAAGGGTAATATGACAACTCTGATGGCCATTCCAGGAAAAGAGTTCTAAAATTGCTTTGAAGGGTGAACTAGGTGCTGGCATTGGTGCATAGCTTCCAAAGGGGGGTACTTTGAAGGTGGTTGTAGTGATACTTAGCAGTGAAGTATGTAGCAGTTTTTCTGGGATGAGTTTGTCAACTTAATTGGCAGTCCTTGTATGCTTTGCATGGATTCCTTCATGGTATAGTAGTTAAGTGCGATGTCTGCTAACTAAAAGGTCAGCTGTTCAAACCTGCCAAGCATTCCTTGGAAACTGTGGGACAGTTCTGTTCTGTCCTGTAGTGTCACTGTGAGTTGACATTGACTTGATAGGAGTGGGTCCGGTCTGGTATACATTGCGTTGGAGGCAGAATCACAAGTGATCTTTGTTCTTTGTTAAAAATGTTTAGAATGGTACAGGCCTGTAGCAGGAATGGTGAGCTGTTTTATATTACCAGGTAACCTGTTAGATCCTTTACACACACGCATTTGTACACGTGCATAAATACACTGTGTTTTTGTCTGGAAACAAGATCAGAATAACAGTGTGTTGCATGCTACACTTTGTTTTTGGCCTCAGTTTTATTCTTAGGACACACTTGTTCAGTGTAGTAAACGCAGATTGTTTAGTAGAGGCATCTTAGGGACAGAGAAATGAATACAAATGTTAACAGAACTGGGCTTGCCTAGATGTCTAAATCAGTTGACAGGAAGAGTGATCTTCCATGAACAAGAGGACTGTGGAAAAATTATGTAGAGAAATCTTCAACACAGTATGTGTCTGGTGTCCGTCTTATCCTGGGTCAGCTGTGATGACCTCATACAATTGCTCCTCTTGAGAAGTTTCCACATACACCTTATGAAGTATTAGATGTGTCTGCTCAAAAGATCTAGAGCAATGATCCCAGTGAATTTACTAATCTGAGAGGGTCTGATGTCAGCTCTCTTAACAAGATACAACTTTGAAGTGTGGTACCTGTATTTAATACATTGATTAGACCCACTGGGGAGTGATAGTCACTTCACAGTGAGACTGAGTGTGACATACTAGCCCCAGGTGTCCTTTGCATTCTTGTATGAACTTTAAATGAAATAGTGTACATTATTTCTAAATGCATATAGTTGTGTCTTGTAGAAGCCTTTTCCTTGCAGGGAACATTAAGGAACTATTTGCAGTGAATCATTCTAGAACATAAAAATGACTGTACACTAAGATTTATGTTTTTAAAGTCATAAATCATATAAAGTTTAGATAAAGAATTTTAATGAGTACTTATTAAATTAAATTTAAATTGCTTTTTTTTCCCCCTCTCTAGAATTTCAACACATGATGACATGTCGTTATCTAGAGCAATAATGAGCATTGACCTGTTTTGGATTAGTTGATGACCTTCAGAAATGATACAGTATCTGCTGCAGAGAAGCTGAATATACTCTATTTGGAGTGAATTGCCCAGATTGTTGTTGAAGTCTCAAGATGACAGATCCAATGATGGACTTTTTTGATGATGCCAATCTTTTTGGTGAGACTTTAGAAGGTTTGTCAGATGATGCATTTGTACAACCAGGACCTGTTTCACTAGTTGATGAGTTGAACTTGGGTGCAGAATTTGAGCCTTTGCACATAGACTCACTGAACCATGTTCAGAGTACTCCAACACATCAGAAGATGACTGACTTTGAACAGTTAAATCAGTTTGATTCACTGAAATTTCATCAGGTTAATCAGTCTTTTGGTAGCTCAACTGAACACGTGTTGTCTCCACACTCTCCGTTTAATTGTTCTCCGATCCACCCCCAAAACCAATCCAATGGTTTGTTTCCAGATGTAGCAGATGGCAGTCCTATGTGGGGCCATCAGACAGCTACTAGCATTTCAAATCAGAATGGGTCTCCTTTTCACCAACAAGGACATTCACACTCTATGCATCAAAATAAAAGCTTTGTGGCACACCATGACTTTGCCTTATTCCAGGCCGGTGAACAACAGACACAGTGTACATCACTACGCTCACAACAAAACAGAAATAATCTCAACCCAGGGCAAAATTCTCTTAGCCAGTCTAAAAGTTTCATGGATGTTAATGTTTCAGGTCCACATAGAGTCAGTGTTAACCACCCACCACACATTACTAATGCATCTGCTTCACAGCAGTCTCTTTCAATGCAGCAATTTTCTCAAACATCAAATCCTTCAATACACTTCCTCAAGTGTAGCAATCATCAAGAAGGAAATTTTAATGGACCGTCTCCAAATATGACTTCTTGTTCTGTCAGTAATTCACAGCAGTTTTCCTCGCATTATTCTTTTTCCAATAATCATATGTCATCAAACAATCTTCTTCAGTCTTCTGCAGTTCTTGCTTCTAATCATACAAATCAAACTTTATCTGATTTTACTGGAAGTAATTCCTTTTCACCTCACAGGGGAATCAAGCAGGAATCCACTCAGCATATCCTAAACCCCAATACGTCATTGAATTCTAATAATTTCCAAATGTTGCATTCTTCACATCCTCAGGGTAATTATAGCAATTCAAAATTATCTCCTGTGCACATGAACTTCCCAGATCCTGTTGACTCAGGAACTCAAATGGGCCATTTCAATGATCACGTAGAAACTAATGGCTTTTCATCTTTAGAAGAGAATTTACTTCATCAAGTGGAATCTCATACCGAGCCATTCACAGGACTTGACCCAGAAGACCTTCTTCAGGAGGGTCTCCTTCCCCAATATGATGAGACAGCGTTTGGGCCAGATAGTTCAGGTCACGTCCTGGATCATGACATTGATCAGCAGTTTACTTCACACCTTATAACACGGACTTCAGACATAGCTCAAGCCCAGTTGCAAAGTCAAGCTCGGAGCTGGCATTCATCACTTCCTAATCATCAGCACTTACACGACAGAAATCACTTGTGTTTACAGCGACAGGTATGTATCTCTTTGCTTTTATTTTGGTGATATGGAGGAGGGTGGGCTTTAGTTACTGAGTTAATTGTGTATGAGAAATACTCAAGATTTCTAAAACTCAACAGTTTAACTGAATGTATTATACATATTGTGATGTAAATTTGTATTGCTTTTACATTTGAAGGTGATTAAGGTGCTCAAGTCAATAGACTCCTTTTTATATTTAGAAAATTGTAAGGTTTTAAGGCCTCTTGTAACTTGTAATTATAAGTACTGTTGTTAAAAAGATGTTAAAAATAAAAACTTAAACAATAACCATAATTAAAAGGCAGACTACAGATTGGGAAATTTTTATCACAAATATGATGGGTACAGTTAATATTCTTAAGAAAAGCTCATATAAATTGATAGACAAAATTTTAAGAGCTCAACTGACGATGAACTTAAGCCAAAAATTCATGAAAGATGAAGTAGAGGTAATTAAAAAAAGAGAAAACCAGAATACTGTGCAACCTTAATTATACAAGTAGAATTGAAATGTTTTACTTGTAACTAATTTTGTTGTAATGTTAATGGTTAATGGTTAATGATGTTTTCATGGCTTTGTTAATTGACACAGATATTTTGGAAAGCAATTCAGCAGTATATTTAAGAATATATACGTACTTCATTACACTAATCTAAACATCACAAAAGTAATAGGCCGAAAGATGTTTATCTTACTATATTTGTAAGGGGTAACTGAAATCAGCATGGTTTATCGTCATACCCATATATATCCATAATTCATATAGACATTAAAACTACTTTGAAAACTAACATTGAGAAAGATGTTAATGATGAAGAAAAGTATAATTTGAAATTAAGATCATAGTAAAGTACAATTGTTAGGAACAAAGAGTCTGATACTTCAGTACATGGACTAGAATCGTGACTCCTGTCACTCATCTGATGTGTGACTATAGGCTAGTTATGTAATTGCTCTGTTTCATTTTCCTTTTTAAAGTGGGTAATGATAATAGGATATACAGGGCTGTTCAGCTGGTCCTTTTTTAGACAGAGGAGAGGTCAGAGAGGAGGGGACAGTTGTCAATTGAGTGGATACTAGAAGTAAAAAGTGGAGAGAATGAGTGTGCTTTTGCATGGTGAGGAGAGTCGATGGAGTTTCACAGAGGTGGGTTCTCAGGGTTTTGTATGGCAAGTTAACTTGGATTGTAAACTTTGACTTGATCACAATAAGAAGATTTAAGAAAAAATATAGGATATACGTAATAGGATTTTAAAGTCTCTGGATGATGTAAACTGTTAATTCATAGGCTGCTAACTAGAAGCTTGGAGGTTTGAGTCTATCCAGAAGCACCTCAGAAGAACGTCCTGGCAGTCTACTTCCAAAAGAATCGCCCATTGGAAATCTGTGGATCTCAGTTTAACTCTGACACACATGGGATTGTCATGAGTCTGAGTGGCCTTAATGGCAGCTGGATAGTGATTAAGAGGGTAAAGATTAGAGTTACATTATAAAATGAAGAAGCGGTACAACTATAAAAACCAAACCCGTTGCCATCAAGTTGATTGTGACTCATAGTGACCCTATAGTGCAGAGTAGAACTGCTCTGTAGAGTATCCAGGGAGTTCCAGGTGAATTTGAACTGCTGGCCTTTTGGTTAGCAAATGTAGCACTTAACCACTATGCCGGCAGGATTTCTGTTAGAACTATACCTAGTGTATAAACCAGAAAATCAGACTTGTTGCCATTAAGTTGACTGTGACTCATGAGACCTTTTGACAGATTTGAACCACTGAGCTTTTCATTAGCAGCCATAGATGGATCTTAATCCCTGAGCCAACAGGGTTCTTGTCTAGTATATAGTAAGAACCTAATAAATGCTGTTATAATTTTACTTTTTTTTGTAGCAATATGGAAATATTCATATGAAAAAGCAGTGGAAGGAAATAGGTTGTTTTAGTGCAATGCAGTTGCACTTTCTACAGTTTTTGTCTTGTGAATGTATTATTTTTATAAGGAAAAAGGTACTTAATGAAGTATGACTTTTTTTCAGAAATCCCCTTAAATTAAATTCATACCCTGGTTACCTGTGAGATTTGGTAGACAGTGAAATATGCCATGGTTATTTAAACTAAGTATTTTGGATTTTCATTTCAGAATCTTGAAGTATTTGACAGATGAAAGTTTTATCTTTTCTATTGAGTTGATTTTAACATTGTTTGAAATGATATTTTTAGTACATATTTGAACTCGCAAGTAGAGTTAGATTTAAAAGGCCTTTGTAAGCTCTCCCATTGCTTTTCTGTGTGGCATGAATTGAGTATGATGGTTCTGCTTGCTCTGTTAGAGCAGGGCAAGCGTTAGCCAGACTGGTTCCAGGGAAAATATCCACTGTATCCACTGACTGAATTCAAGGTTATCTGTCCACATTGTATGCCATTTTACTAACCAGTTTGTACATAGTTGAACCTATGGCTTATTAACTTTTTTATTTTTCTAAGGTTTTTGCATTTTTTATGGGTTTTTTTTTTTTTTTGTAATTCCTGTTTTTCTAAACATGTTCCCTGGCTTCATAGGTTTGAAAGAAATAGAGGGAAATTATTAAGTGCAAAAGTATTCCCTGGGAGCACTGGTGAGGAATGATTAAGCACTTGGCTAGTAACTGAAGGGTGGTGGTTTGAACCCACCAGCCCCTCAGCAGGAAAGAAGCCCCAACATCTGTGTGTTCCTGGAAAGAGTACAGTGTGGGAGAAGCCCTCAGTGCAGTTCTGCCTCTGCACAGTGGGTCACCAGGAGAAACACTAGGGGCAGTAGTGAGTCACCAGGAGCTGGAAGCCACTTGATGACAAACAACAGCATCTGAGAGGGATTTCTTTCCGAACCAGCATAAGCAGCCTTTTATAAGTTACCTTATTCTATATTTGTAAATGACTGAATTCTTAAATCTACTCACCCTTTTGCTTCAAGGTTTTTAGCGTCTTGCTCATTTTGTTACATTTCCCAAAACTGATAAAAGGCCAGTTAGGCTTGGATACTTTTGAACTTATTGAAAATCTGTCCTCCAGTTTACAGTTACTTCTGTTTTTATATAGTAATTCACATGCTGCTTTATCGATGCAGTGACTAACAAAATGTAATGTTGTTGTTAGGAGCGTCAAGTCTGTTGCGACTCATAGAGACCCTACGGGTCAGGGTAGAATGGCCCTGTAGAGTTTGCAAGGAGCACCTGGTGGATTTGAACTGCAGCCTCTTGGTTTGCAGCCATAGCACTTTACCACTATGCCACCAGGCTTTAACAACTACCATAATTTTAAAATAATGGTGTGTGTAGACAGTACTTGGTGATATCTGCAACAGCTGTTGTGCAGTTTCTTTTGTTGATGGTACAGTGAATGGTATGTGAAGCTTTTTTTTTTTTTTTTTTTAATTTCCAAAAGCTTTGAACCACAGGAAAGTTGGAACCTGTTGAACTTGTTGCCGTTGAGTCAGTTCCAACTCACAGGAACTCTACGGCCAAAGTAGAAAGTGCTGCCTTGTAGGGTTTCCACAGTATGCTTGGTGGATTCAGACTGCTGACTTTTTGGTTAGCAGCTTTATCTCTTAACCACTGTGCCACCAAGGATTCCACAGGAAAGTTGAAAGACCATTAAAGTAAACATCTATCTACCGCCTTACTGTGTTAACCTTTCAGCACCACTCAGATCTCTCGTTTCTCTCTGTGTTTCAGATGTGCACATGCACACACACACACAGTCTTTTGCTAGACTGTTCAAAAATAGTTTGCAGACATGGTGAGATTTCATCCTGAGTACTTTAGAGTATGTCTTCCCTATATTATTATTTTTAATAAATTTGATGATGTTGAGAATATACAAAGCAAAAGATGCGCATTCAGCAGTTCCTTTGCACATACAGTTCAGTGACAATGATTTATGTACTCTTTTGAGTTGTATAACCGTTCTCACTCTCCTGAGTTTTTCTTCTCCCGTTAGTATAAGTGCACAGCCCCCTAATAATTCCTGTCCAGTGGATTCTGATTCATGGTAACTTTATGGATGTCAGAGTAGAACTCTGCCCATGGAGTTTTAGTGGCTGATTTTCAGAAGTAGATTGCCAGGCCTCTCTGGGAAAGGCAGCAGTTCTGCTTTGGCCTGTAGAGTCACTATGAGTTGAAACTGACTCAGTGGCAACAAGTTCAACAGGTTGCAACTTTCCTGTTGTTAGAAATTTTTGAAAATTAAAAAGTATGTATACTTTTTAATATATATATACATATATGTGTATATATACAGCTATTCACAGCACCCATGGACTGTACCATCAACAGAAGAAATCACTTCTGGGCAGATTCAAACCTTCAACATTCTGGCTAGCAGCTGAGTGAGTGCATTAACTGTTTATGCCGCTGAGGGACCTAGATTAGTGTCTGAGTAAATATAAATTGGGTCACTGTGAGTTAGAATCGACTTGATGGTAATGAGTTTGGTTTGGGGAGTTTTTTCATAGCCTAGCAAAATAGATACATAAAATTACCCATCACCATGGTCTTATATATTCAGCTTTTTTGTAGCACATTACCTTCTTCTAAGTAAGAATTTGTTAGAACACATTAGATGTTTGAAAATTTTAAACACATTGCTAATTTTGTATGTAAGTTGTTATAAAAAAGAAACAAATTTAAAACTAGAACAGTGGATTTATGTACTTTGCTTGTAATTGTTTAGCTGAGAAGATCTGAAGCTCTTTCGTCTCCTTTTTTTTTCAGTAGGAAATTATCGTGAGTCCAAAACTAACAGGTTTACACATCATAAAAAGGAAGTTTTTATACCACTTATGTCCTAGACAAAAAGGAGAGGAAAACCTGAGTAATAATTAGACTGTACTGTTGAATACTTAAATTTTTTATGACATTACAATACCTATGTTTATAATAAATCCGAATTGTTTAAATCTTTATGCATTTGGCATTCTTTGTAAGTAGTTTTAAAACTCTTGTTTAACTAAGACGATGCGCAAAATGGAAATACTCTAGGAATTCTCCCTTTTAATTTAATTTTAATTGCTTTCTTTCAGTTAAAGTGCACTGGTATTTGGTTTTAACATTTTTATCAAATCTTTTAGATGAAGATGTTCTGTTTGAACTAGGGAATTTATGGAATGTGAGCTGGTTAAGAAATATTATCTCAATTATTAAACTGTACTGTATTATATAAGTGTTGAGCTCTCTACAGCCTGCCAGGAAACTGAGTAACAGAAATTCCAGTTGTTAACAGCAGCTCTAAGACTATTGGCCTCCAATGAGTGTACTTTAGGGTGAGAGGTGACCAGAAGTGAATTCTAAGGGTGGTGAAAATGCAGCAGACAGGGAGAAATGTGTGGATTTGTGCAGTGGATGAGGAGCGTGTACAATTGAAACCCAACTACAAAGTAGATTTAGCAAAACTCTGTATTGTATTTAATTTTACTGGTGAAGTGTACTCTCATAGACCTTTAGTTATTATTATTAGTGTCTGAAACTGGAAAATAATGTGAGAGTCAGGAACTACAGAGTGACTGAACATTATTATTATTATTACTGTATGTAACACAGGCACAAAGCTGTTTTGGAATACATACTTAAATATGGGTGACCTTTTTCTTTATTTGGATAATTAAACTCAGATAATTTCAAATTAAGGAAATGTTTTACTACAATATGGTGTGGGGCATATATGGTAAAGAATAGTGAGCACATAGTTAGGAAGCATGGTCTACAGTTTTCAGTTACATAAAATCTGGTAATTTGCTTTGCTCAATAATACCTTCCACACTTGCTATGCAAGTAATGTCTTATACATTTTGAAAGGAGAAAAACCTTTGAGTATACCGGTTTACATTAATGATTTCATGGGATTGTAGCATTTTAGAGCTGAATAATTTTACTCTACCATATTCAAAAAGTAAAAACAATCTTAAAAATAATTCTGAATTAGCTATTTTAAAAAAACAGGCTTAGAGAAGTCACGTGTTGCTTCCTGTCACGTAACTAGTTATCATATTCCTTTTATAGATTAAACTTCTGTGTAAAGATGATCAAAAGTGAGAGCAATACACATTTAAGATCAGAAATTTAAAAGTGTTGTTTAGTAAAATACAATCATAATTGGTTGTATTAAATTATTGACAAATGCTTTAAAAATTTTTATGTATGTAGCTTTTCATGTCTTAGATTTTTGAAATTATATCTTCAGTGTTAAAAATGTGCCCTTACTGTAGCTTCTGAAATGTAGGTATGCACTGTATGTATGTGAATGACAATTTTATGTCACGTCATTGTTTTGGTAATGTTGCAGTTTTCCTTGCTTTGGTTTGTTCAGCATCTATTCCATGTCTAACATTTTTAAGAGATTACAAATGTTACCAGTGGGCACTGAGGTTACAAAGATGAGTAAGATAGGATCCTTGCCTTGTAAGAATGCAAATTGAAAACCAAGTGACAATTTCTCATTGATCTATGTTATAATTTCAGTGGTGTTCTCTTTTAATTTCTGATTCGTTTTCAGTTGACAGTGGTTTCTATGACTTTCACTTAGCCCTCACTGTGTGATTTTTAGTGAGTAATTTAAATACAAATAATTAATTTCCATGTCCCATTCTGTTTAAAATAACTGTCCTTCGGATTTCTAGTTTAGCTGTTTTCATGATTTTGTGGCAATCTGTAATTGTTCCATTTTCTCTCTCTCCTTGTATACACTTCTTTTTTATCTCTTCACCTTTAGCTCTTTGAGAGCAGGAAGCTTATCTGACTTGTTTTCAAAGCAGTAGCATAAGTAAATTTTACTGAATGAATGAGCAAATGAATGGACAGTGCATCAGTCAGATGATACCTACTGGCAGTCTTGTATAAATTTTATTACCCAGCATATCAGATTTACATATTAAGATTTATCAGCAGTAGTTTACTTAAATCAGATCCAGTTAACCACCATTCTGCTTTTAATCTCTGTGGATTTTCCTGTTCTCGATCCTTAAGATAAAATGATTCATACAACATATGGCCTTTTGTAATAGGCTTGTTTCATCTGACATAGTGTTTTCGAGGTTCAGCCATGTTGTAGCATGTTATCAGTATTAATTTATCTCTTATTGCAAAATAATACACTTTTGTGTGAATATACCACAGTAAATTCCAATTTCTTTCTATCACTTGTAATTACCTTTTTTATTAAACTATTTTTGTGGGTGTATTTCATTCTGATTTTGATTTCCATTGGATAGTTAATGATGAATATAATTTCATACACTTATTGGACATTTGAATATCTTCTCTGGAGAAAAGTCTGTTTAGGTCTTTGACCATTTTTTAAATTGAGTTTCTTTTTATTATTGAGTTGTAGTCATTCTTTCTGTGTTCTAGATACAAGTCCATTATCATATACATAAGTTGCAAAAGTTTTTTTCCCCACTTCTGTAGATTAAACTTTCACCTTCGTTATAGTATCTGTTGGAGCACAAGAGTTTCTTAATTGGTGCTGCCTGCTGCCTGGTTTGCTTAGTTTCCTTTTGACTCTTGTGCTGTGGTATCGTATTTAAGAATCCATTGCCTAATCCAAGATAATAGAGACTTTTCCTTATAACTTCTATGAATTTTCGATGTGATGTAAGCTAAGAGTTTGAACATCATTCTTTTGCATGTCTAACTGCCTCGATACCACTTGAAAGACTCATGGATTTTTTTTTTTTGACCTTCAATTCTGTTTCATTAATATATTATCTATCCAACCCATGAATTTCTACAAAAAAAATCTCATTTTTTTTATATGGATTGTATTAGATCTGTAGATCAATGTAGACATCCATTCACGAGCATGAGATGTCTTCATTTATTTAGATCTTTAATTTCTTTCAGTGCAAGTTGGACTTCTTCATTCAGTACTACTGGTTCCTAATCATATATATGCTGCCTCTTGAAACAGTTGAACAGTGATCATTGTTTTTTTTAATATAATAACTGTGTATTCCTTCCATTTTTTTCGATGCTCCCTGCATCATTTAATATTTTCCATGTAGCATCTTTCACTACTGCAACTGAAGGCAAAAAGGAAGGCTCCAGCAATTGTTGGAATAGAAACTGAGTTATTTCAACAAACAGATGCAGTGCTGGGAGTGCTCACTCATCTAAGCTAAGAAATTTGGAAGACAGTAACCTGGTCAGCCGACTAGAAGAGATCCATATTTGATGGCCGTATCTAAGAGAGGTGATCCAACTGAATGCAGAAATTGTCAAACAATGTCATTGATGTTACACGCAAGTAAAATTTTGCTAAAAATCATTCAAAAGTGCCTGCAGCAGTATTTTGACTGGGAGCTGCCAGATATTCAGACTGAATTCAGAACAGAATGTGAATGCCGGGATATAATTGTTGATTTCAGATGTATCTTGGTTGAAAATAGAAAAACCAGAAAGATGTTTACTTGTGTTTTAGGCTATGTAAAGGCATTCAACTGTGAAGCCTAACAAATTATGGGTAACATTGCAGAAAATGAGAATTTCAGAACACTTAGTTCTGTTCCTGAGGAATCTGTGTAACAGTCAAGAGGCAGTTGTTCAGACAGAACAAGTCAGGAAAGGTGTGCATCAGGATTGTATCCTGTCACCATACCTATTCAGTCTGTGTGAGGATGAGAAGCTGGACTCTGAAGAACTTGGCATCATCAGGATTGGCGGAAGACTCGTTAACAACCTATGTTATGCAGATGATACAATTTTGTTTATTGAAAATGAACAGGTCTTGAAACACTGGTGAATGATGAACATCAAAGACCACGGCCTTCGTTATGAATTATACCTGAACATCAAGAAAACATCCTTACAACTGGACCAAAAAGCAACATTGTGATAAATGGGAGGGAAGATTGAGTTTGTCAAGGATTTCATTTTATTTGGTTCCACAGTCAACATTCTTGGAAGAAGCAGGCAGGAAATCAAAAGACATACTGTATTGGGCAAATTTGCTGGAAAAGACCTCTTTAAAGTGTTGGAAAGCAAAGATGTTACATTGAAGTCTAAGATGTGCCTGGTGTAAGCCATGGTATTTTCAGTCACATGTGAAAGCTGGACAGTGAACAAGGAAGACAGAAGAAAAATTGACACCTTCAAACTGTTACGTTAGAGAAGAATATTGAGTATACTGAAGACTGCCAAAAGAACAAACAGATCTGTGTTGGAAGAACTACAACCAGAGTGCCCCTTAGAAGGAAGGATGGCAGAACTATTTTATATACCTTGGACATACTGTCAGGAGAGATAAGTCCATGGAGAATGACATCATACTTGGTCAAGTAGAGGGTCGGTGAAAAAGAGGAAGACCATTAACAAGATACATTGACACAGTGGCTGCCACAGTTGGCTAAAGCAAAACAATTGTGAACGTGATGCCAGACGAGGTAATTTTTTATTCTGTTGTACGTAGGGTTGCTATGGTTCAGAACTGACTCGACAGCGACTGACAACAGCAGTTCTTTCAGCAATGTCATGTGGTTTTCAAAGTATAAATTTTACACTTGTTGAATTTGTGGCAAAATATTTTATTCTTCCTGGTATTCCCTGCCTTCAGTCAAGATTAGTCTGATACCAGCAGGGATATCTCTGGTTCTATGTCTTCGTCTGAATCCAACTTAAATTTCTGGCATTTTCCTGTCAATATAATGTTGGCAGTTGCTTTTGAGTGATCATTAGGAAAATTTTGATTGTGTGTGATATTAATGATATTATTTGATAATTTCTGCATTTGATTTTATCACCTTTTTGGGGAACAGGCGTTAAGTATGGATATCAACACCCACGGAAGCAGTAGTCAGAAAATCAAAAGATGTGTTGCATTGGGAAAATCTGCTGCAAAGGACATCTTTAAAGTGTTGAAAAGTAAATATGTCACCTTGAAGAGTAAGGTGCACCTTGACTCAAGCCGTAGAATTTTTGGTCGCATCGTATGCATGCGAAAGCTGGAAAATGAATAAGGACAATGGAAGAAGAATTGATGCCTTTGAATTGTGATGTTGGCAAAGAATATTGAATGTACCATGGACTAACAAAAGAACAAACAGATCTGTTCTGGAGGAAGTATGACCAGAGTGTTCCTTAGAAGCAAAGATGATGAGATTGTATCTTACATACTTTGAACATGTTTTCAGGAGGGATTAATCCCTGAAAGGGCATCATGCTTGCTAGAGTAGAGGGTCACTGAAAAAGAGGAAGACCGTCAAGGAGATGGATTGACACAGTGGCTGCAACAATGGGCTTAAGTATAAAAATGATTGTGAGCATGAAACAAGACCAGGCAGTGTTTTGTTCTGTTGTGCCCAGGGCCGTTATGAGTCGGAACTGACCTGATGGCTCCGAACAACAACAATGAATTCCTCTCTATAAACACACAAATTTGAACAGAACCAACAAACTTTTGGTATATAATTGTTCCCTACAATATTGACAACACTTGGCTTGGCTACCTCATTTTCAAGATCTGCTTTCTATATTGACAGATGAATTATGATTAAATCTCTCTTGTGGAGATAGAGCAGTTTACAGTGTGCTTTTCTATCTGGGAAGCGGACACAGTGGGTACAAACCTATTTTTTTTTTTTTTTGGCAACTTCTGAGAAACATTTTCTGTCTTAAAAGATACAGAAGTGTGTTTTTGTCTACACTAAAAAGTGAAATATTTTTTTATAATTTTGCTTGGTTCATTCAAGCTCATTTTTTACTAGTTCTCTTTGAACTTCTTTGATTATATGTATAATACTTTAAACTTTACCATGGTCTTACAAGAAGGGAGAAATACAGGACAGCATCTCCTAATTTTACATGACTATAAATGTTTTAAATCTCACATTTTCTAAGACTACAGCTTAGAAAACTCTGTATACAAACCTTGTTTGGCATGTTCTTCTTTGGCCCTGCTTAGTTGTCTTCCCTGCATCTCTCAGTATCTTTCTTATAAAAAACTAGCATCCTCCTTGCTCCCTTGCCCTCTCTCTGGTTCATAATGATTTAATTACTCCTCCCCAAAAGCCAGTCATTGATTACTTTGCTTTTTTTTCCTCATGTATTAAATATATATATTAATGTTTGTGATAAGAATTAGCTTTTTTATGGGCAGTACTCAATCTCATTCTTTTTTCTGTTCCCCAGAGAGAGTCTGTATTTGCATGTCGTTGTGTATGCAGTATGTTCTTGCAAACCATAGACCAAACCCAAGGCCAGTGAATTGATGACAACTCTTGGTGACCCTGTAGGACAGAGTAGAACTGCCCTATAGAGTGTCCAAGGAGCGCCTGGCAGATTTGAACTGCCAGCCTCTTGGTTAGCAGCCGTAGTACTTAATCACTACACCACCAGGGTTTAATGTTCTTAGAAAATACTGAATTTGTGTTGTTTTCCTACCACTAAATAGTAAGAATGGCAAACCCTTTGCTGTGGAGACAGTATGTGACTCCAGTGACCCTGTAGGACAAAGTGGAACTGCCTTACAGTTTC
The DNA here is from genome assembly GCA_028571685.1 of Heterohyrax brucei. NCBI lineage: Eukaryota > Metazoa > Chordata > Mammalia > Hyracoidea > Procaviidae > Heterohyrax > Heterohyrax brucei. The sequence continues at coordinate 69,935,505 of CM053161.1, read as the reverse complement.
CAAAGAGCACCTGACAGATTTAAAGTCTTGACTTTTTGGTTAGCAACCATAGCACTTAATGACTACTATGCCACCAGGATTTCCACTAAGCAGTAGACTACCATAAATTGTAGAAATTCAGATAATCGTAATCTAAATTTAGTTTGGCATGAAATAAAACTAAGAAAAGAAGGGAAATCATAAAAATAGATAAGTCTAATTTAAAGTTATTCCTGTTGTCTTTATATTCACCTAGTAAGTACATTTAAAAGTCAATTTTACTGACATAATTTAGATAAAATATACCCATTTTTAGTGTAATTTGATTTTTTTTAAATGTGTACAACAAGCAAGACATCGAGTATTTTATAACTACCCAGTGTTTCCGTATCTTCCGTTGTAAGCATATTTTCTCATCCCCAGATTGAGGCAGTCACTGATCTACTTTGTTACTGTAGTTAGTTTTTCCTGCTTTAGAGTTTATATAATTAGTCTTTCATGTACTCTTTTATGTTTCATGTACTCTTTTATGTTTCATGTACTCTTTTATGTCTGGCCTTTTTCACTAAGCAGTGTTTTTGAGATTTATCCGTCTGATTTCATTTACCAGTAGGTGATTTCTTTTTTTCAGTTAGACTATAATTTCCAATATAAAGATGGTCATTTTGTAATGTATAGCTTTGACAAACAGAAACCTTTGTGCTGAGGTAGTTAAGGGCTGTGTCTGCCACCCAAAGTGTTGGCAGTTCTACTCTGTCCTGTAGAGCTGCTGTGAGTCGAAATCGACTTGATGGCAATGGGTTTGGTTTTGGTTTTTTATATAAATGAGGAACTACCACCTATAATCAAAATACAGAATAGTTCTATCACAACCCCCAACTTCCCTGATAATATTTTGTCGTCACCTCTTCCTTCAGGTACCAGCCTCTGGTGATCATTGATTTTTCTGTGCCTATTATTTTGCCTTTTTTAAGCATGTCACATAAATAAAATCATTTAGTAAATTTATGTAACCTTTTGAGTCAGCCTTTTGTCTCTTACTATGATGCATTTGAGATTTAGCTATGTCATTGCCCAGACAGGTAGTTGGTTCCTTTTTATTGCTAATCTGCATTCCAGGTTGTAGATAACCACAGTTTGTTTATCTATTTACTTTTTAAAATTAATTTATGAGGACTGCCAATTAAGTTCACAAACTTATCCTGGAAGTGTTACATACCTCCCTGCTGAATACGCTACAGTCACCTTTGGACTCCCCTTGGGAAGCTGTGCATCAATGCCAGCACCTATTCCATCCTTCAAAGCAATTTTGGAACTCTTTCTGGAATGGCCGTCAGAGCTGTCATCATATTACCCTTTATGTCCTGAATGTCATCCAATGTCTTCCTTTCGATGTTTCTTTTCAGGTAACGAAAAAAGTCGTCGGGGACCAGATCATCTGAGTAGGGAGGATGTTCCAATACACTTATTTATTGGCTAAAAACTCCATTTCAGACAACTGTACATTATGTTCGTGAACTTGCCCCAATGCCACTGTGCCACTGTGCACAATGGCCATTTCAGAAACAGTTCCAAAATTGCTTTCAAGGGTGGACTTGGCACTGGCATCAGTTTGTAACTTCCCAAGGGGAGTCCTTCAAAGGTAACAGTAGTGATACTCAGCAATATGTAGCACTTAGAACAATTAAGTTCACAGACTTAGTTGTCGGATGTTATATTTTATTTTACGTTATTGGTTGACAATAGACACAGCAGAAAATACACCAGCAGTTTTTACGTGTACAGTTCAGTGACACTGATTACATGTTTCAAGGTGTGCAACCATTTTGACCCTTCTTTGCAAATTTGATTCTCCACTATTGACCTAATCTCACTTCCTCCTAAGCTGCGTATCTAGCCTCTCAAGTTACTACTGTCTGTTTGATCCCATAGCAGTCCTAGAGGACAAAATGGAGCTGCCCCAAAGCTTGAAGTAGATTCCAGCTGCTGACTTACTGGGCCTTTCTCATTACTGTTGTCAGTTTGATCCCGTCTAGGTAGTTCTTTAAGAGAGCACAGTGCTTGAGGCAGACCTTCTTTCCTAATTAAGCTAAAGTAGTATTTGTTTGGGGAAACCCTGGTGGTGCAGTGGGTTGGAGGTATGGTTACTAACCAAAAAGTCAGCAGTTAAAATTCATCAGACACTCCTTGGAAACCCTGTGGAGCAGTTGTACTCTGCTCTGTATGGTCACTGTCAGTCAGAATCAACTTGATGGCAGTAGGTTTGATTTTTGGCTTAGTGTTTGGTTTAAAGACTTCAGGGGATATTTTGGTTAAGGTTTAAAAATAATCTCAGGGCAGTAGTTTTGGACATTCATCCATCCTCAGTGGCTCCAGAAAATCTGGATTCCATTAGAATTTTCCCCCTTTTGTCAGGATTCTTTTATTGAATCTATGTTCAAAACGCTAAGTAATTGTAGCCAAGCACTGGCTGGTTCTTCTGGTCTTATGTAGGTAATTAGCCACATATCCTTTCTCTCTTCTTCCTCTTCTTCCTGTGTTGGTTCAGGCCAGTGGAAACAGATTGTTGTACCTTGCAGAGCCTTTTTCAAGCATTTAAGACTGCTGGCATTATACAGTAAACTAGGAGGTAGACCAGAAGCACGTAATATTGTTACTTCCTAAAATGTGATTTTAAAAAAAGACAAACCCGCTGCCTTCTATATGTTTCCAACTCATAGTGACACTATAGGGCAGAGTAGAACTGCTCCATAGAGTTTCTAAGAAGCACCTGGGTGATTCCAACTGCCAGCATTCTGCTTAACAGACATAGCACTTAACCACTATGCCACCAGGGTTTCCTGGGGTTGGAGAAATGGGGGTTATTGTTTATAGAGCCATCACTGAGTTTCTGTTTAAGATCATCGCACAGTATGTACCAATTTTGCTTTTTACCTGCTTTTTACAGGTATGTAAGTGTGCAGCTTATTATGTCAGTTACATTAATTGGATCATTTACCCTTAATTGGCGTGTATTTTCCATCCCCCTAAATAGAAACTCAGTGCTGGCTCCATTAAACTAACAAGCTTTGGTCTCTTACTTTTTACCTGTTCTTCTGTCTGTTTTATAAAAAATATTTTATTGTGCGTTAGGTGAAAGTTACACAACAAATTAATTTCCCATTAAGTAATTCACATACATATTGTCCTGTGACACTGGTTGCAATTTCTGTAGTGTGTCAGCACTGTCCCTGTTTTCACCCTGGGTTCACCGTTTCCATTTGTCCAGTTTCACTGCCCCTCTCTGCCGCCTTCTTTTTGCTTTTGGGCAAATGTTGCCCTTTTGGTCTCACATAGTTGATCATTTTAAAAGGAGCATATTGTTTATTTTATAGACCATTCTGTTATTTGGCTGAAAGGTGACCTCTGGGAGTAGTTTCAGTTCCTGATTAGAAGGATATTGTATGTTTATAATTGGAGGGATTTCTCTGGTCTCTGTCAGACCAAGCAGTCTGATCTTTTTTAAGAATTAGCCCTTTGTTCCACATTGTCCTTATCTTTTTTTTATAAGTGAGTTTCTACAATAGTCTTCCTCATTTGGTTGACTTATTTTACTCAGTGTACTATCTTCAAGCTCCATTTATGTCTTGATGACATTGAATTTGTTTCCGCTTCATGACTGCTGCAAATAGGTCTCTTAAAATTTTGTTCACTCTTTTTGTATGAGTATGTTTTCATTTCTTTGGGTTAAATATGTGGAAATGGGGTTGCCATGTCTCATGTTAAGTGTATTTTTAACTTCATGACAGATTGCCAGACTATTTCCAAAGTAATTGTTCCATTTCACATTCCAACCAGTAATGTGTTACTGGGTGCTCCCTTCTCTCCAACCCTTGATAATTTTTATTTTAGCCATTTGAATGGATGTCTATTGGAAGCATGACAGTTCTATTTGTTTTTTAAATGAGTGATGACATTAAGCATCTTTTCATGAATTTGTCAGCCAGAAGTGCATATTGTTTTTGTTAATCATCTGTTCATATTTTTTATGCAGTCAGGCATGGAAGAGATCAATATCATTGACAAGGCTGAGACCTGGAAAAAAGATGTGTGTACTTGGCTGTCTGTGTGTTTATGTCATGTTATCTTTGGGAGCAGGTAGGAAGAATGAGGTGGAAGTCAGAAAGTCCACGCAGCAGCTTATAGAAATCATATGGGAGGTCCAGTCACATAGAGCAGGAGACCTGAAAGCAGGTAAGAGAATGGCATCTAGAAATATAGGAGTAGGCACCATTTATAGATGGAGATAGCAGTCATAGGACAGAACTTGAATGATAGCTACTGACATTTAGAGGAGGAATATCCAGGCATTCACCTACCTAGATTTAGAGGTCTCGTGGTATTAGCTTCTCGGCATAGGAATTGAGGTCTGAAGAACTTTTCTTTTTGGACAGCCTTGTTGAGATATAATTTATATCTATAAATATATTTATATTTTATATCAATATAAATTATATCTCATGTAAATTTCCTTTTTCAAATGTGTACTCATAAATTTTGACAAATGTACACAGTTTTGTAAATATCACAATCAGATATTAAACATTGTTATTCAAAAATATTCTTTCCTGGTGCTTATTTCAGCCCTTTCTACAATAGCAGATACTGGCAACCAGTGATTAATTATCAGTCCCTATAGTTTTAGTATAGTCTGGCTTATTGTACTTAATGTAGTGTATGGGTTGTTTCATGTATTCATAATTTATTTCTTCATGTTACTGAGTAGTAGTCTATTATATGAATACACCATAGATTGTCTTTCTTTTCGTTAGTTAAAGGAGATTTGGTTTGTTTTCAGGTTTTGACAGTTATGAATAAAACCTATATAGGAATGAGAGTATTAGATCACATGTTCGGTGTGTGTATTACCCCTTTGCATTCCCACCAGCAGTTTATGAGAGTTCCAGTTGTTCCATATTCATGTTAGTACTTGGTATTAATATTTTTTAACCATCCTATTAAATAAGTAGTGGTATCTCATTGTGGTTTGAATTTACAGTTCTCTAAATCTAATAGGAGCCCTGGTTGGCATGGTGTTTAAGAGCTGGGCTGCTAATCAAATGGTCGGTAGTTTAAATCCACCAGCCACTCTTGGAAACCCTATCGGGCACTCCTGCTGAGTTCTATAGGGTTGTTTCTATGAGTCAGAATTGACTCAAAGGCAGTGGGTTTATTTTAATATCTAATGAAGGATTCCCGGTACACAGCAATAGAGGTGAGGCACGCAGCTGCAAACTGAAAGGTTGTTCAGGGCTTCAGACTGGCTTTTCTCAGTTCACTCATGGCTGCGGAAACAACACTGGAAAAGACCCAGATTTTTAAGATTTTGTTGAAGAGAGTGATATCCAGAACAGGAAAAGTTACAGATTGAGGCCCTGCTGGGAACCTAAGTTCTCTCTTAGAAAACAAGGGTAGTGTACATGCCGTATAGCAACCATAAAACTTGCCTGTGGCATTTTGAGCAGAATTCGAAAAAGTGTTGCTCCACTCAGTGATGGTGGCCGAGCACACTGCTTTGATTATTTGCTGTCTCCACAGCCCTGCCAGTAATCCAGCCTCATGCATCAGGCTCTTGAAAGGGCTCACCAAGCCTCTTACCCCACTCTCCTGTTTCTCTGAATGAAAAGTTTGAAGCATGTGTTAATATCAAGATAATGCATTAGGAGAACTGTTGGTCTTTTCTTAACTGTCATAGTGTTAATGAATTTTTGTTTTCTCAAATTAATGATAACAAGATCAAATAATTATCTTCAGTTTGAGTTAAAATTTTTAATGTAAATTTTATTAAAGTACAGTATACATGCAGAAACTTATGCAAATCAAAAAATAACAAGGAAGACCTAAGCACTCTTTTTAATTTTTCTATTTTAAAAAAATTTTGATTGCCTCATTTTTTAAATTAAACTAGTTTTACATACAGTAATCACAGATTTACATGCAATTGTAGTACATAATGCTGAGAGGTCCTGTGTACCTTTTATCTGGTTTCCTGCAGTGGTAGCGTTTTGCAAAACTAAATTTATAATACAGAATCACAGTTAGGAAATCAAATTGATACAATCATCCACCAGTCTTATTCGCATTTCCCCAGTTCTTCATGTATTGTGCGTGCATGGTTAGTTATGTGAGATTTTATATATGTATACATTCACCACCCTAGTCAACACATGGACCACAAGGATCTCTGGTGGTGGTCTTTTATAACTCATCCAGCTCTCTTGCTCTCCCCCCACCCCGATCCCTAATGTTTTGGTGAGGCACAAGTCTTTTTTCTGTTTAATTTTTATTATTTTAGGAATGTTGTACTGATGCTATTTATACAGTAAGTATTCGCTGATTAGGTCAGGCTTGATGAAGATAATCTCTCTGAATCAGCCGAAGTCAAGTGATTTTTTGTTTTTCAAAGCCATTGTCAAGTCGATTCTGACTCGTAGTGACTTGACTCTGTAGGACTGAGGAGAACTGCCCCATTGGATTCCTGAGGCTGTATGTCTTTACGGGCAACTGCCACAGCTTTTTCCTGAAGAGTTCCTGATGGATGCGAACCACCAATCTTCCTGTTAGCAACTGAGTGCTTAACCACTGTGCAGCCAAGGCTCTTCAGTCAACTCATTTACGCAATGCCATTGGGTTCATTCCAACTCGTAGCAACCCTGTACAAACTTAAAAAAGAAAATAAAACCATTGTCATTTATAGGACAGTAGAACTGCCCCTGTAGGGTTTCTGAGGAGCATGTAGTAAATTCAAACTGCCAAACTTTTGGTTAGCAGCCAAGCTCTTAACCACTGTACCACACTGTGGTACAGAGTCATCAAGCCTGTTGGGCAGCTGCTTGGTTCATTTGAGTACACTGTTAGACTTTCACTTTCTCAGACCCAACCAGTTGCCTTAGAGTGGATGATTCCATCTCATAGCAACCCTACAGGACAAAGTCAGACTGTCCAGTAGGGTTCCCAAGGAGCAGATAGTAGACTTAAACTGCTGACCTTATGGTTTGCAGCCAAGCTGTTATCTACTTTCCCAGGTATTCACCTGTGAGTTTGTTGGACTACCATTACCACCACCACCGCGTACACTGTGCTGTCTCAGTCTGGGAAGGAGAAGAGTAGGTAATGGCCATTTGGTAGACTTCTTTGTAAAGGTTACCAATTCCTTAAAGAGTGTCAGAGGTACAACATTTTATATACTTCAGATCAAAAGTCACCTACATGGGAATGATAGGAGACAACAGTATTTAGCAAAGTGATTTTTTTTTCCTAAATTGATCATCTACTATTAATTCACAGTAATACACGAGTACTTGTCTGTGCTTAAATTCATTTATTTGCAAAGTATGGGGTAATTAATACTTAGGTTTAAAAAATTTTTTTTTTTCTTACCACATAAGGATGATGTAAAATCAAATAAGAAAATGTAGCAGAAGTTGTGGAAACTTTGGAGATGTGGTTTGTGAATTATCACATTCAAGAGTTTATTTGGTTTTGTCTTGCTAATCAGAATTTTTCTTTTTTAATCCTGCAGTGAGCATGTGATGGATTATAGAGTAGTGATTTTTCTGAAGCTCTGGGAAACCTTTATCCTATGAGATTTAGCTCTTCCTGTGAGAGTTATGAGAAGACAAAATAATTTATTAAATACCCATGGTCTGTTTTGTTCTTTCACATCTGTTTATTTTTTTAATTCTTAATAGTTATCCTAAAGGTAAGCATTTAAACTGATACTTACTGAACTGTTCAAAGTCACAGAGGTAGAGAGACACTGAGTTGTAATTGGAAGCCAGCTCTGTTGGATTTCTTTTGCATTACTGCCTCTTAGTTGCTTTGTCTGTAAAATGCAGGGAATATACCCATTACACAAACAAATCACAATGCCTGGCATAGAGTAGGTGTTCCTTGTTGTTGACTATGATTCCAACTCATGATGACCTCCATATATACAGCATAGAACTACTGCATCGGATTTTCAAGACTGACTCCTCAGAAGCAGGTTGCCAGGCCTGTCTTCCAAGGCACATCAAGGTGGGCTGGAACAACCAACCTTTCAGCTGGTAGCTGAGATTTAATCATGTATGTGACCCAGGGACCATAGGTGTTCAATACATGGTAGCTGTTGTTTTGTGGAGAACCACAAAGTCTTTTTTTATTGTTTGCTTTTTACCCCAAGAAGCATTTTAGCAAGAGCACTGCAGAACATTGATATTATTATCAAAACAATATTTGTGTATAAAACAATTTTGAAAATATGAAATAATTTTCAACTCACTTTGATTTTTGTTGCTGGTGATGTGATATTTTAAATCGTTGTATGGGAATACTTAGAATTTTCTGCTCCAATTACAAAATTCTCTAATTTTTCTCTTTCTCTGCCTATCCTTTACCTTTCTCTCTCTCACAGTTTCAAGCATTCTCCTGGCTGCTTTTGCATGGCTTGTAAACAGACTCAGAATGTACCAGTTTCCTTCACTGATTCAGGAAGAGTATTTGACAGTTACTGTATGCTTTTCTTTCCATTTACTTCTTATCCTGCAGCAGTGTGGCATTCACCTCCACCACTCCACTGGAATATCGGATGTTGCTGAAACTAAGAAGAAAGTGTTTAGAATATGATGGACATACAGGAAGAGGAAATTTGAGGCGATCCCAGTGTCCAAAGCTGGGACAGTTTAAGCAACAATTAAATAATGATAATATTGGATTATAACCCATATAAAACAAATGTTTGTGAGTGTATACTGATATAAATAAATAAATACAGAAGAGGAAACAGCTTTTTATAGTAGAATTACAATTGAAAATGTAGAAGGAATCATGGGAGTTAAAAATTCCTGTTAGGCAAATAACATGATGATAATTGTAAGAACCATCAATGGATATTAAAATTATTTGGCAGAAATATATGCAAATAGGATATTTGTATAGTCTGAAAACATCCACCCTTAAAATATGTATTAATTACAGAAGGAGACATAGTAACTTTACAGTAGAGAAACTTGGAAGATGCTACTTAAACCAGTGTGATCAAAGTTAGTGTTACCAGTAGTAAGACATACTAACCTCATGTACCCCTTATATAATACATTGAGAAGGATGTGCCACTTCCGTGGTATTTTTGCCAAGCATGCATAATCTTTACCTTATTATGAGAAAATGTTGTTGGATGCCATCGAGTTGATTATGACTTCAGCAGTCCCATGTGTTAGAGAGTAGAACTGCTTGATAGGGTTTTCTTGGCTGTCATCTTATTGGAAGCAGATCTCCTGGTCTTGTCTTCCACAGAACTTCTTTAAAAAAAAAAAAGCTGAAAAACCGAACCCACTAATGTCAACTCAATTCCAACTCATAGTGACCCTATAGGACAAGGTAAAACTGCTCCATAGAGTTTCCAAGGAGCACCTGGTGGATATGAACTGCCAGCCTTTGGTTAGCACACGTAGCTTTTTAACCACTACACCATGAGGGTTTCCAAGTTGGGTGATGTCCTGTAAATGACTAGCACTCTTCAGAAGTCAAAGGCATGAAAAATAAATAAAAACTGAGAGACTGCCACCAACTGGATAAGACTAAAGTAGCATTGACAGCTGAAAGCAATGTGAGGTTCTTAATTTGACCTTGGACTAGAAGAAAGAACAAATTAGTGGGAAAACAGGCAAATTCAAATGAAGTTCATAGTTTGGTAAATAGATTGTATGAGTATTCTTTGTTTTAACCCTTACGTTTGTGTAAGCTATAGATGTTATGGGAAGCTGGCAAAAGGGCCTGTTGGAACTCTGATTTTCATCTAAAATGATAGCGTAACAACAAAAAAATACAAGCAATCAAACCAAATTTATTGTTAGAGGCCTGTAAAAGTCACCTAGTTAAAATCAGTGGACTCTTCAGATTTCACCTGCTTGACCCTGGTGTAAATCCAGTGGGATCTGTGCTTTCTCGTCGTCCTTGCTGCTTCCATTCTGTTTCACATTCTTGATTTCCTTCCTCAATTATTGAAATGATCTACTGACTGGATCCTTTCCTCCATCTTCACCTGCCTTAAATACTTATTGCCTGTTGTTCAAGTGCAGTTTTACAGTTTGTGAGTATCAAGTTTTCGGTCAGGCAGGCCATTACTTGATATTTCTGTTTACACACCTACTGCCAGCTAGTTGATTTTGACTCACAGCAGCCCCATAGTGTTTCTGAGGCTGTAAATCTGCCTGAAAACGGACTCCCACATCTCTTCCCTGCAGAGCCACTGTGGTTTTGAACTGCTCACTTTCTGCTTTACAGGTGATTGCTTTAACCACTGTGCCACCATGGCTCTTGGTCTCAGCTTGAGAATAGAAAATGAATTTCTAGTTTTTTCAGGCAGGGATTGTATGTAACTGATGATGGTGTGTTGCTTTGGTGTGATGGAGGGTTTATAGGGTATCTGTGTGGAGCACAGAGATGGATAGGCATAGTTCTAAATTCACGTTCGTTCTGGCCATTGGACAAACAATATGAAACTCTAGATTTTTGCCCTTTTTTTTTTTTTTTTGCTTCTCACCCTGCCTTACTAAGTGGCATAGTTGTCAGCAGTAAAATATGTTGGTTGAGAGTATGTGTTCTGGATTCAAAAAGCCTTGAGTTCTGCAGCTTGCTTGCTCTTTAATTTAGGGCACAGAACAGGGACTGAGGTGGCCAAGGAAGAACATAAGGCATGAAAGTTACAGAAGCATTTGCGTGAGTGCCTCTAAATTTTACAGCTAATTACTTATTTGCTGTACCCTGGTTCTGGCCCTACTAGGGCATATAGTGCTTATTAAAAGAGCACAGTGCTTGAAATTTAGTGAACAATCAGTAATTGATAGCTGTTTGTCTCTGTCTCACTTCTATCTGTGTCTTGTCTTCCACCTTCTAAAACGAGTTTTTATTCAGCTTTGTAAAAAGTTGTGGTCTTCTTTGCTCAGTATTTCAAAACCATTTATTGAGTTTTAAATTATTTGACAAAAATTGGTAAGCTTTTAGTAATAAAATTTACGTTTGTATTATATGGTCAATAAATTTACCTTTGAAGGGTTGAGTGTCTATATAAGATTCCATAAACAACTGAAGATGTCATTTTCTTCTGAAATCTTACATAAATGTTGTGAGTGCTTGGAGAAAATAACTTGTTGAGAAACTTTTTCGTAAACCATTGTTTTTGTTGGGTTCCTTCCAGTCATGTCCACCTTGCAGTGACCCTGAGTACAGCAGCGGCCCTGCACTGCCCCGTCCCCGTGTCCTTCTTCTCGTTCAGGCTTCCTCTTCTTTCATGGCCCTCTACTTTACCAAACACAGTGTCCTTCTCCAGGGACTGATTCCTCCTGAGAGCATGTCCAGAATACGTGAGATGTTGTGTCACCATCTGTGCTTCTAGGGAGCATACTGCTTTGTATGTCTCCTGAGATAACTGCATTCATTCTTCTGGTGGGCCATGCTGTCTTCAGTGATCTTGGCCAACACTGCATCCCAAAGGCATCAGTTCTTCTTCTATCTTCCCCGTTTGCTACCTAGTTTTCACATGCATATGAGGCAGTTGTGAAAACACCTGACTTGAGTCAGGTGCACCGTAATCTTCAAGGTGATATCTTAACTTTTCAAAACTTTAAAGAGATTCTTTGCAGCAGATTTTCCCACTGCACTGCATCTTTTGATTTCTTGACTGCTGCTTCCATGGGTGTTCATTGTGGACCCGTGTAAAATGAAACTCTTGACAACCTCAGTCCTTTCTCCATTAATGACGATGTTACTTACTGGTCCAGTTGTGAGGATTTTTGTTTTCTTGATGTGGAGGTGCAGCCCATACTGAAGGCTGTGGTCCTTGATTTTCATCAATAAGTGTTTTCAAATCTTCTTCACTTCCATCAAGTAAAGTGGTGTCGTCTGTGTAACATAGGTTGTTAATGAGTCATTGTCCAGTCCTGATGCCTCGTTCTTCTTTGTGAAATCTACCTTTTTGGATTATGAACATCCATAATTTGTAGAAACTGCTTGTATATGAATGATTAAACTAAAGGTAAAACTTCCAGTATTTATCAAGGCAGAAATCAACATGATAACACTTTTATTAAAACAAAAAAAAAAGAATGTCAGGGTTGCTATGGCTGCTAACCAGAAGGTTGATAGTTTGAATCCTTCAGGCACTCCTTGGAAACTGTGGGGCATTTCTGCTCTGTCTGTAGGGTCACTGTGAGTTGGAATCAACTTGATGGCAGTGGTTTTGGGGTTTTTTGGTCATTACAAGTTACGTGATGAACATAAGTTCGTATAGTTTGTGAATGTGCTCACTGACAATTGAAGAAAGTGAAGTAGAGCAGTTGCTTCACTTCCTTCAAAAACTCTGAAAACAAATTCTAAAATAAACTCACAAAAGGACTTTGAGGGATTATTATTTGCACTTGGATTCCCCCCCCCCAACACTTTTCTCTCTTAAAAGCATATTTTTACTGGTACCATCGGGGTTAGGGGGAATGGTGCATGCAGGGAATGAAAGCCGGGAGAAATCACCATGTTAATGTTTGACACATACTACTAAAGTTAGCAACAAATTGATTGTTCTTAGGATTAGTTTAGTCTGAATACTTAAGTAAATACTATGACTCTTTTAAGATAGATTAAAAACTAGCATGATAGCTCAACATTAGCAATTTAACAGAACCAAAATGCCTTTTATGAATTATAATATCAAATTACTAGGAGGTATTTTCTTCACATTATCACTTTTCCTTTTAACTGCAGAGATTTTTAATTTTTTTGTCTCTCTCTTGGCTTCAGTGATGCCACTCTCTCCTGATACTCTTTTTACTATTCTTGTACCTTTCTGTTTTCTTTCATTAATTCCTTATCTGGTAGCCTCTTAAAGTTGTTATTTTGGGGTTTCGCTTCTGTTATTCTGCCTTGAGTCTGTAGGCAGTCAAACTCATTTTTGCACAAGCCTTGTTATCTGTGTCCTGTTTTATATTCTGTTCTTTTGGGACTTCCATCCACCCAGTCCCCAAGGACAGAAACCCCCGAGTTCTTCCGTGCCTGAACTGGTAGATTTTTAGCTACAAGGCAGCTTTGTTGCTATTCTTCAAAGTTTGTTGTGGTGGGTGTGTTTTACTAAGGAATTACATCTGTGTTTATCGTCTGAGACCTGTTATTTCATATAGTTTTAGAAAATGACAAGTATAACCTTAGGTAATGTGTAACGTTTTCACTGTTATCCACAAAGTACCTCTAAATAAGTAAGTAAAATTAATAATAAATAAAAACAACTAAAACCATTGTCATTGGGTCGACCCCAACCCGTAATCACCCTGTGGGACAGAATTGCTGCAAATAGTTTCTGAGGCTGTTGTCTTTAGGGAAGCCAACTGCCATATCTTTTTCCTGTGTAACAGCTTGGTAGGTTTGAACTGCTGACCTTTTGGTTTACAGCTGAGCACATAACCACTGTACAACCAGGTCTCTTTTATCCACACAGTAGTGATTCAATAGTTGGAGTTACTGTATATGACTAGAACACTTGGAATTGATTAATTCACCAGTGTGGGTGGGTGACTAGGTGGGAAAATTATTTCACTGGGAGAAGAGAGACCTGAATCCCTATTTTGATTATAAAACGTCTGATTTCTTACCCAACTGCCTTTATTTCCCTTTTGACCTTTCAGTCAGCAGTTCGAGTCCTCCAGGCACTCCTTGGAAACTGTGGAGCACAGGCCAAAAGTTGGAAGGTTTTTTTTGTTGTTCATTTTCTGTCCCAGTTTTTTCAACTACAAAAAGTTACAAGTATACTACAAAGAAATTCTTTGACCATGACCCATTTGAGAGTAGTTGAAGACCTGCCTCTGCATCACCCGCAAAGACGTTATTACTATATTTTCTACAGATAAGGACTTCTCTGTCATAACCACAATGTAACCATAACAAATGAAAAATTAATACAGAAGTGGGGGGGGATAACTATTTTTCCTTAAAGACAATGAAGTAGATCTGCCAGAATTTGATGACTACTTAGGGGAAAGGGGACAGGAAAACCTTAACATTAAGATGAGTCTATCAGTTAGGGTTTTGTGTTTGCTTCTGCGTGTGAATTACAAAATGACCAATATTTCACAGTATTTAGTTTCTTAACACTGCACAGTTGATGCATAGTTTTCAAATATTTTAACAGCCAAAGAAGTATTTGGTCAGAAATTCTGTATTGTATATTCTTAAGATTTATAATTAAACGATTTGGATTTTTGAGTCAGGTAATAGGATCAGAAGAAAAATTTGTTTAAGGCATAGAAGAAATGAGATATTTTGGAAATCACTCTAGGCTCTGTGGATAGAGAGCATCAATGAGTTAAGGGTGATGATGGCAGCCAGGGTGTCCATGTCTCAGATTTCTGCCCAGACCTCTGAGGATCCTGTACCAGATTTCCAGCTGATAGAGCTCTCCACCTCAAACTCAGTATGAAAAGAATTTAACTTTATATAGATACACATAGACACACACACACACTACCTGCATGTAAAACCTCTTCTGAACTGAGTTTCCTGTTTCTTGTACCTTCTCCTGTTCTAGTACTTAGTCTAAAATCCAAGTAATAGCTCTTCCTGCTTCTCACATACCACCCCCTACCTGTATCTGGTTGATTTCTATATTTTCAGAAGGCACCAGAAAAATACTAAATTTGACTAGCTTTATTACTAGTAGCTGAGACTTTGAGAAAAATCATTTACTTTCTTTTGTCTTCAGATTGTTCTCTGTGAATTCTGAAGTTGAAAATAAGTATGATACAGCACAGTGGTTAAGAGCATGATCTCTGTAAGGAGGCTCCTAGCTTTTAGTCCCTGTGCTGCCCTCATTCAGTAGCTGTGGGATCTTGGGCAAGTCACATGTCTGTATGTCAGTGTCCTCATCTGTAAAATGAGGATAGCAGGAATGTGTATCTGAGAAGTTTGTTTGGAAAATGAATGAATATATATACCTAAAATATTAGGTATAGTTACTGGTACATAGTAAGTACTAAATAAGTGTTAGCTCTTATTATTATTTTTGATTTTATAAGTGTTGTTCACTCAGGTCCCTTCTATTGTTTTTAATGTTGCTTGAGTAGTGTCTTTCCTATTTGTCAGTCCCATTATATCCATTCTTACAGTTGTTTCCCTTTTATCACTCAGGATTAAATAACTTGTTAGTTGTAGAATGCTTAGAATATTGCCTGGCTCATACTTTGTAAGCTTTCAGTGAATGAACTCTTCTTGTTGTTGTTAAGGTTTTTATGTTGAAGACCTCACGAGTCAATCAGATCCTTTCCTTGCCTTTAGTGGCCCTGTGCTTTCATTTTGTTCTCTTCTTGTTGTCCACATTGGTCCTTCTAGGATGCAGTTCAGATAATGTAGCTTTTTGCTTTTGAGACCTTTGGTGCCTAAATGGGGGAGGGGGGGGCCCTGGAGGCCACCTGGGTTCTTTGGTAAAGGCTTCAGGTGATGGTATTGATGAGGTAAACATGAATTAAATTGGAGTAAGTAAAATTTTGTTTCAGTTACTTAAGGACATAATTTACTAAAATAATCCTAACTTTTTACCACGGGAAAAGTTGTATTGATGAAATTCTGGTGGACTTCCCATTTCTTTTTAGCAAGGAACTGATCCCTAAAGTTTTACCTGAAAAATTCAGTTTGGTTAAAAAAGCAGTTGAAGGTAAAGATCTGGAAGATTTTATGAATTTTTTATGATAGGAAAATAATTTGTGTTCATACAAGTTTAGTGACAAGTTTGAGATCGGTAATTCTTTATAGACAGCTCTCTTGTTGATTTCAGTATTTCAAGCCTCTCTAGCCTCTCTTTAGAATTTAAATGAAAATAACTCCATTTCTCCATTTGTAAAGCACCGTTAGCTTTTTGTTAGAGGAATCATAAGAGACCTTATCTAACTTGTTAAAGAGAAGTCACTTATTATGTGGTCCATTTGCATGACCTACTCTTTAACCCTTTGATTTGATCATCTCTAGCTATTTTCATGTTTTACAGTATTGGTGAGAAAAGTATTTGTTTCTCCTAATGAAATTGCATTAAGTTTTGTTTTTAATACTGATAGCCACATACAGCCATTTCACCACTGTTCTAATTTTTAGATAGTGTCTTTAAATCTGGCCTTTTTTTTTGCTTATTTTTGAAAAACTGCTGCAGGAAATGGCAGAGTGAGAGTTAATGTGTTATACAGAGGGCAGAACAGTCCATCGGGGGTTAAATTGCAGAGTCTAATGGAATAATAACTGGTAGCACCATCTGCTGGCCTACTTCCGCGGAAGGAGTCAGTATTTTTAACGACATCTCTAATATTCATGCTGATGCATTTTGATGCTTTGTGCATTCATTTCTTTCTGTGCTTTGTTGGAATCTGGCTATCTGCTTACAGCTATTGAGGAAACTCAGCTTTTCAGGAGGGGTTTGCAGCCTTTTTCATACCTGACTAGGATGAACAGTGGATGTAAACTTGCCAAGGCAGAAATGTGTGGATAAATCACAATGTGCATTTGTGGAGGGTTGTGCATCTCTGGGTTGCAGCTTGCTAAATAGGCCATTTAGGAATCTTCTTTCAATGCTTTTTTCTTGAGCACTGCCTGGGGTGGTGAAAAAGCAGAGGGCAAGCCTTTGTCTGACGCCAAAAATGTCTTCAGTGAAGAGGCCAAGAGGAAGGGTAAGTGAAAGCCTGAATGAGTGGGAGGAGGAGGGGTTCTTTGGGCTAAAAGGCTAATGGGATTGAATAACCTTCCTTATTACTGGCTGCTGCTGCGGGAGTCGTACTGCATCGCCATCTTGAGCTTGTTGCTGTTTTCTGGAGTCTTGGTTATTTGTTATAGCTTGTAGGCCTTAAGGTGGCATTTTAGTGAGCAATTCTCAACCCCCCTTCCTTTCTCAGTGCTGGAACACTGCTATGAAACCTTTGATGAGGCAGGTATAGGAAAGGTGTGCAGTAAAGTACACTGGAATCGGCATGAAAATGTGTTTGGAAATTCCTGGTGTTTTTTTCCTTTGCTATAGTCAGAGGCATGCTTACGGGTAAGAACATAACAAAACTGTGATCTAAGTATATGTGGGTGAATGTGTGTGTTTGAAGAGAAAATTCTTTTAAAAATGTTGATCTGCTTCCTGTGAGATTGCTAAAATATTAATAATTTTAACGTAAACTGTTAAACTTGTTTTTTTCCCAGAATTGCTTGAGCAAAATAATTATGATAGGAAGGAGGGGGGAGGGAGAATCCCACAGTTTAACTCTTTCATGGAGAAACTAAAACTTTTTGTAATATGAAGTATGAGAATGTCTGTTTACTAACTATGTTGCTGCATATATCGCACATTAAAATGGTTTCAATGATGTCTGGTTTCAGTCTGTAAAACTAGAGGCTTTTTTTCTTTCTAAAATTGCGAATGAGGTATGAGGAATAGCCATTCTAAATTAAAATTGCTACTTTAAAATTACTAATCATTTTCATAGTCTGGAAAGAAGAAGAAAGAACTTTTATAACAAATGCACATAATATTTATAGGACAAAATTTGAATCAACTAATTGACCGAGAATGTCATGAAAAGATCAAAGAATCTGTATTATCCTATTTTAACCTCTATTTTAAAAAGTAGCCATTAAGCTGTTTGTTTTATGCCTAACTAATTTCTAAAATGGAATATTTTCGTTTTAAAATGTGTTTATAGCACTTACTTACTTACTTGTATAATTTTACTTCCCCATTTAAGCCTAATTTTAAGTTTACAGATATCTGCGTCAGTTGTTTCAGACGTATGTTGGTATGTTCTATAAAAAAAATGTTTTCATTTCTTTAGCCTCCATCTTCCAAGAAGAGTGATGGTTCTGGGACATACACTAAGTTGCAGAATACCCAGGTGAGGGTCATGTCTGAGAAGAAGCAGAGAAGAAAGGTGGAATCAGAAAGCAAGCAAGAAAAGGCTAATCGTATAATATCAGAGGCCATAGCAAAAGCCAAGGAGCGTGGGGAACGCAACATTCCACGAGTAATGAGCCCTGAAAACTTTCCTAGTGCTTCAGCTGACGGCAAAGAAGAAAAGAAAGGCAGAAGGATGAAATCCAAGCCAAAAGACAAAGAGAGCAAAAAAACAAAGCCTTGTTCCAAATTAAAAGACAAGACAAAAATTGGGTAAGTTGATTAAAAATTAAATACCTTTGAGAATTTTTTTTTTTTTTGGTTAAAGTGCAGACTGCCTAACCTACTTTTGATTTGTTCCTACTACAGAGTTTAAAATTGTTAGATATCATAAGTACCATATACCCTTTTTGAATGAATTAAGTAATATTCCAGGATGTAAGTTGTACTCCTCCGGGAAACATAAAATTTTACACATTAATATTAGTAAACGGAACTTAAAATAGGAAAATGCTTTACTGTATGAAACAGCAAAAGGAAAAAAGCAAGAAAAATTACACCCATATTGTGGTGCCAGTGCCAGATCCACTTTCTTACAGAATGTGTGTTGACTTTCGCTGAGATTTCCTCGCCTCTGAGTTGTACTTGTGCCTCATTCAGCACCTTATAGTTTAGAAACTAGAAACTAGAAATAATTCCTCTGGGGTGATGCATTAATCCTGGGTATTTTATTTACTCTTGAGTGTATTTTTTAAAAAATACAGTATATTAAGAGTTGTTACTGTATTTTGAATATATATGATGCATGCAAGGTTAAAGATAACCCAAAGCAGAAATACTTGAGAATATTTTTTGCAGGACTATTTGGTCACTTTTTGAGGTTTGTTTTTGTTTTTCTTTTTTTTGAATTTTTGATAGTGTTTCATCTGAGTTTTTTTTCGTTTTCACATAAAAGTACACAATGAAAAATTAGTTCCATGTTATGAAAGTCTTCATCTGCATGGGAGTAATGTATTATGTAAATGTTTTCAACTAGCACATCTTTATAAATTGTGTTACAACAACCAAACTGAATTATTTAAGTTTGCTGATGATACCATTCATTCAAGCCATTAAATAACTTGGATTCTGATACTATAATAGATAAATATAGTATTGATTTTGTGTTTTATTTGCAGATAACTGAAGAGGTTTTAATAATTAGAAAAATAATGTATAAAACAGGAAAAATTAGTATAAAAACGTCAAAAGTTACAGCAACTATTATTTGCATTAAACTAGGGGTAGACCTGCTAGAGGCAAAAGATAGCAGAACTGAAATTGGTTTAAGAAAAAACAGTATACATAAGGGAAAATTAAGAATAATAAATTATAATAGAGGGAAACATGGTTTTTTTTGAAAAATGTGAATTAATATGGTAGGGAGTAGTAACACTGCACTGGTGTATCAATCATTCTATAATATTTATGTTTTTGCTAAGCACAGGTAGATTATTAACAGATTATTTTAATGTGTGTTATTCAGTTTTGTGTCTTTTGAAGAAGTAGCATTTCTAGAAGACAGAAAGTAGATGATAATTGCACTGAAAATATTTTTTTCTGTTTTGGCTAAATGCATATGGGAAGAAAAAAAATTTTATGAGTACATAGGCCTTTTTGATAGAGATATTTATAAGTTGTAGTTAGGTAAAATTCAGGCTCACCATTTGTTGTTTTGGAGCAAGGCTGTAATTTCTTAAGCATCTTTAGCAACCAAAGGCAAAGATTGTCATCATATTTGAGAAAAACCTATAGTTGAAATAAATGAAATTCATATACAGTCTGGAGCTCCTATATTGTCAACTTAAATTACCATGCTTACCAGCCAAGTCACTACACTTCATAATTTTTAGTTTGCCACCACTGAGTTTGAATCTTTAAGTTTTGTATTAGAAGTTATCAAATATAGTTAAATTCAGTTTCATCAATTTAACTATCAACATTTTATGATACAGTAAAACATTTTCTTTTAAAAATAATTTTCTGTTAATTTCAAAAGAATTCAGCTTTTGCTAATGTGCAATTATTGATACCATGTAATTTGGAAAAGAATGTATATTGGAACTTAACCACCAGTGGTGTAAAATAAAATTTAAAAAGTAATTCGATTTGTAAGTAATAATACATGGTTTTTTATACTCAGAGTAGGTATCTTTTTTCACCCAGATACAAGATTAACACAAACTAGGGAGACAAATCTGAAGAAAAATGATACTACCTTGGAAACTTCATTATTTATGTCACTTGATTTTTATTAAATAATTTGTTACTGTGTTTTTTGGTGAAAGTTTACACACAGATTGAGTTTGTAAAATATGCAAGGAATACGGTGTCTTTTTCTGAGCTTTTTAATATATGATCTGAACTCCTGGGATTAAATTGGGCTTGCAGTATGGTAGATAATGTGGTTAAGTTCTTTGGCTCTGGCGCTTGGAACATTTGTTCAGGTTTAAGTTTTATCACTTACAGGAAGACACTCAGCCTGTCTAGGATTTAGTTTCTTCATCTCTAAAATTAGGATACTGATAGTATTTGCCTTGTAGTATTGTTTTGAGGATGAAATGAGCTAGTAACATTTAAGACATGTAGTATTTGGAAAGTACATAAAGTACGTGAAATACTGAATGCCCAATAAATGTAAGTCATTATTGCTTTCTAAATAAAATAAAAGATTATAGCATACACCTGTTTAAGGAAAAAAAAACAAAGCCAAGAGGTAGGCCTCTTCCTGTAAGTCTCGATTTTCGTTCAGCGGTCCAAGTTCTTTTTCCACTAAGGCATTATTCTGAAATAGGATCAGTTAAACAAGCAAACAAGCCCAGACAAAAATTGTTGCTGCTCATTAAAGGGATAATACCAAACCAAACATGCTGCCGTTGAGTCGATTCTAACCCATAGCAACACAGGTTAGCTTATTATTGTTGTACTCAGCGTGCTTCTGCTTCTCAGGTTAGCTACAGCAATATTAAGGACAGGTAAACTTTGTTTAAAATGAGCCTGGAGTTGGATGAGACTTTCTGTGGTTCCCTAAAAGGGAGTGAGATGGGTGCAAAAGGAAGGGCCAGGGAGGACAGGCAAGGAGACCTTTTTGCATGGTGACACGTTCCGGAGAGTTAGTCGTGGCTATCAGTTTATAACACATAGCCTTTGAGGAAGAATACAGTAGCGCTTCAGTAATAGCTGGTACATATTAGAAGCACCATAAATATTTTATGGAGTGAATGAATGAAAGAAGATTAAATATTAAGTGATACCAAATGATTTAATTTGATTTGTCAAATAGAAAACAAATGGTAAGCTAATCCTTTCTGAAACCACAGGGGTATACATTAATGTTTTAGTAATATTAGGTAATTAGATTTAGATTCTAAAATAAACTAGTAAAATTTGTCCTAGCACCTCCAACAGAATTTTTGCAGCTCTAGTAGATTTTAGATTGTGTAGTAGGACTTTACATGAACTGATTGAAGCATTTAAGTTTTTTCTTTTTAACTCACTTCTTTATGTTATGCCAAGCCAAGCCAAGCGCCGTCGAGTCGGATCCAACTCATGGAGACTTAGAGAGCATCTCTTAATGACAAAACAAGAATGGTTTTAATAATTAAAAGTGTTCTTTTGGCCCTAAAAATTCAGTCAGCAGTAGCCCTTCATAATAAAACACAAGCTATTTTGTTTTTTGCATTATTATTCTCTGTTATAAGAATACTTGTTGTCCAGAAGTAGCTTTTCAGTTAAAGCACAAAATGAAATTATAAGACATTCATCCAACTTCACCAGAAATTAAGTGTAATTCATATTATAAAGAAAAACATTAAATTAGATCTAGAAATTATACTTTGCTTTTTGTTTACTCTTGTAGTTTTGAACCTTCAGAAATAAAATGGAAAGGGACTAATATTTATTTATTATTTACAGTTTTGGAAGCCCTGGTATTGTAGTGGTTCAGTGCTGTGACTGCTCACCGAAAGGTTGGCAGCTGGAATTCCACCATGAAGTCGTTTGCTATGAGTCAGAGTTAACTCGATGGCAGTGGAGTTGGTGTTAAGTTTTGGATGCATATATGCATAATATATGAAATTTTTTAAACAAAAGGGACATGCATCTGTTGTAGTACAACTGAAAGGAAAACAAAGATGCATGAACAAAATCTGAGTGAAAAATAAAGTAGGAATTATCACTTTGTAGTTCAAAACAGTAAAGAGCCAAATGAGCCAAAATGCAGGTTTTCTAAATAGTAGAAATTCAGTATCTGCTTGAGTAAAATATAAATGTATTATTTCTTTAATAATAAAAATGCCATAACACCTTTATGCCAGTTTATACAATTGAATTTTTGTTTATCATACACCATTAGAAATCTCTGTAAAAGTTCTGTAATTTTTTTTAAAATAGGCAAAAGATTTTGTTAATATCACTGCTTATAGCTAAGTTATAAGACTCAATGAAAATCTGAAACATTTCCATCTGTAGAACAAACTAATAAATAACACTAGCATGAATTTCAAATAACACTTAGAATTCCATTTTACTAGTAGGTTTAATTATTAGCAAAAGGACATATTTCATTGATGCTAATAACATATTATTTTTATAGAGTGCACCAATAAGGAAAAAAATAAGAAATTTGCCAGTTAAAACCCTTACCCTGATTGTTAGAAGAATCTAGATTTCAGGCATAATATATGAAGAAATTGTACACCTTAGAACCACTGAAATAAATATCTATTTATGATTTTGACAGTATTTTAAAACGTAAGTCTGTTTCCTTTTAAGAGAAGAAATATTAAGTTTTTAAGAATTAAAACTGTACTGATAATGATAAATTAATTGACTCTGATTAATACTTAGCTAAACCTTGGTGCCGTAGTGGTTAAGTGTTGCAGCTGCTAACCGAAAGGCTGGCAGTTAGAGTCCACCAGGCAGTCTTTGGAAATGCTATGGAGCAGTTCTGCTCTGTCCTATAGGGTCACTGTGAATTGGAATCGACTCCATGGCACTGGGTTTGAAGGTGTGTGTGTGTGTGTGTGTGTAATATTTGCATTGTTACTGATTACTTACACGAAACTAATCAGTTTAACTTTTCAGGGAAAAAATTGATGCCAAACCTTCAGCAGGAAGTAATAGTCCAAATCACCAAAAGCTTACAACACTGTGTTACTTTCATATATTTAAGGATCACAGTTTTAACTAAGAAACCCCTTTGAAACTTTTTCCTGGATGAGTTTAAGCTACATTCTTAAATTGAACTTTAAACTGGAATCATTTCACAGAGTTCAGTGTGTTTCCATAAAAAGAAAAACTTATATCTGATGGCTTTAAAATAGCCCTAGTGGTTTTTACTTGGCTTGTTGAGTAAAAATTATAATATGAAATAGTATTTTGCCTGTATTTCCTTCACTTATGATGAATTGGATGTGTTTATCACAACAAATGGGCTAATTGAGTAAGGTCCATTGTTAGTCCAATTATTGCAGTGAGAAAATCAACAGGGGGCAATTACAGATTGACACAGTGTGGAATACATCTTGTTACACAGCAGCAACTAATAATGTGTGGGCAGGATTTAGAGTGCATAAATTACATCTGAAAATCAAATACAGGCATGTCAAGTGTAAACACTGCAGTTTTCTAGTACCTCTATTTATCAAATGAATTAACATTTCACATTCAAACCTTAGTTTAAAATTGCCCTCTGCTGTTTGAGGAAACCCATGTTTTGATTTTGTTGCTTAAATATCTGTTGCTTGTAGTTCGCTAATGTTGTTAACAGATCCCTTTAATGCTTTAAAGAAACAAAACTTCCAGGAAAACTTGTATTATTAATAAATTTTGTATTAGCTGCTTTTCTTTGGTGATATTTCTCTTTTGATTAGCAAGCTATGAGTGATTTCAAGAAAATAAAAGAAAATTTAATTTTATAATGAGATTTTAGAATCAAAATGATAAACTGTTTGTAATCCATGATGGATTGTGATAACTGGATATTTGGTTTAATTGATAGAATTTTTTTCTTAAATTTATCTAATTTCCTTCAGATAACATTTATTCTATCAGTTGTCATTGTACAGACAGTAGAGATTCAGTTGTTTGAAAGTCAGAGAAACTTTAGCCTTGCTAATTTACTAAAAGATAATAGTTTGATTGTTGTCAGGCACCATGGATTGAGTTGGGACTCGTAGTGCCGTGAGCCTGTGTGCAACAGAACATTGCCAGGTCCTGCCCCGTCCTCACGCTCCTCACTACACTGGAGCCCGTTGCTGCAGCCACTGTGTCAGTCCATCTCAGCAAGGGTTTTCCTCTTTATGCTCACCCCCTACTTCACCAGGCATTATATCCTTCACCAGGGATTTGTCCCTCCTGATAACATGTCCAAAATATGGGAGACAAAGTCTCACTGTCCTTGCTTCTGAAGAGTATTCTAGGTGTGCTTTTTCTAAGACATACACATTTGTTCTTTTGGCAGTGTGTGGTATATTCCGTGTTCTTCATCAATACTGTTATTCAAATACATCTTGGGGTGGGGGCAGTCTTCTTATTGTCAAGCTTTCACATGCATATGAGGTGATAGAAAATACCATGCTTGAGTTATGTACACCTTAGTCCTCAAAGTGATGTACTTGTTTTTTAAACACTTTGAAGAGCTCTTTTGCGGCAGATATGCCCAATGCAATGTATATTTTGATTTCTTGACTGATAATTCTTCTGTGGGCATTGATTGTGGATCAAAGTAAAATGAAATCCTTGAAAACATCAATCTTTTCTCCATTTGTCATGATGTTACTTACTGGTCCACTTGTGAGGATTTTTGTTTTCTTTATGTTGAGGTGTAATCTGTACTAATACTGATCTTGATCAGTAAGTGCTTCAAGCCCTCTTTGCCTTCAGCCATCAAGGTTATGTCATCTGCATATTACAGATTGTTAATGAGCCTTCCTTCATATTTTATTCAATAAACTATGTCTATCGACATTAAATATCTGTTGACTGGTGAAAATCCATGCGATCTGACATTTACTAAGTCCACGAACTTAATTTTTCTAAGTGCTACATACCTTATCACTGAGTATCACTATAGACACCTTCTAAATACTCTCCTTGGGAAGCTGTGAACAAACACCAGTGCCTAGTCCACCCTTCAAAGCAGTTTTGGAACTCTTTCTGGAATGACCATTGTACACAGTAGCAAGATGACAAGTTCACAAACTTAATTATCTAGTTGTCTGTGAGGGAGTTTTTAGCCAGTAAACAAATAACTATTGAATCATCCTCCCTACTCCCCTGATCTCGCCTCCAGTGACATTTTCTTTACACAAAGATAAAGGAAATATTGAAAGGAAGACATTTTGATGACGTTCAGGACTTCACGGGTAATAACAATGACAGCTCTGATGGCCATTCCAGAGAAAGTGTTCCCGTATTGCTTTGAAGGGTGGACTAGGTGCTGGCATCAGTGCATAGCTTCCCAAGGGGAGTACTTTGAAGGTGACCTTAGTAATAGTCAGCAAAGAGAAATGTAGCACTTTTTCTAGGATGAGTTTGCAAACATAATTGTTAGTCCTCGTATGTAGGTGTTATTTTCTTTTAAAATCAGTAATGTGTATCGAAAATAGTACACTAGGAATAAAGAGAGCTTTACTGTCTTTGACTTCATGCCTTTGGCAGTTTATTGCAACTCTAGGAGCTAAAGTTTCTGTGTCTGTATAGTGGGGCTAGAAATCCTGGTTTCACAGTGGTGAACTCCAAACCAAAAGGTTGGCAGTTCAGCTCCACCAGCTGCTACTTGGAAACTCTGTGGGGCAGTTCTGCTCTGTCCGTTAGGGTCATCATGAGTCTGAATCAACTCAACAACAACGCGTTTGATTTTGGTTCTGTAGTAGAACCAGTTCCCATCTTGCATATCACAGAGTTGTTTTCAGGTTAACTGAGATGGTGTAGGCAAAGGCACTTTGAAATTGTAAGTTTCTTAGAAATACAAGATAGTTTTATTATCCAGACTATTTGTGCTTCGAGTTTTCTATGCTAGTTATCATTCATTAAGCCTATCGTGCCCATGCCTGGCAAAGCATCAGAATTTCTAAGGGGACTTCTTGAAAGTCCCATTGGAGTTCTTTTATCCCCATATCATCATAATCTTGAGGTTGGAACCTGAAACAAATCTACATCTTGTTTTTTGCTTTTTATTTTGGAATTAGTTCATACTTAACAAAAACGTTGGAAATATAACTGTTTTTTACCTAGTTTCCTCACCTGTTAATGTCTTACATAAGCATAGCACAACTTTTAGAACCTGAAAATTAATACTCATATAATCCTGTAAAGTAATCTACAGACATCATGAGAATTTTGCCAGTTCTGCCACTTTTTTGGCCCAGATCCAGTGTGGGATCCCTGGTTTCATTTTGTTGTCGTATCTCCTAAGTTTCCTTCAGTTTGTGATAATTCCTCAATCTTTCTTTATCTTTTATGATCTTTTTACTTTTATACAATGTTATTACTGTTATTTTATAGACTGTGTTTCAGTTTGAGTTTTTCTGATGTTTTCCTCTGGAAGAATCTGTATTTTTAACAGGCAGCCTTATAACAAAGCTTGGACATGTTTAGGAATGACTGATCTCATACCAGCCTAATTCTCCTCATTTGTATTATCGTGTAGATACCATTTTAATGACAATGATAAGCTTATTTAAATAATTCTAGTTTTCAGTCTTAAAAACTCAACACTACTCAGGATTATATCAGTCAAGAATGACTTTAAAGTTTTGGATCAGTTTTTCCTTTGTGGAAATGTACCCTTTTGTGGCAGATAGGGCCTATATAAAGGTTTTAGACTTAGAAAGCCTTAGTGGGAAACTGCTGGATCTGAAATATCACTGACAGAATTAAAATTTGAAAAGGGTTTTGCATGGGTTGTTACAATTCATGAGTTTATAAAGTGAGACTGATGTGTCCTTATAACACGTCCAAAGCATGTGACGTGTGTTTTCATTGTCCGGAGCTTCTAAGGAGCATTCCAGCTGTGTTCACTTTTAGGACTGTAGGAACAGTACTGGAAGAAAATTTTTGTTTTTAAGTAAATTTTTCAAATAATGTATAACAAAGGCTTCTCTGAAGTGTTACTAACCCAGCCCCAAAAGGGGAAGATGTCGAAATGTGGATTTGGCAGCACTTATTAGTATTTATTTTTTAGAGAGGTAGACAATACTTACCTCTAAAATAATGTTTAAGCAGCTTAGTCATTTGTGCTTGCAGACTGTTCAGTTATCTTACTCTTCTGAATGTTGCTGGTGTTAGGTGCCGTGGAATCGGTTCCTAGCCATGGTGACTGTGTACCACAAACAGAAAGGCCACCCTGTCCTCTGCCATCATCACAGTCGTTACACTTTAGCCCCTTGTGGCAGCCACTGGGTCAGTCCGTCTCCTTGAGGATCATCCTCTTTTTTCACTGACCCTCTGCTTTGCCAAGCATGATGTCCTTCTCCAGGGACCGATCCTTCAGCTAACATGTCCGCAATATGTGAAATGTAACCTTACCATCCTTGCTTCTTTCTAAGAACATTCTGGTTGTA
The DNA here is from genome assembly GCA_028571685.1 of Heterohyrax brucei. Classification (NCBI taxonomy): domain Eukaryota; kingdom Metazoa; phylum Chordata; class Mammalia; order Hyracoidea; family Procaviidae; genus Heterohyrax; species Heterohyrax brucei. Next base: position 69,908,007 of record CM053161.1, on the reverse strand, counting down.
TTTATGTTCACTTATAAATATAAACAACACTTATATATTCTTGACTTCTCATTTTTTTGCAGTTTTTATTCAGTGGAATTTTATTCTTTATGCAGCCATTTAAGTTGAGATCAGATGTTTATTTTGTGTAATCAGTGTAGCTTATCAGACACTAAGAAAATGGCTTTTTAAGCAATATGCTGAAGGATATTAACAAGCTTTGTTTTGCATTTCATAACAAACTTATTTATGTAACTATATTGTACTAGTGTTCTCATCTACAAACTAGTCTAAAATAAGCATTTAGCTTGAGGCTGTATCAAATAGTCACAGGCGAAGTAATAGTTCTCATTAGGAGGAGGTTGCTACTGGAAAGAAGCCATGAGAAGGCTTCCTAGGAAAGTAATAATGTTTTGTCTTTGGAGCTGTAGGCTAGCTACACAAGTTTTTTCAGTTTAAGAAAATTCATCTTTTTAAAGAGTTGTATTTTTTTTTGAGTTTACCTTATATGTCAGAGCTGTTGTACTTTTGGGTTGAGGGAAAATGAGGAATTGAATCGGAAGATATTTTGAGGTTGAAATACCTATGGGACCTCTTTATAGGTATATTTAAAAGCAGTTGCTTGTATGAGTCTAAAGCTTGGGAAGAGATCTAAGCAAGATACTGAGATCTGAGAATCTTTAGCTGTTAGGTCATAGATGAGACTAGAGAGAGAGAAAGGGCTGAAGACAGAACTTTGAAAAGCCAAGCCAAGCCAAGTGCCGTCGAGTCGAAAAGTCACCCGTTTAGTGACTGACACAAAAGATTTGTGAAGGACTGGATCCTGCTGAAAGTCAACATTCAAGGGATGAATGTAAGAGGAATAGCCAGAGGTTTAATGAGAACCAGGAAGCAATTGTGTCGTGAAGCCAGGGGTATGAAAAAGAAAAAGTGATCAATCATGTGTTGGAGTTGTGCCAGCAGATAACATGCTTCGTTGCTAACTGAAAGTTTGGCAGTTTGAGTTCACCCAGAGGTGCCTTGGAAGGAAGGCCTCATGATCAACTTCCTAGATACCAGCCACGGAGAATCCTGTAGAGTGCAGCTTTGCTCTGACTTGGCGTCACCGTGGGTAGAAATCAGCTCAGCAGCTGGTGCCGCTGCTATGTGTGGCTAGATAAAACTTCAAAATTGCCATTGGATTTTGTACTGTATAGGTTGAAAATTCAGCATCTGAAGTATACTCTTTTCTTGTCTCTGTCCTTCCTTTATGTATGATTTTGAACAACTTCATGCTTCAGTTTCCTCATCTTGGAAGATGATAGTATTTGCCTCTTAAAATTGCATAAACTTCTAGTGAGAGAATACATATAAAGCCATCACAGAGGTTGACTCGTAACAAACACTGAATAAATGGAAGCTCTGAATGTGAGTCTGTACTGAAGACCTTTATCAATAAGTTCTTCAAGTAGCCTTCATTTTCAGCAAACAAGGCTGTGTCATCTGCGTATCATGGGGCTGTTAACACTGACCCTCTTCCAGTCCTGATGCCCTGCGCTATTTTCACATAACCTGCCTTCTTGGGATTTCTGTTCAGCATACAGATTGAATAAGATAAAAGGATATAACCCTGTCATGCACGTTTTTGACCCCTAACCACACAGTATCCCCTTGCCCTGCTCGAACAGCTACCTCTAGATTCATGTACAGATTCCACATGAGAACAGTTAAGTGCTCTGGAATTTCCATTCTTTATAATGTTTTCTGTTGCTCTTTACAGCCTACACACTCAGAGGCCTTTGCATAGTCAATATGCAGAGGTAAACATCTTCCCGGTATTCCGCATTCAGCCAAGATCCATCTGACATCAGCAGTCTTCATTCTGAATCCAGCTTGAATTTCTGACAGTTCTCTGTCAGTTTATGGCTATAGTCATTTTTTAATTATCTCTGGTTAAATTTTACTGGTATGTGAGATTGGTGATACTTGATAGTTTCCCCATTGTGTTTGATCACCTTTATTTGGAACAGGTCTAAATGTGGATCACTTCCATCTGGTTAACTGGGTAGCTGTTCCAGGTTTCTTGACAAATGAGTACCTCCAGTGTTGCATGTGTTTGTTGAAGCATCTCAGTTAGAAACAGTTGAAGTTGTCAAGGGTTTTGTTCTGTTTGGATTGTTAATCAGAGCCCATGGAAGCAGTAGCCAAGAAATGAACAACAAATTGTATAGGGAAAATCCACTATAAAAGATCTCTCTATAAAGTTTTCAAAAAGTGAAAATACAACTTTGATGACTAGGGTGCACTAGTCCTATTACTTCTGCTTCCAAATAAGAAAAATACAGCTTTCTTCACCTGTTTGTTTGGAAAGCCATGGTCTTTCCAGTTGCCTCATGAATACACAAAAGCTGGGCAATGAAAAAAGAAGGCAGAAGAAGAATTGATGCATTTGAATTGTGGAGTTGGTAAAGAATACTGAATGTACCATGTACTGCCGTAAGAACAAACAGATCGGTTTCCGAAGGGATGGAACTGAGTGTTTGTTAGAAGCGAGGATGGTGAAGGTTCATCTTGCTTACTTTGGAGAAATAGATTGACACTATAGCCTCAAGAATGGGCTCAAATGTATGATAAACCATGGCGATGATGTTGGATAGGGCAGCATTTCATTCTTAAGTCACCCTGAGTCAGAGCTGACAACCAACAGCAACATGAATATGAAAAGCAGTTTCAAGTGTTTGTATTAAAACCATCTGCTTATTAGGCGTATAAAAATGATGCTCCATTTAAGTATCTCAATCTCAAAAATATGTCTGGATCCAAGCCTTCCTTTTCTCTAAATCTTATAATAGTGTACTGTTAGTTATATGTCCTGTAAACGGAGAAAAGTATGTATGTATTTACAGTGTAGGAATGAAAATGAAACAGTATGAACATGTTTTTTTTTTAGACCTATAGTGAGGAGTGATAAAAGAGATCATTGTGGTATCTAACAATAGATTTGACCTCAAAGGAGATTTTTATTGTAGGATGGGAGACCAGGAGAAAAGGAAAATGACCAGTGAAAGTGGTAAGGGCATAGGGTGTAACTTTGGTTGTTTCCTATTGTTGTTTTGGAATATCTTTTGGTATTTCCTGATTCCCTTTTTAGCATAAGTAACCTGTTCACCTTCTTCACGTATTCAGAATTAGGCAAGCAAGAAAGGTATCAAGTAAAAATTTTAATTATCTTTTGAACATGGTAGTCATACCAAGATAACATTTTGGGAATAAATCATTCTAGAATTTTGTATCTCATCTCATAACAAGTCCTATTGGTTCTGCTTCCAACATAAGAAATTGCCTCTTTCTTCCCCTCTTCATCTGTGTTACTTACCATGGCCCTGCCTAGCTTCCCCTCTTCCTGTATCACCCACATGGTTGGTTGTTTTATAATTGGTTTCCCTGCCTTGTGTTTCACTTCCGTGTAGTTGTGTTTTCCCTTGTTCAAAATGTCTTTTCTTCCATACAGTCAAAACTGTGTCAGTGACCATTTATTAAACATTTGTGGCCTTTTTAAGTTCCTTCCTTGTGTACCTCAGCAGCTGGCCTTAAAATAAAAATGGCAGCCCCTCATGTCATGCACTGCCTTCGGTGGCGTTCATGCTCTCTGCCTGTTTAGCATCCAGTTTTCTCCTCCTCCTCTCCTCTGTATGTTCCCTTCATGATATGCCCACTTCGTAGTCTCCTCACTCTTCTGTGGGACAGCCCTGCCTGAATGTACCCCCTTCCTATTTTACAACCAGGTAATAGGCTCCTCATTCATGTCCTGTCACAATCTTACCTTTACTCAACTCTGTAGCCTGAAGCACTTCTTCAGGTTCTCCTTACATACTGGGGTGCCCTCCACTTCTGCATTTTAGCAATAATCACATTCTAACAGTAATACTTACAGTATTTTAATTTTAAGGACTGTGTCACTTTATTCAAACCCCAGATCCTATGAAAGTACCTTATATGAGTATCTAATAATTAGAAGTAGTTACCACTGTTTGAAGAGGGCACTGGTGGTTCAGCCGTAGAATTCTTGTTTTCCATGCTGGAGAACTGGTTCACTTCCCAGCCTTTGATGCTTGTATGCAGCCACCACCCTTCTGTCAGTGAAGGCTTGTGTGTTGCTTTGATACTGAGCAGGTTCTAGTGGTGCTTCCATACTGAGACAGATGAGGAAGAAAGACCTGGAGGTTTACTTCTGAAAGTCAGCCAATGAAAACCCTGTGGATTTGGTATATTGTGTTGTACTTGGGGTCACCAAGAGTTGCAGTCTGACTTGACTGCAGCTAAGGGTGACCATTAGTTAAGAAATAATTACGTGTCAGGCCTTTACTAAAGCTAACATACAGTATCTCACTGAATTAATTCTCAGAAACAGTGGGGATAGCTATTTAAATATCATTTTCAAGGCAAGGAAAAGAAGGCTAAAAGATTAGGTCAGGTAATTTGCCTGGTGTCTCACAGATAGGTAGAGCCAGGGTTTAAGTGGCTGACCCTGCGATTTCAGAGTGCATGCTGCTGACCTCCAGGTTCTGCCACGTGGTTAATAGTTGATAGAACAAATGAATACCTAATAGAAAATATTTGGTGAGTTTTCTATTTTTGGAATGCAGATATCTAGATAGAATTTTGCTGATTAGTAGTTACCACGGTTTGTGATCAGTGAGATGTTTTCAAATCATTTACCTGCATCTATCATAGCTGATAAAGAAATGTTTGAGCTCTGTACTCTACCTTTGATGAGAAAGAAAAACAAAAAACATTTGCATTTGGTGTATATTAATATGTGCATGCAAATATAACATACTGACCTCTACATACTGTGGGAAATGTAAGCATACATGTTGTATACTTTAGAAATATATAATACAGCTAAGAGAGGTCTCAACGGAAGTAATTAAAGAATGATTAATTATTAGATTGTTTTAAGTAAGGAAGAAACTGCTGTAGGGTAAACAGAAGTAGGAGGCTTTAGAGAATGGCGGTGATTCAAGAACAATGAGTGAAAATTGAATTTAATAAGAGGTAGAAGAAAGAAAAGTTCTTTATTCCAGATCTACATGATAATAAAATAAACGATTTCTTTTTATCATTAAATATATCACCTGGCATTTTTTTCTCACAAAAAGTTTTTTGTTTGTTGTTGTTTTTTTTTTTTTTTTTTTTTTTTTTAGTTTTATGTGAAAGTTTACAGTGCAAATTAGTTTCTCGTTCAAAAATTAATACGCAGTTGCTTTGTGACATTGGTTGCAGGGCCCACAATCTGACGGCACTCTCCCACTTTCCTTTTCCGCCCTGGGTTCTCAGTGTTTGTTGGTCAGTTTTCCTGCCCTTTCCTGGCTTCTCATCTTTGCTTTTGCATATATGTAGCCCATTTGGTCTTCATATACTTGAGTGAACTGTGAAACACATTGCTCGAGTGTGTTGCTACTTGGATTACAGGCCTGTCTAAACTTTGGCTGAAAGGTGGCCCTCAGAGATGGCTTCGGTTCTGAGTTAGCAGGGTGTCCAGGGGCTGTGTAGGCTCAGGGGTTCCTCTAGTCTGTGTTGGACCACGAGTTCTGGTTTGTGTATGTGAATTTTAAACTTGTTCTACATTTTTCTCCCTCTCTGTCCAGGACCCTCTATTGTGATCTCTCTTGCAGTGTTCAGTAGTGGTAGCCAGTCACTTTCTAATTCAGGACGCAGGCCCATGGTGGCTGTGGTTCATGTGGCCCATTTTTCTTTTGGAATGACACTGTCCTTCTGTCCTTGGTTTTCTTCATTTTCCTTTGCTCTGGACAGCATGGGACCAATACATAGGTCTGAGATGGCCACTCACAAGCTTTTTAAGACCACAGACACTGTTCACCAAAGTAGGACATAAAACATTTTCTTCATGATGAACTGTGTTATGCCACTTGACCTAGTTGTCTCCTGGGAGCAAAAAGGAATCTTGATCTTCAGTTACAAGTGGCATGACTTGACTGTTTTTCCATCCTTAGAAATCTATTAATTGCAGTATTAGTTAATATTCATTCTGTTAGAATAGAGCTTGTGCTTTTAAGATATTACAAATTTCATGGTCATTTTCATATTTAAATGCTCAGGTAGTATAAAGTGGAAGAAAATTTATCATGACCAGTTTAGTTTGGACAAACATGGAAAACTGCAGAGTTTTTATTGTTTACTCTTTTCCTCTTGAAACAGCAAACTCATTATTACGTTGAGCAAGAAACAAAAAAGAAAGAATGAGTCTTCAGATGAAATATCTGATACGGAGCAGATGCCACAGCATGTGCTGAAAGATGAGGACTCTCAAGTGAGTATTAAAAGTTTTTCTGAACAGTGAAGCGCTGTTAGAATTATTTAGGTAGCATCATGTTGTATATGGATACTTATACTCTAGTTAAAAAGGTATTTTATGGTAGAACTTGTAGGACACCATTATTACAGTATGCTCCTAGTATGACCATGAAATGTTAGACCTAAGAGGAAACTTACCTGTCTTCTCCAGTTCCCTCATTTTTCAGATAATGAAGCTGTTTAAGTGAGTTTAAGTAACATTCTAAAGTCCCTGGTGGCTTTTAGCCTAGCCAAGTATCTACTTACATTATCTTTAGCTTGTAGAGTGCTTTTGATTGAACTTAATGATGGAGATAGTAATTTTCTAAATCACACACAAATGATAAATGAGTTGAATCATTCCTAGAGATAATTACTTGTGTTGAGTAAAAGATAACCAGTTATACTTAAAATTTCCTAAGCTAGACATAAATACTATACGTTTTGCTTTTTTTTTTTAATAGGTGAATTTTCAAAATAACCTTATGAACTTAAAAAAATAAGTAGCAAAGGTCATAATAAATCAGGCCACCCTCTGCTCTCTAAAAACTAAATGACTACTGTAGGCCGTAGGGGTGGTGGCAATTGTCGGATGATGGGGCCAGAAAGCCCCTGAATGGCCTTTCTTCTTCCTTATGCAGCTTCTTATCCAATGGGAGAGTAGTGGCTCAAGGCTCCTGGGCTGCTGCAAGAGTTGAGGTAAGGGCAGTGACCAAAGCTCGAATATTATATGGCCTGGCTTTGTCTTCTTACGGTATCCTTCACTTAGGCAAACTTACATATCACTTACTCAATGTGGAAAATTTAGCTTAATTTTTACTAGAATAATGCTGGCCATTTTTTTATTATGTAATTACCAAACAGTGAAGCAGTAGAATGGGTTAGCATGCACATATTTCTTACATGCTTTTCAGTATAGTGGTAGGTTGCTGCAACCTGTGTGTTGCTTTAACACAAAAATAAATGGAAAAGAAATGAAATATTTTCCATTAATCAGTTATAGAAACATACTGTTGATACTTTTAAATGTATTGTCATATAACTGGTAGAGAGGGCCATGTAGCTTTCAGCCACAACAGTGGTGAAGGCTTAAAAACGAATTACACTTTAGGTTTTGGAGTCAGACAGAAATGTGAATATGGAATTTAATATTACTACCTGAATCTTAGTAGAGAATTTTTTAGCAGTCTAATTGTACTGAGAGATATAAATTTAATGAAAATGCCCCTACAGCAGATTATATTAAGATCATTATAAGAAGTGGTATGTTACCAATAACAAAGTATTAGTCATTCAAAAGCATAATGCTTCTGACCTCTTAAAGTGCTGTGGGCTCATCTTATAAATCCGTAAGACATAAAAAGAAAAAACTAGAAGTAAGAAATTAGAAGAGAGAATTGTCACTATCTTAAGTTGTGTTTTCAACATTATAAAAGTGAGACAGAAAAGAAGCACATTGGCCTAAATTACAGACCACAAATTACTCTCTGTGTTTTTAAACTTGTAGAGATGCTACATAACAGAAAAGGGTAATTGTTTAGAGTGACACCCTTTTTTTGCTTTGCCTAATGTGTGACTGTGTGTAGATTATGGAGAAGTCAGTTATACTTTCATGACTCAGAAAACCAATCCCATTGCCATTGTGTCCGTTCCATGTCATAGCGACTGTATTGGACAGAGTAGAACTATACCACAGGGCTTCAAAGAAGTCGTTGGTAGATTTGAACTGCCTACCTTTTAATTAATAGCCAAGCTCTAAACCACTGCTCCCCTGAATCATAGACATTAATTTATCAATTAGACTGATAAAGGCGTTATAGGATGAGGGAGCTTCCAATACGTGACCCTCATTCTGTGTTGTGAGGAATTATGTGAGTGTTTCTTTCTGTGAGTTCAAAGGAGTCTTCTAAGCTACATAGTTACTACCTGTTCAAGCATAAGTTACGCATAGTAGAGTACTCTAACATGTCTAAGTGACCATAATCTGTAATGCTGACAACATATAGCAGTATCTTCTAAAAAATATACTGGATTATTCCTAAATATCAGCCCTGATGGTACAGTGGTTAAGAGCTTGACTGCTAACAAAAAGACTGGCAATTCAAACCTGTCAACTGCTGCTTGGAAAGCCTTCAAGGCAGTGGGGTCACTGTGACAAAATGGAGTCAGCGGCAATGGATTTCGGTATTTGTTTTGTTTCGTATCATTCAGAAGGCTTATGCCTAGTAAGATACCATATTGAAAATGTTATTGGTAGAATAATAAATTGGGTATTAAAACATTCTTGAACATTGGATCTGTATGATGCTCACGATAGAATTCTAAACATTTTTGAACTTAATTTAGATATTCATAGGATTCCCGCTCCAGAACAATAAATATTTCCTATCTATTCTTAAAATACAATGTGAGAAAATTGGATTTCTAAGATGCCTTTTATTATCATTTTTGTTCCTTTTCTTTCGTGTCTTATAGTAAGAAAAGTGTTACCTTGAGTTTTGAAAATGTCAGTGTTTGTTATCGCAACCCTGGGAATGAGCATCCCAGGTGAGGCAGAGCATTGACTACGTTCGACTGAGCCGTAGTCATTAGTGCCTTCCCTTATCTCTGTGTCCCTCTCTGAAAGGAGAAGAAGCTTTATGGTAAAGTCCACAGCAGCCTGATTGGTTACAAATAACAAGTCTGTGCCCATACTGCTTGCAGTTACTCAGCCTCCTTTGTCATGGCTGTAAGCGAAAGACCTCCTATAGAGAGAGAGAGAGAGAGAAATCATTGGCAGGAACCAAAAGAAAGGAGAACAGTAGGGTTATTTTGCTGACTCCGTTTCTGAATAGGGAGAATACTAAGCACAGAAGACAATGGGGAAAAAAGGAAGAAGCAATGGAATCACTAAATATTGAATACATTGAAAATAGTTACCAAATATTGAGAATAGTTTGCTGAGATGCCTCCATCCAGGAGATCTGGAGTAGAGGGGAAATCAGATCTGAGCCCTTTGAGACAATCAAGCCAGTCTGAGATTTTACAGGTTTTGGTGGGGACATCTAAAAATAACTACCTTTTTAATTCTCCTTGAAATATAAAATTTCTAAAAAAAAAATAAAGAAAGAGGTTAGGTAGGGAGGTAAGTAAAGCCATGTGTATTTGATGCCTGACTTAAAATTACTTAGATTATTTTTAGATGTTATTAGATAAAATGATGTTTTTAACGGTTTACTTCTGTTTTTATGATGGTAGTGTTCTTTATTTTTAAAGAATGCTAATAGGATTAGTAAAACATTGTTTCCCTCCATTGAAATTTAATTGTTGGATAGATTTAATTTCTGTCTCTTTTGAAACATTTTGTATCATTTTATTTTGTTCTGTTTTGTTTTAAACACAATTTCATGACAGATACTATTTAATTTATTCTTTGAGATTTATGCTTCCGATTAATTATTTAACCAATACTATCTAATGCACTTTTGAGTTTTAGGCAAAAGCTGTGAAAGTATTAGTAATCTAACATATTGTCCAAGGTATGAACTAGTTAAAGTAAAACAAATACATTTTTACTCTTTTAATAATAATTTTCTAAGGTAATGTAGTAGAGCAATAAAGATATTACTAACAAAGTTTGTTTCGTGCAAACTGTGCAATACTTCAGTGTAACACAGACTTTTTTATTCTTAAAATTTCTAAAGGAAAGTAATAAACAAGTTACTAACTTGTATTGTATAAAATTAGGGGAAATAAAATTCTAGGAAGATTGTATTCCTTTTGTGGTAAAGGACAAATTATAATCATCCATTCATTAAAAAAAATAAATGTTGAATATAATTTTCAAAGTTTGATGTACAAAATTACCTATTTTAGGGGTAATTAATTTTTAAATTTTTAAAATAAATCACATAAACTTGATCCTTATGGTTCTTTACAGAAAAGAAGATCAAACCGACAAATTAAAAGAAAAAAATATGCAGAAGAAGCAGAAGGAAAACAGTGTGAAGAAACAGTGAGAGGTTCTGTGAGAATAAAGAAGAACTCAGCCCCTCTGCCTGATGAACAGCCCTTGCAGTTATTTGTGGTAAGATACATTGGAGACGGTGACTGTCAGACAGTTACATTAGCGGAAATTCTTGGAAACTCACTCACTGCCTTCTCTCCTGAAACTTGAATTCCATCTTGTAGGTAGTAGAACCACTCATCATCCAGATCCAAAACCAAAGTAGAGATTCATCATCTCCTATTTTTCCTTTATTTCTTTACCTAATATGTCATCGCATTCTCTACCTCATAGAAAAATACTCTTAGAACTCTTTCAGCTTCTCTCCTTTCTGCATAACAATTCTGAATTACTTATCTTACCATATTACTCCACTAACAATTTTCTGAGTCTTAAAAAAAAAAAATAGGCTCCCTTGGCAGAATTGATAAGGCCCTTATATATCTGGCTTTTCTGGCCTCATCTACCACTTGTCTGCAAGCACTCAGTTCTGTAACTTGATAGAAAAGAAAGCCTCAAGGCCATATCTGCCACTTCTGTGCCTATGCTTTTGCATTTTCCTCTTTCAGTCCACCTTAACTGCAAGACCTTGGCAAAGTGCTTACCTTACTCCATCCTGAGTTTCTTCATTGGTACAGTGGAGATGATAATGATGTCTTCCTCAAGGTGTTGCTAACATTAGTTAATATTTGTAAAGTGCTTGAATAATGCCTGGCACATAAAAATATCACAGCGTGTTTGCTGTGATGATCACACAAATGATGATGAAGGCAATAACAACAGTGATACTTTTTTCCATATTTGTATTCCTAACATTTAACAGAGTGCCTTGCACATGCACTAAATGTTTTTGAATTTTAGTGTATTCGTAGATAATGCAACATGACAAAAAAATGTTTTCAGAATGTGTTCCATCATGTTTTTTCCCCTTTCTGCTTTAGGAGAACCCCAGTGAAGAAGATGCTGCAATTGTGGACAAAATATTATCTTCTAGAATAATGAAAAAGGAAGTAAGTAATGTTGCATAACATGGTACATTTATTCTCTATGACCTTGTTTAAAGAATCATAATGATTCATTTTATTTTCTTAGATATCCCCTGGAGTGGTGATTGATGCAGAAGAATTTTTTGTAAAATACAAGAATTAGTAAGTATACCAATTAGAAAACAAATACTAGAAAGATGTTGATTTAATTAGAAAAAAACTCCAGCAGTCTGCTATCACATTAATTCTGACCTTCAGCGACCCCTCTCTGACACTGTTAGAACTGCCCCGTGGGGTTTCTGAGCCCTAAAGCTATACAGGAGCCAGTGGCCACGTGTTTGTTCCACAGGGCAGCTGCAGGCTTGCAACTGCTGACCCTTCAGTTACAGGCCAGCTACTTTAACTAGAGCTCATTTAAACATTAACTATGTCTATTAAAATTAATTAGAATTGTCCCCTTGTCTGTATTATGTAAAGTGGTAACTTCTTATTGCATGAAGTTAAACACTGAAAAAGTGAAAAGACTTGGAAAACTTTTCATGTCAAAATTGAATGCTTTTTATTTCAGATAACATTAGCCTCAAAATGCAGTGATTTTTTTTCATAAAATCTCATTTTACAAATTATAGACATTTTATTTGTAATTGGTGAGCTTTTTGAATTTTTTTTTAAGCATTTTTTATTTGGGGGTTATTGTGATGATTTGGCTAAAATTTTATATTTGGCATAGTTGAGATAACTCATAAGATGTTCCTGCTTCCGGAAAAATTCTTTTCTCTGTCTCTTTTTTTTTTTTTTTTTTTTTTGCCATCTTTTCTCAGTATGTTTCAGTTAAAGAAAGTGTCTGAAATAAAATTGCACTGGTTTCAAAGCAAGTTTTCTGAACACAACAAAAGTCTTAGAGTAAAGAGATAAATGACAAATCTTCTCAGCTTGCTGTTTACTCTTAGAACTCAGTTTTCTCTTTCTTGTGGTAAACTGCAGACCTTTACATCACAGTCTCTTCAGGATGTAGTGACCATAATGTTTATATTTTTAAAGTTATATTGGGTTTTATTCAACAACATCAACAGCTACCTCTGTAAAGTTGAAGATAATACTTTATATTGGATGTGATTAAATTGCATGTTAAAAATCATAGCGTGGTTTTCTATATCATTTTAATACATTGTAAAATTTTCAGCTCCTATCTTCACTGTGAATGGGCTACAGAAGAGCAGCTTTTGAAAGACAAGAGGATTCAGCAGAAAATTAAGCGATTCAAACTGAGACAAGCACAAAGGGCACATTTTTTTTCAGATGTAAGGAAAAAACTAGTAAATGAACTATATGTGTTCGACTGTATTATCAAAAATTTAAGTATTATGCATATTAATTCTTAGGCTGCTAAGTTATATATTTGTTAATACAAATGTGTACATACTACATACATACATGTGGGATTTTTTCTCTCTCCTGATTCTGCTTTGGAGACAGTATGGTTTGAAACAGAAGCACCGATCATTCAAAATCTTGCATAACTCTTTTATTTTTAAGTTAGCATGCATTTGAATGCGTGTATTTGAATGTGGATCTATTAATATTGCAGAACATTCATCAGGAAAGTTATTTAAGAGGGCTGATAATGCATCAAATAAGTAGAAAATAAGATTTTCCCATACATGAAATATATACCAGTCTTGTGTGGGTGTATGTGTGTGAGCAGAACTTCACTGGAAAAATTTATTCATCTCTCTAAGCCTCACTAAGTGTTTGATGTCCTTTTTATCTCTGAATTATTTTTAAACGTTTTATTTTGAAAAAAATGTTAAACATTTTCTTTTGAACAGAATAGTTGCAAAGCTGGTAGAAAGAATTCCGATGTCCGTCATCCAGGTCTCCCAGCTGTTAACAATTTACTGTGGTGGTTCCATGCTTTTCATTCCTTCTGTCTCAGTTCTGTCTCTGTCACTGCCTCTCCCCCACACACATATTTTTCTCTGGACCATTTGAAAGTAAATTGCAAATGCTTCAATGTTTGTTTGCTAAAAATGCAAACTTTTTTTACATAGTGATAGAATTAACATTTATGTATTACTCTTATCTTATGAAACCCTGGTGGCATAGTGGCTGAGTGCTAGTGCTTCCAGCCCAAAGGATAGAATCCACTAGGCACTCCTTGTAAACTCTGCGAGGCTGTTCTGTCCTTACAGGGTTGCTGTGAGTTAAAATTGACTTAGTGGCAATTGGATTTGGGAATATGGGTTATCTAATCTAGCTACTTTGTTCACATTTATAAAAATGATTGTATATGTGTATGCATTCTTGTCCAGAATCCATTCCAGAACTGTATGTTTTGTTCAGCTGTTGTGTGTATTTTTAATCTAAAAAGTTGTTTTTCTTTTGTAACCTGAATGTTTTAGTAAGAGTACAGTTGTTTATGTTGTAGAAAGTCCCTCAGTTTGGAGTTGTCTGATATTTGCTCGTGGTTATATTCAAATAGTGTATTTTTAAAAAGACTATCCTGGAAATAAGTGGTCTCTTTCTTAAGGAATCCTGTTCTAAAGTGCATAAAACCTATTTACCCCAAGATTAATGGTGATAACTTTGATCATGAGGTCGAAGTACTCAGTGCTAGATCTTTTCATCATAAAATTTCTGTTATTTCCTTGTAATTAGTAAATCTAGTTCAGAATTTTAGTGATTCAAATGACATAACCAGCTTATAGATGCTGGGAGGTTCTCCCAGCTCCAGAAATTTCTTACATCAGTGTTCTAATACACAGAAGTTCCTAATGAGCTTATGATTTTAGAAGTACTTAGCTAATAGTGTTGTAATGTTTTACTAAGACTACTCTTTCTAACCTGACCCAGACACAACAGAAATAGGAGCTATACAGATTTTGTTAACATACACACTACCGTTCCTGTGTTAGGTAGAATATCCTGTAGAAAGACATGAGGCTGCTAGTATCACTCACTCAGGATTGATTTAAGACAATGAAAATAATTAATGACCCAGCCATGGAATATTAGAACATTTTGGAAGCCAGACAGAGGAGACGGTACTGAGCTGTTGAAAGTAAGGTTTTCAAGGATGAGTAGGAATTACTAGGTAGACAAGAGGAAGAGTGATAGTCTGAGAAGAAGAAAGAATGGATTCAAAGCATAGAGGCATTGTCTTTAAACACATAGCATGGTGTTTGAAATATGGATGAGATGGTGCTAAAATCAAGGTAGTGTCACAAAATAATTATAAATTCTTTAATGTGAAACTAATTTGTTTTATAAACTTTGGCCTAAAACGCAGTACGAAGGGGTAAGGGGTCCAATATGGACCTGGTTTGCTAATAGGGAAAAGGAAGAATTTTAAGAAAGGAATCAACATAGTAAGATTTATGTCTAAGAATGACCACTCAGAGGACAATGTGAAAAATTAATTAGAGGCAAGGTCATGAGTTAGGACTAACTAGAGGGCTATTTGTAAAGGTCCGGGTGAATAAGAACGAGACAAGTTTGAGCTAAAAGTAGTGTCTGTAAAACCTGGTAACTGCGTAGTTTGGGAGGTAAAGAAAGAAGACTGTAAGATTATGTCTCCGTTTCTGGCTTGTGCAACTGGCAGTAGGTCTTAACAATCACTGTTAATATTAATTCAGGAAGTACAGAAGAAACTACAGGTTGAAGAATTAATGAGTGCAGTTGAGTTTGAGGTAGCTCAAGTAGAGATGTTTACATTCATCTGGATAAATGTGTCTTCAGCACAGGAACCATCAGCGGAGGAGAATGTTGGAGAGTACTGAGAAGTAAACCCACAGATAGGTGGGTTTAGTCTTCAGATAGGGTGATTAGTCTTCAGTAGAAAAGGGAAACCTGAGGAAAGTAACAAAGCAGAAAGTGCAGAGGCTGATTTTAGAACATATATGTATATAGTTAAAATGATTCTGAGATGTATGAATGACTACTGGTCCCATCTTACGTATGAGGAAACCGGTGATCTGGAAAATAGCTTTATTAGCAAGAATAGGGTACTAAGTGCATTGCCTTTTTAAAAAAATGTTTTCAAGGACATTTTTAAAGAAGGTAGCTTTTATAGCGTTGACTTCTTTGCAGCACCTTATTTCTTAGTGTTATTTGGTTCATTTAAAGTGGTGATTCATAATATATGCAAGCATCCCAGGTATCCTTTGGAAATTAGAGGAAAGACTTTTATAAACTAGACATTTAATTGAAATCAAACTTATGTATTTCTCCTGTAGGTGAATAGATAGTAACTTTGTCTTTATTTCACTTTGATCTTTACATTTGTTTCTCACATACTAATTAAATTACTTTTTAATTTTTAGATGGAAGAGGAACCATTTAACCCAGACTATGTTGAAGTAGACAGAGTGTTGGAAGTTTCGTTTTGTGAAGATAAGGATACTGGTGAGGTAAATATTTCAGAAAAATATTCTTTAAAGAAGAAAATTCTAGAGCTCTCTAAACGGTAAAATGGTGATTTTTGAACCCTAATGACCTTAAAGGAAACATTGGTGCATAGTGATTAAGTGCTGTATCTGCTAACCTAATGTCAGCAGTTCAGATCTGCCAGGTGCTCCTTGGAAACTCTGGAGCAGTTCTGCCCTGTCCTATAGTGTCACTATGAGTTGGAATTGACTGTGTGGCACTAGGCTTGGGTTAATGACCTGAAAACCAAAGTAAATGTATTTTTCTTTTCTTTTTTTTTTGTTAACATAGATTAGTGTATTTAAACTCTTTCTAATTAGTCCATATTTAAGCTGTTTCTATTCCTCTCTATTTCACAAGGGTAAAATGAAAAAAAATTTTCTTTACAGCCTGTTATTTACTACTTAGTAAAGTGGTGCTCATTGCCATATGAAGATAGTACTTGGGAACTAAAAGAAGATGTAGATCTTGCAAAAATAGAAGAGTTTGAACAGTTGCAAGCTTCACGGCCTGACACAAGACACTTGGTAAGAGTCTGTCTCAGACAGCTGAATGAAGTCTTAGCATTTATTCAGCAGATTTAATGTCAGTTTTGAAATTTGAATTTAGTTCTTACTGTACAATTAATACTTTATTCTTTTTAATTACTGTATCACTATGAGTTGGAATTGACTTGAAAGCAGTAGGTTTGGTTTTTGGTTTTGTATTGTTATGTGTATTAACTGTTCCTCCATTAGTGAGTATTCCAGGGGTTGGTTGGTTGGTTGGTTGCTATTATAAAAAATCCTGTATTTGAAATTCTCGAGCCTTTTTGTAAGTTTCTGTGGATAAATTTGAAATGTAATTGTGTGGTCAGTGTGTATATACATTTAAAATTTTTCCTAGGTATTCAAGTTTCCCTCTTGAAGTTACTCTAGTTAACATTTCTTCCCAATCTCTGAATTTTAAAGTTTTCTCACTACTCTTCTCTCAAGTTATTTACGTAAATGTCAGTGATAAATCAGTGCTATCAGTGATATTTATGTAAATGTAAGCCCTAATCTATAGTGCACAGTTTTCTATTCAAAGATGTCCCATATGTACTCACTTTTCCTTCTTTTGTGCTGTCTAATTATTTCTCGCTAACTAGATAGCTTAACTGCTGTAGTTGTTTCTGTTGTCATTAAGTGCCATTAAGTTGATTGCAACTCTTAAGAGACCCTCCACACAGCAGAATGAAACATTGCCCAGTCCCGTGTCGTCCTCATAGTTGTTAGTGTGAGCCCGTTGTTGCAGCCACTGTATCAATCCATCTTACTGAGGGTCTTCCTCATTCTCACTCACCCTCTACATACAAATCATGATGTCCTTCTGCAGGGTCTGTTTCCACCTGAGAGAGTCTCCAGAATCATATCACCCTTGCTTCTGAGGAGCGTTCTGCCTATACTTCTTCCAAGACAGATTTATTCATCCTTTTGACAGTCTGTGATATATTCACTATTTTTCACCAACACTGTAGTTCCAATTGATCAGTTATTCTGTCTTTGTCCAGATTTTGCATGCATATGAGGCAATTAAAATACCATGGCTTGGGACAGATGTGTCTTAGTCATCAAAATGTCGTCTTTGCTTTATAACAGTGAATAAGGTCTTTTGCAGCAGATTTGTCCAATGCCATGTGTTTTATTTCTTGACTACTGCTTCCATGGGCATTGATTGTGGATCCAAAGTAAGTTCAAATCTTTGATGACTTCACCATTTTCTTTGTTTATCATGATATTGCTTATTGGTGGACAGACTTCAGTGGAGCTTCCAGACTGTGACAGACTAGGACAAAGGACCTGGAGATCTCCTTCTGAAAAAAGTTGACCAGTGGAAACTATGAATATCAGCAGAGTATTGTACAATACAGTGCCAGAAATCGGACCTGTCACTTGGAAGACACTGAATGTGACTGGCAATGAGCTGCCTCTTCAAAGGATAGTCAACCTTAATGACATGGATGGAATAAAGCTTTTAAGATCTTGACTAACTGATGTGACGCTGCTTAAAATAAGACGAAACAGCTGCAAACATCCCTTAGTATTCAGAATGTGGAATGTTCCAAGTAAGAATCAAGAAGAAGTGGAAGTTGTCAGAAATGAAATAGAATGCTTGAAGCTTGATATCCTGGGCATTAGTGAGCTGAAATGGACTGGTATTGACCACTTTCAGTAGGACAATGATATGGAATACTATGGCAGAATAACCGATTGAAAGAACAGTAACATCACATTCATTGTCAAAAAGAACATCTTAAGATCCATCCTAAATACAATAATGAATATGTGACAGGACAGTATCCCTAAGCTTACAAGGATGATCCCTTAGTATGACTGTTACCCCAGTTAACATGCAAACTGTTAGTTCCAAAGATGAGAAATTGAAGGTTTTTACCAACTTCTGCCTGAAATTGATTAAACATGCAACTGAGATACACTGATAATCACTAACGATTGGAATCAAAAAGTTAGAAACAAAGAAGGAGCAATGAAAATATGGCTTTGACAATAAAAACCATGCCAGACGTCACATAATAGAATTTTGCAAGCCAACAATTCATTGAAAATAACTTTTTCACCAACAGTCTATACATGTTGACACTGCTGTATGAAATGCACAGAAATCAAATAGACAGCATGTGTGGAAACAGACAATGGAGGATCTCAGTATCGTCAGAACAAGGCCAGGGCCTAACAGCAGAACAGACCATCAGTTATGCTTATTAAGTTCAAGTCAAGCTGAAGAAAATTAAAACAAGTGTACGAGAGCCAAAGTATGAACTTTTTAGTGTATCCCATCGCAAAATAGATTTAATACATTGAACTCTTAATGACTGAACACCAGATGAGTTGTGGGATGGCATCAAGGATATCAAAATGAGGAAAGCAAAAGGTCACTAAAATGAAAGACTAAAATGAATTTCAGAAGATGTGGAAAATTGTTCTCCAATGTAACGATGTATGGCAGTTCAGTTCATGAGCTTGCTACTGTGTGCTGACATTGGCAGCACTGTAAAAACAACTCAGTAAGGTTTCATAACCTTGGCATATCAGTGTCTGACAGCTGTATTCATGTTGCTATGTGGCCATATCCTGCTAAGTGGTGTTCATTATTGTTGCATGTTTCTGCTTGCTGTTGGGAGAATGTCGCAGCTTGAATTAGAGCGATGAACAAACATTAAATTTCATGTTAAACTTGGCAGAAGTGGAAGTGAAATCAAGAACATGTCAGTCTGATTTCTTGGGGATAATGCCATGAAGAAAACGGCAATGTACAAATGGATTAAGCGTTTTTCTAAGGAGGAGAAAGCGTTACTGATGAAGAGAGATCAAGGCAGCCAGTAACTGCCAAAAACATTGCAAAAATTTGTTGAATTGTGTGTCAAAGTCATCACTGACTGTGAGAAGCATAGCAAACCAAGTAAACAGTGCTAGAGAAACAGGAAAATCTTAACAGAAAATCATGGCATGAGAAAGGTGTGGTCTTGAAGGAATTCAGCGGTGAATAACAGCAAAGGAAAGCCAAAGTTTGCAGTGAACCTTTTGGAGAGGCACAACAATGTTTGGGGCCCTGTTACCACTGGGGATGAAATGTGGGTGTACCAATATGACCCTGAAACAAAGCATCAAAGCGCACAATGAAGTCAGCCAATTCTCTACGACTGAAAAAGTTTCATCAGTCCAAATCAAGAGTCAAAATGATGTTGCTAACCTTTTTTTCATGTCGGAGGGATTGTTCATTATAAGTTTGTACCAGTGGGACAAACAGTTAACCAAGTTTACTATTTGGAAGTGCTGAAAAGGCAATGTGACAAAGTTAGACAAAAAAAAACCTGGAGTTTTTCGCCAATAAACACATAACTGCATTGGAACAGGAACACCCTACCTACCCACCTTATCTGACTCCCAGTGACTTTTCTGTTCCCAAAGCTAAAGGAAATATTGAAAGGAAGACATTTTAATGATGTTCAGGGCATCAAGGGCAGATAATACAATGACACTAGTGGCCATTACTGAAAAAGCCGCAGTCGCTTTGAAGGTTGAACTGGCTGCTGGCATCGATGCATAGCTTCCCAAGGGGAATACTTCAGAGGTGACCATAGTGATACCATACTCAGCAGTTAGGTATGTAGCACTCTTTCTAGGATGAGTGTGTGAACTTAATTGTCAGACTCAGAGTTGCTGAAGCAAATGAAAGAAAGGATGGAGTAAAAGACCTGAAACCATAATGGAAGAACATGCCTAGCATTTCTCAAGCTCAAAGAACTGAAGGAAAAAAATCAAGCCTCTAGTTGCGTGCAGTATTGCAGGATTCTACAGAGAATAGAGTGAACAAAGGAGGAAGAAGCATCGAAACAAGATGAACTTACTACACAGCAACACTGTACAAAAAAGAAACGGTCCATGTTCAACCATTTCATGAGCTAGCATAAGTTCGAAACTGATGGTACTGAAGGCATTGGCGAAAAAGAGGGCTGCAGGAACTGACAGAACGTCAGTTGAGATGTTTCAGTGAACAGATGCAGTGCTGGAAATGCCCTCTCATTAATTCTAAGAAATCTGAGAAACAGGTACCTGTCAAACCAAGTGAAAGAGATCCCTATTTGTGGTTATCCCATAGAAAAATGATCCAATGTGATGTGAAAATTATCAAACAGTATCATTAATATCAAATGGAAGTAAAAGGGTATAGGAGAATTTGGTACTGTGAGAGTAGGGTGCTGCTCTGCACTGACAAGAAGCTACCAAAATTCAAGCTAGATACAGAAGTGGACATGTAACAAGGAATATTGTTGCTGGTATCAGATGGATCTTGGCTAAAAGCAGAAAATACAAGGAAGATGTCTACTTGGGTTTTATTGATGGTGCAAAAGGATTCAGCTGTGGATCATAACAAGTTATGGATGACATTGAAAAGAATGGGAATTCCAGAACAGTTAATTATGTTTATATGGAAATTGTACACAGACCCAAAAGGCTTTCACTCAAACAGAACATGGGAACACTTAACGGTATAAAATCAGCGAAAGTGTGCATCAGGGTTGTGGCCTTCCTCCATACTTAAGCAATCTGTATACTGAACAAATAATCCAAGAAGGCGAACTCTATGAACATGAGGCATCAGAATTGGGGGAGAACATTAACAACCTGTAGTATACAAATGATACAAGATTGTTGAAAGCTACCTACTGTCGTCAAGACAATTCCAACTCATAATGACCCTATAGGGCATAGTGAAACTGCTCTGTAGAGTTTCCAGGGAGCACCTGGTAGATCAGAACCTCCTGCTGTTTGGTTAGCAGATGTAAGCACTTATCTACTATGCCACCAAGGTTTCTTGTTGCAAGTTAAGAGAACTTG
Source organism: Heterohyrax brucei (assembly GCA_028571685.1). Lineage (NCBI taxonomy): Eukaryota > Metazoa > Chordata > Mammalia > Hyracoidea > Procaviidae > Heterohyrax > Heterohyrax brucei. The sequence goes on along the minus strand of CM053161.1, from coordinate 69,886,915 downwards.
AAACACGTAGTGATGAAGATCAAAGACTACAGCCTTCAGAATGGATTATACCTCTCCTTTCATAGTAGCTTTATTTTTAGAAGAACCTTTCATACAGAATGTTGTTAAATTAGGTACACTGATTTTTTTATTGACTTCAAATATGTCTGTCCTCCTTCCCTGCCAAAGGCAGTTGAATAGGTTTTTTATTTTTCTACTGCAGAAACTGGAAGTCTATAAAGCTATGGCATATTGTAATATTGCTAATTAAGTACATTTTTACTTTTGTTTATTTCAGAATTTAGGATTGTTACCTTATGAATTCATTAGTGTCAGCCAAACCACAAGAAATCTACATTGAGGAGACATACTATGATTTTTTTTTTGACCTGTTCTTTTAAATTTTATCTGGCTACTGAAATTTCTTCACTAAAGTTGTCGTTTATATTTGAACAGAGAGGATCATGTCAGTTTGAGATTAGCAACAGACTGAGGAAGACTGCCATTACAAATGTGGAGTAGTAAAGTTAAAAAAAGGAAGTAAATATTCCATGGAAGAGATCATACTGTGTTTATAATAATTAAGACTTTCTGGTCTCCTTACTGTTTTCTCCCAGTGGTGCTCATAGGCTGCTGCCAGTTATACAGCAGCTTACCTCAGTTCCTTTTTACTTCCGAATGCCTTTCCTTGAACCAGGAAACTGAAGCTACAGGTAGTACAGAGACGAATGAGTTAAGGGATGTTGTGGAAAGGAAAGGTTTTCTTTTTGGAGTGGGGACTGCTTCTTGATGATAACCTAGTGTTTAGCCTCAAGTAAGCCATTTCTTTAGACAGTGGTTCTCAAGCACAGGTGCACATCAGAGCCACTTGGGAATCTTTTCAAACATTAGGAGATGACTGAAGAAGAAAATCCCTTGAGAGTGGAATCCAGACGTGCAATTTGGATGCCCTGCTAGGGAAAATCACTGCCACATCTGTGTGGGGTGCTCCTTGTTGAGTGGGATTCAGCCGGTGAAATTAAACCCCTTAATGAATATAAAACTAATTTGACCAAAAAATGAAGCTCTCTCATTGTTAAGTAATATAGCACTTAAATTGTGAAGAATATTTTTAGAGTTCCTCGAGTAAAATTTCTACCAGACCCATAATAATGAAATACTAATGGTGATTGAATTGCTAAGAAAACTATGTATATAATTTAATGTGAAACTTATTTTAAGCAGGACTTCGATAAATATTACATTATTTTAAGGTTCGTTGGATATCATTTTAAAACTATTTTCCTTAGTAAGTCCTAAGTTGAATACCTATTCTGTTTTCATTATGTTTTTGTTGAGTAGTAACCAAAAAAATAAGTAAACCAAACTTGAGTAAATTCTGACTCAGTGTAATTTTTAAAGCAGGAGACAACAGGTGTCTTAGGCTGGGTTTTCTAGGGAAGCAAAACCAGTAACACGTGTAGGTACAAGGAAAGATTTATAACATATATATATAGACAGATAGATAGATACAAATATAGGAAACAGCTCACGTAATCACAGAAGCTGAATATCCCAAGCTCTGGCACAAGCCTCACGTGTCCACGGAAACTGAGGAACCCAAGGTCGGCAAGTCAGAGACCAGAGTTGCAGATCACTGGTTGTATAGGTCAGTGGATCCCAAGCTAGTGGCAAGACGAAGTGACAGAGGCTGGCGAACCCAGGATCGGCAGGTCAGGGAGCAGGACTGGGCAGAGGCTGGCGAGCGCAGGATTGGCAGGTCAGGGAGCAGGACTCTCAAGTGCCGACTGTAAGGACTGATGAGCCCAACAGCTGCTAGCTCAAGTCCCGGAACCAGACACTGGAACCAGAGAGCAGGAGCTCCTGGCCATGTGAGCGATCAGCCGCCGTAGTCCAGGGTCACGAGATGAGAGCCGAGGGGCAGGGAGCCACCACAAACCCCGCCCTGCCACTTAATACAGCAGCCAAATAGGTAGTAGCCAAGTTGACATAATCCTGACCACCACAACAGGTAACATTTTGTGTACTTCTCTGAAACATTTCGCCTTACAAAGATCTAGATCCTACTCCCTGCTAATTAGAATCAAGGTCAGTGTTAACATCTCCACTTGCGCAGCAGTCTCCAAAAAGTTTATGCCTTAACTGTACAAAAGTTTTTACTGCTGAGAAAGAAAAATTAAATTTAAGTAAATATAACTATATGAACGACTGTCTGTACATGTGTGTATATATATATGTACATATTGCTATGTTTGTGCTTTTGTGTTTCTATTAATAAAAATGCTTTATATCAATTTTTTTATTCTTTGTTGCCATTTATCTACGCGGTTCCTGCCTAAAACAGTTAGATTTGACTAATAAACACTTTTAAACAAACAAACAGAAAGAAATGCTTTATACCATGAATATCAAAAGTGTCATACAGATAGATGTATGGTAGATGTAAAAATGCGAAAAAATGTGATATGCTACCTCACTTCTTTTTAAAAATATATTTACAATTGTAATTTAAAATTACAAATGTAATTTAAAAGTTACATTTACAGATTGAAATGCTATGCAGTAAACTATACATATTTAAAGTATTCAGTTTTATAGCTCTTGATATGTGAATACATCACCACATGAAGATAACAAGTGTGTGTTAGGTCTTGTGTGAGTAAGAATCAACTCAGTGGCGGTAGGTTTGGCTTTTGTATACTCTTGTAGTGTTTGACAAGTTGTTCATCCATTTACCAAGTGTTAAGGATCTCTGTTTTTTCTAGTTTTTGAATATGAAAACTAAGCTTATATGAACATTTCCTTACAAATCTTTGTGTGAACATGTGAATTTAGTTTGTCTTAGGTAAATATCTAGGAATAAAAGGGTTTTGTCACATGGTCAGTGTATGTTTAGCTTTTTAAAAAACTGCTAAACTGTTTCTTAGTGGTCATACTGTTGTATACTGATGCCAGTAGTCTTCAAATCCCTTACAAAGCTTGGCATCTTTTTCTAGTAGGTGTGTAGTGGTACCTCATTGTGATTTTAATTTGCATTTTCCTAATTATTAATGATACTAAGCATCTTTTCACATGCCTTTTTTGGTTTTTATTTCTGATACAGTGTTCAAATATGTTGCCCATTTTTATTGGCTTTTTTTAATTAAGTTACAAGGATTATGTTATATACCATATTTTTATGCGAATAATGCACACATACTGCATTTGTTTGCCATTTGCATCCTCCCTCTATGAGGTATTTTCATACATGTGCTGTGCTAATTTATTTTTTACAGTAATATATATATTTCTAAATTTGTCATAGTGGCTTACAGAAATACCTTACAGGGCTAAGCATGCAGTTACAAACAAATGTAGAAGGCACATTATTTACATTGAACTATGATCTCTGATTTACAAATGTTTTTTTCCCGGTCTGTGGCTTGTTATTTTATTATCTTAACAATATTTTTGAAGCACCAAACTTACAAATTTAGATGAATTCCAGTTTATCTGTCTTTTTTTCAGGATTATCCTTGTCATGTTTTATCTGAGAAGTCCTTGCATCACTAGAGATCACAAAGTTTTTCTCGTGCGACTTTTAGAAATATTATGTTATGCTTAGATCTGGGATCCATTTTTGTTAATTTTTATATAGAGTGCAATGTGTGCATTAATGTATACATCCTGTATATGGATACCAGTTGTTCCCACAGCGTTGATTGAAATAATTGTATTTTCTTCACTGAGTTGCCTTTGCAACTTTGTCAAAAATAAATGGATCATGTACATCTGGATATATTTCAGAACCTCTTTACTGTTCCACTGGTATATTTCCCATTTTTCAGGAAATATTTTTCCTATTTCTGTAGTGTTGATTGCTCTAACTTTGACAAGTCTAAATCAGTCAGTGTAAGTCATCCAGCTTTTGTTTTTCTCCTAGTTGTTTTGTCCATACTAGATACCTTACTTTTCATAAGATTTTAGAATCTGTTTGTCTACTTCCACAGAAACATTGGTGGGATAGTGTATGAGATTGTGTTGAGTCAACTCAATTCAGAAGGAATTTCTTAATGGTGTTGAGTCTTGCAGTCTGTCATCGTGGTAAATCTCTCCATTTTTTTTTAGGTCTTTAATTTCTCTCAGCAGGGTTTTATAGTTTTAAATGTATAGGTTGTGTACTCTTTTATAAGATTTATTCCTAAATATTTCATATGTTGGACCCTTATGAAACAGTGTTGTTTTAAATGATATTACTAGAATATAGGTTGCAACTGACTTTTTATGTTTTATATTTATCACAAACTTGCTGATTGTAGTAGCTTTTTGTAGGTTACATAGGATTTTCTACATAGAAAATCATAGTTTCTATGATTAAAGAGAGTTTTATTTCTTACTTTCTAGTCTTGATGAATTTATTTCTTTTTCTTGGTACATCACACTGCCTAGAACCTCCATTGCATTGTTGAGTAGCAGTAATGACAGTGGACATTCTTAACTTTTTTCATTAAGTATGGTATTAGCTGTATGTCTTTTGTAGATGCATTTTTATCAGGTTAAACCAAAAAAAAGAAAACCCATTGCTGTGGAAGTCAGTTCTGAGTCTTAGCAATCCTATAGGTTAAGTTTCCTTCTAGTCACAGTTTGATGAGAGTTCTTTTCAGAAATAGATTTTGTATTTTCTTCATCTGTTGAGCTTATCATATTACTTTTCTAGTCTATTGATAAACATTAATTTTCAAATTTAAACCAACCTTCTATGCTTGAGGAAGATCCCTTTTGATCATATTACATACATTAATCTTTATAATATTATATTCCATGGTATAATATTGTTAAGAATTTTTGCAACTATGTTCATGAGGAACAGTGATCTGTAGTTTCTTGTAACATCTTTGTCTGATTTTGCTATTGGGACAATACTAGCCTCATAGAATGAGTTACCCTCACTTATTAGTCAGTTTGTTGTGCTGTGGGGACTGGTGTTGCAATGATGCTAGACGCTATGCCACTGGTGTTCAGATACCAGTAGGGTCACCCATGGCAGATAGGTTTCAGCTGAGATTCCATACTGAGACAGACTAGGAAGGACCCAACAGTCTAGTTCTGAAAAGAATTAGCTAGCAAAAATCTTAAGAATAGCATTAGTGCATTATATAATACAGTGCCAGAAAATGAGCTCCTCAGGTTGAAGGCACTCTAAAGATGACTGGGGAAGAAGAGCTCCCTCCTCGAAGTAGAGTTGACCTTAATGATGTGGATGGAGTCCAGTTTTGATCACCTTCATGTGATGATGTGGCAAAATTCAAAATGAGAAGAAACACCAGCAAACATCCATTAATAACAGAATGTGAAATGTACAGAGTACATCAGAATTTCTCAAAAAGGGAACACATAAACATCAATATCCTAGGCATTAGTGAGCTAAAATGGACTGATGTTGGCCCTTTTGAATCAGAATCACATGGTATACCATGCCAGGAATGACAGTTTAAAGAGATGTGGTGTCATATTCGTTATCAAAAAGAATATTTTAAGATCTATCTTCGACTCAGTGGCAATTTTGTTGTTGTTTTTTTTTTTTAAGATCTTTCTTGAAGTACAGTTCTCTTAAGTGATAAATACTCATATGCCTACAAGGAAGACCTGTTAATGCAGCTGCTATTCTTCATTACCACCAATCACTACCGCCAAAGATGAAGAAATTGAAGATTTATACCAGCTTCTGTAGTCCACAATTGACCACATATGCAGTCAGGATATATTGATAATTACAGTGATTGAATACAAAAGTTGGAAACAAGAAGTATCAGTATTTGGAAAATGTGGCTTTGGTGATAGAAATGATGCCGGAGATCACATGATAGAATTTTGCAAGACCAACATCTTTATTGTAAAGACCTTGTTTCACCAATGTAAGCAGTGACTAGAAACATGGACCGCCCCCCCAGCCAGAATATGTGGGAATCAAATTGACTACATTTGTGGAAAGAGACAGTAGAGAAGCTCAATTGCCAAAAAGCCAAGTGCCATTTCAGTATCATCAGTCAAAACAAGGCCACATGCCCACTGCAGCACAAACCATCAGTTGCTCATATGCAAGTTCAAAGTGAAACCAAAAAAAATTAGAACAAGTCTACGAGAGCCAAATATGACCTTGAGTATGTCCCACATGAGTTTAGACACCATCTTAAGAATAGATTAGATGCATTGAACACTAATATCCAAAGACCAGATGAGTTATGAAATGACATGAAAAACATCATACATGAGGAAGCTCAGGTCATTAAAAACATAGGAAAGAAAGAAAAAAATTGAATGTCAGAAGGGACTCTGAAACTTGCTGTTGAATGTTGGGTCACTGAAGCAAAAGGAAGAAATGGTGAAGGAAAATAGCAAAATGAAATATTATGACATTTGCAAAAAACTGGAAATATAAAACCAAAAGGAAGAACATGTTCAGCATTTGTCAGCATGAAAGAATTGAAGAAGAAAATTAAAGTCTCGAGCAATAGTGAAGGATTCTACAAGGAAAATACTAAACACAGGAAGTATCAGAACAAGATTGAAAAATCACACAGTCATTATATCAGAAAGAATTTGTCAGTGTTCAACCATTTCAAGAGGAACTGATGATCAGGAACCAATGGTACTGAGGGAAAAAGTCAAAGTTACATTGAAGGTATTGGTGAAAAACAAGGATCTAAGAATTTGTGGAATATGAATTGAGATGTTTCAATGAATGGATACAGTCTGTAAGTGCTTGGTCATCTATGCCAAGAAATTTGGAGGACAGAGACCTGGCCAACTCACAGGAAGAGATCTATACTTTCATCTATTCACAAGAGAGGTGATTGAACCAAATGCAGAAATTAACAAAAAATATCATTAATACCAGACACAGGTAGAATTTTGCTAGAGGTCATTCAAAAGCAGCTGCAGCAGTATATTGACAGGAAACTGCCAAATACTGAAGCCAACTTCAGAGGGGGACATGAAGCCAGGGATAATGTTGCTGACGTCAAATGGATCTTGGCTCAGAACAAAGATATTTACCTGTAATTTATTGACAGTGTGAAAGCATTCAACTATGTAAATTATAACACGTTACAGGTAACATTGTAGAGAATGGGAATACCAGAACACTGAACTGTGCACCTGAGGAATCTGTACATTGATCAAGAGGCAGTCATTTGAAAAGAAAAGAGGGAACTGCATTGTTTAAAGACAGGAAAGGTGTGTGTCAGGGTTGTATCCTTTCACCTTTTCAATCTGTATGCCCAGCAGGTAATTCAAGAAACTGGATTGTGTGAAGAAGAACAGGGGATCAGGATTAGATGAAGATTCATTAACAACCTGTGTTACACTGATGAACAGCCTTGCTTGCTGAAAGTGAAGAGAACTTGAAACACTTAAAGATCAAAGACTACAGCTTTCATTATGGATTAAACCTCAATATCAAGAAGATAGAAATCCTGGCAACTGGGCCAGTAAGTAACATCATGATAAATGGAAAAAACATTTGAGATTGTCAGAGATTTACTTGGTTCCACAATCAGTGCCCATGGAGACAGCAGTCAAGAAATCAAAAGATGGATTGGGAAGATCTGCTGTAAAAGTCCATTTTAAAGTATTGAAAAAATGTTATTTCAGAGACTGAGGTACAGCTGACGAAAGCCATGGTGTTTTCGGTTACAGCACCTACGTGTCAAAGCCGGACAGTGAGTAAGGAAGACGGAAGGAGAACTGACACTTGTGAGTTCTGGTGCTCGAGAAGAATGCAGTATATATCATGGACTTCCAAAAGAACAAACAGATAATGTTCTGGAAAAGGGACAAACCAAGTGCTCCTTAGAAGCAAGGATGGTGAGACTGTATCTTACATGCTTTTGACATCTTGTCAGGAGGCATCAGTCCCTGGAGAAGGACATCATATTTGTGGAGAGTCAGTGAAAAAGAGGAAGACTTTCAATAAGATGAGTTAACAGGTGACTGCAACAACGTGCTTAAGCATAAGGACAGTTCACGGACATGGCACAGGACAGGGCAGTGTTTTGTTCTGTTGTCAATAGGGTGGTTATAAGGCAGAACCACTTGAATGACACCTAACAGCAACAACGGAAGGAGTTTGGGAGTATTTCCTCATCAGTTTTCTGAAAGAGTTATGTAGGATTAATGTGGTTCTTTAGTATTTCTTAGAATTTACTTTAACATCATACAGTGTTATGCCTTTAGGATTATTTTAAAAGTAATACTTTTTTACTATTAATGAGACATGTTGGAAATCTGAAATATATGAGAAAAAAAATCTAATATTAATCATTCATTCTTTGTTTTTCCACAAAGGACCGGCCCCCTTCTAACATTTGGAAAAAAATAGATCAATCCAGGGACTACAAAAATGGCAACCAACTCAGGGAATACCAACTGGAAGGACTGAACTGGCTCTTGTTTAATTGGTATAATAGGTAAGTAGTGTGTCTTATCAGAAAAATTTGAGTGTGTGTTGTACTAGGTTTTTATATGTGCTAAAATATGTTAAGTGAGATAAGTACTGCTACTGCTATACTGTTATGGCTATACAGGCTTTGAAACATGAGTTTACTGCAAAAAAATAGATAAATTACAATATAAGATTTTAACTACAGTTGTATGCCCTAAGTGTGACCGATCAGAATAGAAGAAAGGTGTTAATACGATTAATGATTAAATTTGAAATACCTTTCTTAGGGCACTAAAATGTTTGCTATGTTACAGAAATTTTTTACGGAACACTTACTGACTTATACTGCAGTCTACTGATAATTGAGTCAGGTTAATGATTTGTCAGGTATTCTTGTAGGAATCAGACAGATCACTGTTTTTTAATGTAAGTCCTCATAGGTGAAGTATCAACTAGCAAGCAATTAAGAATAGAAAATAAAATACAGAACACTAATAATGAATTCTAAGTCACTGGGTGCTGCTCCAAACAGTTAAAGCACTTGACCAGTAACTGAAAGTTGGGCGGTTCCAATCTCCTGTCTCTTTGAAAGGTCACAACTTTTAAAAACTTTGTGAAGCAGTTTTCCTCGAGTGATGAGTCACTGACTGATGGCATCTAAAAACAGGTAGTAATAAATTAGCTTGTTCCTGTTAATTACTTCTGTTTCCAGTTGTTGAAAATGTTTTACAGAATATTAGATCATATTCTTTACTGAGGTGGAAAGACCATTGCAACGGAAGTAAAACATGGTACCATGATTCAGAAAATAGTAGTGCATACTGAAGAACAAATGAAGACAGTGTTATTAGTATTAAAAGCATAATTTGATATGGCGCCATGGTTCAGAATCATTTTTCTGTGTCTTTACTTCTCACATAATTTTTCTGGTTGTTAAACTTGGTAAGTGATGAGGCTCAGTGTGATTGAATTAGGTTGTCCCGTTATACGCAGAGGAGCGCCGGTTGCACAGGCATCAAGAACTTGGCTGCTAACAAAACAGCTGCAGTTCGAATCCACCAGCCACTCCTTAGAATCCCAGTGTGGCAGTTCTCTTCTGCTGTATAGGGTCACTATGAGTCAGTATCGACTTGATGGCAAGGGTTTTTTTTTTTTTAATTATATGTAGAAAGAATTATTTTTCCTCATTTTTGTTTTCTAAATACTGATCACTTTTTTCCAAACAGTGCCATTCAGGTAAAACATTTAACAGAACTCTTTCTCCCCACTTTGTGTCCCTTGTTACTGCCCTGTTTCATTTCCTACATTGCCTGTTTTAAACTTTTCATCATTTTCCTCAAGACTTTTGTCCCAACTCCTGTCTTCTTCACTCCTTTTAAGGTTTGCTTTAATGAGAAGCCCAGGCCCAGCAAGTGAATTGAATCAGCTTCTTCCCTGCCCTCACGGTCAGTCTTACAAACTGTGCCGCCATCCGTGGCGATTGTTATGTTCTCACTTCCACCTCAACTCTTACGTGGTATCTCAGTCCGTTTTCTCAGTTGTTATCCCTCGGTCTTGTCTCTTAAAGCTGCTCCTGAACACTCATATTATTCCTGCAGTCAGTGACCAAGATTGAGTCCAACCTGTCTGAGAAGGAAAATGACAGAACCTCTGTTGGCTCCCCTTGTGTGTTCCTAGCTCGAGTCCTTCTTGTAATTTCCTGGCTAAAACTTTAAAAAAGTTGTCTGTGCTGGCTCTCCCTATTTTCTCAGTTCTGATTCTTCTTTCAGTATGAGTCTGGATGTTGATACTGTTGCTTCTCTGAAAGTCTTGATTTTTCAGTGCACAGCATATTTTTGAATCCGCATGGTCATTTCTCTCTGCTGCATTGCTTTTGTGTTTACACCTTCCCCTACCAACTTCCATAATACAGTTATCTCTTAACTCGCTCGTACTTGCAGCCATTCCTTTCAGTTGTCTTTGCTGGTTTGTTGCCTCTGCTTGTCCTTTGAATGTTGCATTTTCTTGGCTAAGTTTCTCTCTTACAGCCCTCTTTATGTAATATATCCTCCACACACCCAGTGTATGCCTTCATTTACCAATAATATTCTAATGGTACATAATTTTATCTTTAAATAAGGCATCAATTTCAGTTCCAGGCCCATATTTCAGTTTGCTTAGGGTCGACTCGATGGCACTTGGCTTGGCTATCACTACTTGGATGTCTGTGTCAGTGATTATTTAAACAGAACAGATCCAAATTATCCTTATCGTTTCCTGTTTCCTCCGTATTAAATTTGCATTGCTCCATATCTTGCACCTTGGTCAATGATAACATAACCCACTTAGTCACTCAAACTGGAAATCTAGCTTTCATCCTATACTTCATACATCTAATTGATCACTAGGTCCAATTCATTCTAACTCAAAATTGACTCTTGTATCACTTCTCAGATCCTTTTAGCCATCCTCCCTTAGTCCAGACCCCACTCTTTTTTCCCTTAACAGTAACACTACTCTTGACTAGTGTCCCAGCTTCCACTTGCAAGACCTTCTAATGTCCACAGTACTATCATAGTAAAGTGTGAAATACAAGTCCAGTCTCATCAGGTTTATTTTAAAATACTTGATGACCCTATTGCATGTTAGAATGATACCTCACTTCCTTTATAAATGACCTCTGTTTATCTTCATAATCTTACCTGTTTTCACTCTTGCTTCAAAAAACCTATTAAATTCATGTAATTTAGAGGATAGCATTTTATACACCTCTGCTCCTTGGCTGTACCATCTGACAAATGTGTATACTTTAGTGACTTCTTTTCTGAACCCTTCCACCCCTGATAGCCAGATTTTGGCACTTAGCCTCTGAGGTTCATGGTGCACTTAATACTGACAGTTCTTAATCAGCTACACATAATAATCACTGGTGAGGTTTGTTTAAAAAATAATGGAATTTTTGACCCTTCTTCATTCACAGTGAATCAGAATCACAGGGGAAGAACCTGGTATCTGAATTTTTTTTTAAGCTTTGCAGGCTCCGTTAATACACAGCCAGGGTTGGAAACCAGTGCTGATTTGTGCTTCTGTGATAGCACATTACATGACTATTTACTTATTGATTTGCATGTCTGCTTCTCTAATAGATACAAGCCCCTGGAAGGCAGAGAACATGTTCTATTTCTTTTGTATCCCATCTTCTCGTACTGTCTCTGAGACATAGAAGGTATTTAATAAATGCTTCCTGAATGAATAATACATTTAGCTTGCCTTGCTTTTGCCATTTCACTCTTTTAAAAAGTAAACATTTTATAAATGGGATCTTTATTTTGGAGCTACAAAAATACATAGTTTCCCCTTTGCAGGATTTAATGAAATTATATTCTTCAACCTACTCTGCACTTCAGCACCTTTTATGTTTTTATAAATGCAAGTATTTTTTATTTGCTCTTTGATTATTTTAGTACACTGATCTTTAAAAATGTTGTAGTATACAGAAAAACCCAGTGTATGCATGGATAATATGTGTGTTTATTTCAGACGAAACTGCATTTTAGCAGATGAGATGGGTCTTGGCAAAACCATTCAGTCGATTACATTCCTCTACGAAATCCTTCTGACTGGTATCCGAGGACCTTTCCTGATTATCGCTCCGCTCTCCACTATCGCAAACTGGGAGAGAGAGTTTCGTACGTGGACAGATATCAATGTGGTGGTGTATCACGGGAGCCTGATCAGCCGACAGATGATACAGCAGTATGAGATGTACTTCCGGGACTCACAGGTGTGTCACTCGTCACTGCCTTTGTTATTTCATCTTGTAGTAAGATTGTGAAATGTCAGGTACATGCAAAAGCATTGTATATCAGCTGCTTTCAAATGTAGGCGACGTTTTAATTTTCTGCTTGGATCTCAGTTTAAGCTCTTTATCATATTTATGTTTCAGTTACTTTAGTGACCTAAGGGAATAATGACAAGAGAAGCCAGTTTCATGTCCTAGGTAACTCCAGAGATGGGCACTGATTTATGCACATGCTTGAATTTACTTGTATTACTTAAATTTTGTCAAACCAAAGTAGTTATTGTGCTGGTGGTGTTTAAGTACACATTAATTTTTAGAATAAAATTATCTCTTTTGATCTTCTACTTTTTCCTTATTAAAATTTAACTCAAATCTTCAGTGAAGACCATGGTTTTAAATGCCAATTGAAGTGGTATCATAGATTCTCTTTTGTGTTCTGCCGATCTTGATTTTAGACATTTGGTGTGCTGTTTCTGTACTGATATGAGCATACCTTAATTCTTTTTGCTCTTTAAGTTGGTCATTTTAGTGCTGCAGTGATTCGATGGTAGTGGTTCAGTGGTTACTTCTTTCCCTGTGTCTTAAAGACATTTTTTTTCTTTCACTTTGGCCTCTTAATCTTTAAGGAATTTGTTCTTTTTCTTCTAAATATAGAGCATAAAATTAAGAGATGATGGCCTGTGAAAGAATTGTCTAACTAAGTTAAAGCTAGAAAGCATGAAGTGCCACGCTGTAGGGTGGGATGTTTATTAAGAACCAAGAAAAAAAAATCAGTAAGAAAACAATTTGCAAAAAATTGTTCTTTTTAAAATTGAAAACAGTTTTTCACTGGGTACTCTGCCACAATAATGTCTATTTTTTTCGTTCACTAATAATTGTGTCCTGTAAGGATCATTTTAACACATAACCAGATGATGTGATATGATAGAGTGTATAGTAATATGTGTAGCCTTTACTTTATCCTTACAATTATAATTGCTTTTCTACCTATTTGGAGCTGTAAATGAACAAAGTCACTGATTTTTTTAAATTTTTTCCTCTAATATTTTGTAACCCCTACTAGCATGGTGGAAGCAATTAGATTTTTATCAAATCGAGAATCTATTTAGTCATTTATTATTTCCAGTCTTCCAAATACTGCCATCGTTGTATCTTTGGAGTATATGACATCTTAGGTTATAGTCTGACTTCCTTCATAGTGTTTTATTATTCTTGATGATATATTTGTAGACTTTCAGAGCTAACTGTATGGTTTGTAGATTTTCAGAGCTGGCTGCATGGTATTGTAAAAATGATCTAGTTCAGTCTTCTCATTTTTATAATACCCGCTGCCATCAAGTCAGGTCCGACTCATAGCAACCCTAGAGGTCAGATAGTACAACTAAAAATTTGGGAATTTAACAGATTGTTAACAAAGTCAATTTATTTTAATATCTATCTCATGAGTTGAATATAAATACAGTAAGAAAATGCTGGAAGATTCCTGATATGTGATAAGCTCAATAATAGATATTAAATATTATATCTGGTGGTAAATGTTAGAGATTGTAGAATTATATGAAGAAGTTATAAATTTCAAAAGGTATCATGTAATGAGGTAAATAGATCTGTACTTTAAGTAGAGATAAAAATTTTAGAGGTGGCTTTTTCAAATATATTTAAATATAAATCACTTGACTAACTTCTGCTTCTTCGTTATTGAATAGCTTAAAATCATGGTAGTTGTAAAATTTTGCCAAAAATTTGTTAAACTGCCCTGGAAAAGCACCCAAGGTGGTGACACTAATACATCAAATATTCATTGTTACTGTGTGTCAGACATTATGCTAAACAGCTTGCATGGATTATTTAGGTTTTGCAGTACTAACTTGGTAAAATAGCTCATACTCTGTCTATTTTAAAAATGAGGTTGAGGCATAAAGAAATTACATAGTTCCCGAAAATCGCAGAGAAAGACTGAGATTAATAAACATGAGTGAGTCCATCAGGAGCCTTTTCTTAAATTCTGTGGTATCTATTCAACTCAATGATCTGTTCCCAGTATTTTTTAGAACTGAATAAATGCCGTAGATTAATTCTTCATACTTATTTCAGTAATATTCTAATAGACGAATGGCTGCTTAGTGGCAGGTATATACACACAATCTAAAATTAGTCTGTGTATATTTACTCAAATAATATGTGCCTTCTATTTGTGTTAGTCTGCCAGTTGCCCCCCAAAGGAATTTTCTTTCATAAGTACTGCTGTACAGATTTTTTAAACATGTTAGTGAAAAACTAAATTCACGTAACACACTTACAAAAATACATTGTAGGAGGGTGGCAGGCACTGTTGGCAGATAACAGTTTTAAGGCATACATTATTTTCCTAAACATAGAGTAATTAAGCTAATAGAAATTAATATAAATTAGACTACATGATCTGTCTTAACCTTTTCTTTCTCTTAATCCCTAGGAGTTTTAATTTCCAAGTCCATTTAAGCAGTTTTTTTTATGTAGATTCTAGGATTTCATCCTCTACTCCTTCACTACCTGTACCTTCTTAATCCAGCTTACTGATTGCTTCTCATTTTCCTCATCTCTGAACTTTGGGGTGACCCGAAACTCAGTATTCATACTCTTTTTCTATCTGTGCTGATTGTCTTAGAGATTTCATCTTGTCTTATAACTTTCAATACCGTCTTTACATGGAAACTGCCCAATTGATACCACAAACCTCTTTTTTAGACAGAATCTTATCTAAGTGCTTCACTGGGGTATCTAATTAAAAAAAAACCAAGCCCACTGCTGTTGAGTCGATATCAACGTGTAGCAAACCTATAGCACAGAGTAGAGCTGCCACGTGGAGTTTTCAGGGAGCTCCTGGTGGTGTTGAACTGCCAACCTTTTGGTTAGCAGCTGTGGTAGTACTTAACCACTACCACTTGCAGAATTTCTGGGTATTTAATAGACATCCCAAGTTTAACTTGTCCAAAAACAAGATCCTGAACTTTCTTGTTTTGTAAACAACAACACCACTTTTAGCTCAAGTTAAAAATCTTGAAAGTCAAACTTGAATCTCCTCTTCATGCCACTCAACACCTCTCTGTTAGCAAATTCTGTTGCCTCTACCTTCACAGTATGTCCAGAAATGATACTTCTCATGGCTTCCACTGGTAATCTCTTGCTTGGATTATGACAGCTTCTTAACTAGTCTCCATGATCCTGTCCTTGACATTTCCATACTGTTCTCACCACAGCAGCCACAGTGACTTAAACATGTCAGATCATGACAGTTCTTGTCTCAGAATCCACCAGTAGCTTCTTGTTTCGAGGAAGAGCTGGTGGTTACAGCTTTCAAGTCCCTGCACACCTGCCTTGTCTCCTCGCTCATTTTGTTTCAGCTGGTCTGGCTCCTTTGCTGTTTTTTGAATACTGCCAAAGATACTCCGACATCTGGGCCTTACCTTTGCTTCTTCTGCCACTAATGCCTTCTCTAGATACCAGCCTGGCTTTCTCCCTCATCGTCAGGTCTTTGCTCATATATCATTTCTCAGTAATTTCTTCTCAACCACACTATATGAAATTGCAGTAATCCCCTCTGTCCCTGTACCGCCTATTCCATGTCTATGTTTTACTTTATTCCACAGCCCTTGCCACCTGCTAACTTACTTTTGTTGTTTTTTATTTGTTTTCTTAATGACTGTTATACATTAGAATCTTTTGAGATGTGCATCCACTTGAGTATTTTTTTTCACTTTTGTTTATTGCTGTGTCTCCAAAAACTAGCATGAGGTCTGGTGCATAGCTATTTGGTGAATGTTTTCAGAACAGATTATTTGGATGGCTAATTTTGCTGTTAGCTACTTAGTGGTCATTATATGGCTGAACTTAGGTTTGTAATTAATAAACATTCAGGTTGAAATCTCACCAGATTTTGTAGTGATCATTACTTTTTTCACCTAAAGTTGTTAGCACAACTTTGAAAAATTATATAAACACATTATCAGAGACAGCTTGTTGGCATACAATTATAAATTATGTAAGTGTACTGGCATCACTTTCAACAACATTCTTGAAAACATAGCAGTCTAATACAGTTTTAATTATAAACTCATTTAATGGAGTATCAGTGCATATGTGAAAATGTCGGTGGAAAATGTGTTATAGCAGATGTCACTAGATGCGTTTATATGCTTTTTGACATGAATTTTAAAATGCAGTTGACTGAGACCTTCTGACAAATTATTGTACCTGGTAATAAATTTCTAGGGACGTATCATTCGAGGAGCTTACAGATTCCAAGCCATTATCACTACTTTTGAAATGATCCTGGGAGGCTGTGGAGAACTGAATGCAATTGAATGGCGATGTGTGATTATTGATGAAGCACATAGGTTAAAAAATAAAAATTGTAAACTCCTGGAAGGTCTGAAACTCATGAATCTGGTAAGTAATTTAATGCTATTATTATGACTTAATTCAGTTTCTTCTGTATATTAAAATATCCAGTCATAGAACTAATGCTAAAAACTTACTATGATATAAATATATCTGGATACTATCTGAAAATTAAAATTTCTTGTTTTCATTACTACACAGAAATCTTACCTATTTTTTTAGTCTAACATTTTTTAACTTTGCTACAAAATGCTTTAGTAATTAATTTTTAGAATTAGGGGTGGGGAAGAAACCTCTCTACTGTTGAAAAGAAAATAAGACCATAAATTTTATGCCATCAATGTCTTAATGAATTCCCAAGGTTATAATATTTTTCAGGCAATTTATGATACATTACCTACACAATTCTACAAGCCTGGCATAAGTTGGGAAACCCTGGTGCTACCACCACTAACCAAAAAGTTGGCGGTTCTGATCCACCAGGAACTCCTTGGAAACTATGGGGCATTTCTGCTCTGTCCTGTGGAGTTACTATGAGTCAGAATCAACTCAGTGGCAGCAGGTTTTTTGTTTTGTTTTTCCTTTTAAGATATATTTGCGAGCCTTCGTAGGCCAGTATTTAAGAATTAGAACAGGAGAAGGCTGCTAACCGAAAATCTGGCCGTTGGCCTCTACCAGCTACCCTTTGGAAGCCCTGTGGAGCAGTTGTCCTCTGCCTCACTGGGCCACTATGATTTGGAATCGACACAATACTGGATTTAGTTTTTTTTGGTAACATGCGTTAGTTATAGCAGATGAATACAATTTTTAAAAATCATCTTCTTGTTTGTATATTTACTGCTTTCACAAAAAGATTTCATTTTATATTTTGATTTTTAATGGAATCACATCATTAATGCATTAGCACTTGAGCAAATAGCTCAAACATGCAAAAAATCAGAAGGCCCATTTCTTTAGTTCCTCCCCAGCTGCCTCGTACCCAAGTAAGCTTCCTCTTCTTGTATTTACAGTTTGGTGTATATTTTTTTTGTATGACTCATTAACATTTACACATAGATGATGCAGACATAATATACAGATAATTTAATTTTGGAATTTAATGTTACCAAATTTTGTAATTATTCATGATGCCCATGATTAAACATTTCCTGTGTTTATTTACTTCTGTTACTGCTGTGGCATCCTGGTGGCAGAGCGTTACAGATCTCAACTGCTCACCAAGAAGTTGGCCATTCAGATCCACCAGCTGCTCCCTGGAAACCTATAGGGTTTCTGTGAGTTGGAATTGATGACAACATATTTGGGTTTTTTGTTTGTTTTTGTTTTTTTTGTGTTGTTGCTGCTGTGTTTGATTTTTAAAGACAGGTATATTTTGAATTGAATCTGGAAAATTTTGATCAGAAAAATATTTCCTTTTCAGACACTAAGCATTTGAGAACCCAAGTTCACTTTTATATCATTTTATTATTTTGGTGTTTAATGTGAATTATTCTTGTTTTTTTTTTTTTTTTTTAATAGGAACACAAGGTGCTTTTGACTGGTACACCTCTCCAAAATACAGTTGAAGAGTTATTCAGTCTTCTTCATTTTCTCGAACCCTTAAGGTTTCCTTCCGAATCAACATTTATGCAAGAATTTGGAGATCTGAAAACGGAAGAACAGGTATTCTATTGCCCTTTCAAATTTATTACAGTTGTAATTAATTTGTGTGTGTAATTGTGTGTGCACATATGTTAAATACCTTCTTACCATTTTTTATGTAGGTGCAGAAACTTCAGGCTATTCTGAAACCAATGATGCTGAGGCGATTGAAAGAAGATGTGGAGAAGAAGTTGGCCCCTAAGGAAGAAACCATCATTGAAGTAGAACTTACTAACATTCAGAAGAAATACTACCGGGCTATTTTGGAGAAGAACTTCTCATTTTTATCTAAAGGAGCAGGACAAACAAATGTACCTAACTTGGTTAATACCATGATGGAACTCAGGAAGTGCTGTAATCATCCATACCTTATTAAAGGTAGTGTTTTAGTTACATAGTGATGCTTTAACAGAAATACCACAAGTGGATAGATGGCTTTAAAAAGAGAAATTTTACTTGCCACAGCCCAGTTAAAAGTCCAAATTCAGAGCACTAGCTCTAGGGGAAGGCTTTGTCTGCTGGCACTGGAGGAAGATCCATGGCCTCAAACTTCCCCTGGACTAGAAGCTTCTGAGATCCAGGAACCTTGGTCCTTTTCACAGGACTGGCTCACCTCTCTCTCTGCTGGCTTTCTTGATGGATAAGGCCCCAAAATCTCAGCTTGCCTCTCTCTCTTTTATATCCCAGGAAGCCTCCCCAAGCTCAGTATAATCCCACCCATTAAGTCTTGGCTCCTACAACTTAATGGCAGCCCATCCAGCCTACTATCATCATAGAGGCAGAATTTACTGCAGCAGGAAGGACATCAGACAATACCAGGAATCACTGCCTGGTTAAATTGCTACACAGATTTGGGGGAAAACACAATCCATGACAGGTAGCTAGAAAGAACGGTAAATATGGTCTTGTATTTTAACAGTTATGAGTAAACAAACTACCAGTGTAACTAGAATGACTGTACAAGGGAAGATATTGGTGCGATACTCCTCAATGCGGGGATTTCTGAGGGATTACAGGTGTTTTTAAGACACAGGCATTGACAGCTGCCTCACGGCCGCGTCCCAAGTCAGCACAGTAGTTGGTAATACAAGAAGCTGTGTTCAGTTTAATTTGGACTGGTTATTCCTCCTCTGGATGCCCATAGACAGATCGAGGTTAATCACCCTTAAATGATGGTCACTGTTACGATTAGTGTTTAAATTTTAGGCATTTGTTTAGGAAAAAATGTGTTTACTTACCTGAGCTAGGACCAGAGTTCTTTTTTTTCCTTAATAACATTAAGCATTTAGTGAGCATAAATTCATAGAAAGCATTGTGACAGGTGTCTGGGGTTATTATAAAAATACTTAGGATATTTCCTAGCCTTCGTTAAATTACAGTCTCTTGTTGGTAGAGATTTAGCCACAAATACAAATAATTCTAATATAGGTAGTAGAATTACCATCAGAAAATTACGTTACAGAAGCACAAAGGAACACTAATCTATAAAAAAAATCAATCAAGAGTTTCCTGCGTTTGGGTCTTGATGTTATCTCTGCAGGTGCTGAGGAGAAAATTCTTGGAGAATTTAGGGACACGCATAACCCAGCTGCGTCTGATTTTCACCTTCAAGCCATGATCCAGTCTGCGGGTAAACTGGTCCTTATTGATAAGTTGCTTCCCAAAATGAAAGCAGGAGGTCACAAAGTGCTTATCTTCTCTCAGATGGTACGGTGCCTTGACATCCTGGAGGACTATCTTATACACAAAAGGTAAGGCATACTGTGATCCACTGAACTGTATTAGGAATTATGCCCAGTATGTGTTGTTCAAGTTTTTGCAGCACTGTTTTGTAATCGAGAGCCCCTGGTGGCACAGTCGTTAAGTGCTCTGCAGCTAGCCTGGAGGGCAGTGCTTTGAATCTACCAGTCAGTAGGAGGAAGATGTGGTAGTCTGTTTCTGTGAAGATCCTAGCCTTGGAAATGTTACGGGGCAGTTCTGCTGTGTCCTGTAAGGTCACCACGAGGCAGGATTGACTTGACAGCAGTGGGGTTTTTAACTGCTTTCTTTACTTGCATCCTTATAATAGGCCATTTCAACTTTCTGAGTCACGATTGCTTAGTTTTATATTTTACATGATCTGTTTCATTTTACATGATTTGTTTCACTATTAGAACTTTAACTTTGACTATTATAAACTGAAATGCGTAGTGTGCATGCTTTTATCTTTTCTCATTTGTTTAATGAGTTTCTGTGTCTATACAAGACAGCAAGATAGTCGTAAAACACTGTTTAATTAGTATTTAAGAGGATATGATTCTGTTACAGTTGGGTTTATTTTATTAGAGGTTAATGGCCCAGTCAGGTGTCAGCATATTGGTACAAAAGGAAAACTGAAGACTCAGATGTAAACTTTAGTTGATGGATATTGTCTCTTACAGGTGCATAAACATCTATACCAGTTTATGTTATTATTGGGTGGCTCACTTTTAAATTTTCATTATTACTTCTAATTCCATTTTAGTGTGTTTCACTTCTTTTAATGTCATATCAGAGTCTGTTATTCTTAATGTTATACAGTTTAAGTGGAAGGAGGATTAAAGCATAATATTCCTAAAAATTACTATGTAAATTTTTTTTTATGTCTCACAGAGAACTCTGTTAAAAGAAAATTCTTGTCAATTTTCATTGTGAGTAACTTCATGGGAAGAAAACAGTTTATTTATTGTTACAGATAACATTGTTAGAAGTCACACACCTGTTTCTTAAGTGCTAGCTGTGTCAGTGGGCCTCTGTAACCAATCATATGTGGAAAGAAGTGCCTTGAGCTAGAAGAAATGTGGCCAGCTTCATATACATACCACTTACATTCCTCTTTAGCTCCCAAATTTATGTATTTTGTTTTCACTGATGTCTTAAAATTGCTGAGGTTCATTTTTGTTAAATAAAGATAAAATGATTAAAAGATAATTGATAGAGATTAGTAATTGTAAGGACACCCTGGTATCATAGTGGTTAAATGTTACAGCTGTTAACCAAGATGTTGATAGATCAAATCTACCAGATGCTTCCTGGAAGTTCTTTGGGGCAGTTCTGCTGTGTCCTGTAGGGTTGCCTTGAGTCAGAATCAGCTTGATGGCAGGGCATTTGGGTTGGGGGGGGTTTCCCGTTCCTGATTTACCATAGGTAGATGGTATTGTACAAGCCTATCAGCCGAAGGTGGCATGCATTGAGGATAAAAACAAAAACCCACTGCTGCTGAATTGATTCTAACTCGTAGTAACCCTATAGGACAGAGTAGAACTGCTCTCCAGTGCCTGGCCTCCAGAGTTTCCAGACTGAGGGTAAACCAAACCAACCCCTTTGCCGTCGAGCTGTCTCCAACTAATCACAACCATGTAGGTCAGAGCAGAACTGCCCTACAGAGTTTCTAGGGAGCGCCTGCTGGATTTGAACTGCCGACCTTTTGGTTAGCAGCTATAGCATTTAACTACTATGCTGCCATGATTGAGGATAGAGAAGAATATTTGTATATTTATATGAAGTCTTGTGTGGCAATTACTATAATGAGATCAACAAATTAGTATTGCCTTTTAGGTGGAAATGTAAGCTCTTGTTTATTCCAAGTACTGAAAAATGATACTCATTATAATGTTTACATGTGTTTTTTTCCTAAATAATTCACCATTGCATTCAGAAGTGCAGTGCTTTGGGTTTTTTTCGTGTTAGTTTGTATTTTCCCCTTATCACTAACACCACGATGTATAAAATAATGGATACTGTTGGGATGATACTGCTTCTTAATATTACAGCAGACATAATTATGTAGAAAAGCTGTTCTTACCTGTGATAGCATGTATCTTCGTTATATTAATGTAAGTTTATTTTGTGTTCATCTGGTAGATATCTGTATGAGCGAATTGATGGGAGAGTCAGAGGGAATCTACGACAAGCTGCCATAGATCGATTTAGTAAACCTGACTCAGATCGCTTTGTTTTTCTTCTGTGTACTCGAGCTGGTGGATTAGGCATCAACTTAACTGCAGCCGATACTTGTATAATTTTTGATTCTGATTGGAATCCTCAAAACGATCTTCAGGTAAATAAGTACTGCGGCTAAGAAAATTTTAAAAGCACACGTATAGCTTTTGGGTAATCCAGCTCTTAATTGTATCTGAATAGCCTAATGTGTGTTTCCCAGGGAAATACATATGCCAAATAAAGTAGGTGAAATTATTTTAATTGCATAACAAACTATAATAAATTTCAATGACTTCCAAAAAACTGAGATGGCTGAAATACAGAGTAAACATAGTTACATATAGTATTTCAGTCAAGTATATTCTGTAAATACATAAGACACGTAAGCTCTAAGAATAATTTGTAATAAGTAAAACTTTGAGAATATTAATTGCTCTAAAATAATTACTTGCTTTTCCTAATTTCATCTTCTTGGCACATGCATATTATGCATAGAATAGAGGTATAATGTATCATGCCTTTTTACAGAATACTTTAGAAAGTTAATGCATTGTGTAAACTTGGACTTCATAGACACGTGGATGTTAGTTCGAGTGATAAGGTAAATGTCTGTAGAAGATGGGCCTCTTGGGGGATGCAAGAGAAGAGCAAGTTATAAGAGAAACTCTGTAGTGTTCATGATGGTGGTAATGTAAAAGTAGATGTAATACCAGTAGTCAGCTGTTATTGAGAATGTTCATGGCTTAATAAAAGGTAAATATTTGAACTGCTTACTTTTCTAATTAAAGGCAGTCTAGTTTAAAATATCAAAGGTTTTCCTAAAACTAATCAGTTAACACCCACCTGCAGATAGATTTGATGGTGGATATTTCTACATACGTAGACAATAGAGTACACAAAGGCCGCAGTCGGGACAACTTCTTAGTTATAACCAAACACCTTCAAGGCTTGAAGGCAAAGGACCATGATAGACTTGGGGATCGTCTATATCTATCTGGTTAACACAGTGTAGTTCACAGAGATAAAATTCTGTGGCCTACTTAGATGAAGTAGTGCCTGGGGTCTTTAAAAGTCTTTGAGTGGACATCTAAGATTCACCTATTTGTCTTAGAAGCTTGGGGACACCCATCTAAGATCCGTGTTGGCCTCTTTCTGTGTGGAGCAAAGGAGAATGAAGAAAACCAGAAGCTGAAGGGAGTAATTAGTCCATAAGACTAACTGACCACATTAAGCAGAGCCTACACTGCCTGAAGCACAGAAGAACTGATGGTGCCCCGCTGCCACTACCACCTGCTACAACTGGATTCACAGCAGAGGGTCCCAGGCCTAGAAGGAGAAAAATTAGAGAACGAAAAATCAAATTTACAAAACACACCAGACTTACTGATCTGACAGACTAGAGAGGCAGAGTAGACTGTGACCCTAAGACACCCTTCTGAACTGGGACTGAAGCCATTGCTACAGATAGCATTCAGCCAAACCATAGATAAGCCCATAAAAGAAACAGTAATACCCTAGAGGAACTTACTCCTTAGAACAATCAGTTATATGCAATCAAGAGGGCAACATTTGCCCCAAAGGAAAGATCAAAAGGAAGGAAGGAATAGAAAATCAGTATAAATTTGAAGCATTGGGAATCTAGGGTAGAAACAGGGAGACTGCTGACACATTTTGGGGAATGAAAGCAATGTTATGAAATACTTGATGTACAAACTCATTTGAAAACAGCTTTGCTATCTAAACTTTCACCTGGTGCTCAATAAAGATTAAAATAATAGTGTATTAAAGCAGGGAGAAACTGTCTGGAGATGGTCATATATAAAGTATTTTAGTGTCTGTGGGTCACATAGGGCATCTGTCACACATCTTTTTCTTTTAATTGATTTTTAAAAAGTCATTTTTAAATAAATGTAAAGCCGTTCTTCAAACATAAAAAATATAATGTATAAAATCCAGTTGGCACCCTGGATTTGGCCCATAGACTTTAGTTTGCCAGTCCTTGTGTTAAATGTTTGGAATGCCTGTTTATGCTTACCAATAACCACAGGGATGTAATATTCTAAAATTTTTTTAAAATGAAATCAGATTGTTAAACCTGAGGAGGAACTAGAAAAACTGTACAGGACCGTACAATTTCTCTATCTCACTTCTCTCTCGGTTGGTTTTTCCAACTGCTAGTCTTTTTATGAAGACCCCCTGTACAGTGTTAAAAAACAAAGGTGTTGCTCTGAGAACTAAGGCACACTTGGCCCAATCCATGAATTTTAGTCAGCTAGTACTGCTCTAACAGAAATACCATAAAGTGGATAGCTTTAAAAAGTGAAATTTTATTTGTCACAATCCAGTAAGCTAAAAGTCCAAATTTAGGGTGTCAGCTCCAGGGGAAGGCTTTCTCTGCTGGCACTGGAGGAAGGTCCTTGTTGTCAGTCCTCCCCTGGACTGGAAGCTTCTGAGATGCAGGGACCCTGGTCCTTTCCAAAGGATGTGCTCAGCTCCTGCCACTGCTTCTTGGTGGTATGGGGTCCCCAAATGCCTCTGCTAACTCCACTCCTTTATATCTAAAGGGACCCCTTAAGGCACAAGACAAACTTAGAGTTGACTCTTGTTCTGCCATCACGACTCTGCAGCCCATCCACCGTCATTAACATCACAGAGGCAAGAATTCCAGCACAGAGGAACATTACACAATATTAGCAATTACAGCCCAGCCAAACTGCTACAGCTATTTTAGGAAACACAGTTCAGTCCGTGACACCATGGTATTTTCAGTCACCTCGTGTGCATGCATAAGCTATATAGTGAATAAGAAAGACCAAAGAAGAATTGATGCCTTTGAAATTTAATATTGGTGGAGAATATTGACAGTACCACAGACTGCCAGAAGATTAAATAAATCTGTCTTAGGAGAACTACAGCCTGAATGCTACTTAGAGGCTCAGATGGCAAGACTTTTATCATGTGTACTTTGAACATATTACCAGCAGGGACATTCCTTAGAGAAGGATATCATGCTTGGGAGAGTAAAGAGTTGACAAAACAAAGACAGACCCTCCTTGAGATGGACTAATACAGTGGCTGCAACAGTAGTCTAAAGCGTAAAAGTGATTGGGAGAATGGTACAAGACCAGGCAATGTTCTGTTCTGTGTAAGGTCACTGTGAGTCAGAATCAACTCTAAGGCACCTAACAGCAAGTCTGTAGGCTAACCAAAACTTCAGCCTCTTAATACTTTCTGCAGTCCTAGAACATTGTTATTCAAGATTCTGGGTTCCAAGGCTACCAGGTAGATATGAAGAGACTAAAGAGGTTAACAGAGTGCATGGAGTTAATGCTGCCTGTAAATATAGCTGCAATTCATGATTTAATCTTTATAAAGAGAATACATGGGCAATGAACAAAGAAGACAGACGGCGAATTGATGCCTTTGTATTGTAGTGTTGGAGAAGAATGTTGAATGTACCATGGACCACCAAAAGAACAAACAGGTTGTTCTAGAAGAAATACCAGAGTGCTCTTTGGAAGCAAAGATGGCAAGACTACGTTTTACATACTTTGGACATGTTGTTAGGAAGGATCAGTCCCTGGAGAAGGATATCATGCTTGGTAGAGTGGAGGGTCAGCAATAAAGAAGAAGACCCTTGGACCCTTGATGAGATGGATTGACTCAGTGGCCACAACAATGGGCTTGAGAATAAAAATAATTGTGGACATGGCGCAAGATGGGACAGTGTTTGGTTCTGTTGTCCATAGGGTCATTATCAGTTGAAACCGACTCCAAGGCACCTAACGACAACAACAGCAAGAATAATACGCAGATGGCTAATTATTGATGGAACAATGTAGAGTCTTTACAATATTTCGAATCACAACTTGTAATACAGTTTTAACCTTAGTGGAAATGCAAGATACAAGATACACTCTCTGACATGCCTACCTCCAACATGTCTAAATATTAAAGAATCAGTTCTTTCTCTGTTTAAATAGATTTAGTTGTCCATAGTTATTCACCTTACGGTTTTGTTTTTTTTTTTTTTTTTTTGCCCTCTTTTGCTTTCTCAGAATTACCTAGCTTAACTAAAATATGTAGAAAAGGTTATTGATGATATAAAAAAAATTAGAGTTGAGTTTTGAGTTTTCCTACCTTGAGTTGCTTTGAGTTAAAAATCTGTTCTTAAAATTCATGTGCTTTCTAGAATTCTGTTAACAGCACCCCTTTTAAAAACCTGTTTGTCAGTTTATACTCTGAAACAGAAGCTTAAGTTTTAACTTACTGTAAATTGTGGAATTCTCTTGTGTTCTAGGAAACACCTTAATCTCTAGAAAAGTGTTGAATCTACTTCAAAAGGAAGAATGTGTAAAAATTCTTAGATGCCTTTATGCCTACAGTACAGTTTACTACTAAATGACCTGTATGAAATAACCTAATCTCTCACTTTCCTTTTCTTTTTTTTACAGGCCCAAGCTCGTTGCCACAGGATTGGTCAAAACAAAGCAGTCAAAGTCTACCGACTGGTAACTCGTAACTCATATGAGAGGGAGATGTTTGACCGGGCTAGCCTGAAACTTGGTCTAGATAAGGCTGTGTTACAGAGCATGAGTGGAAGAGACAGCAGTGTCGGTGGTGTAAGTCTGTTTTCTTTCTCACTTGAAGTTTTTGATTGTTATTTTTATGTACATTTAATTCTACATTAGGTAGGAAGTCATTTAATTTTGTACCATATTGAATAATAGTCTTTTATGATAGGAGGCAGTTTCTCAATAGAGCTTAAGATTATATTCTTTTCAGAGAATTTATTTATATGTCAAATCCCAAGTTCAAACATTATCTCTGTGTTCCCTTGACATTTTTTAAGGGATACTTTCTCATTTTATGAATTCTAACAAATGAGTGTGACCAAAATTATTTTCAGATTCAGCAGCTTTCTAAAAAAGAAATAGAAGACCTGCTGCGGAGAGGTGCCTACGGGGCCATCATGGAGGAAGAGGACGAAGGCTCTAAATTCTGTGAGGAGGATATTGATCAGATCTTACAGCGTCGTACAAAAACTATTACCATTGAATCAGAAGGACGGGGGTCAACATTTGCCAAGGTAACAGTACTGTTTTATAAATACGCCATCGATGTTCACATCTTCACTCCTGAAAAAACTGAGCTGTCTCTGAATCTACTGATTATTTGTACCAGATCTACTTACTGTTCAAATATACCAAAGTAACTCAAAAGCTGTAGGTAACATTCTTCTCCTGACTTTTGACATCAAATTTCATATGTACCCTTCACATCCTAGTGAAATGAAATAAGGATTATAAATACAAATAGTTCTAAATATTAATCAGAATAGATTTGAAATCAAATTTAGAAACCAAAGCACATATATAGTAAAGTCAGAGGAAAACACAACTAATCATGTAGGAGGTTGGCATCTTACATTAGCTTGTAGTGACTTAAAAGTTCTAAAAAACAAGGAATACATTTCCTCTTACAGTTAATATTTAGGTCTAATTTGGGGAGAAAATTAAATTTGTGTCTTGAGAGGAAGTGTTACTAAGTGTCTAACCTACTCATATACGCTGTTTGGAGAAAACTTATAAAATGTACTGACTTTGTATTCCTTTTTTAATGAAAAACTTGTGTTATATCAGTCTAATGAGATTTCTTTGTTTTCCTTTCCTTTTATTTTACTTTATCATTCTGCATTGATTTATGGAATCCTTGGTGGTTCAGTGGTTAAGAGCTACATCTACTAACCAGAAAGCCAACAGTTCAGTCTACCAGGCGTTCCTTGTTAACTTGATGGGGCGGTTCTACTCTGCCCTGTGGAGTCACTTTGAGTCGTAATTGACTCTGTGGCAGTGGGTTTGGTTTTTTGGTTTTTCTACTGATTTTCTGCTTTCTACTCTGCTTTCTTTCTACATTTTCCTCCATCTCCATTGGCTCTTTGCTGTTGTAGGAAGATGTATTTAACCATTTAAAAACCTTCTCTTAAAAATAATAAAAGCAGGGCTACATTTTAAAAAAAATAATTTGGGGGGAGCTGAGATATTAAAGTTGAGTATTTGGAAACAGTCAGTAAACCTGCATTTGATGCTGCCTCTGGGAGCAGATGTCTTATTTTTGTAGGATTTAATCTGTTGTTGTAATTCTAGAGAATTCTGTCATTCTTCTTGAAAATAGGTTATGTATCACTTAACAATAATCTTAAATCATGTAGAATTTTCTAGAGTTTTTAGTTGAAACATAAATATGTTCTTGTAACAAATGTAGCAAAAGCTAGTCATGTGTATAGTTCACTGCAAGGCAAAGTATTTCCTATGTTAGGTTTCTTTTTTTTATATTTAATGGCTTTCCACCTCAAATTCTTAGAAAACTCATTTGCTAGATTGGTAAATCTTGAGAGGTATCTATCATTGAAACTGTAGTTTAAAATAAATCCCTGTAAACTTAATTTGATGAATTTTTTACAGTTCCTAAAAATTGATAACCTTATATTGATAGAGATTTGGAAAAAAGTTTTTATATACCTTCAGTTATGAGAAATTAATTTCTGAATTAGCAAGGTGAAATCTCTTTATAGTTAAAGAATTACTTGGGCCTACAGTTAGATGTCTGTCTCTCACAGTACACTGTCCTACCAACAAATGATGGTGGCTGTATAGTTTTTATCAAACTTTGATCCTTCAAGTTAGAAATGAGTTTTTATGTATGGTTTATCATAAAATGTGCCTTTATATATTAGTTTCCTGTTGACTTTGTAACAAGTCACCGTACTTTTAGTGACTTAAAACAGTACACGTTTATTCTCTTACTAGCTCTAGGAGGGTAGAAGTCCAGAATGAGTCTTAGAAGGCTCAAATCAAGGTGTTGGCAGAACTGGTTCCTTCTTGAGGTTCCAAGAGAAAATCCCTTAACAGTCTCTTGAAGCTTCTAAAGCTGCCTGCATTCTTTGTCTTGTGGCCTTTTCCTCTTCTGTAACCAGCCTTCCTCTGCCTCTTATAGGACACTTGTGACTACATTTAGGGCCCACACAGATAATCCAGAATAACCTCCCCATTTCAGTGTCCTTAATTTAGTCACATCTGCCATCTTTTAGTCTCTTTTGCCATGTAAGGCAACATTCATAAGGCTCCAAGGAGTAGAACCTGGGTATCTTCAGGGGCCATTATTGCATTTACCACACTCAGAAGAAATTTAACAATTGCTATATCTGAGTAGCTGAGTATTAGTAAAGCTATTTAGAGCAAACCACACCCAAAAGAAATCTAAATTCCTTTCATTAAAACCTTTATTCTGTTACGTCTTTTATTTTATTAATATACTAGCATGATTCACATTTTTACTCCTTTATAGTATGTAAACACTTGTATAAAAATGTCTCAGTAGACCACCCTCAGAAGAATGCTAGATGGAATGAATGTATTTGCTATGTAATAACAATATATGACCAAAATCTTAGAAGTTTAGCAAGAGGAATTTAGTATCTTAATTTTGTTCTTATAGACAGTTTAAAAGTTTCATAATTTGCAAAATACAAATACAGACAGAATAATGTAATATAACCAACTTTGGTGATCAACTGATTTCTAAACTTCTTTCATCACACCCCATCTACTTTTCATGTTATTTTCAAGCAAATCCCATATACTGTATCATCTGTGTATCATCATGGTCTCTAAAAGTTTTCATATGTGCACTAAAGTTAAAAACATTTTTTAGCATAACCACAGTATGTTATATCACTTTGAAAAATAAAATTTACAGTAATTCTTTAATATCAGTTATCTAGTAGTCAGGCTTCCTATTATTGTGAATGTCATAAATGCCTTGTTTTCTTTTAAGAGGTTTAATATCCTCTTACATGTGTGATTTTCTGTGTTTTTAAATTCCCCTGAGACAAAAATTTTAATGAAAGTTTTAATCTTTTCATTATATTTCAAATAACTAAACATCGTTTGAAAGTTATTTGCTAATTCTCCTTTGCAAATCATTTCACTTAACCATATTCCATTCATTGTTAGGAGATTTGGCATTCATTTTCCAGGTACTTTTTTTTTCTTAAAGCATTTGTGGTTTCAGTGCTGCTTTCATTTGTGTTATATAAAGCACTGGACTTTTCTTTGATGTGGTGTATCTACTTCCAGGGACTTAATGTTGAAAGTGATGGTCATTTGTCTGTAAAGTACAGTGTTGAACTGTAATATCTAAAGTTCCTTCTACATAAAGGTTTATAATAACTATGCAGTATTTTTGTGATAAAGAAAAAAAAATTTTTTTTCTGTTTTTGTTTTAAGGAAAGTGATAAATTTTTCTTTGTTTATCATTTCTTAAGGAGATATGTCTGTCTCAAGATGTAATAGAAATAAAATGCAAATATACCAAAAAATGAAACTATGTAGTTCAGGCAGAGTTTGCAGTTTGTGTTGTGATGTAATAACTCAGTATTGGTCTAGTATCTTTAGAGAGGGTATCTCTGTCTTGTATCATTTTTCTGGCCAATAGGAAGATTCGATCCTTGCTCACCAAATGTTTAAGAGTTAAGCAATAGTAATAACTTATGTGGCTGTGCTCCTATAATCCCAGCTGAGGTTACGTTAAGCAGTTTGCCTTAGAAAGATTCTGTGCTTTGTTTCAAACCACTGCACTTGAAATATCCTTTGAATGTATATGTGCTGAATTCTTAGACTGTTGGATTCAGTGTGAGATAATTCTTCTAAATAACGTCGACAGATTTTCCTGTAAGCTTCATAACATTTCTAAAATTCCATTATGTATTTTAGGCAAGTTTTGTGGCCTCTGGGAACCGGACAGATATTTCCTTAGATGATCCCAACTTCTGGCAGAAATGGGCTAAAAAGGCAGAAATAGATATAGACGCCATCAGTGGCAGAGTAAGTACTTTCCTCTGAAAAAGACATTACATTTTAGGTAACATGTTTTGGTAATATTGTTGTAGTATTAAAAGTGTTCAATTATGCAGTTAATGAAGTAAATTTCTGCATAAATAAGTTTTTGAGTAGTAATCAATCACTGCTTCAGATTAACACTTCTGTCATAGAATACTTTTTTGATTTTCAAAAATAGATTCATGATCGTTGGTTATATATATTTGGGTTTTTTTGCAAGGGCCTTTTTCAGGCGCTTCCTTTGACCCTTCCCATAGGATCTAGAGGAAAAAGGGATTGGGGAGCTGAGACTGAATTCATGGAAGTGAAGATAATAGTATAACCACCGTCTAATACATCTGTCTAATAATTACATGGGAATCCAGTGTTTTCAGCCTTACTGTCAAACTAACAGCTAAATGTGTTAAAGCAGTGTTCTGTTAGGATCTTCTTTTGATCTTCTTTTAAAAATTGTAAAGGTTGACATGTGGCAGAAATAGAACCAGTGCTGTTCTTTATCATTATTATTTAATATGGTTGAGAAATATATGTAATTTCTGTATGAAACAAGTCAATTTGCAAAGGTAGTTCTAAAAATAATATTTGTTAGATGTGTATTTGTCTTAAAAGGCAGAGGAATCTGCAAAACACTTAAATTCATACATGAGTTTAATGAGTTAATTGGGTAGAAGATAAATGTATTTTCTAACCTTTCTAAATACAGGTAACAAACTAAGCCAAACCTACTGACAGTGAGTCAATTCTGATGCATGGCAACTCCATAGGACAGAGCAGACTGGCCCCTGGAGTTTCCAGGGGAGCACCTGGCAGATTCACAATGCCATCCTTCTGGTTAGCATATACAGTGCTTAACCACTAGGCAACCAGGGTGTCTATGGGTAGAGTTAGAAAACACAGTGAAAGAGGAGATCCACAGTAGGAAAAAAGCATGGAAAATTTAAGAATAATCTAAAACAATATATATTAAGAAAAGAAAAACCTCAGGTCTTATCCTTTATAAAGTTACAAAATTGAATATCATATGGTACTAAGATTTTTAAAGAAGCATACACATTTTTCAGTTCATTTGCTAAGTTACCAGAACTCTTAGAAGTTTCTCTTTTTCTGGCTGTCTATATTTTATTTATGCAGTTTGAAAAGTAAAAATAAAAGTCACTATAAGCAAAATCATGAAAGAATCTTCATGTAAAAGCTGTTAACTTTTACAGAACAGCTTGGTGATTGACACGCCAAGAATTCGGAAGCAAACAAGACCCTTCAGTGCCACAAAAGATGAACTGGCTGAATTATCTGAAGCTGAAAGTGAAGGGGATGAAAAGCCCAAACTCCGGAGACCATGTGACCGTTCTAATGGCTATGGGAGAACAGAATGCTTTAGAGTAGAGAAGAACCTGCTAGTTTATGGGTAAAATTCAGTTTTCAGTGTCTGTTGTTAGTGGTCTGATATATGAAGTCCCAGGAAACCGATGCTGTTTTCCTGTCTATTTTTATTTTGTAACTGATTAATAACATCTACTTAGAAGTAGTTTGAATTTATGTTTGTTATTTCCAGAAGCGGAATAATGGAATATCTGTTCATAGTTTAAATTAGAAATGTATTCCTGAAGTCAGACTACTAGTTGTTCTTGTGTTTGCATGGTCAGTGATCCAAAATAGAGAATGTTGGATAAAATTGACTAGCAATTACTGTACTATTGCTCTACATTTTACTGGTGGGGAAGTAGAAGCTCTGTTAGCCAAATCATGCTAACGACAAAACATTTTATACTGTTTTTCAGGTGTTCTATGCATGACTTAGATTCTTTTGTAATACTCAGTTCAGTATTAACGTATGGGTGTGTCTTTGTTAACCAGGTGGGGCCGATGGCGGGAGATTCTCTCACATGGCCGTTTTAAGAGGCAGCTGAACGAGCATGATGTTGAGATCATTTGCCGAGCCCTCTTAGCATATTGCCTTGTTCACTACCGAGGAGATGAGAAAATCAAAGGGTTCATATGGGATCTCATCACTCCAACTGAAGATGGACAAACAAGGGAGCTACAGAACCATCTAGGTAAGAACACTGTTTTCTTTCAAAGTTTGTATAAGTGTATTTAATATATTCTCCCCCCAAATTAAAACATTACATACAGTGTTTAAAGAAACCACCTCACAGTTCAAGTGCCAGTTTCAAAGAAAGGCCCATGTTCCCGGTTTGGTGGGTTTTAGGTGTTTGTTACCAAATATGTTCTGGTTCACAAGCTCACATCTTAGATGTCGTTCTGTCTTTGTTTACGACAATAAAGAAATCTGTAAAGCACTGTTAAAATTGATCCTATTTTTAAAATCCTGTGTACCATTACATAGTATGATTATGCTATGATGCATTCAGCGTCTGCTTTAATAATGAGCATTTCACTCAGTTCAACAAGGAGCCCTGTGACACAGTGGTAAGTGCTCGGGTGTTAACTGTAAGGTTGATGCTTCAAAACTGTCAGCTGTTCTGCAGAAGAAAGTTGTGACAGTCTGCTTGCATAAAGCTTACAGGCCTAGAAAATGTATGAGACAGTTCTACTCTGTCCTGTCGAGTCACTAACATTTGGAATCAACTTTATGACAACAGATCTGTTGTTTTTTTGTTAGGGGCTTTTAGGTAATTTCCAGTTTTTCACAATTAAAAAACAAGTTGCAGGGAAGAACTTGGTACATTTTTCCTTGTACTTATAAACAGATGTTTCGCTGACATCGATATGAAGAAATGGACTATACAGTCATAGCATACATGATCCACAGTGCCTAAAGTGTGGTCTGTAGATCAGCAACATTAGCTTCTCCTGTGAGCTTCTTGGAAATAGACTTACTGATCATACTCGGCGTTTTAACAAGTTTCCCCTAGTTATTAATATGCATATTAAAGTTGTAGAAACATTGGGTATGCATTTTAAATTTCATTAATAATTTGCTTTTAAAATGGCTGTGCCAGTCTGCAGTGATATCAGAGCTCTATAAAATTGTTTAAAATCATAGATCTTTCCATACATTATTCCTGATTTCACATGTCCTCATTTCAACAGGCCTTTCAGCTCCAGTACCCAGAGGTCGTAAAGGGAAGAAGGTGAAGACTCAGACAAGCTCATTTGATATACAGAAAGCCGAGTGGCTTCGAAAATACAATCCTGAGCAGCTACTTCAGGATGAAGGCTATAAAAAACATATAAAACACCACTGTAATAAGTAGGTAGTAGGGTACTTTTAACACAATTGTTTAAAAATTTATTTTGCTGATTTTGTTAATAACCTTAAAGTGTGCTGATTTTGAAGACAGAGTCAGCAAATTCTGGAACCAGTTCTGAGCTTAACCTTATGAGGTGTTCTTAAGGAAATCATGGTACCTTTTGTGTCATTAGAGAGAGAAATAAAACAATGAAGATTGTGAAAATTTTAGAGAAACTTGCTTTAAATATATGATAGTAATGAGATTTATTTCATCAGAAGTAATTATTGTTTCATTATAAAAATCCTTTATCTAATTTACTCCCCAACTTGAACCCTGTGGGTGAAATTTTTTGTGATGATTTATATCTCTGTGTCTTTTATTTTCCTTCCTTTTTAGGGTTTTGCTTCGTGTGAGAATGCTGTATTATCTTAAGCAAGAAGTCATTGGAAATGAGTGTCAGAAAGTATTTGAGGGTGTTGATGCAAGGTAAATTCAGTAACATGTTTGTATTTCTTTTTCAGTAACATGATGATCCAAAAATTATGTAGTCAGAGAATCACGTATTGGGTGACTCCTTAGTCAGTGAAATTTAGAAGAATTAAAGTTTGAGTCAGTGAAATGCTGAAGAAGCAAAGTTCCTCAAACTTAGGGCATTAAATCATTGCCATATTACAAATCCTAATGGTATGGCTATCCCATACTATGAAAACACACAGATTACCAAAGCATTATGGATATATTATTATAATTTTAGTACTTTATGTTTTCATCTTGTAGCTGAGTATGGCATTGCTTACATACATCCTTACAATAGCACCTTGAGTGTTTTCATTATGAATTAGGAACTTACTGACTTCCCTTCCTTGTAAGCAGTGTTGAATTTTTCGGTGTGACCGTCTTGGCAGCAGGGGTTTAGGAGAGCGGGAGCTTGCTGTGCAGCCTACAGTGACTCAGTTGGCCATTCACAGCTTCAGCCTCTTTATGTACAAAATGAAGCCTTTAAACCGGGTCATTTTTGTCAGGGTCTTTGCTGACATGACTCTCCTTTGAAATAGAACCCTTTTCTCTTTCTAAAGAAAGTCACTAGAAAGAAGACAATTTCCTTTAAAGAATTATGCAGAAAACCTTGTTGAAACGTGCTTCTTCTGTTGAACTTAATGATATTTATTAGTTTGTTTTATTATATTTTACATTGGTATGATGCAATTTTATAATTTTAAATCATGATAATTGTAAAAAAAAATACCAAAAGAATGAAAATAAAGGAAATATAATCTTAACCTCCTTTTCTAAAAAATTACATTAGAAGCTAGGTAAGGTTTTACATCCTCTGAACTGTTTGTAATAACCCATATTGACATACCATGATTTTATTTTTCAAGTGACATTGATGTTTGGGTCCCAGAGCCAGACCACTCTGAAGTTCCTGCTGATTGGTGGGATTTTGATGCTGATAAATCACTCCTTATTGGAGTTTTTAAACATGGTAAGTAAAAAGTAAGATAGGTGAGAGTCCTTCTGTGTGTGATGTAACTCAGGTAGTTCTCGGTTTACTGACTGCCAATACTTAAAGCTGTATTCACTGCCGCTGCCTTCTTCTATACAGCATTCAAAGCATTCACTTCCTCTGCATTTCTGCAGGGGAGGGCAGGAGGTGTTGACCTGCCCCTCGGGGGTGTAAGTAGTCGTGCAACTCATCTCTCTTACATGGAATATGTATTGCTGGTTGTTAATATTAAATGGTAAATTTAATCTAAATCTTCATATACACATTATTTTTAAATTTGTTGCCATTGAGCTGATTCGAACTCACAGTGACCCTATAGGACAGAGTTGAACTGCCCCATAGAATTTCCAAGGAGAGCCTGATTGGATATGAACTGCTGATCTTTTTATTAGTAACCATAACACTAACCACTGTACCACTGGGGTTTCTCACATATTTCTAGATCATATAATGTTTATGATTGTTTCTAGAAAATACATTTAACCTATGTTATTTTAACATGACTCCTTTGGTCCCGGAGTATTACCCACCATGAATTTGAGAAATGTTTATAGCATTACTGCGACTCAGAATTGACTCAGCAGCAGTGGGTTTTGTTTTTTGTTGTTTTTTTTTACATTGATATACTTTGTAATTGATGATCCTTCTAGGTTATGAAAAATACAACACTATTCGAGCAGACCCAGCATTATGCTTCTTGGAAAGAGTGGGGAAACCTGACGAGAAAGCAGTTGCTGCTGAACAGAGAGCAAATGATTACATGGATGGGTATGTACATTTCAGAGTCCCAGAGTCACTGTGCTTTTCTGACTGCTATGCAGCATCCTCATGGTCTGTGTTCACCTAATAGGGCAGTAAGAGAAATGGAGTTTACAGTCTCAGAGAGCTCACTGATAAGACTCGAGTAAGTTCACACAGACTAGTCCAGCAAACGAGGGTCAGCCAGGAAGCATCTGGAGCTGCCACACACCCTTTCTGTTGAGAAGTCCTCTCTTTGTCACTGTAGCCAGTATTTCATGGCTGTTAAGACTGTCACATGCACGGGGCACAGGAGAGAAACGAAAGGCAAGAATATTACACTTAAAGTGAAATGTCATGCTGTTCTAAGTCCTTTGCTGTTTCTTACTGTAAGAGTAATGTAAGAAACAGTGTTACTAATACTGTATTTAAAAGTGAACTTGAATGCCTTTCTTCTTACTTGCTATGTAGTAGCTTTCATGCTGTGACTCAGGCTCCTTCAGCAACAGAACAAGGACTTCAGTCTGGCCATCAAAACAGACTGAGAAATCCTTCCATTAAAACTCCATTTGTTTTTTCCTGGTAAGCAAAATCCTAAACCCATCAGAGTAATTATGGCATTTGTTTGTGTTTTAATAGGGATGTGGAAGATCCAGAATATAAACCTGCCCCAGCTCTCTTCAAAGATGACATAGAGGTATGCTTTGTATCATCTTTTCAAACCTTCAGTTTTCGTTATTTTGGTTTCTTTTGTTTGCATTTTCCTTTGCATGTTGTTGTTTGTTTTCTTTATGATAATTCTTCTCTTCCTCCAAAGATTAGCTAAGTAATTGTTCAAGTTGGGTTGAGATACAACCCAGGTAAGCCTTCCGTTGGCCTGATACCCCCTTTTAAACCCCTTTGAGCTGAGTTTGTATATGTAGATGGAATGGGGCTCTCTCATGTGTGCACTGATTTGGGAACTAAAAAATATGGTATCCTGAGGGCAGAATCCCAGAGACTCTAAGCAGAAGGAGAACTAGATGCTACAGGTATATAGCAATAAATGGTAACTATTCCTACAGAAAGAGGTTTGAAATAGAGAGTGGGGTTCAGAGGAATTCTCTGAGCTGCCAAAACATATCTCTGTGTGTTCTGTTTAGAGAAGGCAAGGGAAAGAAAAAAGCTGCATAATACAGAAAACAACCTGTGAGAGGGTGGAAAGGAGATGAAGAATTTCGTTAATGTTTCTGAAGAGTATGGTAAAGGACTTAACAGTGCAGTAACAGTCAGGTAGGGTTTGCTGGTAGGGTAGCCAAAGGGCTTACATACTGTTTCTATATGAGGACGAGAGGTGAGGCTTAGGTGAGTATGTTGGTAGTTAGAACTGAACTTCCTTATAAAGCCAGGACTCTCAAAGGGCAGTATCTTCTGCCAAACAGGGGAATGACAAGGAAACTTTGCTCATTGTGGATTCAGGGCAGGAATATGAAAATCTTCCCTGAGGATTCATAACTGTAGGCCTGTCATCTCCTGGGCATATGATTTTATTCTTCTACTTCACCTGCATGGTTCAGGAACCCTCAAGTCAAAAATGGGATGTAAAGTGGCATTACAGGCTGATAATAACCCCTGGTGGAAAAACAAAAGAGAAAGAAAGAAAAAGAAGTGTAGACAAACAACTTCAGTCCAGTCTAGAGTCCTGGTAATAGTGACCCTCCTTGAAATAAGTCTGAAATCCAATATTTAAAAATATGTCATGAATACAACCTAGGAGATAGAGAGACCCACATGAATGGGTACCTACATCGACTTGGAACGGGAAGAACCGGATGGTGCCCAGCCACCACCAGTGATAGCCGCAATGGAGCTCACTAGGTTGAGTCTCACTGGCAACACAAGAATAAAAAGGGGTGCTTCCTGAGATCTCCACTAAAAGACCTCAATTGATGGTCCAGTGGTTTCGGGGGTCCCCTGAGAGCATGGCCCCCAGTGCTGATGCTTCCCTTGCCCATAAATCATAACGAAGGTCCACTCTTTGGACATGAGTAGATTGGACTTGGCAATGCAGAGTGACCATATACTGGATGCACTTTATGGTTATATACATCTATAGGATATCATCCTGCTGACCTCTTGCTGGAGGAAGGAGTGTGGGTGGAGAGGAGGGGACAGAAGGCTGTTGGGAGGATGAGACATGTATGGAGCAGAGAGGAATAATGTGCTGTCACTGGACAGGGAGAGCAGTGGAAGCTGCATATAGGGGGGCATGTAAATTTATATGGGAATGTACATTTTCACTCAGCTATATTAAATTAAAAAATATATATATGTCATGAATAGCCCTAAGATGACCTTTAAACCTTAAACCAAAAGAGTATCCCCTGCAGCCTTCTTGAAACAAACAGTAGTTTTGCTTAACTAGGACACAAAGTTCCCCCTGAGCATTGTGTGCAATTTTAAGAAATATCTATAAGGCATCTGAGGGACCAAACCGGCAACAGTAGCTCAGGGATTAAATAGGAACCTGTAGAGGGCAGTGTGTGGCGGTTAACGGAAGGAGAACACCTTGGCAAAGGAGGGTAAGTGGGGCGGGACAGCGCAGAGTAGACAGTGTCACAGATGCACCATGTGGAGGCTGTTGAATTGGTATATGTTTTGTTGTAGATAATCTGAACCACAAAAATAATTTTTTAATGTTGTGGGCAAAATAAATATAGGAGAAACAGCTTGTTGTTCAGTGTTAACAAACATACCTAAGAGTGAGATTGGACCCCCAAAGAACTTCAGATAATAGGCCTGTTAAACTAGAAAATAGTCTGTTTTTAAGTGATTTAAGACATAAAAGAACCAAGAACAAAAGGAACAAAGGGCAGTCTGTGATCCAAAATGAAACCCTGGTGTTGCAATGGTTAAGTGCTATGACCGCTAACTGAAAGGTCGGCATTTCAGACCAACTGGGCACTGCTTGGAAACTCAGCAGAGCAGTTCCACTCTCACCTGCAAGGTTACTGTGAGTTGCAGTCCCCTCAGCAACAGCAATTTTGGTGTTCAATTTGGTGATCCAGAAAGACTAGGGAGAGATCAGGAAGAATTATATGTGAATTTAGAAGTGCAAAATGCAGATACTAATACTTATAATTCAACAATAGGTGCAGCATTCTACTGGAAAGGCATATTAGAAACAACTCATGAGAGAAGAAATGATCTGGAAAATAGATAAAAGGAAATTACCAAAATGTTGCATTCACATGATAATGGGTGGATCAGTGCGAACTGATTAGGGAAGAGAAACCTTATGGTAATTTGAACCTGGAAAGTGTGAAGTAAAGCTGGGCTCTGGTTGTGAAAGCAGGCGCTCCGCTGGTACGCAGTAAAGAGAACTTGGAAGAATACAGGAATAAACTAGTATCTCACAAAGTGATCTGTGCGTACATGATTGAATGCTAAACTAATTTGTTTTATAAACTTTCACCTAAACTACAATAAAAAGTTGAAAAAAGAAAAAAGAAAAGTGTATATAGGAATAGCAGGTATAAGGTGTAGCCTGGGATAGGCGTGAGAGAAACACCCAAGGAAGAGTCCCCTTCTTCCTGTCCTCCACCCTCTGAAAACCAGACCTTGTTGGGCTTGGGTGGCATAAAATTTGCTGAGCTGCCACACTAGTGGGACATGATAGAAATCCACAATCTGGAGCCCTGGCGCACAATGGTTAAGAACATGTCTGCTAACCAGAAGGTCAGCAGTTCAGTGCACCCGCTCCTCCTCGGAACCTCATGGAGCAGTTCTCTTCTGTCCTGTAGGCGGGTCACTGTGCATGGGAATCAACTGGACAGCACAGGGATGTTTGGGTTGGAGTGCCAAGGAAAGCTCTTTCTGAGAAGATAGCCTCACTGGAGACACTCTGCTGAACTCCACTCCCACCCTCAGTGAGGCTGAGTCTACTAGGGGAAGCTGCTCAGTGCTGCTGGGTAGTGCTTCCACCAAGCTCTGAAAAGCAGCCTGCTATGCAGGAGCTGGAAACCCTGGTGCCATAACGGTTAAGAGCTATGGCTGCTACCCAAAAGGTCAGCAGTTTGAATCTACCAGGTGCTCTTTGGAAACCCTACACAACCCCATGCACAGTAGGACTGATGTGTAGTGTAGGATCGCTGTAAGAATGGACTCAACAGCAACAGGTTTGGTTTTTTGGTGTCTTGGAGCTGGGCCTTGGGTGGGGTGTCTGTGCCACAGAAGCTGTAGGTAAGCTCACGAGAACCAGTCCTGTAATGCCTTTACCGCTCCCTCTACTAACAGTGTTGAGATTGTGCTTGCTGGTGAAGAAACAAGTCTTTAAAGAGCCCAGATCCTTCTAACGGAGCAGTGTTGATTTGGAGCTGAGAGCCAGTCAGTCAACAACCAGCACAGTGGAATATGGGACAACATTTTAGAGACAAGGAAAATGGAATAAGAATGTCTGGTACATTATCATTATAATGTCTGGCATATTATTTTATCTGCTAGGAGTTCAGAAGGGCAGACTCAAGGGAGTAAGGGAGAAGGACAGTTTTGAAGAGGTATCAGTTGTGAAATTTGAGATTTGGTTAAACACATGAATCTTCGATTAAAGAAGTAAAGGGAATCTTGGCAAGATCAGTAAAACCAGATCTACTCCAAACCATATCCGGGTGAAAAGGCAGATAAACCAAAGAGAAGATGGTGGAAGCAACCAGAGAGAATGACAGTAACTTTTAACTCCAGGCTTTTCTAAAACTACAGAAACAAGTATTTATTTCAATAAAAGTCACCACAATTTAAGGAAATGTTGTGACTAGAGGTGTTCTGTTGACAGATAAAAATTGAGTCTACTGCACAAGCATTTTCAAGGCTGAGGAAGAAAAGACTTGCAGGTCGTAGTAATAACCAAATAAGAGAACAAATTCTCTGAGAATTGGCCTGTAGTCAAAGAGGAAAAAAAGACAGTTAGCTAGCAGTGAAACCCAGGACAAACTGACAGAAGATGGGGAGAAAAGAAACTGTCCTAAAAGTCATTAGAGAAAAGGTAATTATTGTAGCAAATAATGAGAGGACTGACATGTAGAAGATGTCAGACAAGTTTGAAAGGGTAAGACTTGAGAACAAGTAATTAAAAAATGGTTTTGCTAAATTTGTAATTAGAAACTCTCTTCTAAAAAAGTTCTGTATTGTAAAAAGGTTTGATTCTCTTTCCGTCTCATATGTGTCTTGGCCTGATTACCCTGTTACAGATTGTTTTTTCTTTTAACAGGATGATGTTTCGTCACCAGGTGATCTTGTTATAGCAGACGGAGGTACATTGCTTTCCTTTCTTAACTTGGTGTTATCGTGAATCAACATACATGGTGTGCATACTAGGATATCAGTAAACTGTTACACCCATATAATGGGTGTGTAGAAAGGTCAGTCCTAGAGAAGGACGTCATGCTTTGTAAAATGGAGGGTCCACAAAAAAGAGGAGGACGCTAATGAAGATAGATTGACACCTTGGCTACATAAGCGTAACAAGAGTGAGAAGGGCAGAGAATGGGGCAGGGTTTTGCTTCGTTGCCCCTGGGGTCGCTATGAGTCACAACCAACCTCATCTACCTAACAACAGCAGCAGGGTATTTAAGACGTTGATCTCACCTCCCTTCAAGTCAGCCACCAGCCCACGGTGACCCTGTGCACAGCAGGATCAAACCACTGGGATGGATGCAGTTTTCCAAAGTAGACTGCCAGGGCTTTCTTCCTCATCTGTCTTAGCCAGAAACTTCACTGAAACCTGTTTAGTCTTGCGACACTCAAACCTCCAGTGACGTGTGAATGATGCTGTACTCGAGGTGCATTGGGCAGAAATGAAACCTGGGTCTCCCCACTTGGACTGCTGCCATCATATCATAAATTCATTGTAATCACCACAAGATGTACTAGTTGATTGGGAAACTTAATGGAATTTTTAGTTATTAATCTGTATACCGTGATTCATGGAGCCTTTGTAGAACAGGGGCTTTAAGGACTTCATGTCTTGATTCAAACCTCTGTGTGAAATTTCACTGTTAAAATGTTAACTCAGTAGTATATTCAGCTTCTTATTAGCCCCATACTCACATTATAAGCCCTGTTCTCTGTCACCCAGTTTCTGCAGAGCTCTTTTCCAAGGCCTTAGCTTTTCCTTCCCTCTAAGGAAAAGTTTGGTTATGCTCAGAGCCCAAATATGAAGTTAAAAACACAGTGTTACTCATTGCCGGGTGGTACCCAAGGGGACAGTGCCTTGCCCTCCCATTGTTCACCTAGGAATGAGGGAGTAGTCTTTGCTTGGGATGAATGATCACAGCTTGATTGTAACATACATAATTATAATGTCAACTTCACTTTTTTAGGTGAAAAAAATTGGAGCAATACAACATTGTGATGCTAGATTTTATTTAAAAAAATACATGTATTTCTATCTAATGACTTTTGAAATATTTTGATTCTAACTACATTGAAATAAATTTAAAATAAAAAGTTTCAGTTAGCTGAGTTCACAGTATTCCACTTCTCATGAATTTCAGTTTGATTTCGATTTAAGTTAAGGAATTGAAAGTGTACATATTGTACCTGGAAATGTCCAGGTTGTGTTTTCTGTGAAAGTGAAGTTCTCTTTAAATAGATAACATTGCCGTTCTGTATGTCTTGGGGATCTTTTTACTTTAAGCTGTTCTTAAACTTCACTGTCATGTTTTCGGAGATGTGGTCAAAAAGAAGAATCCTTAGTGGTGTAATGGTAAAAAGCTTGGCAAAAGGGCAGCCATTTGAATCCACCACCTGCTCCTTGATGCTGTGGGGTCATTCGTCAGGATAAGAAATTTAGTACTGAAATTTTGCTGCTTCTGTGAACTTATAGTATCTTGTGTAGGTTGGTTTCTGAGTTTTTTTCCCCGTCCATTATTGACACAAGTTTCTCTAAATGTAGATGGTCAAGTGATGGAAGGTGATAAAGTTTATTGGCCCACTCAGTCAGCTTTAACGACTCGGCTGAGGCGCCTCATCACTGCCTATCAGCGTACCAGTAAAAACAGACAGACCCAGCAGATGCTGCCAGCTTTCCCCGTGCCCACCAGTGTTGTGCAGCCTCTTTATGAAGAAGCCACACTTAACCCTAAAGTGGCAGCCAAAATAGAAAGACAACAGAGGTAAGACAGTAGCACTGTTAACATATAGGTGTTCATTTTGAAGGCTGTCCACTTAAATGATGATGTCCCTTTGTGAAAAACACATGTAGATGGAGAAGTTGGTCCACACGGTGTGCTCTGTGTGTGTGTAGATTGTCCCTGACTGGGACTCCCTGCAGGTTGAGGTGAACTGCGTTTCTGATCTTGTCTGTCTCATCATTGGTAATACGTACTACATGCCATGCTACAGCGTGTGGTTGGCTGATCTCATCATTCTCAGATGTTTGAAGATCAGGTTTATAAAGATACTGGTGATAAAAGGCAACAAAAGTGAAAACTGAAAACGTATTCAACTTGTGTCAGAACTGACTTACGGCACAGGCATCAGGATGTAAATCAGGGACTGCCTCTGTGTGTATGTACTGACACATAAATGCGAGAATATGGTAAAATTAACAAAGATAATTGTATCTCACTGTTCCTAGTCACGCTTCAGATGTGGTCATTCTTTTGTTGTATCTGTGAACACAGAGATAGTAATAAAAAAGGAAAGTGCAAAGCAAACTCAGTGATTGAATTATCAATTAGAAGTTTAATACATTCATAATGTTGTAATGTCAAATGACATAATGAAGTAACGTTTTGCTCTGTTTTACATGAAAACATTTATGAATGGTAAAAATACATAAAAGACAAGTCTGTTTCTGCTTTGTACAAAGGATAAACTCTTGGGTCTTCTTGTTTTCCAAGGGGAATAAATAGAATGTTTAACAATTTCCTGGGCCTCTTGTTAGACACAGGCTCTCAGATCTTCCCTAGGAGGTAAATCATTGTTCTTTGCTAGTACTCATTGCAGTACAGGAATCTAGTAAGTCTGAAACTTAAGATTCTGGCTATCATAGCCGTAATTTTCAGGCATTATATCTGTAAATCCTTTAGTTATCTTTGGCTGCATGACAGGTCACCCCAAAGCATAGTACTCTAAAATGGCTTTAATTTACTACTTTTCACAATTCTGAATTGTGGTTCTACTGCTGCCCGTGGTGTGGCTGTGACACTCTGATGACTGAAACATCCAAAATGGCTTCACGTGGCTGGCAGTTAGTGCTAGGGGGTTGACCTCAGATTCCAAGAGGGCACATCTAGCCACTGGGAGAAGTAGCAGGTTTCTTAAGTCCCATTCCTGA
This sequence comes from Heterohyrax brucei, assembly GCA_028571685.1. Classification (NCBI taxonomy): domain Eukaryota; kingdom Metazoa; phylum Chordata; class Mammalia; order Hyracoidea; family Procaviidae; genus Heterohyrax; species Heterohyrax brucei. Next base: position 69,842,093 of record CM053161.1, on the reverse strand, counting down.
GGTTACATAGTGTCTGTGTGATCTGCTGCCACATTCTGCTGGCTAGAAAAGCCACAGGGGCAGACCATGCTTCAGGGAAAGGGAAGAAACTTGTGCTTCTCCATGGGAAGGATGGCAAAGAGTGAGTCATCACTTTTAATCTGCCACATACATTATCCCTTGGTCTATCAGATCCAAATTAATCCTCCTGAAATTTTATAACAATACTCTATTAGTATTAAATTCTGAGGTCATAAGCCTAAATTCACAGATGTTCGTAATTTATGGAAACCCTGGTGGTGTAGTGGCTAAGTACTGTGTCTGCCAACCAAAAGGTTGGCAATTTGTGTCTGCCAGATGCTCCTTGGAAACTCTACAGGACAGTACTTCTCTGTCCTATAGGGTCACTGTGGGTCGGGATCGACTCTATGGCAGTGGCTTTGGCTGTTTTATAACTTGGACAGTTGCATATGTTTCTAATCTTAGCAGCTACCATTCCCTCAGCCAGAATGTCTTGCTAATTCTTGACCCAATACCCTAACTTGTTCACCTGAAATGCCCTCCTTCTTAGACCTAACCCAACCTCTAGAGCTCAGCACAAGTCCCATCTCTGTTAATTTTTTCTCTGCACTCAATACAGCTTGTATCTAAATAAACTTTTCGTTTTTCTCAGTAATATGCTACCCTCACAACATCTGTCTTTTCCCTTATGAGTTTTGTATGTTCTTTGATGATAGACACTGTGTCATACTTTTTGGTATCCTATATATATAGTCTTTCAGTGTATCTTTTTCAATTGTGCTTTTTTATCACCCATGTCCAAAGTTCTTACGACTTGAGTGGTTTCCCAAGCTGACCTACTTTTACCCAGTCACCGTTAAATTAATCTTCTTTTTTAAAATGATTTTTTACTTTTTTTTTTTTTTTTTGCATCTTATGTGAAAGTGTACCGCTCAAGTTAGTTTCTCATGTAAAAATTTATAATTTGTTAGGTGATAGCCTGTAATGTGACAGCACACTCCCCGTTTCTGCCCTTGATTTCAGTGGCTGTGCAGCCAGCTCCTCATCCCAGCTGCCATCTCATCTCGTGTCTGGGCAGGAGCTGTACATTTCCTCTTGTGTATCTCATTGAATTAAGAAGTATACTCTTGACAAGTATCATTTTATGTCTCACAGTCCAGTCTAATCTTTGAAGAGCTGGCTTCAGAAATGGTTTTAGTTCTTGCTTAACAGAATCCAGAGTCTGTGTTGTGTGGGATTCCTCTAGTCTTAATCAGACCCATAAGTCTGGTCTCTTTACATGAATTTGAGTTCTACCCGCCACCCCATAGATCAGTCTTTTGTTTTCAATAATTTTTCTCATTTAAACGACAATCCCATGAGTTAGGCAGAGAAAAAGTTTTATAAGTAGGGAAACTGAAGTTCATAGACTTAAGATGTGATAATATTACCCTCTTAAAGTGTCTTTACAAGTTTTCAAATGAATGGAAACTTTTTTTTCCAGGCATTTAGAAACTTATAATCCTACCGCAGCCCTGTCTCCCATTGTCCCCAGTCACCACCATCTCCCTGTCAGTCTGCAATACTGTCACTCCCCAGAATGCATAATGCTTCCTGTTTTTATCTTTTATCTTTGCTTATCCTGTGCCCTCTTCCTAGAATTCCCTTCCTAACCATAAGCGTGTCACATGTCATATTAATTGCCACTCTCTAATGTCTGTTTTGGTCACCTGAGTCAGAACTCATTCTTCTGCTCTCTTGGTTTGTATAGCTGATAGAAGTATAAAATACTATTTTGTGCTATAAAAATGTTTCATAATGTTTTACGTTCTTCCTGAAGGCAGAGCTGTCTTGTCTTACATAATTATGTATCCTGTGCAGATTGTCTCACTTGGCAACTGTGCAGTAACTATTACTATATGACAGAACAATGTATATACCAAAAAAAATAGAGCTGTATGAAGAGTCAAGTAGCATTTAAAAATACGTTTATAACACAGTAACCCTGGATCAAATCCATTAAAATGTTTAGGTGCCTGAAATGTTTTAAGGTTTTATACTGTCGTTATATTTAGTATTATTATTTATTTTAATGACATATGTGGTCTTTCTGTTTTTTAAATTTAATTCAAACTAGATGGACAAGGAGAGAAGAAGCTGACTTTTATAGAGTTGTGTCGACATTTGGAGTGGTATTTGATCCTGACAGAGGCCAGTTTGATTGGACAAAATTTAGAGCTATGGCTAGGCTACATAAGAAAACTGACGACAGCTTGGAGAAATATTTGTATGCATTCATGTCTATGTGTCGGAGGGTTTGCCGTCTTCCTTCCAAAGAAGGTATGTATAAATAAAGGTTGTGGTTTTTTTTTTTCCCTCCCCCTTTCCTGTTGTTCTCAAAGTGGCCGAACTATAAAAAGTTACAAATTTCCAGTCTGTCTTTTTTAAAGGACTTTTCAGTACCATCTAACACAGCATAAAAACAGTTTTTAAAATTACAAGTAGGCTATGTTGAAAAATCTCCTATTCTTTGATCCTACTCTTAAAATGAGATCAAAAAGGAATAAATGTGCCCATTGAGTTTGCAGAAAATAGCAAGTATTTATTGTTGGGTTTATGATTACAGAGAGATGGAAGGTAAACAGAACTAGACTGTATTTTGAGATCATTTTATAAAAGCTGTTCTGGAGGGATTATATACATGAATAATTTTGCAAGGGATGAGGCTCCCACTCAAAAGACATTTTAAAGACTCAGGGTATAAAAAGATGTCTACCCAGAACATTCTTCCAAAAAACTCCAACTAATCAGAAGGTCTAATGCTCAGATGAGGAGCTGTTTTGAGATGAATTTCATTGTTTTTTATCTAGCTCATCTTGTTCTCAATTCTTAGTAATACCATGGTAACTGCATTGTCTTCATTCTTTATTGATTGTGATTTCTGACTGGTAAACCAGTGGCTGCCTAATCATATTTCATAGTAAAAGTATATAAGTGCTTTTTAAAAGAACTTCAGTTCCATTTGGTTTATGTGGTTATTTTGTTACTGTTTTCTAACAGTTTTCTTGTCCGTCCACCAAATAAAGTAGCCAATCCCTTTATTACCCAAATACTGGGTATTTTGGGCAGGTTTCAGTCTAAAGTATGTTGGTAGACAATAAAAGATTTAAAAAGAGAAGAGTGTTCTGCCCTGTGCTTACTCTTCATGGTTGCTAAGAGGCCCGCATTCTTTTTTATTTGCTTAGTCCCCAGCAGCAAAATATACTCTGATATGGGTAAATTTATCACATTTTACTTTTAATTTTTTAAAGGTTTAGGGAGCTTCATTATTAAATAATCACTGAAATTTAAGGATTCCTTTTTAGAAATGTGAGTGAAGTTTTTCACAGACCAGAGCTTCCTAGACTTTCTCAGTTTACAGTAATTCTTTTTTGTAGCATCCTAGGTCTAGAGAACTCCCAGTTTCAAGTGTGATTAGGTCCAGACAACATAATGACTATTTATGTCCTAACAACATAGTAATTGTTTGAAAACGTAACGTAAATTGAAAGAAAAAAATGCTACTTTTATTTATAACATACCATATATCCCTACTAATAGACTGGATGTGGACCCCTGGTTGAGCACTCTACGGCTTCACACATCCTGGAATCAAAGTAGAGACCACCCATATTTCCTTTTCCGTGTTGATTTTTTTTCATGGTACTCTTCTTAGTTTTGTTTATTGACTTTTCATTTTCAACTACTTTGACCCTTATAGAAAGATTTCAGAAAATCATACAAGGAATTTCCATGCGTCCTCAGTCTGCCTTCCCTACTGTTAAATCTTAGATGATTAACTGCAGTATAATTATCATAACCAGAACATTAACATAAGTGCATGCCATTAACTAAATACCTATTTGAACTTTGCCAGTTTTCCACTGACATATCTTTGTTTCAGGGTCCCACGTTACGTTCGTTGCTTCCCTTAGCTTTGTGCAGTCTTCTACAGGTCCTCGCTCAGTCTTGCCTTGTCTTCTGTGACCTTCATGCCCTTAAAAATAGGAATTAGTTATTTTGCTATCTACCCTCCATTTTGGTGTGTCTTCTCTTTTCACATGACGGAGGTTATGCAGTTTGAAGCAGGAACGCCACCGAAATGCTCTGTCTTAGGGTGTCTGTTGTCAGTGTCTCTTCTTACTCATGAGGTCGCCCTTATCACTTGGTTACGGTAGTGTATGTGGATTTTTCCCACTGTAAAATTACTGTTTCTCCCTACTTTGAAACTATAGAAAATCGTGTTTCTCCTCAGACTTTGAACCACTGATTTCAAAGTCCATTAGTAGTTTTTGTGTATAACAGTTATTGAAGTGCAAATCCAGGGAAAGGAAGAACTGTTCCTTCTCCCTCATCTGTTTCATCAGTTATTGATTTGTATCAGAATGGTCTCCCAGAAACTTGAGTCCAGAGGTTGAAATCCAAGATTGCTTATTTTGTTGCCCAAATTGTCCCATTTTAACCTCCGAGAGCTCCTTCTTGTTGATTCCTTCATTCTTTCAAGAAACCCACTGCTATCGAGTTGATTCCAACTCCCAGGGACTCTATAGGACAGAGTAAAACTGCCCCACAGGGTTTCCAGGGAGCAGCTTTCAGACACACACTGCTGGCCTTTTGGTGAGCAGCTGCACTATTTAGCCACTGCCCCTCCAGGTGCCCACCCACCACCCTGTCTTGTTTTGAGCACGTCCCCACTACCAGGAATCCCGCTTCACAAAGATAGAGCACTGAAGGGAATGGAGCACGCTGGGACGGTGGACTGAAGGACCTCCAGCTGGCAGTTCTGTGTGGGTACTCTTGTGTCTCCCTCAAAGCTTTAAGACACCCTTAGCTCCTCTTTGTCGGTGCAGTACCCTGAGTTACCTCAATGCAGTTTGGGACATGGCAGACTTGCGTTTATTTGTGAAGTATTGTTTAACATCTTTAATTTGTCTTAATAATGGAGCTTGAACAAATACTCTTGTTTCTGATTAAGACAACTCTTAACCAAATTCATAGTTCATAGAGAACTTCTAAAAAATAGATTCCTAGTTGTATTAACCTACTTCCAAAATAATCTTATGCTTTACCCACTTTCAGAGGATTCGGTAAACCATATGTTACATGATTTCTAGTACTACTTCTTTGGAAAATGTTTCTTTATCCTCATATAAAAGTATTAGAAAAATGCTGGAAATTATACAGTAATAATTGAATAAAAGTATATTTAGAAGTCTTTTACATCTAAAATGAAGTATTGTTGAAGTTAGTGTTTTTCTTGTTTCAATATAGAATTGGTGGATCCAAATATTTTTATCCAGCCAATCACAGAAGAACGTGCTTCTAGGACTTTATATCGCATTGAACTTCTAAGGAAAGTACGGGAACAGGCTCTCCGACATCCACAGCTATTTGAACGCTTAAAGCTTTGCCATCCAAATCCAGACTTACCCATCTGGTGGGAATGTGGCCCGCATGATAGGGATTTGCTTATTGGAGCTGCTAAACATGGGGTGAGCCGGACAGACTATCACATTCTTCGTGATCCTGAACTTTCATTCATGGCCGCTCAGAGGAACTACAGTCACAGTAAAATGGCACATTCCAGGACTTCTGCCCCACTTTCACAGCAATACCAAGTAGCACTTTCTGCCTCTTCTCTTACCTCTCTGCCTAGGCTCCTAGATGCTAAAGGTATAATTCTAGAGGACATGAAAGTGAAAAGTGAAAACCTTAAAGAGGAGCCTCAGTCTTCTGAAGAAGAATCTATGTCTTCTGAGGAAACCAGGACACTAATCAAGTCTGAGCCTGTCAGTCCAAAGAATGGTGTTTTACCCCAGGCTACTGGAGACCAGAAATCTGGTGGAAAAGGAGAAACAGACAGACGTATGGTTGCAGCCAGAACAGAACCCCTGACTCCCAACCCAGCTTCTAAGAAACAGCGAGTCCACAAAAGAGGATCAGAATCTAGTTCTGATTCTGACTCGGACTCTGAAAGGTCGTCTTGTTCTTCCAGGTCCTCTTCCTCCTCCTCCTCCTCTTCCTCTTCTTGTTCCCACTCTCAGTCAGGCTCTGGTTCCTCCTCATCCTCATCTTGTTCTTCGACATCATCTTCTTCCTCCTCTTCTTCCTCCTCCTCATCGTCCTCTTCGTCTTCGTCGGAAGAGAGTGACAGTGAAGAAGAGGAGGTCCAAAAGCGAGGTATACGCATAAATTGATTTTGCCCTGTTGAAGGCGAAAGTTCAAGTGAAAATGAGAAGTAGATGAGCGTCTTTACTGTTGGTAGTTCCAAATGTGTGTGTACCTCATTTTTTTTAGAGCTGTCCATTTTATAACAGCCACCAGCAGTTCTCTTAGAAGAAGCAAAACATTCAGAATCAGAAGAGGCCATAATCAGCACCCATCAACTTGAAGGCTAGAGGACAGGGGACTGTAGCTTGACAACAAAGTCAAATTAAGTGGTCCTGTTCTGCGGGTGTAGCAATCCAACAGTTCCAGTATAAAGAAGTGAAGCATCATCAAGTGGGTGCAGGGGCCACTCTGGCACACAGAGCCTCATATCCCATGGGACCCAGAGTCTCCTGTAAGAGCCCATGGGCATAGCTTCCAGGATTGCCACAGAGACACGCCTAACCCCAAGAGTCATTTAGGGAACGACTGTGTCCCTATTAGGTATGCATAGTCCTACTCCAGACCCAGTAGCCCAATAAGGAGTTGTTTTTACCATGCGCAGTGTTGCCTGGTATGTGACATTGTGATTACATGTGGCAATTACGTTGTCACATACTATCTTTGTCTGTTTCCAAGGACACTGAGCTAAAATTACACTGAGGGTTAAATTGTCAGGCAGAAGGGAAATGATTTAATTAAACCTTGTCCTCCCTTAACACTGCATATTGTGCTTTATTGCTAATTTTAAACATAGTAAGTCCTTTAATTTTTTTTAGGTGAGTTTTTCCTTATTACATGTTTTCATTTTTTCAATATATTTGAATAATCATGTAAGTTTGAAAAAATATGTAAAATCGTTTTATGCAGTCTTGTGAAAAATGATAATAATTCTTAGCAGAAGGTACTCCTCACATGAAAGCCTATGATGAAGAAAGTGTGGCATCACTGAGCACTACCCAGGATGAGACTCAGGACAGTTTCCAGATGAACAATGGGACAGCAGAGTCGGCTTATATCTTACAAGGGGGCTACATGCTGGCTGCATCATATTGGCCAAAGGTAATGAATTCTTTCTGGTTGGAAAAGTCCATTTCTCTGAGTATTCAATATTGCTTTAATGGTGGGTATTCTCATGGAAAAATAAGTCATTGGAATATGTAGGATGACATTACTGTCAGATACTTTGGGTCTACTTAGTGTTCATTCTTCACCATAACCTTAAAATGTTTAGGAGAAATGATAAGAAGTGTTAATATGTGTTCACATGCAAATTAATATTCAAATGCTTCTTTGTGAAAGAGGTACTTGCACCTTGTCTCCTTGAAGAAACTTCCTGTAACCAGCTGTGACCTAGGGAATAAGATCCCTTTGAAGCCCACGTATATTCACAAGTGAAGACTAGATTAACACAACCATTTTTTGACTGTGTGATTAGGCTAGTGGAGGTTCTGTGTTACAGTGCTGCACGATTCTTAGCACGTGTTTTGCTTATATACCAAGTAATGTCATTCTTGTCATTGTATAAAATGGGTAAAGTACAGCACATAAGACATCAGTGTTTATTTGTCTTTTATTGTAAAATTTAGACTAAATGTACCTTAAACTTAACATTCATGCCTATGAACTAGTACATTTTTCAAATTGCCTCTTAATTTGTATAAAAGTATAAATCGCCGAAGAAACTGCAAGGTGCTGAACTTTGCTAATCAATAACAAGCAATAAGTTTCCCAGGAGATTAGCAAAGGATAATTATCTATGATAACTAAAACTTTTAATTATGTTTTGCAATAATGTAAACAGTATAATACTATTTTTTTATGACAAAGAAAAATAGAATGTGGATGGTGTGTATTTTAAAGTACATATGTTTATAAATTGATATTAAAAAAATACTTTAGATTACGTGCCTAATATGTATTAGTGTTGACCTCTGGAAGTTCAGTTGGGAAATAGGAGAATGAAAAATTATTCTTCTGTGGACTTCTGAGTTGTTTAATTTTTTTACATGGAAGCTCTATTACTTTTGTAACTAATAAAATAAAGCAGTACTCTAAGAGTAAAGCCCTAGGCATCCTTTCTAGTTGGTACTCAAGTCACTCCTAAAATTCACCTTTAGCCAAAGATTAGATGAGCCCTATAAAAGGTATGCTAACACATGTTGTTCCACTATGTGTACGAGACTAAATGGTCACGTTAGCCCAAAAGCAAACACAAGGCAGGAAGGGACAGGAAAACTGGACAAGTGGAAACACAGAACCTGAGGTCAAGAAGGGGAAAATGTTGGCACATCATGGGGTTGGAAACCAGCATTGCAAAACAATTGGTTTATTGTTCGGTGAGAAACTAGTTTTCTCTGTAAACTTTCACTTAAAGCACAACAGATAGATAGAGTCTCCTTCAGGTAAAATATTTCTGAACTTCTGGATACAACTTATGCATGTATTGTACCAGTTTAAATCTATCAAAATTTGGGGGCCACTTGGACCCCAAAAGTCTGGGTCTGATGATTGTACTTCAGTGTTGCCTGTTTTCCTAGGATCGTGTGATGATCAACCGGTTGGACAGTATTTGTCAAACAGTTCTGAAAGGGAAGTGGCCTTCAGCTAGAAGAAGCTACGATGCTAATACAGTGGCCTCCTTCTATACCACAAAACTGCTGGACAGCCCAGGAGCAGCCACAGAATATAACGAGCCCAGTGCACCCACTCCCCCGGGTGCAGGTGTTAAAGAAGAACATGATCAGTCACCACAGATGTCAAAGGTGAAGAAGCATGTACGAGAAAAGGAGTTTACAGTGAAAATCAAAGACGTATGTTTATTTTTATTGCCCTAGGGCCTGATTGCGATTGCGGTGTGCAGCATGCTTTTCCTGCAAACGGCTGCCTGCTCTGACTCTTTCTTCCTTCACATACTTATTTTTTGGTATCTGGATTGGTTTCTTTTTGTTATCCAGGTTATTAAACTTGAGTATCTGCTAGAGGTATCATCCTTAAATATATTTCTCTCCTTGTACTTCTGAAAGTAGTACTTCTGCTGGTCACGATGCTTTCTTAAACAGTCTGACAATTTCTAACCAAATTGGTTCTTCTGTATCATATTTAAATGGTATGTCCGTGTATTTGTCTGTTTTCAACGTGTAACATGCGCTGTAAGCAATAATACTTCAATAACTCCGTATTCATGAGGCGTGTCCACTGACACACAGTGTGAATATCGAAAGCTGACAGTTAACACAGTGTGCCAGCTTCTAGGAAAACTGCGTTGTTTAGTGAAATGTGCGTATGTTGCCTGAAATTTTTTTTCCTTCATTTAAGACAAGAAATGTAGTATTCATTCTAGAAATTGATTGAAATAATTTCCTTCAATTGATGTATGAACAAGAACTTGATTAGTGTTTCAGAATTTTTGCTTCAGTCTTTCAAAGTAGAAAAATCCTTTTAATATCCTGCGATGAGATTTAACACTTTCTTTTTTAATAATGGTATTTGTTAAACAGGAAGGTGGTTTGAAATTGACATTTCAGAAGCAAGGATTTGCTCAGAAGAGACCGCTGGAGAGTGAGGAGGGGGCCCTGGGGCAGCAGCAGTACTTGACACGCCTGCGGGAGCTGCAGAGCACATCTGACACCAGCCTCGTCACCTTTCCAAAATGCACGCCGGGATCAGGTGAAGGGCTCAGTCAGAATCGTTTTACCATGTAACGTTGTCATGTTGCTTCCAAATCCCCTTTTATATTGACTCATGTAATAGAAATGCATTTGTCCTTTAATGTTGGGACTTTTCTTTAGTGTTTAAAATAATCAGTAATATTTTGTTTTAGCTTTTTAATCTTAATAAATATGTATTGGAATTTTTAAGAAAGGCATTTTAAAGCATAGAGAGATTTAGTTTGAGGGGCTTGTTCATGCAGATGGAAACGTCATTTTGTGAAGCAGCTTTATACAGATGGAAGTTAAAACATAACATTACGATAGTAAAGTAAATTGGCAATCTTAAAACAGACACTCACATTGCAAATTAATCCTGTTTGGTGGAGGAAGTTACAATGACAAGTTTTAGAAAAACTTTAGAGATGACATATAGCCCAGGCATCTCTGGACTAGAAGAATTGTTTATGAATAATCCCTGAAAGATGATGGAGTAGTTGGAAGGACAAGGACCTCGTGAAACTCAGCAGCCATTGTCATTTTTGGGCAGGTGCAGTTGTCAGAAAATGTGTGCTTGCCTACTGTACATTCTTCTCGGTGACTGGAATTCTGTTTTCAAAGGCAACTCTGAATTAATCTATTCCTGTGTGTACGTGAGGGAACCCTGGTAGCATAGTGGTGAAATGCCAGGTCTGCTAACCAAAAGTTTGGCAGTTCAAATCCACCAGGCTGTCCCTGGAGACTATGTGGTAGTTCTACCATGACCTATAGGGTCTCTGTGAGTCAGAAGTGACCCAGCGGTGGTGACATGTGTCCATGATAAATCTTCATATTTTCAAAGCAATTGATTTATCTCTTTGGGGGACTATATTTTTTTTAACTGTTTCATAATTGGAGTCAAAACATAAATATTTATTGAGTACCTTATTGGTGTTGTGTGCTATGTAGACATTCAGGAATACATCAAAAGTTTTGTGTTTTTTTGTTTTTGTTTTTTTTTTATCTTGGTCTAATTGGTACTTTCAGTTGCCTGGGTCCCTCTTAAAATTTGGTATCTAGAATTGACAAAGATACTGAAGAGTAACTGAGGCTTAGAGTGCAGACCACACTATGCTAATCCCGCTAAATGCAAGTTTAAAGCAGATAATCGCTTCAGTTACCTTCATGTCCACCTTTTCCGTAAGGACTGAGGACTGTTTCAGTATTCCATTAAGTCTGGTTGCCATACGATACTTGGAAATGTTTCAAACCACCTTCTGTGCATGGGCTCAGTCACTGGAAATCCTATATATAGGGAACATAATGCTTTACTTGTAAGTATTACCTAAATTGATGGCTGGTTCCAGATGCATTAGTTTAGTTAGTTCAGTCAACTTAATCAGTATCAGTTTGTTTTTTGTGTATTTATTAATTGTTGTTATAATTTTCCAAGTGGTAATATCTTGCAGTTAAAATATGAACGAGTCTTTTATAGCTAAATTATAAACCCCCAAAATATTCTTTGCAATGACAGTTTTGTTAAGGAACTCCCTTTTTACCAGATGGTGGGAACAAGTAAGAAAGGTGAGTTGTAGTGTCTTTTACCCAATATAAGTGAGGCTTAATAAAACAGCTGCATGGATTCTGTGTAACTCCACTGTTAAACTGATACTTCAGGGATCTTTACATTTTATTGCTATTGTGACTGAAGATTATGCAGCGTTTTCATATAAGTAACTTTGTGGTACATAATACTAGTTTTTATTGTATCACTTGTGACTGTAACTCAATGTAACAACAAAAAAATGTCAGGGCTGTAACGTTATCATGTAAATGTTTATTTCACCTGCCATAGTAAATACTAACCCAAAATCTAGACCTGTCGTGCTCCAGGATGTTTGGCAGGTCTTTTAACATTTTTTGACTTATTTTCCTTGTTTGTGAAATGGGGGTCATGTAGGATAGCGCTGTGGTTGATGCGTGGATTAAATCATCTATATAAAGTGGCTGGTGTAGAGCTTGGCATGTAATTTGATGCTAGGCAGATGTTAAAATTAGATATTCACAAATTTTAGAGTTAAATAATGGACACCATTATTGACATTCTTTATCTCTAAAGCGCTTTTTGTTTTTATCTTGTTATGCTCCTGGGGAGCCCTGGTGGTATGGTGATTAAGAGTTCAGCAGCCAACCAGAAGGTCAGCAATTCAGATACACCAGTAACTACTTAGAAACCCTATGGAGTAGTTCTGTTCTTTCTGGTAGGGTTGGTATGAGCTGAAATGACTCAACAGCAGTGTTGTTTTATTTTTCTTTGCATAAAACTCATTACCATTGAGTTGATTCAACTCATAATAACCCTGTAGACAGTAGAACAGCCTTGTAGAGTTTCCATGGAATGCCTGGGAGATTTGAACTGCCAGCCTTTTGGTTAGCAGACGTAGCACTTAAGTACCACGCCACTCAAGTTTCCTTTCTTTCTACACTCCTTGAATTTTGCCTGAAGCACTAGTAAAGATACAAGATGTAAAATAATTTAGTTAATGAAAAACCGTAGGATAACAGAGGTTATAACGAGAGGACAAAACAGAATCGCCTGTTGTGTAAGTGGTCTGAAATGGTGGAGAAAGGCTTGTAGAGCCAAGCAAGCTAGGGTTAAATTTTAATTCCTAGTCATTGGGACATTGGGCTAGCCATGTAATACTTCTGATCTGCTTTTTAAATCTGCTTAACACTACATCTCTGATTTCATTGGATTTCTCTGTGATGATTAAAGGTAACATTTACCTTTCTGGAGCCACTGAATCTGGATGAACCCCAAAAACTATTGCCCTGAGATAATCTTTAAACCCTGAACCAAAAATCTCCCATCAAGTCATCTTTAAATCAAACAGTAGTTTAGCTTAACTAGTAAAGAATATCTACCCTGAGCATTGTTGTGCTCTTCTCAGAACTGTCTATATAGGATCAGGTTGACAACAGCCACTCAGAAGATCAGATAGAAACTCAGGGGACAGTGAGTTCACCTTCGCGGATGAGGCACAATTCAAAAACAGAGAGGAAAAGAAAGCATCAACAGAATTTGTTCCTGTAGAAACTGAGAATTGGTATGTGTTCTGTGTGTATTCTCAATGACAAGAAAATAAATGAATGTGGCCTGCTCTAGTGGGGGACACCTTGCAGGCTTGCAGCAGTGCCACCTGGGCTGTGGTTGGAACTTTGCAGTCCTTGGTAGCAACACAGAAAGTAACCATGCTTGTCTGTGTCTGATCTTAAAAGCTTCCTTTCTCCATTGAATGTGGTTTGGTTGTTAGTTGGTATCAAGTTGGTTCTGACTCACTGGACCCCATGTGTGCAGAGTAGAACTGCTCCATGTGGTTTTCAGGGCTCTGGCCTCTTGCTTGCAGAGAGCCAGGCTTACTTACAAGACTCCTGGGTAGGTTGAAATCATGAACTTTTTGCCTAGTGATTGAGTACTTAACTAAATACCAAGGGCTCCTAGGCATGGAGTAGAAGGAAGCCCTGTCTGATATGATTACAGATGGATCTCAGATAAAGACATTCATAGGCTAAATTTTACATTCTGGGTTCTCGATAAAGTGAATTAATAATATGTATAAAACACACGGTTTAGTAGTGTGTAATTTAAATAGATCCTCCCCCCAAGCCTACCGCCCTCCTAAGAAAGTAAACCTGTTACAATCAAGTGAATTCCAAGTCAGCAGCCCTGTAAGATAGAGTAGAATTACCCCGTAGTTTCCCAGGAGCCGCCTGGTGGGTTCAAACTGCTGACCATTAGGGCCAAATTGAGGTATGTTTGTAAATGTGCACTCTAGTATATATGCAGATGTTCTTTTGGTAATTTATTCCATAGGTAGTATTAAGTACTTGTCTTTTTTATGTAGCACTAAAGGACAAGTTAAAGAACCATAAGACACTGCCTCTGGCATTGAACTGATTGATTAGCTAGACCTATGCATTAAATCAGTAGACATTACATTAAAGTAAAATTAAAAGAGGCATAGATTACAGTTCTCCCAAATTTTTAATGAGACTCAGAGGTGACGTGTTAGGCTAATGGTTGCCTGATTCAAGATGTATAAAATAAAAACTATCACTTCCACATAAGTAGAGTAAGGATTGCTTTTAATTTTTTCAAGAACCAAATTTTTTATCATCAACTGTCATGTTCAACTTAATTAGGTACTTCCGTGCAGTCAACTGTTGGTGCCAATGGCATGATTTTAGACAACCAGCCTGTAGTCAAGAAGAGGCGAGGAAGGAGGAAGAACGTAGAAGGTGTTGACATCCTCTTTTATAATAGAAACAAACCACCTAATCATGTAAGTAAAGCAATAATGTAAAAACTGCTGACTCGAGGTCAGAAATCAATGTAATGTGCATATGACTGTTCTGTGAATGCTCTCTAAAATAATAAGTATGTTAAAAATATACTGCATATTTTAGTGTATCAGTAGAATCTGATGCTGGCCAGGGTTCATGAAAATTGTAGCCTAGAAAAATTTAGCAGAATCTTTAGTTTTTTTCCTTCAAAGATAATTCCTTGATTGGGATCAAAATTAAAGTGAGAAGGCATGTAAATAAAATTTTCTTGTGTTGTTTTTCTACAGGTTGCTGTAGGCATAACCACCTCACAGATTTCTCCAGGGATAAATCCAACTCTTTCCTATACTCAGCCTCAAGGAATACCTGATACAGAAAGTCCAGTTCCAGTTATTAACCTTAAAGATGGAACAAGACTTGCAGGTGATGATGCACCGAAGAGGAAAGATTTGGAAAAATGGCTTAAGGAGCACCCGGGTTATGTGGAAGATCTAGGAGCTTTCATTCCTGTAGGTGATAACCTCAGAAATCTTGGTATATTTTATTTGTATGATTTGTTGAACCTGTCTTGATAAAACATGAGTTCTCACTTACCTATGCTAAGTATTTCTCCTGACCTAGATTTAGGAAAATTACAGAAAAAAACAGTTACCATCTTACCCATGATACAGTACAGTATCACTTTCCAGCTTTCCATTCCACGTACAACAATTATTTAGTTTAATAAGAAGTCACCTCTGTTACTCTTACACAGAGTACAGACTGTGTCAGGCTCTAGGGGAGCCTTGGTGGTGCCGTGGCTAAGCACTCAGCCCCTGACCAGAAGGTCAGCTGTTCAAACCTGCTAGCCGCTCCATGGGAGGAAGATGTGGCAGTCTGCTTCCATAAAGCTCATGGCCTTGGAAACCCTATGAGGGCACTTCCACTCTGTCCTGTAGAGTTGCTGTGAGTACGACTCCACTTGATAGCAGTGGGTTTGGGTGGTGGTTTTTTTTTTTATGTTTTTGTTGTTGGCTTAATTAGGCTAAATAAAGCTTAAAAAGAAATGTAGCATCTAACCCTTTCCCTCAAGAAGTTTGTTTAAAAATTATAATGATTGATCATCAAGAACATTTATTGTGACATACCTATTTGTCTGACATTATACTTAACAATTTTTTGTGTCAATTAATACAGTCCTATGAGGATAGCATCATTATAGCCATTTTTAAATTTAAAAAATGAAACACATGAATTTTACTTAAACAGGCCAAGGCCACGTGGCTAGTAAACTTAAACTCCAGAGTATCCTACTACTCTAGAGCTATATAACCTTAGCATTTAATTAATTTTAAACTCTTCTTCAAGCTGTAAGAATACAACTTCTGTGTCTCTCCAGATGCACAATGAGTTTCCATTAATCAAAACTGAGAATCATTATACTTAATTTGCAGTCTCCTATCCTCTAAAATGGAAACCATGGTTGCACAGTGGGTTAAGTGCTGTGCCTGCCAACCAAAAAGGTCAGCAGTTCAAATCTACCAGGTGCCCCCTGGAAACTCTATGGACAGTTCTACTTTGACCTCTAAGGTGGCTGTGAGTCAGATCCAACTCGACAGCAGTGGGTTTGGTTTGGTTTCTGGTATCCTCTAAAATGGTGTTACTCATCGTTTTCTTCTGTACATACGCTGCATTTCTCATACATAGAAATCTGTATTTGAATTGCAATACTGTATTATCAGATGCTGGTGTACCAAATTTTGTGTCAGCAACGTTCGACCTTTCTGTGTACTTTATAAGGTACAGGAGTAAAGCATATCCTTTCTGCGGGGAAGCTAGTAGGGTTTGTCCTGTCTGCCTCCAATATAAAGAATTAAATAGATAACCCAAGTAAAACTGTCTGTTGGCCTGTGCCCTTTGTAAAGACTGTGTCCTCTTCAGCTTTGTCAGCCTCAGGACACCTATCACAGCATAGTATCTCATCCCCGTGAATACTTATTGAGTAAAAGATTAGAACATGAAAATCTTTTGAAAACCACCAATTACTGTATAAAGGAAAAAAATTGCACTTTTTAGCCAGAAATACTCCTTTTCGTTGTGGATAGGGGGTGTCCTGAAAAAGAACCACAAAAGCTGTAGCTACTGGCATGATCTTTGTGATATTCAGATCTGGTGTTACACACTGCTGCTGCTGTCAACAGAAGACAAGCTGCTAGTCCTGAACAGAGCCTCTGTTACTGCTTTTAAGTGTGCTTTTCATATCTCTGGTTTTCTCAAATGATGCTTCACATTCTCAAGTAGCAGTTGTTTAATTTTTTTAATTGTGATTCAGTGAAAATTTACAATCCAAGACAGTTTGCAGTATAAAACCCCAAGCACCCACCTCTCTGCAACTCCATCTGCTCTCCTCACCCTGTGACAGCACACTCTTCTTTTTCACTCTTTACTTCCAGTAGCCACTCAGCCAACACTTGTTCCCTTCTCTCCACCCTCACTTCTCTCTGTAGAAAGAAACCGGTGGGACAGCCTCAATTAGTATTTGTTTAATCTGTAAAAAATAATAATAATAGCAGATAGTCTCTTTATAAATATGGAGGGAAACATTTCTGCTAAATAAGATGGACAACTGTAAAATATAATTTTAAAGATAACAGAATCGCTAGTTTAATTCTACAGCTGATTAAAAGGTTGGCCAAATAACATGTTCTTACTCATTCAACAATTTTTATTGAGTGACTTGTGTGCTAGTTAATATTTTAAGGGATTAAGGATGTAACAGTGAACGAGATACAGTTTTTACCTTCATTTCCAAATGATTCGCAAGCTTTCCTCTTTGTCACTGCAAAAGAGTCTCTATTAATTTTTCTGTTAACTTTTATAGCCATTCCTCATTTTCATTACAATTAAAACCGTTCACCATAATACTCTATATAAGATGATAGTAAGATTTCGAAACATGGTCTCCTAAACTATAGCTGTGTGCAGTGTGTCCTCCAAAGGACACATCGATTAATGAAATAGGTGAATGAGTGAATAAACAAATGAATTTATATCTACATAGATAATCAGATTAACTCATAACACATCTGATGCCAAAGACCTTTACCCAAATTCTCGTTCTCTGCATGAAGCCTTTGTATCACATCCCTACAGAAATTAGTATTAAGGCCTTCCTGTGCTTCCTTCACTCTTCTCCTCAACCCTCTAAGTGTGTCTTCTTTTCCAAGGAGTAAGTCAGGGCCAGCTAATGTGCACAGATCATCTTAATGGTCAGAGTTTTTGGTGATAGCCAAGAGAGAATTGTTGTCTAAAAAAACTAGAAAATTTTCTGCTTCAGGGCCATTATTTTCATTAATAATAAGAGATGATATCACGCCAGTCATTGTTTAAAAGGTCCTTTTAGTCCAAGCCATATTACTTCCTTTTGAGTGGGAAAAATGTATTAAAAAGCCGTATTTGCTTCGGTAAAGAGTACAAGATAGTAGTTTGTGTTTTCCCTGTGTATTAATGATCTGTTGTGACTCTCTGTAGCAAAACAACTGTAATGTGGTGTCACATATACTTTAATAGAGGTGTGTTTTGTGCCGTGAGAAAAACAGTTCTGTCTGGGCAGAATACCGTAGGGAAAGAAAGAAAGTAGAGCTGACATTAGACTGGCAGATAGAAGGAGAAAAAGTAGGCATTGACCAGATTAACACAACAGTGAAAAGTACGCAGACAGACAATTAAGTTTGTGAACTCATCCTGGAAAAAGCACTCCATGCCTCACTGCTGAGTATCACTGTGGTCACTTTTGAAATACTCCCCTTGGGAAGCTATGCACTGATACCAGTGTCTGGTCTACCTTCAGAGCAGTATTGGAACTGTTGTTTCTGGAATGGCCATCAGAGCTGTCATCATATTACCCTTGATGTCCTGAATGTCATCCAAATGTCTTTCAGTATTTCCTTTATCTTTGGGTAAAGAAAAGTCACTGGGGGCTAGATCAGATGAGTGGGGAAAGTGTTCCAATACAGCTATTTGTGAACAGACAGCTTAGCACCATGCCACCATGCACAGTGGCCATTCCAGAAAGCATTCCAAATTTGCTGTGAAGGGTGGATTAAGTTCGTGGACTTAACTGTTAGACCACATATATTCTAGACATTATAGACCAATATGATGAGAGTGATAAGCGGATACAACTGTTGGCATATTCATAAACCAGTGATTAAACTGATAGTAGGGTTTCTGAGTCACAGCCATCTCCATGGCACCCAACAACATTCTGATATGCCAGAGTCCCTGGGTGGCACAAATGGTCAAGTTCTCAAGTACTATCCTGAAGGTGAGGGGTTCACACCTACCCAGAGGTGCCTGGCCATCTGCTTTTCAGAAGTCAGCAACTAACAACAGCAGCAAAGACTGATATTCTGGAATGTGAGGGGAGGAATGAGTGGAGTAAGAGCACCTAGATGAAACACCTGAATTAGAGCTAAGTGGTGATGGAATTGGTGTACTCCACTGATGAGTCTCAGTGTTAGTCTCCTGGAATGCTTCGGTTGATTGGAAATAGCTGTAAGCATCAAGGCGTGCTTTGTTAAGAATTTTAGAGGTAAAATGAAGGGTATTATTAGGAAAGAGTTTTTATTTTTATTGTCAGATGTGAGTTTTATGCCACTTACTACTTGTTTGATCTTGAGAAAGATAACCTGTCTGAGCATTGATTTCCACTTGTAAAATAGAATAAAATCTCTTGGTATTATGAGGATTATATGAGAAAAGATTAAGACAAAAGTAAGTACAAAAGAAAATCTCGTAAGTTTAATAGGAGAAGAACAACCACAAAAATTAGAGGAAGCTGCCCCTTCAAGTATCAGCCTCCAGGAAGATCACGGTCTTTCAGGGCTTTAGGGAAAGAATGAGAAAAGCTACATTGCTAGTTTCTAGGAAACTGGAAAAATTCTTCCTAATTTCAGGAGCCAGTCAAAGCCCTTACTTTCATGTAGAACCATAATTACAGTCGTTACAATGGCCTTGAATAGTTTTATTAAATGTATGAGTTGAGGAAGAGAATCATACATTTCATTTTAATGTATTTTTTTATGTATGAGTGAATAAATGATAAATGTATCACTGTTATATAGGATTAGCTTGTATCAGCTAATTTATAATACTTTCAGTAGTTTTCATGGGTAAAGAATTTGAAGCTATTTTTTTTCTGTATGTGTATTTTAGAGAATGCAGCTTCATGAAGGGAGACCAAAACAAAAAAGGCACCGTTGCAGAAATCCTAATAAATTAGATGTTAATAGCCTCACCGGAGAAGAACGTGTTCAGCTGATTAACAGAAGAAATGCTAGAAAGGTATTTATGTATTTGTTGTTAACTGTTATATTGATTCAGTTATAAACATCTCTAAAACAGTATTTAATTATTTAGTATTTCCTAACCAAGCAGATTTGGGGGGAAAATACATGGACTGTAATTTCATACAGCCTAATCTCAAATTCCACATCTTTATTTAAGCCGTTTAATGAAATAAGTGTGTCACTTAACATATCTGTGCTAATTAGTGCTGTTGCGTATGGTTGTTCAGTGCACAGGGGCATTCCGTCTAAGGAGTGGTTCTCAGGTAGGGACACCGTTCACTTCCGTGGATGTGTAGCAGTGTCTGGGGATGTTTTGAGTATTACAGTTGGGCAGGAAGAGGAACTCTTGGCATCCAGTGGGTTGAACTCATGGATTCTATAAAACATCTGAACATTGCTTGTAGGACATTCCCCACAATACAGTGCAAAGCATCAGTAGTAGCAGAGGTGAGAGACCTGACCTAAGGGGATAGCACCCACGTCTTCACCATCATGTTGTTGTTGGGTACTGCCGAGTCAGTTCTGATTCATAGTGACCCTATGAACAACAGAAAGAAACACTGCCCAGTCTTGTGCCTTGTCCACAGTCATTTTTATGCTTTGTTGTGGAAACTGTCATAGATTTGTGTATTTATCACTGAAGCTTTCTATGAGATAGTAGTAACGTATCTTTTTCTATTGAAATCATAACTGTCTCATAAATGAAAACAAGGACCTTAAGAAAAGAGCACCTTCTAATTTCCACAAAGCTACCTTGTAGACTTACAGATAATACACTTAACATTCTTCTTTATTGATTGATGAATGGTAAAAATTGAGGTTTTTTCCAAAGTATATTTTTGAAGCAAATATGCCTTAACGTTTGTTTCACCAGACTGCCTCTGTTTTGTTTGGACTGTTGTGTTCCTGCTCCTCCCTTTTCTACTCTCTCACCGTCCAGCATTCACATTTACAGCAGCAGTAAACAGTCTGCAGTCGGACTGTTTGAGGTGGTCACAGTGTGTGTCTTTAACAGTAACAGATGCTGACGTGTAAAGTGAGGGTAACACTGGCTGTGTCAGTTAAGTTACATGTCAACTTGACTGAGCAGTGCTGGTCAGTGGTTTGGCAGTTATGTAATGATGTACTTGTCCTTCATTTTCACAAAGCGTCAATTTTTGCATAATGACTTGGTCTTTGGAAACTCACCGTATTGATAAATGAGGAGTCGGTGTAGATCCTTTTAATTTTGCAGTAAATGATAAAAGACTGGTGGCACACTTTTGTAAATTTATCACTTGGGTATGCTTTTTTGTTCTAATATCCAGCAAGAAAGAAAATAAATAATAAAGAAAAAATGTCCTTAAAAGTAAAAAGAGCAAATCTCTCAAGTTCTGTCACTCACAAACTAAATTGCCTTACATAAACCAAAACCAAAAGGCAAACCCAGTACCACTGAGTCAGGTCCAACTCACAGCCACCCTAGAGGTCAGAGTAGAACTGCCCCCATAGGGTTTCCAAAGCACACATGGCAGGTTTGAGTAGCCAACCTTTCAGCTAGCAGACACAGCGCTCAGCCCCCTGTGCCACCAGGGTTTCCACATTGCCCTACAGAAGGCGTGTTAGTTTCCTGGTTCTGTTTCGCTCTCTGGGAAACACCCTAACCTCACCAGGAAGATATCTGAGCAAAGTATAAAAATATCAACGATAAGATAGAAATTATAAAAAGAAGTAAAACAAATCCCAAAGCTGAAGAGTATAGTAAAGGAAAGATTTGCTAGAGATGTTCAACAACAGACTTAAACAGGCAGAAAAAAGAACGAGAAAACCAGAATATAAAATGAGTGAAATGAACAAGTCTGAGGAACAAAAAGAAGAAAGAAAACTGATCAGAGCATGAGAGACCTTTTTATTTTTGTGAGGTTGATAGTCATGGCTCCTCTTTCTGATTTCAGTTATTTATGTCTTCTTCCCCTTTTTCTTGGTGTAGCTAAGCCCACTTTTGAGTTTGACAGCAGTGGGTTTTTTTCAGTTCATTTTGATTCTATTGTTTTTCTGTTATATTTCATTTGTCGTGTGTGTCTTTGCTGCTGTAGTCTTTGAGATTGAGTCTTTTGTTTCTCGTGGTGTAAACTTAGGTTATGGTTAGGTGCTGCGTCTTTTTTGTTCTGTAAGCAGGATTATGAGAAAACCATACAGAATTATATCAGCAAGTTATATATTCTGTGTGAAATGGGCAGGTTCCTGGAAACACCCAAATTAGCTAAACTGACTCAAAAATGGAGAATCTAAAGAGACCTGTAAAAGGGAAGAGATGGATCAGTAATAAAATCATCCCAAAAGAGATGACTCCAGGATCAGATGGTTTCATTAGTGAGTTCCACCAAACATTTAAACAAGAATTAGCAGCAATCCTTTTTAGGTCTTCCTAAAATAGAAGAGGAGGGATACTTTCTAACTTATTGTTTGAGGCCAAAGCCAAACAGAAGCTTCGCAAGAAAAGATTGCAAGTAAGTATCCATAATGAGTATTTGTGTTAAAGTCTTAAGCAAAATACTAGTATGGTGAATCTAACAGTACATTAAAACCATTTATGTACTATGACAATCTACAAGATTAGGTTATGTCTCCAGTCAGTCACTTGGGATACAAAAGAGAGAATTGAACAGAAAAGGGGACTTCATACCACCAAGAAACAATAGCCAGGAGAATAACAAATCCTTTTGACCCAGGGTTCCTGTGCTAAGAAACTCCTCAGCTGGGGAAGATTGATGACAAGTGCCTTCCTCCCAAGCCAGCAGAGAGAAAGCCATCCCCTAGGAACTGACACCCTGAATTTGAATTTGAATTTCTAGCCAACTAGACTGTGAGACAAGAAATTTTCTCTTTTTTAAAAAGCCATCCACTTGTATTTCTAGTAGAGCAGCACTAAGACAATGACCACATGGGATTTATCCCAGGAGTGCAAGGGTGGTTCAGCATAAGAAAATCACACTAGTAGAACGAAAGGAAAAGAAAAATAATTACCTTAATTGATGTTGAAAAAGTATTTGACAAAATCCAGCAGCTTTCACGATGAAAAAAAAATCAGGCATAGGAAGAGCACTTCCTCAATATGATTAAAAAAAATTATGAAAAACCCACAGGTAACTTTTGACTTAGTGAGAAAGCCGAAATTTCTCCCTCGTAAGATCAGAGCAAGATAGGGATGCCTGCTTTCGCCACTGGTATTCTCCATTGTACTGGATGTTCTAGCGAAACCAGTTAGACAAGAAAAGGAAATAAAGACATCAGTGTTGGAAAGGCAAAAGTAAAACTATCTGTAATTCATAGATGACATGATTCTATATATCAAAAATCCAAAAGAATCCACAGGAGAGCAACTAGAACTAATAAACTTAACCAAGTTGCAGAATGCACAATTAATACCCAACAGTCATTTGTGCGTCTGTACACTAATAGTGAACAACCTGAAAAGGAAATTAAGAATATGATTTCATTCAGATGTCATCAGAAGACTAAATTACCAGGGAATGAATTTAACCAAGGAGGTAGAAAACTTGAACACCAAAAACTGCAGAACGTTGCTAAAGATAAAATAAATGGATATATTAAGAGAAATAAATCAGCCATAAAGGGACAAATACTGCATGTTCCCACTTATATGAAATATCTAGAATAGGCAAAAGCACGGAGACAGAAGTTTGGTATGGCCTCAGGCAGAGGGAATTGAGATGATTGCTCAAGGTATGCTAAGTTTCTGTTTGGAGTGATGTGCCTTTTGGAAATGGATACTGGTGCTGATTGGTGGAAATAATTAATGTCTCTGAACTATACACTTAGAAAGGTTTCAAATGGCAAATAGTAGAACTGCCCCATAGGGTTTTCAAGGCTGTAATCTTCACTAAAGCAGCATGCCACCTCTTTCTCCCTTGGCACAGCTGATGAGCCACGAATGCCAACCTCTCAATCAGCATCCTAGCATGAACTTTTGATGCCTGAGTTGAATCTGGATGCTGCCACTTACCAGCTGGCTTTAGACAAATTATATAACTCTTGTGAGGCTCAGAGCCTTCATATGAAAAATAGTGATAATACTGTCTCACAAGAATGAAGTAAAAACTAAAATTGTATATTTAGAGTCATTTGCACAGTATTTGGCATTCAAGGCAGCACAGCAGTACTTGGCATAACATGTTCCAAAAGGTTGTATGAACAAGCATATCCTCACTAGTTCTGAGGACATACAGTAATAACCTTTATTATGTTCCAGGGACTCTGCTAAGGCACTCAAATCACCTCACTTCAATATAGCCCTGCGAGGGGAGTATTATTGTTACTCTATTTTACAAATGCAGGAGACTGAAGCTCAAAGAGATTTACAGCTTTGCCAAAGTTCACATAACTGGTAATTCTGACACCAAGGGTTATGCCCTTAACTAGGTTATACTGTCTGTCCAACATACTAAGTATATAGTAAACATAAGCTACTCATTAATGCACTTAAATGTTTAAAATTTATATTACCATGTGTATATGTAGTATATCAGTAGTCTGTGGGTTCTAATGGTCCTTTTTTAACAAAATCATACAGATTATTGAAAGCGGTACAAGGAAAAACCCATGTTTTAAAGAAATAAACTGTCAAGCACAAAATAAAAGCAAGAAGTAGCATTTTCCTATTTAGTAATATTTTAGTTATCAGCCTTGTTTTTTATTATTCTTATTTTCATTTACAGGTTGGAGGTGCATTTGCTCCCCCGTTGAAAGATTTATGTAGATTCCTGAAAGAGAATTCAGAATATGGAGTGGCTCCTGAATGGGGAGATGTTGTTAAGCAATCTGTGAGTATTTTACAAATATTAACTCAGTCATCCTTTTAAAAATTAAATGCCGCTTAATTATATCTTAGATTGAACATTAAGAATTAACAAAATATTTCAAGGACGTGTGCCAGTGTTTTAGTGCATAATTGTTATTTTGCAGAGGACATTGCAGATTTCTCAGTTGCTTGTTCAATTAGAATACAGAAGCAGTATACAGTAGTCTCTCCTTATCCACAGTTTTGTTGTCCATGGTTTCGGTTACCTGTGGTTGATGGTGGTCTGAAATGCAGTACAATAAAATATTTTGAGAGAGACCACATTCATGTAACTTCTGTCACCGTATATTATTATAATTGTTCTATTTTATTACCAAGTAGTGTTATTAATGTCTTACTGTCCTTAATATGGTAATTAGACTTTATCATAGGTGTTTGTGTGTCTAGGAAAGCATAGTATATATAAGGTTCAGCACTATGAACAGCTTCAGTCATCCACTGGGAGTCTTGGAACATATCCCCTGTATAATGGGGGACTACTGTGTACTGATTTGTTTTTATTTGAGCCTCCAAGATACTGTCTGAACAATAATGCAAAGGATAATCAAAGATATTGGCAGTGAAATGTATATAAGGATATTCTTCACAATATTAAAATATATATATACAAAATATATTACCACTCATGGTGGCCCTGTGTTACAGTAGAACTGCTCCATAGGATTTTCTTACCAATAATCTTTATGTATGCAAAACATCAATCTTCATGGAAAAACAGTGAAAAGTTAGAAATAAACTAATGTTTTGTACAACTAGTTAAAAAATTACATCCTGTATCCAACTCGATGACACTTGGCTGGCAAAAATACCTAATAACAAGAGAGAAAGATTCTACAATATATTAAATAGGGTGGTAATTAAGTTGTTGGGATAGTGAAGCCTAACCATTTAGAAAGAGCTAAATAAGTAATAGCTATTATTTTTACAGATATGTGAATGAAAAGGCAGGCTTTAGTATGATTTCAACTGTTTTAGTTTAGAAAGAGAAGTGGAGGAGAATTGTATCATGTGTGTGTATATATATACATATATATATATATTTCCATAGGTATAAGATGGAAGAACACATTCTCAGTATAGCAATAGTTATATCACGGTGGTAAGATTTTAGATGATTTTTTCTTCATATTTTTTGTTCATGTTTTTTGTAATGAGCACTAACAGTTTTTATCGATAGAACAAGTAAGTCAGTTAGTTTAAGCTAAAGGAAAAAACATTTCCATGAAAGTCCGCAACTGGTAGCTGCTAGGCGTGGGAGCCATGGGGGCGGCACAGTGGTTAAGACCTCAGCTGCTAACCAAGAAGACAGCAGTTCAAATCTACCAGCCATTCCTTAGAAACCCTATACGACTGCCGTGACCTATAGTGTTGCTGTGAGTCAGACTTGACTCGATGGCAGTGGGTTTGTTAGGAGCATGTGGCTATTGAGCACATGGAATGTGTCAAATCTAAATTGAGATGTGTTTTAAGTATTAAACCCTGGATTTATAGTTCAAAGTCAGCACAAAAGGTGGTTCAGAAATATGTATTATAAATTAAAATGATATTCTTGTTACGTTATTTTTAAATAGTCTGTATTACTAAATTTAGTGTCACTTTTTTCCCCCCCAACCTGTTTTAGTGTGGCCACTAGAAAATATCAGATCACTTATGTAGCTTCTGTTGTGTTTCTGTTGGGCACTAGTGTGAAGGCCCTAAATTCTGGGAACATCTAGGAGTTTTGAGCCCCAGAAATCATAGGACAATTGCAAGAAAGGAGCACAGATTGTAGGAAAGAAGCATAGAGTATAGGAAAGGAGCACAGACTGTTCTGTCTTGTCCTGAACCCAAGGACTCCCCTTCCGCAGGTGCTGCTGCTTGTCTGGAGCCAAGGGGTTTTTTTCTATCTGGAGTAATACTGTTCCGTTTGGCCCTTTTAGATTAGAAGGGGGCTGCTTATTCAGGCTTCCGGAGCAAGGAGTGATGTGAAACATGTAAGGGTTAGGGAGATACCAAATAAATGTCTCTGGATCTTACATCTCCTAAACTCTTCTCCAGACTCATGCTGCATGTTACAGAAGAAAGCCAAAAGCCTGTTTTGGCTTACATTCTACAGTGGAATGAGAAGTAGACAAGCTTTTTCAAGCCACTGCTGAGGATAAAATGAAATCAGTTATCTCTCTTATAATTAATTATTTTTGACAATGCAGAGTGAGTTTATGAACTACAAGCTGCTACCACTGACACACTAATGTCTGTTGATCTTATTTTCTGCATAGCTGTTATTAACGTATACGTGTGTGTATGTGTTTATATTTATGTATTTGTTTGTTTCAGGGGTTTCTTCCAGAAAGTATGTACGAACGTATTCTCACGGGTCCTGTGGTGAGAGAAGAAGTGAGCAGGCGCGGGAGGCGGCCCAAAAGCGGGCTCTCCAAGGCGGCGGCGGCGGCTGCGGCAGCGGCTGCAAGTGCCACAAATGTTTCAGGCAGTCCTTTGTTAGCTAATGGATTACTTCCAGGTGTGGATCTGACAACTCTTCAAGCCTTACAACAAAATCTACAAAATTTGCAGTCATTGCAAGTAACTGCAGGACTAATGGGCATGCCTGCTAGCCTGCCTTCTGGAGGAGAAGCGAAAAGCCTGGCCGCCGTGTTCCCCATGCTGCTGTCAGGGATGGCTGGATTACCAAATCTCCTAGGTGTGGGAGGACTCCTGACAAAACCTACAGAATCTGGGGCAGAAGAGAAAAAGGGAAATGACTCTAAGGAGCTAGAAGGAAAGAAAGAAAGGACAGAGAGCCAAAATTCAGAGAATGGTGGAGAAAACTCTGTGTCTGGTTCTCCTTCTACGTCCTCTTCTACTGCATTAAATACAGCTACAGCTGCCAACCCGTTAGCTCTTAACCCACTGTTACTGTCTAATATACTTTATCCAGGGATGCTTCTCACTCCAGGCCTTAATCTTCATATTCCAACTTTGTCCCAGTCCAATACTTTTGATGTACAGAAAAACAAAAACAGTGACTTAGGCTCATCTAAATCTGTAGAAGAAAAGCAAGAAGATTCCAGAGTCAGAGGTCAGGAAGACAAAGGGGAAACTGAGCCAAGTCCTCTCAATGAAAACAGCACAGATGAGGGTTCAGAGAAAGCTGACGCTTCATCTGGATCTGACAGTACGTCATCGTCCTCCGAGGATTCAGAGTCTAGTAATGAAGACTGATTCCTAAACTCTGCACTTAAGTTATGAACAGATTTTGATTCTTTTTTTTTCTTTAATTATGAATTGTAAATATCCCAGTGTTGAGTGCATCAGTAACTTACTGACCCAGCATTTCAGTTATTTGTTTAGAAGTGCAAACTGCTTTCAGAGACGTTTTGCATGTAATATTTCTTAAGACTCATAAGTTTCTGAACTCGTATGTACTATCAGATACATAAAGGTGTAAAATTACAACAAAAGGCATTATAATTTTGTTGGGGGTTAATTTTATGAAAATTATGCTCAATAAGAGTTGTATATTTAATATATTTGCAGTGAACACAGAATACTTTATGCATATTACTGATTTAATTTGAATATAGTTTTACAGCCTCCTTGACACCTATAATTTACAGATCAAAACTCAGCAATAATTTGGGCAGCTAATGAATGTCATGAAAGCTGTAGAATTACATCACCATCCATTGCTTTAATTACATGAAAATGCTCTAGTGTTGTGATGCACTGCTGATGTTTCCAATTCAGGTACAAGTGTGTTTTAAAGAAGAAATAAGTTTCCCAATCAGCCAATTTAACTGGCTACCTGTTACCTCAGCTGAGTTAGTTTAGGAAGTTTACATTCGTTTCTAATTCTATACTTGTTTTCAGGGGTTTTTTAAACGCATCCTATTTATCGTATTAATCTGGCAAGAACTGTGACTTGCCTTTTTGCTGAGCTTAACTCGGATATCAGTGAAAGGAAGTCATACAATAATCCTGTGTCATGTGACTTTGGCACCCTATAGACATACTTATTTTTAACTTTTCAAAGTTCGGCCTCCTATTGGAAATCATTATGTCTCTGGTTGAGTTAGTGCCTGTTTCCAGGGTTCAGAAAAGGCAAACGCATAAATGCCACTGAAGAAAGCTTTCAGCACAGTAAGCTTCATGTAACAGAAATCAGTTGTTTGCTTTCTCCGTGTTTTATGTCATGGAAATCTTCCAAAATTAACAGATAGTGGTCAAGTAATAAGCAGATAGTCTAAATTCATTTGAGTTTCTAGGTGTAAGCAGATTAAATGTGGCCCAGAATCAGTGTTGAGTTATCAGTTTATATTAAAAATGCAAAGTTGCCCATTTTGAAGATGCACTTTGAATAATCTCAGAAAGATAAACAAGTGATACTTGTAAACCACAAAAATGAAGCCAAAGGCTTCTGTCCAATTTCTTAGAGTCCTTTGCCATGTCAAGTGTGTCCAGTATTTGATTTGTGATACAGTTTGTCCTGCTTAAGCTGCTATTGTTCTGACAAGGTAGAGGTCCAGGTTTACCTTCATACACATTGGAAACAATTAGAACTAAATCATATTTAAGAATATTATTTACATTCTAAGAAGAGAGAAATTTTTTCTGGAGCTCAGATTAGTGATAAAGTTAGCAAGGCAATAAATTGAGGGGTAAAAGTTTCACAAGTTCACTCCCACAGAAAATATAACTATGTTTTAATAGAATTCTGTTGATTTGTCATGAATTAAGCAATTGCATTGGGTTTTTACCAAGACCTTTACGAGTAAATTGTTTCTGTGTGTAAAATACTAACCCCATCATTAGAGAAACAGTGTTACATGTATTTACAAGATTATATAAATTCCATTGGGATTATATTGATTTTTGTGTTTTCCCACAATAGTACTTTTAATTGATGGTCCTTTATGCAGTCTTAGCAATAGTCACCATCATGCCCATCCAGACGTGGGTAGGAACTCTTTGTCATGAAAATGATATATTACATATTTAGTGTGTTCCCTTTGCAGTATTGCACTTTTGTTTAACTAGAGTACACCTATGAAATAGCCAAAGTTTTTCACATTTAAATTAGTTTGCCAGTGGAGTATTGCAACACCATCCATTCTTCCCTTCCCTCCCTATAGTTCTACCCACATAGTCTTTATTCCTTTCTTTCACCAACTTTAAAAAATTAGTAAAAAGAAAAGAAAGAAAAAAGGCCCTAGATCTCATCACTAAAATCTAATTTATATCAAATTTAAAAGATGAAGTATTTTCCTAATTATGATCAAGTGAATTTGGTTAACATCCTAGTCATTCTCTTTCTATGTAATAAGGCAATTACAGTTTTCACAGCATTAAGGTTAGTACTAACTTTAAACATTCTCTTGGGTTTCAAGACACTTATATTTAGTATTCATTGGGGGACAAGTCCAGCTATCAGCTTAAAAAAATGCAAGTATGGTTGTGTAAAGTTAAGGGTTATAAGAAAAAAACAGATCAATAGAATTACATAATACTAAAGTTGCCGTTGACAGAATATCCAAGTATGTGTTTGTAGTTACTAAAAATTAGAGCTGTTATTGCCTTGTGTTTATAGCCCTTGTTTCAGGTTTCATGATCCCAAGTCTTAGTCCAATTTTTCTTTTGGACATTTGCAATATTTACCAGTTGTGTTCTGTGTAGTCTGAATTTGCTTTCTGTAGTTGAGCAAACGTCTTAAAAGTCATTTGTAATTTATTAAATTACTTTCTATGATGTTCTATAGAGCAAATGGAAGTTTAATTATTTTTTATTAAACATATTCTTTGACTACCCATGATGTCAGCTTCTGTACATGACAATACTTCTTTGAGTTTTATGTACAGTTTGTTAGACCAGTTATGAAAGAAGCCAGAATCATTTTTTTTTGTTTATTAGACTGAGTGAAAATGTACATTCCCGTATAAATTTACATGCCCAACTATATGCAGCTTCCAGTGCTCTCCCTGCCAGGTGACAGCACACTACTTCTCTCTGCTCCATACCTGTCTCATCCTCCCAACAGTCTCTTTTTCCCCTTCTCTCCACCCACTCTCCTTCCTCCAGCCAGAGGTCAGCAGGATGATATCCTATAGATGCATAGAACCATAAAGTGCATCCAATATATGGTCACTCTGCATCACCCACTCCAATCCATTCGTGTCCAAAGAGTGGACATTCATTATGATTTATGGGCAATGGCAGCATCAGGGCCAGGGGCCATGCTCCCAGGGGAACCCCAAAACCGCTGGACCATCAACTGAGGTCTCTTAGTGGAGATCTCAGAGTGTACCCCAGAATCATTAATTTTTAAAAAGGAAGTATACATTCAAAAAAATTAAAACACAGGAGTTGGCTCTAATTACATCCATAATATCATTAACTGTTTATTTTTTCAATTGGATTTGATTCTTGGCCCATTTATATGGATGGCTCCAAAAGTAATAATAATTTTTGGAATTGTAATTGTTGTCTTCATTTTTGCAGCCCAGTTCCTACCCCATGCCCAGCTTACATTATTTCCTCAAACGTTCCCTCATCCTTGAAAAAAAAAATGACACAGATTTGAAGACACACCTGACTCTTTTAGACATCCATTTTGGAAGTCAGTAATTATTTTTTTCCCCAGTCTTAAGGGATTTTGTCATTTTTGACAGTGCTTTTTGTAAACTTTAAACAAAACAGTTTCTCTTGGTTATAAAAGTGAAGCAATAGAGTCTGAGCATTCACTCACCTTACTTTTGTACATTCAGCTGTGTTTCCATGCTCGGAAAGCTGCTTTTCTGTTTTTGTAGAACACAGTGTGTAAACAGGCTGACGAGGCTCTCCAGTACGTGCCCTGAGAAACAGTAATCTAGTCCAGTGCTGCAGAACCAGCTCGTAGGTTGATGCTTCCGGGAGAAAGTACACTGTGTATAAAAGGAGGGGTATTTTGTTAGTTATCTGAGGGATTTTTTTTTTTTTTACTACAGGTAATACTTTATGCAGTACTTTTATAATTTAATCTTCATGTAAATTCAGCTGATACATAAACTATAAGAAATGCAGAAAAGTATTTATCAGTATTTAAATCATCCATAAATCATTAAGTTATACACACTGTTGATGCATCTCATCTTTTTTGTATGTTATATACATTTTATATCTAATGGGTTTCATATGAGGTATATTTAGTGTACTGCCCTTCGTATACTAATGCAGGTCAATATCCTGTAATAGGATTTTCTTAATGCATGGTGTCGGCCCCTGGGAACCATGGTGGCATAGCAGTTAAGTGCTGCAGCTGCTAACCAAAAGGTCAGATGTTCAAATCTGTCAGGTACTCCTTGGAAACTGTTAAGCAGTTCTTCTCTGTCCTATGGTGTCGCTATGAGTCAGAATCAGGTAAATGGCAGCAGGTTTGTTTGGTTTTAGTTTATTGGCCCATACATACCTAATTTACCTAGCCATTTATTTGAAAGTGGCTGTTTGGGTTTATATGTCATTTTTGCATCCCTACCTGATCATTTCTCTAATTCCTCGAAATAAAATTTCTGTTTCACTTTTTTTGAAAGGATTTTGGGGTCACCAAGTTTAAAATATTAGTATCGATTCATGCTACCATTAGCAGCATAC
The DNA here is from genome assembly GCA_028571685.1 of Heterohyrax brucei. Taxonomy (NCBI): domain Eukaryota; kingdom Metazoa; phylum Chordata; class Mammalia; order Hyracoidea; family Procaviidae; genus Heterohyrax; species Heterohyrax brucei. Next base: position 69,810,162 of record CM053161.1, on the reverse strand, counting down.
ACACTGTGCATGCCCATTTACTACAGATTGTTACAAATACTGTGTGTACTGTGTAAATAGTCTACCAAATTAATCAAAAATAACATCTTGATTTTGAAAGTCTATTGTTTTGCTTCCTAAAAACTGATGGATATTACAGAATATCTGGGGAGGGGGAGCACAAAGTAAACCCCCCCCCAACACACAACACTGACACAGGGAGGTAATTAATCTTTTAGTCTTGTTTCTTTGTGTATACGTACTATAATTAGTAGGAGTGGTTATTCCATACATAACCACTTTGTAACTTTTTTCATTTAGTATACCATAATTATCTCCCCTTTTTTATTTATTGTGATTGAAAGTGTACAATATAAATTCGCATGCCTCCCTATGTGCAGTTCCCTCTGCTCTCCCTGCCCAAGTGACAGCACACTCCTATCCATTATATACATGTCATATCCTCCTAACAATATCCTGTCCCCTCATCTCCACCCTTTCTACCATCTCCAGTAAGAGGCCAGCAGGACAACACCCCATAAATGCATAGAACCATAAAGTGCACACGATACTGTCACTGTTGCAGAGTCCAGTCCATTCCTGTCCAAAGAGTTGACCTCAGTCATGATTTATGGATGGGGACATCATCAGGAGCAGGGGCCATGCTCCCAGGGGAACCCCAAGGCCCCTGAGCCATCAGTTGTGGTCTTTTAGTGGATTTCTCAGTATCTTCCCATGTTTTTAAAAAATCTACACAATTTAAAGACTCCCATGATGTAGATATATGTAATACCCTATTATTGAACATTTTAAATTTTCAGTTTGGGGTGACTTAAACCATAATGCTTCTAGTTAAAATTTTTACGTGTATTTATGATTTGCTAGAATATGTTCCTAAGTATGAAACAGTTTTGTTCAGATTTTAAGGCCAGTGGCCATGACAGTGGGCTTAAGCATAAAAACAGTTGTGGACATGGCACAAGACCAGGCAGTGTTTCATTCTGTCCATAGGATCACTGTGAGTCAGAATCAACTCGACAGCATCTAACAACAAGAAGATCACAATATTTTATAGTCTAACAGCAGATACTGAAATTACCTCCTTCCCCAAATCTCCTTGCCAACACTGGACACTATTTTCTTTTTTAATCTTTGTCAATTCAATAGGTTAAAAAAAATAGGTCCTTGTTTTAATTTATATTTGGTTATTAGAAATACAGACCTTTTCATAAGGCCATTTCTATTCAGCTGAGAATTAACTTTTTCGAGAACTATTAGGTGAGTGATAAACCTTTTCACCAATTTTTCTCTTGATTTTGCTTGTGTGTTCAGAGGTTTTGTCTTTTTCAGCAGTTTCAGATTACAGAAAAGCTGCAGAATGTCCTGCCCTGGCCACCCGACCTCTCTCCAACATGCAGGCTGTCTCTCCTGTTAGTAACATCTTGTGTTCAGGTGATACTTCGGTTACAATTGATAAACCAACATTCATACATTGCTGTTACACCCCGTGTTTACATTATGTCTCTCTCATACAGTCCTGTCGGTTTTGACGAATGCATAATGTTAGGTATCTGTCCCATTGAGTTAGTGTCCTAAAAAGGCTGTCCTCTTTCAGTCTCAACACTCCCTGGACCCTTGACAGCCATCGATCTTTCAGCTATTTTTCATCCACAAATAAAACTTTGAGACTGGCCTTTCACTTAACAATATACTTTAAAGGTTCCTCCATGGTTTGGGTTAGGTTTTTGTTTTTGTTCTTTGAGTTTGATAGCTCATTTCACTGCTGAATAACTCATCATCTGGATGTGCCTCTGTGTTTATCAATTTGTCTGTTGAAAGTCATCTTAAGTGCTTCCAGTTTGGGGCAATTATGCACAAAGCTGCTATAGACATCTGTGTGCGGGTCTTCATGTAGACGTATATTTTCAAATCATTCATTGTTACTTGCCATTGAGTTGATTCTTTTCTCGTGGAGACCCCATTTGACAGATGAAAAAACGGGAGCACTGGGAAGTCACTTGCCCACAACAGTGAAGCTAAGAGTAACCCACAAGCAGTCCAACTCAGAGTGCATGTCACTGACCGGTAACTGAAACTCTGTTGGCTGTTCAGGCAGTGGGGTCGACAGGATTTAGTGATTCAGTGGATGAAAAACAAAAGAATAGCCCTCAGGTTTCTATCATGAGCAACTGAGTGGTAGTTTCAGTCATGAGACAGTGGGCTGAACAAAAAGCAAATTTGGAGAGGAGGATCATGAGTTGGTTTTGGACATGTTTATTTTGAAGTGTCGTTGAGACAGGCTGGCACAGTGGCTAAGAGCTCAGCTGCTAACCAAAGGTTGGCAGTTAGAATCTGCTGGTTGCTCCTTGGAAACCCTACCGAGCTGTTCTCTCTGTCCAGTAAGATTGCTATTAGTCAGAATTGACTCAAGGGCAGTGTTGTTTTTTGTTGTTTGTTCTTATGAGGCATGCAAGTGGAGATGCTGTGAAGGCACTCAGGAGCTCAGAAGGCAGGTCTAATCTGGAGACTAATTGAGGAGTCATGTAGATAATAGTGAACAAAGACAAGGGAGTGGAGGAGATTGCCCAGGGAGAGAAAGTAGAGTAAAAGGACGAGGTCTGAGGACAGAGGCTAGAACTGCCAAACAATGGAAGCGATAATCAGAGAAGTGAGCAGTCAATCAGGAGAGAGTGGTTTTCTGGAGGCCAAAATAAAAGTGAAGAATTATAGTGGGAAACAAATAGTTATCAGTGTTAGATGCTGCTGAGAACAAATGTGAGGAAGACAGAAACATCACCACTGGATTTAGGGACAAGAGGGTTACTTGGGGAGCAGAGCAAGGAACATGTAGATTAGGATCTGAGTTACCGGGAAACAAATGACAGCAAGGTTATCCACCAAAACCACACCCATTGTCATCAAGTTGATTCCAACTCATAGCAACCGTATAGACAGAACTGCCCCCACAGAGTTTCCAAGGAGCACCTGGAGGATTTGAACTGCCAACCTTTTGGTTAGCAGGTGTAATACTTAACCACTACACCACCAGGGTTTCCGACAGCAAGGTTAGGCAAGTAATTTATTTCACAGCCCAGCCAGACCCTGGACTTTCAAAAGGAAACAAATACGGTGTTTGGTTTCCATGATGGAAGCATGTTGAATGAGGGTATAACCAAATGCAGAGGATTCCTGAGAGGGTGAGAGGGGAAGGGATCCAGGGCACAGGCAGTGGCTTCAGCTTGGAGAGGAGTGTCACTTGCTCTACTTCAACAGAACATGACGCAGGAAGAACCAGAGATTCATTTCTATCAACACCAAGCAAGTGTTGTTTCTCCCATCATAATATAATACTAAACAATCACCAAAACAACTCTCTTGATCTCATCTCTCTTCAGCTCCCATACTATTTTTTGCTCCCTTTTGCAGTAAAACTCCTAGCAACAATTATCTATATCACTTCTCCAAATCCCTCTTAAACCCATCGCAGTCAGGTTTCTTCTCATCACTTTACCAAAACTGCACTTGCGTGGATGATCCCATTGTTACTAAATCTGATATTCATTTCTTAGTCATTTTATCTTAATATCCAAGGATGCAGTTGTGAAGCTAAGAGTAACCCACAGCAATCCAACTCAAGAGTGTATGCTGTTCACCATTAAGTGGAACTCTTTGTCTATTTAGGCAGTGGTGTTGATAGGACTTAGTGATTCAATGGATGACAGATACAAGAACAGCTGTCAGGTTTCTACCTTCCTTAGCTTCCAAGACACTACACTATCTCAGTTGTCCTCCTACCTCACGGGTCACTATTTGGTCTTTCTTGACCTCATCTTTTCCTCTGCTTTTCTCAGACCTCTTAACATAGGAGTCAGACTTTGTCTTCCCTTCTACACTCATGTCATGGATTGAGCTGTGTGCCCCCACAAAATGTGTGTATCAGTTTGGCGGGGCCATGATTCCTCGGTGCTGTGTAATTTTTGTGTTGTAATTCCTGCCTCTATGATGTTAATGAGGGAGGATGGGCTGCAGTTGTGCTGGTGAGTTGGGACCTAGTCTGCAAGCTTTGATTGTGTCTTAAGGCAATCTCTTGAGATAGAAAGGAGAGAAGTGAGTAGAGAAACTGGGAGACCTCATACTACCAAGAAGGCAGCACCAGGAACAGAGTGCATCCTTTTGGATCTGCGGTCACTGCTCCTGAGTAGCTCCTTGACTAGGGGAAGATTGAGGACAAGGACTGTCCTCCAGAGCAAACAGACAGAGAAAGCCTTCCCATGGAGATGACACCCTGAATTTGGGCTTTTCTATAAAACAACTTTACTGTGAGGACACAAATTTCTCTTTGTTAAAGTCATCCACTCGTGGTATTTCTGTTAGAAAGATAACTAAGACAAGTCACTACTTTGTGATGGCACCCCTGTCTTGTGACTTTGAAAACATATCTGCGTCCTGACAAGCCTCAAATTTATGTCCATCTGACACAGACTAGAGGTGCAGAAGTAGAGGAGATGTGCCTTTGAGATGGGTAGTGTGGCAGATCCTGAAGTTCTTCACAAGGTCATTTTCTTGATTTTTGGCTGTTACTCTGAATCAGATTAGAAATACTGTAGTGTTTTGAGTAAAGGAGAGATGGAATATGAGTTACGTTTTTCAAAAGTCATCTTAGCTAATAGGTTGGGAAGAAACTATAGCAGGGGGGTGATGGTAGTTTAGATCAAAGGGTTAGCAGTGGAGGAAGTGAGAAGTGGTCACGTTTGTGAAGAGCTTGAAGTTTGATCTGACAGAAAGAGCAGACTAAGTGCAGGAAGTGAAGTTCTAGCCTGACCAGCTGCAAAGATGATGTTGCCATTTCCTGACAGGGAAGACTGGTGGGGAAATCAGGCTTGGGGGCAAGAACTTCAAAGGAGAATTTTTATTCAAGAGGATAGAGGAGTGATGGTCTGCTGAGCACAGTGGGCAACAGGGAGGACACAGGCCATGCTTCCTGGCCTGAAAGCATGAGGGTCATGAGGAACTGAACTGGGCATTGCCATAGAGCGCACTGAGGAGATTTGGATGATACAGAAAAAGAGGAGGATTTTGTCCTGGCTAAGGAAACTGGGAGAAATGACTGGCAGGGCTTACATTTGGAACAATGACTGATACACCATGGAATATAACCATGGTAGATTTAGCATTAAGAGCACTGGGCCCTACACCATCCCCCTGTGGCTTGGAAGGCCAGCCAAGGTTTGGTTAATAAATATTGGTTGATCACTCACTGTGTGTCAGGTACTAATACTGTTCTAAATTCTGCACGTAGAAGAACACTGCCCTCCTTCTTAATCTAAAACCTTGCATGGTTCCCAGTAACTTTTAGAATCAACTCCAGTATCTTTTCCAGGCCTTTGACTTCCTATTTTCCTTCTTGCCTTTTTTTCCTCTCACTTTTTATACTTTAAGCACACTCTCATTCCTTTAACACCTTGAAACACCCGTGCTTTTTCTAGGGTCTTTGCATAAGCTCTTTTCTCTACCTGCATGGAATCCTCCTTTTCTCTCCTTACAAGGTCTAACAATTAAGTCTGTGAACTTAATTGTTCTAAGTGCTACATACCTCATTGCTGAATATTACTATGGTCCCTTTCAAAGTACTCTCCTTGGGAAGCTATGCTCTGATGCCAGCACCTAGCCCACTCTTCAAAGCAATTTTGGAACTCTTTCTAATGGCCATTGCATACAGTGGCATGGTGGCAAGCTTGCTAACTTGATTATCTAGTTGTCTGTGAGAGGGTTTTGAGCCAGTAAACAAATTACTGTATTGGAACACTCTTCCTACTCACCTGATCTGGCTCCCAGGGACGTTTTTCTTTACCGGAAGATAAAAGAAATATTGAAAGGAAGACATTTGGATGACAATCAGAACATCAAGGGTAATAGGATGACAGCTCTGATGGCCATTTCCAAGAAAGAGTTTCAAAATTGCCTTGATGGGTGAACTAAGGACTGGTGTCAGTGTACAGCCTCCCAGGGGGAGTTCTTCAAAGCTGACTGTAGTGATGCTCAGCAATGAGGTATGTAGCACTTTTTCTAGGATGAGTTCACCAACTTAACTGGCAGTCCTTGTATGACTTCCAGGTTTCTCCTCAAGGAAGTGAAGCAGACAGTGTTCTGGACTTTTTGTTCACTGTCCTCTACCTCCCCAACACAAACAAACCCAATGCCATCGAGTTGACTTTGACTCATAGCAACAGTACAGGTCAGAGTAGAACTGCTCCATAATTTTCAAGGAGTGCCTGGTGGATTCAAACTGCCAGCCTTTTGGTTAGCGGCTGCAACACTTAACCACTACACACCCAGGATTTCCTAATGTCCTCTAGCTCCCTGAATCTTTGTTTCCTAATACATTCACACTTGACATTAACAGAGTTATCCCACGTCTGTTTCTCTCAACAGATTATAAGCTCTGTGAAGACAGATCATGTTTGTCTCATTCACTATGGTAGCCTCAGTGGTTCACAAAGTACTTGACACTGAGTAGATACTCAGTAAACATTTGCTGAATATTTGAATGGGTGGATGGCAGGATCTCAGGCTCAATGACTGAGTGAATGGATAATCAGATCCCAGGAACTAAACCTCTGAACAAACAAGACTGGCTCCCTAAACACAATAAACATGATCTATCATTCACTTCCCTGGCCTCTGCTCAAGGCAAGACCCTCAATTCTTGGCCTACTGATTCTTATCACACCATCTTAGCCACATCAGTTACTCAGTTTGCAAGTCTCCTTCTACCCCAATAGAAGAAGAAAATGGCCATGTGATTCCACAAGTGAAAAGTAATAGCACGAGTGAAAGAAGATAGAAATAGAAGTGTTTAAAAACATCAGTACAAAGCAGTTGAGGATGTGTGTGTGTGCGTGCATGCATGCTCCATCGAATCAGCAACTGTGCTCCCTTACATGCAGGCAGCCTCATTCCTGGCATTCCTCGGAGTGGTGATGGCTCCCTTCAAGACTGAAGCAGCTCTGCTTCCTAGTTCATTGGCCTCTTGGCCCCTCAGGCCTCACTGCCTGCATCTGCCCTGCTGGGGCTATAGTTCCAGAGCCCTGTAGCTCCACAGATAAGTGCCTGCAGGCACCCCGCTCCACAAGTGAACTTAGCCAGAAGGCACCAGCTCTCCTGCTTAACAGGTCAACAAGCCTAGTCCCACCTATCAGTGCCCAGAAGCACCCCCATTCTGCCAGGAAGTCTCCCAGGCAAACACACTTAGCTGTCTTGCTGTATGGGTTTGGCTCCAGTGTTGGTCTCCTGGTTCTGCCACTGCTGCTGCTGCAGCCATTTCTCTGATGCCGCTTGTTGCCATCCATGCTGTCACCAGTGTAACAACTCTCCTCACTTCCTTCTGTGTCCTCACCAGAATTCTCAGATCTCCAAAAGTCCACCAATGGTCTCTTCGAGGTAATCTAGGCTTTTACCATTAGGCACTTTAAAACTCTTCCAGCTTCTATCTAGTTTCAAAACCACTTCCATGCTTTAGGGATCTGTGAAAGCAGCACCCTACTCCTGATACCAAACTCTGTCATAGTCATCTAGTGCTGTTAGAACAAATTCCACAGGTGGATGTCTTCAACATACTTCAACACTTATTCAATACAGGGAATTATGACTTGGCCAAGTTGACACACATTTTTAGAGGATGGAATTCTATTCATAACATCCCATATGACAGAGTAGAACTAGCTCTTAGGATTTCCCAGGCTGAAATCTTTATGACAGCATGGAGCAGATCACCTGGTCTTGCCTCCTTCAGAGATAACGATGGGTTTGAACCACAGACCTTCCAGCTAGCGGGCAAGTGCTTAACCTTTGTACCACCATGGCTCCTTCAGTTGAGAGTAAGTAGAGACATATCCACTCAAGTCTTACAGCAGTAATTGTTTTTAAGAGCAAATGGACTAAAAGGACAGGGTGTGTTTGATCTGGAGTGTCAAGTTTTCCCTGTATATTAAATCTAGTTAATTGTTCATAGTTTAATACTTTTTAGCCCTCAAATTCTCATTCACAATGTGCAAAGCTGGTCTGAGGGCCAGACTTACTGAGTTCAGAGTGTTGCCGGATGGGAAAACACAGCTTTTGCTCAACACAACTTGTAACTGCCAACAACTAAGAGGCCAAGGTAGGAGATCAGAAAGGCACCTTTATTTTGCATGGCAAGGAAAAGAACAGTCAGGGCTAGTGCTACCTGCTCAGTGAGGGCTCGTGGACAAGCTACTGTTATAGGACTGACAAGCCAAAAGAGCATGTAACTCACATTGACAACATTCTTGGTCACATTAAGCAGGTGTAGTGGGGGATACATACTATTACATGGGTCACATGTTCTAAGAATGGCAGCTAAATGTCATCAAAGGGTGGTGGAGTTAACGTGCATGAGGCACTTAATGGTCTATAGGTCATCAAGAGGGCACTGGGACCACTTACGCCTAATTCTTAATTGATTTTTGTGGCTCTCAGTGACACAGATAGTTGTTGGAAGAGGAAAAACATCAGAAGCTTAAAGGAAGAGTTCTAGCATGGCTCTCTCTCCACAGTACCAGTTGACAAGGAACAAATAATTGACTGGACTGGAGTAAATCAGAATTAAGGTGTGAGTTAACTCAGGTATTGATAAGAAATTTTCACATATCAGGTGAAATATAAATTAGCCCCCTCAAGTGGAAGTTAAACCAATGAGTGGTTCTTAATGGTACTAACATATTTAAAACACACACACACACACACGTGGGGAACAAACTGCAAACACAGTTGAACTCACAGTTCTAATAACAGCTATCTGTTAACTTAATCCAGAAGGAAATAACAAATTTGAGCTTCAGCAAGGGTGAGAATGAAAAATTGTATAGCCGCTACAGGGAGAAGTTTGGGCATTTCTTAGGAAGTTTAATATCCACTTGTGACACACTGTGGTCATATTAATCCTGGCACATGGCAATCATGTAAGACAGAGGAGAAGTGCTCTACAGGGTTTCTAGGCTTGTTTAAGTCTTCACACAAGCAGACTGCCACATCTTTCTCGTAGGGAGCTGCTCCCAAGTTTTCATTACTCTTGGGTAAATACCTAGAGGTAGTATTATTGCGGGGTTGCACAGCAAGTTGAAGGAGCCCTGGCCCTTCACAGTGGGTAAGTACTAGACGACTGACCAAAATGTGAGAGGTTGGAATCCACCAGCTGCTCTAAAAGAGATGAGCAGTCTGTATCCATAAAGATCATTACCTTGGAAACCCTGTGGAACAGTTTACTCAGTCCTGCAGGGTTGCAGTGAGTCTGAATTGACTAATGAAAACTTCCCACTTACATGAAAGGCAATATAAAAAATGTTACAGCAGCTTTTCTTGTAACTGCCCCAAACTGGGAAGAATCCTGATATCTTTAACTAGTGAGTGAATAGATAAAACAAACTGTGGTACATATACAATGGAATACTGCTGATACACGAACGACTTGGAAGAATCTCAAAAACTAAGTGGCAAAAGCAAGACTCAAAGGCCAGGTAATATATGTTTACATTTATATGACATTCTGTAAAACAGGCAAAACCATAAAGACAGAAGCCTGAGAGGTGGTTGTCAAGAGCTGTGGGGAGGAAGCTTTCTACGAAGATGTATTAGTACATATTTAGGGTGATGGAAAGGTTTTATATCTTGATTATGGTCCTTGTTACATGAATTTTGCATCTGTTAAAATCTACTGAATCACACACTTGATAAAGAGCTACACTGGTAGTGTAGTGGTTAAAACGCTCAGCTGTTAACCAAAAAACCAGACCTACTGTCGTCAGTTCTGATTCATAGTGACCCTATAGGTCAGAGAAGAACTGCCCCATAGTTTCCAAGAAGCATTTGACAGATTTGAACTGCTGACCTTTTGGTCAACAGAATTCCTAACACGCAGGAAGAAGACATGGTCAGTTCTGTGTGGAGGCGCTGAGGTAAGGGAAAGTCTTAGGCAAACCAAGTCTGCCAATCTAATTCCAGCACTTGACCACTAGGCCACTAGCATTTCTACTAACTGGAAAGTCAGTTGGAATATACCAGCTGCTCTGCAGGAGAAAGATAGGGCAGTCAGCTTCCACAGGGATTTACAGGTCTGGAGACCTTATGGGCAGTTGTACTCTGTCTTTACAGGGTTACTGTGGTCTGTTCATTTTCTCTCTCTCGCTTTTTTTTTGGTACACTTAAAAGGGCATATTTGACACATAAATTACCCTTCAATAACTCTGGCATAAAAAAATAAAGACTTGAAAAAATAATTTTTATGTAGTTTTTTGATGAAGAGAAACATGAGGGTGAGCAATAAAGGACTTTGATGCCATTTGATTAGGACACAATTTGAAGGCAGTGGAATAGAAATATGAGTTAAAGGAGGAAAAATGATGCAAAGTTCTTAATTGTTAAAGTTTTTCCTTTATTTCAAAAATAGAAGATGGTGAGTATCAAATCCCAATGATACTTAGAGGACACTAGATACATTTTAGTAACAGTTTCATTTTTTAAATTTCATGGTTACAATGCAGAATATTACATTCCTTGCACCTAATGAAACTTTCAGAATTATTTTATTTTGCTGTTGTTGTGGTTGAGAATCTGCACAGAACATACACCATTTTGATCATTTCTGTGTGCACCGTTCAGTGACACTGAATACCATCCTTCAAACTGTGCAAACATTGTCACCCTGCTTTTCCAAATTGGTCCTCTCCCAAGCACATAAACAAACTGTCCCCTAGATTTCCTATCTAACCTTTGGAGCTGTTGTCAGCTTAGGCTGTGCAGACAGTTTCCGCACAGTGCTCAAGGCAGACATTCTTGACCAGTTAAGCCAAACTACTGCAGGGTTTTATGATGACTTCAGGGGATAATTTTGGTTTAAGGTTTCAAGAGTCTCTCAGGGCAAGAGCTAAACAAACAGTTAAGATGTCAACTTAAAAATATGCCAGAAGGTAATTCTTTGAGGGCTCATGACCCCAAAACGAAGGCTACTGTATAAAATGGTTATGTGACATATCTGGAAGATGAAAATACATACAGACAGTCAAGAGATCACAGATGACCAGGCGGCTGGCTAGGGATGGTGGGGATGGGTTTCATGGTTACAATGTTTTTATCTGGGATAATGAAAAAGTTTTAGAAATCAGTAGTGGCAATGACTCACAACACTGTAAATATAGTTAATGTCACTGAACTGTACACTTAATGGTTAAAATAGCAAAATTCATGTCGTATATAGATCACCACAAACACACACACGACACACACACACACACAAGTCTTTGTGGAGTTTTACAATTAATCTGTATTTTTAAACATGATATACATAATGTTGTTGGGCATTGTTGCTAAGCCACTTCTGACTCTTGGCAGAGTAGAACTGTCCACAGGGTTTTTGAAGCTGTGAACTTTCAGACGCAGATCACCAGGCCTGTCTTCCTAAGCACCTGTAGGGGAGATTCAAACCACTAACCTTTTGTCTAGTATTCAAGCACTTTACTGATGGGATCACCCAGGAGCTGCATATATTGAATAATGTAAGGGAAAAATTTATTTTTAGATGACTACCATTTCTGTAAGGATTTTACATCCACAAAATCTGAGGTACTCTTAAGGAATATTTCAGCTATCATAATCAGTCATTCATTCAGCAAATTATGGAGCATCAGTTGGATGTGTGATGCTGAATTAGGCACTGGAGTTACAGCATGTCAATAAACAGGTACAGGTTGAACTCTCTCAGCATGCATACTGGCCACAATAGACATTCAATAGACAGTCGAACGTTAGTCATTTGTTAAAATTCTTTAAGTGTAATGAGAATATTTAGTAGGGATACTAGCGACCTGCCTGAGGAGAGGAAATGAGAGCAGAGGCAGGGAAAGGGTGGGAGAGGGGAAGAGGAAGGAGAGGGGGAGCATGTGGACAGTGTTGACTTTATGCTAAAAACAGCAGGAAAACACGCAGGGAGGAGATGTGGTCAGTTCTGTGTGGAGGCTCTGAGGTAAGAGAAAGTGTCAGGCAAACCGAGTCTGACAATCTAATTCCAGCTCTTAAAAAACGTGCTGCAACACTATGCCCAGGTCAGGGAACCTCCATCATCAAAAATAGCTTAAAACCTGACCTCTTTCTTTCAAGGAATGTTAATGTTATTAAGCTATTCTAGTGTTTCTAAGTTAAAAACGGTGGTGAGATTAGCGAATGTATCAAAAGAATGACCAATGATAATTGATGGATACATGTCTTAACACTAAACAGATGTGCTGTTTGTGTATTGCTGCATGGCAAGCCACCCTTAAACTTAGAGATTTAAAACAACAATAATTATTTCTCCTGCTCAGAAATCTGCCCTGTGGGCAGGGCTGAGTGGGAAGGCTCACTTCTCTGCTCCTGGCTGAATCAGCTCAGTCAGTTGGCCGGGCAGCTCACTGAAGGCTGGAAGATGTACTTCCAGACTGACTCATTCAAGGTGGCTGGGGCCAAGGGCCGGGGTTCCCTTGTGTCATCTGGGCTTCCCTGCAGCGTGGTGGTCGCACTTGGGGGAGGTGGAAGCTGTGTTGCATTTTATGAGCACACCTCAGAAATCACATAATCTAAAAAGCCACTTACCCTTGCCCACAGGTTTCAATAGCAAGATCTGGAAGAGCATATGAGACTAGAAACATCACCATGGCCACTGTGGGAACATGCAATCCACCACATAAGGACTTGAAAGTAATGATATTGACAAGCAAATGACATTTAAATAAAATACGTATTTGGTAGTAATCAAAATCTTTACATTCTACTAAAAAGGGAGAAGATAATTTTGCCTCAGTAAACACTCTACCTAGTAGAATGTTGATAAGCTACCCCAAAGAGACACTATCAATATTTTTAAATTTAGCATCCTCAGCCTAAATATCAGGAAGGTACTAGCATTTTTTAAAAATAAATATACAAAACATATATTTATACCTATAAACCATTTGTATTGGGCCTCTGGTCTGGCTCCATGGTGAGGTGAGACTCAGCACCTAGAAAACAAATCCACATCTAAAAAGCATTGATAATTAAGGGTGAATTTTACAGAAGGGTTCAGGGAGAGTGTTTCATTGTCTCAAATTGTTCCTAACCCCAAACTGTTGCCCTGAGATAATCTTTAACCCTTAAACCAATACTATCCCCTAAAGTCTTGTTTCAACCAAATAATTGTTTAGCTTGATCAGTGAAGCATGCCTGCCTTGAGGGTTGTACTCTTTAAGGACAGGGGGTGGAGGGGGGTGGGGGTGTTAGTTGACACTGGTGACCCCGAAGATTAGATAGGGAATCTAGCTGGCAGTGAGTCGCCATTCTTGGTGGAGCAAAAGTCTGGGGAAAGGAGACGGGAATGTCTGTAAAACGGAAGGAATGTAACCAATGCTATTGCATTGCAGGTGTGGAAATGGTTGGTCTGAGTTCTGCTGTGTATACTTTCAACAACAATAGAACAAAAATTGATCCTAGAATGTCTCGTTATTTGTCTCGATTTCTTTTTTTCATAGTCTTCCATTCTTCTCTTTCTTTTCATTATAGCTTCCATAAATTCCTTCTTTGGGCCTAGCACTTGGGTTCTTTTCCACAGTTGACACACTCCACTGAAGAAAAGAAAAACAACAAAACAGCACTGCCTTATAATTCCTCATGCAGGAAAACGTGTTACGCTATTCCTATTTATAAATACAAGACCTCAAACCGAACCCTGAAGTGCCCACACAAGATTTCCAAGGAGGAGTTGGCAGCTTTGAACTGCCGTTATTCAGTTGGCAGGCCAGCTCTTAACCACTACGCAACCAGGGCTCCCTAAATACAAAGGGATTGGAAATAAAGTGATTCCTGTCTACTGCGATATAAAAGGAGCAAGTAAAAAATATAAAAAAGGGAATAAAGTTAAGTCAACTGGGCAGGTGGTTGACGATAGTAGAAATACGCCACTTAGGAAAATCAAAAGCCAAACTCAAGGCCATCGAGTAAATTCCGACTCATAGCGACCCTATAGGACAGAGCAGAGCTGCCGCGTCGCTTCTAAGAAGCTCCTGGTGGATTCCAACTGCCGACCTTTTGGTTAGCAGCCGTAAATTCGTCCACTGGAAAAATGAAATTACTGCACTAAAGAAAAAAAGGGAAAAAAGTGTGAGAGAGAGAACTAACAACTACTTTCAAAGTTCACACAAAGTTAAAAGATGGGAAAAAGTCGAAAGTAGGAATGGTGCTGTGACTTCAATTTAGGCAAATAGACTCCTTGCTGTCTTTTGAGGAGAGGTAACGCAGGTAACGAAGAAGTCTGATTTCTGGGGGACAGCTTGGACACTAAACCTTCATGTATCAATCAGTGTTTCTTGGGTGTTTTCTCTTTGATACAGCTACGATGAATCCTCTCGAGAGGGAGAGGTACTTAACACGCAGACAAGCCTTCTGAACCGAGCCCGCGGGGGCCTGCACGACCTGATTTGGGGACCGGGGTTTGGCTCCCCGTCCCGTCCCGCCCCGCCCCCTAGGCATCCGCCCCGTAGGCATCCGCCCTGGACTACATTTCCCAGGAGGCCACGCCCACGACTACGGGTGCCTATATGAGGCCCGGCGCCGTTGGGGGCGGCGCAGTCCGCTGAGGGCAGCCGACGGGCGGGTGCTTCGCGGTTTGAATGGCTCCGGGCCCTGGTCCGCAGCTCGCCTGAGGACCTGCCGTGCCGAACTGCGCTATGCCGTCCGAAAGAGACCCGTCGCCGCCGCCCCTGCCTCCCCCGCCGCCGGGGGCGGCCTCGGAGGAGGAGGAGGACGACGACGACGACGAGGGCGAGGCGGCGGACGCGGCGCCGGCCCCTCGGTCGCCGGCCGCTCAGACCCAGCAGCGCTTCGAGGACCTGTGCAGCCGTCTCAACATGGACGAGACTGCGCGGGCCGAGGCCTGGCAGAGCTACCGGCGCATGAGCGAGAGCTACACGCTGGAGGTGAGGCAGGCGGCGGGGGCGCGGCGCCGGCCCGGCCTAGTCAGCGCCTCGGCGGCTGGGGCCCCTGCTCACCGGCGCGTCTCCCGCCCGCCCGGGGGCGGGGGTGAGGGGTCCTCGGTTCCCGGTTCTCTCAGCGGGAGAGGCGTGGACGCTCGCTCCGCCCCGCAGCGCCGCCGCGGGCCTTTAAAGCCGGCCTTCGCGGCTCTGCCCGTCAGGCGGGTCTGCAAGGCGGGTCTGCAAGCCGGGTCTCGGGTTTCGAACGGCGGACGCCGCCTGGTTGGCGTCACGTAACACTGCGACGCCGAGGTCGGGCCGCGGCCTCGACTCGGGGGGAGGGGGGGTCTCTGTGAGCCTCTGCCCCCCGGGGGGGGGTCTCTGTCAGCCTCTGACCCGGGGGGGGTCTCTGTGAGCCTCTGCCCCCCGGGGGGGGTCTCTGTGAGCCTCTGCCCCCCGGGGGGGTCTCTGTGAGCCTCTGCCCCCCGGGGGGGTCTCTGTCAGCCTCTGACCCCCGGGGGGGGTCTCTGTCAGCCTCTGCCCCCCGGGGGGGTCTCTGTCAGCCTCTGACCCCCGGGGGGGTCTCTGTCAGCCTCTGCCCCCCGGGGGGTCTCAGTCAGCCTTTGCCCCCCGCCCCCCGCCAGCCCGCGGCCGCGCGAGCAGGTGCTGTGGGTGGCTGGTCGCACGTAGGGCAACGCGGCGGGGGTGCGCCCACGTTAGCCCCCGCCAGGACCCGGCTGTTGGCACCGGGGCCCCTGGGCTGCTTCTCCGGCGACGCCAGATCGCCTCTGCCCGGGCATTGCATCTCTGTGAATGCACGAGTTGTTCCGTTTCGGACTGTGTTTGTGTCTCAGTTAGAGACGTCTCTCCCCCGGGCAAGATGAAAGGGACTTTCTGACGACCCGGATAGAGACCCACGACCCCGTGTGTCCCCGGGAAGTCGGCGCTGAGGCTGGTCCGGACGTCGCCCGGGGGGCTCCGACGGCCTCTCAGGGACCCTCGTGGGTTCCTGTTCCAGCTTTCGAACGGGGTTCCAGAAGGGAAAGAGGGCCCTTGTGGCCGGTGACCGTCACCTCCTCGGGCACCTCCCCGTCACAGGCCAATGGGAAGTGACACGGAAGTCCGATGGTGTATCGGCTGCTGGGCG
Source organism: Heterohyrax brucei (assembly GCA_028571685.1). NCBI lineage: Eukaryota > Metazoa > Chordata > Mammalia > Hyracoidea > Procaviidae > Heterohyrax > Heterohyrax brucei. The sequence goes on along the minus strand of CM053161.1, from coordinate 69,794,046 downwards.
GGCGCTGTGTGCGGCGTTAGGACCTGAGCCCCTGGGTTTTTCTGAAATCGTTTCGTAGTGATGTGATGTGATGTTTTTGCTCGTGTGTCACTCTGCTGAGGAAGGTGGTTACTTGCTCTTCTGGCTAGTTCCCACTCGTTATTGCTACAGAAATCATATGAAAAGGAGCAAGTGAAAGTATGACAGGAGAGTAAAGTGAAGCCAGCTGGGCAGGTGGTTGACGATAGCACGAATATGTCCCTGAGTTCCACCTCATAGCGACCCTGTGCACAACAGAACGAAACACTGTCTGGTCTCGCGCCGTGTCCACAATCGTTTTTAAGCTTAAGCCCATTGTTGCGGCAACTGTGTCAGTCCATCTGGTTGAGGGTCTTTCTCTCTTTCGCTGCCCTAACCTCTGCCAAGCATGATGTCCTTTTCCAGGGACTGATCCTTCCTGACAGCGTGTCCAAACTGTGTAAGATAGAGTCTCGCCATTTTTGCTTCCAAGGAGCATTCCGATTGTACTTCTTCCAGAACAGGATCGGTTTGTTCTTTTGGAGGTCCATGGTACATGCAACAGTCTTCTCCAGCACCATAGTTGAAAGGCATCGATTTTTCTCTCTTCCTTGTTCATTGCCCAGCTTTTGTGTGTGTATGATGTGACTGAGAATACCATGGCTTTGGTCAGGCAAACTTAGTCTTCAAGGTAACATCTTTAACTTTTCAATACTTTAAAGAGATCTTTTGCAGCAGATTTTCCCAATGTAATGCTTCTTTTCATTTCTTGACTGCTGCTTCCATGGGTATTGAATACGTCGCTTAGTAAATCCAACAGCCAAATTAATGGCCACCAAGTCTATTCTAAATCACAGCAACCTCATAGCACAGAGCAGAACTGCCCTACAGAGTTTCCAAGAATCTCCTGTTGGATTCCAGCTGCCGACCTGACGTAGTTCTTTACTGCGCCACCGCGGCTTCTTGTCACCCAGAAAGGAATTGTCCACAAAGGAATATAGGGACAACCAATTAAAAGCCCTAACTCAGTTTTGCGGTATGTATAGTGAAGATGTGTATAGCTACCTCAGAGCTGTTTTGAAGGTCAAATAAGGTAATGTGTAGTTCCTGGTTCATAGTAGGCACTCATGTGGACAGCACTTTACAGTTTACAAAACTTTATCACTACTTGGTGATCTAACAGCTCAGCCATATTCTCTGTTTCCCTCATTGTTTTCCTGTGGTCAGGCAGAGGAGAGCTCTTTTTGTTAAGGATGTAAATACCTGTAAACCTGCTTTTCTGTTACCCTCAGTATAGTCCTGTAAATTAAATAAAACAAGCATTTCACCAAGTCATGAAAAAATATTTCAGCTCATATAAGTTAAGTCTTATCAAAGAAGAGGACACACAGTAGATGCTAGGTGAATTATTTTTGAAGAAAACATATTTGATTAAGACTTTAATAATAATTTCTTAGCTGGGTTTATCTAGTAAATGAATGTTCATTCATTGATGAGATATTTCTTCAACACCTCTTATTTGCCAGACCTTCTTCCAGTGCTGGGGCTAGAGTAGTGAACAAAACAGATTAAACAAACAAACAAAAAAAACACCCTGCCTTCATGGAGCTTATATTTAGATGTAACATGGGTTGATATGAGATGTTAGTCTCATGGAAATATACAATGGAAAATAAAGCTCACCTCATATATTACTTAGTATAGAATACTGAGTATAGAATTTTCCTTTTGATTTCTTGTATTTTCTGTGCTTTGTAGTTATTAACTCAATTCTCACAGTCCTCACCTGAGAAAACCGAGCCTCTGGAGCTGCTAAAGAATTTACTCAAAGGTGTACTTCATATGTGTCTGGGGCCGCATAGGGTTTCCAAGGAACAGCTGGTGGATTCAAACTCCGGAATTTTCTGTTTAACAGCTACATTGTTAACCACTCTTAACCAGTCTGCCACCAATGCTCCAGTTTGTGTGTAAAAACAAAATTAGACCCATTGCTGTGAATTCGATTTAGACTTACAGTGACCCTGTAGGACAGAGTAGAATTGCCCCACAGAGTTTCCAAGAAGCGCCTGGTGGATTTGAACTGCTGATTTTATTGGTTAGCAGCCATAGCACTAAAGCACTTCACCACCGGGACTCCAGTTAATATGTGGCATATTCTTAATTCAAACCCATCAAACCCATATCTGCTTAACCCCACCGGTGTTACGGTTGTGAGTTGTTAATTTTGAGGGTGGCTTGTATCTTATTTTTTGCATCAGGCACTTTTTCAACACCTGATTTTTAGGAACAGTGATAAACCAGATAGAGTCATCTCTTTAATGTTGTCTGTGGTCCGCTGGGCATAGATTACAGAGAGCACCCCAGTCCCCTTTGTACTCTAAGAACTGTGAAATTTTATATGTAAGACTAGTGTTCTTTCCCTCTCTGTCGGAACTGTATAGTTATGAATTCCCTAGGATCAACATAAAACATTATAGATAATCCACTGACTGTTCATTAAAACACAGGATAACTGTGACTTAGTTAAGTTCGTTTCTTTTAATGAGAAATCTGGATATAATAGAGCAATACACTAATCATAAAAAGCACATTTACTTTGCAGTCTAATAAACCAGCAATGCTATGAAACTGTTGTGCAGAGATGTGTTTAATATACAGTTTCATGTGTGTTTTTGAAACAGAGAATCTGTGTTGTAATAACCATAATTGAGTTTTTAAGCAAGTTATGTGATACATATGATAAATGGAGACTTCCCAATTTTGTTTTTATTTAGACCACCATTGGATACAGTGTAACTAAAAGCGTGATGGGAGAGGAAAGTGTATCACTTGAAAAGTTATGCAGATGGTCTTTTAGAAGTGATGCCCTAAGAATGATTTTCTGTGAATGCTGTCCAGTAATAAGTCCACAGGAGACCCTGTGGTTACAGACAGAAGTTGTATTTATCTGTGTTTTTGTTTAGAGTTTAATCAGGGTTAAAATTAGTGGCTGGATAGACATTAAAGCTTAATATTCATTTCTCAAACTCTGAATTCGGGGCAAGATAAAAAATAAGCAACAATGTTATTTCAATTATTATGGCTGTGTAATAAATTACTAAAAAACTTAGTGGCGTGAAACAATTTATTATGCTCACAGATTCTGTGGGTCAGGAATGCAGACAGCACAGGTAGAGAAGGCTTATTTCTGCATCACAGAGTCCAGTGCCTCACCTGGAAGACTTAACAGGTACAGGCTGTCACAGCTGGGGCTCCTTGGCCATCTGTATATGTGTGAATGGCCTCTTGATGTGGTGTCACTAAAATGCTGGTCAGAGTTCCCAGGGGCACATGTTTAGAGAGACAGAGACAGAGCACTGGATAGACTCTGCATAGCTTGTTGTGATCTTGGAAGCTACATAGGATTGCCTCCACCTCTGCTCTTCGCTGAAGCAGTTAAAAATGTCTACCCAGGTTCAGACTGTTATCTCTTAATGGAAGAATGCCATTATTACTTTATAAAAAGAGTGTATATGATAGGGGCAGCATTGGAAAATTGCTTGACACAGATATATAAACAGTGCTTTTGATTTGAACATAGGAATTATTTTATATTTTGAAATATATGTAGCACATTAGCTAAGATTGACTTGTCTTTTACAGGGAAATGATCTTCATTGGTTAGCATGTGCCTTATATGTGGCTTGCAGAAAAAGTGTTCCAACTGTCAGCAAAGGAATGGTTGAAGGAAACTATGTGTCTTTAACTAAAATCCTGCGGTGTTCAGAGCAAAGGTAACTATGTTAGAATTTGAAGACTAGAATGTGGCTAAAAGGAAAGCTAATGATGGTGGTAAGAATTCTCTCTATTCATTATTTCCCAAGAGTTTGTACCCGTGGAGTGTTAAATTCAGAAGCAAGGCTATGGTTTTCTTTTATCACACCTAAGTTAGTTTCCATTATATTTTACTGTTTTAGTGAAAAATGTTTAAATTTTAATGTATTAGATATTTGTATGGGAGAGTTTACCATTAGAAGTTGTGACTCATTAATCTACTGTGTAATCAAATTGTTTTCACTTTTTATATGTATCTTCCGGGTAAGTGTTCGTTTCTGGGTGATTAAGATTGATGGAAAAGGACGTTTGGCACTGAAGAGGGAAACAGGGTAGGAATACCTCTGGCAAAATTTATGAACTTAGTAATTAAAAAAATTACTAAACATTAAGTAATGAAATATGTAATGTTTTAGTTGTAGCCTCTTTATTAACAGTGAACTCCATCTAGAGTTATATTTAGGCCTAAGAACAAAAGAGTCCGTAGAGAGGAAGACATTTGGGCTGTAAGTTTACAGGGGTGGATTTAAGTAAGATGCAAAAGCATGAACATTTACAAAATGAAACACGAAGATAGAGTAGTTCAGTTAAGTGTCAGGCCAGGACATTTAGAAGCAGAGATGAAATTATGGGATCGTCGTAATAAACTGCAGTGAAACTTTAATGCAAGTATGTAAAGGTTTCAGTTTCTTTGTCATTCCACAAACTTAAATTTTATCTTTAGTTATTTACTTTTCTGCCGTAATGGACTAACTGGATTAAAAGGAACAGATTTAGAGAAGATGTTTACAACGCATATAACTGACAAGGAACTAGAATTACTAACAGTTAAGTAGCATACAACCCTCCCCCCAAAATGAATAAAAAGATCACAAAGGTGGAAACTCACACAGCTGGTGCGTGTAAGGAAAGTGTCGCTGCTAGTCAAGAAAATGAAAAGTGAAAACCACATAACATTCTGTTCTCACCAGAGTAGGAAAATTTACACACTGGCAAATACCAGTTTTAGTCAAAAGGAGCTGATTGTCCTGTTGGTGCACAGAGGTGAGCATGTGGTCAGTGTGTAAGGAAACAGGAGCTCATTACCTGTTTGTGCGCACAAGCGAGTGTGTGGTCAGTGCGCAAGGAAACAGGTTATTGTCCCATTGGTGCACAGAGGTCAGTGTGTGGTCAGTGTGTAAGGAAATAGGAGTTCATTGTCCTGTTGGTGTACAGAGGTGAGCGTGTGGTCAGTGTGTAAGGAAACAGGAGTTCATTGTCCTGTTGGTGTACAGAGGTGAGCGTGTGGTCAGTGTGTAAGGAAACAGGAGCTCTTTGTCCTGTTGGTGCACAGGTGAGTGTGTGGTCAGTGCAAGGATATAGAAGCTCATTGTCCCAGTGGTGCACAGAGGTGAGTGTGTGGTCAGTGTGTAAGGGGAAACAGGAGTGCATTGTCCTCTTGGTACACAGAAGTGAGCGTGTGGTCTGTGTGTAAGGAAATCGGAGCTCCTCGTCCTGTTGGTGTGTGTAGGTGAGTGTATGGTCAGTGTGTAAGGAAATTACTTCATTTTCCTGTTGGTATACATAGATGAGTGTATAAATGGGCACAGCACTTAGCTGGAAGTTCAGGAATATCTAAGAAAATTGAATGTGAGGATTCTTGAACTGACTCATTCTTTTTCTTGGGATAAGCCCCTAAAGAAACTCATCCCATGCAAGTAGCTAATAAATTAAAATTTAGTTTTTTTTAAAACCACAAAGGTAAAATCTACACATATAGGGACATGTTCATTACAGTATTTTTGGTAATGACAAATTATAAACAAACTAAATTTCCTTGGACTGTGGAGGGGGTACACTGTGATGTGTTCATACCAGAGGATGTTTGGAGCAGTGACAGTGAAGTCCTGTGTCAGCAGTGATGAGTCTGAAACAGTGAGCAAGCACATCACATAATGATACATAGTGTGAGACCATCTGTATGGTATTTAAAAATACACCTGGAAAGATACTGCTGATTGTTTCATATAGATACACAAACATGGATGGGAAGGATTCAGTCTGATTTTTGAATTGTGATTCTCTTTGGGGAAGATGGCAAGGAGTGGGGTTGGGGGTGATACAGATGGGAACATAGAGTTTTGGTGGTCATTGTAGTGTTTGAGTTTGTAAGAAATCCAAGACAAACAAGGCAGAATTCATCAGACATGTTAACATTTGTTACATTTCATTCATCAATTTGTAGTTTTGAAATACTAATTAAAAACAGACTCAGGTAGTCTCAGGAAAGAAGTACGCTAGGAGATTCAGAGGAATAAACCAGTCTGTAATCTGTACAAGATGAAGCTAGCCAGAGGCATCAGCTAGGATTGTATACCACTGTCTAGAAGTAATAATATAATGAGTTAATTTTGTTTTACCTTTGTTTATATTTGAACACTTTTCCTTTATGTTAATTAAATTATTTTTTTTTAAATCTTAAATATCAGCTTAATTGAGTTTTTTAACAAGATGAAGAAATGGGAAGACATGGCAAATCTTCCCCAACATTTCCGAGAACGTACTGAGAGATTGGAAAGAAACTTCACTGTTTCAGCTGTAATTTTTAAGAAATATGAACCCATCTTTCAGGACATTTTTAAATATCCTCAAGAGGAACAACCTCGTCAACAAAGAGGAAGAAAACAGAGGTATGCGTCTATTTGTATTTGTTGGTTGAGAATATATACTTGTGCTACAGTTTCGATCCCTAAATTGAATCCCTCTGTTTATTTTGTTAGTCTTAAAAAAATGACAGTTATGAGATGCAAGTCTCCTACCTTTATTGCAGAAGTTTTCTCTTGGTAATCATTCTTTACTTTCCATTGTGTGTTAACCAGGGAGAACGGGAAAAGTTTTTTTATATGGCAAAATCTATGTGGTCTTTGTTTATTTAAACTTTCACTTTTCATTTAACAAAAATGCAGGCTGAAAACGTCAGACCTGTGGGATTTTTACCACTTAGCTCTCCTAGGGACAAAATTGGCCACTGTATTTTCAGTTATTGAATGTAAGTCAAACTGAGTGGTATATAATCCTCCTTAGTGATTCAGCCTTCTTAACATAGTTCAATGTTTACAACCAGTCAAAGTATAGAAACTGGACTGAGGAGAGAATAGTGGACCGGAACCCTCTGTGAACTTGTGCTTTCTGGTAAGGCCTGCAAAGTCTGTAGACTGATTCTGGCTTAGTGTGCTCTACCTTTACTAATAGACACAAATAATTTAGAGATGCAAATTCTGTATGTTTATTACAGAAGCTTTTTCATAAATGTAAAAAAGGCAAATTCATTCTTAAAGTAGAATTAGAAAAATGTGGACTTGAAAAGAGAAGAAAGTATTTACTGTAATAGTTGGAGAGTTCAGGATCACCTCATGGCACCAGCCTTAGTTTGGTTTTTTGAGTGGTACAAACGGTTAATGAACTTGAAGGATGGCGGTTCAAGTCCACCTGGAGATGCCTTGGAAGAAAGGCCTGGCCATCTACTTCTGAAAAAATCAGCTGCTGAAAACCCTAGGGAGCATGGTTGTGCTCTCACCGATGGGAGTGTCGTGAGTTGGCAGTGACTTGATAAAAGAAAAAACCACTGTCACCAAGTTGATTCTGACTCGTAGTGACCCTGCGGGTCAGAGTAGAACTGCTGCATGAGGTTTCCAAGCAGCAGGTGGTGGATTTGAACTGCTGACCTTTTGGTTAACAGACATAGTAGTTTTTTTTTAAATATTTGTTTGAGTGGAATAAATAATGTTCACTTCCTTTTCATAGATAAAAGTTTTCTAAAATCATGATATGTTTACAGTAGGTGAGCAGGATTTAAAAATAAACCATTATATTTAGTACAGTTGACTCCAGAGGTTACAGAAGCACCTGGTCCAGTTTGTTTACAGTTTGGTGAAATGGACTTTACTGTTTCTAGTGGAGTGTCCTAAAAGGGGTTCTGGGTGAGGCCAGAGGGACAGTTTAGAGAAAAACATAGAATGTCGTCTTTCTTTGGAGTGTTGTAGAAAATGACATTAGATTTGGCATTTATCATTGTGTATAATTATATTTTGTTAATTCTAAAAAAGAAAATTTTGAGATTACTTGAAAATTATACACTAATTAATTTTTGTTAGTATTTCTTGTTAATATAGTATATGGCACTTCCTGAGTACTTATTATGGTACAGAGATTCTTAGGTCTATTATTACTGCAATCCCTATGCTGAAGTCACATGGTTGATAATGTTGTTATAGACAGGAAAGACCACCGCCTGAGAAGCTAGATCAGTTGGCCAGGCTCACAGAGCTAGCAAGTGTGGGCAGTCAGGTAGTCTGGCCACACCATGTGCATCACGTTCAGTCTGTACTGTTCTGGCATGCAGCGTTCTTTGAAAGCTGCTGTGGAATACTGTGGCAAGTACTAGGCTAGTATTATGCAGGGCAACAAGTATTTAAAAAACAAACCAGATGGTTTTTGTTCTGAAAGCTTATACAGTGGTTGAGGAAAGAGAAATACATACAGATTGCAGTCTGTGGAGTGTAACATACTGTGAAAGACACGTGAATGAAATACATAACAGAAATTTAGGAGTTCTGTGGCAGAAATCATGGACGTATCAGGTTAAGATTCCATAGAAAATGTAGAACTGGGTCTTGAAAGATGGTTAAGGTTTTGATAGGTAAATTGGGAGATAGAGACAGAACCTTCTATGCAGAGGAAATGCAAGACTAAAGACAGAGAAGCAACAAAGCAGGAACAGTTTGGGAAGGGAGTAAGTTTAACAGATGAAGAAACTAGGGCGCAGGGAGAGCAGGTGTGCCTGACTAATGGCAGGGCTACAGCTACCCTCAGTCTCCAGGCCCTTCTCCAGGTTCTGCTCTTCAGGGCACTTTGTGAGAGCAAGGCTGCAGGGATGTGAAAACCAGAGATGTCTTCTCTAAGCGCTGGCAGAGGTTTTCATGGCAAAGCCAAGCTTAAAGTAGTCAGCTTGGCAGAGTACAACAGCTACTTTTTGTGGGTAGACATAGATGGAGTTACAGGAAACCTAGAGTTCACGTGAGGGTGGCCTTTTGTGACTTGAGATGGTCTCTAATGTCTTTGGGGAGGAGAGTGAGTGTTTATCAGCTGGGAAAGAGAAAAGAATGGGGAAATATCTGCTGCGTCCACCAGTCTTCAAGTAGTGTTAGCCTTGCAGATGTTATCAGCAGAGCCACCGTTGCTCATTTTTCCATACCGTCCCTATGTTGATTTTGAAAGGCTTCTAAAATTCTTCAGAATTTTCTTCTTTCTAAAATAAGCCTTTTTTGACTCCCTGCTGTTTCTTAGAAGTATTTGACTAGGGCAGAATTTCTTGCACCTTTTCAAATTGAAACAATCTGGTATCGCACCCTTCAGTTGTAGGTTTTGTTTCTTACCTAATTTGTAATTATGTGGAATGTATTTTTCTGTTGTCTCATGGCTTTTCTTTTTGTCTTTCTAAGGAAACAGCCTTGTACTGTGTCTGAAGTTTTCCAGTTTTGTTGGGTGCTTTTTGTATATGCGAAAGGTAAGAAAATAGTAACATTTATTCAGATATTAATTAACTTATTTAAATAGTTGTATATTAACTTTGTCCACTCCTGTTATGTATCTAGAAAAGATTTTTATGGAAAAGTTTTTCAGGAGTTTTAAACCCAGATTCCTTTTCTAAATTGTGCTAAAATATACACAACAGAAAAGTTGCTATTTGAACAGCTTTCAAGTATACAATCTGGTGGCATTACCCACATTCACAGTATTGTTTAACCATCCACACTGTTTCGTAAGAGTTTGCATTACCTGTGACAGAAGCTCTTGATCCCTCCCTTTGCCCAGCACAGTTGTGGTCACCCCCAGTCTTTCTGTCTCTGTGGTTTCCTAGTCTAGACATTTCATAGAAAGGGGGTGATCCAGTATTTGCCCTCTTGTGTCTGTCTTATTTCACTTAGCATAATGTTTTCAAGGCTCATTAATGTCACAGCATGTATTAGAGCTTCATTTCTTTTTAGGGCAGAATACTTTTCCGTCATACTTATGTATGTACCACACTTGGTTTATTCGTTCCTCTGTTGATGGACACTAGGATTGCTTCCACTTGTGGGTTATTGTGAATAATACTGCAAGGTGTGGTGTCTGTTGAGTCTCTGCTTTCAGTCCTTTGGGTGTAGACCTAGGAATGAAATTGGTAGGTCCAGTGACAGTACTGTGTTTTAAGTTTTGGAGGAACTCCCAGACTGTTCCCACATCCATGGTGCCATTTTACAGTCCCACCAGCGATGGAAGAACATTCCAGTTTCTCAACACTTGTTCTCTTCTTTCTTGCTAGTGCTAGTAGAGTTATCTCATCATGGTTTTGGTTTGTATTTCACTAATGACAGTGGAGATCTTTTCATGTGTTTATTTGCCATTTTTATATCTTTGGGGAACTGTCTATTCAAGTATTTTACCCATTTTTGATTAGGTTTTTTTTTGTCTTGTTGTTGAGTTATGAATTTTTTCTGTCTAAACTTTCTCTTATGAAGTGGAAAATACTTTAATTTTGTTTTATGTTAACATCTTTATAACTCAAAGCTATTTCTCAGAGTCATGAATTGAAAATATACACTATTCTGTATATGCTTTTTTTTGAGCTCTATGTTTTGAAGGTCATGTCTCGCTGGACTGAGTAGGACTCTGGCTTTCATAAAGTCCCAGACTGATCATGCTTGGTGTAGTTCAGGTGACTTTTGTGCGCTGCATCTCATTCCAATAGATGTGCTTTGCGAGTACCTTTCTTTCCCTTCGTATCTTCATTATAATTAATGTACCCAAAGTCTGCATACAGTGAAGTATGCCTCTATTAATTTTTCCCTCTTTGTATTTCTTTGTAGAAATAATTCTTAGTAATTTAAAGGAGAAATTAAAAGGACAGTTAAGTTATGTAGCTTTTTACTGTAGTTATGTGGAATGCCTTTGCCACTGAAATGTCCCGGTAAGATGTGGAGGTAAAATCCAAGAATCAAAGCTAGAAGGAATTTAAAAAAATCTAAGACTCTTAATGTTAAATCAACTAGCTAAACTTAGTTTACATACAAGGTAATAGAAACCTCTGAAATTAGCTGGTAGGAGCAGAATTGGGATTTGAGCTGAGATCTCTTGGCTTTTAGTTTCATGTTGATAGGGGGACACTCAGGCAAAGACAAGTTACTCCATTGTTCTCCAAGTTTGATTTGTCTGATTATAGCTCATCCTTTCTGGCAAGTTAAGTGAGAATTGATCTTTCCCTGAATGTTGGATTGAAAAGGAAAATCCTTCTTCTGCCAAATATGCACTGTTTTAGTTTTTGTGGTTACCATCACACTAGCATATTTCTTTAGGGGACACAAAGGTGGCATAATCAGTGGCATGGAATAAAGAAACACTTGTAGCTTACAAAGCTTGTGGGCATATGCACTGTTTTTGTCGTGACTATAAGACGGCCTTGGTGCTGTACCTGGTGTTACATACGATGCTATTGGGCAGATAGACCAGAGTTAGAATTTTTATTTGTCTTCCTTCTATCTTTTATAGCATATGTGTGATTAGGAGTCAGTGTATTTGGTACTGTAGAAACTATTAACAACCATTTCATTGCTGTCATTTAGATTTTGGTCTCACTTGATCGACTGGGATGGTGTATTTTTGTCCCTGCAGTTAACTCAGTGTTTGAATTCTGCTGTATTAGTTCAGTAATCATTTCACTTGAAAAGCCTTTGTCCTTACACAGTTACTGTGATATTTTTGTGATAAAGTAACTTCATGGATTTTATTTGGTTTTTGATTGATTTTTAGAGTAAATCTACCATATATTTACACTAATAATACGTACCTTCTATGTTTGCCAGTGTTGCCTTCCTCTAGGAGGTAGTTTTATGAGTACCACCAGGCCAGTTTTTTTAATATGCTGTTGAAGGAGAAGAAGAAATAATTAGCATAGCGTGCTTGTGGAAAATACCACTTAGGGAGAGGTCATGGTTGGCAGACAAACAGAGAAGGTGTGTGTTAAAACCAAAAACCAACCCCAATGCTGTCGAGTTGATGCCAACTCATAGCAACCGTATAGGACAGAATAGAACTGCCCCATAGAGTTTTCAGGGAACACCTGACAGATTGGAACTGCTGACCTTTTGATTAGCAGCCTTAGCACTTAACCAGTGTGCCACTAGCATTTCCAGAAGGTATGTATTAGCTGTATAAAAATGTGGTACTCTTTTTTTAAATTAATTTATTTGGTGAAAATGCAGACAACAAAACATAAAGAAAGCACTTCAACATTTTCTCATTGTACGATTCAGGGACATTGAGTACCTTTTTTAAGTTGTGCAATTTCTACCTGTACAGTTCAGGGACATAGAATACATTTTTCAGGTTGTGCAGTCGTTCTCACCATGCTTTTCCAGATTATTCCAGCACTGTTAACATCACTTAGTGCCCTAAGCATCTGAGCTTTTGAGTGACTGTTCTCCTTTGGGCATGTACAGACAGTTCCTGGAGAGAACACAGTGCTCAAGGCGACCTTGGTTTTCTGGTTAAACTATTTCACTTCAGGACTCTTCTGTACCGTTTTCTTGTGACTTACTCTGTAGCATGTGAGCATGGCAGATTATCTTCATTCTTGATGAATAAGGCATCTCTCTGTTTTCTCTGTTGACTTTCTTATACTAAGCACATAACCAGTGACAAGTTCTAACTTTGTCAGTGGGAAAGACTTTATGGCTTGAAAACCAATAGGTACTACATTTTGTGTTTCTTGAGATCTCAAGTCTTTTGGATGTTACACAAATTTCCATTTATGTATAATTTTTCTTGATTGGAACATAAAAACATCTCGTGGAGTGAGAAAAGTCAGAATTTGGAACAGAAAACATGTCATGTTGGCACACCCTGGAGTTAAAATTAGATTAGATTCTGGTCTTTAGGGGCATCTCAGCTTTGTGGTGGGATCCCTGTTAGCAGTGACTTACTGTGAGTGCTGGTGGGTTTGCCTTCTGACAGGTACACAGCACTGGCAAGCTGGGGCTTGTCAGCGTACTGGGCGTGGGAACTTCAAACCGGTAGATTCTACTTGCTGTTGTGCATATGAATAACTAAGTGTATTTTAATATTAAACTTACTCATAGTGGAACCAAGCTAGTTAGGTAGCATAAATGCAGAATTTTATCCATTAATTATCATTTGCCTTTATGGCAACAACAAAAATTGTTTCTCTTTAATTCTTTTAAGTTGATTAGTTGAGTATTTTCATCTCCACCAGAAATAATTATTTATCCTGATATGCTGGGGTAAGTGGTAACTCTTGGGAGAAAGGGAGAGAGAAAAAACTGAAACATAATGTGTATGTGTGTGAATTTGTATCCATACGTACGTTTAGGTAGGCACCGTGAAAATGCCAAGAATTGTCCTACCCGGGTCATCTGGACCAGTTCCGAAGTGGTTTTCAGATGTACATTGGCTGTTTAAATTCAGTGCAGCTGACACTGTGAGAATGTAAAGTAAAAATGAAACATGTATCCAAATCAAGATATACTTGAAGTTCAAAAAACAAAACCTAGAACTACTCCTTAATTTCTAAGAATATAAAACTATTTAACTGTGTATAAGAACTGCTTTCACTGGTAGACTTAAACCAGTACTGCTGAAACAACATGTTTCTATAGGCTTAGGTTTTGGTTGTATTTTTGTCTTACCAATAGTTCTTTCTGGGATGTTAGAGCTAGAACATGAGTAGCTTTAACTGCAGCTACTGCAGTAGTTAAGGGTGTTACTGTTAGGACTCTGACTATAGCTTCTAGTCTTTTACAAGCACATAAATGAGAAAAATAATTATATAAATCATTCTTTTAGTTATTTCTCAATATTTCTAGTAATATGTATTGTAGAAAAATATATTTTCATAGAAAATAATTTTTTACAGTTTGAGATTTGGGGGGGATGTTGTATTCAGAATTTTGAAAGAGAAGACCAATAATAATACAGTTTTGGTCAGCCCCTAAGCATGTAATCAGTGCTTACGTAGTGAACATTGAGTGAATTAAATGAATGACATTTTGAATAGTTTTAGTTTATGGTGAACTCTTAAAAGCTTATTAAACTATGCCAAGTGCTGTCGAGTTGGATCCGACTCACCACTTACATTTTGAAATGTTACTCCTATATTAAACTATATTACTCCTATATTAAACTATAGGAGTAACATTTCAAAATGTAAGTTGTGATTGAACAACATGATGTATGTAATGGGTATCACTGAGTTATATAAGCAAAAAATGTAAAATTGGCGAACATTTTGTTTGTATGTTTTTAATACAGTAAAAAAAGTATACACAAAATTACCTTTGTAATTAAAATATTTAAATATGTACACACACACACACACACACACACACACACACACACACACACACACACACACACACACAAAAAAAAAAACCCACCCGTCACTTAGATTTTGCTATGCTCTTTGTAACAATCCAGTGCTGGAAAACGCAACTTGTAACCCTCTGCCAGTTTATGTTTGCTTGGCTTGGAGATTGAAATAAACTAAGATGCTTAAAAAAAAAAAAAAAAGGTTTAGATCTTGAGTCAATTTAGTATTATGTTACATAGTGTCATTTTAAAGAAAATTACTTTGAAATGTTGCAAAGTTGATGAAAATTTAGCTGTAAGATGTTTCTTATCCTGTAGGTAACTTCCCTATGATTAGTGATGATTTGGTCAATTCCTATCATCTTCTGCTGTGTGCTTTGGACTTAGTCTATGGAAATGCCCTTCAGTGTCCTAATCGTAAAGAACTTGTGAACCCTAATTTTAAAGGTAAGTTTGTAAATCAAAGATTATGGGACAACTCACACATCTGCATTATGTTTGCTTCTGGGAACTGTATCCCTAGGACAGGTTTCCTAGTGAGAGAGAATGTAAGTTACTCAGAAAGCTTTTGTCACCATAATTCGTTGCATATTTTTCACACGTAATACGCCCATCTAAATAACAGGCATATGGATATAATGTGCAACCCAGCACCCTTATGAAAATAACAGCAGGGGAGGGGAGATTGTGCTGTTCGCAAAAAGTGTATAAGGTCTGTGTTATTTGTGTGCAAATGTGGTATAGAGAGGAGTCAAGTGCTCTATAAAAATATCTTTGAAAAAAGCAATTGCAGATGCCACAAACTTTACAATCTTTGATAACAGTGTTAGAAGTTCTTGAATATGTATTCATAAGGAGAAGGCGTTAAGAAATCTCAAAAAGCAAAAACAATGACATTAAAGGAAAGGAATTTTTCTGCATTAGGAAATGTCTAGCTTGACACAGTGTAAGAGGTTAAAAAAGGACTTACTGAAGGAATCTTCATTTCACATTTTTGTAACAGAAGAAGGATAGTTAGAGGTCTAAAATAAGTAAAGTGAACTTTCATCTCCTATACTAATAGAGAAATGAGGGGAAATGATCATTATTTTGGTACTGCATTTAGAAGTCTTAACCGGATGGGGTTGTTATGAATGCTACACAGCAAAAGCCCAAAATATGATCTGTGAAGCCAGTATTCAGATCTTCATTGAGCTAGTTATGTAATAGTGGTGATATTTGAATAATCACCATGGTAGGACTTTCGTCGGTTGTCAGTTTAGGCGAAGTTCTAATTAGAAATGTAGCTGACCTGACTGCAAAGGTAGATTTTCAAGTTAGTGGAGTTAGTCACTTTACTTGCCACTGATTTAGTGAACTGAATGTTTTGTGTGTTATTTTCTGTGCTTTTTCTCATTTTCTTCCTGACTGCCTTTTCTGTTTCTGTGTAGCTTTTTCCTTTCTCTTTTCCATTCTTTTGTTTCTCCTGTTTTTGTTTTTGTTTGTTTGTTTGTTTGCTTGTTTTCCTGTTGGCCTGAATTTAGGGCAAGAATAAGCTGTAAATTATTATAAGTATATGTAGTGTAATTGGGTGAGAGTATGAAATCTTTGAACAATGTAATTATTTTCCAGAGTTGTGTTTTTTTGTTTGAATGTGAGGCAAAGTTGCACTTTATTTTTGTGCTTCTTAGATCTTATGGAAATATGTTCCCTTTTTTTTTTAGTTTTTCATCTTAAACATTTCTCGATGTATAACTGAATAATGGAAGTCTTTTGAATAGTGGTACACTTTACCTTTATTTGCTGTTTTTTGAGGTCTAATTTAGATAGAGTAAAAAAAAAAATGTGCCCACGTACACTATTTGCTGAATATGTTCATATGCTAAGTACTGATTAGACTCTGTCATTTGTTTTGATTTATTAGCAGTTTGGTTTCATGAGTGTAACTAATACCTGTTTTTTAATTCTGTATGCATCATAGGCTTCTCAGAAGATTTTCATGGTAAGGATTCCAAACCTTCCTCAGACCCACCTTGTGTCATTGAAAAACTGTGTACCTTACATGATGGCCTAGTTTTGGAAGCAAAGGGAATAAAGGAACATTTCTGGAAGCCCTATATTAGGAAGCTTTATGAAAAAAAGGTTTGTAAATAACAAAGAAGTAATGTGAAAATGTATTCAGAGGGAAAATTTGTTCACCATGATGACTGAAGGATCCTTTTGTTTGTCCTAGCTCCTTAAGGGAAAAGAAGAAAATCTTACTGGGTTTTTAGAGCCTGGAAACTTTGGAGACACTTTGTGAGTACTTCTGTTATAAAGTGTTTTTGATTATGTAAATTGTATCCTTAACCTCAGAATTTAGTGTTTTTACCTTTTTTTCCCTAGAAATTTAGAGTATGATATGTGGGACAATGGGACAGTTTAGGTACTGATAAATACTCTTCTGCTGTGTAGGCATTATCTATGTATATGCTGCTTTCGATAAAAGTTTACAGTTCAAGTTAGTTTCTCCCACAACAGTATGTACACCCATGTTATGTGACCCAAGCTTTTCTCCCTGTATTGTGACCACACATTCTTCCTTTGCACATATTATTTAAATTTATTGAATTTTGTGTTGCTTAAAGCTTTTTATAAGCATCTGGATTGCACTTCTTTTTTAATTAACATATCTCCTGAAGCTATAGAGATGAAAATGATGTGGAAGGTACTGTAGTCTTTCAAGGCAGCGTAGTACAGTGTCTACCCTAAAGCCCCGTCAGCAAAAATATAACCATGTCATGAGCAAGCATAGTGTTGCCATGTACATTTTACACTCTTGAATTTTATACGTGTTTACAGCGTTCCCAGTGTAATTTAAATTTGAAATCATTAAAGGTCCTAAAGAATTTACTGAAATGGCAGTTTTATGAACATGTGCTTGTCTGTATTTTCTTGTCCTATAGTAAAGCCATCAATAAGGCCTATGAGGAGTATGTCTTGTCTGTGGGAAATTTAGATGAGCGGATATTTCTGGGAGAGGATGCTGAGGAGGAAATTGGGACTCTGTCAAGGTGTCTGGCTACTTCAGGAACAGAGACTGCTGAGAGGGTGCAAGTGAAAACCCTCCTGCAGCAGCACTTTGATAAGGTGAGCTGAGCCAGTCCAGAGAGTGGGAAGACAGGAGCCCACTTGCTAGAGGTTCTGTTTTGTTTTTGCTTTGTGTATTTCACTTGCCATGAATATGAAAAAAAATTTTTTTCATCATATGTCTCTTGTTTCAAAAGATTACTATTATATATTCTTTAATTTTTGTTGACATCATTTTAGGTTAGGTCTGACAAAAGGCAATTTTAATATAAAATTGAATTAATATATCATGCAGTTGGTTTTGCAAATGGTGGCATAGTGGTTAAGTGGTTAAGTGCTATGGCTGCTACCCAAAAGGTTAGCAGTTGGAATCCACCAGGTGCCCCTTGGAAACTATGGGGCAGTTCTGCTCTGTCCTGTAGAGTTGCTGAGAATCAGAATTGACTCAGTGGCAGTGGGGTTGATCTTTTTGGTGTGCAATTGGTTTTGAAGAGATGAGTGAGTAGTATATAGACTTACATATAATGATCATAGCAGGAACTTAGAAAATTCAGTGACTGACCAGAAGTCATAGTTCTGCACAGGAGACTGAACTGTGGAAAAGTGGAGAATCATTACTCTGTAAGAAAATTCTGTTAAATTGAGTTTCAGGATCATGTGGTGTTATTTTAAGCAGACACTTGAGATGATAGAGAATGTAAATAGTTCCCTCCTGTTGGGTGGTGTTCTCAGAATGTAGCTGTCTTCTGACAGGTGCCTCCAGAGGCAGCCAGAACTCGCCACTGAGTTGATTTCACCTTCTGGTGACTGTACAGCAACCTAACATGACACAGCAGGAAAGCCCCGTGGACTTCCAGGTCTCTAAGCTATGTGAAACCGACGACCATACCTGTCTCTGTGGGTGGAGATGACAAACTGTTCATCTAACAGTCGAGCACTGACCCACTGTGCCACTGTGAACCTTTCTCCAGAGACGGTGTAGGTGATGTCAAGGGAGCAAGTTACCTGTAAGCGAGCCGCTTCAGACATAAGAGCGGTCTGCTTCTCTATTCAGCAAGTGTTCTGAGCGTGCTGTGTATGCCACACTGTGTCCTGGACTCGGGGGACACCACAGAGAGGGAAAATGCAATGAATATGCTGTGTTAAGAAGCTTATATTCTACTGCACAGAGATAGACAGTACAAAACTAAACAAGGAAATGTATGGTCTGTCAGGTGATGCCAGTGCTATGAAGAAAAATACGGTCGGGTGATGATAGAAAGGGCAGCGGTTGGGAAAGAGTAGGGCCTTGTGCTGTTTGGGTAGGTTCACTGGACATGATGTCTCTGAGGGAGTAACATTAGCAGAGACCTGAAGGAGGTGAGGCCAGAAGCCATGTGGCCATCCGGGAATTCCACCGCAAGCCGGGGGAAGCTCGGGCATGGAGCTAGGGGTAGGAACATGATTGACTTGTTTGAAGAACAGTGAGAAAGACAGTAAGGTGGGAGTGGTGTCTGTGAGAGGACAAAGGGTGGAAAGGTGGGGAGGCATGATGGACAGGGGAGCAGGTAGGCCTTTGGGCTTTTTAAAAAATTGTACTGTTTTTGAAAAACACAGCAGAATATGTACCAATTCGATGGCTTTTATATGTACAGTTTGGTGACACTGATTCTGTTCTTCTAGTTGTGCGACAGTCTTCACCCTGCTTCTCCAAAGTGTCCCTCCTCCACTAACGTAAACCCACTGCCCCCTAAGCTTCCTGTCTAACCTTTTGACTTGCTTTTGTCTTGGTCATCCCATGAAGAGAGTTCTTGAAAGGAGCATGGTGCTCAAGGCAGACGTTGTTTACTGATGATTAGCCATTGTTGGTGTAAAGGAGGCTTCAGGAGGTATCTTTGATTTAAGACTGAATGAAGATCGTCTCTGGTAGCAGCTTTGGATCATCCACCCTCAGTGGCTCCAAAAAGAACTCCTCTTGCTTCTGCTGGATGAGAGGGAAGGCTGTTAATGGGCTGTGACTGACAAGAATGTGACATATCTGACTTAAGTTTTTAAAGGTCTTGTAAGGGGCAGGGATGGAGGCCAGAAATTAAGAGCCTGTTGCAGTGATTCTGGTGACTGAGCTGATGGTAGCTTCGACCAGAGAAATGATTGTACGGAGATGAGTTTTGAGACAGTACCTGTAAGATTTACTGAAGATTTAAATGTGAGGGGGGAGACTGAGAGGAAACGGTGACAGCTCCAGCTGGGTGATGCTACAGGTGCTGACCTCCTCACAGGTGCTTCTGAGGCCGTGGCTCGGCTGTCTCTCCTGGGCGTGCGTCCCACTGAGGCTCCGCGGCTCTGCGATTTGTTCTCCAGGTCGGCCAGAGCGCCCCAGCTCAGTGCCTCGGACTTTGCTGTTTCCTCTCCTAGAGACCTAGATTGTGTTTCTGCAGGGTATTCATGTGGCCTATGTCCCTGTTTCACTCTGGTCTCGAGTAACCTGACTCCTCTCTAAAATAATAACCACCAGTATCCTGTCCAACCCTCAGGACTTCTTTCCTCTGACTCTGTTTTTAGTGTTTCTCGGAGTATTTTCCACTGTCAACAGAAACAACAGTAAATGAGGAGGTCGACAACAGGAGAAGGAGAGGTGTTTGTTAGTCTCCTTCCCTTAGGACGTAAGCTTCCTGAGGGCTTTGACTAGTGCTTGCCAGCACCAGTACTCTAAAGTATTTGCTGTGACTACTGACTGAGCAGTGCTGAGGGAAGGGACACCCAGGTAGCATAATGATTGAGTGCTACGGCTGCTGACCGAAAGGCTGGCAGTTGGAATCCACCAGCTGCACCTTGGAAACCCTATGGGGCAGTTCTACTCTGTTGTATAAAGCTGCCGTGAGTTTGAACCGCTTTAGTGGCAATAGATCTAGATTGGTTTTTGAATCCAGGGAGGACAATTTCTGACAGAAAAAAATCAAGAGTTAGGGTTACGAGAATGCTGAATTTGAGATGTCTTTTAGGCATAAGAGTAGAGATAACAATAGGCAGGGATTCAGAGTGGAGGTTAGGGATGGGTGTATACATTCGGGAGTCAGCAAGATGTGGATGGCTTTTTAAGCCAGGGAATGAAGAGGGATTATGTAGGGGTGTGAGTTTATAGAGAACAGAGCTCTGAGGCACTCCAAACTGAGAAGTGCTCACTTGGAGAAGGACTGCTGCAGTATCTTTCACATACTAACTCGTCTTTCCACTAAAACCAGGGAAAGGCTGTTTAACGGTGGTAACAGTCTTACCAGGAGGCTCCATGCCAGCCTCGAAACTAGGGGCAGAAAGCTGTTTGTGGTGGTCACACCTCGTTTCCTCCAGGAAACCACTGCTGCCTGTGGTTGGTGGGGTTAGATGCTGCTGCTGCTTTTCCTGTACATGTCGGAGCTGTTTTCCCCTGCCGGACAACCCTTGTTCAGGGAAGAAGGTGGCTGCAAGAGACACTGTCCAGGGCAGGGAGCACCCTTCTGAGGGAGTGAATGGTCCCGGATCATCTTAATGACTTCAAATTGTAGATTTTCTTTTTCTGGAAACAAAATGGAGGTCTGCACCCTACTCCTGCTGAAGTCACAGAAAAAGGATATAGGTTTGTTTCTTTCAAGTGAACTTCTGTGCTTTTCTCATATATAACAGTTGAATAGTTTAATCTGTTGCCAGGTAAAAATTTTCAGCTTCTGAACCTATCCCTAGGATAAGTGTATTTAATACACAGGGACATGTGGTTTATTTAGAGAATTAAAAGGTGCTGCTCCCTGTTACAATACACATGTGCCCACCAAGATGTTGGAGGTTCAAGTTCATCTAGAGGTATCTGGGAAAAAAGGCCTGGTGACCTCTTTCTGAAGAGCCACTGGGAACCCTGAGGGACATGTTGTGCTCTGAGCCACTGGGAGTCACCATGGGTGGGAACCCACTTGATGGAAACTTTTTTTTTATTGTAATTAAGTGAAAGTTGACAATCCAAGACAATTTGCCATATAAAACCCCCACCACCTGCCTCTCTACAACTCTGTCCGCTCTCCTCTCCCTGTGATGGCACGTTCTTCTTTTCCACTCCTTGCTTCCAGTATCCACTCAACCAAGACTTGTCCCCCCCCCAAAAAGAAGCCAGTAGGACAGCGTCATATGTATATTAAACCATAAAGTACACACACCACCTGCATCGCTCTGTGTCCCCAAGTCCAGTCCATTCTTTGCGTGAAGTGTTGGCCTCAGTCTTGGTTTCAGCTCTAGGCCAGCAGTAAGACTAGGGGCCAGAACTGGTGGCCGTCAGACCTAAGCAAAGTTCTGAAGGGTGGGTCAGATTTGAAAAGGTAGAGGGCAATCCCACAAGTTCAAAAGCCAGAGTAAAGCCATTGTGACTTTTCTGAGCTCTGTAAGTCATACCCAAGCTGCACAGAACGTGTACGGCCTTTGGTTCCTTTGATCTGCCACAGACTGAGGGGAAAGTCAGTGAGCTTCAGTGGAAAGCTCAGTTGACTCACTCTTGTTACCTTCTGCATAACTTTGGACAAGTTGATTTAGGAAAATGACTACCCTCTCAGGAGTGGCAGTACCATAAAATCTGCTCTAAATCTGCAGAGCCTTTACTCTTGTGTGATGTCAGGGACTCCACATTGTGTTCTCTGTCAGGGCTCTTGGTGGTGGTGTCTGGGCACCATCTAGTTCTTCTCTTCTCCAGCTGATGTAGTAGTCTCCCAGTCATGTGGGTCCTTCTGTCTCCTTAGCTCGTTTTTCCTTGTGTCCTTGATGTTCTCAGTGGAAGCTTTTTAAAATTATGCTATCTTAACCCTTGAATGTTTGTTTGGAAAAATTAGAAAAGGTGTTCTGTTAGCATTATGTACTCACACTTAAAACTCTTTGACACCAAGCTGTGTCTTGTCTTGATTATGTTAAAAAACGTTGACTTTAACTTTTAGTTCTGAAGGTTTTTCCACTGGAGGAGAGACAAGACTGGGATACATTTTAATAACTGAAAGTAGAGGAGGGTCCAGGAAGTGGGTGATAGCTGCCCTGCACTACTCATGACCATGGTCTTTCTGTCCCTCAGAAGCAGATTAGATGATTTTGATGACCTTTCGTCAAATCCTGGACTTTATTTGGGACCAGCGTAATTCACAACTTTCTTTTGTAAATATTTGTGTAATTTGTGAAAACAGAGATAGATGGGACTTATGAAATTCTGTTTCACAGGATGAGAATGCAGTTCTTCATTTTTTAAGTGATATAACACTTTCTCTTGCCTTGGGGCTGTGATTCTGGGGATGGGATCATGGGGAGAGATACCTTATTTTAGAAACCCTGTGTGTTGTAGTGGTGAAGTGCTGCAGCTGCTGGGCCAAAGGTCAGTAGTTCAGATTCACCAGGTGCACCTTGCAAAGTACAGGCAAGTTCTGCTCTGTCCTGTAGGGTCACTGTGAGTCAGAGTTGACTCAGAAGCAGTGGTTTGGTTGAGCTTATACTTTTAAAGATTTAATTTTTAAGAGAGAATTTTTTAGTTGGCTGGAATACAAATTGTCCTGTCAAACGTCACGTGGATGGTTAGGGCAGCTCAACATTTAAATTACAAGAATGGTGATATTAGAATCACTAAAATTTATTGACATTTGTAAAGATCAAATTTGGTTGACTGATAATACCATTTGTGAGGTGAGGTGATTGAAAGTATTTCTGGTCTAAGATAATGGTTTTTTTTTTTCCTTTCCCTTAATTTTTTCTTTTAGTCTAAAATATCCAAGGTCTCCACACCACTTTCAGGGGTAAGGCCAATTAAGGAGAATAGCCCTTGTGTGACCCCCGTTTCTAAAACTACACATAGCTTGAGTCGTCTTCACACCATGCTGACAGGTCTCAGAAATGTACCAAGTGAGAAACTGGAACGTATTCTAAGGTTAGTATGAGCCCTGTCTGCCTTCTAAGATTTGGGGGTTGAGAATTTTCTAATTTTCTACTATTAGTGTCTTAAGTCACCCATTAATAATGTTATTGATATAATTTTATCAGCTGTATGCTCAGCGCTGTTGTTGCTGTAGAGACACAGCAGTGTAAGATGTATATGGTTAGGAGATTGTCTAGTGCAGGAGACAGCCTCTGACAACACTGGACATGAAACACCATACTCGGTATCACCAGCAGCTCTGTCATGAGATTCCAGGGAAGGGGAAGGATCACAGGATTTCTTGAAGCAGATGGGACCTATGCAAAGTTCTGAAGGGTGGGTCAGATTTGAAAAGGTAGAGGGCAATCACGCAGGTTCAAAAGCCAGAGCAAAGCCATTGTGACTTTCCTGAGCTTTGTAAATCACACCCAGGCTGCACAGAACGTGTACGGCCTTTGGTTCCTTTGATCTGCCACAGACTGAGGGGAAAGTCAGTGAGCTTCAGTGGAAAGCTCAGTTGACTGACTCTTGTTACCTTCTCCATAACCTTGGACAAGTTGATTTAAAAAAATGACTACAAAACCCCTCTTAGCCCTAAAAGTTTATGATGTGATGACATAGAACCGTATAGGAGCTCATTGTATTACTGATGGCGTGGTCTCAGAAAGGCTGTGTGTACAGACATCAGTAATTTCCCACTCATAGCTGAGTTCATCAAATGCCGAGGCTGACTAACCTTTTCATTACGTTTTCCCGGGGTCTGCTCCGTTTGTAAGCTTGATTGTGATTAACGCTCAACAAGCTGTGCCTATGTGGGCTCGCCCTCAGTCCTGTTTCTCGAGTGGACCGTGTTCTCCTTGAATTGGGAAGCAGATACACGTTAGCCTGTCGTGATCTCTGTATCTTCCAGAGCTCTCTACAGTCTCTAACCAGACAACTGGGTCAAACATTGCCAGCAGATACTAGGTAGAACCGAGGATCCTGTTTCTGTAAAAAGGTGCACATGTGTATGTATTCATAAATGAAAGACTGCGTGGCTTAGGATATTCAGTACTTATCTCTAGCAGGATTATAATTTATTATTTCTTAAACTTGTAGCATTTGTAATGTGGATATGTATATTTATGGTCAAGGAGAGACACAGTTGTTATAAAAGCCCACACACGGAAAACGTATAAAGCATCTGCATTGACCGTATATTGCCTCTTTAGTAAGAAAACCAATGAAATAAACACCTTGTGAGGTGAAGTGTAGAATGCTGATAATGGGTTCCTTGAGTCTGTAGTACAGATTATGTTCCCCCTTCATCCCATTTTCTTCCACGAGTTCTTGGAAGCACTTGTGTTGCCCTTGAGGGAAACCTCTGTGACCACTTTTGACTGTCCTCAGTGATTAAGGATGTGTAGGGTAGGTGGCAGCCAGGCACAGACATCGAGAAGGCAGGGCCGAGGCTGCTCAGCGCACTGCAGGGAGGTGCAGCCGCACCCAAGAAGGCACTGCCTTCAGGGAAAGAGTGTGAGATCCCGTGGATTAACTTGCTGAGTTTCTGTTCAGAATATATTTACATGTTGGTAAAGTGCACAGTGGTAAATAGTTTATTTTTGTGACTTGGCTAGACTTTGAATTAGGTAATTTCTTACTACTTTCTTAGAGCGTGTTCCAGAGATCCAACCCAGGCTATTGCTAACAGATTGAAAGAGATGTATGAGATATACTGTCAGCATTCACAGCCAGATGAGGATTGCAGTAATTCTTGTAAAGGTAAGTTTTAATATTGTCTCTACTGGTCTTAGCTTTCAGGTTGAACTACATGGAATCTTTTCATGGTAACTGAGTCAGGCATATTGGGAAAAAATTTATGACTTTAGACTGAAGGCTGAAATATGGCTATTCAGTTTTTTCTGTCAGCCAAGTTGTTTCTGGAATGTTCTTAGTAAGAGAAATTTTAGGCTGGTATCCTTAGTATGTCAGGGTTCTAGTACTTGTGCTTTTTTTATTTGCAAATTCTTTGGTTTCCATTTGTAAAATGGAAATTAAATGTAAGCATAGTGACCCCTGACTCTTCAACATTTTAAGAATAAGGAGGATACAGCTGTTCCGTGGCTGAAATTGGTCTGGGAGTTGTTTGATACCACAAAGTGGCTGCAAGTAGAAGGACTAGCAGACCAGTTCCACGCCTCCCAGCATAAAGCTGCTTTGTTCAGACATATAGGAAAAAAGTGATGTGACTCTTAATGAAATGATATTACAGTTCTTTCTGTGCAAATTTCACTTTATAATTAAGAATGTGAGCATGGAGAAAGTGAGGGACTCATAAGGGTGACTTACCACCAGAAAGGTGGTTTAAACAGCGACTGCAGGCAGTGCCTGTCTCTGAAATACTGGGGCGATTTTTTTGTTTGTTTTAATTTTGTGTGTGTGTGGTGAGGGGATGAGCCCTCATTTCCCCTAATGTTTATGTGTGATTGTTACGTTTTTATTATTTCTGCAGAAACTGCCAGCAAATATTTCCGTTTTGCGGAAATGCTTTACTATAAAGTATTGGAAACTGTTATTGAGCAGGAACAGAAAAGACTGGGAGATATGGATATGTCTGTGAGTAAACGTGTTGATCAGCACAATAAGTGAAGTTGACTTCCTGCCCACCCATAGAAAGGCAGTTGTTGAAGAAGTGCTGTGTGGCTCTGAGAGACTGTGGCTGGCATCTAAGGAAGTGACTTCTGAGCCCTTTCAGCTTCCCGGCATTTTAGTGTTTCTCAGTAAAACAGGCTGTGTACTGTAACCTGCACCCTCTGCGGCTTGCCAGACTTCTGCAATCGGGGATTAAGGGACATTCAGGCCAAATTTTCAGTTTTTAAATAACCTTGCCATTTTAATTTAAAACTTAAATAAAACCAGACCAGACCTTTTGGCACTGAGTCAGTTCCAACACATAGTGACCCTATAGTACAGAGTAGAACTGCCCCAGTAGGGTTTCCAAGCAGTAGCTAGTGGGTTCAAACTGCTGACCTTTGGGTTAGCAGCTGAGCTCTAAGCACTGTACCACCAGGGCTGCAAATCAATACCACTACCACCACCCACTGTCATTCAGTCGATTTCCAAGAAGCACCTAGCGGATTTGAACTGCTGACATTTTGGTTAGCAGGCATAGCACTAAAGCCACTACACCACCATGGTTTCCATGCAAACCTATATAGTAAGAATAAGTGGAGTAGACAACACTTTAACATAAATACTCAACCGTTGCTCTTTGGCTAAGATAATACCTTGCCGAAACAGTTAATTCTAATGATTAAGAAAATGTACATTTTCATTCAATCATAGTAAAAAATATATATATATATATTCATATAAACTGATTTTTAAACAAATAATATTTACTTTCAATAACATCATTAAAATTTTTTCAATAACATTTAAAACAATTATAGAATTCACTAATAATTGATTTCTGGTAACTCCTTTTTTGTATATAGAGAGACTGGTTGTATGAATTTAAGTAACTGAAATTTTATCATGAAGCATATACACAAAATGGTATATAAAACATGTCTGTAATATGGGGGCTAACAGTAAGCAAACTCCCGTATACTCACCTAAGTAACTTTTTAATTATAAGAACAATAAGTGTTTATGTAAAATTTTTGAAATGTTAATAAGCAAAAATGAAAATAAAGGTCGTCTAAGATTATACCACCCTGACAGAACATGTTTTTGGTACAGCGAGCCATGCCCCTGCCTGCTTTCCATCCTTCCACTTGTCTGTGGATGGTAAGGACTTAGGATTTTACAGCATCTTCCCACGTCATGGTTCTTCTAAGCATCAGTTCCATTCTTTGTTTTGGTTGGGGATTTAATCTTTTTTTACTATCTATATTTCCCAGTATGTAAGAGTTTTAAAAGTTCTTATAAATTCCTTTTACAGATACTTTGATTAAAAATGGGCATTATTTATGAAGAAAAGCTGTGTAAGAAAATGAGCACATACTCATAAACTGCCTTTTTCTGGTATTTTGATTTAACTGAACTGGGTGTGAGATGTCTTTTTAGAGTAGACTGTGTTTCTAAGTGTTAATAATTTTGTTTTATAGGTTATTCTGGAGCAGGATGCGTTCCATAAA
The DNA here is from genome assembly GCA_028571685.1 of Heterohyrax brucei. Lineage (NCBI taxonomy): Eukaryota > Metazoa > Chordata > Mammalia > Hyracoidea > Procaviidae > Heterohyrax > Heterohyrax brucei. The sequence goes on along the minus strand of CM053161.1, from coordinate 69,766,782 downwards.
TCACTCTTGGCTTGCTGCCTTGAAGTTGTTACTTTTTCGTATATGCCTCCGGGGAATTTTCCATTTATCACTGAAATATTTGATGTACCACTTTATCATTTTTATAAGGTATTTTTGAAAATCTAATATGGGGGCAGAAATTGTAGATGAGACAGACTTCCTGTTGTTAGTCACTGAGTTCATGTTCAACTCTCAGTACATTCCTTCTGTATTTAATTACCGGTTTAATAATCTCTAATCTTTTGCAAGAGCAGAGAAGAAATGAAGCACTATAGAAATGCTTAAGAAAGAAATTATGAAAGACCTATTTTAGTTAAAAACTTCATGTAATCCCTTCCTTTATCTGATGGAGGCTTTTAGAATACATCGATTTTATGAGCTTAGAAAGCTAAAAGAAATAGCAAGTACATTCACTAGTTCATCTTATATAGTAATTGCTGTCAGTTTGTATTAAATAACACTGAAGGTATCTTTCCAAAAAAATTTTAAGAATAAAAGTTTTCAGCCTCAATGTAAAAGGCATGTTTTTCCTTTCAAAAGGTTTTGAAATACATCACTATACAAGAGTTTGTATATAACTTATATGTACAGTTTAAATTACTATTAAATAAACTAGGGTATTTTGATTTATTTCAGGTGATAGAAGTATTCATTAGAGCAGAAGATGGTCTTTGTAGAGAGGTCGTCAAACACCTTAATCAGATTGAAGAACAGATCTTAGACCATTTGGCATGGAAACCAGAGTCCCCTCTGTGGGATAAAATCAGGGACAACGAAAACAGGGTTCCTTCGTGTGAAGAGGTTTGTGAACATAAAAGAACGTACATCAAAATTTAGATGGCTCATAATCCACTTACACAGAGAACAACAAAAGTTTAGTGTCTTTTTTGAGGATGCAGGGCTGGCAGTTAGGGTTACTGTGATATAATCACCCTGTACTGAAGAGTCCTAGAAGTAATTTGTGAGCGCCCCAAGGTTTCATTGACATTTGAAATTCAGTATTCTGTTCTGATTTCCCAACCAAGTTTCTGTATGATAAAATGGTCCATATTCTGAATTCTTCGAAGTCAAAAATGAAGGTTAATTCATATATAATATCCAGTTATCATGTTTTGGGTTTTTTAAGACTTCAGAACTTTTTTTTAACTGTAGTATGAAAGTGGAAAAGTCAGCTGATTTTATTTAAGTGGAATAACTGATAAGCAAAAATGTTTTTTCTTCTGTCTTAGATCATTAGTGTATTGCTAATTAAGTGCCTTTCAAGTGTTAGCATTCTATATGAACAATTCTTGACAGGTTATGCCACCCCAAAACTTGGAAAGAGCAGATGACATTTGTACCACTGGCTCCCCTCTGACTCCCAGAAGGGTGAGTGAAATTCGGGCTGATGCTGGAGGACTTGGAAGAAGTAAGTTTCAAGTACAGGTAGACTGTTTTTGGAGGTCATATCTAGGGATTTAAGTTTCATCTAAACTTGGAAGTTCATACAGAGAGAGTCTTGTGTGCGTTGTAACACCACTTGGGTCACTTAAAAATAATGCTTTTAAGGAATTCTGAAGAACCCAGGAAAGGGTATGCTCTAGGAAGTGTTTATTAAAAAAAACTAGAATGCTGTGTATTTAATGTGATACCTATTTTTTAAGTGTCCTTTTAAAAAAAAAAACTAATTAACATACTAAAAGGTTGAAATGGAAAAACCAAACTATTAACAATGATTATTATTGGATGATATTATTCCAGGTTATTTCTGTAAGTTTTTTAAGACCAATACATACTAGTTTTAAAATCAGAAGAAATAGAAAACCATTTTAAAGATAAAACTGCATAGTTCATTTGGGTACAGACAGGCCAGTTAGTTTAGTTCAGAGGACTCTGGCCTGAACATGTTCCCCTTTGACTCTCTCAGGTGAACTGTGCCACCTTGGTGGAGGTGACAGTGCTGGGCCAAGAAGTGCAGAAAAGGAAAGCTTTGTCACATCTCTGCTGTCTATTTGAGGCAGCATCGCAGAAGCTGCCTTGAGACACAACCCGTTGTTAAAGAATAGTTCTGTAACTTGACAGACTTCTGAATACTAGGATGACGTTACGATATTCTTGTTTCTAGATGAGTTTTTAAATATAATTGATAAGCACTGAGTATAAAATCAGTTTTAAAATCAGACGTCACTCAAAGTGTATACTCAGTGGAAATGATCCAATGAAAATATTCTCATTTTTGAAAGAGCAGTCACCACAGCTTAACTAATTTTATGCCTATTACCTACTCAGACCCAGAGGTGTGAAAGCTGGTCTTAGTTCTTTTTCTGTAGAGTTTTTCTTCTCCATCTGCTGATGAGTACTTGACTTTATATTTTGTTTTTTTCTATATGCATCACTTCTCCATTTCCTGAGGTCTTTTAATACTTGTCAAGATAATGATCGTAATCCATTCTTTCTGACTGCAGCTGTGCATCAGCTGTTAACCCAGCATGGTCACCTGCTCTTACTGCAGCAGGGAATGAAAATGTTGAGCCATGTATGTAAGGACTTACTGATGTCAGTACCTTTTAGGACTTGCCTGCATATGTTTTTAGATTTAAAAAAACCACTGTTCACCCAGTTTTCACAGGTGGGCATCTGAGAGGAAACAAATGCTTACTTTTCCAAAAATGCAGACATTGGTGTAAATACTTTTATGAAGAATATTAGTGGATTTTAGTAATTTTCTTGTGTGGAAAATGACAAAGATGGGTAGTCTTCAGACTGAGGAGAAATGCTCCCATATAGTAGCAGCACGTCTGCTCATCAAGCAGTGATTGTACAGGGAAATCACAGAATACATGAAGGTTAGGTAAAATGTGATACAGAAAAATAGAACGATTCCTTCCATTTCTTGTGAAACAGCTGAAGCAGAGTTTTGTTCGATGTAAGGCAAAGAACGGAGTACAGAAGGGCAAAGAGAGAAAAAAATTCCTTTTCTTAATTTTGCTCATTATGTTCAGTTGACTCTTCCTTATGCCCCACCCCCCTTACTGACACGGTTAGGTCCCAAAAATCACATTCTTACACCAAAGTCAGCATTTCATTCTTTCAAAAATAGAGGATGACCACTTCAGTCTTTAACTGACCACGTCAGATCACAAAATGGAGGATGATTACATCCTTAGTTAACTGCTATATTACATCATTAGATAACTGCCAAACCACTGAGAATCTTGACCACATTGCCACATAACCACATAACCACATAGCTAATGTCATGCTTACCTCATGCTTCAGCATTCATTACTGCTGGGTATATGTTGTTCATGTGCAAGATGGTTGGATGGTAGACTTTCTGCTGCTGTCATAATGTGAAATGTCAGATAGCAAGGTATGTGTAGTTGAATATAGCTATAATGTGACTCCAGTAACTTGTTTTTCAAAGAAGTATTTCAAAAATACGAAATTAATTTTGACTGTAACAGTTTTCAGTGGAAGTCAGATGTCAGTCTCCTTGAGCTAAATGGTTTGATTTCTTGGTTTGCTCCCAGGCATGACGTCTCCAGCCACATTGTATGATAGGTACAGCTCTCCAACTGCCAGCACTACCAGAAGGCGGCTGTTTGTTGACAATGACAGCCCTTCTGATGGAGGGACCCCTGGGCGCATTCCCCCACAACCCTTAGTCAATGCTGTCCCAGTGCAGAATGTTTCTGGGGAGGCTGTTTCTGTCACTCCAGTTCCTGGACAGGCATTGGTCACCATGGCAACAGCTACTGTCACAGCCAACAATGGACAAACAGTGACCATTCCTGTGCAAGGTAAGGATGGCACAGTTGGACCTTGAGTTCCTTCTCTGTGACATTGACTGGAGTGGCTGGAGTGACTGTCTGTGTCAGAGGAATGTTGATTGGAGGATGTGATAACACAGTTTGGAAACCTCTGCCTAGAGAACCCTGATCAGCAGCATTTTCTTTGTGATTTTTCCCTCCCTTTGTAACAAACTTCAGGTATTGCCAATGAGAATGGAGGGATAACATTCTTTCCAGTCCAAGTCAATGTTGGGGGACAGGCCCAGGCTGTGACTGGCTCAATCCAGCCCCTCAGTGCTCAGGCCCTGGCTGGAAATCTGAGCTCTCAACAGGTGGCAGGAACCACCTTGCAGGTCCCAGGTCAGGTGGCCATTCAGCAAATTTCCCCAGGTGGACAGCAGCAGAAACAAGGGCAGCCTCTCAGCAGCAGCCACGTTAGACCCAAGAAGGCCAGCTCCCTATCGCTGTTTTTCAGAAAGGTGAGTTTCTCATTTTTTGTTTCCAGAGCACCCACTTCAGGGAATATGAGTGCCAGATAAAGTTTGCAATGTTGTTGTTTGTCTACTAGGTCTACCACTTAGCAGGTGTCCGCCTGCGGGATCTTTGTGCTAAACTGGACATTTCAAATGATCTGAGGAAAAAAATCTGGACCTGCTTTGAATTCTCCATAATTCAGTGTCCTGAACTTATGATGGACAGACATCTGGACCAGCTGTTAATGTGTGCCATTTATGTGATGGCAAAGGTGAGTATGGAACTGAAAGGGAAACAGAGATGCTACTTGGATAATCTCAGAAAAACATTTCTAACAGTTTATTGAGATACATAGTTCCTATACTATGTGTATTTTATGCACTTCAGGTATACAGTTGATCAAAATGTAGCCTTTTATGACTTCTTTCAGTATAATCTTTTCCAGGTTCATGCATAGTGTAGCATGTATCCATACTTCATTCCTTTTTATAGCTGATTAATTTCCTGTTGTATGTGTTTATTCCTTCATGAACACTTAGATTATTTCAGTGTTTTTCAGTTGTTGAACATTCCACATACAAGCTTTTTTGAGTGCCTGTTTTAATTACTCTCTACCTTTATCATTTGAGGAATTGCCAGACTATTTTCTAAAGTGGCTGCCCCACTTTGCATTCCCAGTAGCAGAGTATAAGGGCTCTGATTCTCCACAGCCTCTTCAACACTTGTTGTTATCTGACTTTTGCTGTTGGGTGTGATGTCGTCTCCCTGCTGTTCTGATGTATGCTTCCTTGATGACTAGGGATGCTGAGCACTGTTTCACGTGCTTCCTGCCCATCTGTGTATTTTCTCTGGTGAAGTGTCTGTTCAGTTCTTTGCCTGTGTTTTAATTGGGTATTTGCCTTTTTATTATTAAATTACAGAAATGATTTATATACTCTGCATGCAAGTTCTTTAACAGAATTGTGATTTGCAAACGTTGTCTCTGCCTTTTCTTTTCACTTTTTTGTATCCTTTGAAGCACAAAATTTTTAAAAATTTGGTGAAGTCTTTTTTTCTTCTGTTGCTTGTACTTCAGGTGTCGAATCTAACAATCCAAGGTGAAACCTGTGGTCAAAAGGATTTACTCCCATGTTTTATTCTAAAAGTTTGATGTTTCTTAAATTTAGAGCTTTGATGTATTTTGAGTTAATTTTTATGTATGTTGTGATGCAGTGATTCAGTTTCATTCTTTTGCGTGTGATTATCCAGTTGTCTGTCTCAGCAGCAGTTATTGAAAAGATGATTCTTTATTGAATGGGTGACCAGAGACACAGGGTTTGTTTCTGGATTCACAATCATATTTTCTATTAATCTGCACATCTATCCTTGGATAATACCATACTGTTTTGAATAATGTGGCTTTTATAGTAAATTTTGAAGTTGGGCAGTATGTGCTGTCCAGCATTTTTTTCCTGGGTTGTTTAGGCTATTCTAGGTCCACTGTGATTCCACAGACATTTTAGAACTGGGCCATGAGTTTCTGCAGAGCAGCAGCTGGGATTCTGGTTGAAATGGCATTGAATTTATAGATCAACTTGGGGCACTTGCCACGTGAATGGTATTAAGTCATGAACATGGGATGTTTTTCCATTTATTAAGATCTTTTTCGTCAGACATGTTTCATAGTGTAAGTTTTGCCCTTTTGTTAAATTTACTCATTTTGATGCTACTGTAAATGCAACTTTCGTAATTTTTTTCAGTTTGCTCATTGGAGGCATATTAAATACAACTGATATTTGTACACTGAGCTCATCCGTATCCTACAGTCTGGCTGAATACAATCAGGTTCCCGGGATTCCTTAGGTGTTTCTAGATAGATGTCCCGGCCCAGAGTTGAATACAGATGGCACAAGCCCACCCCTTTGCTCTGGTTCATGACTGAAGAGAGCGAGGAGCCAGTCTCTCACTGCTGTGTATGGTGCTAGCAAGGGCTGTTCTCTGAATATGCTGATGAGGAAGTCACATACTGAGTATTCCTGTCAGGAAACAGTGTGACATTTTGTCAAGTTGGAGGTTCTGCATTTATTGAGATATCACGTGGATTTCTTTTCTTTCTGTTGGTTTTTGGTACACTGCACTAATTGTCTGATGTTAATGAGTCTTGCAGCAGTGGAGTCACTGTTTAGTAACCACGTGGTGTTATCTATTTATTTATATTATGATTGAATGAAAATGCACGTTCCCATATAAATTTGCATGCTAACCTATATGCACCTCCCACTGCTCTCCCTGCCCAGTGACAGCACACTCCTCCTGTCTGCTCCATACATGTCCTATCCTCCCTCCCAACAGTCTCCTCTGCCCTCCTCTCCAGCCACTCCCCTTCAGCCACTCCCCTTCCTCCAGCAAGAGGTCAGCAGGATGATATCCTATAGATGCTTAGAACCATAAAATTCCCACAAGATACAGTCACTCTGTGTTGCCAAGTCCAATTCATTGCTGTCCAAAAAATTGACCTTCATTATGATTTATGGACAGGGGCAGCATCAGGGCCAGGGGCCATACTCCTAGGTGAACTCTGAAGACCCTGGACCATCAATTGTGGTCTTTTAATGGAGATCTCAGGGTGCAGCCCTATTTATTCTCTTGTTGCCAGTGAGACTCAACTTTGTGAGCTCCATCGTGGCTATCACTGGTGGTGGCCTGGCACCATCTGATTCTTCTGGTATGGGTCGATGTAGAGACCCAGTCATGTGGGTCTCTCTGTCTTCTAGGTTCTCTTTTCCCCATGTCGTTCTTGTCCTCAGTGATCATCCATTCCTGTTGAGTTGGGAGGATTTGCTGTACCCTCAGATGGCAGCTTGGCAGCTTTTAAGACCCCAGACGCCACTCACCGATGAGGGGTACAGAGAGTCTTCATTAGCAAAATGCTAGCTGTGCCAATTGGCCTCAATTTTGCCTGAGAGCATGGTCCCCAGCCCCCCGCTCCATCTACTCTGTCCTTGCAACATTGGGTTAAGATGGGAGGGGTACTCAAATTGTGTTGAAGTCCAGTTATTATTGATCTTTCTAATGTGTGCTATCACTGATTTCACCCAGCCAAATTTCTGTTAACTATCTAAACCTTCTCCCCCTCCCCCTCCCTCCCTCACTACCCTTGCAGCCGTCAAAGAGTCTTTTCTTCTATGCATGAGTCTGCTTTTAAGTTCTTATCGTAGGGGTCTCATACAATATTTGTCCTTTTGCCACTGACTACTTTCATTCAGCATAATGTCTTCCAGTTAAAACCAGGTGAAGAGATCTTTCCTGCTGTCACCGTTGTTCTTTATCATTGCATAGTGCTCCATTGAGTATATATACCATAGTTCACCTATCCATTCCTCTGTCGTTGGGCATCTGGGTTGATTCCATCTTTTTGCTGTTGTGGACTGTGCTGCGATGAACATTCTTCTGCATGTATCCATTGGTGTGAATGGCCTTGATTCTGTAGGATGTATTCCAAGCAGTGGAATTACTGGGTTGAATGGCATATCTAGATCCATTTTTTTAAGAGAGCACCAGATTGCTTTCCAAAGAGGTTTCACCAGTTTGCAATCCCACCAACTGTAGGAGACTTCCAATCTCCCCACAGCCTCTCCAGCATTTGTTGTTTTGTGTTTTTGGATTGTGGCCTACCTTATTGGGGTGAGATGGCATCTCATTGTAGTTTTGATTTGAATTTCTTTAATAGCTAATGATTGTGAGCATGTCCGCGTGTGTTTTTTGGCTGCCTGGATCTCCTCTTTAGAGAAGAGTCTGTCCATCTCCTTTGCTCATCGCTTAATTGGATGATTTATCTTTTTCTTACTGGTATTTTGTAGTACCTTATAGATTATGGAGATCAGGCATCGGTCTGACATAGAGCTGCCAATTATTTTTTCCCATTCTGTAGGTGGCCTTCCCTTTAATACTATTAATAAAGTCTTTGGATGAGCAAAAGTGATTGATTCTTAGTAGTTCCCATTTATCTATTTTCTCTTCTGATGATTGTGTTTTGACATATTTTGAAGTCTGTTTGCTGTGTGTATTAAACCTTCCACTGTTGTTCCTACTTTCTCTTGGATGAGCTTTATCATTTTAGATTAGATATTTAGGTCTTTCATCCAGTTTGAGTTGATTTTTGTGTAAGGTGTGAGACACGGGTCTTGTTTTAATTTAGTGCAGGTGGATATCTGTTTTTGCCAGCACCATTTGTTGAAGAGATTGTGTTTACCCCAGCTTAATGTCTTAGGGCCTTTGTCAAATATCAACTGTCCATAGGCAGATGATGTCATTTCTGGGGTCACGATTCTGTTCCACTGATCTGTTTTTGTACCAATATCAGGCTGTTTTGACTACTGTGGCAGTGTAATATGTTCTAAGATTGGGTAATGAGAGGCCTCCCACTGTGTTCTTCATCTTTAGTAATGCTTTACTTATCCAGGGCTTCTTCCCTTTCCAGACAAAGTTGGTAATTTGTTCCTCCATCTCATCAAAAAATGTTACTGGAACTTGTATTGGGATTGCATTATATAAGTAGATCGCTTCGGGTAAAATAAACATTTTCACAATGTTAAGTCTTCCTATCTATGAACATGGTAGGTTTCTCCATTTATCTAAGTCTCTCTTAGTTTCTTGTAGTACTCTTTGTAAAGATATGTTATTTCTCTGGTTAAATTTATTCCTAGGTACTTTTATCTTCTTAGGGGCTATAGTAAATGGTATTGACTTGGTGATTTCTTCCTTAATAATCACATTGTTGGTAATGTGGTGTAATTTTTAACAAATATTTATTGTGGTAAATAGAGGAATCCTGATAGCACAGTGGGTAAGAGCTCGGGCTACTACTAACCCAAAGGTCAGCAGTCTGAATGCATCAGCCACTCCTTGGTTATACTACAGAGCAGTGCTACTAGGTTGTATTGGGTTGCCATGAGTCAGAATTGACTCGACAGCAACAAGTGGTAAAGAAGTATAACATTTGTCATGACTGTACAGTTCTGTGACATTATGTCCTAGAAGTCTATGTAATGCTGTGTTTGCTCTGTGGTTTTCTCTTCTCATGGGGTGTGCCCAGTTTGCATTCAGGGTAATACTGGTCTCAGAATGAGTTGAGAAGTGTTCTCTCCTGAATTTGGAAAGAGTTTGGGCAGAATTAGTATTCTTTCTAGAACATTATAATCAGAGACAGATTATCCAGCCGCAAGGTAAGCACAAGTCAAACCTTTTTGCTTACTGGTCATCCACCCATCAGGGACTGTTGGTTTGAAGAGAAGCTTTGATTCTGTAGGAAGGTGCTGTGGGGTTGGGAGACAGACAGATAGCAGCCCTTCCCAGAGGCAGAATCTTTGATGCGGTGAAAAAATTCATAGCACCTTCCTACAGAATTCAAGCTTCTTCTCACATGAGTTTGGTCATCAGCCCCTGGTTAGAATTCAGCTCTGGAGCCATCTAGGTGTGAGCTTTCATTTTCGGCTAGTTTATTGATGAGTATTTCAGTCTCTTTACTGGCCGAGTCTGTTTTTCTCATCAACTCTGGATTACTAGCTGGAAAGTTTGGAGACTTGAGCCCACTCTGAGGCACCTCGGAAGACAGGCCTGGTGGTCAAGATGCTACACCTGTGAAAACCCCATGGAGCAGTGCTGTTCTGCACACACGGGGTCGCCATGAGTCAGAAGTGAATCCATGGCAAGTAACATTTTTGGAGTCAGTTTGGTAGTTTCTTTCTGGGAGTTTGTACATTTTGTCTAGGTTATCCGGTTTGTTGGTAGAGAATTGTTCATGATGTTCTCTTACCCTTCTTTTTTCTGTAAGGCTGGTGTTAGTGTTCCTGCTTTCATTCTGAGTCTAGCAGTTGGAGGGTTTTCTTCATCAGTCTAGGTAAAGGTTGATCAATTTTTGTCACTCTTTTCTGAGAATAAAGTTTTGGTTCACTGATTATTTTTATTCTATATTTCATTAATATATGCCCTCATTTTTGTTATTTCTCTGCTCATGCTTCTTTTAGGTTTCCTTTTTCCCCCAGTGTCTTCAGATTGAAGGGTAAGGTAGTGATTTGATAGCTTTTGTTTTTAATATAGACATTAACTGCTATAATTTTGCCTCTTTAAGTCCTGTATCCCCTAAATTCTGGTAGGTTGTGTCTTCAGCTTCATTCATCTCAAAAAGTACTCTCTAATTTCCCTATTGTTTTCTTCTTTGAACTACTGATGATTTAGAAGTGTGCTGTCTAATCAGATATCGGTGAATTTCCTGTTTGTTACTGATCTCCAGTCTCATTCCATTGTTGTTGGCAAATGTACTTTACATTATATGAGAAGACCATATCTTCTGCTGTCATTGGGTGTCTTCTATTAACTTTGTTCATCTTCTGTTTCTTCTAATATTGGAAGTGGAACACTGATGTCTCCAACTGTCAGTTTTTGCTTAATGTATTTTGGTCTTCTATTAGAGTCACTACGAGTCAGAATCAACTCAACTGTGTTTATCAGGTGCATGAAACCAGTTGCTCTCAAGTCCATTTTGACTCAGAACAGAATGTGTCTCAGTAGAACTGTACTCCATAAGGTTTTCAACTGCTTATTTTTTGGCAATAGCTCACCAGGCTTTGTTTCTGAGATGCCTCTGGGTGGACTCACACCTGTCTTTGCCAGCAGAACACCTTCATCTTTTCCACCAGTCTTGTTCCGTTGTGTCATCGTGATGGAGCGACCCTTTAATCATTATAAAATGGTCCTCTACTTCTAGTAACCTTTTGTTTTACACTGTACTTTGTTTGCTAGTAGTGCAGCTACTTCAGCCTTCTTGAGACTGCCACTTACATGACGTCTTTGTCTGTCCTTGTGTTTGAAACTGATTTGTACAGTCTGACAATCTCTGCCTTTTGGGTGCTTAACCTGTTCGTATTCAACATACACAGATGGGTTTCAGTTTGCCATTTTACTTTTTGTTTTCTGTTTGTCATGTCTTCTTGTTTCTATTTTCCTCTTTTTGTGCGTTCTTTTGGCAAGACTGACTATTCTGTAATGTTGCATTTTATTTCCTTAGTGGATGCTGGGACTTAACTCTGTAGCCCTTAACTTCTCAGAATCAGCTTGAGATTTATATGCACGTAATTCCAGTGAGATACAGAAACCTTAAACAGTTCTGTTCTCTTGCTCCTGCCCCTCATGTGGTGTTGTTGGTATACATATTACATCTATGAATATTACAAACCCAACAATACATTATTAAAATGACTTTTATCATATGCCCTTCAAAGAACAACTACTGTTTAGCTTGTTATAGTCTTAGTACCTCATCTCTAAATCTCTGGTTCTTTACATGTGTTCCTATGAATGAGTTGCCTCCTGGAGTCACTGCCTCAGCCCAACACAGCTTTGTTCTTGTCCACAACCTCTGCTGTTATTCACTCAACAGTACACTGTATATATATTGATTTACATAATTGCTTTTTAAGTAGCTGATAACTGTCTTTTATGAAAGTACATTTACACAGTCTTTTATAATTACATTATTACTTTAACAGTACTTTTTTGTATAGATTGGTAACTCCTCTCTGGGGTCACTTGCTTTCAGTCTTAAAACCTTTAGTATTTGTTGTAATGGGTCTGCTAGCAATACATTTTCTCAGTTTTTGTTTATCTAGCTGTTTGCTTTTGGTTTTGAAAGATAGGCTTTGTTGGGTACAGGATTCTTGGTTGACATTTTTGAAAACTTTGAATAAGTCATCTCCTTGCCTTCCAGACTTCTCAGAGACAACTGTTTATCTTACTGTGGTGCCCTGTAAGTGAAAGGAAACCCTGGTGGCCTGGTGGTTAGGTGCTGCGGCTGCTAACCCAAAGGCTGGCAGTTCAGGTCTGCCACGTGCTCCTTGGGAACTTGGTGGGGCAGTTCTCTATCCTATAGGGTCAACAGTGGATTTGGGTTTTGGGTTATAACTGAAAAGTTGTAGTTATTTCTCCCTTGCTGCTTTGAAGATACTCTCCTTGTCTTTAGCTTTCTTCATTTGACTGTGTTGTGACTATTTAGTGAGTTTGAGTTTACCCTACTTTGTTGAGCTTCTTGGATGTATAAATTAGTTTTCTTAAAAATTTGGGAAGTTTTTAGCCTTTTTTTTTCTTTCCCTTCTGGGTACTCTACCATTACATATTTATTAGGATGGTTAATGTTGGCCTGCGTTTATTTATGGCTCTGTTTTTTTAAATAACTTCTCTATCTTTATTCTCTTGTGGATGCAACATGGTTATTACACCTGTCTTTAGTCAGTTTCCCTAAGTTCTTTGAGCATATTTATGGCTTACTTCCTGTGAATTGCTTTTTTCCAAATGTATCAGTCATATTTTCTTCAATAGCTGTTTTTGTCCTTTGCTGTGTGCCATAACATAGACTTTAAATGGTTTAGTTTTTAATTTTTTCCCCGTCTCACCGGGGAGGGGACCCGCAGAGCTGCTCATGCTGTCTTGCTGCAAGTCCGTCTCTCAGAACCCTGTCACTCTTTGCCAGGTCACAAAGGATGACCGGTCCTTCCAGCATATCATGCGCTGTTACAGGACCCAGCCCCAGGCACAGAGCCAGGTATGTGCACTTCCTGTCAGGATGAAAAGTAAAGCTTACAAGTGGGTAATGGATTTTAAAAGTTAACTACAGTTGATTACATGGTCGTTTATCCAAGATAAACAACTAAGACTCTTTCTTGAAGGAAGCCTCTGCTTTAATCCTTAATCACTGGCAGACACCCCACACCATCATTTTAAGTCATCTTTCCTCCAGGGTAACCGTGTGTGATAATTTGACTGCCTTCTTGTCGGTTATGACGTTTTCGTCAAAAAGCACCTGGTGAACTGCGCCTGTCACAGTTACAGTGAAGAAACTACACAGAGCAGTCCTTAGTTCTTGTCTGCAACACACGAAGTGGCCTTGAGTTGGTGTCAGCTTGGTCGTACTATCTTTTGTCCTTCACTATTACTGCTCTGCTACTCTAGGGAATGGTGGGAACTGGAAGCTAGAGCATCCTCTGGCTTACAGCCTGGCCCTGTTCCTTAATGACTCTGTGACTGGTGCCCATATACTCCCCTTCCCTAGGGAGTAAGGCCAAGGCTCTAGGGGCTGTGCTCACTAGGTGTACTGGTTGCTGTGCCTTTCTCACTATGTCACTAAAGGTGTACAGAAGCGTTCTGATCAAAGGGAAAAGAAGAAGAAATTCGGGAAGCAGTGACAGCAGGAGCCATCAGAATTCTCCTACCGAGTTAAACAGGGACAGAAGTAAGTGCCATGCTGGTGCTGCTTAGAACAGGAGTGCTTCTCTTCTCAAGAGGCCTGCAAGACTAGAGATTAATTATGACAATGTTTCATTGACCCAGAAATTGTAGAAACAGTAAACCAAACTCTCAGTTGAGTGGAATAGCTATCCTTCATCTCATAGCTTAGAGGCATATCCTTAACTTTGTTCTCCAGGAGAACAGGAATCTGCTTCTCTAGATTCCAGAAAGGTCCAGTGTAGATTCAGAAATAACCATTCTTGATTTCTGGCTTCAATCACTTAGTGCAGGGCTTGGGTCCTAGAAAGCCTGGTATCACTTTACTAATAGAAACCAATCAGCCTTTGCTACATTTGTGGCATAGGGCCCATTAATACTCTTTGTGTTCTGCTCCTCTGGTATGAATAGCAGAGTACTCCGTTTACTGTTCTCAAAGTGCGGGTCAGTGTTTCTGGTCCTTGCTGAACTGAACACAGTCTGCACCAGCCGCCTTTGTGGTTAACACCCTCTGTTCTGTTGCTGCAGCCAGTAGAGACTCCAGTCCTGTCATGAGGTCAAGCAGCACCTTGCCAGTCCCGCAGCCTAGCAGTGCCCCACCCACACCCACACGGCTCACAGGTGCCAACAGTGACATGGAAGAGGAAGAGAGGGGTGACCTCATTCAGTTCTACAACAGCATCTACATTAAAAAGATGAAAACGTTTGCTATTAAGTACTCGCAGACAAACACAGTAAGTTTGGTGGGGGTCACTTTATACTTATTTTACTCACGAGAGACCAGGGATCATTCAGGTTTATGGTGTTCCCTTTGTAAACGAGTTCTTAATTCAAGCAGAGGAAATTTGTGACAGGTAATTTGTCTAATGTCCACTGTGTTGTTATAAGGTGTGAAAGGACAGGAAGGGGGTATTTGGCTTCTCTACAAAGCAGAGCATTACGAGAGCCCGACTGCACAGGTCCAGGTGGCCCAGTAGTTAGCAGCAGTGGTAACCTTGCACAGGACTGGGCCTGTCTGTAACTCGTGTTTTCCTCCACAACCCACGGGAGTAGAAGTGGTTCCTCGTTTGTAAAGTGATCCGAGGACTAAATGACATTGAGTGCACCTGTATGATACTAACACAGAAAATTGTTCAAATGTTGCTTTTAAGTGTTCAGTGCACTTACTGTTGATTTTACTGATTTTCTTCAGGTTTGGCTGTTGCTAATAATGGCTTGTTACCTCTTCCCTCAACAAAAAGACCTGGTTGAAGACTTTTATTTTTTACCTTTTAACAGATGGATGCCCCCCCACTCTCACCTTACCCATTTTTGAGAACAACCTCTCCCCGCCGAGTACAGTTGTCTCAGAATCATCATATCTACATTTCCCCCCATAAGACTGAACTGGCGCTCACTCCTGGAGAGAAGGTCTTCTACTACTTCAGCAGCAGTCCTTCCAAGGTGAGTCCAACCTGGAGCCCCCAAGTGCTGAATTTATGCTAAACCATGGTACTAACTAGAGTGACAAACAGTTCCACATCATTTAGAACAGAACTTGAGGATCGGAAATAGAGTAAAGGTTTGGGTTCATTTTCTCCTGTTTGTACATTTTTAACATATCTGGAAGGTTTTTACTCCATTTGTAATTTTAATCTTAACAAATGTCTGTCAGGGAAAGTATAATCTGTTGAAGGGTCCAAGTTTTAAGTGCCTGTTTCTGGGACAGGTACTGTCTGTCCTCCAAACTTTCCAGGGAAGAGATGGACATTTTGTACAGTAGCATAAAAAGGATGTTTAGCACAGGTTTGCATGGTAATACCTGACCGAGTCTGAGATGGGAGGGTTTCTTGGGTCAGGTTAACAGGTAACGATTAGCAAGGTGAGGAGACACATCCAAGCAGCAGCAGATGATATGACAGGAGAAGGATGTCCTTGAGGCCAGGATGCTAACTCTGGTGATCACATGCCATCTATTGAGGAGTAGAATCTAATCTTAAAAGGCCCTTACATGATGGGATTTGTATTTGTCAAGTATGAAAATTGGTTGAAAATAAAAACATTTACTTAACAGATGGTCTGGATTCTTCATAGAAAAACATAGCTATTAAGGAAATTGTAGGGGAAAGTTGGGAAAATTTGAATGTTGACTTCAGTTCTCATTATCTAACACATTAAATTTTCTTGGTGTTGTATAACAGAATATGCAGGAAGCAGTCAGAGGTAAAATGTCCCAATGTCAGTAACTT
This sequence comes from Heterohyrax brucei, assembly GCA_028571685.1. Taxonomy (NCBI): domain Eukaryota; kingdom Metazoa; phylum Chordata; class Mammalia; order Hyracoidea; family Procaviidae; genus Heterohyrax; species Heterohyrax brucei. Next base: position 69,751,052 of record CM053161.1, on the reverse strand, counting down.
CCAAATGGTTTGGCTTATATATATAGGTGGAAAAACCACACAAGGCAAAATACTGATGAAGGGGCATTCCCTGTGCTTTTACAAAGAAAACAAAAGGCATCAGAAACTGTCCCCTGTAGTAATGTATCACATGCCTTAGAACAAATATGAAAATAAACTAGAATCAACAAATAGTCCTCTATTTCTGAATAGGAAGACTGTTACAGAGATATAATTTCTTCCAATCAGTCAGTCATTATGTAGGTTTAACTTAATCCCAGTGGGCACTGTTTGTAAAATGTGATAAACTGACATAAATGTGCATTAATAGACCAAAAAAGCAATAGGAGTTGAGGGGAATGACTGACAGTTTTTCTAAAACTATATTCTCATTCTGAAAACTATATTCCCATTCTGTAACCAAATTCCAAAGGATTAAAGCATTAAATGGAAAAATAAGACATTCAACTAGAAGATAATACACACTGCTGCTAGTTTGATTATAAGACACTAAATATGAAAACAACTTTTATAGGTAATAGACAAAAGACACTGACTTCATAATTCAGAAGGCAACAGAAAAAACAAGGAACAGGATTTAAAAACATACTAAATGGTGTATTTTTATTAAACCCACTCTTATCAGTAATCATATTAAATGTAAATGGTCTAAATACACCAGTTAAAAGGCGTAAATTGTCAGATGGTGGGGAGTGGGGAATGTGCATATTCAGTTGGCATGGTTAAGAGGTATGGCTGCTAATCAAAAAGGTCAGCAGTTTAAATTCACCAGCCACTTCTTGGAAACCCTATTGGGCAGTTCTGCTGTGTCCTTCACGGTCTCTACCAGTTGGACTAAACTTGACAGCAACAGGTTTGGTTTTGTTAGACTTTAAGAGGGTATAAACCAATGGGTCAAAGAAGAAATCAAAAGGGAAATCTGAAACAAATGAAAGTATGAAATTTATGGCTGCAGTGTGAAAACAGTGTCCAGAGGGAAATTGAAAACTGTAAATGCCTGCTTTGAAAAGGAAGAAGTAAGTCATTAATTTTGTATCTTGAAGAACTAGGAAAAGATGAGTTCTTCCTATAATCAAAGTTGTAGCCTCCACTGGCAAGTTATATACCCTCTCTGTGTGAAATGGGATTTTAAATAGCATCTGTGTCATAGGCCTGTTCTGGGGCTGAAATGAGGTAACGTATGACTCACTTGAGGCAGTGCCTGTTAATTATTAGTGTTATTCTTAATAGCAGTCCCTGCATGGCACAAACTGTTAATGTGCCCAGCTGCTAACCAAGAGTTTGACAGTTTAAGTTCATCAAGAGCTGCACTGGCAGAAAGGCCTGGTGATTTATCTCTGAAAAACAGCCATGGAAAAACCCTATGGAGCACAGTTCTACTCTGAGACACATGGGGTAGGCCTGAGTTGGAAATGACTGGACAGCAACTAAAAACACAGAAACTGGCTGCTTAGAACTTGGGGGAAAGGAACGAGTACTTAATGGGTGTGAAGTTTTTGGGGATGTAATGAAAGAGCCCCAGAACTGAGTGTGATAATAATATACTAACAGTAGTAATTTGTATACTTCAGATGGGTTAAATGTATGGTGAATTAGGTATCAAAGGATGAGAAAAGCTGTATCATGCTAACACTACTCAAAAAAAGCCAAAGTGGCTATATTAGTATTATAGAAAGTAGATTTCATAGCAGACAACATTACCAGTGATAAAGAGGATTATATCCTAATGATAGAGAGGAAATAACAATCCTAAATTAAAAAATCTGTAACTTGCAATAAGATTTCAACACTGCTTGGGTAGAACAAGTAGAGAAATTCATTAAGGCTATACAGTATTTGAACAGTATCATCTACCAGCTGACATAAAACACTTCAACAGTAGTAAATCACACCACATTCTAGATCAAAAAACAAGTCTTAAAAAATATTTTTTCAGTTGTCACAACAGGTCCAACAGAAATTAAAAATATCATAACAATACTATGAAAGACTGTACTCTAAAAATTTGAAAACCTAGAGGAAATGGACAAATTCCTTGACTCACACCACCTACCCAAATTATCACACCGTGAAACAGAACAACATAATAAACCCATCACAAAGGAAGAGATTGAAAATGTCATCAAAACACACTGCCAGCCAAAAAAAGCCTGGGCCCAGATGGCTTCACTGCAGAATTCTACCAAGCTTTTAGAGAAGAGTTATCTCCAATACTACTGAGACTATTTCACAGTACAGAAAGGGATGGAGTACTCCCAAACTCATTCTATGAAGCCAGCATAACCCTGATACCAAAGCCAGGGAAAGACCCAACAAAGAAGGAGAACTGCAGACTGGTATCACTCATAAATCTAGACACAAAAATCTTCAACAAAATTCTTGCAAATAGAATACATCAACATATCAAAAAAATAATCCATCCTGACCAAGTTGGATTCATACCAGGGATGCAAGGCTGGTTCAACATCAGAAAAATAATGTGATTAACCACATAAATAACACAAAAGACAAGAATCACCTGATTTTGTCCACTGATGCAGATAAAGTCCAACACCCACTCATGCTAAATAAAAACTCTTAGCAAAATAGGCATAGACGGAAAATTGCTCAACACAATAAGGGCCATCTATACAAAGCCAATTGCGTACATCATCCTGAATGGAGACTGAAAGACTTTCCCTTGAGAACAGGAACTAGACATGGATGCCCACTCTCACCTCTTCTATTCAACATTGTGCTAGAAGTTCTAGCCAGAGTAATTAGACAAGACCAAGAAATAAAGGGCATCTGCATTGACAAAGAAGAAGTCAAAATCTCCCTGTTTGCAGATGCTATGATTGTATATGCAAAGAATCCCAAAGAATATATAAGTAAACTACTCATACTGATAGAAGAGTTCAGCAAAGTCTCAGGATCCAAGATAAACGTAAGTAAATCAGTAGGATTCCTTTATACCAACAATGAGACTGTTAATGAAGAAATCATCAAATCAATACCATTTACTATAGCCCCTAAGAAGATAAAAGTACCTAGGAATTAATCTAACCAGAGAAATAATAGACCTTTACAAAGAGAACTACAAACCCTTACTACAAGAAACTAAGAGAGACTTAAAGATAAATAGAAAAACCTACCCTGCTCATGGATAGGAAGACTTAACATTGTGAAAATTTCTATTTTACCCAAAGCAATCTACTTATATAATGCAATCCCAATACAAGTCCCAGCATCATTTTTTTAACGAGATGGAGAAACAAATCACCAGTTTTGTTTGGAAAGGGAAGAAGCCCCGGATAAATAAGGTACTATTAAACAAGAAGAACACACTGGGAGTCCTCTCATTACCCAACCTTAGAACATACTACACTGCCACAGTGGTCAAAACAGCCTGGTACTGGTACAAGAACAGATAGATGGATCAATGGAACAGAACTGAGACCCAGAGATGACACCATCTGCCTATGAACAGTTGATATTCGACAAAGGCCCTAAGACATTAAACTGGGGTAAAAACAGTCTCTTCAACAAATGGTGCTGGCAAAATTGGATATCCATCTGCAATAAACTGAAACAAGATCCATATCTTAGACCTTATACAAAAAACCAACTCCAACTGGATAAAAGACCTGAATATCAAACCTAAAATGATAAAGCTCATCCAAGAAAAGGTAGGAACAACAATGGAAGTTTTAATACACAATGTGGACAGACTCCAGAATCTGTGAAACAAACCACAATCAACAGAAAATAGATAAATGGGAACTATTAAGATTCAAACACTTTTGCTCATCTAAAGGCTTTATTAATAAAATTAAAAGGACATCTACAGAATGGGGAAAAAATATTTGGCAACTCTATGTCAGACGGACACCTGATCTCCATAATCTATAAGATACTACAAAGTATCAATAAGAAGAAGATAAATCATCCAATTAAGTGATGGGCAAAGGAGATGGACAGACATTTCTCTAAAGAGGAGATCCAGGCAGCCAAAGAACACATGCAGACATGTTCATGATCTTTAGTTATTAAAGAAATTCAAATCAAGACTACATTGAGATGCCATCTCACCCCAACAGGGTTGGCCATGATCCAAAAAACACAAAACAACAAATGCTGGAGAGGCTGTGGGGAAAGTGGAACTCACCTACACTGTTGGTGGGGTTGCAAAATGGTCTGGCCTCTTTGGAAAGCAGTTTGGCACTTCCTCAAAAAAATGGATATAGATATACCATATGACCCAGTAATTCCACTACTTGGAATATATCCTACAGAATCAAGGCCTTTCACACCAACAGACACATGCACAAGAATGTTTATCACAGCACAGTCCATGGCAGCAAAAAGATGGAATCAACTCAGATGCCCAACAACAGAAGAATGGATAGGTAAACTATGGTATATATACTCAATGGAGCACTACGTAATGATAAATAATGATGACTCCAGGAAACATCTCATAACCTGATTTTAACTGGAAGACATTATGTTGAGTGAAAGTAGTCAGCGACAAAGGACAAATATTGTATGAGACCTCTACGAATAAGACCTCAAAAACAGCCTTGTGTATAGAAGACAAGACTCTTTGACAGCTGCAAGGGAGGGGAGGGTTTACAGTAGATAGTTGCTAGAAATCTGGCTGGGTGAATCAGAAATAAGAACAATATTAAGTGGACCTCAGCATAACTTGAATACTCCTTCCATCTTAAGCCAGTATTGCAAGGACAGAGTAGCTGGGGTAGGGGGCAGGGGACCATGCTCTTAGGCAAAATCGAGGCCAACTGCCCCAACTAGCGTTTTGCTGAGAGGGCTCTCTACATCCCACATTGGTGAGTGGCGTCTGGGGTCTTAAAAGCTGCCAAGCTGCCATCTGAGGGCACAGCAAATGGTCCCAACTCAACAGAAACGGATACTCACCAAGGACCAAAATGACATGGGGTAAAGACAACCCAGAAGATAGAGAGACCCACATGAGTGGGTGCCTACATTGACTTGGGACCGGGAACTGGAGGGTGCCTGGCCACCACCAGTGATAGCCACAATGGAGCTCAGTGAGTTTGAGTCTGACTGGGAACAGAAGAATAAAAAGGGGTACATCCTGAGATCTCCACTAAAAGACCTCAATTGATGGTCCAGCAGTTTCAAGGTTCCCCTGGGAGCATGGCCCCTGACCCTGATGCTGTCCTTGCCCATAAATCATTACGAAGGTCCACTCTTTGGACACGAATGGATTGGACTTGGCGATGCAGAGTGACCATATACTGGATGCACTTTATGATTCTATGCATCTATAGGATATCATCCTGCTGACTTCTGACTGGAGGAAAGAGAGTGGGTGGAGAGCAGGGGATAAGAGATTGTTGGGAGGATAAGACATGTATGGAGCAGAGAGGAATAGTGTGCTGTCACCGGACAGGGAGAGCAGTGGAAGCTGCATACAGTTGGCATGTAAATTTATACGGGAATGTACATTTTCACTCAGTCATATTAAATAAATATATATGTATTTTTCTCTGACCACAGTAGAACTAAATGAGAAATCAATAAAAGAAAATTATTTGAACAATAAACAGTATGCTTCTGTAGGTCAAAGAAAAAAAATCAAATGAAGTATTTTTCAACTGAATGAAAATAGAAGCCTATCATACGTAGCTAAAGCAGTGCTAAGAGGCGGATGTATAGCACTAAAACACCTATATTAGAAAAATGTCTCCAATTAGTGACCCACAATTCACCTTAAACTAGAAAAAGGGTATGACTCAGCAAACAGAAAACTGAAATACAGCAGAGACATTCAAGGCAGTCAAACAGTTTCTTTAAAAAAAGATGAGAATAACACTCCAAGAAAACTGATCAGAAAAAGAACGCAGGTTACCAATGTTAGAAATGAGACAGACATGGCTACAGGTCCTACCAACATTAAAAGGGTAATAAAAGATTAATAATAACCTTATACCCATAAAGTCAGTGATTACAAGACATAAACACCAAAACTCACTCAAGAAACAGCAGTCTTAGTAGCTCATGTATCTATTACAGAAACTGAATTTGCAGTTCAAAAACTTTCTAACAAAGAAAACTATAAGCCTGGGCAGCTAACATTATTTAAGGAAGAAATGAAAGCATCTCTAAACTCTTCCAAATGATGATGATGATGAACATATGATAAGATCTAACACAGTCATCCATAATAATAAATGCTTAAGGAACTTCTTTGATCTGACAGAGCATATTAAAAACAAAACTGAGTCCACCAACGTTATACGTAATGGTGAAAGACTGCTTAAGATAAGGATCAAGACAAGAATGTCCACTCCCACCCACCTCAGTACTGAAGGCTTTGCAAGTCCAATCAGGCAAGGTTAGGAAAACATACAGAACAGAAAGGAAATAAAACTGTCTCTTCATTGTGATGCCATGCTTTTTCTACAGAGAGAAATCAAAAGAATCTATAATTGAAATCTGTTAAGTTTAGCTAAGTTGTCACTAAGTTAAGAAAACAAAATATTAATAGACAAAATCAGAATGTATTTCTGTATACTAGCAGTGAACAATCAGGAGTAAGATTTAAATGCACCATTTCCAGGAGCACAGGAAAGTCACATCCTCAGGGATAAAAGTGAAACAGAAAACAGAAAAAAAAAGTGAAACAGAAAAACACCGAAGTCCCTGGAAAAGCAGAGGCACTAGAATAGCCAAACGCTTTGGAAAAACAATGAAGTTGGAGGACTCAACACTGATTTTGAGATTTACCATAAAGCAAGCTACAGTTAAGAGTATAGTGCTGGAGAAAAGATAAACATACCTGTCAGCAGAACAGAAACAGAATAACCTGTATACAAGGAACTGCTTTTTAACAGAGGTACAAAGGCAATTTAGTGGAGAAAAGTAGAGCTTTTTCCCAGCAGACAGCATGGCCACAACCAGATGTTGTGTGGTAATAAGGACTAGCATGAATCCAGTCCCCAAAAGGTGGACAGGGACCCATTCCTATTTCTCCATCCTCATTACCAGCTACCCTGCTGCACTCTCTCTGGCACTAGCCACCCAGAAATTAAAAGGACCCTGTTGTACAGACAGCCAGGTAGGCAGACAACACCACCCTTCTGATGTGCTGGTCACCGGCTCCAGGCTGGTTTCCCCTTTAACCCTTCAGGATACTAGCCACAAGCTTGACCTTTATTTTATGACCTGCTGGCTCCCACTATACTTTGGGGCTAAGTCCCTGGGAATGACTTGGAATTCAGCCGAGTAGCCCTGCTGGTGCAGTGGTTAAACACTTGGCTGTTAATCAAAAGGTCTGTGGTTGGGTCAGCTGCTCTGTGGGAGAAAGATACAGCCATCGGTGTCTGTTAAGTGTTAACAGCCTCAGAAACTGTAGTAGTGTTAGTCATACAGTCAGAATCAACTGGATGGCAATAGTTTTTTTTTTAATACTAATGACTATAGGTTAATTACAGCTAAAAAAAAAAAAAGAAGAGTTGCATTAGGGTGTAGTCTAGGATGGTTCCCAAGAGTGAAATTGCATGTCCCACAGCATGCACTAGCCTTTCTAGAGCAGAAAATCCTTGTTAACCAGGAAGCTTTGTGAGCCTCTGTAATCGAGGCTTTTATGTCCTGCATGACAGGTTAATGCAGGCTTCCTGAGGCTAATTTCTACTGCTGCTCAGGTGAGGCCCTGTGTCCTGGCCAGCTCTGACACCGACATAGACTACCAGCTATGGCCAGCAGTTCCTGACCAAAGCATCCCTATCTCTAGAGCCAGGGACAAGGGCCCTTTACTCATAAGGTAAAACTAGTTCCTCACAGATAACGACATACCAAAGAAATAAAACATTTTACTCTATACTGTATGCAAAAATTCACTCAGATGGATTACAGAACTAAAGGTAACCCTGAAACTCCCCGACTAAGAAGCACATCAGGGGGGGCATCTCTGTGTTTGTGGGTCATGTAAAGGTTTTAGACAGTATTTTATGTCTTTCTAGTGCTGTAAGACAATTAAAAGTTGGATTTTCACTTTTGTGGGTGACATCTGGGTCTTAAAAGCTAGCAAGTGCCCATCTAAGCAGCATCAACTGGTCCCAGCCCAGCTGGAGCAGAGGAGAATGAAGGACATCAAAGACATAAGGAAAATAATGAGCCTAAGGGACAGAAAGGGCCACATAATCCAGAGACTGTATCAGCATGAGGCCGGAAGAAGATGGTGCCTGGCCGCTTTCAGTAACTGCCCTGACAGGGAACACAACGAATAGTCCCTGGCGCAGCAGGATAAAAGTGGAGTTCAGAACATGAACTCGATTAAAGACAAAATCTGATGGTCTCACTGACTACAGGGTCCCCTGAAAACATGGCCCCTGGACTCTGTTAGCCCCAAACTGAAACCATTCTCAAAGCTAACGCTTCAGACAAAGAGTAAACTGGGCTTTTAAGACAGAACGACACTGGCAAGGAGTGTGATTCTTGGCTGAAGTAGATACATGAAACTAACTGGGAAGCTCCTATCCAGAGAGGGCAGAGGGGGTCAGGAGCTGGCTCAATGGGCACGGGAAAGACGGGAAAGGAGTGTGTGGTTACAGAGTGGTGAGAGCAGCCTCAGGTACACAGCAATGTGTGGGTTTTTGTATGACAAACTGCCTTGCATTGGACCTTGCACTTAAAGCACAATAAATTAGAAAAAAGTTTATCAAAATTAAGAATTTTGCTCTTTGACACTATTCAGAGAAATGAAAAGACAAGTAAGTCACTGTGTGATGTGTTTGCAGACCCTAATTATCTGAGAAAGGATTTATATTTAGAATGAAGAGTTATCAAAACTCAATTAGACAATAACCAGAAGTAAAAAGGGTGAAGATTTGAACATACTTGACATGTTACATTCTCATTAGCACAGCTAACAATTTTATGAATGACAATAACACGTTCTGGCAACAACATGCAACCATTGAAACTTTCACACATGGCTACTGGGAATGCAAAATAGTGTAGCTACTCTGGAAAAGAATTTGGCAGTTTCTTATAAACATACCATTACCACACAACCAGTAGTCTCATGCGTAGGTATTCACCTGTCTGAAATGAAATGCATATTCACACAGAAACATACATGAATGTCTACAGCTGCTGAATTCAGAACTGCCAAGTAGAAAGCAACCCAAACATCCTTCAACTAGTGATGAGTACGCACACATCCAGACAGTGGCCTGCGACTTACCAGTAAATGGGCATGACGGACACAGTGAAAGAGCCCTGGTGGTGCAGGCTGAGCACGCATGCAGCTGCTGAGGCAGGGCTGCCCGTCAGACCCACCCAGTGCTCTAGACAGGAAAAGCCGAGCAATCCGTGAGAACTGCAGCCTAGCAGACAGTATGGGGCCACTGCATACTGTCACATGGGGTTGCTGTCAATCAGAATTGACCTGACAGCGCTGAAGGACTACAGTGTTCTGCTGCTGTACATGGGTTCTCGTCGGCTGCATCTTTTCAGAAGTATACTGGCCTAGTCCTCCTTCCTAAAGAAAACAAAAATCCTCACAGCTGGAGCAAACCAGTGAGCAACATCATGGTAACAGGAACAAGATTGCAGTAGTTCAGGGTTTCGTTGTACTTGGATCCACAGTCAACACCCATGGAAGCAGCATACAAGAACTCAAGACGACACACTGATTGGGCACATCTGCTGCGAAAACCCAAAGATGTCAATGCTGTGAGACTAAGATGCACCTGACCCAAGGCACCTGCAGTGCATGTGGAAACTGGACGATGAGTCAAGACCGAGGCAGAACTGATGCCTTCAAATTTATGGTGGTAGAAAAGAATACTGAATGTATCAGACTGCCAAAAGAATGAACAGAGCTGTCTTGGACAAGTACAACCAGAATGTTCCTTAAAATGATGGCAAGAGTACGTCTTACATAGTTTGGGTGTGTTGTCAGAATCAGTCCTTGAAGGAGGACATCATGCTTGGTAAAGCAGAGGGTCAGCAAAAACGAGGAAGGCTCTGACAGTGGGTTCCAATGACGACGGGGCGGATGCTGCAGGAGCAGGCAGCACTCTGTCTTGTGCACAGAGCTGCTAGGTGTGGGATCTGGCCAGACAGCATGCAGCAACAGCCTAAGCGACAGAAGTCAACCTCAGGTGCACAGTGAGACCAGACCCAACACGCTGCTTCTATGTGACACTCTGTGACATTCTGGAGGTTTCACCACAGGGACTGAGTGTAAGGGGGCAGGGAGGGATCTTTCTGGAGTGGAGAAACTAGCATGATTGTTACTGACTCTGTATTTATCAAAACATGCACAATTAACGTACTGAAAAAGGAAAGGGGTTCAAGATCAAATAAGGCTAGTGAGAGCAGATAACTGTGGGGTGACAGATATGTGGGGGTCTACTCACTATTACTCTTTCTACTTTTATTTGTTTGCCATTTTGTATATTGAGTATGTAGATATGCTTATTGCGTTTTCATAAGGAAATACGGACAGTGAAGCATCACATTAAAAAATACTTTAAACCAGTAAGCTACCAGAAAATCTGACTGACTCCTGGGGTTTGGGAGAAACCTATGAAGGCACTGTATTAGCTCCGGCCTCCCCAGGACTCTGGTAGTGCCTTTCTCTACTGGAGTTCCTCATCTGAACCACAGAACACAGATGATAACAGGCCTCTTTTTTCCATTCTCCCATAATAATACATAGCCTCCACCATTCTAGATAATGGACATCTTTGGGAATTAAGGCTTCCTTCTCTGAAATCCCAGCTGCGGACGGCTGCTTAAGATTGAGTCACACTAGCCTGAAGAGGGGGGAGGGGCATAATGTCATGTGCTTTATGCTGAATGTCTTTTAACAAAAGGGACATATAAGTGATTAAATGTGGCATAGTAACATGAGCCTTTGTAGCTATTTTAAAAATCACAGATTCGTGAACTCTTCCACATTGTGGCAAAGTGTGGATCCAGGCCACCTATGGAACTTGTGAAAAATATTCTGCCCCCACAATGGAGAGTCAGTCTCACTAGCTCAGTGGGACGGCTCTAGTCTTCGAAGATACAGGGGGTTCTTATTCTTCAAGGTAAACGGTCTGATTCGTCTGAAATGACTCGATATGCTTAAGCATCTAAGAGCGTTTGTGTGTGTTGTTTTCCCCACTACAGAGACTGAGAGAAATTAACAGTATGATACGGACAGGGGAGACACCCACCAAGAAGAGAGGGATTCTTCTGGAAGATGGAAGTGAGTCACCTGCCAAGAGAATGTGCCAAGAAAACCATTCTGCCTTATTACGCCGCCTGCAAGATGTAGCTAATGACAGAGGTTCCCACTGAGGTTAGTCTGTCACTGGAACTGTCTCTTCACCAGCTCTGGTTAACAGCAGCATGTAATGCACAGTAGGTCACAGGGCTCTCTGCCTTAATCCAGCCCGTCAGCTAGTGCCTGTTAGAAGCAGGAAGGGATGTTTCTGAGAGATCTCCACTTACTCCTCCCAGTGTCCTTCCATTCCTTTGTGTCTTTACCATTCAGTGCTTCCCATTAGGGCTGCGTAGACGCCAAGCCTGGACGTTGAGCTGGCTGGCTAACCTTTCTCAAGTCCTGCCAAGAACCAAGTGTGTTCAGATGTGTGTTAGAGATTGCTACTGACAAGCTCCCACAGAGGCAGCGATGCCAGGTTCGATCCTACCTGTCTTGTGGTCAGCTCTGGTCCTCAGGAAAAGCAAAACAAAACCTAGGTCTTTTGCCCTCCATGGCTTGGCAGGAGTGTGCGACTTCGGCATTCCTGAAACAAATGGGGAGAGCCCAGCTTGGGCAGCCCTCGGTCACCTGCCCCTTCCCGATCCATGTGCAGTGCTCTCCTGGCAGGTGTGGTGCAGTGTGGAAAGTGCTGGGCAGTGCTCTCCTGGCAGGTGTGGTGCAGTGTGGGAAGTGCTGGATTGTTCAGCTGTGCAATGTGTGAGTGAACTCATGTACAAGTGGCACTTTAGGGCTGTAAAAAGCATGATTTTTTAACCCAGGTTTTGCTGTATATTTGCAGTGGCACTTTGTACCATGTCAGTTTTATTAAGTACAGAACTTCTAGGCTAAATATCCATTACTTTATCATTTTCTATTTTTTTTTTTAAGAGCTTAATGCTAAAGCCCCAGTAGATGCCTTTTGGGTATGTATTTTAAATTCTCCAGTTTCTGTTCTGGCATATAGGGATCAGCTGGCTAAAAACTTTAAATCAAGTTGAAATGAGAGTATTACTGTGAAAAATTATGACTCTTCTTTTAGGAGGTAGTTATCCAAAAGACATGTTTCTATTAGGGTGATGTAGTTTAAGGTGTCTTTGGGTGTATTCCTGGCAGTTAAAAAAAGAAAAAAAAAAAAGATCAGAGAATTTAGGTTTTCATTAGCACATAGTACCAATTATACAAATTAGAAAATGTTATTTAACAGCTATTGAATTATCTATATATATACCTTTATTAATCATTCTTATTCTCAGCAGTTTTAAAGTTGAATTAATAATCTTATTAGGGAGAAAATTCAATTGTAAATTGAATCAGTATAAACAAAGTTACTAGGTAACTTCATATTGCTCCAAAAGAAATATGGACCGTACACTGTTCAATTAGAATAGTGTTCTACAGAAATATTTATAAAAACTCATAAGATACTTACTGTTACTGTAATTTTATATGAAAATAAGTGTATTTTTCAATAAAGCATTTATAAATTAATCTGTTTAGTTATATTGAGGGAATGACATTAGTTTCCTGCATAAATGACAAAAAACAATCATTTATAAGTTTATTTTGTCTCCACTAAACACATTAGTCATTCATCATTTAAATATCTGACTTCATTAGAAACCGTTTTAATACTTTTTTCCCCTCCCACCATAAAAATACAGTAAGTAATTTCTTTAAAAAAAAAAAAACACCTCTATGATAGGTGTCTGGTTTCCTTTCCCTCAACTACCATGTACCCGAGTGACAGCAGTTCATCAACAGTAAGACTGACAGTAGGCTGGGACTGCATTTCAAAGACTTTCTGCTTAAAGTGCTGAGCTACTGGATTGCTCTCTTCTCTCCCCTCCTAACATATGTACACCTGAATCCACTAAATTCAGAACCAGTAAGTAGTGTTGAACTTTCTACTCTAGTATTAGCTTAAATGAACGCAACTTACATTTAGCATTATATTCAGAAAAATATTTAAGTCTCAAGGTCCCCAACAATTTGGAGTACTGAACTAGATAACCACCCTAAAGACACTTCTGACAGAAGTAATGCATTTCTTAAAGAGGTTTCCAAACCCTGCTGTTGGAACCTAAGCATCCATGGAAAACACTGATTTCAGCCATTGTCTGCACAGTTTTACTCTTCAGGTGGCCCTCTGCCGTTGGTCAGCTTTCACCAGGCCTGAGTCCAGCAGGAAAGTGCATGTGCCCCAGATTCTCCACCTCTTAGGTTGCTACTGTTTTCTCCTCTTTACTGAAAGGTTGCACTGAGCCAGGCTTTACCCAGGACAGGCCAGCCACATGAACACTTTTACTGTGCTGCTCTTCAGGCTTCTTCTAGGCACAATCAAAAACAGACATTAAAAAGACCCACTGATGGAAGTTCAGCACTGCACAAGCTTAGTACCCTAAAAGTTATCTGTACAGGAACAGTCTCCTAGTGAGCCACTGTAGAAAAGAAACAGTGAGTTCACCACTTCAGAACTGGTTATCCACTTACCTTCTGAGTCAGCATCTTCTCTCTGGCTTCATCATGTATAGAAGGATTCCATGGAGAAAAACTTGAGGGAGAGAAAAAAATTAAACTTCTCTTGGTGAACTCAACACTAGTTTTTCAATAGTTAAGCCAATTCCTCTAACAGACACAAGTTAAAGAACAATACTTTTAGAGTGATATTTAAATTATGTTGCCAATATGTAATTTTTAGACATCTAAATGACTTTTTCATGTAACTATTCCCTATTGAGCACCTTACCGGAGTTCTCTCATTTAAGCCTCAAAATAATCCCTAATAGTAAAGATGAAGCAAGGGACAGTAAAATGTAGCAACCACTGTGCCACCCAAGTGAAAGCCAGTGGGTGCATCAGCAGTGCCCATGCTCTGAACTCGGCTGGGCTGCCTGTCAGCAGTGCCGGTGCTGCCCACGGGCTAAAGCACCAATCCATCGGGTGTCCCTGTTCTTCCAGACATGGTTCCCCCAGAGGGAACATGTGAGCAGCCAGAAGCCACTGCCTCGTCACACTCTTCCATCTCTGCTTTCACTGTGTCTGAAAGTCAGTGTGGTGGCTCAGAAGGGCCTCCTGGTAAGACTACCAGCTGAATGACCCTGACACGTGAACAGATGAGCACATGACTGAGTCCCCGAGACACCAAAGGCACCGTCTAACTTGCTGTGAGCACAGTGTGGCAGACAAAGTCCTTGTTTGAGTCCAGGAGGCATCAGAAATCAAGGTGACGCCAGGTTGTAAGGGTTGTAGGCTAACAGACTGTACACATTCCTGGCAAACCACGATCCTGAGACCCCTGGGAAATGCAGACCCAGTACTGCACGGTGCGGTTTATCGACTGACACTCCACTTACCTAATGGCATAGGGGTCTTCTATTTTAGGCTGGTCAAACAGACGAGCCGTGCACATCTTTACACTGTCCACCACTTTACTTTTAAAAAGCTGAACATCTTTTTCATACCTGTGTTAAAAGTTTATATAAAAAAGTTACCTACTTAATGTACCTAGCTGCATTTTCAAATTTTTCTTAAATCACAAAGCAAAAGTAACCTACAGCACTGCAGCCTCTGGGTTTAGGGGGCTGGCCGTGTCAATCTTGTAGAAAACTCTCCTTGCATACATTAATACTTGCCAGATGTGATTGTGGTTCCGCCTAAATGGAAACAGCAGGGTTACGGAGCTGCTCCTGCAGTCTTACTGTCACCAGAAGAGACAGCTGTTTACTGACCTCCACTTGGCAAATGCTCTCTTCACATCCAGTTCACCTGAGGTGGGGTCAACTAGTGGGTGAAAGACGGGAACATCAAACACCAGGCGCTGTATTTAGAGAGAGACATATCCTTCAGTGGAGGCCAGGGAGGAAAATGCACAGCTTAGTGGACCCATGGAGACTGTCGCCAGAGAAGCTTCAGGGAACAAGGCAGTCACGTAGCGTTAAAAGTCAAAGGGCTGCCTCAAGAGGGATATTTCACTACTTTTACCCTCTTCCTGTAACACTGAATTGTGTAATAAAAAGAAAGAAAGTTCGACTCCTCCCCAGAGCATGGGGACGACCACTGCCACAGGAAGTGCTGCAGGGCCGCTGCCAGCCTCACTTGCACACCCTGCGCAGAGAAACAAAGCCAGAGTAGGGGCAGCCTAAACGAGGACATGCCAAGCACTAAGGGGCAGATAAGCATTCTGGGAGACTCAGCATAAAAGTATCAGGAAATCTCTCGGCTCTTTAAGCCAGCCAGTCTCTACTTACGGGGCAGTCTCCATCTGGGTAGTTGTCAGGGATGTATACTGTAAACTTAAAGACACCATCTTGGTAAAGTCCATGCCGTATGAATATTACTCCGAACCACACTGTGAGAAAAATAAAAGTGGTTAAGGTTTAAGTTTCAGCCAGAGGAAGCACAGGCCATAAATGAACAGTGAATCTTTGTCTTACTTAGTGCAGAGCGGTAAGACGGCTGCACATAGACGCCTGGTAACTTCTGCTTCACAACCAGGGTACTAAAATAGAAGCAGTAGAATAATTAGCCTATATGGCAAAAATGACATGCTTAGAGCAAACCACCCCATGACCATCTTTTGAGACAAGGAATAGTCCTGTCAGAGGTAGCCGACAATTCCAGGCAAAGACACCCAGGCATCATAATCTGTCATGGGCCACACTTAGGGAGCACTAGCCTGGCTGCTGCCCAGGTACTGAGTTTCTAACATGATCTCAGAGGAGACATATCAGCCAAAAAAGGCCCCCAAGTGAAGAAATAAAGCCACAGAGGGTACACAGAGACCAGGTTTTCCTCCAGAAGCCATGGCTTCCGCAAAATACCGCCCTGGAAATGAGTCCACAAGTAATTCTCATAGTGCAGTATGACTTAAGTAAATGCCAAGTATATGTAAAATTATTACTGCCACTGTGACTGGAGACATAAGATTTCACTCACACATTCAGAAGTCATTTTAAAATGCCAGTTTAAGTATTCAGTAAAACTTTCGTGGCACTGTCCCCACCCAGGAGTCTGTCACCTTGAATGTGTACCATCAGCTTGTGTAGCAGAGGGCAGTCTGTGATTTGCACAGCAGCTTGGGAAGGGCAGGCATCACATGAGGCCCTAGCACTCCACTCCCAACTTGCCCCCAAACTCCACCCCATGCCCCTGTGGCCTCTGGGGGTAGGATAAATTGGGGTGTGGGAGACAAGAGCCCTGCTGGGAAGGCCCACTGGCCTTTCTGGAACCCAATGACCCCCTGACAGCCTCTCTACTCTGGTCCCTGTAGCACTGAGCCTGAATAAGGGAAGGGCTGTGACCATACCTTGAGAACAATGCCTCCCTAAAGCCTGAAAACCCAGGAACCCACCACGCGTGAACTTTGTCCAGAGGAGCTTACTGGGCCATCGCCAGTTGTTTTCGTTCCCTTCTGGCCATGGCACTTACTTACTTTTAACCTTTTCTAAGTAGTTATCTAGTCTGCTTTGCGATCACTAAAATCCAGCATGTCAAAAGAGGCAGTGGCTAGCAGATTATCTAGTAGTCTCCTTGGTCAAAAAAGGGAATTTTGTGGTCTAGTACAGAGTGCAGATGTAATCACAAAACAGAAGCCTGTCCAGCCTCAAACACAAGGCCTTGATTATACAGCTGAAGGGCCCGCCACTACTGAATCACAGCCAGTCCATTACACTGGGGCATCAGATCCTATGCCCACTGGTATCAGACACACACAGAGATAGATGGGTAAGAAATGCTTTTAAAGGACCTTCCTCAACAAGCCCAAGCCAAGCCTAGTGCCATTGAGACAATGCCAACTCACAGTGACCCTACAGGACAGGACTGAACTGCACCACAGAGTTTCCGAGGAGCGCCTGGCATATCTGAACTGCCAACCTTTTGGTTACCAGTTGCAGCCCTTAACCCCTACGCCACTAGGGTTTCTTTCATCAACAAAGAAGCTTTAAGACGATAGCTACTAAGACTTCTCCAAATTTTCTGTCCTTGTAACAAATGATCAAGTCCAAGGCCATCTCAAGTCACTTGCTTTTGAGCCCTGTAATGTGACGGTGCTGTAACATCACTGCTAAGCCCTCTGGGTGAGTGCCTGCCTCCTTGTATGCTACAGATTTATGCACCTGAAATCCGGTTTTGGACTTCCCTAACTAGGCTCTTAACATGGAACCAGATCTCTCAAACTTCCCTGCATTTACCCAGTTCTGCCCTCCGGGGTCAGACAGAGGAAGGCACGTTGTCTGTCTAATGCCAGAGTCTCAAATAGATGAAGACAGTTTTAATAAGTACATGCTAAGTTTTCTCTTCACTAAACCTGTGTTTCCAGTTCCTCCCACTGTTGACCCCTAAGGTCTGACTTCTTGACCTTTCCCTGCTGGGACTGTCTCCGCAGATGGTGTCCAGTCTTTCCAGACACCTCTTCCAAGGCAGTAAGTCTGGCCCAAGAAGAAGAAACACCACCCTTCCACTGATCTGCCCTTATACAACCCTCTTCAGGAGGTGAACTCCTCACCTTCTGTCACCTCACAGAAAGTTCAAAAGGAAGACCAAACTTTAGTTATGAAAGTCCTGGCCAACTGTAGGTTCTTAATAAATCTTAGATTCTTCTTCCTCTTGCTCTCTCAAACATGTGAAAATGAAGGCCCACGTCTGCTTTTAAATCTTATTTACTCAAGTACCAAACATGAACTATTATAATTGAGAGGACACTGATGGCACTGGGTTTGGGTTTTTGGGTTTTGTCCTGATGTAACTACCTGGATCTCAGATGAGATGCTTACATCACAGGCAGTCACCTCCACAGTTCTCCACAGCTTCAAAATTAAATGACTGCCATCTACCAAATCTGTCACAATGCATTACACTCGTGGCCTTCAAGGAGCATTCAGAATTAATAACTTACTGAGAACTTACAATTCTGCAAGAAGAGAGTATTCCAGGTAGAAGGGTCCATAAGAAGCATGTGTGCCATTCGTTGACTGCGCTGCTGGGGCAGGAGATGTAGGCTTTGTTATAGGCTGAGCATTTTTGGGAATCGAAGGCAGCTGTTTCTTTGGAGCAGTGCGTGGAGGACTAGTTTTCACGTCCCCTGTTAGTGTCTTCTCTTCACCGTCGGATCGCTATTCAAGACAGACAGTATAGGGCACTGCTGAAATCCCACGAGTATAACCTGGACTCCATGACCGAAAAGCTGGATTACTCTTTCACAAGGACACTCTCCCACCATGATTAAGAGCAGAACAAAACCAATGCAAGAGTCAAGTTTTAGGAAAACTTTAAATAGCTGTGTCCCCTTAGAGCAATAAAGTCAGGAATTACAGGACTCAGTGAACCAGAGAAGGAACTGGTTTCTCCTGGCCCCCCTCCTCCCTAAAGAGGAGAAGTGCTTACTAAGCATTAGACCCTGTACAAGACCTAGAAAAGGCACCTTGCCCCTTGATACCGGAGACGGTCATGTACTAACAAGATCAACATACAGTTTACAGTGTAGGGGACTCAAATTAATCACTACCTGGTGGTGTCAGCACCAGGTTAGAAACAAGCTGGCCAGTCCCTTGCTTACTTGGGTCTGATTCTGATCTTGCTCTTAATGGCTGTGTTTTCCACCTCTGGAATGCCACCAGCATAAACTGCTGTGACACAGGTCTGATAAGACAGGGGCTCAGCTACCACCTTAGAGGTGCTTCCCGGGCCCATCTGCAGCCAAAGGCTCGTTAATGAGCTGCAGAGAAAACATACAGCATAAGCGCAGAGAGCGAGATGTTGAACAGCGGTGTCTCTCAGAGGTAGAATTACGTATATATATTTTTTTACCTGCGTGTTTTACGCTTTGTCAAAGTGAAAATTATTATTTTTGCAAGAACAAAAATAAATACTTTAGAAAAATTCACCTAGTGCCCTCAAGTCTGATGTGACTTTCCCAAGGCTTCTCTTGACATGAAAGCTTTCAGTTCAGCAGGAAACCTACGATGATGACAGGCCACCAATTTCTGTATGCACCTACACGCTGCCTCAGAATAAGCTTAACATTGCATTTACCAGGAAGATCTCTATTGGAGACACAATGTCAGTGTCAGAGACCAACTTTAGCCAGTGGGACAGTTTTTCTCAATAGTAAACCTAAACCAGAAAGATCAGGTAATTCTGTACAAATTAGAGGCAACTTTGGTATGAATCATTTTGCCCTCAATTTGGGCCTTTTTTCCCTGACAGAAGCAAACAGGTTTTGTGTCTCAATCTCTCCACTCTACCTACTTTGCGTGCAGAGCCTGCAGACATGCTCCAGAAAGGGTTCATAACGCGTCCTCCCAGCAAAGAAACGCAGTGCTCTGGGTCATCAAACTCCCGTCGTCAGCATTCACTTCTCCTTAAAAAGAGATGGGGAGAAAAGACAACCAGCAGCAATTAAAACTTCTGAAATGCTCGAAAATACGTAGTATCTACACAGAACAATGATATACAGTTATAAACCTCAGAGGGAAGGTCTTCCGACATCTCTGGAAATCATTTCTTTCCATACTTCCTTCTCTTCTGGCCCCAATCCCTTCCCCCACTGTAGATAACCTACAGGAGGCTGTGAACTGGGTCCCTGTACGTGGGTCAGAATATCCCAGCAATAGTCTGGCTTTGGTGCCAAAAGTTTTGAAACAGTTGTACTAGCATAATATCGGGCATTTAACTCTTGGAAAAGACAAGGTCTATAATGCACTGCTCCCCTCCCCTGACAAAAGCTGTATCACTCTGCCCACAGTGATAGCAACAAACGACTCAAGGTGGTTGATTTAAAAGTACCTTCAGGGAGGACAGAATGACTCCACTGAAACTTGCAGCCAAAGGAGTCAGCGGCCGCCAGGGGAGGGGAGGGTGTACAGGGACCTGCATTCCCCAGGCCCTGACCTTCCTTTATCAACTGCAAAAACTATGGCAACTGCAGGATGAGCCATTTAAGGAGTTGCCAGGCAGTCCACACAGATGCAGCAGAGGAGTGTGAGAAACACAAGCACAAATCAGCCTCCCAGAGATTCAAGACATGGATAAGAAAACACATCTCAAAGGTCACAAAGTCAGTAGGTCATTTACTAAAAATACAAAGGAAGAGGCAAAGGAGAAGAAGGCAAGCTAAGGCTCTGGTCACTTCTTCCCAGACTGTTAAGGTTTTAATGTTTAAAACAGAGCTCCTCTGCATTCCTACTTACTCCCCCAAAAGGCTGAAGGTGAAAAGGTCCAAATCGCAACATTTGACTACATTCACAAGCCAGCCCACAGAGACCATGTACCAAACACCTCCAATCAGCAATCATTTGTTTCCTCTGACTAGTATGGGGCTTCCAGGGTGGGTCCCAGGTGTCCCAGACTCCACCAGTGCATGTGACTGCTGCTTGGCTCTCCAAGAGATGATGCCACCCAGTAATTAACTCAGAGGAATGAGCAGTCTGGTTCTTCCACTCACCTGTTGACTTACATCTCATAAGCAGCAACAGCTCTCTGCAAATGTCTTTAAAGGTGACTGTGACACAGATGGTTGCTATGGGTCTGAATCAACTCGATGGCACTGGGTTTATGACATAGATGAAAAGGATGGGACATCAAAAACACATGGGCACACATCTGTGTTTGGCCTAAAGGCAAAAAAGACTGTTCCTAAGATCCAGCAATATTGCACAGCATCACACTGCGGACTTCGGCAGACCCACTTTAACAGAGAAGTCCCACTCCGGGCCTCAGTGCCCTTGTCTGTAAGTTGAGTGGGGTGGACCACCTGTGGAGTACCTCCCACGTGTAACACAGTATGATTCTATGAGTCTCTTTAAAACTCTCATTCTAGAATTTGCCCCCAGTTTCTCCAGTCTTTAAGCAGCAGGTTTTGTCTACGGCCTACCTTTGAAATCGACTTTAGAAATCAAACGTTTCTAACAGAAACCAAGGGAAAGTGCAGTGCACTTTAGGGGCATTTTCCAACAGCAGTGCGACAGATGGAAAGAAGAGGAACGCGTCCTAGTCATTGGGAACAATGTTCGAATTTCTGCTGGTTCAGCCATAGGAACACAACAGGACCCGCTTTCCTTTATACAGCTGATGACACTCAGTGGAGTGCTGCCATTTCTCCTAAACCAGCCCTGGTGCCCATTAACTTAACACATCACCCGAGAAGATACCTAAGTTCCAAGTTAAGAAGCAGTGGCACAAAGCCCAAAGAAAAGACAAAAACAACCCCAGCCCCAGGTGGGCATCGGGCCCTGGACAGGCGCTGGCCTCGGACGGGCACCCCCGCCCGGGGCGGAAACTGGTCTTCAGGCGCGCAGAGAATCTGGACAAACCTGTCTCAAGGTGCTGCATGGCGGGAGCCACGTCCTGGCCCCGCGGTGATCTCACGGAGACGGCCTCACGGCCGACTGGGTCTGCCAGGCTGACCCCGGCCCACAAGCCCCTCTGGCGGGTCTGAGGCCCTCCAGGACCCAGCGACGGTCTCCGTCAGTAAGGGCACAGGGAACGGGCTGCAGAGGGCAGGCCCCAGACCCGCGGCCCGCTCCAGGCCAGCCCGGCCCAATTCCCGCCGCAGTGCCCACGGCCAGGCCCAGGCAGTGACCAGTGCGCAGCAGGTGCTGGCAAACGCGGACAGGTGCCTGGCCAGTCCCCTTGTCCCTGCGCAGCCGCCGTCCCCACGAAGTCCCGAGAACTCGGTGGGACAGAGACATGGCTAGGCCTGGCGCGGGGAGCCAGGGTTTTAGCTTTCCTCAGCCCTCGCGTACCTACCAGCCAGCCTGGCAGTGCGCCTCTCCCCGCTGCGTTCGGAGCGATGCTGGAGGCGGCCAAGCGCCGTAGCAGCCCGACTACATCCCCGGCCGCAGCGCCCTCCCGGCCGCAGCCCCGTCCCCGCCCCGCCCCGCCCTGCCCTCGACGTAGGGTCCTGCCCCCCGACAGGGCCACTTCCGCCCCAGCCTCCCTGTGCCAAGTGGCTCCCACACCTGACCGTCAAGAACGCTCTTCCGGGGGCGGTGGCCGATCAAATCCACGGCGCTCGGCGGGGCCGCACTGGACCCTCCCCCTTTCGTAAAGGGGTTCCGGGCTGGCTCTCCCTCCCGGAAGTATCGGCCTCTTTGGGAAGCTGGAGGCGGGTGAACAAACAAGCGCCGGGCCATAATTGGCCATGAAGCCCGTCAGTCACCATGGAGACCCTCCTAGAGGTTCATGCGGGGCTACTGCTCCACCCACTTAGGGGGGGATGTGAGCGCGGGTTTTTTATCCTGTTCCCGAGAGCATTTGAGTCGGATCCGACTCGACGGCACTTGGCTTGGCGGAGAGCATTTGGGGACTGGACGGTCGTTCGAATGCCGGGATGCTGGTCACTGCAGGGGCGACGGCTGGCGGTCACGTGACGTAGGGACCCATCGTAACCTCGAGTTCTGTTGTTCCTGATGGCGTCACCGCGTTGACTCTCGGGTCCCTGGCGGGCCTGGAAGGTGCAGGCCTGAGGGGTAGCTGTCACGTTGGAGGAATACTTCAGATGAAATTGACGTGAAATGCTGACGCCCATTTTGTTGAGGGCTGAACTCCCCAGTCCTCCTTCATCCCTGCCAGAGGGGCTCTCGAACCTAAACCTCTAGAATCCAAATAGGAGGGCTGTGAGTACCAAAAATTTACACTGTTAATAAGCTCCCACTCTAACAAGGTGATTCTTGTGCTCACCAAAGTGTGAGCACCTCCCCCGTGGCAGCCTTGGCCTGGTCTTTTTTAAAAAATTGATTATTAAACCCATCAGCCTTCACTTTGATCTGAAACAACCTTACCACAAATAACTGGTCGTTGCTTAACGTTTCACCCAGCCATTCCACCCTGAATAAAAGCTAAACTCAGCACACCGTTTAAGGCATCCCCCGCTGGGACTGCGTTCTGTAATACTTGCTCACTGCGCGTGAGTACCTGACTCCCGACTAATTCAATGACGGCTGGCTGGCAGTCACACCTCGGAGGGCGTTTGGTTTCCTTGCAATGACGCCTCCTCTGAGCCGTCCTGCAGCCTCTGGCTAGGGAGTTCTGAACACCCAGGAAGACCCTGCTCTCTAAAAGTTTCCTGCCCTTCTCTTAGATATTTGTGGCACTGACTTTTGGGGTTCTGCCACACCTCCTGATACAGTGTCTTAAACTCAGAAAAGGAGAAATACTCTGACCAGGTTGCTGAATTATTGGTTGCCTCCAGGATTCTGGCATATGATCTACTAGATAAATGGAAGAAGCCAAACTTCCCTGATGTTGATCCCAATGGTTGTTTCTGAAATCCAGCTTAACCCTGATGGTGCAGTGGTTAAGTGCTACCACTCCTAATCAAGAGGTTGGCAGTTGAAGTTGCCAGGTACTCCTTGGAAACCATGCAACAGTTAGTTCTACTCTGTCCTATAGGGTCACTGTGAGTCGGAATCAACTCCGTACACGAGGTTCTTTTGTTTCCCCTTGGCTGAAAACATCTCTGAGCCCCTTGCTTTTGTCCAGTTTGAATATACTTAGGAATGTTTATAATCGCTTTGATACTAGTCTCAACCAGTATAAAAAAAAAGATAGGAAACTCTTCCTGTGGTCAGTGGAGACCAGATTGTAGAACAGTTAGGAAACCATTGCAGTAGTTCAAGTGAGACATGACGGCAGGAATTGGGTGCGGGAGGTGGAGAAGCACATGAGTTCCACAGATCTTGAGGGGTAGAAGGGACAGAGCTTGGCCTTGAATGTGGGAGGAAGAAGAAGGAGGTCCTCACCAATGATGCTTAGATTTTTGGCTTGAGCTCCTGGACAGGTGATGGGGCCAGTAACTGAGATAAGAAAAGAGCGGTCCATGAGCAACTTTGTTGCTGTCGTCAGGGGTTGTTGAATTGGTTCTGAGTCATAGACCCTGTGTGTACAACAGAATGAAACACTGCCGGGCCCTGCACCCTGCTCACAATTGTTGTTATGTTTGAGCCCATTGTTTGCAGCCACTGTGTCAGTCCATCTCATTGCAGGTCTTCCTCTTTTTTCCTTGACCATCTATTTTACCAAGCATGTTGTCCTTCAGGGATTGATCCCTCCTGATAACAAGTCCAAAGTATGTAAAATAGAGTTCCACCATCCTTGCTTCTGAGGAGCTCTCGAGTTGTACTTCTTCCAAGAGAGATCTGTCCATTCTTTGGCAGTCCTTAGTATACCGAATATTCTTCTCCAACACTAATTCAAAGGCATCATTTCTTCTGTCTTCTTTGTTCATTGTCCAGCTTTTGCAAGTTTATGATGCAATTGAAAATACCATGGCCTGGGGCAGGTGTCTTCAAGGTGACAGCTTTGCTTTTCATCACCTTAGACAAAGCCAGCCAAGCCAAGTGCCATCATGGCGAAGTCTTTTCATTAATTTTTTATTGTGATTAAGTGAATGTTTACAAGCCAAGTCAATTTTCCATATAACCAACAAGTACCAAACTCATTGCTATCAGGTTGATTCCAACTCACAGCAACCCTAGAGGACAGAGTAGAACTACCCTGTAGCGTTTCCAAGAACCACCTGGTGGATTTGAACTGCCAGCCTTCTGGTTAGCAGTTGTAGCACTTAACTACTATGCCACTAAGGTTTCCTTGGGAATGTAAAACCAAACCAAACGAAACCCACTGCCACTGAGCCAATTCAAACTCATAGCAACCCTACAGGACAGAGTAGAACAGCCCCCGCGAAGTTTCTAAGGAGCAGCTGGTGGATTTGAACTGCCAACCTTTTCGTTGACATCCAAGCTGTCACACACTGTGCCACCAGGGCGCCAAGGGAAGACCAGAGCAACTAAACTATATTTAAAACACCAGCCTGGACACGACCAGCTATGCACTAGGAAAGTAGCTCATGATGAAAATCAGGATGATTTATTAAAAATGAGACATTTCTAAATGTCTGACAAAAAGCCCAGCTGACCCTAAACTTAGCTAGAAAACAGTTTTCCATAACTTCATGTTACATTTGCTACTCTAAATTTTAGGAACCCATTAGATACCATATTTGTGTCAAAAGAGTTATTTTTCATCAGGACTCAGTAGGTATGTGACCTCTATGAGTTTTCAAGTTTCCTGCTTGTGTTCTAGTCAGCAAAATATTCAAAGAATTCATTCTTCTTTGGTTCCTGGAAAATCACCTTTTTCAGAGCTGTTTTTGTAGCTGTTGAGACTCCTGTGTTACATTTCTTGAAATGGTATGTTGCATCGTTACTGTGCTTTACAGCTGCCCGTATGATGCCCCTTAATAAACTATATGTAAACCCAATTTTAATTGCTACCAGTCTTGTCATCTTCCTCTCCATGTGGAAGGACTATAATGACTGTAGTACATCCCTCCTTTTAATGTGATGGCACCATAGTTTTCATGATAATCACTGGATTGTTTCTTTCAGTATTAAAGCTGTGATTGAATTTGGAGCCTTCCCTAACTGAGTAGAGTTCTGAATAATGTGTCATTCTAAAATATAA
Source organism: Heterohyrax brucei (assembly GCA_028571685.1). Taxonomy (NCBI): domain Eukaryota; kingdom Metazoa; phylum Chordata; class Mammalia; order Hyracoidea; family Procaviidae; genus Heterohyrax; species Heterohyrax brucei. The sequence goes on along the minus strand of CM053161.1, from coordinate 69,725,359 downwards.
AGTTGGTGGTTTTGTTCTTCTAAGCCAAAGCCAAGAACTTTTTTCGGTATTTCTTGTAGTTTTGGTTTGGTTTTTACAAAGTCTCTGAGTTTCTGTTTATCTGGGAATGTCTTAATTTCATTTTCATATTTAAAAGATAGTTTTGCAGGATATATAATTCTTGGTGGGAAGTTCTTCAAGGCTTTCGATGTGTCATGCCACTGTCTCTGTGCCAGGATGGTTTCTAATGAGAAATCTGACAAAAGCCTACAGGGTTTCCCTCTAAATGTTAGCTTTGCTTTGAGTCTTGCTGCCTTTAAGAGTTGCTGCTTATGTTTCATTTTGTTAAGCTTGATTATAATGTCTTGGAGTCTTTCTTTTGAGATCTATATTGGGTGGCATACAGTATGCATCTGGGTTATCTATATTCTCTTCCTTCATGATTTCTGGGAAATTTTCTGTCAGCAGCTCAGCAATGATACTCTCTGTGTTCTCAGGTGTCTCATCCTGTTGAGGGACTCCAATTAATCAAAGACTGTTCCTCTTAATAGAGTCCCACATGCTTCTTAATGCTTCTTCATTTTTCTTGTTTCTTTCTTCTGATTTCTGCTCATAGACACTGGCATCAGTAGCTCTGTCTTCCAAGTCAGAAATTATTTTTTCCATTTGTTCCGTTCTGTTTTCTTGGCTTTGAATGGAAGTTTCTATGTCTTTGATTTTGTTCTTGATCTGTTGGATTTCAGAGTACTGGTGTTCCATCAGATCAAACAGCTAGCTTAATTTTTCCTTTTGTTCTGCTGCATTTTGTATAAGGTCTAGAAGGGCTCTGTATATAATCATTTTGTATTTACTTCTGATGATTTCAGAAAAGTTCCTTCATCTGGAAAACTCCTTGGTTGTTTTGTTTGTGAGCCTTCTGAAGCCATGGAAGATTTCTTGTATGCCACAAGTATCTGTTGCTTTTTGGGTCCCATGTGAGTAAGCAGAGGCTGGGAGAGATACTGTCAGGATGGATTGCAGATGTTTCTCTAGGCTGTCTTAAAATGTAAAACAAAAGGTATCTGACCACTTTCCAAGTCAGTCAGGTTTTCAGGTGTAGAGGTCTCTCTTCCCGACTGGCAAAGTAAGCACCTCTATATCCAACCCCAGATGATACAAACTAGTTCAAAATACAGTAATACTACTGCCCTGTTGGCCTCTGCTGACAGGGCCCAGCCTTAGGCGACACTGTGTAAACTCCTGCTTTTCTGGTAGAAAAGTGCTCTCCTGTGGGCAGGCTCTGGCTCCCAAGCTAAGACATAGGTCCAGCTGCAGCCACCGTATCTAAGATGGCACCTTCCACACAGTCGGCTGATAGAGGAGCTAAAGGTGCTGAGAGGTAATGGGTCCTCCACCTCTGTTGCCAGGCCCCCACCACAGGCACCACTGTGTAGACTACTGCTTTTCTGTTGGAGAAACGCTGTCCTGTTTGCAGGTGCTCGCTCCCAGGCTAAGAATTCGGTCCTGCTATAATCTCCATGTCCAACATGTCGTCCTGCACACAGGCACTGCGATTCCATACAAACCACACTGTGGCAGTGATAAAAAGACAGGCACAGAGTGACTAGATGAACAGAGTCCTAAGCCTGGCTCTCAAAATATGGGAATTTCACCTACCTATCCCACCAGCAGTGCGTCTGAGGCTAGCTGCTAGGCAAGACCCAGCTCCACCCGCCAGCCAAGACAGAGAAAAAGAAAAAGTCAAAATGGTGCATTTACCTTCAGTCCGTGAGAGCCAGGGCTAGCCACGAGCAGGAGTCCACAAGAGAGAGGAAGTTTTTTGCTCCAAATTAACAGCCCTGTGCTGTGTCCTGGGGGCTCACTAGGTGACCAGGAGGCTCCGTTTGATTATCAATTCAGGTCTTGGTTTCCAGAGGGATATAGGGAGATGTGTGCTTAGTCCGCTATCTTGACTCTGCCCCCCGGTTCCTGGAAAAACAATTCTATAAAGGATTTAAATTACTCATTTACTGCTAAAAGACTTAACAGACTGAAAAAAAAAAAAGCAATGTGTAGTTGAAGAGTGTGTGTGTACACAGACACATACATGAGTCAGTGTTTTCAGGTCAATATATTTGTCCCTATATCCTTTTTTGAAAAATAGATTCCTAGACAGTATGGTACACATATCAATGATAACAGTTATTACTCAGGTTAGCAAGCTGATGATCGAGCTATGTATTTATTTTAGTATGTTATAGAAAAAATATAATTAGTACATCAAAACCATCATTTTTATAGCCAGTAATATTTCTCTGTGAGAGAAAAGATGTAGCAGTCTGTTTGCATACTGATTACAGTCTTGGAAACTTTGGAGGCAGTTCTACTGTGACCTGTAGGGCCGCTATGAGTCAGAATTGACAGTCATGGGTTTAATGTTTGAGATCAAAGTGTTTGACATTGTTGAGCAAATGGATTTAAGAATATTCAGTAGTTAAAAGTCCCTAACTAATAATGATCTTCAGGTGTGGCAGAAAAGTAGTGAATTCTTTAGAATAGTTGGCATTTCAGAAACACTGCTGTGGAGGGATAATTTGTTTTTTGCCCTGTCTGCATCCTCACTTATTCTCACAATTCTTTTGTAACATCACAAACATCTTCCTACTTTTTGGTTGCGTCATGTCGTCTTTTCTGTTGTCTTCCTTAGGGGTCCTAGCTATTGAGGGAGAGTCCGGGGGGGATGGGTTAGATGGGTGAAGGGATGGAGGCAGAGAGAGAGACATGAATGTCACAGGCGGATGTTGGAAATAAAATCAGAGTAGCTGATGGCTCATGAATATTTACATGTGAGGAAAAGCAACCGATAAACAACGTGACTGCTACTACAGGTCTGGAGAAGAATTGATTTCCTTTACAGTCAAGTGCTGCTTTGAACATGGCATGAACCATACCAATAACCAGCAGCTCTCCCCTTAGGCTGTTGACTGTACCACAAGCCACAGGAGCAGTCTGCTCTTTGATTGACATTATCTTTGGAAAACCACCACACTCTGTGGTTTCAAAGCATTTGAAATGGTGATAAAGGCTAAATGCTAGTGTTCACTAGGCTGGCAGATTCAGAAAAAAAGAGTAAAGAGAAAGCAGTCTTCATTCATCACAATAATTCAGCATGTGCTGTGGGCAGAGATACCTTCCTAACTGAAAGAGGTAGCAGCGAATGTTTTTTAGGGACAGGATCTCAGTCCTTTTGAGAGCCCCTCCCCAAATCAAATGCCATTATCGCCATCATTTACTCCATGTTTTTATGAAGAAAACTTTTCAGTCATAGAGAAAAGTACAGTGAGCATCCTTCATTCTGCCATATTTCCTTTTTCTTTTTAGATCCTCAGGTTGTGAAAAGAACTTGTGCTCCACTGCTAACCTCAAGATAGAGAGTTGGAACCCATTTGGTGATGCCACAGAAGAGAAAACCTGGTGATCTGCTTCCATTAAGATTACAGCCTGGAAAACTGTGGAACCTGTAAGGCCACCATGAATTGGAATCAAGCTGATGGCCACCAACAACTGTGCTTCACGTGACCAACAAAATCAGTTCATTTTTTTCTCCTGCAGGTTTCATAACCTTGAACCCTAAGTTTATCAATGTTTATCTCTTAAGAGCAAGGGGATTCTACAAAAATTCTATGCTATAATCATATTAAGAAAATTCACCGTAGATCCCAACCTCCTTGTATGCCAGGCCTATTTAAATTGTCCCAGTTTTCACCCAGGAGTCCTTTCTGGGGGTGCAAATGGTCAAGTGATGCACTGCTAACCAGAAGACTGACAGGTAAAGCCCACTCACGGGGGCCTCAGAAGACAGGCTTGTGAGCTGCTTCTGAAGGTCATAGCCTTGAAAACCCCATGGAGCAGTTCTGCACCATGGAGTCACCATGAGTGGGAATCAACTCAAAGGCAACCAACAATTGTCATACAACAGGAACTTTGACCCTGAGACTGTCAACCTTAAACTGAAACTATCCCTTGACTTCTCCTTGTAGTCCAAGAGCAGGCTGACTCATAGAACAGAGATCACTCGTGAGTAATGTGAAACCCTAGTGGTGTAATTAACTAAGAAGCTTCTTTAAAAGAAATCATCAATAGGAACCTACTGCTCAAAAATTACTTGAAAGCAAACATGAGAAGGTGAGGGGGCAGGGAAACCAGAGCACTGGGAATGTCTCAACCGGGACAAAACGAAGGAGAACAATAACACATTGTGAAAAACATAGCCAACATCACTGGGTAGTTGTTCAGTGGGAACTTATTTGCTGTGCCAGCTTTTAGCCTTAAACTCAGTAATTAAAAAAGTGATTAAATGCAATGAACGAATGAATGAGTGGATAAATCAACATTATGCTAAGTGAAAGATGCTAAAAAATTGATTAAATAAATAAGTAGATAAATCAACATTATGCTAAGTGAAAGATGCTAGAAAATTGATTGAATAAATAATCAGCATGCTAAGTGAAAGATGCTAGAAAATTGAATAAATAGATAAATCAACATGTAAGCGAAAACAGAAGAATGAAAGAATAAAAGAATAGGTAAATAAACCAACTATGCTAAGTGAAAGCTAGGATCAAAAGGTCACATGTTGTGTGACTGCATTCATATGAAGTATTCAGGAGAGACCGAGCAGTGGAGGCAGAAAGCAGAGTGGTAGCGGCCAGAGGCTGGGGGAGCAGGGAACGGGGAGGCACCACTTAATGGGTGCAGCGTTTTCTTTTCTGTGATGAAATAATCAGAAATGAGATCATGGTGATGATTCTACAGCACTGGAAATGTTCTACATATTACTAAATTGATTTTATGTGATTTGAATTTTACTTCAATAAAGTTAAAAAAAAAAACCTTATGTATTTATTGTTTTTCGAAACCAGGGTCCAATCAAGATTCATTTGTTGCATTTGGTTCTTGTGTCTCTTCAATCTCTTTAGACTAGTTCTTCCACCCTTTTTTATTTTTTTATTTTTTGGAAACAGACCAAGATATTCCCTATTCTTTGATTTGACTGACTTTTTCCCTGTGATGTTGTTTAACTTGATCTATTCTTGTTATTTCTGGGAAACTGGAAAGCCTGAAATTTTTATTAGATTTGGGCAGGAGACCTTAATGGATGAATAGTCACAGTGACTCTTTGAACCACTGGTTTTGTATGACCGTATCCCAACCATAATAAACAATTAAAATCAGAAGTATGCTCTGCACCCATGTGAGATAGTTGAATATCTGGTACTGTTTATATTAAATTTTGAAGTTCTCAGTTATTTTGGCCATTCCCCATTCTTCCGCTGATACTGATGACTGTTCTCCTAAGCATCAGTGTGTACAGGCTTGTTCTCCAAGCCCCTTGCTGGATGCTACAGGCTAATCAGGTTGAATCCAGACTAAAAAAAAAAAACTGAGCAGGGCTTAAAGGACACTAGATGGTGAGCTATGGTTGTGCTGCCGAATGATAAACCTTACCATGGAGACTCGGGGAACAGGCAGAGGCCAAGGCTGTAGGTCTATGGTGGTAACAGGTGCACTTGCCAACTCTCTCAAGAAAATTCCATTTTTTCCCTTCTCTTTGATGGGACAAGGTACGAAACAGTCCCTCATATGCCCAGGCATGGAGAGGAAGGAATAAAGATCGCTTGCAGGAATATTAAAACGACACTTGCCCTGGCTTCCTTCCTTGCATATGAGTCTACAGAAAGGAGACAGCAGAGATCACTGCTGTACATCCTGATAGCTTCATAGAAATGTTTTTTCCTCAGTAACGCGCAGCAGCCTCTCCTGACACTGCTGTACTTGGCTCTTCTGCTTCTGACTGACCCAGTCAATTTTTCCTCTACTCTTTGCTGTTGGCTCCAAGCCTGGACGGGCACTGCGCAAGTTTATAAAAGTAAGGGGTGTGGACGTTGACTCCTGGTAACGGTGGAGTTCCCTCTGGTGGACATCAGGAAGAACGCAAGCAGCAAAGCAAACACAAGAATTCACATAGGTGTTTCTCACAGATACTATTACACATACTTTTAAGATAAATCCATGCCCTCACAAAATCCTGTCTTTACTTTCCTGGAAAAAACAAAAACAAAAACGCATGTTTGGAAGAGTTTTATTTCCCTTAAAGAGGGTGCTATTATGGTTAGCTGTCATGAAATTGGTCCCCACTCATGGGGACACCATGCACAAGCAGGTCAGACCTTGGGTGAGACAAAGGCTTTCCATTGGCTGATTTTTGGAAGCAGATTGCAGACCTTTCTTTCCAATCCATCTTAGTCTAGAAGCTCTGCGTCAGACTGCTGAGCATGACAGCCAAACTGGGGACAGGTAGTAGCTGTGTGGGACATACACTGGTCAGGAATCAAATCAGGTCACCCCTACAAAGGGTGAGAATTCCACCACTGAGCCACCAGTGTCCCCTAAACAAGTGACTTAGTGATCTCAAACAGGGTAGCACCCTCACCTACAGTTTAAGTACATAGAGGTGAGGGTGGATTGAAAAGACACATTCTTACTGAATCTTTTGTCTAAGAAGCCTTAAATACCTTATGTGTATTACTACACAGATAAATACACACGTTCAACCTCCAGAGTCACCACTCGTGTCAGTTTGTGTATTATGGTGGCTTGTGTGTTACTGGGATGCTGAAAGCTACGACTCTGCTATTTCAAATACCAGCAGGGTCACATGTGGTAAAGAGATTTCCTCAGAGCTTCCAGAGTGAGACAGACTAGGAAGAAGGGGCTGGCAGACTACTTCTGAAAGGAACTAGCCAGTGAAAACCTTATGACTAGCAGCAGAACACTGTCAGACACAGTGCTGGAAAATGAGCCCCCCAGGTTGGAAGGCACTCAAAAGACCCCTGGGGACGAGCTGCCTCCTTAATGAAGTGGATGGAACCAAGCTTGGAGGATCTTCATCTGCTGATGGGTTACTACTCAAAATGAAAATACACAGTTGCAAACATCCATTAACAATCAGAACATGGAACGTGTGAAGTGTGACTCTTGAAAAACTGGAAGCTGTCGAAAATGAAATAGAACATATAAATAAGGATATTATAGGCATTAATGAGGTGACATGGGCTGGTATTGACCACTTTGAATCAGAGAATCATATGGTCTTCTATATAGGTGTTTTAGTCAGCTAGTGCTGCTCCAGGAGAAGGCTGTTTCCCTTGTCAGCTCTGGAGAAAAGTCCTTGTGTTGCATCAGTTTTTGGTCAGGGAGCCCCATGGCACAGGAACCTCTGGTCGGAAGGATGAGCTTTTCTCTCAGTGTTGCTTTCTTGATGGTGTCAGGTTCCCAGTTCTCTGCTTGCTTCTCTCTCCCATAGGATGAAAGGATAGAAGGTGGTGCTAACCATACTCCAGGGAAACTGCCTTTACAGTGGAGCTGGAGGTGACCTTAGGAAAGGATTTACAGTCCCACCCCAACCTTCTCTAACAATCAACTCCATTAACCACAGGCAAAGATAAGGATTTACTACATTAGAAAATCACAAAATGGAGAGCCATCACAGAACACAGGGAATCCTGGCTCAGCCAAATTACTACACGTATTTTGGGGGGAACACAATTTCAATCCATGACAACGGGGAATGACAAAGAGGAATGGCATCATATTCATTGTGAAAAAGAACACTTCCAACATCAGTCCTGAGATACAATGCTGTCAGTGATAGCATAAAATCCATTCTCCTACCAGGGAGATTAGGTAATACGACTATTACTTGAATTTACACAGAAAACATTAAAGCTAAAATGAAGACATTGACGATTTTCACTAACTTCTGTAGTTTGAAATTGATCAAATATGCAGTCCAGATGCACTGATGATCGCTGCTGACTGGAACACAATAGCGGGAAACAAAGAAAGATGGTAGTTGGAAAATGGCCCTGCAGATCACGTGATTAAAGTTAGGAAGAACAACAGTTTCTTCTTTGTGAGTACCTTTTTTCACCATCATAAATGGCAGTTATGCACATGGACCTCACCAGAGGGCATACACAGGAATCAAGCTGACTACTTCTACAGAAACAGACAATGGAAAAGCTCAATATCATCTGTCAGAACAATGCCAGAGGCCGACTGAAGAACAGACCATCAAGTACTCAAATGCAAGTTCAAGTGCAAGCTGAAGGAAATTAGAACAAGTCCACAAGAGCCAAGGTGTGACCTTGAGTATAGCCCACCTCAATTTAGAGACCATGTCAATAACAGATTTGGTGCATTCAACACCAAAGACTAAAGACTGGATGGATTGTGGAAGGACATGAAGAGGCCATGAAGAAGACAGGAAAGAAAAAAAAAAGATCAAAATCGAAGCTGCTTTTGACTGTGAGAGTAGGTAACACAAAAGGAAGAAACAATAAAGTGAAAGACTTGGGAGGGTGATTTCAAACGGCAGTGTGGCAGTGCGCGAGAGGACAAAGTGACGTATTGTAATGCCTGTAGAGAAAAACACACCCAATATTTCTCAAGCTGAAGGAACTGAAGAAACAATGCAAGCCTCGTGTTGCAATACTGAAGGATTCCACAGGGCAAATGTTAAACGACACAGGAAACATCCAATGAGTATGCAAGGAATAAAGAGTTGCTACATCCCAAAAAACTGGCCAGTGTTCAGCTGTTTCAGGAGCCACTGTATGAACAAGAATCTGTGGTACTGAAGCAAGAGGCCCAAGCTGCACTGAAGGCACTAGAGAAAAACCAGGCTCCAGCAACTGATGAAATACCAGTTGAGATGTTTCAACAAGTGGATCCAACACTGCAATTGTTCACTCATCTGTGCCAAGAAATTTGGGAGACAGCTGTCTGGCCAACCAACTGAAAAAAGATCCATGTTTGTACCCATGCCCAAGAAAGGTGATCAAACAGAATGTGGAAGTTTTCAAACAGTATCATTTATATCACAGGCTCAAGCAGGATAACGATTGCTGGGTTGGTGCAGGAACAGGCAGTGTTTCTTTCTGTTGTACCTAGAGCTGCTGTGAATCACAACAACATGATTGGTTTCACACATAAGTAAAATTTTGCTGAAGGTCATTCAAAAGCAGTTGTAGCAGTACATCAAAAGGAACTGCCAGAAATTCATGCTGGATTCAGAAGAGGACACAGAACAAGGAATATCACTGCTGATGTCAGATGGATTCTGGCTGAAAGCAGGGAATATCAGATTTTGCTGATTATGCAAAGACATTCAGCGGTGTCAATGATAACAAATCATGGATCATGTTGTGAGGAATGAGAATTCCAGAACACTCCATTATGCTCATGGGGAACCTGTACACAGATCAAGAGGCAGTAGTTCCAACAGAACTGGTAGATACTATGTAGTTTAAAGTCAAGAAAGATGTGCATCGGGATTGTATCTTTTCATCATAGTTGCACTGTATGCTGAGCAAATAATCTGAGAAGCTGGCATCGATGAAGAGGAATGTGATATCAAGATTGGAGGAAGATTCATCAACATCCTGTGTTACGCAGATGACACAACCTTGCTTGCTGTAAGTGAAAGGAAATTGTAGTACTGATAAGGATCCAAGACTATACCTTCAGTATGGTTTACACCTCAACATGAAACAAAAATCCCTATTACTAGAGCCATAAACATCATCACAAAACAATGGAGAAAAGATTGATGTCAAGAATTTCATTTTACTTGGATCCACAATCAATGCCCACGAAAGTAGCAGTCAAGAAACCAAACGACACATTGAATTGGGCAAATCTGCGGCAGGGGACCTCTTTAAAGAGTTAAAAAGTAAAGATGTCACCTTGAGGATTGAGGTGCATCTGACCCAAGTCATGGAGCTTCCTATCACTTCATACGCATGTGAAAGCTTGAAAATGAGTGAAGAACACTGAAGAACTGCTACCTTTGAATTATAGTGTTGACAAAGTATGCTGAATATACCATAGACTGCCAGCAGAACAAATAGGTCTTGGGAGAAGTGCAGCCAGAATGTCCCTCAGAAGCATGTGCACATCTATCAGGAGAGACCGGTCCCTGGAGAAGGATGTCAGGCTTAGTAAATCAGAGGGTCAGTGAAAAACAGGACAATCCTCAACCAGATGGCTTGCCCCAGTGGCAACAGACTCAAGCAGAACAATGATTGTGACTTTGGTACAGGACTAGGGTCAGTCACTGTGAGTCAGAAATGACTAGATGTCACCTAACAACAACCAAACAAATGACTAATGACAGCTGGGGAGCCCTTAGGTGGCACAAATGATCTGCGCCCCACTGCTCAAGGTCACTAGTCTGAACCTTTCTAGGGACACCACAGAAGGAAGTCCCAGTGATGGGCTTCTGTTAAGATTACAGCCAAGACAACCCTATGGAGAAGTTCTACTCTGTAACTCGGGACCCCGTGAATCAGAGTCGGATATCACTAACGGGTTTAATGAGAGTTTAACCGTCAGGGTTCACAACCCTAAATAAAAGAAGTGAAGCCCTAATGGTGGAATTTCCAGCACCAGCCTAGAGCACAGCAGTGAATTCCATCCTCTGAGGGAATGATGTTGGGGGCATTTGGGTTCTTGATGCCAACTGGTAGCATTAGTAATTGTTTACCCTGAATCCCACAGAAAGGGGGTGCAGAGCCACGACGGTGAGGCTCCTCTAGGGTTTGGCTTCTGCTCCTCAACTCTCAGGAACCACAACCCTTCAACACTGAGCCTGGAGGCTAGACAGCCATTCCGGAAACGTTGGCGGGTTAGAGGGTGTCTCGCTATGGCTTCCGGACCAGAAGTCTCACTCAGCAGGAACCTGGAAGGTCACACAGGTGGAGAGGAAACAGGAAGAGATGGCTCTGCAAAACAGTCCTGGTACCACTTCTGTGCCTTTTATGTAAGTGAGATGCCACTCAATTCTTCTTGAAAGAAGGCACATGTGTATACTGCCACTGAACCACCTGTTCTAAGCCACTACGATTTCTCCTCTGGTTGCTGGCACGAGCCTCCACAAGCTCCTTTTAGTTGGTTCTCAGCAGAGAAGACAAAGAGATCGTATTCAGCCTTGCTGGCTCACGTAGCTTTCTGCTGCAGCACTTTCAAAGATCTCTCATCTCAAGTAGGTCAAAGGCACAGGAGGTCGCACTTCATTGACCTGTCACCTCCCACTCACATGTCTTGTACTACTCCTTCTCTGACCTCATCCCCTAACACACTTTCCCTCTAGTGTTCCTGGAACCTTCCAGGTCCCCTTCTGCCTCAGGGCCTTTGCACTTGCTGCCCCCCAACCCCGCCTGGAATTCTCTTGTCTACATAGTTCACTCTGTCAGGCCTTTGCTTTTCCGTTTTAATGCCCCCTTATCAGAGAGCGTTTCCTTGATCACCCTATTTATAAGAGTGCCTCGTCCCATTCTTCAGCACCCACTTTATTTTTCTCCATAGTCTTTTTATTTTTTTTTTAAACCATCAAACATGTAAACTATTCACATGTCTGTTTCTGGTGTCTTGCCCCTCACATCTCTCTACGTAAACTAGCAAAGGCAGAAATTTTGTTCTGTTTTCGTCATGTCTACAGCCCTAACTCCAAAGAAGGCAAAGAAGTGTGGTGCCCAGCATGTACTGAAATATTTGTGGACTGTCTGAAGGCCTCTGGAAGGGCTGACTGGTTGCTTCATCTACAGCAGGGCCCAGCCTCCCTGGTCTACTTATGACAAACATGCACTATGGAGCTCTCACTCCTGGGTGGGGGCCTGTTGGACCCTGGGAAAGCAGCCTGTGGTTTTTAAGACTTGTCCAAACTGAATTCCAAAGGGACCAGTCACGCTGGAGGTATCAGGTCATTGCCCCAAGTTGCTTCTAAAAGACCACTTACCCAGTGACCTGCAGCAGCTGGTCAGCAGAGCCTGGAGAGCCTACAATGCTCTGACCACACTTATTTTTTCCTTTCTGGGATTATCTTGTTTTAAAGAAAATAATACTGTGTTTTTGATGAAGGGTTTTATAGCAGTTGACAATTTCCATTCAGCAGTTACTCCACTAATTGTTTGGTGGACTTTGTTACATTCTCCACAATACGAGAACATTCGTATTCTTTCCCCTTCATCTAGCTTTCCAGCCTGCTGACATTCTCATCTTTGTTTCAGAGGAATTGCTGACAGCTTAGTCTCCTCTAGGTGATTTTTCAAATGAGCACAGGACTCATGGGCAGAAGGCATTATTTTTTTAAGCCTATTTGTGGATTGAGCTACAAGGTGACCTTGGGTTAGTTTGGGTTTGGATTTGAAGAGTATTTCAGTGTGACCACGATTTGAAACAGAAACCTTATAAAAAGAAACCCACTATTGTCCAGTCAATTCTGACTCATAGTAATCCTGTAGGTCAGTGAAGAACTGCCCTATAGAGTTTCCAAGGAGTGCCTGGCGGATTCAAGCTGCCAACCTTTTAGGCAGCAACCATAGCCCTTCAATGCTATCCCACCAGGGTTTCCTTATACCCAGAAGGGGTCATGAGGGCCCCTTGACTCAAGCTCGCAGCAGTGGAAGTAACAGCAGCAACAATAATCACTGTTAGGAAAACCAAAATATGGTTGTTTTCGAGTGACTCCAGCTCATGGCAACTCCATGTGTGTTGGAGTGTAGCTGTGCGCCATACAGTTTTCAATGGCTGAGTTATTTTTGGAAGTAGATTGCCAAGACTTTCTTCTGAGACACATCTGGGTGAATTCAAACTGCCCAACTTTCAGGTAAGGGCCAAGCCTGTTATCAGTATGTACCACCCAGGGCCACCCGCCTGCTAACAGTCGGTTAACAGGACTGTCTAAATAAGGGGCAGGGCAAATGCCTGCAGGAGCCATGCTATCAACCTGTGTAGATTCAACACAAAGTTGTGAATCAAGTCGGTTGTGAACCAACAAATCCCAGTAAATCCTAGAATTTATGTTGCCTTGTAAACAGGCCAAAGGACCTGTGGCAAAAATGGCCTCTAGGCTGCTAGTTTGCAATTTGCAAGGCAGCCAAGTATTCGGGGGTTCATAGGTTTCTTCCTATCAGGGACTCCAGGCAACTCCTCAGCAACCAATCACTATTTACATGTGTAGTACCAACAAAACAAAGCAAAACACCCGCAAACTGTTGTGTGGAGTTCCTTCTGATTCATAGAGACCCTATGAACAGAGTAGAACTTCCCCCATAGGGTTTCTAAGTAGACGAAAATTGCCAACTTTTTGGTTAGCAACCAACTCCTTAATAAAGGCCCCACTGGGCCTCCCTGTGTGAATGGTAGTGCCAAGGAAACAAAGGCCTAAAAACATGTTCTTTTTATGCAAGGTATAAATATATGAAGAATGGACAAAGCATCTGTCCTCAAAAAGCTTACAGCCTAGTCCAAGAAAAGTGGCAAATGCAAGAGAAAGCATTAGAGCCTCAGTCCCCTCTGGGGCCACGCAGCCTGGGCTCTGTCAAGGCTGTAGGAGGTGTGAATGGGGTGGCTGTGGCAGCCACTTTCCTAATTTGAAATGTGAGTCTTGCTCAGGTGAGACACCCGTGGTGGGAAAGAGAAGAGCCCTTCTCGCATGTAAAAAGCACACTCTTCCTGTGATCCATGACCTTTCTCACGTGTTTATTCAGAAGGATCATGTGTTATTATTACTGAGCATTCTGCAAACCGACGTGCCCGGTGCTATCCTTGGGATTTAAAACATGACTCGTCCAAGTGAGAGAATGGCGTCTCTCAGGGAAGAGAAGCCCTGTCCGTGGGCAGCGGTCTTCAGTGTGCTGTCGGCCTTTCTCTGCAGTTCTCCCACCTGCCTCTGACCTGTGGGACATTTGCAAGCCAGGATTGCTCTCAGAGCAACACTGTTGGGTGTTAATGGAAGCGTGGTGGCACTATGGCATTTTTGTGGGGCTTGGGGGAGGCACTCCTCTGCCACAGCATCCCACTCATTCCATAGGTCACTGCTAGTACTTTGCCTTAAATAAACAAACTAGCATATATATACATACAGATATATATATATATATACACACACACACTGTCATGGATTGAATAAAGTCCCCTGAAAAATGTGTGTAGCAAGCTGGCTGGACTGCGATTACCGGTGTTGTGTGATGGTCATTTTGTGATTGTAATTTGTGTTAAAGAGAATTAGGGTGGGATGGCAACACCCTGACCTAGGTTACTTCCCTGATCCAATTTGAAGGGAGTTTCCCGGGGGTGTCGCCTGCATTGTCTTCTATCGTACAAAAGATAAAAGGGAAGCCTGTGGAGAGTTGAGGGCCTCAGACCACTGGGAAAAGAAGGTCCCTGCACTTGAGAAGCTCCCAGTCTAGAGAAAGACTGATGGATGACAAGGATCTTCTTCCAGAGCCAACAGAGAAAACCTTCCCCTGGAGCCAACATCCTGAATTTGAACTTTGAAGATTACTTTTGTGTGAGATAATCAATTTCTCTTTGTTAAAGCCATCCAGTCATGGTATTTCTATTCTAGTAGCAGCATAAGACTAAGATACACACTCAAGTTCATGGTAGCATAATTCACAGAGCAAAAAGATGGACACAACCTAAGTGCTCAACAGAAAATGAAGAAGCCAAGTCTGGTACAGACAATGGAATGTTATACAACAATCCAGAACAATGATGAACCCGTGAAACTTCTCACAACATAGATGAATCTGGAGGGCGTCATACTGTGTGAAATAAGTCAATCACAGAAGGGTAAATACTGTATGAGATCACTACAAAAGGTTTACACACACAAACTAATTTAGAAAATAGTATTGGAGTCATTTGAATGTGACCTAGCTGGAACTTGGCCCACAAGGACTTACAAGACCATGTCATCTGGGCCCTGAGATAAAGACAGTAGATGGGACAACCTTGAAAAATACCTTTTAGGAAACCTTTCACAGAAGTCAGAACACAAAAGACTTTCCACCCTGTTTCTATTAGCATTTAGTGTATAGAAATTAGTTAGACCAATGAAGACCCTCCGGACAGTGATTGCTGAAAGCTGTACCGGTGAGTGTTGGGAAGATTCAAAACCTTGGATCACAATTTCTAGCCAATCTGTGAAAAGCTGAAGCTTTCAAAGGTTTTGCCCATTTGGGATGTTAACATACACTGATGGTTCTGTGGTAGTCCTTAGACTTGGAGAGATGTGGCTTCTGTGTGTTTCCCCACTTCTATCCATTCTGCAGGGTCCTTGGGTTCAGGCAGACGTTAGGTCTGGCAGCGTGCTTGTCTGCTTCCCACTTTTGACCTTTTGAATATATATATATATGCCAAAGAAACTTATTTTTTGCTGTACTAAACTTCGTGATGATTTTTTTTCCCCTACAACAGTTCGTGGTGTAGTAGTCAGGAGACATGCGCTACAGGGTGGGAGCTGGAGAAGTAGAGTCCCGTCTTCTGGACGCACTTGTTCTCCCTCAATGCCCCCTTAACACCAACAGGATGAGTGATTTTGGGAAACAAGCCTTTGCTTATTCTTCTCTGTTCTCTTTCTCATATTTTCTTAAGGTCTGCTTGGCATATTTGTTTGAAAAACCAGTTGGTTAAGGAGAATATTTCTTAGACTTTTGCTTGATCGTTGGCTTTAAGGGTGACATTTAGTAGCTCTTTTGGTGACCTGTAGTGTAGGTCTGCATTCAGGCATCTGAAACATTTAAGAGGTAATTCTATTTCAAAGAGCTCTGGATCACCATAAGCCATAAAACTCGGAAAGTAATGTTCTGCTTTGTCATATTTTCAGGAAGAGGTAGCAGCTCCTGACCTGGGTTACAAAATTCTCAGGGGGAGGTGGCAGGTCCTGACCTGTGTTATGAAACTCTCGGAAGGAGGTGGCAAGTCCTGACCTGTGTCACAAAACTCTCAGAGGGAGGTTGGCAGCTCCTGACCTGTGTCACAAAACTCAGATCTTGACCTGTGTTATGAAATTTAAGAGAGAAATAGTAGTTCCTTACCTTTTTTTATGATAGTTTCACAATGAGAGATCACGACGTTAAAATTCATCAGTAGCTTCAAAGTACTTTTCAACTGGAAGAACTAGTATATTTAAGGTCTAAAATAAGAGACTAGGTCTGTAGTCATCAGAATGAATTAAATTCAAATAGAAGGAAGTTAAATGCTTAAACCTTAGAGGTTTTGACAGATGAGCCTGGATTTCCCCTTACTACTGAGGTGATGATTTGGGGTCCATATTTAAAACACTATAAATTGAATACACTAGAAGTAATTTGGAATTCCAGGGACCACTTTGTGAAAATGGTCACTGATTTGTGTTGTCCTTTCTTTCCTCTTTAGGGAAATTTCCTGATACTCAGATTTTTGTCAAAAGGTCTAACATGCCTCCATCTGGTGGTCCAACAGACTGGATGGTCCCCAGAAGACATGGCCCCCAGACTCTGTGTTAGCCTAGAATCGGAACTACTCCCAAAGCCAACTCTTCAGACAAAGATTGGACTGGGCAGAAAGACATAAGATAGTAACGGCTACGAGTGTGCTTCTTGGGTTAAGCAGAGAGATGAGACTACTGGACAGCTCTTGTCCAGAGATGAGAGGGCGGAGGGGGACAGGCACTAGTTGAATACACAGGAAATACAGGGTAGAAAGGAGGAGCATGCAGCCACGGTGTGGGGAGAGCAGTTAGAATCACATGGCAATGCATGGGTAAGTTTTTCTATGACAAATGGACTTGGATTGTAAACTGTCACTGAAAACACAAAGTATTAAAAAGAAGAAAATGATTTCTCCATTTGAGGCTCTGGCAAGTTCATAAGTTTTATCTAGGACCTGTTTTTTCCTTTAACTTGAATTGATCTTGCCAAAAATTGCCATATACACTTTAAGACTAGGATCCCTATATCCTTGTTTTTGTGTGGCATTGTTCAGTGAGTTCATGTGATCTTTCTGTCTCCTTTTGTTCTTTCCCTTTACCATTTTGGAACTCTTTTACTTTAAGATGAAACTACCCTTTTTCCTTAAGCAACATGTTTCATACAATATCTACATTTCTGTGTGGTACTAAGTTGGTGGCTATGGCTGAGAATTGTTGGGTTTTGTAGGGTTGTCTTAGAACCTCAGTACTTTCTTTATTCAAGAAAAACTATGTCTTGTATCTGTCTTATGATTAAGACTTATAGTAGCTACTTAGAGAAATTTTAGTATAAAGTGATCCATTAGAAAAGTACACTATCTTCATATTTTGTCAACCTTAAAAGCAAAAAGCTTTCTATGTAACTAGATATGAGCTAGATATTGTATGAAACATGTTGCTTAAGGAAAAAGGGTAGTTTCATCTTAAAGTAAAAGAGTTCCAAAATGGTAAAGGGAAAGAAGTTATCTTTTGTGTTTCAAAATGCCTAAGTGAAACATTGTGTAAATAATTTAGAGTGACCTAATGTTGTTTCCTGCCTTGTGTTAAAAAAAAATACAGACAGAGCAGGTATCAGGTGGTTCTAGTTCCCAGTCTCTCAGGTCATGTAGCTCCAGGGAAGCTTTCAATGGGGACCTTGTAAAACAAAATACCTCATAGCCTCCCTATAGGACAGGGTAGAACTGTTCCATAGAGTTTCCAAGGAGTGCCTGGCATATTCTAACTTCCAGCCTTTGGGTTCGCCGACATAGTATTTAACCACTACACCACCAGGGTTTCCTTTAAAACAAAAAGGAAACAATTACTGCTTTGCTGTAGTTATCAGAAATTATGAAAGAACTGTAAATAAGTTACAGGGGAATTTTGAGATTCATCTGAAATGGCCTGGAAAAATGTTTCCATTAGTAGACAGAGACTTAAGGTTGTATCCATACTTATAAATTAGTCAACTGAGCAGAAACTTTGAGAGTTTCAAAGCTGGTTGGTAAAATCTTTTAGGGCTAAATTTGGATTGCGAAAATATAAGAAATAGTAAAAGTTGAATGAAAACTTGAAACGTTTAAGGCAAATTTTATTTCAATTACATTTATACATTATGGTATACAGGCTTTCAGTAATTTCTGAGACATTTTGGGTAACTTACTGATGTTAAATTGAGTTCATATGTCATAGTTAAAGTCATACACTTTTACTTTTCGTGTCACAAAAGAATTTATATACATATATATATTTATTATCCTGGTGGCATGGTGGTTAAGTCTTATGGCTGCTAACCAAAAGGCTGGCAGTTCAGATCCACTAGATACTCCTTGAAAATTCTACAGGGCAGTTCTAATCTGACCTACAGGGTTGCTGTGAGTTGGAATTGACTCCATGGCAATGTGTTGGGTTATACAGATCTGGTTCTGCTAATGAGTGTGGAATTGACTCAACAGCAGTGGGCTTGGTTTTGTGTTTTTAATGTGTTCATTTTGGCTATTTAAAGAGATATACTGTAAGAGATGCCAACAGACACCATTTAAGAGGTATATTGGAAAAAAAAATTGAGATCTTCATGAGTTTTATCTACTTGACTGAAGTTTAATGGTTCAACGTATGAGATTTCTAGCAGCTTTAATGTTACACAACATATAAGATAAAGAATTGAATTTTTCCCTGTTAAAATAACAAAATTTTCTTTCATTTCTGAATTGAAGAGCTAACTTAACTCTTTATGCAATCTACCTCAGAGGCGAAGGTTTGCCCCGTCATTAGGACAAGATTTCTGAGCTGAAAACAAGGCTGCAGGCTTTTAAGAAAGGGGGCGGTGGGGCAGCTAAGGGTTTTAAGATCTTTGGTTAAATAAATTATTATTTCTTGATAATAACTCAATAAACTTCTCACATAGTAAACTATGATGAACTTCTTACAACTCTGAAACTTCATAGACTGCCACAAGAATTTTTATAAAGAAGAAGTGCTAACAGTGCTTATGTAATAAATTACGTAGGACATGTTAAAATCAAGAGAAACACCTGATGCTCTTTGGGTTAAAATTTATGTATTTCTGATCCGACTCGACAGCACTTGGCTTGGCTTATGATGTTGCCTAATATTAGACAACAAATACACAACATTATGTCGTAATTGTAGTATTACTTAATTGCTAACTCGGTTGCAACATTATTTTTTTTAAAAATCAAGCATCAAAGCCAATTCTTTGGTTGGAAAATTCAAATTGTCTTCCTGTGGATTTTTTTTTTTTTTTAAATTACTATTCAGGCATTTAGAGACTTGATAGTATTGGTATATATATTCTTGGTATATTCTGACTATGTGGTAGTATGTCTTAAGATTGCATTGTATTATATCTAAAGTTCTTTAAAATATGGTTATATTTAGAAATGTCATTGTTTAAATTTTTTTAAAACTGATTTTATTTGGCCTTTATGTTATACTTGGAATGAATTTCAGGTCTTTCACTACTGAATATTTTTATAAGTTAATTGTGGCCATATTAAGTTTTGTCATCTGTAAATAAGTGTTTAGTTTTCTGATTTGTTGAGAATATCTGATCAGAATAGCACAACAAAGATGGACTTTACTGAATTTATGAGAAAAACTGACTAGACTTGATTTCTAGAACTCTTACACAAAATCTGATGCATTTGTAGACTGCAGCTGATTCAGAATCATATAGAACAGAAAATAACTACATCAGACTCAGTAAACTAAAGGATACGGGAATTTTGTGGGCCTTGAAAGGTCCTACTTTCTAGATAATGATTTAACTAATGGGTTTAGATATTGTAACTCTCAAATTAGAAATGCACGGTGGTAAACTTCTAGCAAAGCTGAAAATATCATAACCAGAGGAGCTTCTGAAGTTTGAGCTAGGATTTTGCAAAACAGTGTTGCTGCAAACCTAAGTGGAGTTAGGGCCACCTTCCACAAACAGCCAATCCTTGAGACAAGGGTGAGACGAGAAGCCAAAGGTTTTATTGTATACAAGTACTTGAAGAGACAGAAGAGATGGATTCCTCCAAAGTCTGGCTCCCTGAAACAGAGACTAGCTGGACGTTTTATAGAAAAAAAGGGAGAAGAGTTTATGAGTCCTTGGAATTTGTAGAATGTTAGTTCTTCTTTAAGTGATCGCAGAGATCGTGTCCCAGATATGTTGATATCTTAACTGGTACTTGGGGCCTGGAGGTGGTCTGGCCAGGTAATGCAAGTTCCTGGTCATAGGCAAATTCCTTTGTGTTTCTTTCGTGGTTTTCAATTATTATCACTTGTTTTTCCACAGTTCTAAAGACAGCATAGATTAGGGTTTGCTTTGAGAGAAGCTAAGGGGAACAATGGACTTAAGCTTGGGAGCACGTGCTAAGACCAAACGGTGCAGGGTATCTTCAAGATGAGGCTGTTTATGTTACTCTGCCTGGTTCAATAGAATAGCATTAGATTTATCATTAGTTCTATCAAGAAACAGTTTATGCCTTAACTGATAAACGCTGCTGTATTTATGTTAACATGCAAACAGGCTTTATAGAATGCAGCTGCTTCTCAAGCATGTAAAAAGCAGTTACCACTGCTGGTTATGTGTAGACAAACACCTTGTGAGATTTGTTGCCTTGTTCCAAGGCCTTAGGGTCATGGTTTCCTTGATTATTTCAGACAGCTGGCCCCATATTACCACTGGCGTCTCTCTTCTACTTCCTAGTTTGCGCTATGTCACCTGGGATCTAAAAACCCAGACGGTGTTCAATTATCATCACTGGATGTTTTTGATCAAAGATGCTATAGCAAGCTCATGCTGCAAAGAAGAAAACCACAAAAGATTTCTAACTGTCCTGGAATCTGGATTTCTGGTGTTCATAGACGGGACCGATACAGACTACTGCGTTTGGGTGTCTTTTTCAACTCTGAGGAAAGAAGAAAGAATGGTTCCTGAAGCCACTTTGAGTCAAACAATGGTCCAGATAAACTAGTAAGACAGGTTTCCTCGGGTCACTTGTGCGTTTTTTATTTGTTTATTCTTTTAAAGCATTAAGTCTGTTTTGTGAAAGTGACTCCAAAGGTCAGACTGAGAACTATGTTTAAGATAAATCAGTAAATAGTTTAATCAGCCTTCAAGACGTTGTTGTAGGACATACTCGTCTAATGTTTGTAATGAAACTTGCACCCTCTGGCTATACAAAAAACTATACATCCTAAGCCAGGTTCTCGGAAAGAAGAAACCTCCTGGCTCAGACCTCATTTTGTCTTAGATTCCACTTCTGCTTCTGAGACAGTGACCAATGACATTAATGGGTGTCATCGATTGAATTATGTCCCCCCAAAAATGTAAGTGTTGATTTGAATTGGTTTGGCGTTCCAACATGGTGCCCTTCCTCCCATGTGTTGTGAATCCTGTGATACTGATGATGATGAATGGTTTGCAGTTGTGTTAGTGAGGCGGACCCAAGCTACAAGCTTGTGGAATATAAGGGAGAGAAGTGAGCAGAGGAAGTGGGGAACCTCATACCACCGAGAGAGAAGCATCGAGAGCGGAGCACGTCCTTCGGACCTGAGGTTCCTGTGCCGAGATGCTCTCACTGGATGTGGACTTAGCCTACCGGACTGTGATAAATTCTCCTACTGAATGGACTTACAATTTGTAAATGGATTTGTGGCTTACTGGACTGAGACAATAAAAGCTTCTCTACATGAAACCTTCCACTCGTGGTATTTTCCATTAGGGCAGTACCAGGTGACTGAGACACTGGGCAAACCAAGGAGGGCAGCTGGTTCTCAGGTTAACTGGGGCTTCCAACAGGAGAGATCCATCCTCTATTGTCTTGCCCCTCATGAGCTCTCTAATGAAAATCTGTTTATCACATGTATGTTTTTCCATATGTTCTGTTTTCTAGATAAACTTTGAGTGTCTTCTATGGATACTTTTCGTGTGGTAGATCCAACTATATTAATTTGGATGATCCTTTTTCAGTTGACAGTTTGTGTAGGCAATCTCTGATTCCTGGTGAATCAGTAGCCAATGCGCTTTGGGAACGTTAGGATTACCTCTAGTTACTCAGTAATAATGCTAGTAAATACTGGAAAGTAGTATTAAATTGTTCCACATTGTAAACTGAGAGAAGTGTCATTGTTCCCACACTCAGGGTGTATCCATAATTCTTACTTATGGTACAGTTGAATTGGAGAAATCATTAAGAAATTTATCAATCACAGTGGGACAAATAGCAAAGGAAATTGCTAATAGAATTAAAGCAGTGATCTGACCTCATAAACGAAACTGAGATAACAGAATAGCCTTAATTTTTTTTTTTTATTAGTCCAAAAAGATAGTCTGTGCTGTATACAAGCAACACGTAGAACTGGACCACAGGCTACTTGGTTCCACACTGCAACACCCTTACAAACACTAGATTTATTTGGTTTGGTGGCATCAGGAATAAGTACATGGGCTAGATCACTCCTGCAAGGGGTAGTAGTATTCTTAGTCTGCATCCTGGTAGGACTAGGGAAAATAAAACTCATCTTCCGTGGTCTTAGGTACCTAAAAGGCAAGAGAAGGCCTTGGGCTAAAAATTGATGTACATTGGGTTTGCTCACTTCACATCAACCTGACTTAGGATCCTGGTAAAGAACCAGATAGTGTGCAGTGGAAAACCAACACTGTGAGTTTAAAGATCCTGTATGATCACCATCTAGGAGTTCAACTAAGCCCATCCATTGATTGTCAATGTGTTACATCTGATTAAGATAATAGATATCGCAATCTTGGAAAATGTCTTTTAGGGAGTCCTTCCTGTAAGCCAGAACACCACAAAAGACTTTTGACTCCTTTTCTATTAGCATTTAGTGAATAGAAATTTGTTGGACCAATGAAGACCCTTCTGAACCCTGGTGGCATAGTGGTTAAGTGCTACAGCCACTAACCAGAAGATCCTCCAGATGCTCCTTGAAACTTTATAGGACAGTTCCACTCGTGTCCTATATGGTCCTTATGAGTCAGAATGGATTCAACAGTAGTGGGTTTGGGGTAGACTGCACAAGTTGTACCAATGGTTGTTAAGAAAGACTATCCAAAATGTAGGACCACAGCTTGTAGCCAATCTGTGAAAAGTTGAAGCTTCCAACAGTTTTGCCGCATTATGATGTTAATATATACTGACAGTGCAACAGTGTTTCTTGGGCTTGGGCGGATATGACTCTAGAAGCATGCTTGCCCACTTCCCACTTTGCCCTTTTGAATAGACACCAAACAAAAGTACTATCTTTTTGTTTTGCTAAACTTTGTGATCTTTTTCCTCTACAACAAAACATACAATGGAAACAGTTACTGTTAAGTCAGTTCTGACTCATGACAGCCCCACGTGTATCAGCAGAACTGTACTCAGTAAGCTTTTCAATGGCTGGTTTTTCAGAAGTTGATTGCCAGGCCTTTCTTCCAGGGTACCTCTGGCAGAGCTCAGGCTGTCAACCTTTCAGTTAGCAGCCAAGCACTGGCTGTTTGTACCACCCAGGGCTACTTTCAAATGAGAACTATGACTGCTCGGCAAAGGGTGTCAGCATGAGATGGATTTCAGTACAAAGCAGTCTGTCAGTGATGTCGGGTTGGGCTGGGTTGGGTTTGACAGCCACAGGGACACAATGTGAAGAATCTTCTGTGACAAGTTCTACTCATCCCCTCCCATCTCCACCCAAATGAGTCAGATTCATGCCAAATGATTAGTCCACCTGCAGTAAGATCACTAAAGGTCACACACATATTTGGGTTCCAGAGACTCACACAAAGAAGAGTCCCAAGTGGTACCTTCCTAATTCAGGGTGAGGCAGGTCACCAATTATCTAACTCACTTTACAGCTGGGACCTGCCAATGGTGGGACAGCAGCAGTCACCCCTGAAAGGGAGACACACTTAGGTCAACAGGTACCCTGGAAGGGCTGCTCCGTCATGTTTTCCTAGGCCCACCTAACGCCTTCATGAGCCAGGAGGAGCTGGAATTACGCTTATAATCTTTGATGAGCCCTTAGCCTGAGGACACACAGCTGCAGTACCTTCCCACATGTGATCTGTATCGGTTTTCAGCGGCTCTGCATCCAACGGGTGCTTACTGCATTGATAGGAAGAGACCTTCCCAAGTGGCCACTTGCCTGAATATTCCAGTTGTCTTAACAGCTGTCATCCTACTCTTGAGAAAGGTGAAGGAAAAGAAGCCAGGCTGTGGATTGGGGGCAGGGAAGGCCAAGGGGGGTGATCAAAGAGCCTGGCCCCAGTCCTTGTCCTGCCTTTCTACCACCTTAGCTAGGGACTTTGATCCAATCACGTGTAGGTAGGGCATCAGCTTCCCAAACTGGTACATGAGGGCACTGGTCTTCATACCCTCATCCCTTCCGGCTCTAAATGTTGATTCTAAAGATCTCAAGTTTGAAAGGACTTTAAAGATAAAACAGTGCAATCCTCCAATTTGCAGAAGGGAGCATAGAAGGGTTGAACGCTCACTGCTAATTAGTGTGTGAGCACCATGGTGATGTATGTAACTTGTTTTTGTGCGTCTGGGTGGTAGGTCTGGGTGGCAGTCTTGGGTGGTATGAGGGGTGGGCCTGGGTAGCATGGTGTGGGGAGGCATACAGGGATGAGTGGGAGGTAGAGGACACTGGTGTGGGATGTGTATATAGGGAAGACGTGAGGGAGTGTGGGGTATTGTAATGATGTGTAGGGGCTATAGGGAGTGTGGCTGTTGACAGGGGTGGTGATGCCGAGCAGTATAGGGGTGTGATGTGGGGGGTGTTGTATGTGAGGAGTACAGGTGTTGTGTGGGGTAGCATAGAGGATCTTGTTTGCTGGGGTGGAGGTGTTGTGTGTGGAGTGACATGGGATGGAATGCAGGCGTGTGTGCACACGTGTGTGTGCACATGTGTGTAGGGAGGAGGGTCAAGAAGGGAAGAGGCTCGGGGAGAGTGCCTCTTTCCTTTCACAGATCACTCCAGAGATTTTCTTGACTTCACAGGTGGAACTGAAGATAAATGGATTAGCCAGGTGAATAAATCTGTCTTAGAAACTTTCTGAAAAATCAATTTAAGAAAGAAGATTTGAGAAAATGAAATATGATCAACTGTGTCAGATAGCATGAACCAATTGATGGCTGCAAGTCGGTAAACAGAGTCTGTCATAGTGCTGCTAGTACCCTGGCTGGTGACAGTTGGCTTGGTGATTGGACTGTGGTATGAGGCCAGGCTAAAAAGAAAGGCATTACAAATGAGGTTTCTTCAAGTGAAAATTAATTTATTTACTGACCAACAAAGACCAAAGTAGTTTCAGGATTCCAAGGATGGCGAGACCTCTTAAAATTATCTGCACTTTTCATCCCCTCCTGATATTAGACATGGAAGCTACATTGAAACGAAAAAGAAACCGGAGTCTCCACCCCCACATGTGGTACTCCAAGCACAAGGCAGCTGGCCTAATGTCCAGAGAAGTGTGGCTTCCCCAGTGTGAGACGACTTCACCAGCGAGGTGAGGGAGGGCCTGTAGGCCAGGTCCCACACCCTGCTATGTAGAACCAGTGTATGCACATATGACAAAAGAGACAAACATGGATTGAACATATGACCCAGCAGCCCTCTCCTAGGTATGTACCCAGAAGTGAAAGCAGGAACACCAGCAGAAATGTGTACACCCGTGTTCACTGGAACACTTTTTCACAACAGCCATACAGTGGAAATAACCAAAATGTCTGCCCCAGATTGAACTACATCTCCCTCCAAAATGTGTGTCAACGTGGCTAGGCCATGATTGCCAGTACTGTGTGGTTGTTCTCCCTTCTGTGATTGGATATGATTATGCTGTATGCTGTAAATCTCACCTCTATGGTGATGTTAATGAGGCGGGATTAAAGGCAGTTATGCGAATGAGGCAGGACTCAATCTATAGGATTAGGTTGTATCTAGAGTTAATTTCTTTTGAGATACAAAGGTGAGCAGAGGAGAGAGGGACCTTGTACTACCCAAAAAAGAAGAACCAGGAAAACAAGTACCTCCTTTGGACTCAAGGTTTCTATACTGAGAAACTACTAGACCCAAAGGAAGGTTGATGACAAGGACCTTTCCCCAGAACTGAGACAGAAAGACTTCCACTGGAGCTAGCATCCTGAATTTAGGCTTTGAACCTCCTAGACTATGAGAGAATAAAATTCTCTTTGTTAAAGTAATACACCTGTGGTATTTCTAGTATAACAATACTACATAACTAAGCCCATATCTATCAAGAGATGAATGGATAAGCAAAATGTGATACCTACATGCAATGGGATGTTACTCAGTCATAAAGAGAAATCAAGTCTTGATATGTGCCACAACACGCAAAATTACAAGTGCCTCAGGTCACTATGACGGCTACAAAAGGTGGAAACAACTTAGAAGTCCCTTGGTGATACTGGTTAAGCAAATTACAGTGTATCTATAAAATAAAATACTACAGGAAGAAAAGGGAATGAGCTTTGAAGTTCGCTTCCCACACAGGAGACAAGGACACTCCATCTGCACAGGAAAGACAAGAAGGCAGGAGGGGGCAGCAGAACTGCAAGAGGGGAAACAGGGACACTGGCATGGGCAAAGGGCGAGTGTTGACTCTTTGTGGGGTTGGCAACCATATCACAAACAGTGAGAAACTGATTTTCACCTCAAGTACAACAAAACAAAAACCATTCCTACCCTGCCCAAATTCTTTTAAAGTGGTTAAGTACTATGTTTGGTAACCAAAAGTCAGCAGTTCAAATCTGCCAGGTGCTCTTTGGAAACTCTATGGGCAGTTCCACTCCGTTCTATAGGGTCTCTATGAGTCAGAATCAACTCAATAGTAGTGGGTTGTCTTTTTTTTTTTAAACAGATATGCAAACACAGCCTAAGTGAGTTGCTCAAAGCACAGCAGGTCAACGCCTACATCCCATGATGTCGCTGTTGTGGTTCAAAACCCTTTACGGCTTCCCACTTTGGAGTAAAATTTAAAATCTATGCCATGTGCCATAAGGCCCTTCATAACCCTCCCACAATCACACACACAGCTCTGGCCTCCTCTCCTCTTATCCCCTAACTCATAGTTCCTCCTTGTTCTTTCTCTAACATGCCAACCACAGGGCCTTTGCACTTGCTGTTCCCTCCACCTAGGTATTTCTTCCTTCAGCCATCACCTTCTCCCTGAAGTCTTCCTTGGCCACTCTGTCTACAATTGTAACTCTCTGTCCCTCTCTCCCAACCTTCTGAAACATCTGCTGTTTCATGCTTTTATGTAGCCTTTCTCAGCATCTAAAAAATCATTCAGTATTAATTGTTCATTTTGTGTTTTATCTGTCTCTCCTATTTGAATATCAGGTCTATGGGGACAAGGTGTTTTGTCTTGCTCATGGCTAGGTCCCTAGCATCTAGAGCAGTACCTGGTTCGTACTGGGTGATCAATAAAGATTTATTGCATGATCATCCACTTGGTTGGCTCTCCAGGCAGTGGCTCTCAACTTCTTTGTCTTCAGGAACTCTCAAGTGGCTCCTTTGAGGCGCTTACACTGCAGCCGTGCTGACCACATTGTTCACTCCTATCTCACCTGGAGCACAGAGTCACCCTTCACGGCCTGACCATATCGGCAGGTACTATCTTGTATTTTCCTGATAACTGCTGTTTGTTTGGTACTGTTATTGTGGTTATCCCAGAGTACAGGGCCAGAAGTTCAAGTACCTAAAGAGGCCCAACAAGGCACAGGAATGAAAGACATGGGCCAGGCCAGGGTGGAGTTGAGGTACTGGCCCTGCTTAAAAAGCAACAATGCCTTAGCTCTAGTCTGCTGGTACCAGACAAAGACATGGTTTAATTATGTCAGCTCATCTGGTTTTTCAAAAGAAATTGGAAATCTGTTTTGTTTTTTTAAACAGGAGACCTCCTAACATTTAAAAGTAGAACTAAAAAATGCTCAGACATAAAAGTTTGAATTTTAATAAAACACATTCTGAGGGTCCCTGGCTTCGGACTTCTGCATAAGCCCAGTATCTTGACCTTGCAGAAAACTGCACCCCACCAAACAGAACAGAGGTCTCTAGACAGATTCTTTCAGCAGCTGTAATGCAGAGGGAAAAATGGTTTAATTTCCCCTAGTTTTCTAAGAAGGTTGGAGTCTGGTACTTGAAGAATCTTTTGTTAACTGAATTCAGTATCATCATTCCTCTGTGGTCTTCAATGGCCTTTTAAAATAGTAAAGAGTGTATGTAAGTATGGATGCTTAAAGAAACTGATACTGAGCCCCAAAGGAGCAAAATTAGAACTCTGAAAGGTGGGTTAGAAGGGTAGAAGAAGAGTTAAGAAAGGCAAGGAAGAGGGGAGACTGAGAAGGAAGTAGGTCAAATGGAGATTTTTATTAAGAATTGTGGGTGTTCAGTGTGGACTTCCTCCTTGAGATTCCCACAAAATATTTAGCAACATATACAAACAACAACAACAACAAAAACAAACTCACTGCCATCAATTCCAACTCACAATGACCCTGCAGAACAGAGTAGAATTGCCCCATAGAGTTTCCAAGGAATGCCAGGGAGATTCAAACTGCTGACCTTTTGATTGGCAGACGAAGCACTTAACCGCTGTGCCAGTAACATAGACCCAGTCGATTCAGTGTTTGTGTCAATGGAATTTAATTTGAGAGAAGCTTTGCTAAAAAATTTTATTTATTTTTATCTGTATCTTTTTTCTGTTTTGTTTTTCTTCATTTCACATCTTCTCACCTCTCTCCTCCAATGGCAGGCTCCCTTAGCACTTTTGGGGGGGGCTCCTGTTTCTCTCTCCTCCCTCTTCTTTTCCATATTCAGCTTAGCTCCACACATCACGACCTCCCTCCTGACTATCTGCACCTTGCACTGAATATTGCAGCTCTGAGCAGCACAGCCACGACCTACTGGAATCTGCCCTGCATTGACCCCTCGCCCACCCTATTCACCCCAGTATGTGCCATAAACAACCCACTCCCAGCCAAACTCCTACCTAGGAAATTAACTCTCAAGAACTATTCACCACAGAAAAACAAAATTACAAACCCAGTGTCTCTCATGAATACAGCTGAGAAACATTCTCCGTAAAATTCTAGCCAGTAGAATTCAGCATCATATCAAAAAAGATAATACATCCATGACCAAGTAGGATTCACATCAGGTATGCAAGGATGGGTCAACATTAGAAAGAAAATCAATCAACACAATCCATAACATATATAAAAGAATTATACAATCATCTCATTCAATGCAGAAACGACATTCAACAAAGTCCAACACCTATTCCTGATAAGAACTCTCAATAAAATAGGTATAGAAGGGAAATTCTTCAACATAATAAAGGGTGTCTGTACAAAACCAACAGTCAACATTCTTCTGAATGGTGAGAGGTTGAAAATATTCCTCTTGAGAGCAAGAATAAGGAGAAGATGCTATTTATTGCTACTCCCTATTTACACTGTGCTGGAAGTCCTAGCTATAGCAATAACACAAGGAAAAGAAATAAAGGCTACCCAAATCAGTAATGAAGAAGTTCAATTGTCCCTATTTGTGGATAGTATGCTGCTATACACAGAAAACACAAAAGACTTCATGAGCAAACTACTGGAACTAATAGAAAGATGCAACAGAGTAACAGGGTACAAGATAAATATGGATTCCATATAATTTTCATGAACAGTTGCCCTCGTGAAGTTCCTATCAAAAGAGGAAACAGCTAGTGGGGGCTGAGCTGGCTCTGACTCATAGTGCCAGGTGGGTCAGAGGAGCAGTGTGTCTCATACGGTTTTCAAGGGCTAATTTCTATTTATTTGTTTATTTATCTATTATTATGACTGAGTGAAAATGTACATTCCCGTATAAATTTGCATGCCCATCTATATGCAGCTCCCACTGTTCTGCCTGCCCAGTGACAGCACAAATTCTTCCTCTCTGCTCCACACGTGTCTTATCCTCCCAACAATCTCTTATCCCCTCCTCTCCACCTACTCCCCTGCCTCCAGTAAGAGGTCAGCAGGATGACATCCTATGGATGCATAGAACCATAAAGTGCACACATGACATGGTCACGCTGTGTCACCAAGTCCAATCCATTCCTGTCTGAAGAGTTGACCTTCATTATAATTTGTGGACAGGGGCAGCATCAGGGCCAGGGGCCATGCTCCCAGGGGAACTCCGAGGCCCCTGGACCATCAATTGTGGTCTTTTAGTGGAGACCTCAGGGTGTACCCCTTTTTATTCTCATGTTGCCAGTGAGACTCAACTTTGTGAGCTACATCACAGCTATCACTTGTTGTGATGGATGGGCACCATCCAGTTCTTCCGGTCACAAGTCGATGTAGTCACTAACTCGTGTGTCTGTTTGTCTTCTGGGTTCTCTTTTCCCCGTGTCGTTTTGGTCCTTGGTGATGATCTGTTCCTGCTGAGTTGGGACCACTTGCTGTACCCTCAGATGGCAGTTTGGCGACTTTTAAGACCCTGGACACCACTCACCAACGTGGGGTGCAGAAGGCTCTCTTGGCAAAACACTAGTTGTGCCACTTGGCCTCGACTTCCCCTGAGAGCATGGTCCCCAGCCCCCCACCACAGCTACTCTGTCCTTTCAATATTGGGTTAAAATGGGAGGAGTAATCATGTTATGTTGAAGTCTCGTTAATATTCATCTTCTTTCTAATGTGTGCTGTCACCGATTTCAGCCAACCAAATTTCTATCAACTATCTGATCTAAACTCTCCCCCCCTTTACCCTCCCTCCCACCCCGTCCTTGCAGCCGTGAAAGAGTCTTTTCTTCTGTGCATAGGTCTGTTTTCGAGTTCTGATCGTGGGGGGTCTCATACAATATTTGCCCTTTATTTTGATGGCACTTGGCTTGGCATTCGTTTATTTTTATTTATTTATTTATCGATCAATCAATTGATGGATTGGTTGATAGTGATTGAGTGAAAGTGTACAATCTGGTTTAAATTCTTATACCCACCTATGTGTAGCTCCTGGTGACAGCACACTTCTCCTTTCTGTTCCATCCAAGTCATAACCTCTTAACAATCTCCTGCCTCCTCTTCTCCACCCTCTCCACTTCCCTCTAGCAAGGGGCCAGTAGGACAACATCCTATAGATGCATAGAACCATAAAGTGCACACATGATATGGTCACTCTGGGTCACCCAGTCCAATCCATTCCTGTCCAAAGAGTTGACTTCAGTAATGATTTATGATCAGGGTCAGCATCAGGTTCAGGGACCATGCTCCCAAGGGAACCCCCAGGCCTTCGGACCATCGATTGTGGTCTTTTAGTGGAGTTCTCAGGGTGCACTCCTTCTTATTCTTGTATTGCCACTGGGGCTCAACTTCGTGAGCCTGATCACGGCTGTCACTGGAGGCAGCCAGGCACCATCTGGTTCTTCTGGTTGCGTATTGATATAGTCACCCATTCACGTGGCTCTTGCTGTCTTCTCTTTCCACCTTCAACGGCTAATTTTTGGAAGTAGATCATCAGGCCTTTCTTCAGAGTCACACCTGGGTCAACTGAAACCTCCAATCTTTTTTTTTTTGGAGAGGAGTGCCTTTTTATCGCACTTTAAGTGAAAGTTTACTATCCAAGTCAATTTGTCATGCAAAAACATCCTTTCACATTTCTATGTAACTCTAGCTGTTCTCCCCACCCTGCGACAGCACAGTCCTTCTTTCCTGCTTGTATTTCATGTGTGTAACCAGTTCCTGTCCCTCTCATCTCTGGACAGCAGCCGCCCCAGTAGCCTCATGTACCCATTTAAGCCAAGAAGCATACTCTTCGCCACTATCATTTCATGTCTTATAGTCCAGCCCAATCTTGGTCTGAAGAGCTGGCTTTGGGAATGGATGAACCTCCCAGCTTCCAGTCAGCATTTGATTCCCCATGCAGTAGCTGCTCTAAGTGGGAAGTCTGTCCCTATCTAAATGCTATTATCCTTGAGACGTGAGTGGGTCCATGGGTCCATCACTGCTAGAATGAGGCAGCCGTTACTGAGCCTGCAAGAGAAAGTCTCAGGTGATACTCCATGCTTCTGAATGCTTGTTTACATTCTACAAAAACAGTGTCCTTTGTGGGGATACCGAAGTGTAACCATCAACACCTTTAAAGCTCATGTAGCTTTTCCAAAGCCACACCCTGGTGGTGCCCTGCCTCCTAAGGGGCTCATACATCAGCCCCAAGGCTGTACACAGAGTCATTCTCAGGGCTTCAAGCAGGAAGGCCCTGGGTGGTGCAAATGGTTACTGTGTTCAGCTGCTAACCAAAAGGTCGGGGGTTCAAATCCACCCAGAGGTATCTATGTCGAAATGTCTGGCGATCTACTTCTGAAAAGTCCTTCATTGTGGAAAAATACTGTGGAGCACAGGTCTGCTGCTCAAGTGTGAGGTCTCGCTGAGTTGGAGCCAAATGGACAGCAACTGCTTGTATTTTATCTTCAAATCCTGCTTGCCTTAGCTGTTGATAGCAGGTCCCTGGTTCCTGCAGCAACCTTGAAGGTGATCAGTTTTCTCGAAGGAGTGCCATTCGCTGGAGTACAGAAACCCAGGGAACTCTGAGCACCGCCCCAGGCTCCTTACCCACCTCCGTCTGGGCACGAAGTTGGGTGTCCAGCTATCATCAAGGTGATTACTAAGTACTAAGGCTGCACGCTCCCTTTGCCACAAAACTAATAACCGGGAGCCCCTTTGATTCCCAGGGAAATCAGGGCTCTTCGCTGCGCTTCCTGTCAGGTCGGCCCTTTGAACAAGCTCCCTCCATAACTTAGAGTTTGAATCTCGTTTTAAATGGCAGTTAAAAATTTTATGTGGCAGTTCACAATGAAATTTAGCTTGACAGCTTGGACATAAAACTAAAAATAAATGACTTCACATCCAAATAATAAGTAATAACAATGTTAGGCTGCATAAGAATAGCAGGGCTGGATTCAAATACAATATTAATTTTAGGAATATGAGTGACTGGGGAGAGACAGAGGCAAAGGAACAAATCCTTCATATAGCAATCCTCTCCTCTTATCCCCCAGGCAACTGCCTGCCTTTCACCTCCGCGGCACGGCAATTACGTGGCGTGTAATGGAGGCAGCGCAAATAAGCAGAAAGATTTTATTAAACCAAATGAGCAAATCATCTGCGTATTATTGCGATTTGATTGACACTGACAAGTGTCGCGCAGATGCGGATGTGGATATGATAAAGAGGCTTGCAGCAAAGCTCTTGATAATGTTACTCTTGATAAAGTTGCCTGGCCACCCTCTTTGAGTAAATAAAGGGGAGAGGAATATGACGCATATTAATTCACCCAGTTTGCAGCCCAACCGGAGGATGGGAGAGGGGGAAAAAAATTTGCAATGGGCTCAGCGTCTGGCATTTTATATGAATACCAAAATAGCATTCATGATTCGCACAGACTTGATAATATATTATATTAAAAGCAAAGGTCATTCCACATAACAGTTAAGCTGCCTGGGCTTCACCCTTAATACCAATAACAGAGTCTGGGAAGTTGGTGTGAGAGATTTGAATATTCTTTGAGAAATTTATTTATTTTTCTTCTTTGGGAGGATTGCCGGCTGAGCGTTCGCTCAGGTTGGCCCCTCACCCACTTGCATTCTCCGGGGACAATTAAAGGGCTACCTGGAGGATGGCTCCATCTGAGACAGCTGGCGCTGCCGAGGGAGGAAAGGTGATTAGCTGCCACAGGCCTTCGGGCTTTCGTAGGCTGCTGCGTCTCGCTAATGACTCCCTCCTGAGACGGCAGGGCGCGCCGCAACGACAGCGACAGTGCTGCGTGGAGTCAGCACAAAACTTTACTCGGCTGCTCCAGGCGCCTGGAGCCTAGGGCCCAGCACAAGGCAGGCTCGGTCTAGGGCCATCGACGGAGGCCTGCCTGGAGGCGGCGGGCGGGGGTGGGGTGGGGGTGGGGCCGGCCACCATGACTTCAGGAGTGACCTGCGGGGTGGGGGGTAGTCTGGAGAAGCAAACGGAGACAAAGGAGGCCTGCTTAACTCAGGGTGCCGGCTGCATAAGGTGGAGAGTGACTTCCGTAAAGGTAAATCACTTGTTACTGCTGGAAAGTGGGTCTGGCCCTTGGTCACTTGGCAGATTCCTAACACTGGTCAGCTTAGACGAGTCAACAGAGAACCTAGAACACTCCAGCCTGCTGGTACAGAGTAGGCTGCCTGTCTTGCCAGCCAAAGCCACAGTCAACTCCTAATCCAGTGAACTCACTTAACGCTGTCAAGTCGATTCTGACTCTTAGCGACCCTATAGGACAGAGTAGAACCGCCCCACAGAATTTTCAAGCAGTGCCTGGAGAGTCAGCGCCTTCTGGTTAACGGCTGTGGCACTTCACCGTCACACCCCTGGGGTTTCCAGAGATCTCACTAGAGCTGGAAATTGGCTATAGTGGGTCTCTTTACACCACGGGTGTCAGCCAACAGTGTAAATCAGAGCGGCTCCATCTCTGTGTTGAAACATTTACCGCCACACCACTGGATGGCATGGGGACACATATGGGAGAGACTTCCTTTGCACCAGGTAGCTGGGTCGTAACACTCCCAGGCATTACCTCACATGGGCACAGATACCTGTTCAGTTTTGTTTAAAACTGATCTAGACTTCTTCACTGACCTCCATTTTCTACAAAGCCAGAGAAAAAAAAGACTACATTCAGTCCAACTTGGTACAGTAGTTCTAACTTCTTTAAGGCAAATTCCTACCTCTTTCAAAAAAGGGCTTTAGTGTCATTGATCTTTCAGACTTGCACCTGCCCAGCCAGCTCTTCTTCAAGGGCTGGGACATGGTAACACGTGGTGGGGACACCTGGGTCTCACTGAAGATGTCCCTTGCGCACTGACCACTGCTCACCTTTCTGAGACTCTAAGCTGGTAGGAGCCATGATCTGGTCTCCCTCAGCCTAGCTCTGTTTTTCTTGATGGCTCAGCCACACTCTGGTTCCCTCTGGCAGGTAGGGACCCTCATTTCTCTTCTCTCCCTCTCCAGCCTTTGTTCCATCCTCTTCCATGCAGTCTTCTGGCCTGGGTAGTTCTGTCTCATCTACTGTGGGGTCTACTTGCCTACTTCTAGAACTGGGGAGACTCAGCTGACTTCTACACCGTAATGGGATGGAAGACAGCTCAGGGAAGTCATGCTCCTCCTCTGCTTGACCAAATACCAGTTTGATGTGGCCACATCTGCAGGTGGACACCAAGGAGGGTGGTTGGCTTCCAAAGTCTTAGCAGGAGCCAGGTCAGAAGTTCCTCTTCCTTTGGCCTTTCCATTCTTTTCTGTCACTCCAGGGCAAGGTGAGTAGAGAACCAGGACACCTCACTGCTTCCCCGTCTACCTCTGTCTCTCCTCCCCTTTTCTCTCCTATCTGCCAGGACCATGGCTTCTACATCGATGCTTTTCAAACTGTGAGTCATGAGCCATTGGAGAAGCAGAAATTAATTGAGCCATGACAGGCATTAAACAACACAACAGAATTTTAGAAAGGAGAGGTATCATATATAAGGCTAAGAATTGTTTTCCAAAATTTTATTTCATATACATACATACGCATATATACACCTTGTGTGTGCACGTTGTGGTTAAAATGTAAAATGCATGTCTTACAGTGGGTCAAGGAAAATCATGTTTGAAAGCCACTATTATCATGTTCTGTGATACCTTTCACAGAGCAGCAGTCCATATACCCTGGGAGAGATTGGGATGTTTTCTTTACACTAGGAGATCCCCAAGCACTTAGTCTTTTGAACTTGGCCCTTGATGTGCTAAGTGAGGAGTTAAAATAATCTGGAAAAATCTTCCCAAGTCTAGCTTGTCATGCAAAACCCACTTTTGAGTGTTCAAAACAGCATAACTCTCTTAGCTTTGCTTTCCTGCTGGAAACAATTGTAATTCCTGTCCCCTCCCACAGCCAGCCAGCTAGGGAGAGGAACACATGCTCAGAAAGGCAGAAGAAAAGTTTTCACTAACATTTTTTTTTCTAAAATGACCATTCTATTGCCCACTAGTTATCTAAGATGCTGTTGTGCTGCGTCCCCCACCTCTCACAGATACCCATGATCACAGCGCTTCTTGTTTTCTCAGAGCTGAGCTGATTAGCTGCTGGGAAGCCTCCGTTGCCCATCCTGCGAACCAGGCATGCTTGGCTTTGATGTGCAAATTGACATGAGAGTGTGAAGAAGCCAGTTCTTTGAACTCTGAGGTCCCTACACCTGTCTTTGTGACTGTTTTCCGGTGCCTGACCTTCCCTCTAGACAGTCAGCGTTGGGAGGTGGAGAATGGTTGGCTTCTCTCAGGGCAAATCCCACATTTTAGCAGGGTATCAGCACAGGTAGTAAGTAGGTGCTCAATTAAATGAGTTTAATTACTATAAAGTTACGTGGGAGAAGTGCCAACATTCCATATTCCTTTAAAGCATCTCTGCAATGGATTCTAGCTAATAATGCTTTGTGTACACTACCCACATTACATCTTCATATCAAATTAGTCAAACCCTTTTTGTGTATTCTTTCATGAATTTTCTAACAGGTAGAAATCTGAGAGACAAATCAGGCAATTTCAGTTTTGTCTCTTAATCATTTAATAAAATGTTGACTCAGATTATAATCAAGGTCACTGAGTTGTACATGTAGAAATTATTGAATTGATGTGTGCTTTGCTGTATATATTCTCAACAATGAAATAAAGTTTAGAAAAAAGTTACTTTGATTTGTTGTTATTGTTAAAATAAGTTCATTGCTCAGAGTGTAAAAACCTGAGAATTGCGCATTCTTATGTGTGTCATTAGATGTACAAGGCCAGACATTTAAGTTCCAGAACTTGCCATCATACACTTACGTTGGCAGCACTGTACCAATGACTCAGTAAGGTTTCACAACCTTGGTATATCAATGTGCCACAGCTGTGTTTGTGTCGAAGTGTGGCGGTGTCTTGCTGAGTGGCATTCATTGTTGTTGTGTGTTTTTGTGTGCTCGTATGAGAATGTTGGAGCTTCAGTTAGAGCAATGAACAAACATTTAATTTCTTGTTTGACTTGGCAAGAGTGGAAGTGAAATCAGGGACATGAGAGTCCAAGCTTATGGGGATAATGTCATGAAGAAAATGGCAGTGTACGAATGGATTAAACGTTTTTCTGAGGGGAGAGAAAGAGTCACTGAAGACAGGTTAGAATGGCCAGTAATGAGCAGAACTGGCAAAAACATTGCAAAAATTTGCATCAGTGGGACAAACAGTTAACCAAGTTTACTGTTTGGAAGTGCTGAAGAGGCTGAGTGAAAACGTTAGATGAAAACAACCTGAACTTTTCACCAACAACTCATGGCTCTTGCATCACGATAAGGCACCAGCTCACACGGCACTGTCTCTGAGGGAATTTTTAGCCGGTAAACACATAACTGTGTTGAACACCCTCCCTACTCATCTGATCTGGCTCCCAATGCTTTTCTTCTTTATCCAAAGGTAAATGAAATCTTGAAAAGAAGACATTTTGGTGACATTTAGGAAATCAAGAGTAATCAGACGTCAGCTCTGATGGCCAATCCCAAAACTGCTTTGAATGGTGGGCAAGGTGCTGGTGTCAGTGCGTAGCTTCCCAAGGGGAGGACTTCAAAGGTGACCACAGTGATATTCAGCAATGAGGTCTGTAGCACTTTTTCTAGGATGAGTTTGAGAACTTAACTGGCAGTCCTTTATTTTCCCACTGCTTACACAATGTGCAGATTTTGTAACCTGGCACTCTAGATTTCTACAACTGAACCTAAGCTACTGTCTCAATTTTATTTTCTCATTCACCTATTCATTCCATCAGAAAATACCTATGAAGCACAAGAATATGTGTTGAGAATTTATATTCCACTGGGGAGAAACAAAGGTGCCCTAGTGGCATAGTGGTTAAAGTGCTCAGCTGCCAACCAAAAGGTCAGCAGTGCAAACCCCTCAGCTGATCCATGGAGAATGAAGCGGCAGTCTGCTTCTGTAAAGATGGATAGCCCTGAAAACCTTATGTAGGCAGTTTTACTTGGTCCTAGAGGGTCTCTGTGAGTGGAAGCAGTTTGAGGGAGTAGGGGTTACATAAATGCTAATTGTAACAGGCGCTATGAAGCAAAGAGGCACATCGTCTGAACTAGGGCAGGAAGATGAGCCCTTTTGGTCAGAGGTCACTAGGCAATAGCCACCACCATGGACTCAGACACACGTAGGATCATGAAGATGGCACAAGACAGAGCACCCTTGCCTTTTGTGATACATTAGGTTGTCACAAGTTGGAGTTGACTCAACAGCGATTATAACAACAGCAGGGGACAGGGGCGGGGAGAAGATACAAGGACTTCAGAGACATCAGAGAAGATCCCTGAGGAGGTGGCACTGAACTGGAAGCCAGCTCTGGGAAAGGTAAGGGAAGAGATGAGAGGGCAGAGGGCAAAGGCCTTGGGAAGCGGAGCACCGGGACGAGTCACAGGACAGGTGAAAGCTGTGGCTGGAGGGGAGACGGAGGACCAGTGGGCACAGCCAACTCACACACAGCCTGTGGGTCGCTGTGAGAATGATCAGTTTCCTCTTAGGTCAGAAGCCACTCAGTAATGGCCTTATTCATAACTGCACCAAATGGAGGATAAAAAGCGAATATTCCTCGACTGTTGAGTAGATGAACAAACTCACGTATATCCATACAAGTGGAACACTAACTGGCAAGGAAAAGGAACCAACTATTGATACACGGGGTCACCATGACTTGGAATTCACTGAGCAGCACCTGGTTTCTTACACCGCACTGGGCTACAGCATGAATGAATCTCAACCGTCCTTCTTTAAATGAACCTAATCTTTAGAGCTTTGCAAAGCAGTAGAGATAGAACTAATGGACTCAAACATAGCAATGAATTGCAAGGATGGCGCAGGCCTGGGAAGTGTTTTGTTCTTTCTTCATAGGGTCTTGGTGAGTTGGGACCAACTCCGCAACACCCAACAACAACAACAGTGATTGAAGAGGAGGCAGTGGGAGTCTGGTGGTAGAATACTCACCTTTCACAAAGGAGATCTTGGTTCAATTCCTACCCAAAGCACCTCATACAAGGCCACTACCCAAGCCTGCGGAGGCTTGTGTGATGCTGAACAGGTCTCAAGGGAGGTTTCAGAGTAGGACAGACTAAGAAGAAAGCCTGTCTACCTATTTCTGAAAGATCAGCCAAGTGAAAATCCTGCAGATCCATACAATGGAGTGCTACTCAGTGATAAGGAAAAAAATGAGTTTCCAAAGCATTTTACAATGTGACTGAAGCTGGAGGACATTATGCTGAATGAATTAAGTCAATCACAAAAATATATTGTATATTCTTACTTGTGACCATTGTATGAAACAATGTGACTAGATAAATATTGAGAAACAAACATTCATTAGTGGTTATAGGGATGGTGAGGAAGGAAGAGTCACAACAGTAGACACTTGTTATTTTTGGTGATGGGCAAGGTGACACCCAGTGAGGGTGAGGTGTTCACAGCTTGACAAAGATTAATGACTTCACCAGTGTACATAAGAAAGAAGGACCTTTTGGTAATTGCTATGGCACGTGTAATTTTGCAACAGCAACCATCACCAAAAAATACATATGTAGGTATACATGACATGTGTATTTGTCGGCATATGTATGTAAGGACAACGGGTGGCGCAGTGGTCAAGTGTTCAGTTTCTGACCTAAAGGTTGGGATTCAATCCCAACAGCTGCTCTATGGGAGAAAGATGTGACAGTCTGCTTCTGGAAAGATTATAGCCTTGGAAACGTTAGGAGACAGTTCTACTCTGTCCTATGGGGTCACTGTTAATCAGAATTGATGGCTTTGCAAGTTTTTTTTAATAAAGGAATATATGTGTATAGGTATGTGTATGAGGTCTGACAACTAAATCCGTGAACTTAATTGTTTTAAGTGCTGCATACCTCATTGCTGAATAGCACTACAGTCACCTTCAGAGTGCTCCCCTTGAGAAGCTGTGCACTGATGCCAGCACCTAATCCACCCTTCAAAGCAATTTTGGAACTCTTTCTGGGTTGGCCATTGTGCACAGTGGCACAGTGACAAGTTTGCAAACTTAATGTATAGTTGTCTGTGAGGGAGTTTTTAGCCTGTAAACAAATAATTGTACTGGAAAACCCTCCCTTACTCTTGTGATCTAGCCCCCAGTGATTTTTTTCCTTTACCCAAAGATAAAGGAAATATTGAACAGAAGACATTTTGATGACATTCAGGACTTGAACTGCCAACCCTTGGTTAGTGTTGAAATGAGACATAAGTGACTCCATTTTGAGGAAGGGTGCAGTGAAAATTCAGGGTATTAAAGTGAAAGGCTCCAGGAACCAACTTAATAGCAGAAAATACCATAGAGTAATGTCACCTTTGTCTTGCAAAACATCTGTCTGTCACAAGACAAAGCCTGAAGACAGCCTTGCAAATGACCCCTAGACCTTGACCACAATCTACTAAAACATTTGCTAATGACCATATCTTACAACTAACAGGAATTCCATGTGGCCGAAACATTCACTAACGACTATATTTTGTAACTTACAGAAATTCCATATGGCCT
The DNA here is from genome assembly GCA_028571685.1 of Heterohyrax brucei. NCBI lineage: Eukaryota > Metazoa > Chordata > Mammalia > Hyracoidea > Procaviidae > Heterohyrax > Heterohyrax brucei. Next base: position 69,684,942 of record CM053161.1, on the reverse strand, counting down.
CAGCCAATCAATGCAAAGGTCAGCCCCTCCTCCTTGCTTTGTGGTTTCATGGTTTAAATGCTGCACGCTAGGGAAGCTGGGGATCACCTCCAGCTCTGCGTAGTTTGGAGTGCGTCCCTGGTGCACCAGCCCCTTTTTTCCTATTGGGCACATTTTTAATAAAATTTAACTTTTAAAGAGACACTGCATCACATCTTGAAATCCGGATCCTAACAGTTAACAGCAACAGGGCTCCCTCACCCAGAGACTCTTCCACTCAAAAGGCAGGCTGTACTTTGAAGGTGTTGAAATGTCCTGGACACAAATAGTGAGGATTGTTGAACAACTTTGCGAGTGTACTGAAGAACTAGTGAATCACATACTCTACGGTGCGTGAACTATATGTCTAAAGGGTGGGAGGTCTTTTCCATGTTTGCTAGACAGCAAAGCAATGGTGGCCAAGCTCACAGGCTGATTTTCTCACTGCAGAGGAAGGGCTGAGGGTTTCAGAGTCCCCCAGGTGGTGGCAATGAGCAGCTAGTGCTGAGTCTGCAGTTACTCCTTTTTCTTAGTGTCTTCAGAAGCTTCTGCATGAAGCCAGCATCACAAGAGTCCTGTGAAGCTGTGCCTGATGCGGTGACTTGACCTCCAAGGCCAGCACCAGAGATGCTATGCCTGTTGAGCCATCTGTGGGGCCAATATCTGCCACAGAAGCAATTGGCTGGGAACATGCAGCCTGAACCTAAGTTTCCCCCAAACCAGGCTATCAGGAAGCAGTCATGGAGCCATCAACACATGCCTGCTAGCAGGCACTATGCTGGACAGGTAAATCATTTTCAAAGACAGTTCTCCAAGAACTGGGAACAACCATCTCTCCCCTGGGGCCATCTCCCCACCCAGCCATAACATCAACCATGTCCTACCTGGGGCCATCTCCACCACACAGCCTTAGAGCCAACAGTGTCCTGCCTGGTGCCATCTCCACCACACAGCCTTAGGGACAGCCATCTCCTGCTTATTGGTGTCTCCATTATAGCCCTGGGGGTCAGCAAGCTCTAGGGTCGGCAAGCTTTACCCAGGGACTGAGCAGGAAGTGTGCTGCCTGGATCTTCCAAGGACAAACACAAGACAAGCCTTCTAGGGAGCGGAGGCTCATGCTGAAATAGATGCGGTCTTGCTAATATCCCAAAGTCCATCATTCCTCCCCCATGCCCATCACACATACCAGTTTCTACTTTGGGGTCTTCTCTGTCCCTGAAGCTCTCTTCACTTTGGCTCATCCTGGAGGACAAAGAGATGGGGCAAGATGCACCACTAACCAGCTCTCCTAGCCTTGGTTTCCTCGTCTTCCCCAGGGAGTAGTAACACTGACCTTGAAGATGTTGGGAGGAGGAAATGAGACGATGTCAATTACCAAGGGGAGGGCAGGGCATGGAGTAAATACGAAGCAACACCTGTTTCTATCATGCAACTCTGGCGCTGCTTTGTCAGGAAACTTGGTCAGTGCCTGCTTGGTCAGTAGCCACACCTGGCAGCCAATGGGCAGACCACTGGGCAGTATTTCCCACCCGGGTGACTCAGAGGATACTACTACCCGCCAAGCCTGGGATCCACGAGCATATCCGAGTCAGTCAGAAGAGCCTCTATGAGGAAGCTGGGGTGTTTTGGGGGTGGGATTTGGCATGGGTTGAGGGAAGAGGGGAATCTCTGGGTGATGTAAATTGTTAGTGCACTTGACTTTTAACTCAAAGGTTGGTGGTTCAAGTCCACCCAGAGGCTCCTCAGAATAAAGCCTTGGCGGTCTAAATATACTTACAAAAACTCAGCCATTGAAAACCCCATGGAACACAGTTCTACTTTGACATGTAGAAGCCAGAAATGACTCCAAAAATAAAAAATAGTTGCCATGGAGTCATTTCTGGCTTCTACATGTCAAAGTAGAACTGTGTTCCATGGCATTTTCAATGGCTTTATTCAGAAGGTGAATTTTAAAGTCTCTTTGAGGTTTTGCAACTGGAGAAATGGGGCTAAACAATTTCCTTCTGGGACAGGAGAGAGAATTCTTGCCCATAATGAGGGTGTGATAAAGAGGAAACCCTGCAACACCCAGTCTGACTCACAAAATGGATAGTTAATAGAAGTGCAAACTGTAGCAGCAATGTGAATGTTTAGGGTGTCGGTAAAGAAGAAAAGAACCACCCAAAATTTCAGTTGAGGGGGTAATCTCTGCATGTCTAAGTACCAGATAAAAATGGCCCAAATCAATTAGAAACTCAATACTTTTATGATTAATTACCATGGTTTCTATAATTTAAATAAAACCAAACCCACTTCCGTTGAGTCTATTCCAACGTACAGTGATCCTATGGATAGAATAAAACTGCCTCATAGAGTTTCCAAGTAGCTCCTGATGGATTTGAACTACTGAACTTTCGGTTAGCAGATGTAGCACTTAACCACTACACCACAAGTGTTTCCATAACTTAAGTAGGCACCATTAACTGGATGCCAATCATACCACAATAAATTTGAAGTAAAAAGGTGATAATAAGTCACTGAAAGCCACTCGACTCTTCCAGCATACATGTAGATCTTATCGACTTCTCAAAACTAAGAAAGTACAGGCATGACCCACTCCTGAGGGACAGAAGGTGCTGGGGGTCAAGTGACTTGTAGGTGGCTAAAGAGCCATGGGAGTGGAATTGGGCTGCAGTTGGTGGTCCCTTGGATAGTTTCCCAGATCTTCATAAACTTTTCATCATCTGGATGGTGTAAAAGCATGAGGAATAATTACAGGGAACATTAGGAAAGGTTTCCATTTAGGACTTGCCACCTACTCACTGTGTGACTCTGACCAGCTGACTTCTCTCTGGACCTCAGTTTCCCCATCTGTAAAATGGAGCTACAAGGAGGGGCTCAAAGACTCATCTCTGGTCTGCAAACTCAATGAGGTGTGTGAATAATTTTTCGAATTTCAGAAGCAGGGTGGCATCTCCTCCTCTTGAGAGTATTGGAAAGAAAGCCTTCCCCTTCCCAAATTCAGCATCACTTCCTCTTGCTCATTTTAACTTGGATCTAGTTCGGAAATCAGTTTCCTACTTCAGACCTCAAAGTTATGAGTTTTCTAATTTCAGTGCCTTGATCATTTAAATGCTAACCAGTTATGTTTATATGAACGAAAGCATGCATTTGGCTTTAAGACAAAAAGGTTTAAGTATTTGTTGTTGTTGGGTTTTTTTTTTAAAGAAAAATGATGGAGATCAACCCCTAGAAAAATCCACTCACTTGGAGACTTTGGTGGTATTATTGCCTTCTTTAATATTGCTGACAGTCCCTTGCAAATGTATCACAAGTTGGCATTTATTAGTGCTAGGCACAAGGAAGGGGCATGTTATTTGATTTGAATAACAGCTCGGAGCTACAGTTTGAGTCCAGAAATATATTAGTCAGAAACAATCTCATTTAATAACATAGAAACTAATAAAAGAAAAGAATTCCAACTGATTCAGAATTGAATTTATGAATATTGCTTTAGCAGGATTAATGACCGAAACCCCAGCCTGTTTGTCATGTTCTAACTGACTTTTCCATTTAAATGCAAAACCAGAAGTCAATGAGTCCAAAAGGCATGTCTATTGCTTTGAAGAAAACCAGTTCATTTTACATGTAAGCTTCCAAACTGGCAATAAACTTTAATTACAGGGTCAGATAATCAAATTATAATCAAATAGCCTCACATAAAAATCTATGTTTAAATAAATGAGACACAAGGCTGCCACTTGGTATCACTGCATCTCTGTTAAGTTACTAACAGTTATTTCATTTTCATTTAAAAGTCACCTTAAGGACTTTCTCCTCATTTTCCACCATGTAGCTTAATTTGATTTAGAAAACATTTCATTCTTAGATCACATAGTCCTTTGGATTTTCGTTTTCTTCTCTGTGTTCCCCTTGTCCTCTCACCTGGGGAGGTCTGCTTTATAACCGACGGCAGGATTTTCCATTTGCTGCCATTGTAAACTCTTCCAGCTATCTGTGTTGGGACCTCAGCCTGGTGTCAGGTGTCATTTGTCATGGGGCTGGGACATTTTGTCAGAAGAAAAAGACACATAGCTTGTTGTTGTTAATTGAGGTCCTGTTGGTTCCCACTGTCATGGATTGAGTTGTGCAACCCCTAAAATACATGTGGTAATTTGGCTGGGCCCTGAGTCCCTGTATTCTGTGATTGCCCTCTGTTTTGTGATTTTCTTCTGCTGCAAATCCTAATCTGTCCTATGGTTAACTGAGTGGATTACATCAGAGAGGATTAGGGTGGGACTGTAACACCCTTCCTAAGGTCACCTCCCAGCTCCAAGGTAGAGACGGTTTTCCTGGAGAGTGGCTTGCACGGTTTAGCCTACAAGAGGTAACAGGAAAGGGAAGTAAGCAGAGAGTGGGAATGTCACACCATCAAGAAAGCAGCACCAGGAGTAGAATGCATCCTCTAGACCCGAGGTTCCTGTGCCAAGATGCTCCCCAACCAAAGACTGAGGCAACACAAGGACTTTCCTCCAGAGCTGACAGAGGGAAAGCCTTCCCCTGAGCAGAAATCCTGAATTCAGACTTGTAGCCTACCGGACTATGTAAGAATAAAACTTTTCTTTGTTAAAGCCATCCACTCGTGGTATTTCTGTTAGAGCAACACTAGCTGACTGAAACACCTGTGACCCCAGGTGTGTAGAGTAGAACTGCTCCATAGGGTTTTCAATGGCTGCAACCTTTCAGAAGCAGATAACCAGGCCTGTCTTCTGAGCTACATCCAGATGGGCTTGAACTGCCAACCTTTCAGCTACACTTTAACCGTTTCTACCCCAGGGACCTCTGAATGTAGCCTAGAAATATACACATTATTTTGAAACTAACAAATACATTGAAAAGTAAACAGTATTAACAGTAAGACATGCTTCATTGTTTTGTTAGCTATGAACATATAAAATGCTAAGTTATGCTTTAAAACCTTTGTGTTTTATCTTCTAAAAATATTTCTTTCTCTTCTTTGGTGGAAGAGCTTTTATTTTGTCCAAATGATGAACCAAGGCTTTCTCTTTTTATCAAGCAGGTGAGGGACACAGGAAGAAGTTTCAAATGGACACTCGTCCATCACTGACAAGGAAGAAGAGACTTACCCTAAGCTTTTCCAGATGATGAAAGGAATGAGGTCCATGGCCTCCGGCAGTGTTGCCATATCAAGTGTAGGAGCTCCAGTTAAATTTGATTTCCAGATAAACAAGGGACAGATTTTTAGTATAAGCATGTCCCAAATGTTGTATGAGACATACTTACAAATACAGAAAACATTGCTTGTTTATCTGAAATTTAAATTTAACTGGACATGCTGTGTTTATTTGTTGAATCTGGAAAAGCAGTTTGCAATAATAATGTTATTGTTGTTAACTGCCATCAAGTCAGTTCCAACTCAGTGACATCACATATACAATAGGACGAAACCCTGCCCTGCCCTGCACCCTCCGCACAGTCGTTGCCAGGCTTGACCACACTGTTGCAGGCACTGTGTCAATCCATCTCACTCAGGGTTTTTCTCTTTGTCACTGAATCTGTACTTTATCAAGTGTGATGTACTGCTCCAGGGACTGGTCCTCCTGACAACATGTCCGAAGTACATGATATGCAGTCTCACCGTCCACGCCAACCTAAGGAGCATTCTGGCTGTGCTTCTTCCAAGACAGATTTGTGCAATCTTCTGGCAGCCCATGGTGTATACAATATTCTTCACCAATGCCATAATTCCAAGGCCTCGATTCCTCTTTGGTTTTCCTTATTCATTGTCCAGCTTTTACATGCCTGTGAGGTGACTGAAAATATCATGGCTTGAGTCAGGTGCACCGGCGTCTTCAAAGTGACATTTGAGCTTTTCATCACTTTAAAGAGGTCTTGTGTGGCAGATATGCCCACTGTAATACCGTTGTTTGATTTCTTGCCTATTGCTTCCATGGGTGTGGAGCCAAGTAAAATGAAGTCCTTGACAACTTCCGTCTGTTCTCCGTTGATCGTGATGGTGCTTATTGGTCCAGCTGTGAGGATTTTTGTTTTCTTGATGGTAAGATATAATTCGTAGTCTTGATTTTCATCAGTAAATGCTTCAAGTCTTTCTCACTTTCAGCAAGTAAGGTTTTATTATCTGCGTATTGCAGGTTGTTAGTGAGTTTTCCTTCAATCCAGATGCCCTTCATATAGTCTGGTTTCTCAGATTATTTGGTCAGCACACAGATTGGATTAGTATGGTGAAAGGATGCAACCCTGTGACACACCTTTCCAGATTTTAAACCATGCAATATCCCCTTGTTCTGTTTGAATGACTGTCTCTTGGTCTAAGTACAGATTCCTTATAAGCACAATTAAGTTTTCTAGAATTCTTATTTTTGGCTATGTTTTCCATAATTTGTTATGATCTACACAATCAAATGCCTTTGTATAGTCAAAACAAAGGTAAACATCTTTCTGGTATTCTTTACTTTCAGCCAAGATCCATCTGACATCAATGATGATATCTCTCATTCCGTGTCCTCTTCTGAGTCCAGCTTGGATTTCCAGCATTGTTTTGTTGATGTACTGCTGCAGACATTTTTGGATGATTTTTTACTTGTGTTTGACATTGATGGTAATATTTGATAATTTCTGCATTCTGTTGGATCATCTTTCTCTGGAATGGGCACAACTTCACATCAGTTGGCCAGGTAGATTTCCTCTATATTTCTTGGCATAGGTAAGCGAGTGCTTCTAGCACTGCGTCTATTTGCTGAAATATCTTCATAGGTATTTCAGTGATTTCTGGAGCGTTGTTTTTTTTACCATTGCCTTCTGTGTAGCTTGGACTTCTTCCTTGAATACCATTTATTCTTCATCATATGTTACCTTCTGAAATGTTTTAACGCTGATCACTTCTTTTCGGCAGAGTGACTGTGTATTCCTTCCATCATCTTTTGATACTTCCTGCATCACTCAATATTTTACCCATAGAATCCTTCAATATTGTACCTCAAGGCTTTCGTTAAGATTGAAGTTTTTAAGAGTTTCATTTCACTTGGATCCACGATCAACTCCCGTGAAAGCAGCAAAGTGTTACATTGGACAAAAAGGTTGCAAAAGATATCTTCAAGTGTTAAAAACCAAAGACGTCACTTTGAAGACTAAAGTGCCCCTGACTCAAACCATGGTATTTTCAGTCCCTTATATGCATGTGAAAGCTGGACAATGAATAAGGAAGACCAAAGAAGAATTGTTGCATTTGTATTGTGGTGCTGGCAAAGAGTGTTGAATGCAACATGGACTGTCAGAAGAGTGAACGAATCTGTCTTGGAAAAAGTATAGCTGGAATGCTCCTTGAAAGCAAGAGTAGTGAGATTACATTTCTGCATACTTGAGTGTGTTATCAGGAAGGACCAGTCCCTGGAGAAGAATATCATGCCTGGGAAAGCAAAGGTTCCGTGGAAAAGAGGAAGACCCTCAGCAAGATGGCTTGACCCAGGGTCTGCAGCAACGGGATCAGGCACAACGATGGTGAGGATGGTACAGGGACAGGCATTTCATTCTAGTGGACACGGGGTCACTGTGAGCCAACACTGACTCCATGGCACCTAACAATGACAACAGGCTTGCATTTAGTAGCGATGATGCTGTTAATAAATGCTTCTTTGAGCATTCAGAGCTCATGGATTTTACTGCAACTCAACATTTCTCAAGCTTGTTCAAGCAGTTGATCACAAGAATCAGCTGTGATCTTATAAAGAAACACAGATGCCCAGGACCATCCTGGAACTAAGAATTCACTAAGTCCAGGGTTTGGACCAGGATTCTGTGATTTTTTTAAAAGTTTCCCAGTTGACTCGTGGCATGGACAGTAGTTTGAGAACCACCCCAAATACCTCCTCTGTGGTCACCGCCTCCCTGAGAAGCAGGTGGTGATGCCTTGTGGGAGGGAAGGCAGGATTGTCAACCTTCCTCTCAGCTGAAGCAATCATAGCCGAGAAATGTATTCCCACAGGTCATCATTCAGAGTCTTACACACCTGTGGCTGCTGAGTTGATTCTGACTCACAGAAACCCAAAGTGCTCTAGAGCAGATCTGGGCTCTATTGCGTTTTCAGAATATACCACTAGACCTTTTTTCCGAGGCACCTGTGGGTACACGCACACCTCCAGCCTTTTAGTTAACAGCTGAGCTCATTAACCATTTGTACCACCCAGGGACTGTTTTCAGCACCCCGGACCTATTGAAATGCCAGCCACAAAACGGTGTGTGCAATGCTGCTTAAGAGGTCAGCTTGTACGGCTCAGTGGCGGACAGGTTGGAGGTACCTGGCTGTGTATGTTATGTTTTTTCTGGCAGTGCCATACTCTTGGATTCTGAACTGGCAGTCTGGAGAGCTGACTGCTGACTGGGAGCTACAGAGTACAGGGTATTGATCCCCTGTGCTTGTAATAAGGAGGTTCTCCCTGATTTTGCCACTGAGACAAAGAATGAAGAGAGAGGAGCCAAAAGTCTGTTCTATGTTCCACCCATTGGAATGCACCCCATATGAGCACGGGGGGAGAGAACCTCATATGAGCAGCTCTGCCTTTTGAGTGACATTCAGCCCCTGCTCCACTGCACACCCACAGTCCCCTAGAGCCACACGGAGATGTAGGACCATACAGCGGGGCAGGGGATAGCGCAGGAAAACAGGGATTTCTGTGTGAACCAGAGCCTGAAGCATGCCCCTGAGCCAGTCATTTGAACTCCCAGCACAGCATGTGTGCTTTTAAGGGAAAGTTGAAGGGCATCAGGAATGAGGTCAAGGTGATGAGAATGTTCATGAACAAGAGAATTGGGTTACTCCCTCACCCCACCCGGCCCTGCTCTGTGTGGCTCTGCTCCGGCAGGTGCTCCGGGTCTGAAGCCACTTGTTCATCTCATCTTCCCCTCCAGAAGGTTCACCTGTAGCAGCGTGACTCCAAGAGTCAGTCCCCTGTCACCCTCGTCACCCTAGACAGGCAGGCAGGGGAAAACATGGCAGAGAATTCTTTCTTCACCAGAGGCTCCAGGCTCTAGAAGTGGGGATGGGATTTCCTTCTTCCATCCTCCCTTTTGGGTGTCTTTTTGTTCCCCAGTAACTAAGGAAGCTGTGTTTTCCTAACACAATAAAATCATCCTCTTGTAGGTAAACATGAAAGGGTCCCTGGATCAGGAGTAAGAGAGGCAGGTTTCCACCTCCACCTCCAGCCACGTGACCCTGGGAAAGCCTGGTCTCTGCCACAACTTTTCCATAGGTCACTTTTAGTGCTGTCATTTGGGAATTTTCTGCTCTATTCACTTTTTTGGTGACTGATGAGAAATAATCAATGAGGCACCCACTAAGATAAAAAAAAAAAAAAGGCAATGGGGGTGGACTGGCGAAATTCTCACCTTCCATGTGGGACATCTAAGTTCAGTTCCTGGACGCTGCATCTCGGGAGCAGCCATCGCCTGTCACCAGTGGGGGTTTGTGTATTGCTGTGATGCTGAAATCTGGGGTGTAGCAGTTAGCGCTACGTCTGCACACCGAAGGTCGGCAGTACCAATCTCTCAGGCGCTCCTCGGAAATGCTATGGAGCAGTTCTACTCTGTTGATTGTGGTTTTGTGACGCTGCACAGGTTTCTGCAGAGCTTCCCGAGGGAGGTGGACTGGGAAGAAGGACCTGTGATCTACGTCTGAAAAACTGCCAACGAAAACGCTGCAGATCACGACGTTCCCGTGTGCGGGGGTTGCCGTGAGTTGAGGGCAGACTCTGGTGGCTGGTAATAAAATCAGCGAAAAGTTTCTTCTTTTCATTGGAAATGGGCTATTTTTGCTAACTTCCTTTCCAAAATTAATTCCAAGCAACTTCTGCTATGCAATCCTGCTCTTGTAAGATCTGTTTTGGGCTATGCTATGCCATGACTTGTTTCCATTCTGTATGAACTCAAGGACTTGAAAGACTCCATGGAAAATGTTGTCATTCCAAAGAAAAGAAGACTTTGAATTCTTCCCTAATCCAGCGTGCTAGTACATGATGAACACTTCTTATCTGAGGGGATCCTGGATTTTTTTCCCAAAGACCCAACAAATGTAGTTGCCTCTTACACTGTTCTGAAGACTTCAAAGGAATCATATTCTCAGATCTACAAAACAGAAGGCCAGAGCCAAGTATCTGTGGGCAAAAACAGTTGGAAGGACGTGGGAGAAGAATAAACTAACCTGGGTGATATTAATCATGGCAAGTGGTGAGGTCTGGGCAATGGAGAGGGACACAATGATTCTTTCTTTCTTATTCTATGGAGACCTTGATAAATGCTTTATTGACTAACTGCTTAATAAGTCAAAACATGTCTGGCTGCCTCTTTTCCCAGAGGCATCCAAATCTAAATGACATAGGAGGTAAAGAATTTATCAAGAAGTGTTCTGAGAACCCACTCCTCAAGGTTCACTCTTGCTACCTACAACTATGGGACTCTGCCAAGTTCCTGTTGACACGGAGGATACCACTTACCATCACCCTGAGCTCTTTCTGGAAAGGTGACTTCTCAGGGCTGCCGAGGTTAGATTTTGGTTCGGGCATTGTGGGAAATTTTGAGGTGCCATAAAGGTGCAGACCCTCTTTGATCTAGAAGGTCCGTGGCTAAGGTCCATGGCTAAGGGACTTCTTATCCTACAAGTGTCATCTGAACAAGGCTTCTAACTGTGAAAATGAGAATTGCGTAGGGAGTCAATGAACAGTGGCACGTTCATGTGAAAGGATGCTCTGCAGCCATTCACAATCAAGTAGAGGGACGGGCTTTGCTGTAAGGTGCCCTCCGTTCGATTCTGAATCGTCGCAACCCCCTATGACAGAGCCTTGGGTTCTCCTAGGCTGTCGTCCCCTAAAGATTAGGGGAGCAGATGGCCAGGTCTTTCTCCCAGGGGGCCACTGCGCGGATTCCAACTGCCAACCCTTTGGCTAACGGTTGAGTGCTTAACCGCTGCACCACCAGGGCTCCTTGAAGAAATATGTGTGTAGTAACACAGAAAATGTTCATTCCTATGGGAATGACAACACTATTACAAAATTGTAATCGATTTTATTCTTAAGAGGAATTTTAGGCTTACAGAGAAATTGTGCAAAGGTGAAAACCATTCTCATTTCACCTCATGTCCTCGTACTGTTTCTTCAGTTGTGAACGTCTTGCCTTAGTGTGGTCATAAGACCACCTCCATAGAGACAGAGCCACTTTAGGGCCATATTAAACAACTGTCAGCGCCGTCTTTGCTTGATAGGAAGAGAAATAAAAGGTGACAGTTCTTATGGACCCTTATGGAATAGACTTTCAGCCTCCATTGTGTCGCGACCCAAACGATGCTACCTTTACTGTCTCTCCAAGAGGCTTAACCTCCACAGTCACTGGTTGCCTTGGTCTTCTTCCTGCCTCTTCCTTTACCTGTGTAGAAATCCTCCAGCGGGCAAGAGAAGTAGCAGAAATAGTCTCTGACGACTAAATTATGGTATGGAATCGGATCTTGGAAAGGCTGGTGGTGCAGTGGTTAAGAACCATGACTACTATTTTGAAGGTTGGCCATTCAGACCCCCAGCCACTCCGCAGAGCTCTCTAGGTCAGCTCTAGTGTCTTACAGGGTCCCTGTGTGTTGGAACTGACTCTATGGCAATGGGGGTGATTGTCTTTTTACCCAAACCTGACTTCTGTGCTTCACAGAGAGCCTGACAACTAGCACGTGCTAATGAAATATTTGTTGAATGAAAGAAGATACCATTTTGTTATTTTAAAGGTTTCTATTTGTTTCACTGTTGAAACAGAAAAAACGAAAAAACGCAGGGGGCAGGGAGGAAGGGGGATATTAATTTGCTTAATTCGCAACAGTGGTTTAAAATAGAAACTCCAAGCCAATTTGGGCCCAAAGGATACACGTATATTCCAAACAGCTGCTTCAGCGGACTGGGTCTAAAATAACTCCCAGCATAGTTCCACGTCTGCTTTGAATAAACAGCGCAGATAAAGGAAAGGGCTTCATTGGCATTAATTGCAATGAGCTTTCCAAGCTCAGAGAGCAATCGAGCAGATGATCCTCCTTCAGGCTGTAGATGGAGCCCTAGCATTGCGGAATATTACCCGAGCATCCGAGTTGGGGGTTTTGTGTTCTAAGAGCTAGCCGTTTGAAAGTTTTTTCTGGGATACAAAAATATTCGGTTTTAGTTTCTGAGTGGGAACAACTTAAAACTCAGACTTCCTCATTTCCTCCCAAGCTGACGGGGCTGGGAGACTCACTGGGTGGATTCAGCTTTCTTCTCCCAGCAATTATCACCTGCTCTCACCTCCCTCTCTGACAGTCTCTCCGCTCCAGGGCATCCCGGGGCTGTCAGTCCCGGCTTGGCTGGTGAATTCATTTGGAAAGTCAGGCCCCAGTAGACTCAGCTTTCTCTTGCCTTCTTTTCACAAGAGGCCCCCACGGGGGAGTGGTCCAGGGCCCACTTGGCTCCCTTGGCCAGAGTGAAGTTCAGGTTGGGCCTTGACATCCAGAAATGGGGTCTCCGTGAGCTAGGTCCTCGTGGCTGCTTTCATGGGAAAGGCCTAAACTGAACAAACAGAGAAAGCCAGGAAATGGCCTGGCTTCAAACACTTTCCTGACATGAGTGGTCTCTCACTTGTCTTTCTCTGCTAACTTCGATCTTCTTTCTCCCTGTTTTTCTCTTGCCTGTCTGTTCCTTCTCCCCTCTCCTGTCCACTCCCTTCTGTACCCCGTTTTGGCTCTCTCTCTTCTCTAGTCCTCACCCTTCCTCTTTCTCTGCATATACATGTTCCCTTGAAGCCAGAGTCTTGTAATAAAGGCCATTGCTATGTTCACCTATAGCTGGGCCTTCCCACCCACTGGCTATATTCCATCACGCCCACTTCTTTCTCCAGGATAGTCCATGGCTTCTCCCTGCTATCATTCTGAGGGAAATACAACCACCTGGAGCTGACTTTCTGGGGACAGAGAATCCCCCTTCTCCCACCTGCCCCAGTGCCCTCAGCTCAGCACCCCACACCCCACCTCCAGTGCTTCCTTCCTTCACCAGTTGAGATTTCACCCAGCTCTTCAAGTCCAGCCCTTCCTACTGGCCTCCAGGGGCAATTTATTTCCCTGCACAGCCCACGAGGGACCTGGGGCACCTGGAGTCAGGCCCTGCAGCAGAAGCAGTAGATGTCCCCCCTCTGCATTACGGCCCTTGGGCCCTGCCTTCTGCCAGCACCTACGTCTGTGTCAGAGGGACTTGTCTGGTTGCCAGTCTGCTCTGTCCATTTACACAGCCGTCCAGAAAGCCCTGGGCAGCTGATGCTGCACCTCGAACCTCCCAGCACCCTAACCTAGTGACTGGTAGGAGTTGGTGTGGAAATACCCAGCTCTCTTGCCCCTAACTCTGGGGTACATGTGTGCTCTCCACTGTTTCTCAGAGTTGTCCAGTGGAATTAAAGCCAGTTGCTCACAAGGTCACTTGCTTGACAATACAGGCAGTTCCCTGTCATGCCATTTAATGCCATCTAGACTTGCCCTCACTTAGAAACAAAGGAATCAATCCTTGCTCTCAACAAATTCTTCATCACAATCACTTTTGCAGGCTGCAGCTGCAGCTTTTAAATCATTGAAAAGCTTCTCAGTGGTTTCATGCGTGAAAATCCAACCCAACCCATGGCCATCAAGTTGATTCCAACTCACTGTGACCCTGTAGGACACAGTAGAACTGCCCCACAGGGTTTCCAAGCCTTTGGATCTTTACAGAAGCAGATAGGCACATTTTTCTCCCAAAAAGTGGCTGGTGAGTTCTAACTGCTGATATTTCTGTTTGCCGCTGAAGGCTTTAAGCTCCTGTACATTCAGAGCTCCTCTTTTGCACTAAAACAAAGCAAGTAGACAAATGAAAACCTAAACCTGCTGTTATCAAGTGGTTCCAACCCTTAGTGGCCTCATAGGACAGATTAGAACTGTCCCACAGGGTTTCCAAGGAGCGCTTGATGGATTTGAACCGCCCATCTTCCAGTTAGCAGCTGTAGCTCTTAACCACTCAGGCACCAGGGCTTCTCCACTGAAATAAGGCTACAGAACAACTGTCTGCACCTGTTCTGAGGTTCTTAAACCTCCCAGGATCAGATCTCTTGTTCATAATCTGGGGATTGCCTGCACTCTTTTTTTTAAGCTTCCTTTTCTTCCCAGACTCACTACACCACTTCCCTATTGGTTTTATAGACGTCTTCAAATAAAACTACCTCAAAATCTAATTCTGGAGGGACCCAAACAATCTCCAAAGAGGCTTTTGTAAAGGAACAAAGCCTGATGCAGTGGGAACCCATGAGGAAGTCCTTCCACTGGGCCGTTTCCAAGGGACATACTCTGCTCTGCCACTGCTGTCTTAGTGATATGAGGTCCCCAACTCTCTGCTTGCTTCCCTTTCCTTTAAATCCCAAGAGACTGCCTCAAGGCACCACACAGTCTTGTAGATTGGGTCCTGCCTCATTAACCCAACTGCTGCCCATGCTCCCTCATTAACCTCAGAGGCAGGATTTATAGCATATAGGGACATCACGCAATACCAGGAATCATGGTTGAGCCAAATTGCTACACACAGTTTTGGGGGGACATGAGTCAATCCATGACAGTCAGCAAAGAAGGCAGGGGCATTACTTGCCTGTTTCATCTGTGTGTCTTCATCTGCTTTCCCCTCTGTTGTAAGCTGGCTGAGGGTAGGGCATCTGTGTTTTTCAGCCTTGGTCTCCTGGGTACCAGCACATCCTACAAGACAGGCTCACCGAACCAAATCCAGTCCAGCTGGCCTCTCTCCGCCCTCAGGTGGGACTGGCGATTCCTAGAATGAGTACTGAGCCAGTGTCCCTCCAAGCAGGGACTGCGGGCCTCTGCAACATCTCTCCTCCAGAAGCAGATGTGACAGGCAAAATAGTCCCAAAGATGTTTCTGGAATCTGTGAATATATCACTTGGCAAACTGGACCTTGCATATACAATCCAGGTGGTAGACCTTACAGTAGTGAGATTACCCTGGATTTTCCAGGAAGGCCTAATCGAGTTACACAAGGCTTCAAAGCAGAGAATGTTTTCTGGCTGGTGGCAGAGAGATATGGCAGGCAGAAATGTCAAAGAGACTGAAAGCTTGTGTAGGACTGCTGTTGTTGCTTGGAAGGTCGGGGTTGCTGCAGGACCAGGAATGCCAACAAGCTGGATACTGCCAACAAGCTAAGTGAGCCTGGAAGTCAATTTTTCCTGGAGCCTCCAGATAACAGCCCAGGCTACCGACACCCTGATTCTGGCTTTGCCAGCTCTGGGCAGAGGAGCCAGATTAACCCATCTGGACTTCTGACCTACAGACCCACTGCTGCTGAGTTGATTCCAACTCATAGATCGGAGTGGAATTGCCCCCATGGAGCACCCAAGGGTGGCCTAAAGGATTTGAACCGCTGATTAGCCTTTTGATTAGCCATTGTAGCTCTTAACTACCACAACATCAGGGTTTCCTGTGGAAGCCAACAGGGAACTAGTAAATAGGTCTTTAGGGCTAGGAAGTCTGTTATTTGGGGCAACTTTGATTAAAACACAGAAATGGAAGTCCTCTAGGAATGATCTTTATGCTTCTGTTGGTCCTGCGAAGTCTTTAGGTCAGATGTGGAGAATTTCCTATCAGTCTGGCTGGTTAGGAGTATGGATGTCTGCCAAACTGTGGCATGTCCATAGCTTGTAATCTGTTACTCAGCCATAGAGAGAAATGAAATCTTGATACCTGTGACTGTACCGATGAACCTTGGAAACAGCATGTTGTGAGAGAAGCCAGACACGAAGGATAAGTATTACATAATCCCACTTCTATTAAATATCTACAATAGGCAGATACATAGGGACAAAGGCAGGGGATGAGGGAAAGGAGAGTGGAAAGTTAATGCTCAAGGGGGCTGAGGTTTGGCTTGGGATGATGGGAAATTGTTGGAAATCTTGGTGTTGGTTGTATAACATGGTGAATGTAATTCGTGTCACTGAATTGCAGCCTAAAAATGCTTAAAACAACAGAATTATTATGACATATGGATGAATGAAGAAAGGTGTAGGCTCTTTCTGGATCTTAAGCAGAGAGAGACGGCTATGTATTGGAAATGGTTTTAGGGGGTTGTAGGCGGCTTTAAAGGAGTCCTGGTGGTCCAGTGGTTAAGAACTTGGCCACTCCCCGAAAGGATGGTGGTTCACACCCACCAGTTGTTTCATAGGAAAAAGATGTGCCTCTCTGGATCCATAAAGATTCTTGGCCTTGGAAATCCTATGGGGCAGACGTACTATATGCTATATAGTTGCTATGAGTTGGAATCAACCCCATGACATGGGTTCGGTTTGGTTTGATTTGAAGGGGCTTTGATATGATCTGGAGGTCAGATGGGGTGTAGGGGGAGGTGGGAATGAGGAAACTTCTGGAATGGCTTTTTTGTAATAGAACTTGAATACTTTTTATTACCTTTAGTGACTGCCTTTAGCAGATACAGGCTCTGGAATCTGCTGGAAAACTACTGTAACCCATAGAAATGTTTAGACAGTTCCCTGTCAGGCTCATTTCCAAGCAAGGTGTTGTTCAGTTTGCATGAGTTCAAATTTCCACCTATGTTTTTTCTGCTGTTGATTTCAACTTTTATGTCTTTATGGTCAGAGAAGGTGCTTTGCAGTAGTTCAGTGCTTTGGATTTTGCTGAGACTTGCTTTATGTCCTAACACATGGTCTATTCTGGAAAACGTTCCATGTGCATTGGAGAAAAAGGTGTACTTACCTACTGATGGGTAAAAAGTTCTGTGTATGTCGATGAGGTTTGGTTGGTTAATTGTTGCAATAAGATCTTCTGTACCTTTGCTGAGCTTTTTTGTGGATGATCCGTCCATTACCAGAAGTGGAGTGTTCAAGTCTCCAACTATTATTGTGGAGGGCTCTCTCCTGTTTTTCAGTGTTGTCAGTGTTTATTCAATATATTTAGATGCTCTAGTATTGGGTGCATAAATATTTAATATTGTTATATCATGCTTATGTATTGAACCTTTCAGCAATAAAAAGACTTTAATGTAAAATGGTGGATTTTACATTAAAGTCTATTTTATCTGAGATTAGTATTGCCACTCCTGTTCTTCTCTGCATGTTATTGGCTTGTTATATATTTTTCCATCCTTTGATTCTCAGTTTGTTCATGTCTTTGAGTCAAAGGTGTGTTCTTGTAAGCAACATATAGATGGATCATGTCTTTTGTCCCAGAATGTCACTCACTGTCTCTTTATTGGAGCTTTCAGCCCATTTAAATTCAGTGTAATTACTGATAGGTATGAGCATACTGCTTTCATTCTGATGCATTTATTTTTGTGTTCAGTTCATTTCTTAGTCCCAGCTAAGCCACTGATGGGTAGCTTCAGGTTTACGTAAACCCCTTCACTCCTCAACCAGGCAAAGGGTAGTTGGGACCCAGGGTCGGTATCTGTGTTTCCTTCTCAATTAAAATTCTCTGCTTCAACAGATTTCAAGTTAGTGGTAGCTACAGCTGCCAGTGGGAGCTGTTTTGTGTATGTGCTGGGGATTGTGGTAGGGACAAAACTTACGCTTTGATCTTGGCAAAGAGGATAAGTAGCATTTTTCACCCCTCAAGTGGAGGAAGTGGAAGCTGATTTCCTGCCTTAATCACAGAGCTCTGTGGAAGCTACTTGACTGGAACAGAAAGTCTTATACTTTTGGTTGGACTTTCATGACTCTCAAAGAGCGATACAGAAAGACTATGAACTGCAGAAGTCATCAAGTGTGTGCTTTGGAAAACCACCTTTCCCGGGAGGTTCCAGGAGGTTCAGTGGAGACCAGGCCCAGGGGAGAGAGACCGGGACCCCAGGAAGTTCAGTGGAAGCTGAGAACACAGAAGAGAGACCTGGACCCCAGTTTGAGCTCTGCCTCTCACTCCATTCCTCTTTCTGGCCCTGGGTTCCCTCACAAGCTAAGTGAAGATTCTGGGACCTCATTAGATAACTTCTAAGGGTCTTTCTGCCATTCAGATTCTAGCATTGAAAAAAAAAATCTTGAACAACAGCTGTCACCTACTTACAGCATTCATCTCTGGAAGGTGACATTATTGAAGACGACCTTTCTAGATCAGAGATCTTTATACTTTTGCATCAGATACAACAAAATGTATTAATCTCTTTAGAGGGATCATACAATCTTTCTTTCTCAGAAAAAAAGAACTTCCTAGTATGGAACATTTCAAACGTTATCAGAAGTAGAGTGCCTGGGGTAATGAACACCCCAACCCAGTATCCCTCATTCAGCTCCAGCTATTACCAGCTCGTGGCCAATCTTCTGTTGTCTGTGTCACTTACTCGCTCACCTTCTGTATTATTATAAAGCAAATCCTAGACATCACACCATTTCATCCACAAATAATCAGGAAAATATGCACTCCTTTTGTAATGAGAAAGAACTACCTGACTTCTGTAACAAAACACAATGTAATTTGCTGTAGAAACACGAGAATAGGCTGAAAATAAAGTACAACGAAGTCTTTGGAAGAAATGTGTTTTCTACCCATACCCAGTGCTGTCTAGTCAATTCTGACTGATAGTGACTCTATAGGACAGAGTAAAATTGCTCCACAGAGTTTCCAAGGAACACCTGGCAGATTCCAACTGCCAGCCTCCTGGTTAGCAAACATAGTACTTAATCACTACGCCACCAGGGTTTCCTGTTTTCTACCCATTGTTGTTAGCAGTGTTTGATCCAAAGGAAATAATCTTTGAACATGGAAATTTCAAGTGTTTGTGCATGGGGCTGGATTTGGGGACAGGGACTAGAAAACAGTCCAGCAATTCATGGTGCAGTGCCAGTGTTGGTGGGTGAACTGGTGTTCACTTTCTGTTCTTGGGTCCCTGGGTGGTTCAACTGTTTGCAATCATCTGCTAAACCTAAAGTTTAGTGGTTTGAACTCACCCAGTGGCCCTGAGAAAGGCCCAGCAATCTGCTTCTGCAAAGATTAAAAACCAAAAAACTAAACCCATTGCTGTTAAATCACTTCTGACTTACAGTGACTGTAGGACTGGGTTGGACCATCCCGTGGGGTTTGCAAGACTGTATTCTTTAGGGAAGCACACTGTCACATCTTTCTCCCATGGAGTGGTTGGAGTGGTTGGTGGGTTGGTGAGTTGCAAACCCCATGGGATGGTTCAACCCAGTCCTACAGTCACTGTGAGTCAGAAGTGATTTAACAACAATGGGGTTAGTTTTTTGGTTTTTATTCTTTACAGAAGCAGATTGCTGGGTCTTTCTCAGGATCACCGGGTGAGTTCAAACCACTAAACTTCAGGTTTAGCAGCTGAGTGCAAACAGTTCAACCACCCAGGGACCCAAGAACAGATGGTGAACAGCAGTGACTTCATAGACCGTGAACAACAGTGATCATGAACCACTAACTTTTCCATCAGTAGCTGACTGCTTAATCACTATGCCACACAGTCTCCTTCTATAAACATTAGAGGCCAAGAAAACCCTATGGGGCAGTTCTACTCTGTAACATGCAGGGTAACCATGAGTTGGAATTGATAGTAGTGACTTTGGTTCAGGGGATCAGTCTTTACCCTCCTTTTGACACCCTGGTGGTATAGTGTGTTGGGGAGAGGGTGGCCAGCAATGGGGGCAGATCACACCAGTCTGAGGGTCTAGTGAAATTTACTCAGAGAGAAAGAGATTGAGGTCTGAGCCAAGGGTGGCTCAGCCCACCCAAAAGCTGGTGGGGACAGGTTTTATAGTTTTAAAATTCCCGTGAAGAAATGAGAGGTGATTTGATGTAAAAGTTATTTATGGTTTTATGGTTGTATCAGGTGGGGCATAACAGGCTGTTTTTGATCACATCTGTGGGGCACCGAAACTAGGTTGTTTTCAGTTAATGGCGAGGTCTGATCATTGGATAAGATGACCTCCCTGAATTTCATGGACAGAGTCCTCTCATGGAAGTTAGGTGCTATGGCTGCTAACCAAAAGGTTAGCAGTTGAATCCATCAAGTGTTCCTTGGAAACCCTATGGGGCAGTCCTATTCTGTCCTATAGGGTCACTGTGAATTGTAATTGACTTAATGGCAACATTTTTTTTTTTTTTAAGTTTTGGTTTTATCCTTCTCATACTTTATAGGCTAGATCCCTTAGTAAGTACAGAGGGAATTATTTTGAATTATTTCTTAGGTGTTTGCCAGCCTCTCTATCCTTACCAAAACAATAGGAAAGTTTTGGAACTGCTGTAGGCACAGAATACCATGGCTGTCACCAAATCGTGCTTGTTAAATGTCCATCAGACTCACAGACCTGCCTGTTGTCCACTGGGGTCTCTCCTTGACATAGTTCCAAGAAGGAAATTGCTCTTGGCCCATTCATTTGGATTAGCAACCCCTGGGATTGGGCTTCAATTTTTTCCTTTTTTGGGACAATCAAAATGTTTCAGAAGGATTCTGGGCTGCATGAGATGGCCATTTTCAGTTGTCATGCAAAACGTATGGAAAGACTCAGCTCCAAACCCAACCCAAACCCAGTGCTGCTGAGTGGATTCCAACTCATAGAAACCATATAGGGCAGAGGAGAACTGCCCTATACAGTTTCCAAGGAACATCAGGTGGATTTGAACTGCTGACTTTGGGTGAGCGGCTGTAGCACCTAACTACTAGACCACCAGGGTTTCCAGTGACAGCATATTCCTGAACCTATCTCATACCTACCACCGCTACACAGAAGCGTCCTTCTCAAGAGTCAGTGCCAAGGCTCATTTCTGACCCATGTCCTGTGTGATCTCAGCTCAGGTCAAAAGGCACAGTAAGGCTGGACCTCAACTGACATTCTGGACTTCCAGACCGTGGGGCTGGATGCTGTGGCTCACGCTGCTGGGAAGTAATTGCAAATTCTGGAAGAGGTAGACATGGAGTCGGGTCACAGAGGTGTTTCTTGTTTTGTTTGTTTGTTTTCTTTGACAATGTGAGAAAGGCCAGTGGCATTCGTTGCACATGACTGTAAGGCTCCTGTTTTGTCTGCTTGAACTAATGGAGAAAATCCATAAAAGGCTTGACTACGAGGTATGTTCTGTTTTCCTTGCAAATAAAAATGTCAATTATTCTAGCAAAGAGGGTTTTAGTGACTGAGTAAATGACCTTCAGTAAGCTTCCAAATTTGAGGCATTTGGGTCTTTTTTGAATCATCACAAAACATGAGTGGACACATGACAAGATAAGGAGCAGAAGAATTAAGGGCCAACCAGATCATTCTTGGGAGTGGGAAGTGTCAAGCTGGGGAGCTGGAAAGTTCTCTGTCTCCCTTCAGGGCTCCTGAGCCTTTTGATATGGGGATTAGGATTAGTTGCCACAGAAGGCTGCAGTAAGGAGATTTTACAGAAAGGATTCTTTGGGTGGAAAGCAAGACTGAATCTATGGAAGGAGATTCTGCTCTCTGGCAAGCTGGGTGGGAGATTTGGGGAGTGCAGAGAGAGAAGAAAGGAGAGGCTTAAGGTTGTCTTGGTGTAGGGGGGTGATGGAGAAGGCAAGGTGGACAGAAGTGGGGGAGAGTGTGCTAAGAAGTTTTGCTGTGGACATGTCTGAACTCCCTTTGGGTGTTCTTCCCTAAGTAGTTACTTCTGAGATGACAGCCACTCACAGAGTCTCCATGCACGCCAGAGTGGACCTGTGCTACAGGATTGTCAAAGACTGGTTGTTGGGAAGTGTATCACCAAACCTTTCTTTCAAGGTGACTCTAGGTGGATTTGAACTTCTAACAGTTTGATTAGCAGCTGAACATGTTAACTCTCTGCACTAGCCAGGGATTCTGTTTTCCTACAGGCTACAGCTAAGACTTAACTTCCTTCTCACCTGCTCTTGGCTGACACCCCATAACACTGCTGGGCTGGGATACTGGGGGATCCTGGGCCCCGGGGTGATGTGGATGTGTATGGGTTATAGATGTTCTAAAGACAGATTTTTTCAGGAAAAGGAGGGGGAAAAGCCAAGGGCTGGGGGCCTATAGAACAGTTTTTGCTAAGAAATGAGGAGTGTCTTTTCGCTAGGAAAGAACATAGGCCTCTTTGTTTTTGGATGACGAGCAGTCGTGGTATGGCTGTGTCCTGCCCCTTGGATCTGGGACCATCCAGAGAATTCTCAGGAATGAGAGGCAGAAGGGCAGAGCAGGAAGCCACTGATCCATGGGAATTGGTTTTCCCCCACCTTAGGTTGGTTGTTGCATGGATTCTGCCTGCAACACTGCGGCAGGGAGGGGTTGGGGGTAGTGCAAAAGAGCACAAAGGCACATGTCAGCGAGTGCTCTATTCTTCAATCCCGGGGACTTGGCAGGCCAGCCAGAGTTTCCTGGCACTTGCTTCTAAAGTAGGTGAGGCCAGCTGGCTTTGGAGAGTTTTGTGATGCTTGTGTCCGATTGTGGCTTAGGGTCTTGTTTGCTGCCCGGGAGGTGATGGTGCTGCCTGGCTCTGTCCCAACCTTTCCTTGGGACACATGTGGAGGCTCTGGCCATTGATGGGATCTTCCAAGCCAGGGAAGGATAAGAAGCAGAAAAGGGCTAGGGATGGAAAGCAGAGTGAGTCTATGAGCCAGAGCTAGCCTCCAGGGCTAGAGCAGGTCTTCTTCCTTTGCAGGAGAGAATTCGTACTGACCTGGAAGACAGACAGGAAGCGTTATTATTTCCCTCTTACTGTGAGGTGTACCTCTGAACCGCAGGCTCCCTGGAGGGGCTTCTCCATGTGGGGTAGCAGGCATGCTTTGGAAAGTCAGTTCATGACCCAGTGTACCCACAAAGGCTTCTCCTCCGGAAATAAAAAATGCTCTAAAGCCCAAGTTTTAAACAAACCCTTAAGAAGGCTGTTTTCTTACCTCTTCGCCTTACTATCACCCCATTCCAAGCCCAGCCTGGGAGAGGGGTGGGGAGTTTGGGGTTCGCTTCTGAAGACAAGGATCTGTTTCAAGTGCTGTGTATGAACACTTGATTCCATCACTCAGGCCCTCAGGTCAATTTGCACTTGGGGCTTTTCCTTCTTGGAGCAAAGGTCTTTTCCAGGCTTCCCCCACCCCCAATTCCTCTAACACCTCTAAGGATCAAAAACACCCCAAAAAACCAAACCTGTAATTTTGTAGTCAATTCTGACTCATAGTGACCCTACAGGACAGAGTAGAACCGCCCCACAGGGTGTCCACGGCCGAGGAAGCAGACTGTCACAATCTTGCACCCTTACAGTAGCAAATGGGTTTGAACCACTGACCTCTTGGTTAGCAGCTGAGTGCTATAACCACTGCACCACCAGTGCTCCTCTTGAAACACCCAATGTAATCTCAATGGGATCAAATTGACAACAGCAACTTGAAAGGTTTGATAGGAAGCTTAGGGAGCAGTGATTTTATGTTCATACAGGAGAGAAGATTCACAAAGGGAAGTCAGAAGGCCACATGTCTCACAGAATGGAATTAGTGTCACCGAGTTACACCTGTAGAAGCTGTTGAACTGGTGTATGGTTTGTTGTGTATATTTTCAACAACACACAAAAAAATGAATTATTAAAAAAAAGTCAAACACCCAGTGCAACGAAGAGTGATTCTGTGACTGTTCCTCAGCTCAGTGACTCAAGCACGCTCTGTCTTTTCTCCCATGAACAATAACCCTCCCACAGGCCATGAGGTAACAAGGAAAGCTGGTACCCACAGAGTGCTTACTGGAAGCCAGGCACTCTTCCAAGTGCTTGGTGTGTGACAGCTCACTTAGCCGGGGTAGTAGTAACCACTGCAGTTTGGGAAACTGAGGTTTGGAGAAACTGTGGGGTTGTGCCTCTGGGGAGCAGCGGGCGATCTAGGAGGTGAACCCAGGCTCTTAAGGCTTGTCCCACCCCTGGGCAGTCAGGGGCTTTGGTTTTGGACTCTGAAATTAGGAGGTGGGCATCTTCGGGGGAGAATCCCTGCATGCGGGATGGAGTGGTACACAAGATTTTTGGTAGAAGCCTCTCAGCTTAGGAACCAAAGAACTCTGAGAGTGAGCAACAAGACGACTACGTGCTTGCCCAATAGACTCCCACTCAATAGTAATGCTCTGAGCATCCTGACCAAGTATTTGCTCTGGGTCAGGATCTAATCTCTGGGCTGAAAATGAAGAAAAAGAAAACACAGCCCTTAAGGCTCCTGTTACAGAGCCTGTGCATGTGCAATTAAATCCTGTATGTCATCGGAGGGAAACAAAGTGGGTGGGTGTACAAGTTGCTGCAGTTGGAGTCAGCTGGCTTCAGAGGAAGAAATTCCCACAGAAAGAGAACATGAACTGTGTTTGTGGAGACCTTTTAATGGTCCTGGAGGAATGAGAAAGGCATTGGGCCCCAGAAGCCTGACTTGAAAGAGGTCTACACAAAGAAAAATTCAGTTGTGTAAGACAGAGGTCCCCGGGCTACACTAAATTCCCCTGCCTCAAGCATCTTGCTTGACGAGTCCCTGTAGCTTTGCATTACAATTCTGGTTCCTTTACTTGGTCTTGCTCTGCAGCTTTGTACCCAAATCCTGGCAACACATGAAGTTATATATCAACCCCATTGCATGTGCATAGTATGATTAAGAATGTTGCTGAGGTATGAACCTTGTATGAACCTCCTACGAACCTCCTACTTACAAAGTCCTTAAAAATAATCTTTCCCCTTGCCCTCACTGAGTTGTCTTGGAGGCAGCAGCCCCTACTGTTTCCTTTCCATGTACAACAAAATAATTGTGTCTTTCTACTCTCCCACCTCAATTTCTTATTCACTGGCTGAGACAAGTCACAGTGAGCAGAAACTAGGGTTTCTACCTGGCAAGGTGTAGATCAGAGGTGAACACATGGGAAAGAGAAAAACTTTTGGAGTTACCTGCTAGGGTCCCGGGAAGGAGTTTGGGGTCCCAGAAGAAGAGATGGCAGTAAACTCATTGCTGATGAGTTGTGTTGGTCTCATAGCAACGCTGTGGGAGGGTAGAACTGCCCCATAGGGTCTCTAAGGCTGTAATCATTTTGGAAGCCAGCTGCCACATCTTTCTGCCATGTAGCAGCTGGTGGGTTCCAAGTGATGACCATCCAGTTAGCAGTCAAGTGCTTAACCACTGCACTACTAAGGCCTCTGGATTGGTAGTCCAAGTCCTTCAACATGATCTCATATTGCCAAGACCTGTGGAGCCATCCAGTCCTGGGCAGGCAGCGGCTTCTGAGATCCCCCAAAAGTGAGAACCAGTAACTACCCACGTAGCTTCCTGCGGGTGCAGTAAGGGTTTATTGTGCTTACCCCCGACTTCTTCCTCACCCCAAGACTTCCAGTAAAAGTCAGTCACATACAATATGTACGCTGGGCATTATGATGAAGTTCCAGGTTCTGAGGCCAAAAAGCACAGCCAGAAAGATGGCTAGAAAATGGACTAGCATCTGAGGAATAGGCTGTCCTGTTCACTGACCAAAGAGCAGAGCCGTGACAAATCCTGTTTTCCTCCAACACGTTTGAAGGTGATCCCTGAAAGGGTGCAACTAGAAAGGGAAGGCTGGGTCCTATCACCACACAGTGTGAGGTTCTGGGCTGTGATGGGGTGCGGGGAGGCAAGCAAGGCACTCACCTCTGGCACAAAATGTAAAGTGGTGCCAGAAGAACTCAGCAATCAAGATGAGTAACAGTTTAATACAATATTTAAAACATTCAAATGAATGCAAAACAAAATAAGAAAACCCAAGCCATTGTTAACACAATATTAAAACTTTAAACCAAGACAGGGTCAACATTGTGGATTCTTCCTTTTGCCTCAGCCTCCAACACGGCACGGTTGCCTTTCCTGATAATTCATTCTGGATTTTGACATTTCTTTCGATTTTTCAGAAAGATAGCATTTAAAATCATGCTTCTCTTGGTTGTCAAGTTGTTTTTTTTTTTTTTAATGATTGAATGAATATGTACATTCCCATATAAATTTGCATGCTAACCTATATGCAGCTTCCACTGCTCTCCCTACGCGGTGACAGCACACTCTTCCTCTCTGCTCCATACATGTCCTATCTTCCCAACAGTCTCCTATCTTCTCCTCTCCACCCATTTCCATTCCTCCAGTATGAGGTCAACAGGACAACCTCCTATAGATGCCTAGAACCATAAAGTGGCCACACAGTATGGTCACTCTGCATCACCAAGTCCAACCTATTGCTGTCCGAAACATTGACCTTCATTATGATTTATGGACAGGGGCAGCTTTGGCCAGGGCCCATGCTCCCAGGGGAACCCCGAAGTCCCTGGACCATCAATTGTGGTCTTTTAGTGGAGATCTCAGGGTGCGTCCCTTTTTATACTTGTGTTGCCAGTGAGACTCAACTTTGTGAGCTCCATCACGGCTATCACTGGTGGTGGCTGGGCACCATCTGGTTCTTCTGGTCATAAGTTGATGTAGACATCTACTCACGTGGGTCTCTCCGTCTTCTGGATTCTCTTTTCCCCATGTCGTTATGGACTTTGGTGATCATCCATTCCTGCTAAGTTGGAGCCATTTGCTGTACCCTCAGATGGCAGCTTGGCAGCTTTTAAGATTCCAGACGCCACTCACCAATGTGGGGTGTGGACCAAACCGAAACCAAAACTGGTGGTCACTGAGTTGATTCCCACTGACAACAACTGTACAGCACAGAGCAGAACTGCCCCATACTATTTCCAAGGAGCATCTGATAGATTCGAACTGCTGACCTTTCGCTTATTGGCCAAGCTCTTAACCACTGCACCCCTACAGTTCCTTTGGCACACATCTTAAATTTAGCACGTGAGGTAAGCACTTCACTGACTCACCTCACCCTATTCTCTGTCCTGCGTGGGAGTTCGAGATTGTCTATATGGGCTTAAAGAAAGGGTCATCTGTGAGTTTGTGGTTTCACGGGGAAGGGCACATGCCTGGGTGATACACAGTCTTTCAGAGTAGCTTCCAAGGCTCCGCTTCACCATTGACCATGTCTCTCCCCAGCCAGTTAATGTCCCTGACTGGGGACAAGCCTATGTTCACACATCACTGGAGGGAGTTCTGCTGGGACCTTGCCAGGATTCAGGCCCCAGGTGGTGGGGATGAAGCCCAAGTGACCACTGGTCCAAGAGGGAAGTGTTTAGGGGAGGGGTGGTGGGCTGATTCGATTTAGTATCAATGGGAACTTTCTGTGGATATCTTTGCTTGACTTCACTGCACAATTCAAAACAACATTCTTTTATGAACAAGCACCAGGACATCAAATACTCCCACACCCAATGCTAGAAGCGCTGCAGGCCATGTTGTTTTTCTTTTAAACAGTTCCTTGTTAAATCAGACACTAACTCTCTCTGAATAAACCCAAGTGGGAAGGCTTCCTCCTCCTTTAATGACACGGGTGGCAAATCAGAGCAGGTAGAAAGACTACATGCCCCTTAATGTATAGTAGAGAATAGAAGGGAAACACTAAGTTATTCCATATGTAACAAACAGTTTTTATGTACTGATGGGGAAAAGGTGAGTAAGAAAGCTTAGAGGAAAAATGCAGCTGGCAATGTGTTAGCAGGGAGCTGATTGATTTCTTTGAGCAAGTCTATTTCTTCTGTAAGTGGATTTTATTTTGTATCTTGGTCAACACCAACTCACAGCCGTCGAGTCAATTCTGACTCATAGCGACCCTATAGGACAGAGCAAAACTGCTCCATAGAGTTTTCGGGGAGCACCCAGGGGATCTGAACTGCCTACCTTCTGGTTAGCAGACATAGCACTTAATCATTACACCACCAGAGTTTCTTAGCCAATGCTGCCTTCCCCCTATTATTTAATTATTAATGTTTGTGTTGGAACCATCATTTATTAGAAATCTTCTAAGCCTCTCTTCAGCCAGCACACTATGAAGTAGAATTGCCAGGATTTGTGAGTTAAGTGATGTATGTGAACGCCTCAGAATCCTGAAATTATAGAACATTGGAGCTGGACAAGTTTTTGTAGTCTGACTAGTCCAACAGTATGATTCAACCCTGGCCACTGGTTCACTCTCTCCGCTGTACTGTGAGGGAAACAGGACAGAGAGGGGAAACACATCAGCCAGGATCACATGGTTGGTTGATGGTAGAATTGGAATTGGATAATTTTCAAAGTGATGTCTTGGAATAAGATTCTAGACTTACAATTCCAGCCATTGTTCTTTTTCTCCCTAAAGTACTGCATAATAGAACTACTTAATTACTTGACCGACTATAGAGTACAGTTGGCTTTGAGAATCACACGTAAAACATCAAGAACACTCAAATCTGTTCCCCTCAGAAGACTGCCTCTCTCAAGTTAGAATTATACTTGAACATACAGAGGGCTGGAAGGAGCCTTAAGAATTCTTGTTTTTGCTAATCGTGATCATCAATAGGAACGAGTTGCTTCATGGCAATTCAAATACATGGCAACTCCTTATGTGTCAGAGTAGAACTATGCTCCATAGGGTTTTTGATGACTGATTTTCTAAGGAGTAGACCATTAGTCGTTTCTCCCAAGGAGTCTTGAGATGGATTTGAACCTCTAACCTCTTGGCTAGCAGCTGAGCAGGTGCTGCCTGCTTGCTGCTGAAGGGCAGATAAAGTGCAGGAGATCATTTTGTAAAGTTGGGACTCCAGAGGTCTTTGCCTTGAACATGGTGGGATCTTAAAATTTCATCCTGCAGGACTGCTCCTCATATTTATCACGTGGTAAATACACAGCACTAGAAAAGGAGAGCTCTCCACCTGCATTCTTCCAAAGGAGACTTGGTGGCACTGTGGTTAAGAGCTTGGCTACTGACCAGGGGTTCAAAGCTACTAGTTGATCCTTGGGAGAGAGATGGGACAACCTGCTTCTGTAAAGACTACAGATTTAGAAACCCAGTGGTCAGCTCTCCTCTGGTGTCACTGAGTTGCAATGAAGTTGGTTTGTTTTTCTAGTATTCTTTACAGAGTCCGCATGCTCTAATTAGGGTTCATTTGACTTCTGTGCTTCCAGACTTGTTCTCCTCTGCCTCTCTTCTTTCTTACTGTTATGGTCGTGCTTTTAAAACTTTAGTTCACTAATAATACAGTTTTTTCTTTTTTTTGAAGAATAAGGAAATACAGTTGGGGGTGGTGGTGGTGGTGGTAGGAAAGACAGAAATTGTCCGCAACCCAAGAGGTAGCTAACTGTTGACATTTTGGAATACATATTTCTAGATGTTTTGTATAAACATGTCCACATTCACATACAGCATTTTAACAGCAAAGCTGGAACCATCCTTATGTCCTGTTGTCCTGCCTGTGACATCACTAATGACAGGTTTAGTAGAGTGTTTCCATCCAGGCTTGTTTCCCTCATGACTGAAGAACATTCTTCAACATTCCTTGTCGGTCAAGTCAGCTGGCAGCAAAGTCTCTGATCTTTCATTTATAGCCATTGCTTTCATTTTGCCTCCTATGTCTTCGAAGGATATTTTTGCTAGCTATGGATTTATGAATTAACTGTTGTTTTCTTTCAGCATTTAAAAAACACAATTCTACTGGCGTCTCATTTTCCTAGAATCAAACAGAGGTCATCTGTAGTATTGTTCCACTGTACATATTATTTGTGTGTCACTGCTTGAGAATAGTCCTCCGTGTATAGCAAGCCTCTTTTAAAAAAAAACGAGATCAAATGGTCAAAAATTACTCTAAAGCCAAGATGAGAAGGTAAGGGGGTATTCCAACTCATGGCAACAACATGTGCTATGCAGAGTAGGACTTTCCCTCAGGGTGTCTTGGCTGTAACCTTTACGGAAGTTGTCAGGCCTTTCTGACACAGTGCTGCTGAGTGTGTTCTGACCACCAACTTTTAGGTTAGCTGATGAGCACAGGCCATTTGCACCACCCAGTGACTTGCTGGCTAATTACAGCATCTGTGTCATCTTGGAGTCAGTCCCCATCAGTTTACCTTTTCTTGTGGGTACGGCTCCTGTCTTCCTATGCATTTGTATGTCTAGTAAGCTTGGATAGTATCCTTGATATTTTGAATGATATGTTGTAGATACTCTGGATTCATTATATTTATCTGATGATTATTGATTTCTTTTTCATTTGTTTAATGTGCACTTCGGTAAATTCAAACTCCAAATTTTGTTCTCCCTATGGTGAAATGCAATTAAAACCTCAAATTCAGTTTTTTGTGCTTCGTTGGGTTGCTTGACTTCTGAAATGTGTATGTGTAGGTCAGGAGGCAGCCAGAGATTTGAGCACAGTTTCTACACTGAATTTAGAGCTCCCCTCTGTGGACTCTACCCCTCACTGCTAGCTATCCAGCTTCTGTGGTCTCTCTAAACTCTTCTGGTGATTCATACCTCTTACACTGAAGTTTTCTATCTGAATTTTCCCACCTGCATGGTAGGTGCCTGAGGCCAACTCTCAGGCAAAAAGCTGTATGTGTGTTTGTGTTTGTGTATGAGAGAATCATTCTTTCTCTGGTTTATGCCTCTTTTGAAGTTTTCTCCAATGCTTCAGATATTTATGCATGGATGTGAGTTCAAATCCCTGACTTTTTGGTTAGCAGCCAAGGGCCTAACCACTGGGAAACTGGGCCCCTCTGTGTGTATATATATATAAATTTATATAACATACCTTTGACCAATTTAAAGTGTATAATTCGGTCATATTCAGTGCCTTCACAATGCTGTGCAACAACTCCTTAAATTTTTTTTCACAGTCTCAAAAGAACTTCCTGAATCCCTTAAGTATACTGACCATGACCTCCTTCCCCCATCCCTTGGTAATCATTGATCTGTTTTCCATCGCTGTAGACCTGCCTATCCTGGTTATTTCATACTAAAGGAATCCTGCAGTATGTCACTTTTTGTGCCTGTCTTCTTTCACTTAGCATCTTTTGAAGGTTCATCCAATTTGTAGGATGTATCAGAACTTCCTTACTTTTTAAGGATGAATAATATTCTACTGTGTGTATGTATCACGATTTGTTTATCCATGGTCTTAGTCAGCTAGTGTTGCTTTAACAGACCTAACACAAGTGGACGACTTCAAAAGGATAAATTTTACTTCTCACGGACAAGTGGGGGCTCTGCCACAGTCCAGTAAGCCAGTAGTCCAAGTTCAGGGCGTCAGCTCCACAGGAAGGATGTCTTTGCTGGCTGTGGAAGAAGGTTTTTGTCAGTCATCTTTCCCTGGACTGGACACTTTCGATGCACAAAACCTCAGTCCCTTCCAAAAGACGTGCTCAGCTTTCGGCACGGCTTCTTGGTGGTGTGGGGTCCCCAGACCTCTCTGCTAGCTTCTGTCCTTTACATCTCAAGAGATTCTCTCAAGGTACAACACAGTCTTACACGCTGAGTCCTGTGCCACCAACACAACTGCTGCCCATCCTCTCTCATTAACATCATTGTGGCAGGATTTACAACACAGAGGAACGTCACTCAACAGCAGGAATCACGGCCCAGTCAAACTGCCACATACTGTTCTTGGGGAACATAATCCAACCCATGACACCAACTGATGGAATCTGGGTTGTTTCTGTCTTTTGACTGCTATATATAATATTGCTGCAAGTGTTATTTATAATAGTTCACTTTCCCCCCACTAATATGCCACTTTGATCTGCCAAGTGGTATGTTTTTGGACATATTTCTAGGCCTCAGCCACAACTCTGCCTTCTTGACTCTTTGTGGTCATGATGTCTTATATTTTCTAATGTGCTGTTCAATTACATTTAATATTTTATTTAGGAGTTTTGCTTCAGTATTCACAGGTAAGATCAGTTTTTTTTTGTGTGTGTGTTAAAGTGCGTGCAGTCATTAGTTTCATACACCTATGATCTATTAGCTCTTCATTAAAATATTATGGAAGTTTTCCTTCTTTTTATATCTTTCAAACAGCTCGAGTAGCATTAACACTATCTAATCTTTGAAGGTCTGTTAGAACGCCCTACGAGACCATTTGGGTCTGTTGCCTATTTTGGAGTTAGTGCTTTGATAACTTCATTTCTTGTATGGAAATTGATCTTTCAAACATTCTGTCTCTGCCAGGGTCAAACTGGTTGGCTACATTTTCTAGAACATTATAGATTTTGTCTAGGTTTTCAAATCTACTTCCATGAAGTTGTACAGCTTTGACTTTTGTGATATTTTAGAACACACTCTGATTCGGTGGTTAATCCTGTTTTAGTTTCCTAGGGCTGCTACAACAGAAACACTACAAGTGGATTGCCTCAATAAAGACAAATCTATTCTTTCACAGTCTAGTAGGCTACAAGTCCAAACTCAAGGTGATGGCTCCAGGGAAAGGCTGTCAGCTCTGTGGGAAGGTCCCTGTGATGCATCACTCTTGCCCTAGTCTGGGGGCATCTTGGAGCAGGAACCCTGGGTCCAAAGGGTGCGTTCTGCTCCTGGTACTGTTCTCTTGGTAGAGATTTACAGCCTTGGAAATGCTATGGGGTCACTATGAGTCTTAGTCGACTTGACAGCAGTCAATTTGGCGGGATTAGGGTTCCACCTTCCTAGTTTGTTGGGTAGTTCTGGTGTCTTAATAGCCTGAAGCGGCCAGCCAAGGCACAGTTGGTCTCTGTTGACCTGGAACAACAGAGGAAGGAGAGTCAGGAATAGGAGGAACTGAAGGTGTGGCTGACTGCTTCCATGAACAAGAGCCTCCTCTGCCACGAGACCAGATGAACTGGATGGTGCCCAGCTACTATGACTGAATATTTTAGTCTAGGATTCGATAAGAAGTGTCCTGATCAAAGGGGAGAACACGTGCAACAGAATTTCCAAATCCCATGGATTCTAGACTTTCTGGAGCATGTAAGCTGGTTGAACCTTTAACACTACTGCCTCGGATAATTTTTGAACCTTAAAGGAAAGTTATCCCCTGAAGTCTTCTTACAACTAAACAACAGTTGAACTTAAAAACCAAAACAATCCACTGCTGTCAAGTCGATTCTAACTCATAGTAATCCTGTAGGTCAGAGCAGAAGTGCTCTAGAGTTTCCAAAGAGCTCCTGGTGGATTCAGATCCCCAGGCTCTTGGTTAGTAGACACAGCATTTAACCATTGTACCACCAAGGTTTCCACTTAGCTGGCACCAAAAGTCTATGTTGAGTACTGTGCTCTTCTGTAAGAGCTGTAGGCAATCAAACTGACAACAGCACCTGGAAAGATTACGTAAGAACTTTAGGGACCAGTGAGTTTATGTTAATCGGGGAAGAACGACTTACAGAACGAGGATGAGGATGTCTGCACAACTTGAAGAATATCGTCAGTGTCGATTAATTACCCAGGTAGAAACAATTGGTGTTGTGTATGTTTTGTCGTGTATTATTTTCAATAACAACAAAATTAGAAGGAAAAAAAACCCCATTATTCATTAGGTTCTCCTCCGGTAGAGGGAGGGGAGAGTATTATTGTGCCTTAATTTTTTTACATAGTAGGTCTATATTTTATTTTGTAGTTTTGTCATTTGTCTTTTGGTAAGGAAAGTCTCCCCAACCTCTAGGTTGTTTGTATAATTTTTTAGGTTTTCTTCTAAAATTTATTTTCCCTGGTTGTTAGTGATAATATACACGATTATAACAAAAATACACTTGCAGCAAGTAAAGCTTGGTTTTAATGATGTATTTCCTTCAATTTTTTTTAATTCTTTCGGCTTCGGCAGTTCACTAGTGGTTCCTGAGAGCCTTGTGAGATCCAGCCTCTCCTGTTACCTCACTGCAAAAGGCAAAAGAAGCAAAGGTGCAAAAATTAGCTTGCTGTTTGTTTCACGATGGGTGACCTAGTGAGCCTCTGTCATGTTAAATGAAAAAAGTCTCAGCACCCAACAATGCTTTGAGAAGGCCACTGGAGCTAATGCCTACAGAAAGGATTGTCGCTGGGACACAAGCAGGGGTCCTGAAGGGACCATTCACTTTGGCTAACTAACAGTGAGAAGGAGACGACACCCAGAAGAGGCACTGGTGACCATCTACTGGAACAGAACAGACGACAGAATCAGGAAGATCAAGATGCTGAATTTGATTAAAAAAAAAAAAAACGGTGTTCAGTGAAGACAGAGGTGATCCTGCAGCAAGGATGGAAAGGGCAAATCTCAGCAATTCTTTTTTTTTTTCCTATAATGTCTGAGTGAAAGTGTACATTCCCATATAAATTTGCATGCCCACCTATATGCAGCTTCCACTGCTCTCCGTGCCCAGTGACAGCACACTATTCCTCTCTGCTTCATACATGTCTCATCCTCCCAACAGCCTCCTTTCCCCTCCTCTCTACCCACTCCCCTTCCTCCAGCCAGAGGTCAGCAGGATGATATCCTATAGATGCACAGAACCACAAAGTGCACCCAGTATATGGTCACTCTGCATCCCATCAGCAATTCTTAAAAGGCAAAAAGCAGAGGAAAAATGCCCTCTACTACAAAAGACACCATGTTGAAAGCTTGAGAACTGAATTTCAGGAAGACTGCATGAAAACCACGGTTTAATACACTCATCACTGAGCCCTTGTGGCGCAGAGGTTAAGAGCTTGGCTGCTGGCCAGAAAAGTCAGTAGGTCGAATCCACCAGTGGCTTCTTAGAAATCTTATGGGGCAGTTCTACGCTGTCCGATAGGGTTGCCATGAGTTGGAATTGACTTGATGGCATTTTTCAGGGGGAGTGGAGGTGGGGTTTTTATGGAAAATACAAAGGCCAGACCAAAATGGGTAATGAGAGCAGAAACATGCAGTCTGTTTTCCAGGAGTTAGGCTGCTGGGTCAGGCCACTGGCGGCACTTTGAAATAGAGGTAGAAATTCCATCTCGCAAGATAAAAGAGATTAAGATGAAGAGATGTTTTCTAATTTGACATTTTTGGTTTCAAAACCACTTGTCTGTAGAGCTTTGATATTTTTTAGCTTTCTGGTAGACCCTGGAGGTTGTTTACACTCTGAACAGGGGGGTGTCAGGCTGGGTCTGCACCCATTCAGGGATCTAATTAGGCAGGTAGCCCTGTCTGTAATAAACCACGGGTTTAGGATTTCTTTGTGGAGGTAGTCAGAGGCCTTCAGGCACTCTCAGAGTTATTATCACGCATCTAAGAGTTGGGGATGAGCTCTCCTGACATTGTCAACTGTGTGATAATTTGGAGTCCTCCGAGCTCTCCCTGGGTTTTTGTGTACAGTGCAAAGAAGGCATTTTCCTCATGCTTGTTTGTAGACATGATTCATGTTTTGCTATCTAGTGCATAAGGAAGTCATTCTGAATTCAGCAATAGTGCCAGTTTGACAAAAAAAAAGTTATTCTCTATATCCACAAGAATGTTAATCAGATTCTTGTCAGAACATGTGTAAGCACTGGTTTTCATTGTCACAGCTCTTGATGTCAGATTACTAAAATAATTTATGTTCTGTTGTGGGAACATGGGTGTACGCAAACCCTCCCAAGTCACGTGGCCACCTCTCGGCCTACATGTCTTCCCAACACGCAGAGATTATTTGTCTTTTGTGGTAACGACTGAGTGACGGGAAGAGCAGAACTTCAGCATGACTTTTGTTTATTCGATTAAACATATTCTCTATTTATACTTAAAAAAAACTAACTTAAGTTAAACAGCAATAAACCACGATAATTTAGAAAACATGTTGAAATTGAGAGTGAACAGAAATGTTCTCTACAGAAACCACACTGCAAACCATAAAACTTATTTTTGTCAACTGCTTCTCATGACAGTGGCTGGGAACTTGACATTTCTACTACAGTAGGCAAAAAGCATGTAAAAGACACCCTCCCACACACCACACCACGTCTCTATTTACACATTCAAGCTAAAAGCATTAGGGCTCAAAAAAGGGCTGGGTGTCTATCTACATTTACACTAAGCACTGTAAATTCACACAGATGTTACCTCAAACGGGTTCATCTGCGCACCAAGGCCACTGCCGGTGTCCTTCGGCCCCCCACGCCATGCTTCACAGATCAGCTCAGCTCACCGAGAGGCTCCCATAGCACCATAATCCAAAAAGTGGGGAACTTTTCAGTGAATTCTGGTTAAAACCAGACAAAATAATGTCCTCTGCCAAATTATGAAACACAATGGATGTGGCCATATGACATGATTCCTGTTTTGCTATCTAGTGCATAAGGAAGTCATTCTAAATTCAACCGATCCACTTCAAAATGCACTGGTGGTATTGGGTTACTTATGAAAATGAGTGGTGTGAACGTCTACAGTTGTTTGAAGTGGGATATTTAAAAACCTGAAAAGGGATCTTTAATATTATATTACAGTAAACATGAACATGACAGAGACATGCCTGACTTTCTGATCTTATCTGAGGTACATGCTCCATACAGTGGACTAGATCCCACAGATGTTCTAATAAAAACTTCCTCTCTCCATGTCAAGACCCCAAGAAGTCAGCACAATCTGGTTCTTCTCCCCACAGAAAGGGTATTCAGTTTGGGATGTAATGTTTTAAAACAATAATACAAACCTCTTGGGAGAATACCACAATAAATGTCTCAGAAACCACTCAGTTAATCCCAGGGTATAATCTGGCTGTTTCAAATTACTGCAGGGAATACTAAGGGCCTCAACGACACTGCAACCACATAAAGCCAAAGAAAGCTGGAAAGAGAGGCCAAAAAGACGAGCTCAGAGCCAGCTAAAGTGACAACAAACATGTGGTTGTTTACTAGGATTGGAGAGGTTTAGTGTGCAGATGTTTGTGGTCTCCAGAAGGTTCCAGAGGAATGAGTTCTTAGGAAGACTCGCTGAGCTGGATGAGAGAAGGATTCTTCTTGGAGATGGCAGGCCCCAGGACAGGGAGACCCAAGGGCAAAGACAGAATTTATACATTTCTGTGGTCAGATCATACTCTACTGGTCCCACAATGTACATCAACAAGTTAATATTGTACGGATGTCATTTCAAAGCTTCCTAAAGACGAGTCATTATTGAAGCCGCCACAGCACAGACGGTTCAGCTATACGCAGATAGTCATACTTGCATTTTTGCATTATAGCTGTCTTTTTTTTTTTCTGTTGAACTGTAATGAATTGTCTCATAATCTATTCCATCTTCTTGCCATTAGCAGGCTTTGAATGTTCACAAATAGGAGAAAAGAACTCATTTTCCAGAGCTTTAATCACACAAAGAGGGAATGCCTAATTCTCTAAATGAAATGGTCTGTGATCACTGAAGCAGAGATTTCATATATCACGGCAAATTAGGTAGATTTTAATAAATTACTTATCTCCCTGAATACTTTACATATGCTTAAGAAGGAACACCGCCTGTTTGCAAACAGTGAAAACCCACAGCCTATAAAAATCCTTTGACGAAAACGACAAATAAAAAAGTAAATTAAAAAATGAAATGCATTATATCCTAGCCCTCCAGAGACAATCCCTTTGCAGCACTGATTCACAGCTCCATTAAAAATATCAATTAAATCCTTCAGTGAGATTGGGTAAAAGCTAGAAAATTAACTTTCTGAGCTGCTTTTCGAGGATCTGGTTATCTAGATACACCCGAGCATTGTATAAGCTGGGTGTAAATTTTAAAAAGTGATAAAAAGACACTTCTTTCAGGTCTAACTAAGCATATCAGAATTTCAGTCATACTTTTAATAATTTCTTTCTATGTCATATGCTAAGTTTTCAAAATGTAAATAACGTGTGTGTATGTGTACATATATGTCTTTTATCTATATATCTCGTCACATACACAAACCCTTGGATCCTATAGGACCATTATAAATACATGAAAACACTATGAGTAGGAAGAACTGCAACTTTCAGGAAAGAAAAACAGAAAATTTGAAGTAATTTAGTAAGTTGGTGTCATGTCTCATTCTTTATATTTAATTGATAGGAACTGCATGCATCAAAAGAAAATGCATACTGAGCTTTAATGTGCATAAAATGGATATTAGCATTTTAAAGAAGAAGATTAACACATTAATCCAAGTAATTTTCATATATTGCTTCTAATAAAATCTTCACAGTATAAAACTCTTAATGAGGCTAATCATAGGCATCCCATTTAGTGGGACGATTAGGGATCACATAAAGTATTTCCTTTTCACAGATTTTCTAAGATTTATGCTTTTTGCTTATTAAAAATAAAAGTGGGAATTGCACTGCAGTTCTCCATAGGAAAATGTTGAAAACGCAAACAGACTTTTGCAGGCTATCATGTAGGTCTAAATTATTGAAAAGTTGCTGCCCATTGTGGAGAATTTAAATCCTGAGGGGTGGCAGTCATGGGAAGGA
Organism: Heterohyrax brucei; assembly: GCA_028571685.1. Taxonomy (NCBI): domain Eukaryota; kingdom Metazoa; phylum Chordata; class Mammalia; order Hyracoidea; family Procaviidae; genus Heterohyrax; species Heterohyrax brucei. The sequence continues at coordinate 69,646,665 of CM053161.1, read as the reverse complement.
GGGAATAGAAAAATAAACAAATGAAAAAGTGTACAGAACTTAAATACTTCAAACCCAGCCCCCACTCCTGCAGCTTCCCATGAATTATAGATTACATACGCCAGAGTAATTACACAAATCTCCCGGCAGAGCCTCCAAGTGCGCCTTTCCTCAGGAGGGGCAGAAGTCTCTGGGGCCGCTCCCTTCAGGCCTCCAAGTCCTCCCTGTACTCCTCGTAGACAGACCGGAGGGCACGGAGGGCTTCCACTGTCACCCGGAGCTTGCCAATACCTTCGCCACCTGCTCGCGCATCAAAAACTGGGAAGAAACAGAGCGGGACGGGTTAATGTTGCCCAGCAGATTTTTGGTCAGCTAGGTGAGCAGCGACAGTAGTGAAAGAAATGAACACAGCTCTACAGAAGTCAGAGTTCACGGCCGTCTCAGCAACCTCAAAATAAAGCATGTCACGTGTGCACGAAGAGACATAACTTAAAATAAACCACGTTAAACATGCACGTGCTGTTTGTGGCGCTGAAACCAATGCTCTAACCCTGACATTCACCTAGTGAGAAGGGACAGTGATTCCCAGGCAGAATTTGAATTTCCGACCTCATATGAAACAGAACGTCTAAAGGGGTCGAGAGAGGACAGCGAGGAAGCCTTTGCGCTAACAGAAAGGGTTAATGACCGATTTCAGAAAGGCCAGCTGCTGCACATGCTCACAATTTGGATTGCTTCTTATTTATTTTTCTAAGAAAAACTCTCTGTTTAAAATAAATTTTATGTGAAACTGGAGAAAGCTCAGATGGCAGACACAGGCCCCTTAAGGTCTATGGATGGGCTGAGGCTCCGTGAACTGACGTGGCTGCAAAGGAGAAGAAAACTTTTCATTGTCCGTTGCCTTTTCTTGGAAGGAAGCCCACAGCTCTCAGTGTCGCACTGAAGGTCAAACTAGGGGCGGGAGGCTGAGGCCTGCAGTGAGCCCAGAGGTGGGGGCTAGACGGGATGCAGATTCAGTGAATGAGACCCCTTCCCTCTGTGGGCAGTGACACTTGCTAGAGACTGCAGGCCAGAATCCTGGACTTTATGAGCTTGACAGCACTCATGTAGTTCCCAGTTTATACTCCCTGTGGTTCTCCTTGACTTTGATACGTGTGTGTATTTTAATTCCAAGAAAATTTGCAGGGGAAACCTTCAAACGAAACTTGCTATGTAAGACTCAGGTGAAGAAATGAGCAGCTAGGGAGACTGCAGCAGCGCAGTGGTTCCCTGGTTCATCTCCCCAAGGTTTTCATGTCTTCTTTGTGACTTCTCACTTCTACGCCAAGCACAGGATAAAGCAATGAAAATCTGAGCTGACCATCGCCTACCCTTCTGATTCTTGCCCCAGACAAAGCCACAAGCTTTGTAAAACAGTGTGGTCATGAGTGGCTTCACAGATGGGCAGCTAAACAGAACTGACTGGAAAAAAGATTAAGAACATAAAGTGGACATCATTCTGGATAATTCTGTCAGACTCTCTTGGAGCTGGTATCCTTCATAGGGTTTGGGTTAATATTTTAAGCCTCTCATCTTTTCTTCTTCTGTCAAAGTAGTGACCAAATGCCACATGGCTAGAGATAGCACATGTCTTTCCCCAAGCTCTGCCAACCCAACAAATGAGACTCAGAATTGGTCTCCTTTATCACATATAGCCAGAGCCATCCCGGATCATGGTTAAAAAAAAAAAAAATCTGATTGCTAAGGCTTAATTCCTTTAGTATGTTCTACATATACTATATAAAAAGACTGGAAATTCAGCACTCCTAGGACTCATTCCTGGTGAGGTGACAAGACAGGGGAATACATTTGTCAGGAATCTTTCACCACTCCCTGAGTCCCAATGGCAGACCAATGACCAAAGCTATCGAGAGTTACTTGCAATGACTGTATCACTGGATTTTAACACTGGGTTAAAGAAAAGTCTTAAAAAGGATACTAAGTATAATGACCACTCAGAAGGTCAAATGTTTTAGCTGGAAATAAGACTTGCGAGCATGAGGCTTTCTTAACCAAAATTAAAAAAATCCAAATGACTGAATTTTTATCACACCTTCCACCAACACCAGAAAATTCCTCGTGAAGCTCAATTCATTTGTGAAATGTGTTGTTTCAATGGGGGCAGGAGGAAGGGCGGTGGGGGGATGTGGGGAGGGGCTTCCGGCTTCAATGAAAAGCCAGCTTGAGCTTGCAGAGGATGCACCTAACGGGTGACTTGGTGTCCCCGTAGTCAGCAAAAGGACGGTTTTACCAAGGAGCAGGGAAACCGGCAATTGTTGGCTGCACAAACTGAGCAGTGTCCTTCCGTACCATCAATATCTTGCTCGATGATGTCTCTCCCCTCCAGAAATACGTTCATGAGGTCAACATGCGCAATGCCGATGTCCTCACACTCCAGGTCCTGCTCGTCCTCCGGAGGGTCGCTGACCACGGTGAAGCGAACACTGGGAACACAGGAAGAACGTCCAAGAATCACCACACAGAGAACCAGTCACCATGAAACCAAACTCCCAGATGAGTGGTTAGCACCAAGTATGAAATCTCTCAAGAGTCCAATTATCCCAAGAAAAAAAGAAAGCCCTATTCGCTCAGGTAAGTTATTACGTGAACTATTAGAATTACGATAGCACACCCCATTTTCAAATGAACAAGAATTCACTGTTCTAAGAACCCCTGAACATCTCGACAACTGGAGAAAATTACTAGGTGACGAGAAGGGCTGCAGCATTCAGCCGATGGCATGCTTTCTGATCACGTCCAGACACAGTGACTCTTAAAGACCAAAAGGGTGAAGTAATAAAGACCACGGGGGTTAGGTCAGTGCTTTCTGCTGAAATGCCACCAGGTTCAGCACAACTTTGGAGCTGTCCCTAGGCTGGAGTGGATGTATTCTGCAGCACGCACAGACTCGCTCCTGGGCGGCGTTCTGAGTCCTGTTAGATAAACGCTGTCCAACAGCTATGTTGAATGTTTGTATTACTTCAGCAATCTTTTTAACTTTCGATCACAGTATCCAAGTTTTATTTTACTTTTAAATACATAATTGTAGAGCTCTGATGGAACTGATTTGAATTAGTGGTTTGTGTTGAGGCCAAACACACTTGGATCAATCCAGTGACAGGAATTTACAGCTAAGAAGTCTTTTGATATGTCTTGGCAGGATAGTGTAAACCATAGATGCTTGTAAACTTTACAATTTTAAACTCTGCAAAATGCATCCATCCCAAATCAGAAACAAAGCAAGAAACAGCAAAATCTATATCTCTCTGAGAAATCTTGTCTTGAAAAATACTCAACAGTAAAGTCCCTTCAAATTTCTTAGAGGTGCACAAGACAGTATTTTTAACCAAATTCTTTTACTAAGTTTTTACTAGCTGTACATGCTGATCAGAAAACACACATCCCTAACCTGAAATCCAAGTTGACACTCATTATCCACACAATAAATATTGATGAAGGGTGTAGATACTGGCTGTCAGTGGATACCCAAACTAAACACACTCCTGGGGGGCTCATCCTAACTCACAGCAACCCTACAGAACAGAGCAGGAGAACCCCAGAAGGTTTCCAAGGCAGACTGCCACATCTTTCTCTTGTGGAGCAGGTGGTAGGTTTCCACTGCTGAGCAGTTTAACCACTGTGCTACCAGGTCTCCTGTAAGTGGCTAAGGCAGAAGGATTAAGGTAGAGTGGTTAAGAGCATTCATTCTGGGTTCAAATTCTTGATTTTCTACTTATTAGCTTTGTGACTTTGGGCGAATTACTAAATGTCTCTGGTCTGTTTTCCACACCTTTGGGATGGGGATAAACCAAAACCCAAACCCACTGCTGTCAAGTTGACTCTGACTCACAGTGACCCTATCGGTCAGAGTTGATCTGCACCATAGGAGCACATGGTGGATTTGAACTACCAACCTTTTGATCATAATGAGGATAATCATCCCTAATTGTAGGGCTAATGTGAAGATCAAATGAGCTGATACATACCTAGTGCCTGAAACACAGAAAGCACTGAGTAAATGTTTGCTATTTTTATTATTATCATTTTCCAGTATCAGTAGAGGTGCTTAAGTGTCTTCATTTCTAAGGGGAAAGAAAAGAAGGCATGGGAAAAGCTGGTTTCAACGGAAAACTCAGATTCCCAAATTATACACTGATACCATCACTCAATTGGAAATCCTGGTGGCGTAGTGGTTACACACCACGGCTGCTAACCAAAGGGCTGGCAGTTCGAATCCACCAGGTGCTCCTTGGAAGCTCTACGGGGCAGTTGTACTCTCTCCTGTAGGGTTGCTGTGAGGTGGAATCAACTTGAAGGCAACAAGCTGCTTTACCTACCACTCAGTTAAACAAGAAATACCGACAGTGAAAGAAAGTATCCTAACATGATTGTGCTTAGAAAAGTGATAATTAAAAGTGACATATTTTTTAATTAACTTTTTTTTTGTGATGAGTATACATGTCACAAAATTCTGCCATTTCTGCATTTTTTAATACCTAAAATTTAGTGACATTAATTACTTTTATTATGTTAAAAATGATGCTCTGATGCACATTTCTATCAAGTGCCTTACAGACAAGACAGAAGAGACCCAGTTTGTAACAATACTGAGTGCTGTCCTTACAGAACGCCGCAGCCGAGTCAGAACCAACCTGATGGCAGTGGGTTTGGGGTTTTCTTTCTTTTTTTTGTGGGGGAGGATATCTAAGGATTACAGACAAGCTACTTGACAAATGTAGGCTATTATTTCTGCTGAATATGTGAAAATTCTGAGGCAAAAACAAAACAAACTTCTAAATGCCAGAGAGAAGGCTAGAAAGAATAATGGTGAAAAAAAGCTACCTGGCTTTCACTTCTATAGCGCGACAGGCGAGTGATACACACCAAGTCGGGAAGCTACACAGTGAAGCGAAGGAGAGGGGACACCGAGACAATTTAAAAGCCACACACACACACACACACACACACACACACACACACACACACACACACACACACACACACACACACACACACACATCCCTCTTCCATCTGACCTTTCCTCCTGCCCAAACAGTTTCCATGTCCTCTGAGGTCTCAGTCTAGGCTGACGACCAGGACACACACAGGAAGTGGACATCAGCTACCAAGCAGAGGTAACCCAGCAGGTGCCACCTCAGCTGCTCCTGCCGCCCACCCCCACCTCCCATCCTGCACTCTCTACTGCTCAGCGACATCTAGCCTTGCTGGCCTCTCCCGTCAGGCCTAGAAGGCACCTCTGTGTGCTGGCCTCTCCCGTCAGGCCTAGAAGGCACCTCTGTGTGCTGGCCTCTCCCGTCAGGCCTAGAAGGCACCTCTGTGTGCTGGCCTCTCTCGTCAGGCCTAGAAGGCACATCTGTGTGCTGGCCTCTCCCATCAGGGCTGGAAGTCACCTCTGTGTGATGGCCTCTCCCGTCAGGGCTGGGAGTCACCTCTGTGTGCTGGCCTCTCCTGTCAGGGCTGGGAGACACCTCTGTGTGCTGGCCTCTCCCGTCAGACCTAGAAGGCACCTCTGTGTGCTGGCCTCTCCTGTCAGGCCTAGAAGGCACATCTGTGTGCTGGCCTCTCCCATCAGGGCTGGGAGTCACCTCTGTGTGCTGGCCTCTCCCGTCAGACCTAGAAGGCACCTCTGTGTGCTGGCCTCTCCCGTCAGACCTAGAAGGCACCTCTGTGTGCTGGCCTCTCCCGTCAGGCCTAGGAGACACCTCTGTGTGCTGGCCTCTCCCGTCAGGGCTGGGAGACACCTCTGTGTGCTGGCCTCTCCCGTCAGGGCTGGAAGACACCTCTGTGTGCTCCTCCACTCCTGGAATGCCCTCTGCCTGGTAGACCTTCCTGGAGACCCAGTGACATGACTGGGTCCTCCTGTCCTTCATTAACCAGCTGAAATCTTACCTTCAAGATTTGCCTTCCTTGTTACATTTTAGCAGCTTTTCTAATGTTCTCCTAATATTTACAGCGATCTGTCACTGGCTTCCCTGTTTACTTGTGACTGTCTGTCTTCCTCGGTGGGACATGAACTCCATGAGGCAGAGAATTTGCCTTGTTTCCCATTTTACTCATGATACCTGACAGGGATCAATGAGAAGTTTTCCAGCCACATTGTGAGCTGCAAAGTGACAGCCTTTGTGTGAAGGCTGGTCCAGCCTAGAGAAGGCCGACCTTGGGCCCTAAGATTTACATCTCCAACCCGATCTGCTGTTACTTAGGAAGGCAGAAGGCACGACAACTCCTTAAATCATTCCGCATGACATTTCCTTCTTTGCTCATTCTGAGCGGGCCCATTTACAGTCCCATTTCAATGTGCCGTCAGCCTTGTTTGGTGGCCTGTGCATCTGCAAATACAGCACAGAGCAGGGTACACAGGCAGCACCCACAATTCACCACACAACGTAGTTCACTTTACACCTGTCAGGGAAGCCTGGCTCCATGGGTCCCGCTGCAGTATCCTCAGTGTTCGAGAGGTTTGCTCTTTGGGAAAAAGAGCTCTCATCAACTAGGAGGTGCTGGAAGTAATACGACCTCTGAGTATTTCAGGAAGATGAGAACATCCCCCAGAGGAGACTCCGTCTTTTCCTTAACACAGAGGGACAGGCCATCTTCTCCCAGGTGGAGTCAGCGGACTGCACGGCCAGCCCTCCTTGGACGTGCTCAGCAGTCTTCTCAGCCCGATGCCAGTCACCCTGCTCCTGCGAAACCTTCCTCAAGCATCCTCCAAAACGACACAGATACTTGTGTCTCTGACTGGAGTTCTTCACGGAACTAGTGACAGGCAAGCAGAGTCATTATGGTTACCATGGATTTTTGAAAAAGCTCTCTTGGTACAAATAAGGAGGTCTTTTGAGGAAAAAGAGGTGTAAAACTAAAGCAGAGTTTGATATTTTTTAAAAAATAAATACTTTTGGAAACCAGAATTGACGGTCTGACAGCCTGGAGGGTCCCCTGGGAATGTGGCCCCTAGACTTCACGCTGCCCCTGACCTGAAACCAGTACCGAGGTCAACTCTTCAGACAAGAAAGCACTGGGCTTGGGGACCCAGTGTGAGCACGTGGCGTGTATACTTTATGGTTTTACATATTTATAGGGGGCTGCCCTGCTGGTTTCTTTCTAGAGGGAATAGGAGAAGGTGGAGAGGAGGGACAGGTGTTCGCTGGGACGATACTAGTAGCCAACAGTGGGAAGGAGGAGTGCGCGGTCACAGGGTGGGGAGAGCAGACAGAGTTGTAGAGAGGCGGGCATGACAAACTGACTTGGATTGTACACTTTCATTTCAGCATAATAAAAATAAGTAAATATTTTTGAGAAAATAAAACTGCTTTTCTTCAGTGAGGAATGCTAGTTAGAGCACATCCTAAAGGCGAGGAGAAAGGCAGACGAGGAAGGCCAAGCAGGCTGAGAGGTCCTGGCTCGGTGATGGCCCCTGGGACCAGAGCTCAGGCCTGGACAGCGACAATCACCTTGAGGAGGGCTAGCAGCAGATGCGACGACACAGCCAATTCTGTTTAGTCACTGGAGACCTGGGATAACCCCAGGGGACCAGTGGTGTTTGAGGGCATCTTGAAAGACGCTGAAGCACACACAGAAACATCAGTAAAACTGGAGTGACAATCTACCATCCTGGGAAAAACACAACTTCAGGCACTGTAATGGGCTTTAATTATTCACATGCAGCCAGCACCTGTCCCTCATTGGAGGCTTCTGTGTGGCTACGATGCTGACCAAGTGCCAGTGGAGCTACCAGGCTGAGAGGGACTGGGAAGAAAGGCCTGGCAACCTTTCCAAACCCAAGGTCAGGTACAGCGGGGCTGCAGAGAAAGAGGAACCCTCATGCACTGCTGGAAGGACTATAAATTGATACAGCCACTGTGGGTGGAAAAGAGTTTGGTGCTTCCTCAAAAAGTTGAACATGGAACTACCAGACAACCCAATATTAGCCACAGACCCCGAAGACCTGGAAATAACAACCATGGACAGACAGATGTGTACCAGTGTTCACTGCAGCACCAGTCATGGTATCTAAAAAGCAGAAACAACTGAGCCAGCCATCACCTGATGAGTGAATGACAAAGCATGGGGAATACAGACAATGGCATACTACTCAGCCATGAAGAAGGAAGTCCTCATTCACGTCACAGCATGGGTGAACCATGTAAACATTATGCTGAGCAGAATCAGTCAGGTGCAAAAGGTCAAATACTCTGCAATCTCACTTATATGAAAAGAGCAACTTTCCAGAAACCTAAGGATCTATTAATGTTTACTGCAGCAGGAGAGGAGGAAGAGTGGAGGTTTTTGTTTACAACGCATTTAATGTGTGTTAACCAAAAAAAAATCTCTTGCCACTGAGTCGATTCTGACACATATTGATCCTACAGGAAAGAAAAAACTGCCCCATAAAGTTTCCAAGGAGTGACCAGTAGAGCTGAACTGCCGACCCCGTGGTTGGTAGCCGGGCCGGTAACCACTACACCACTAGTGCTCCAGTGTGTCAGTGGGGGCAGGAGAACTGGGGAGGAGACAGCAAGGATGTTCGTCCCGTTTGACATAATCAGGGCACTGAAACGCACACGTGGACCCTGATGAGACATTGTGTTTCTGGTGTATGTGTACTGCTATTAAAAAAATAAAACAATCTGTGAATCACAAAGCCTTGGTCCACAGCCAGTCACGGGGGTGGCACAGGACCAGGTGGCATTTTGTTCCATGACGTGCAGGGCTGCCACGAGCTAGGACCAACACGATGGCTGCAGACGATCACCACCACTCCTTTTTCAGGAGGTTAGAGCTGAGACGCCAAGTAACGATACATGCACTTTAGGGTGTTCACGTGAAGGCCATCGTCAGACCCCCAGGGCCAAGAATGGCGGTCTCCCTTCCTGAACCAGAAGATAACATGCTAGCTTGGAAGCCCAGGTGAGAAGGTGGCTGTCTCTGACATTCACCTCCTGAACTCTGGCAAAGGGAGGAACCTGAGTCTCCTTCTGCAGGGCTGGGGGAAGGTGGATTTTGGAGGCAGTGAGTGGCTGTGCATTGCGGACCAGAGTCCAGGGGAAGAGGACAGCAGAGAGGCAAAGGGCCCACCCAAGCCACGGGAGGACAGCCAAACCAGGGGTGTGGGAGGAACCCCGCTGAGGGGCTAACGAGCAGCACTGAGACAGTGTCCCAAATGGCACCCAGGGGAGCACCCCTGAAAGCCCTCAGGTTGTTCATTTCTTCTCCAAAGGGCATGTTTGCTCTCCCGAGGAATCACTAACTGTCCCATTCAAATCCGCAGAAACAAAGAAGTCATTAAAAATAATGTTCAATGATGAATTCTTAAACAGTGGTATTAAGATAATGTCTCTGTTGAGCTATATAATATATAGTATAACATCACTACTATTTATAATAATTTCAATGAGCACTTATTAAGCACTTAAGTATCTGGTAACTGTGTGAACAAGATGTAACTGGGTTACACATATTAGCTTATTTAATCCTCACAGCAATTCTCTGTGGTATTATCTCCATTTTCATGTGGGGAAAGTGCAGCCCAGAGAGGTCAAGGAACTTGTCCAAGGTCAATCAGCTACGAAGTGACTGAAGAATTTACACCCAAGCCCCCTGACTCCGCAGTGCAGTCTCGTTTGAATCACCATTATACTGTCTACAGGTATACCTAAATGGCACTATGATATTTTATGTACATTGTAGAGTCTTTCAGTTTTTAAAGCAAATACACTGGTTAAGAGTGAGGGTTGCTAACCAAGAGACTGGCAGTTCTAATCTGCCACCACCACTTGGAACCCTTTGGGACAATTCTACTTCATTTTCTTGGGTTGCCACGAGTCAGAATTGACTCGACAGCAAGGAGTTTTCATAGGATGCTTCAAGTTACTATGTATGGTACGCAGGAACACTGTATTCCTAGGAAGGAAGACACCCTGGGAGGTTATATAGCATTCAAGGTCCCAGGATGAGCCAGAGAACCCAGGTGCTCTGATTCCTTATCTTGTGCCTTTTTATTCACTGTGCCACAGAGAACGCCCCACTTTATACAAGCCATCCAATAATTTAGAATGCTTAAAATGTACCTTTTATTAGGCATCTCTTGTTTTTGCAATACAGCTTTTAAAAGTTCTCTCTTTGCTTGGTTGTTTTCTTTATCCACGTAGATCACTAGATTGAAAAAACAAACAAACAAAAAAACACAGAAAGAAGGCATTTAGGAATATGCTTGCATTAGCACTGCTCTTTATTTTTATCAATGCCTGTTTTTAAAGATGTAAGTCACGCCAGCTCACTTGCACACCTGGGAAAAGGAAGCCACTCTGGCAACCAGAATCAAACCTGAGTAGTCATGTGATCTAACGTCCTGTCACTGGCAGGTCTAACAGCACACTGTCAGAAAAGACACAAGCAACAGCGGTGAGTGCCACATCGCTGTCACTGCCTGTTCACGGCACTGGCAGTCAGGATGGCAAAAGGCGGTGGTCTTCAAGGCTTCGTATTTGAAGGATTTACTGCATTTCCTTTCACCCAAGGAGCGGGTGACGATGACAACGCACGGCAGAGCGCCTGTCCCTCCTGACAGCCTCGGTGATTTGATCCTTCTCTCCTGCCACAACACATAGTAAAAGAGGCATCTCGCGTCCTGGGGGGAGGAAACCCACAGGCTGCCACTGGCTGCTGTTTGGGTGGGAGCACAGGAGAGAAGTGTGGCAGGAGGGACAGAGAGGAGTTTTAGGGCCCAGAGTTTGTCTTTGGTTTGTGAAGGTCATCCTGGCAGTCAGGAACATGGCCAGGCTTCACAGAGCTGAAATAGTGAATCAGAGAAGTGATCTCATATCCTGCCAGGAAAAAGATGCCTGAAGTGTGGGCGTCTGCACGTTGGGAAAACGGCATCTGAGTGGGAACACTCCAGTTTTCATCCTGATACTTTTTCTCAGCTTGGCAGACTTTCCTCCGTGCCTTAGCTTCTGAAGACACTTCTTTCTGTAATGCCATTTTGGAGGTTAAAGACTCCCCGGTGACTCAATCTCAAGTTAAGAGATTATCTCTGATCAAAAGCGCACAAAGGATGAAAGACATCAGGACGATCTGAAAGCCAGTTCTCTTCGGGCTCTGCCAGGAACAAACATATTTCTTACTGAAAAGGTTTCCCTGGACAATTTCAGTTCAATTCCAAATTATGATGCTCTCAACTCATATAACTGTTTGGCTCAGTTGAGCAAATATTAACCAAGTGCCAAAGAAAGAAGTACTCAGCACTGACTTAGGCACATGGGCTGTGGGACACAAAGATGTTTGTCTAGGAGTGGGAGTGTGGTTTCAGAAAAAACAGTAACAAGTAAAAGTCACTGAGGATGTTTTGGAAACTCAAGGTCAGACAGTGACTTCCAGCTTATCTGCTCAACACTACATTAATAAACATGCCTAATTACACAGGCGGAGCCCCAGTGGCACAGTGGTTAAGAGCTACAGCTGCTAACGGCAAGGAAGGGCAGTTTGAATCCACCCGGTGCTCCTTGCCAACTCAATGGGGCGGTGGTACTCCGCTGCACAGGGTCACTATTAGTTGGAGTCAGCCCAACAGAAACAGGTTATTATACAGGTTACTGAGATTAACAGACTAACAGCAAGGCTCAGATCTTCTGTAAATACTACATTTTGCTAACCATTGCTACAATGTCAAGCTAACAGATCAGTTCCACCATTGCTGGTAGAGAATAAGCTAAAACTCGCTGCTGTGGAGTGCATTCTGACTCTCAGTGACCCTACAGAACTGAGCAGAGCTGTCCCACAGGGTTCCCAAGACTGTCAGTCTTTATAGAAGGAGACTGTCACATCTTTCTCCCCCATAGTGGCTGGCGACTCAGACTGCCAGGACACAGCACATTTCTCAGGATTAAGCTAAATGGGAACTTTTTTTTCCAAACGGAATTCTTTGTTTTTGCTGCTATTTTTTACCAACTTACGATGTTTGAAGACAACGGTAAACCCAACGACTGATAAAAAACAGAAAACAAGCAAACAAAACCTATGAATTCCAAGGGCTTGCATCAAATAATAGGTTTTTTTCAACTAAACCTAAAGCAGTTCTGATGAATCTCAATAGCTTTAAAAAGAAAATTAAAAAAAATCCTGACCATCCAAATTGGTAAAAAAATTGGTTTAGTCCGAGACGGTTTCTACTTCTGCTTTATTCAGTTGGCCAACAGACTTTATTCCCTTTTGTCTTAACAAACATCCAAACAGTGACAGTCACCATTTATTAAGTGATGTTTCTGCACCAGGCACCACACTCAAGACCCCTCTCACTGCAACTCCTTGGGTTACAAACTACACAGGCCCACATTCTGTGGATGATGGAACAGACCCAGCAACGCTAAGTCACTTGCCCAAGGTCACCTCGTTAGAAAGTAGGAGAGCTGCAATGCAAATCCTGCAGTGTCTCCTTCCCACGTTGGCCCTTTTAACCTCCACGCTGTAATCCGTCTTCCATGTAAAGCCAAATTCCACCTCCTGTGTAAGCTGCATTTGGTTAGCATAAGACATCTGGAGTCTGAGTAATGCTCCCACACTGTGTATTCAGAGAAGCCATCTCGCTCTTCTTTTCCTCTTTCAAAAAGAGATAGTGCTCATATACATCTACTCCAGTTGCCATAAACTGGCTCCCTTGGCTGAAAACCTGTTAAGAATCTCTTTTGAAAAAACTCAACTATTCACCAATAAGTTTCGTTTTCTAAAGGTGCACCAAATGTAGGCTCTGTGGCCTGGAGAAGGCCTAGGTTGTCTATCGCAATCTCTTGAGCCCAATGGCCATTAGCCTCTGCTGTGCATCAGCCACCCCGAGGGGCTGGGCGAAGTACAGATTACTAAGCTGCACTCTAGCTTCTCATTCAGTAGGTGTGGGGAAGGGCCTGGGAATCTGTGTTCCTAAAACAATTATGCTGATGCTGCTATTGCTGGTGCTGGTCATGGTACCATACCTTAGAACCAACTGAGAATAATTCCTGTGTCCAAATTTTAAATGGGATCAGGATCTAGTGAACACTTTTGTGTCGTCCATTAGGCATCATGGGAAATGAGGGCATTTTGGCCAGCTCCAACTAAGCCATGGTCCTGAGGACATTCATTTGATGTCCTAAAACCAGGATTTTGAACCAGTTCAGTCATGGCCAAGGAGGTGACACTGGAACAGATTTGAATTTTTAAGATCTGGGTGACTTGGAACCATGGTAGAAATGGGAAAAATTATGAAGCCCTGGGAGAAACATATTCTCCTTGCAGTAAACAAGGGCAGCGTATGCGCTGCATAGCAACCCCATCTCTTGGCCATGGGATTCAGTGCGGAGTTTGGAACACAGGTGTCTGGCTTGAAGATGATGACCAGCTATGCACTGTGTGTTACTCTCCGCAGTCCTGGCCATAATCCCATCTCATGCATCAGTTCCCGAAACGCGTCACTACCCTTCTTAGTCTCCCACTCTAAGGCCTCCACCTGTAATCTCTCCCATTCCATTTATGGCTCCAGGATCACCCCAATTTAAAAAATTCGGTCTCTTCCAGTTTTGCTTCACTGGCAATGACTAAGCTGACTGGATCCTCCACCCAAAATTTCAGATAGCTAAACACCACAAAAAAAGTTATGATTTCAAAATTTCAAATACATCTTCTGAAAAGTAATTCTCATGATGTTGAAAATTATAAGAACTCTCAAAAAGTCAAACTATTTACCACCTATCATTTTTATCAGAAGTTACATTCATTGAGGACTTGCTAGATTTTCACATAAATTCACTCAAAGGATATGTCTCCAAACAAACAAACAAACTGAGATGATTTTGGCTAGCCTACCAAGAAAACACATTCCTTGCTTTTGTAGGGTGGAGGAATTCTTCCCTGCCAAGCCAAGCCCTATCAATGTCATAATGGCAGAAGAAATGCATGCAGTTTAATTATAAAGGGCCGATAATCGTGAATCTCAGATAACTTCTGTATTGAAGTGTTACCACTCTTATAATCCTTACACTTGCCAAATTTCTCCTCCTGTTAGTAACAAAATCTGAAGTCCTGTATCTTCATCATCTGTATTATACTTTAATTGTTCCAGGAAATGGGCTGCTCCATCCTCAGAGACTAAGAGGCCAGATCTGTATAAGTCTCATAAAAACTCTGGATGATTTCATTAATCTTTTTTCTCCCCACTGTCAATTCCCTAGAAGGCTTTCTTCAGCCCAGACAACATCTAGGCCTACCATCAATCTTAGTTTTTTTTTTCCCTTGCCTTCTCAGCATTTTCTGAGCAATCTTTTCCAGGACAGTAAAATAAAAAATGTTTTGGGTTTGCTACCAATGTCTAGCAAGTGAATGGAACTTTAGTTCTTTTCACTGGTGGTAGTCCTGAGAAGACAGAGGTATCTGTCTCTCTTCTACATTTATAAGAAGGCCTGGTGGTGCAGTGGTTAACTGCTCAGCTGCTAAGCAAAAGGTCACTGGTTTGAACCCACCAGCCACTCGGCAGGACACAGATGTGGCAGTCTGCTTCTGTAAAGACTCCAGCCTGGGAACCCTATGGGGTGTTTCTGCTCTGTCCTATAGGCTTGTTGTGAGCTGGAATTGACTTGACAGCAGTGGATTTGGTTTTTGCTTCTGGTTTTTTTTTTTGGTCCCTCTTACTATTTTCTTTTTTTGCTGTAAGTGAAACTGGTATCAGCAAGTATTAATAAAGACTGAATTGGACTGTGACTGATTCTGCGGATCACTAGCCCTCATACATGTATCTCATAAATGTACCCAGTTTAGGCCTAACATACAAATTCCTTCTGTGTAGATTCAAGGCATACTGCAGGGTAAATCCACCACGGGCTCAGTTAACTGCTCCACAGTGTGCAAACAGCAGACAGCGTGTAGTAATTCTCCTCTAAATTTTCCATTGCAATTAAAAAGTCAGCTTAGAAATAAAATTACTTTCATTAACATTTAATAAGATTTAGAAGATGTAAGGCTACAGTATATTGACCTATATCCAATAACAAGTGAATGGCAAATCATTATAATAATTAGATGTGATAGTTACTTATTAATTAAAGATTCAAGAGGTTCCCCTTGCAACAATGGAGATGCAAATAATTTCCAAGTAAACATTTTCATTATCAACGTGTAAGTGAAAAAGAAAACACTAAGACCTTCACCACATTAACACTAATTATTTTTCAAAGGCCAGATAGTGTGGTACCTTGCACTAAAGGGAAAAAAATTAAAAAAAAAAAAAAATCAACCACAAGCCACCCCTGCCTCCCACAGACAAGTCTAGGTATAACTATGTAGGGATGAGCCAGATTTAGAACTTGAGCATATATTCCAAGTTTGATTCCAAACAGAGATTTGCATTTCTCTTTAAGCAAATGGAAACATCTGTTCTGCTTCATGGCCAAATTCTTCAGCGTACTATTTCTAAAAAATCAAAAACAATTTTGTTGCCAGTTTAACTAAACGTTTTACTGTTGACCCTTATGATGAATAATACAAAAACCAAAGGAATTTCTCTGTCTCTTTTCTTTGGGTTTCATTAAAATTAACTGACTAAATAATTCTTTCATTATCAACAGTATTTTGACATGTTTCACTTTTCTGGTACACTGCAGATGATCCAGCCAGGTAAGAAGATAGTTTTGGAAATGCTTCTATGAAGTGAAGGAAAGGAAGGAAGAATTAGGTTCCTGTCTGGACCCCACTACTTATTTCCCATGGGATTTCTCCACTCCCCTGTTACTCCAGCAAGACAGAGTGGGAGCTGGAAGGGTTCTTAGAGACTCTCCACTTAATGTAAAAAACACAGGAACCGTGCAACTGGCCAAAGTTCACACAACTAGTAAGAATCATGGATTCAGGGAGAAGGAGAATACATCTCTGGATATTCCAGATCGTGGTTTTAACAACAGACACATTTCTAAAAATGTCACTTGCAAAAAATAAAACAAAAATAAAAATGATTGTTAGCATTTGTAATGCTGCTAAGACCACAGCCTGACCACACAGGCTATGAGAATGTCACCCGTAACACCAGTGTCAAAAACATACCGGTGTTCAACTAGCATGACCTGACCTGCTCTGGGAAAGAGACCACGGCACTCCATCTTAATGGCTTATCTTTATAGAAAGATTTAAGAGAGGTTAATAAATAATTTTAACTTAGAGTCACGAAGATTGAATATGGTTTAATTTTTTTCTCTAACCATACACTGATGATCACATAGTAGTTTTAAAAACTCGTTAAAGCTGATTGATCTAGGAATTTACAAGGCACCCACTCGGTCTGTACTGGTCGAGTAGATTTACATGTCAACAGGCTGGTATCAAGGCCTTGAAAGAGCAAACCTGCCTACTGCTACGAAGAGATGTGTGGGCCAAATGATGAAATGCCATTGTGAAAGCCTGTCACTCAGTTAAAATCCTAAACATCTTCGATACTAGAAGTGGTAGAAACATACCACAAACACACAAACATGACAACAAGACATTAAGCAGAAGGGAAGAACAAACCAGGCCACTAAATTGTTTGGATCATAAAAAAAACTAGTACTTTTTTTCCCCTTGAAACATCACATTTTCTTACTAATTCAATTATAAGCCAGATGATATTTTCTATTGATATTATATAGCAAGAAGAGCTAGAAAAATTATTTTACTACTCTTCATGTTTTCTTTTACCTTGAACAATACTTGAAATTTGTTTTGCCAATCCTATGCTACAGGTTTGACTTTATCTGTTTCTGAGACTTCATGAGTTTATGTGAACACTGAAGAATTCAACTGTCTCCCTGTTCTTCTTGTCTCCTTCACAGATTAAAAAAAGATTTAAAAAAAATCTTTATTACAAACGAATCATACGCACCATTGCTATAGTTGTAGTATATCCACTGCCCGCTCTTGGGCTTGGGGAGTGACACGGGGGTCTCTTCAGCAGGAAGACTGTAGAACCGGCACTCAACAAATAGCCGTTGGATGGTGTCATCTTTGGTAACCCGACAATCATTAAGGCTAAGAGCTATGATCTCAATTTGAATTTTTTCTGATGGCTGTTTTAAGAAAAGAACCACCAACAAAAATTAAAAAACTCCCCAAACAAATAAGCAAACAGCATACCAGTCCCAAATACTTCCTTCTCCATCGCCATCAATTTGGAAGGAAGGATGAAGGCCAATGCATTTCTTTTGGGGGAAGCACTGAACGCTACTGTATAGTTAGACAGGATAGATTATTCATGACAGAGAGGAGAGAATGAGATCCTAATGCCCCAGGGTCTAAAGTTAACAATGTCATGGCAATAGTCTCCTGACGTACATTTGAGGCTATAAATACCCCACTGGTAGTCTATCACGAACGAAGATTATGAGATCTTCATTTCCCATTGCTTTCAGAATGACAAGTATCAGTTGGCTTTGTTTCAAATTACATAATGAAGTACATGTTTATCACTGCTTTTATTTAACTGACAGTATCTGAGAAAGTTTCAGTTATTCTGAGACCAAAGACTGTTGAATACTTTATAGCTATTATGCTAATATATGTAGCTATACAAATCCATATTAACTAGAGCAGAAACTGCAGTTCATTCTCTCATCTATTCTACCAAAACGTATTTCATTCAGTAAGCGGTATGTTTTCAAACACAAGAGAATGACAATTTTATATCTAACACTTATGGGCTTGCAAATTATTTTCTATTTCCTTTTTATAGAATTGGCAACTAAAACAGATATTGCTTGCTTGCTTTAATTTTTAATTCAATCCTTGTTTAAAAGATTTTTGTGCCACTAACATTGTTTCCCTGAGTAACGATTTCAAATAATTAATAGAATCTGATTTAAAATTGTTATCACACCAAGATATCTCTCAGTTGCTATTTTTAATTACAATTTTGAGTTGTCCTTTCTTATCAAAAGCCCTCTTTACCAAAGTCAGAGGCATGCTACTGTAAATTATACAACTTCAAAGAGAAATTAGAAAAACCTGAAAATAAGACCTGTTTATATGACCAATTTTTACAATTTCAGTGTTAAATACAAGTCTGAGTGCAAATTCACCATAGTGATTACTTGGATATTTCCAAGGACATAATTAATCAAATCAAAAAGCCTGAGTATCCTACTGTAAAAATATCTCCATGAAGAACAATTTCCATTGCTGTCAAACCCCCTCAATATTTGATGATGTAATTTTACCCACTTTCTTTCAAAACACATTTTCTTTTATTATGTATTCTACGATACTTTAACTAAAAACTCCAATCTGAATATTTCAATAAGGTTATTTTATTATTCAGTAGATTCATGGAAATTTTACTAGGATGACAGAGAAAATTCCACACCATTCTGTCTTCACTAATACAGGTACAAGGCTGCAGCTGGCAATATTACTAGGATTAGCATAGTATGATGAAATATTTAAAGGAAAATTTTTTCTAAAACCTAATAAATCAAATGACTGCCAAATGCCATTAAAGTGATGGTCTTTGACTTGAATATGCTTTTCATATTCAAATTTGAGAAGAAAGAGATGAAAGCCTGGAAAGGTTACTCGGTTTCAGCTAATAACCTCAAGCCCTCTCCGTTCACGTGCATAAAAAATGAACTTGGCTCCATTGTCTAATCTCACTTCAGAAAAATCTTCTCTGCTTGCTCCAGACAGGGTGAAGAAAATATTTTAGGTGATATTATTTTTTCCTGAAGTGTACTTTGGTTGTCAAAATACTGCACACATATATTTTTTATGATTCTGGTTCAGCTGCATCGCAAGGCAGAATGAAGTCTTTCAGAGAACTTGCAATTTGACAAACTTAGGATTGTTAAAACCATAGTATCTTATAAAACATTCATGCTTCAGCACAAAAGAACTGAAGGGAAAGAGCTATAAAAAGGCAAGGGAGGTATATACTTTATTTCTATCATATGAAGATAGAGATTTAGAATTGTGGTATCATAGAATCCAAGGAAAAGACAAACTTTTAAACAACGGGGGAGTCAAAATTTATTTAAATGCTTATTTAATTAATAATATATTAATGATACAATCCCCATATGAAAACCTGCATTCTTGTAAGAACTAATTCAGGCTGCAAATAAGGACTGTGAGCAACTCTTTAAAGTTTAAAATATAATTCTAGATGAAAGTATATACTTGGCCCACATCCAGAAAAAGAAAAGGGTGAGGGGGGGGGAGTGACCTAACAACCTCCTCCACCATATTATCCATGAAAAAGTTTTAAAATTCTTCTCATATCTTTTTTCTTCAATTTTTTTGAGTATCTCTTGGCACGCTCATTACCACTCTCATACATCCATTTGAGTTCTTTAACCAATATTACTGCCAGAAGTTATTTGTTATCATTCATTGTTCATTTAATGCTACATGTACTGACTTGAGGAAAATCCAAAAAGAAAAATCTCAAGTAGCATAGATTTAGGGAAAGAACTCTGAATAAAGAATTTTCCAAACACATTTTGGCTAACGTTGCTGCCTACATTATTTTTCAACACTGCAACAATTGTGGTTGTGTTCAAGGCACTGTGAATCAAAATTTGAACTAAATTATGCACACAGGAAGGCTCTCAAGCTTAAGAACCACATCCAGCGGGTAACAGGCATCTCCAGTTCAACATGCCAAAGGAATTTGTTCCCATCTTGTCTCTGCTCTTTCCCAATATTATTTCTTGCCTCAGCTGGTGACATCACCCTCCATTCTGCCACCTACAATCAGGAGACTTAGCGCCATTTTCGCCACCTCATTTCCCCCCGTATCTACCATATCCTACAGCTTACCTATTCCTGTTAACTGTACTTTGTACATATCTCAACGATTCACTGAACTGTTAAAAGTCTACAATATTTCAGACACTGTGTCAGCTGCTGGAGCTTACAGCTCCAAAAAAGATATGGTGTCTTCATTTCCATTTCTAGAGAAATTTCACCTGATTTGGGCAGAACAATTGATACAACAACTTCCTAAGTTATTACACAGTAGAAATCTGACAGAATGAAGGAAAAGAAAATAGAAGGAATTAGCATACAAACAAACTGGCGGGTAGAAATGTCAGAGATAGACAGCACAAGATTATGAGCTCAGTAGTAGCAGGGGCCCTTAGCTTACTCATTTTATGTGCAGCGTGGTACACAGCGTATCCTCAGTACAAATCTGTTAAATGAGTGGATGGACTCTTTTCATAGAGTCCCTGTGTGGTGCAAACAATTACCATGCCTGGCTGCTAACCAAACAGAGTCTACCCAAAGCCACCATGAAAGAAGGGACTGGTGATCTACTTCTGAAAAATAGCTATTGAAAACCTAACAGAGAATACTTCGACTTGGACACATGGGGTCGCTGTGATTGGGGACGTGTCTGACAGTAACGGGTACTTATCATCAAGGAAGCATCAAGGCATCTTGTCTCTAATCCCTCACCCCCAGCTCCAACCATTCGCTAAAAGTGGTAGAATTCTCTCCCTAAGAACAAATCCGGCATCATCTCTCCATTGGATAATCTTTCAGTTACCCTACATTCTAGACATTCCTCCCAGCTTGTGATGTGTTATTTACACTGTTCAACTTTTGCATCTCTCGTTTATTCTGACTGAAATTGTCTTCATCAAAATTCCATTTATCTGAGCTCCTGGAGCACATATGCTCTTCTTTGCGAGAACGTTGACTTCTCTACAAGATTGAGTGGCACTTCTCAGTCACACTGTCATACGTGGGTCTGTTTACATATCTGCCTGCTCCTGGAGACAGTGGGCTCCTGGACGGCAGTATCATCTCTTGTTCATCTGCTACTATTTAACATCCTCTCCAGTACACAGCACAGCAGACTCACTACGCAATCAGTGAGAGTGAGGAGAGGCGGGATCTCTTTTCTGTGTTACCAGAACAACCTGACGCTGCAGTTACCGGTGTTTTCTTATTTGGCAAACATTTACTGTGCATCTAGTATGTTCCAATGAGGGCCCTGACAGCACAGCGGTTAAGCATTTGGCTGTTAACCAAAAGTCTGGAGGTGGTTGGAAGCCACATTTGGAGAATGTCTGCAGCCAGAGGTGAGGGCTTCAATGCAAGGTGCCTTGCCTCTTCCACAGTCATGCTGAAGAAAAGACCTGCTGATTGGCTCCCATGAAGGTGACGGCGTAGGAAACCACAGGGAGTATTTCTACCATGTCGTGCGGGTGGCTGACAGTCAGCATCAACTTGACAGTACATGACACGAAGTATATCTTGGGACATCGGTGGTTAGTAACTGTTGCAAAATATGTAGACATACTGTTGTTCTAGATTTCAGTGGGAGACTATCTCAAGGACAGGAGCCCTGGTAGTAGAGTGGTTAAGGTGCTCAGCTGTTTACCAACAGGTTGGCAATTCAAACTCACCAACCACTCCATGGGAGAGAGATGTGGCAATCTGCTTCTGGAAAGACTGATGGCCTGCACACTCTATGGGACAGTTCTACTTTGTATAACTGGGTCACTACATTTCAGGGTTGACTTGATGGCAATAGGATTTTTTTTTTTCCAGTCTGAAGGACATATCAACATTGCTGAATCTAGGTGATAGGGTATTGTTTTTTTTTCAACTTTTATGTATGTTTAATTTTTTTTTTGTACTAAAAAATGGGGCAAGAGAAAGGAAGGGGAGAACAAAATACTGATTCACATAACAAATGAGCTACATGAGGCCTTGTCAGGTAAATGGATACTAATGTTTGTTGAGAATTACTAGAGCAACACAATGGGTCCTAACTGTAGATTACCAGTATCCTTCTGAAACAGTATGATGGCTAGGCCGAGCAAACCTTCAGGCTTTTCCTGTCTTGTTTGTTCTCTGTGTGCACGGACCTTTGTTACCAGCTAAGGTGTTACCGTTGTTGTTGGGTGCCACTGCACTGGTTCAGACTCAGGGCCTAACTGCCATGTCATGTACAACAGAAGGCGACAGCACCTGGCCAGGCTGTCCTCTGAACAAATGCTGCACTTGAGTCCACTGTGACAGCCACCGTGTCATCCTCGTTGAGGGCTTTCCTCTTTTCCCCTGACCCTCTACTTTACCAAGCATGGTGTGTTTGTCCAGGAATAACGTGGACAAGGTACACGAGACAAAGTCTTGGCGTCCTTGTTTCTCAAGCAGTGTTCTGGCTGTACTTCCTCCCAAACAGATCTGTTCATTCTTCTGGTAGTCCATGGTACAGTCAATATTCTATTCCAGGAACATAATCTGTATACATTGCCCAGCTTTCACATGCATATGATGTGACTGAAAACACCATGGCTTGGGGTCAGGTACAGCTTAGTCCTTAAAAAGTTACATCTTTGCTTTTAACATCTTAACACATTTTTCCAATGCAACACATCTTTTCCTTTCTTGCAAGCTGTTTCCAGGGGCACTGATGGAAATCTCTGAGCACTTCAATCGTTTCTCTGTTTATCACGATGCTGCTTATTGGTCCAGTTATGAGGACTTTTGTTTCCTTATGAAGAGACGTAATCCATACTGAAGGCTGTAGTCTTCGATCTTCATCAGTAACTACTTCTTCTCTACCTGTGTCAACTTTCATTATCAGCTAAGGTGCTACTCAGTATTCTTTTTGTCTCACTTGCCAGTCGCCCTGTTGACTTCTCTCGTTACCAGAATGTCAACGTCAACATTCAAAAACGGCATCCATGAGTTCTGACTGTGGTGGACCAAAGTAATAAGAATCACTCAAATAAGAGCTTCACGCAACTTATCTTTAGATGGACACATACGTTTTGTGATTGAATGATCTAGAAATGTGATGACAGCTTGTATTATTCTCAGAGAAAAAGAAATCATAGTTCTCATGATTTTGGAACCATGTCACTATTGCTTTGTGATGGAAGCTATTTCACATTTTAGATATATATATGCAGACATAGCTATACATATGCATATGTATGTCTACATAGCTATTATATACATGCACATATATATATTTGAAGAGTATTTACTTGGGTCTATTACTGACATGCTTAAGCTTTTCATGTTTTACTTCAGAGGACCTTGTTCATTCTTCCTCTGGTTTCAATCACTGTAGCAGCCACACTGGAGTTGGAGCGTCAGGCTTTTAAAAAGTAATTCAACCTGACAGCTCTTAAACATTGTGCTGCTTAAAAGAGAATGGCCTATGATACAGTTTTTGAAACTTGTTTAAGTCAGACTTAAATGGTGACACTACAGGTGAGCTTTTTTTTTTTTTTTTGAAAAATTCTAACTCCTCTTTACTGTGTAAGCTTTCTACAATGAAAAAGCACTTAGTTTCCTTTTTTTAAAAAAAACTCTTAGAGACAGTTCAAACAGAACAGCATAGAAAATAATTTGGTATTCAAGTACTCATTATCTTCAGCACACGTGAGCATTTTGCCATATCTGACTCAAAACTATGTGGTGTTCTTCAAGAGAGAAACCACTACAGACATAGCTAAAGATTCTGCCTCCCAATTTTCTTTCCCTCTGTCCTCAGACTAGCCACTACTCTGAAGCTGACGCACACTATTCCCAGAAACACCTCCATGTTTTCCTTCATACCTGTGTTCATAAACAACACTGACTACTCTTTCCTGATTTTATAAAGTGGTGTCATACTCTGCCATCTCTTGTCTGTCTGTTGTACTGGGGTGGTTTTCATGCTGCTGTGGTACTGAAAGCCACGCCACTGGACTTCAAAATACTAGCAGAGTGACCCACGATGGGCAGGTTTCAGTGGGACTTCCAGGCCAACGCAGACTAGGAAGAAGGACTTGGAAGTCCAGTACTGAAAACAACTGTCCAATAGAAATCTTCAGAATAACAGGGGAACACTGTCTGATACAGTGCTGGAAGATGAGCGTCTCAGGTTGGAAAAAACTCAAATTATGACTCGGGAAGAGCTGCCTCCTCAAAGTAAAAGAGAACTTAATGACATAGATAGAGTCATACTGTTGGGACCTTCCCTTCATTTGCTGCTATGGCCCAACTTGAAATGAAAAGAAACAGCTGTAAATACTCATTTATAACTGGAGTATGGAACATACAAAGTATGAATCCAGCAAAACTAGAAATTGTCAAAAATAAAATGGAACACATAGAGATTAATATCCTGGGCAGTAATGAGCTGAAACAGATTGGTATTGGATACATTGAATCATATAATCATATAGTCTACTATGGTGAAATTTACCTGGGTCCACAGTCAATGCCTATGGAAGCAGCAGTCAAGAACTTAAAAGATGCATTACATTAGGAAAATCTGCAGCAAAGGACCTCTTTAAAGTATTCAAAAGTAAGGATGTCACCTTGAAGACTAAAACACACCTGACACAAGCCACGGTATTTTCAGTCGCATGATACGCATGCGAAAGCTGGACAATGAAAAAAGAAGACAGAAGAACTGATGCCTTTGAATTGTGGTATTGGAGAAGAATGTGGAATGTTCCATGGGCTGCCAAAAGAACACACAGACCTGTTATGGAAGACGTCCAGCCAGAGTGCTCCTTGGAAACAAAATGGCAAGACTGCATCTTACATACTTTGGACAGTCCCTGGAGCAGGACATCATGTTTTGTAGAGTGGAGGGTCAGCAAAAAAGAGGAAGTCGCTTGATGAGATGGATTGACACAGTGGCCACAACAGTGGGCTTAAGCATAAAAACGATTGTGGACACAGTGCAAGACCAGACAGTGTTTTGTTGTTGTTTGCAGGGTGGCTAAGAGTCAGAACCTACTCGACAGCACCTAATAACAACTATGCTGAAAATGACTAACTGAAGAAGAACGGTGTCACATTCACTGTCAAAAAGAGCATTTCAAGATCTATCCTGAAATGTAATGCTCTCAGTGATAGGATAACATCCATATGCCTACAGGAAAGGCCTGTTAATACAATTATTACTCAAATTTACATATGAAACACTAATGCCAAAGATAAAGAAACTGAAGATTTTAACCAACTTCTGCAGTCTGAAATTGATCAAATATGCAATCACAGTGCATCGATCATTACCGGTAAACGGAATGCAAAAGTTGGAAGCAAAGAAGGATCAGTAGTTGGAACATATAGCCTCAGTGATAAAAATGACGCTAGAGATCTAATCATTGGATTTTACAAGACTGTCCATTTCTTCACTGCAAATACCTTTTTTCACCAACATAATTGGTGACTATAAATGTGGACCTTGCTGAACGGCATGCACAGAAGCCAAATGGACTACATCTGCGAAAGAGATAATGGAAAAGCTCAATAACATCTGTCAGAACAAGGCCAAGGCAGACTGCAAAACAGACCATCAGTTGCTCACATACGAGTTCAAGATCAAGTTGAAGAAAATTAAAACAAGTCCACAAGAGTCTGAGTATAACCTTGAGTATATCCCATCTGAATTTAGAGATCATCTGAAGACTAGATCTGATGCCCAGCACTAATGAATGAAGACCTGAGGAACTACAGAACAACATCAGGGACATTACACATGGAGACAGGAAAAGATCTTTAACAAAGATAGGAAAGAAAGAAAACAACCAAAATGAGTATCATAACAGACTCTGAAACTTACCTGAGTAGCTAAAGTGAAAGGAAAAAACGATGAAACAGAAGAGCTGAACAGAAAATCCGAAAGGGTGGCTCCAGAAGACAGAATAAACTACTTCAATGAAATGTACCAAGACCAGGAGACAGAAAAGCAAAACAGAAGAATATGCTTGGCATTTCTCAAGAGAAAAGAACTGAAGAAAAAAACTCAAGCTTCGAGTTACAACCGTCAAGGATTTTAGGGAGCCCTGGTGGCATCGTGATTAAGAGCCACGGTTGCTAACTAAAAGGTTGACAGTTTGAATCTACCAGCAGTTCCTTGAACATCCTACATGGCTGTTCTGCTGTGTCCTACATGGTCACTATAAGTCAATACTGACAGTATTACAAAAGGTTTTCCATGGGCAAAATACTGAGGGATTCGGCAAGCACCAAAGAAAGACAGAAGGAATACAGACTCATCGTGCCAAAGAGAATTAGCTGATGCTCAACCATCTCAAGACGCAGGATGGATCAAGGCAGGACAATGCTAAGGAAGATGTCCAAGCTGTACTGAAGGCACTGGCCAAAAACAAAGCTTTAGGAATTGATCAAATACCAATTGAGATGTTTCAACAAACGGATACAGTGTTGCTGATGCTCATCCTTCTACGCCACAAAACTTGGACAGACAGTTACCTGCCCAACCTGCTATCAGAGATAGATATTTGTGTTCATTCCAAAGAAGAATGAGCCAACAGAATGTGGAAATTATTGAACACTATCATTAAAATTATTCATAAGTAGGATTCTGCTGAAAAGCATTCAAAAACAGTTGCAGTAGTGCCAGAAATTCAAGTTGGAATCAGAAGAGGAAGATGAATGAGGGGTATTACTGCTGCTGTCAGATGGATCTTTGCTGAAGGTACAAAATACCAGAATTACATTTACCTGTGCCTTACTGATTAGTCAAAGGCACTTGACTATATGGATCATAATAAATTACAGATTACATTAAGAATGGGACTTTTAGAATACTTAATTGTGCTCATGAGGAATGTCAACCTAGACAAGAGACTGCCATTTAAACAGAGTAAGAGGAGGCTCTGTGGTTTTGTATCAGGAAAGGTGTGCATGAAGGTTACATTGTTTCATCATACTTATTTAATCTGTATGCTGAGAAAATATTTTGAGAAGCTGGACTATATGAAGAAGAATCAAGCATTCAACATTAGAGGAAGACCCACGAATGACCTGTGACATGCATACGCGGTCTGACAACTATGTTCTCTAACTAGACACTGTGTGCTTACATTGGCAGCACTGTCCACACAACTCAGTAAGGTTTCATCACCTTGGTACATCAGTGTCCCACAGCTGGTTGTGTTGATGTGTGACAGTGTCTTCCTGAGTGCTGTTCATTATTGTCACGTTTTTGTGTGCTTCCATGAGAATGCTGGAGCTTAAATTACAGCAACCAACAAACATTAAATTTCTTGTTCAACTTGGCAACAGTGGAAGTGAAATCTGTGACATGTTAGTCCAAGTTTATGTGGATACTGCCATAAAGAAAACAGCAGTATATAGATGGATTAAAGCCATGGAAAGAAAACGTGATGAAGAGAGGTCAAGGTGGCCAGTAATGAGCAGAACTGATGAAAACATTGGAAAAATTCATCAAATTGTGTGTCCAAATCTTTGGCTGACTGGGAGAAGCACAGCAGACCAAGTAAACACTGACAGAGAAACAGGAAAATCTTGGCATGAGAAAGGTGTGTGCAAAAACGGTCCCAAAGAAGGCCACTAATGAAAAGACGCAAAGGAGAGTAAAAGTTTGCCAAGACGTTTTGGAGAGGTGAGGTGATGTTCTGGGCCATATTATCACTGGTGATGAAACATGAGTGTACCAATACGACACTTGTCTAAGTGCACAGTAGAAGTCAGTCAACTCTCCACAACTAAAAAAGTTCTGTCAGTCCAAATCAAGAGTCACAACAATGTTGCTAACCTTTTCTGATATCAGAGGGATTGTTCATTATGAATTTGTACCAACTGGACAAACAGTTAACCAAGTTTACTATCTGGAAGTGCTGCTGCTTGAAAAAGTTACACAAAAACAACCTGAAATTCTTGCCAACAACTCATGGCTCTTGTATCACGATAATGCATCTGCTCACACGGCACTGTCTGTGAGGGAGTTTTTACCCAGTAAACAAGCAACTACTCACCTGATCTGGCTCCCAATGACTTTTTCTTTACCTGAAGGTAAAGGAAATATTGAAAGGAAGGCAGTTTGACGACATTTAGGACATCTAGGGTAATATAACGACAGCTCTGACAGTCATTCCAGAAAAAGAGTCCCAAAACTGCACTGAAGGATGCACTAGGCACTGGCGTCAGTGCATAGCTTCCCAAGGGGAGTCCCGTGAAGGTGACGGTAGTGATTTTCAGCAATAAGGTATGTAGCACTTTTTCCAGGATGAGTTCATGAACTTAACTGTTAGACCTCGCTTGCTGAAAGTGAACAGGACTTGAAACACTTACTGATAAAGATCACAGACTACAGCCTTCAGTATTAATTATACTTCAATATTAAAAGCAAAACGGAACCTCATAACTGAGCCAGTAAGTGAAATCATGATAAGTGGCAGAAACAATAAAGTTGTCCAGGACTTGATTTTACTTGGATCCACAATCAACACCAATGAAAGCAGCAGTGAAGAAATCAAATGGCGCACTGAATTGGGGATATCTGTTGGAGAAGATCTCATTCAGGTGTTAGAAAGCATTCTAAGGACTAAGGTTAGCCTCACTCAAAACCAAAAAAAAAAAAAAAATCAGTTGTCATCTAGTGGATTTGGATTCATAGCACTCCTATGGGACAGAGTAGCACTGTCCCATAAGATTTCTAAAGAGCAACTGGTGGCTTTGAACTGCCGACCTTTAAGTTAACTTCTATAGCTCTTAGTCACTGGGCTGCCAGGGCTCCTCGACTGATCCAATAGCATTTTCAATGGCAATGATATGCAAGTGAAAGCTGGACAACGAACAAGGAAGACAACAGAACTGATGCCTGATTTAGGGTAGTGCTGAAGACTACTGAATACACCATGGACTGCCACAAGGAAAAACATTATCTGTCTTGGCAGAAGTAAGGCCAGAACGCTCCCCGGAAGCAAGCAGGGGGTGACCATGTCTTAAACACCTTGGGCGTGTTTTCAGGAGGGATCAATCCTTAGAGAAGGACATCACGCATGGTTAAGAAGTGAGTCACTGGTAAACGGTAAGACTGTCAATGAAATGGAACAGCACAGTGGCCGCAACAACAGACTCAGACACGGCAATGACAATAACGACAGGGTGGGACTAGACAGTGTCCCCTTCTGTTAGAACAGGGTTGTTGGGTCTGAAACAGTTCAAGGGCACCTCACAACAGCAACATATTCTCTGTGAAACATTCTGAAACTTGTGTTTCTGCAGTTTACACTGTTTTTAAGATTTGTTTATAATTAGAAATCTAATTTATTCATATTAACTAGGGTACAGAATTCCATTTATATTACATACATAACTTAGAGCCCATTTATTCATTTCCTTGCTGATGAACAATTAAGTTGTTTAAAATTTTTTTCTATTGCAAACAATGTCGCCCTGAATATCCTTTTATCTTTTTCTGTATACATGTGCGATTCCCTTAGAATGGCTAGATTGTGAAGTATGAGGAACTCAGTTTTAATATGACTACCAAATTAATTCTAAATGGTCAAACCGATTTTCTTCAATGTTACTTTTATCATTATAAAATGTTTTATACGTGTGTGTATATTTATAAATTCAATACAAATAATGCCTACCTATCAGAAACCACAGAGCTCTGATGACACAACACTTAAAGAGCTTGGTTGCTAAGCCAAAGGTTGGCAGTTCCAATCCACCAGCTAGTCCTTGGAAATCCTATGGGGCAGTTATGCTCTGTCCTATAAGGTCACTATGAGTTGGAACTGTCTTGATAGCAATGGGTTTGGTTTTGGTATCCAGAACCACTCTATGTAAAATTTGATGTGGAAATGGAAGGTAACGAACTATGTATATACACTGTACGAGTTCAATTTTCAGTTGAGGTAAGCTATAACTTCAAATTAGTTGGTTCAAACAATCAGACTCACTATTGGGATTAATGGAGCCACATATAAGCAGGGTGGAGATGTTGTTGCTGAGTGGCACTAAATCAATTACAACTCATAGTGACCTTTAGGACAGAATAAAACTGCCCCATAGGGTTTCTTTGGCTGAAATCTATTTGGGAGCAGACTGCCAGTCTCTTCTCCTGTGGAGCGGCTGGCGGGTTCAAAATACAGACGTTTTGGTTAGCAACTGACAACTTAAGCATTTTACTCTTCCAGTGTGGGGATGCATGCTGATTAACAGTGACTTGTACATCATCCAGAAACCCTGGTGGCCTAGTGGTTATGTGCTACAGCTGCAAACTAAAAGGCTGGCAGTTCAATTCTATCAGGTGCTCTTTGGAAACTCTATGCGGCAGTTATACTCTGTCCTTCAGGGTTCCTATTAGTCAGAATCTACTTGATGCCAAGGGGTTTGTTTTTTTTTGGTGGGGGTACATCTTCTCCTTTTCAGCTGAGGGGTGGTCAGAGTTATCTAAAGGACTCTGCAGAAGCCTCACCCTATGTAGTCTTCCCCGGGATCTCACACTGCTTTCCAAAGTGTCCACTTATTGGAAATCACATCCACTTTTCATGTAAGTTTTGACAGGAAAATTCCAGGTTTTTCAGATAGGAGCTTTTAGGGGGAAACAAGAAGAAATAGAAAGGTGATGATCTGGAAATTCAAGCTGTCAAGACAATAATGTTTTAAACAAACAAAACAAACCCAGCTGTCATCAGGGCAGTAACCTGCCTTTTCTAGTATGTTCTGCTTAAACATGCTACATTGAACAAGCAATACAATGTTGAAAACTTTACTGAGGGTTATATCAAAATGGTGGTAGCACTAAGAATACTTATTTATCAAGTATTGCCATGGACCTCCTTATGCACCGTGTAAATGACTGTCTCTGTCGTGGTCAGCAAATTACAGAAGCTGGTTACCACATGCTCTAAAGCAGTGGCTTGGAATATCTGTAACTGCCTTCATATACCTGAGGGAGACTGACACATTTCCATCAGGAACTGCGGCTTACCATGGAGTAAAGTGAAGGAAGGGAGAATTGTTAAAATTACCCTCCATTTCAGGTGATTTTGATATACTATTCCACTGCACCATCATTGAGAACAGATGTTGGAGGATGATGGGTCTCAACTTCAGCTGCACATGAGAATCACCGAGGGAGCTTTAAGCACAATTCTGGTTTAACTGATCTGGGTGGAGCCCAGCACCAGCATTTTCAAATGCTCCCTAGACGATTCTAATATTCAGCCAAGGGTGAAAAGTACTCTTTTCCCTGAAGCTGCGGTTCTCCTACTTCAGTCTGCATCACAATCACCTGAAAGTTGGGACACGGCTCATGTGCCTGGGCCCCACTTGTAGACTGCTTTGTTAGGTCTGGGGCAGGGCCCATGAACCTGCATTTCTAACAAACTCTCAGCTGATGCTCCAGCTGCTGGTGTGGGGATCACACTTTGAAAATCACTGCTTTATGCTCCAAAATGAATCATCCTACAGCCTACTGACCCTTCCAAGATAGTTACAGAACTGTTGTTTAGTAACTATTTAATATTTTAGTATATGTTATGGATTGAACTGTGACCTCTAATAAAATACGCGTTGTAAAAGCTAACCTCTGCATCTGTGGCCTTGGTGACAGACATGCTGTAGAAACTGCATGACAGAATTTTGCAAGACCAA
Source organism: Heterohyrax brucei (assembly GCA_028571685.1). Lineage (NCBI taxonomy): Eukaryota > Metazoa > Chordata > Mammalia > Hyracoidea > Procaviidae > Heterohyrax > Heterohyrax brucei. The sequence goes on along the minus strand of CM053161.1, from coordinate 69,615,240 downwards.
TGACTTCTTCATTGCAAATGCCTTTCTCAACAACATACCTGGTGACTGACTATACATGTGGACCTCCCCAGATGGAACACACGTGAATCAAATCGACTACATCTGTGAAAAGAGAAGATGGAAAAGCTCGATACCATCAGTCAGAACAAGGCCAGGGGCCAACTGTGGAACAGACTGTCAATTGCTCACATGCAAGTTCAAACTGAAGCTGAAAAAACGGAAACAAGTCCATGAGAGCCAAACTACAACCCCGAGCACATCCCACCTGAACTCAGAGACCATCTCAGGAACAGATCTGACGTGCTGAACACGAATGGCTGCAGAGCGGACGAACTGTGGAATGACGTCAAGGACACCATACATGATAAAAGAGGTTACGAAAAAGCCAGGACAGAGAAAGAAGGATGTCAGAAGAGACTCTGAAACTTGCTCTTGAAAGTCGAGCACCTTAAGTGAACGGATGATGAAGGAGCTGAACAGGAGAGTTCAAAGGGCAGCTCAAGAAGACAAAGTACTATGATGACACGGGGCAAGACGTGGAGCTAGAATACCAAAAGGGACGAAAACGCTCGGCACTTATCAAGCTGAAAGAACTCAAGAAAACATTCAAACCTCGAGTTCTAATACCAAGAGACTCCAGGGGCAAAATAACTGAATAATGCAGGAAACATCAAAAGAAGACAGAAAGAATATACAGAATTAGTGTACCCCAAACAAGTGACTGGCACTCAAGCATTTCAGGAGGAAGCATATGACCAAGAACTGACGGTGCTGAAGGAGGAAGAGCAAGCTGCACTGATGATACTGATGAAAAATGAGGCTCCAGGAATTGACAGAATACCAACTGAAATGTTTCAACAAATGGATGCAGCGCTGGAAGTGCTCACCTGTCTATGCCAAGAAATCTGGAAGACGGGATCCTGGCCAACCAACTGGAAGGCATCTATATTTATGCCTATTTCAAAGAAAGGTGATTGAATTGAATGTCAAAATTATTGAACACCATCATTAATACCACGCCACAAGTCAAGTTTTGCTGAAGATCATTCAAAAGCAGCTGCAGCAGTACATGGAGAGGGAACTACCAGAAACAGGTAGACTCAGAAAAGGACGTGGGATGATGGATAACACTGCTCAAATCAGATGGATTCTGCCCGAAAGCTGAGAATACCAGAAGGACGTTTTACCTGTTTTACTGACTGTGCAAACGCATTCGGCTTGGTGGATCACGATGGATTATGGACAGTGCTGCACTGAATGGGATTCCAGAGCACTTAACTGTGTTCACGAGGAACAGAACCAGGGGACACCGCATGGTTTCACGTCGGGAACGGCGGGCGCCAGGGTGATACACTCCCACCACACGGTGCGCGGGTGCCGGACGAGGTGAAGAACCCGGCTTTGCGCGCTGAGGGCACTCACTGACTCAGCGACTGGAGCGGGGCTTAGTTTTACTTACTGACAGGGTATCACATTTGATCCAGCTTGGATTATCCAAAGATTTGCTTACCAAACCTCCCGCAGTGAACAACTTTACATTTTTTTCACCATACTAGAGATTCTGCTTCGCAGTCTGACTGGCATCCATCTCTCTCCCAATCCCACAGCACGTTCCTACAGAATCAAAGCCTCTCTTCCAATTTACAATCCCTCACAGGGTTAGACGACCAGTAAGCAGGGTACCCACGAACCTACTTCTGTGTGCTTGCTAATCCTAATCATGCGAAATCAATATGAATTTTTTTACTACAGATCAGTAGGTAAGCACAGGTAAGCCCACGCATACCTTGCTTATTGGGCTATCCTGCCTTGCACTTGATTCTAAAGTGGCTTAATAATTTTTAATACATGACTTCTAAAAGTCATTCTAGAATTGCTTTGTGCCTTTTTCTTTCCAAAGTGTTAAAGAACACTTTGCTGTGTGTCATTATCGCCATCAGAGGGAAGGGCCACGCCTACTCTTGAGCAGAATCGCGTTTCCCGGTGGAATGGCAGTCTCGTCCAGTTGAATAGGGCAGCTTCTACAGAGCCGCTGTTAGCAGCCAAAGGACAAGAGAAACAGGTCAGTGCTCCCTGCACTCGAGTCCCTGGCTCTCTCAGCCTGTGATCCCCCATTCTCACCTGTGGGCACACTCGAAGGGAGGTGTGAGCTGACAGCAGTGCATTCTGGTGTGCAAATTGAAGGCGGCACTACTTAAGTGACAAAATTAGAAACAATGGCAGAGGGGGATTGCCAATTCTTCTTAAGTGCTGTGGCATATGTAAATTACTAGTTTTGCTGTCTACTTGGAGAACCTGAAACAAGGCTTTTAATCAATGTATTATACATCAAATTGATACTGTTAACTTCTGATTATTCAAATTAATAAAATATTCACAGAGAAAATGTCCCAACTTTTCCATTTCTCAGCCTTTCCCCCTGCCCCCCCATTAATTATCATGCCTGGGAGCTTCTTAGGAAAAGCGGCAGGCGTCAGGTTGACAGAATCTGACAGGCCAGCAAGGCCCAATTACACTGGCATTCTGTGGCACTTTGATGTCCTGGAAACGGAGAGAGATGGGGCAAATTGGGTAGCACATTATGTTAATGACTTGATTTAATCCAGCCACTAAACTTTATGTAGCCTGTTAAAAAAAGACACTAATACTAATTACACCACTTTGGAAAGGAAAGGAGGGGACAAGCATTTCATATCGACAAAGTGAAGCTCATAAATGTTGTAAATGGAATGAAACAAAATGAAGTAATCTATGATTAATTATACATCACAGACAGGGAGAAAAGAGAAGGAACCAAGTAAAATGTTTAAGTCCTGGGAAATCTGTTAGATCCTGCTGAAGGTTCAACATTACCGAGAAGTAACTAGAAGGTGCCAGATTCTGTAATACAACAACAACAAAAGAAACAGAATGATCTCAAATTGCTTACAGAGTGTATTAAATAATTCACATTCCCAGTGTAACTGGCACAAATGATATTTATCTAGGACGCTACTTCTAGCTCTAATTACACAACATTACAGGGCAGAGCCAATTAAAAACAATCTATAAAACGGCGACAGCCACGGAGTAAAGTCATCTAATTACTTTCGGACCCGTCTCCGCGTCTCTAATCTGTTCTTTACGTTACTGACAGTGATATTTTAAAATGCAATTCTAGAGTGTAAACTCCACAAAAATAGGAGTCTCATTTCTCTCATTCACTGAATATCTGCTTAATAAGTATATGGTTTGCATCACGTGTCCCTTAAAAATCTCCTCAGTGGCTGCTCACAGAATTTCAGGAGAGATGTCAGATCCCTGCGACAGTGCACAGAGGTCTCAGTGGTGTGTGGTCCATGCTTATCTGTCCAGTCTCTTCTTCTTGGGCTCCCCAGAGGAACATCTTAGCTTAGTCTATCTTAAAACTACTCCGAATCCCAGAACCAGCACCCAGTTTCTCTCAGACAGGATTTTTTGTTCCTTCGGCCTACAGTGACCTGTCCCCTTGCCACTGCTCCCTTTTCACTGACTCTTGATCGTCTTCATCACTGGCTCATGCTTAGCTGACTCCGGGATGTCATTCTTGATGAGGAACCCATCACGCAGAGCTGGACGCCCTCCTGAGCGCTCCCACAGTGCCATGTGCCTTCCACTCTCCTAGTGCTGACCACCAGGCACGGTCACTATGCCGTCCCCACAGACTGTTCATTCTTTCAGAGGAAGGATTGCTTCTTTTATGTCTGCCTGACACACAGATGCTCAACAACAAAGAATTGCTGTGACTCCTTGATTGATTAGGAAAGTGATACAAACGACATTACTGGGACAACTGTCAAAAGTTTAACTGAGTCTGTAGATGAAAAAAAAGTAGTATGCTATTTTGAAGTATTTAGAGGTAAAGGGGAGTGATTTGTGGAACTTTCAAAGAATTCATAAAAATATGTACAGGATGTGTCCACGTGACTGAGTACACATGTATGTACACATACAATCATACTGACAGAAAATAAACACGACAAAACCCATGTAGCACAATGCTAATCCCTGGTGAAGCTGAGTCCGGGGTACACACTCCTTGTCTTACAACTTCTGCAGCCTTTTGAGATAAACAGTCCATGATCCATGGTAAACGGTTTGCTTAAAGTAGCACAGAAAAAATTGGTACAATCACTAGAAAATGCAACATAGGCAGTTCCCAGGTTACAAATGTTTGGCTTATACCAGCTGTTTACTGTTAGGCAAACCTGCCCTAACCCTGACGTGACTACTGCTTACAACAAATTCCGCATCACAAACACCTTCACTTGCTGCGGAGGCAGCTTTGGGATCACTGAAGAGGCTTGAGCTTTTCCTGTACTAAAACTTAAGGCTAAATGGAACTGTCTGCCTTGCTATGACTTACTCACACATTCTACTTAGAGACGCAGTTAGGAACAGATAGTCCTATGTGGCCAGCTCTGGGATGTGAGCAAACGAAGCAGAGAAACTCAGCCCAGAAGGGGAAGAACTCTCTCTGATTGATTCTTACGATGATCTCAAGTTTTGTTCCCACACTCACAGATTATACCATTTGACTTGATTTGGTATAAAAGTTAATAAAACTAGATTTCCTCTAGGAACACAAGATGCTTGTCAGTACCTTCTACTAAACCTGGACCTCCTAGCGGCACATGGCACTGGTTAACGGCGACCGAGGCGTGAAGCACTGCTAAGAGCACTTGCTTGCTTTAAGTGACGCCCACACATTTGAGATAGCATCTGAAACGATTGTAGGAAATCACAGTTTGCAGTGTTACTGACAGACAGGTGTTAGGTTGTAGCAGAATAACAAAACTACTTTCCCTGAAGCAACAACAACAAAAAAAAACCAGTTTATTCCAGAGCGAATAAAGTATGTGTACCTTAGAACCAGACAAATATTTTAGAGGAACAGGTCTTTTCTTACACTAAACTTCTTTGTTAGATCCCAGTTCTTGATTTGTTCTCACTTGAGTGCAGGGTATGATGGTGCTGAGATACCACCAATTCACCAGTGTGGCCGATGGGTCTGTTCTAAGTCTAAGACAGTCTCTCTTAATCTCAGCACTTTGGACCACTTAATTCTTTCCTGTGGGTTCTGTGCATTGTGGGACCTTCAGCAGCAACCCTGACAAGATGCTGGCATCGGGACATCTAAGTGTGATGACTATATGTCTCCGGACATTGCCAAATGTCCCTTGGGGGACAAAACTGTTTTCAACTGAGAATCACTGGCCTAAGACAGTATAACTTCAGTCACATCTCCCTGTATGTTGAAAGTTACTTTTAAATGATGAACAAAATAGTCAGAAAGTAAGGCTTACTGAATTGCCCTTCTAGTGTTTATAGGATAAAATACAAAAGGTTAGCGGTTGGCGTGGTGACTGAGGCCCTCCGTTGCTTTCTTTCTTTGCAGAGTCTGCCCTGGTCAGCGTGTGCCCCTCTTTACACCAGACACGCGCCACTTCCTGCCTGCTGCCATGTCCCACTCTTTGAGATGTCACAGAGCAGGGCACCCCTTACTGAGTGAATGGCCAAGCTGAGTCGATCAAGGGCACACACCTGACAGAAACGGGCCCAGCCCAGAAGCCAAGCCTGGCCCGTCAGGTCTCTCTCCTGGGGGCTGGGGAGACACTCTGTGTTCATCTCTGCGCTAGGAGCACATGAACCAGGGAATCACTGCTTGCAATGGGAAGACACAGACACACAGCATATGAGAAAGGGGAGGAACACTGAGAGAAGGGGGAGAGAGAGGGAGAGCCGTGAGAGAGTGAACAAGAGCCTACACACACAATTCTGAAAGCAGCCTCCCAAGGACTTTCTAGGTCCTAAGTCCAGGCTCTTGCAGAGCATGGCTACGCTGTCAGTACTTGGGAGGGAGGTATCTCTGTCCCTTTCCTTCCAAATCCCCTTTTCATGCTCAAGCCAACTGGGGTGAGGATTTCATTTGGAACCAAATGATCCCCAAACCTTGCAGCACAGAAGGGTGGTGGGGTGCCATGGGTCCTTTGGACCTTCCTCATTCATTGTGTCTATTTCAACGGTACCTCTTCTCCAAGACCCACCTAACAGGCACATCCTACATGATGTCTATGAAAGAAATCACTCCATACATCCCCTTCTTCTGGACATCTGTAGAAAAGCCTGTGTGTAGGGGTTAGGTGCCGTGGCTGCTAAGCAGAAGGCTGGCAGTTCAAATCCACCAAGTGGTCCTTGGAAACCTATGAGTCAGTTCTGCTCTGTCTATCGGGTCCTTACGAGTCAGAATCGATTTGATGGCAGTGGGCTTTTGTTTTTGGTTTTGGAACATCTGTAAGCAGAGGCATTGGTATGAGCAAGTCACTTCATCTCTGTAGATCTGTTTACCAGTGGAAAAGGATGGGCCCCCAAATTTCTAACTATTTTTGAGCTTAAATGTATATCTATGATGTTAATTATTAGTATTGTCTCCTGACATTGTTTTATGTCATTTAACTACTGAATTACTATTTCACTGTTCATGAGCAGAATCTTCCCAGTTCACACAGATGTCTTCAGAGGGCAGGGCCACAATACTGTCTTTACGAGGAGTGATAGCAAACTGTAGACGGAGAAGCCCTGGGAATCATGGCATTATAACAAGAGACAGGAATACCGCTTGGAGGATGACTAGAGAGACATGCGCCTCGATGCCTGTCTTCACTGATCCTTGGACTGATTCGGCCTACTCCTTGCATCTTTATGTTCAAAAGACAAAATCACATAGCTATCCAAAAAACCTGATCAAGGAGGCAGCCCTGAACTGCTGACAGGTGAGAAAGGAATGTCTGAATCAAACATGCCAGCAACCCTATAGGATCGAGAACTACCCCAGAAGATTTCCTAGATGGTAATCTTTACAGAACAGACTATCATATGTTTCTCCTGAATAGTAGCAGGTGGGTTTGAATTGGCCACAAGGTCAGCAGCCCAGTGCTGAGCCATTTAGTATTCTTGATGTGATAAATGAAACAATCCTTACAAGATGACCATAAAGCTAAATCTCAGGCAAGGGACTCATTTTGCCACCGATTCCCACTGTCCAATGGTTTTAATACAGGCTAGAGAATTTCCATTCATTGGTTTGATAAAATAATTTTAAAAGTTTAGATTTGATAAAACAAAAAAACAAATAAATCTGACTAAGTGGAATGTTGTAACTGAAGTGTTTATACACCCATGGGCAAGATTCCTCCATAATTTATTAATTTTGAACAACAAAGATTCTATATATTAGGTTGCCATGTGTTAAGGAACATTACTATAATTAATAATTATATAATGATAGTAATTTGCTTTGGATAGATGAACTATTCTTTTTGTAATGATTAAGCACAGAAGTGACGGAATTCTCTATTTCATGAGGACATCTGTCGCAACAATTGAAATGTTCTGTCCTATGTTTTGTTTTGCAGACAGATTAAGCAAAGAAAGTATGCGAAAGACTTTAAAAGCTCAAAGGAGTGTTGGCAATTCACACCACTAAAGTAGAAATTGTAAAAAAAACAGAGTACATTCAATTTCAAGTACAGCCAATTTCAGGAGAATTAATGTAGATTAACAGAAAATCTAGGGCTGTTTACTTACACTGACTTTGTAAGAATTTTTTACACTAACTATAAAAATGTTCTGGTAAGTGGCACACTTTCCACATATGTTTAAAGTACGCTTCTCTTTTCAAAATTCCAATTTACATACTATTTTCAACTATTACAAAAGAAGCATAAATATGAGATTTATTATCTTCTATGTTTAATTTTTTGGCAGAAATGAAATGGCAGTTTATCAATGGACATACTAAGATAGGACAGTACATAAAATTCAAATAGGCAAATTATTCAAGTTTTACATGCAAGCTCACCCACTGACTTCTTTAAAGTGCTGGTCTGATGCAATGCATCTTTTATACTGATCCTTTTATAGTGGGGTCGGAGAACTGAAGTGGTGTCCGCAAGTCTAACTGCCAAAGCTACTGATCTTAGGTGCTTTGGGCATAAACAACACTTCTGTGTATGGTCTGTTACATAACATAACTGTAAATAAAACATTCTTGTTCCAGACATTTACTTGGTTAAGCTTTTGGTAAGACATCAAAACATTTGCAGAAATGCTTGTGCCTTAAGATTTTCACATATGAAGACGGACGTACTACGACTTGAAAGGCAGCTTTACTATAACACTTGCAGTTAGGCTCAAGTTACTGACCTGTTTGATATCTTTGGAGACAGAACTTACAATAATACACTCGTCACTGTCAGATGCTGAACTGGCCTCATCATCTGTTTAAAAAGAAAGTAACATTGACAAAAGTTAAACTGATTACTTTGTGCCTTGTAAAATACAGAGAAACAAGCAGGTATCACAGGGTAAGATTAACAGAACAATATAAAACTTTCTTTTTTATATTGTGGCTTGGCTGTACAAAAAGTATTCAAAAAGGATATAACGATCAAGTCTAGACTTTTTTTTTTAAAGCAGCAAAGATGTTTATATTATATTTCAGGAAAGAAAAACGATTGATAATTTCAAGTTTATTGTTTTTACTGTTGTGTTATGTAATGGATCATACATGGTAGATACAGCACCATCTGCGGCAGAAACAAAGGGTACAAAAACAGTTTGTAATGATGGTTTAAAACTAAAGAGAAAGATCCCTGACCAATAATACTGTGTAAAAACCACTGCTATTCTTACTACTGATAAAGTTTGAGACGTTTTTATAGCTTTACTAAAGTGAAACTGACAAACCCTGAACTGCACACACACGGACAGTGTAAAGCTTCATGCTCTCACACACACAGAAATCCACGAAACCATGGCAATGAACACAGCAGACAGCCGCGCCAGACCCCGAAGTCTGACTCCCTTTCGTAACTCTCCCTCTGCACCCCCGACCCTCACTCTTCCTTCCCCAGGAGAAACATACAGGTTAGTGCAGGTTAGTTTGCTCTAGGTTAGTTACTATAGGTTGTCACTATAGGTTAGTTAAGTTTTTTCTAGGTTTCCTATACAACTGGAATCATACAGTAAGTTCTTTTTGGTCTGGCTTCTTAGTTTTAATTTTTAACAAGTGAAGACCTCTAAAACAGCCCAAATAATACTACAGACAAAGAAAACATATAGCCATTTAAAATACAAATCGGGTGTCTGGTCAGCAGGCACACTTGCATTCTTCTGTGGAGCTTCAAGCAGAAACGCACAGCGATGCCTGAATTCCACCTGATTTAACCAGACTGAACTTACCCATCACTTCCGTTAGGAAACTGGCGTCGTGAGGTAGCTCGACTTTCAAATGACAGTGTTTGACGAGGCAAACTGGAACAACGACCAAGAAAAGCAGAGTTCATAAAATAATACTATTTTTAAAAAAGAAAGTTACCTTCTGCCTCCAGTTCCTCAGTTATTTCTGTTTCATCTTCAGAAGAAGCCAAGCTTTGTTCTGCAAGCTGACCCTCAGATAACAGAGACACGTCATCTTCTCGTCCTTGCGGTATGGTCTCAGTGTTCTCTCTTACTTTCTCTACACTGCTTCCCTGTGAAACCTGAAGACAGGCAAGTGCAGGGACATGTTTATTTTTGCTTTGATCACATTTATAGCATCCTCGCTGAAGCACTTGAATAATAAAACATGTAAACCTGAGACTTAAATACGCAGATAAATAACATGTAATATGGCTCATTAGGAAACAAACTAAATGAAAATCTGATTAACTAAAAACAAAAAACTCATTAATTTCAAAATGAATTTTACAGAAGACTTTAATTCATATATCTATTTCCTATAGATATCAGTATAATTACACCTATTACGTTTGTCATAATTTCAATCTTTCTATTATAAGAAAGTCACATGCAAAAGTAGGATCAATGCTATGATTTCCTGAACCATGTCAATAATCACTTTCCTGAACCATGTCAATAATCACAAATCAAAGTCTTTCAGGAACCAAACCAAGCTTTTCAAAATGTTTTTAATACACACACATACCTCTGGAATATGTGAAACAGCTGTTGCATTAATTTCTATTTCTGGTGTAGGCTCCACTTCTGGTAAAACTTCCTTGTCTTCAGGAGTGGAAGTCTCCTTAAAGTAATGTGCAAGCAGGCAGGTATGACACTGTGCATTTATTACCAAATTCCAAATCATTTAAATATTTTTACAGACAGTACATATTAACGTCCTAATAAAAATTGGGAGCATATAAAGGCTACTCACGACACAATTTAGTTTAAGATAATTTCAGTAAAATGGGATAATTTACATGCAATTTAACATCTGCAAGTGTAGTTCACTGAAGCACCATTTGTAACAGCAAAAAAAAAAGGAAGGCAATACAAACATCCTACAATAATGTGTTAGTTATACAAAATAGGGCACATGCAAACAGCAGGGTTCTATGAAAATAATGATGTAGATCTGTCTTGACTGACATTAAAGAATGTATATAATACAGTTGAGTAAGAAACTAGTCATAGAATAGTACGTGTAGCTGTTTTTTGTTTTTTTAAATTTTTATTTAACATAACTGAGTGAAAATGTACATTCACATGTAAATTTACATGCCCTCCTATATGCAGCTTCCGCTGCTCTCCCTGTCCGGTGACAGCACACTATTCCTCTCTGCTCCATACATGTCTCATCCTCCCAACAGTCTCCTTTCCCCTCCTCTCCGTCCACTCCCCTTCCTCCAGCCAGAGGTCAGCAAGATGATATCCTATAGATGTATAGAACCATAAAGTGCTTCCAATATATGGTCACTCTGCCTTGCCAAGTCCAATCCATTCCTGTCCAAAGAGTGGACCTTTGTTATAGTTTATGAGAAAGGGCAGCATCAGGGCAGGGGGCCATGCTCTCAGAGGAACCCCAAAACCGCTGGACCATAAATTGAGGTCTTTCAGTGGAGATCTCATGATGCACCTCTTTTTATTCTTGTGTTGCCAGTGAGGCTCCTCTCTGTGAGCTCCGTCGTGGCTATCACTGGTGGTGGCCGGGCACCATCCGGTTCTTCTGGTCCCAAGTCGATGTAGGCACCCACTCCTGTGGGTCTCTCTGTGTTCTCGGTTGCCTTTACCGCATGTCATTTTGGCCCTCGGTGAGCATCCGTTCCTGCTGAGTTGGGACCACTTGCTGTGTCCTTGGATGGCAGCTTGGCAGCTTTTAAGACCTCAGACGCCACTCACCAATGTGGGGTGCAGAGAGCTCTCTTAGCAAAATGCTAGTTGTGCCCATTGGCCTGGAATTCGCCTAAGAGCATGGTCCCCCGCCCCCGCCCCAGCTACTCTCTCCTTGCAGTATTGAGTTAAGATGGAAGGAGTAACGTGTAGCTGTTTTGCTGAACAAACACACACATGCATATGTACATATGTGCACAGGAAAAGTATGTCAAATGTTCATGATGATCCTAGTTTTGAATTTTAGGGCTGCGAAACTTAACTTATTACCGCTGCCCCTTATTTTGGCTGATTTGTATTTTCCCATATTGCTCTCGAGCTCTGCCAGGGCAGTGGTGAAGGGTTCACTGCCACTCAAAAAGGTCGGCCCGCAGAACCCCCAGCTGCTCCCTGGGGCCCTTCTGGGGCAGCTCTCCTCGGCTCCAGGGGATTGCCAGGAGTCGCAGTTTCTTGGCAGTGAAGGATTGGGCTTTTGTACAACGATTATGAGGTATTTACGTAATGAAAACTCTCCTCATGCTAGACCAGACATGTGCCTTCTACAATCAGCATGATCTCTTTACTGTACCAGATAGCAATTTTTAGTCAACTGGTTTCCAGAATTCATAGATTGTTTATTTTCAAAATATAGTTCATCATTTTTACTATTTCAAAACTGCACATGCCCAATACAGAAAATGCAAAAACAAACAAGAAAACAGAAAACAATAAACATTCATTTTTCCGCTATGCAATAATAATGGTAGTAACTTCATAATTGGTTAGATTTATGTTTCTTTATAATTAATTTTCAATACAAGTAAAAAGAACTTCCTTGGTTATGCAGTGGTATCTGTACTGTAAATATAATATGTCCTGTGACATTTAAAAAAATTAACACGGTTAATATAAATATTTTATCCTGATAGGAAATTCTCAAGAAATATAATTTAAAATGAGAACATTCCATTGGATGGCTGTATCATGATTTAATAAGTCATTTTGCTATTGCTGGACATTTAACTAGTTCATAATTTTTAGCTATTATGATCAAAGCTGTAATGTACATCTATATGTATATATGTTTTTTTAATATGATTTTTTTCCATCCCTGCCCTTCAAAGGTTGTTTTTCTCTCTATATAAACCTTTTCATGCGTTTTCACAGCAGTGGTCCCACACAGCACTTGTCCCTCTGTGACTGACTCATTTCACTCAGCATAACGCCCTCCAGTTTGCTCTGTGTTATGAGATGACATCATGTTTTGCTAGCACCATCTCCTACCAGGACTGTCCTTTTCCTTCTGGATGGAGTTTGGGCTTTGTTGAAGATGAGGTGAGCCTCGGTGAATGGATTTCCATCTGGGTTCTCAACTCTGTTCCACCGGTCAAGGTATCCATCACTGTATCAGGACCAGCTTCTTTGTTTTCAGCGGTGTCTCCTGTAAACAGCCTATTGGCGAATCCTGGTTTTTACACCTTCTGTCAGTCTCTGTCTCTCCACAGGTACCTTCAAGTCATTTACATTCAGTGTCATTGTAACAGGTGTGAGTTTACTGCTGTCGTTTAGCAGTGTTTTGTGTGTGTGTGTGTGTGTGTGCGCGCGCGCGGGTGGTGGTAACAGTGGCCGTGGTGACATCTTCTTTGTTCCTCTTACTCTTCTGTGCTGAATTCTTTCGGTTTGTGGCTTTCTTCTGTTTTTGTAGAATTTGCTTTTATTGAGACTTTATGTTTTCCTTCTTTATTTTGATGAGTAGGTTTGTTAACTTCTTTGTGGTTACCTTGAAATTCACTCTTGTCTTCTTTGGTTTGAACCACTTGAGTATGGCTTGGTAGTGCCTCTTTGACTATCAGAAACTTCTCTACCTACACCACTAATTCCCTCTTTTATTGTTCTGATGTTGTCATTTACAGATTGACCTTTCTTCTTCCCTGTTGCAATTCTTTTGGTTTTGGATAGTACCTCAGAGTTCATTTCCAAGGTTGGTATCTGACTGGTATAATCTTGCATCCTAGATTCTGGCTGTGGTCCGAAATTATCTGTTCTCCGACAGGAGGGCTCTCTTTAATAATTCCTGTAAGTTTGGTTTGGTTTTTTACATACTCTCTTAATTTCTATTTATTTGGAAATGTCCTAATTTCACTGCCTCATTTCAATGAGAGTTTTGCAAGATACATCATTCTTGGTTGGCATTTTTTTTTCTTTACAAGGTTTTATATATCATCCCATTGCCTTCTTGTCTATATGGTTTCTGTTCAATACTCAGAGCAAGTCTTATTGTTTCTCTCTGTATGTGATTTTTTGTTTTTCTTGAGCTGCTCTCAGAATTTATTGTTTTTGGTTTTAGTAACTGTAATTATGATATATGCCTTGATGATTTTCTTTTAGGGTCTATCTTATATTAGAGCTACTGAGCTTCTTGGATGGTCAGCATTTCATCTTTCATGATATTAGGGAGCTTTCTATCAGAAATTCTTCAATAATCCTCTCTGGTTTTCTGTTTTCTCCCCCTGTTCTGGAACTCCACTGACTTGGAAATTTTTGCTTTTGACTGTATCCCACATCATTCCCAGAGTTTCTTCATTCTTCTTACTGACTTTTCCTCAAACTGAGACGTATCCAAGTGTGCACATGCGATTTCACTGATCCTGTGTTCCATGATTTTAAACCTGCTCCTCAGCCCTTTTATGACACTGTCCGTTTCTGAAATCTTGTTGTTTACAAGGTCTGATAATTAAGTTCTGAAACTCATCCTAGAAACATTGCTACATAGCTCATCGCTGAATGTCACTACGGCCATTTTTGAAGTACTTCCCTTGGGAAACAATGCACTGACGGCAGCACCAAGTCCACCCTTCAGAGCTATTTGGGAACTCTCTTTCTAGAATGGCCATCAGAGCTATTGTCATATTACCCTTGATGTCCTGAATGTCATCAAAATGTTTTCCTTTCAATATTTCCTTTATTTTTGGGTAAAGAAAAAAGTTGTTAGGGGCCAGATCAGGTGAGCAGGGAGGGTGTTCCAATACAGTTATTTGTTCACTGGCTAAAAACTCCGTCACAGACAACTGTACAATTAAGTTCATGAATTTGCCACTGTGTCACCACGCACAATGGCCATTTTAGAGAAAGTTCCAAAACTGCTTTGAAGGGTGGAGTAGGCACTGGCATTGGTGCATAGCTTCCCAAGGGGAGTATTTTGAAGGTGACTGTAGTGATACTCAGCAATGAGGTATGTTGCACTTAGAACAATTAAGTTCGTGGACTCAATTGTTGGACCTCATACCGCAGATCTCTGTTGCTTCTGTATGATTTCTAGTTGTATGTTTATTTTGGCATTTTGTTCCTATATTATGGTCATGAGTTTGTCTATTTTTTCTTACTTTTTGTCTGCTTTTTGTTCAACTCTTGGATAGCTATGAAGATTAGAGATTTGAATTCCCTGTCAGATAATTCTAGTGTTTTTTTCTTCCACTGGAAAGTCATTTGGGGTTTTCCTTTAGACACCTACTGGAACCTTCCTGTCCTGTTTTTTTTTTTAAAATACATTTTGACACAGTCTGCTGTTTGGGGGCCACTCAGTAGTTGTTTTCTTTGTGTACTGATTGCAGAGCTGTTGGTTGCATCTTGCTTTCTTTGCTATATTTAGTTACGTCAGAGCAGGCAGGTGTGTGCTCTTTGCTGTTTGCGGTCATGATATTTTTCAGCTCCTTGTCTACCGGGGACGACGAGTTGCTCAGCTGTTGCGCAGCGGGGAGGTCCAGTGGGTGATCTGTGTTCTGCTAGTAGCTCCTGAAGGTGCTTCCGTGCACTCCCATCTGCTGATCTCCGATGTGGGTGTGAAAAATCCAGGTGGCACTGACAGTGCACTTCCTGGCTGGCTGAGCCACCAGAGGTAGCCAGGAGGGGTCGGAAGCAGGGCAGCGGGGAGAAGCTGGGGAGCGGGAAAGCATGCCCTGCTTGCCATCAGGGGCTCTGTCCTCCACCGAGACCTCCGTCAATCTCCTCTCCTGTGCTCATGTTTGCCAATTACCGACAGGCTCCAAGACAGCGAATCCTCACTGACTTGGCCGACAGGAAGTTCCTCTCGTATTTCTTTTCATTCTGTCTTTTGTCTATTTCTTACCCCATTTGGTTTTTGGCTGAGATCTTTCTTCCTTTATATGACACTCCCCATTCTAGGATTAGTGTTTGTCCCTGTTTTCCTTAGTCTTTGGGTCTCTCCTGTGGAGCAAGGGTGTGGTGTTTCTGTCTGTGGTGCTGAGTTGGCTGGAAGTCTGTCATTTCTTGTATTAATAATCACTACTTGGAAATCAGGCTACCTATTTTCATGTATCCACTATACGACTCTGATCTTGGGAGCAAGTTAAAATTTCTTAGCCTCTTTTTTTTTCTTTTTATTTAACATAACTGAGTGAAAATGTACATTCACATATAAATTTACATGCCCCCCTATATGCAGCTTCCACTGCTCTCCCTGTCTGGTGACAGCACACTATTCCTCTCTGTTCCATACATGTCTCATCCTCCCAACAGCCTCCTTTCCCCTGCTCTCCGTCCACTCCCCTTCCTCCAGCCAGAGGTCAGCAAGATGATATCCTATAGATGTACAGAACCACAAAGTGCTTCCAATATATGGTCACTCTGCCTTGCCAAGTCCAATCCATTCCTGTCCAAAGAGTGGACCTTTGTTATAATTTATGGGAGAGGGCAGCATCAGGGAAGGGGGCCATGCTCTCAGAGTAACCCCCAAACCGCTGGACCATCAATTGAGGTCTTTTAGTGGAGATCTCATAATGCACCTCTTTTTATTCTTGTGTTGCCAGTGAGGCTCCTCTCTGTGAGCTCCGTCGTGGCTATCACTGGTGGTGGCCGGGCACCATCCGGTTCTTCTGGTCCCAAGTCGATGTAGGCACCCACTCTTGTGGGTCTCTCTGTCTTCTCGGTTGTCTTTACCGCATGCCGTTTTGGCCCTCGGTGAGCATCCGTTCCCGCTGAGTTGGGACCATTTGCTGTGTCCTCGGATGGCAGCTTGGCAGCTTTTAAGACCCCAGACGCCACTCACCAATGTGGGGTGCAGAGAGCTCTCTTAGCAAAACGCTAGTTGTGCCAAATGGCCTGGAATTCGCCTAAGAGCATGGTCCCCTGCCCCCCGCCCCAGCTACTCTATCCTTGCAATATTGAGTTAAGATGGAAGGAGTACTCAAGTTATGCTGAAGTCCACTTAATGTTGTTCTTGTTCCTAATGTGTGCTGTCACCGCTTTCTCCCAACTAGACTGCTAGTAACTATCTAAACTAAACCCTCCCCCCATTGCCCTCTCTCCCTCCCCTCCCTTGCAGCCGTCAAAGAGTCTTTTCTTCTATACACAAGTCTGTTTTTGAGATCATATCATAGAGGTCTCATACAGTATTTGTCCTTTTGTCGCTGACTACTTTCACTCAACATAATGTCTTCCAGTTGAAACCAGGTTAGGAGATGTTTCCTGGAATCATCGTTATTCTTTATCATTGCGTCTTAGCCTCTTTAAAACATCACTTTTCTCTAGTTTTGAACGAGAATAATTCTAGTATGAACAACATACAGAACTGCGGTAAGGATGAAATGAATGCCATGTATGGAAAGTGTTCATTGCCTGGAACATAACAAGCACTCAGTACATGTGAACTGTAACATACCTCCAGAATTATAATTTATTTAGCACATATATATTAAATGTTCTACATATGTGAGCAATTATCCTAAGCTTTGGGGGGAGACACTATTATTTCTGGGTAATAGTCACACAGTTGTATACATGTGTAAAATTCATTGAGCTGTATGCTTAAGACATGTGTCCTTTACAATACATGAAAAGTTAGATGTCAATTACAAAGAAGAAATAATTTTAAAAAGTCCACATGAGCAATTATGGTGACTTGAGTGGTAGCAGTAGAAATGTTTAAATGTTTGAAGACAAGGATATCTTTTAAAAGTACAATGCCCAACCATTAAGTTTGCGAACTCATCCTAGAAAAAGTGCTGCATGCCTCATTGCTGAATAACACTATGGTTACCTTCGAAGTATTCCCCTTGGGACGTTGTGCACTAATGCCAGCACCTAGGCCACCCTTCAAAGAAATTTTGGAACTCTTTGTCTGGAATGGCCATCAGAGCTGTCATATGAGGTGTGACAATTATGTTTGAGAACGCATCCTACAAAAAGTGCCTGGGCGCTGGCGTGGGTGCATAGCTTCCCAAGTGGAGTACTTTGAAGGTGACTGTAGTGATATTCAGCAGTGAGCTATGTAGCACTTCTTCTAGGATGAGTTCAGGAACTTTATTGTCATACCTTGTACAGTGGACTGATTTTGTGGATGAACTGTTTATGTGGCATGAAAGAAAGAGAGGAAACAGTGGACACTTCCCAAATTTTAGGCTTGTAGAACTGGGTGAATGACTGTGTCATTGACTGAGAATGGAAAACACTGAAAGAGGCAAAAATCATGGAAGAGGTGGTGTAGCTGGGAGTTTAGTTTTGGACACGTTCAATTTAGATACCTGTTAGACATTCAGTGGATAAGAAATAGGCAGTAATAAAAAAAAAAGTAAAGCTCAGCAGCAAAGAATAGACATATATATATGACAGTGTCTACACACAGATACTTTTTAATGCCACAGGATGGATAAAATCACTTACGTAGATACAGCTGTAGAGGAAGAGCGGCCTGAGGATTAACTGTAGAGGACTGTCAGCATTTAGAGACAGCATCCAAGGGAGTGAGAAGAATGGGAAATCCAGAGAGAAAAACCAAGAAAAGAGGGAGCAAGCACCCAACCGTGTCAAAGGCTGCTGGGAGATGAGATGGAGACTGAGAACTGTCCGCCAGACACAGCACAAGGAGAGTCATGTGGTCTGGCCAAAAGGGGATTCAACGAGGATACAAGCTAGACAGAGTGCATTCAAGAAAGAAGCAGTGTGAGGAAATCAAGACTGAATTTAAGAACCTTTTCTGAGGCTAATGGAGCAGAAGATTGGGGCAGTAGCTGGGGAGAAACATGGGACAGAAACTAAGGAGAGAGATGGCACCCAGGGGTGGTTTAGGTCAGAGGACCAAATCACAAAGCTAGTATTTTAAAGGAAAAAGAAGGATTTTATTCACCTATTTCCATTTAAGTCAGAGGATATTACACCCATATAAGCTTAAATATTCGTTACAGAAAAATTTAACCATCAATATTTGGAGTTTTACTACTTACTGAACTCTGACATGGCAAGATATCCACAAAAGACACCTTCTTTCCTCCAGGTGTTAGCCGCTGTCGTGGTTTAGGTGTTGGCGCCTAGGAGAAACCAACAGATCAAACTGAGTAGGATGAACGTGAAATTTTCAGTCATGCCTCAGCCAGTGTTGTGGGAATATTTCCTAAATTTTACAGAAAATTGAAAGATAGTGCTACTCACTACAACTAAAGCACTGACAGAGCGTGTTGGAGGTGGTCTTTGAACAGCTTCTTGCTCTTCATTAAGAATGGCATCTCCTAGGTCTTCAGTAGTTACCGATCCACTCGGTGGAAGGTAAGCAAATTTCCATTTTAATATAACATGGATGGTTCCTGCAGGATGTTTTTTGTGATCGGTTAATTCAAACAGTCCTGTCAAATTACAAAATAATCTAAATTAATGCCAGAGTGAAGTTTTATTACCATAAGAATTAAAGACGTACAAAGAGAACTGACACCCTCCACAGGCACTTTTCAGATAATTTTGGCTTTTAGCCACTACTCAAATGACTTAAGAGAATAAAATAAAGACAAAAGAATCTGTGATAGGTTCATCTCTCAAGCAGATTGCTTTCAGAAGTTAAGGCCTCAAAGGTAATACTGACTCAATGATGAGAAAATTAATTTATAAATATTTTAATTCACTGAAATTAAATTCAGAGATTATTCAGAATTCTTAGCCTCCCTCTACGACATTTCTAGGTTACAGCTCAAGAATCAACCTTCATTTTGACTTTAATATTTTCATAAGATGCTTGTCTCCAAAGAAACACGTATTAGAATTTCAAAATTTCAAATGATTTATATATCCAAAGGAGCCTTTCTATTTCTGTATGATTCTAATAAACATATTTTACTAGGATTGGCTAAATTAACTTCCAATTCAGACTAGTACGGCAAAAAGTTTCCATAAAGTAAACAAATTATTCAAAACACTGCTAACCACAAGGTTGGCAGTTCAAATCCACGAGGCGCTCCTTGAATACTCTAGAGGGCAGTTCTACTCTGGCCTCTAGGGTCGCCATGAGTTGGATTCGACTCAGTGACATTTGGCTTTTTGGCTGTCCAAAACACACAGCAGCAACAAAAGCTACCATCTAGCTGACTCTCTATTATTGAGTCACAAAATACAATCACTCTACTAGATTTCTGGGTATAAACAATCCCTGACTTAAAAGAAATAACAAAAATCTGTACTTCAAGCACAACTATTCCTTAGAAGTGTCCTTTACTTTGTACTCAAGTGCTTGATATGCTTGATACTTTCCTGAATGGCTAATTGGAAATAAAATAGAATTTCAGACCTAAAGCAGACACATCTGGAATATACAGAGGTGGGAAGTATCTATTAGAGTCATAGGAGGACTTTCAGAATGGCTGACTGAAAAGTTTGGCGAGGCTTTTCCACAAGATGCAAAGATAAGATTGGAAAAAAAAAAAGAGCAAAAATAGCGATTTAACTACAGTGCAAATTGATGAAAGGTGTCCAACAAATTGAAAATGTGTACTTCAGAAAGTCTCCTGGTTCTTGGCAGGAACAGTGGGAGTCTACGGGAATGTTCTCATCCCCTCTTCACTCCCCTGGCTCCTTGTTGCAGAAGTTTTCTCAGAGTGAGGTAAGCTATAACGACTGCTGACCCCTGCTGGGAGCGGCTGATTCTATTCAGAGCACAGTGCAAATAGCTTCAAGCCCAGGAGCACTGTTAAAAACAACACCAATTTCAGTGGCAAAAAAATTAGGGAACACTTGGCTTAGTATTACTGACAGTCTGAGGTCCCACAGCAGTCGGGAAACCATTAGATTAGGTCAGTCAAAAATGTAACATAGAGAACCAGGAACAACACATCCATAGTGGGCCTGGATAAGTGTTTATTCTACTTATAATCAGTGGTTTGCAAAGCTATGTGCATGCACAAAGTTGTAAGCATGCTCAGGAGGAACCAAAGGGACCCTAGTAAGCAAACTGTAACAGGTAGAATGCAAGGCTTATGACTGCAGAAAGGAAAAGCTGGGACACAATGAAGTTTGAATACATTCCCCAAACCACACATAGAACAACTGGCAAAAGGTGAAAGCCTATAGGCTCAAGAAGGTTATGTACACCCATTATCAGCTGACGACTAAATTAAGCTGACCCATGCTTAAAATCAAAAACGAAAATAAAATAAATATCTAATTTTCAACAACAACAAAATTATGGGACATACAAAGAAACAGGAAGGTATGATGCACACACACACCACCACCGCCACCAAGAAAACCAGTCGATAGAAGGTCTCTGAAGGTCTCTGAAGGGAGGCCTAGATGTTAGACTTACTGACAAAGACCTAAGAGCAGGCATTATATGTATGTTCACAGAAATCATACCTAAAGAATTAAAGGAAAGTATGATGACAATAACTTATCAAATAGAGAATGTGGTAAAGAGAAATTACAAAATAGAATGAAACAGAAATTGAAGCTGAAAAGTACAGTTACTAAAGTTAACAAAATTACTAGGAGATTCACATAAAACAATTACTACAATACAGTATTGCTGAGTTTATAATACATATTGGCATGCTATATACACATATCTATGACAATAACAGCACACAGGAGCGGGAGGAAAGGGAATTATATAGGACCAGAATTTCTATATTTTAATGGAATTAAGTTAGAATTAATTTTCAGTAGATTGTGATAAGATACATATTATAATCCCTACAGCAACTATAACTCCAGAAATATAGTATTACAGGCCCAAAGTTACAAGATTATCTAGGGCGGTTAGGGAGGTTAGGTCTAAACAAATCATTTTACAATGCTGAGGTATAATTTAGTTTGTTGTTTTTTTTCCTCAAGCAAAGAGATTTCAGAACATAGGCTTACCTGAAATACACCTGTCATGTGCCAACGAAATTAAAGGCACATTGACTTTTCCTATGTAAATATTCTCCTGGGTATCACTGTCATCAAACACATAGAAACTCAGTGACTCTGACTTAAGGTATCGGTCCAAATCCATACTCATTGGCACCGGGAAACACATGTGATCATCAAACTGTGGGTCATTGCTACTTGGAATGATGGCTGTATCATGGTCTGCAAAATCAAAAAACTTGTACACAACATATGGGTGTGGCTGCAGGTGGCTTGCTCTGGGCTGCAGGTTGTTGCAGCATCTTACTGTAATGTGAAGTTCATTTAAGTTGCCGTCTGTGGATTCTGTAGAAGTGAGCTGAGCAGTTTTAGGTGCTTGCTGACTTAACTGGAAAAACACACATATTTACATTATGGTAATAAGACAATTAAACGATAAATAGCAATGCCAACCCCCCAAGCAAAGTAATTTTGTAAATGTACAAAAGTTGCCTATTTTCATTTCATAGTGAATTTATCAGTAACTAAGACTCTTGAATTTTAGTCAAAACCCATGTTCTCTACAACATATATGAGTGCCATGCAATACTGAGCAACATGCATGAAAGACTGAGCCTACATTTGGACTGTGGTGTTATAACCAAATAAAATCAAATTAACCATGGTTTTGAAAAAAATTTTTATCTAATAACTAAAGTGAGCAGACAGGTCCAAAGATGAATGTCGTCTAGTTTACAATTTTATCAAAAGCTAATCCTTTCTGGAGAAGGACATCATGCTTGCTAGAGCGGAGGGTTAGCGAAAAAGAACAGGAAGACCCTCGATGAGACGGACTGACACAGCGGCCGCAACAATGGGCTTAAGCTTAAAAACGATTGTGGACATGGTGCAAGACCGGGCAGTGTTTCGTTCTGTTAGTTACAGCGTTGCTGTGAGTTGGAACCTACTCGACGGTACTTAACAACAACAACAATCCTTCCGGGAATTCTGATAGTATCTCACTATGTGAGAATCTTGTGAATTTTGTGGGACCACCCAGAGAGATAATTTAGTTACAGCTGAGTTGGCTGTCACTCTGAACTGCTGAGGTTTAGGGAACCAGATACCTGAGGTCAGGTTTAGGCTGTATAGCAAAGTTCAAATGCTACAAGAGAAGAGGGTTCAAGGTAAACTTGAGGAGGGGAGGAGGGGAATTACAAGTTAAGATTGGGACGACATTTCAGCAGAGAGTTGAGTATAAGGAGTAATTAGGCAGAGCTGGAAACTACTCTATGGCTCTTTTGGAACTATCATTCAAGTATTTTATAAACCACTTATGCTGACTAACTCTTAAACCTACCATAGTAGGCATGATCCAGGTCAAAGAAAACATTAGTGTTTCGGAGTTGCATTTGGTGTTGGAGAATTCTCTACCTTCTACAAAGGGATCCTTTATCCACTGAATTTCTGAATGTAGACTGAACATCACGGAACTTTGACTCTCAAAAATTTCCTTGGAGAAGGAAAAATAGCTACTTTCCTCAGTGGAGACATCTGGTAATATGGAGAGGGGAGACCTGAAGAGGGAATCAGAATACGGCTTTCCGAGGGCTGGTGTGGACTCAATTACAGAATGTTGAGTGCCACGAATATAATGTGCCCCCCCCCGCCTTTTAAATTTAACCACCAAAGCTGAAATTCCACCAAGAAACGACTCATTCAAGCCAGAAACCAGGCCTCTGAAAATCTTTCAACTACCAAACTCAGTAAATAATCTGGTCTTCCAATTTTTAATGCTCATTTCCCAAACTGTGTTCTGAAGAGCACTAGCCCTGAGAGGTGGTCTCTGGGAAAAGGGTGCCATTGTTCCTTAAGTTTGGGAATCAGTGTTATAGAAGTTAAAAAAAAAAAAAAAACCCCAACCAAACCCACTGTCAAGTCAGTTCCCCCTCACAGCAATCCTACAGGACAGGGCAGAACCAGTGCATAGAGTTTCCAAGACTGTAAATCTTTATGGAGGCAGAACACCACATGTTTCTCCCCTGGAGTGGCTTGCAGCTGAGAGCTTTAACCACTACACTACCAGGGCTCCCTTCAGTCAGAGTTCCTTACTTGAAAGTTAATGGAAACCAATTTGACGTAGCATAAGTAACCAAAAAGTGACTTTAATGTCAGGCTATGGGGATACTGAACGGAAGCGTGAAGCAGACATGCGGTTAGGGCACAGACGCGTGGAGGCCGGAGAGCCGTGAGAATCGACCCTCTGGTGCCCTCTCCCTCTGTAGGCTTGTTCATCACCCTGCTCCTGGATCCACTTTCCTTCCTTTGCTGGTTAACAGGGTAAAAAATGGCCAACCCAAAGTTCCCAATTCTACATGTTTCAGGCATGCAGAAATCTTGCTTTTGTTTAATCTGAGAGGGGACGGACTATGATTAGACCAGCTGGGGATAGATGGAGTTTCCTGAATTATTAGTTGTAACTAAGTGGAAAAATTCCCCCCAAACAACATAAAAAACCCAGAGTGCAAGATAATCATGACTTGAGCAAACATTCCAAAATGATTTTATTATAGCCTATCTCTGTCACAGTTATAGTACCTTTGGAGATTCATACTACACATGAGAAGGCCTAAAGAATCTTAACATTGCTCATTTTATTGGTCTCTGTAGTTACAGGATCATGGAATTCTTTTGGAAATAGTCACCATTAAAGACTCCATAGAGCATAGTTTAGAAAATGCTGTCCTTAGGAGTTGTCTGTAAACTCCTGATTCTCAGCAAGAGAATGTTTTCTTCATTTGACATTCTACTCTGGATTTCAGAAACCTAACATGAAGAAATTGAAAGGACAATAATAACTGATACTCCAATAATAGCTATTTATTTCCTTAGCAGCAGAAATGTCAGGAAAAGTCATTTGATGGGTGTACTGCGATTATATTTTTAAGTGTCCTAGGTGGTACAAAGGGAATTTCTTTGTCCTTACAGAACAGTTCTATATTTCATTGTGGTGGTGACTACATGGTTACATGAAGCTACACATTCATTTAGCTGTACAGAACCACACAAGCTTGACACACATGTGCATGTGTGTATGTAAAGATGGTGAAATCTGAATAAAGACTGTACTCTAGTACTGATAGTATTACACCAATGTCAATTTCCTGGTTTTGATATTGAACTATGGTTATGTAAGTTGTTAACAACTGAGAGAACAGTACAGGGGATCTCTCTGTACTATTTTTGCGACTTCCCATGAATACACAATTATTTCAAAATAAAAAGTTAAGAAAACCCCAAACTCATATGGTGGCTGTGAAAGAGAATGGTTTCAGTTTAAAGCATGCCATATAAATATAAAATTTTTCTGTCATAAAAAGGTCTTAAAGTCAAACAGGCTTACCCACTGGATTTTCTCTGGCCCCTTAAAATTTGATGTTATGTATCCCACAGCTTTGGCTCGTTCTCGATAAAGTCGAATTGCTTGATCCATGGGAACTCTTAATCGAAACCAGTATTCCACTGTGCCAAAATCTGAGATGTCTCCTTTAGTTCCTACAAATCAATACACAACCCACTGTTAAAATAGTCCCATAAATTATAATACACATCAGTAAAAACACATCAATGGTATTAAGCATTAAAACTAAAACTTTATACTGAGTAAAATAATGCGTGACTTGCATAAATGACGTGTGACTGGCAAATAGCAGAGCTGAAGAAAACAGTTACTTCTGCAAGTATGAGTTTCACTGTATGTTAGATATTATGATATTTGCTATGTCAAACTATGTTTGAGATATTTCAATTTCTATTATCTCCAGCCTTCTGGAATATGCAGAAGAATCTAAACATTTATCAAATATCCCACAGACTCTTTTGATGTTGTAGTACTTTTTTCTTCATTCAAGCTGCACTCAGTGTAGTCTGACAGATACAGTAAGAAACACCCAAATTATAAACATGACATTCCACATTCTCATTCAACTTTCAATAAATCTTTGGCACTTTCTCACTTCTCTATTGGATCACAAGGAGAAGGAAAAATGCCACAGCTCTTCCAAAGATATATGGTATGCAACATGTCCTTGTGTGTTGTTTGCCCTGCATACCCAGTGTCAGTGGCTCACCACCTTCCCTTCTCACTCTCTGTGTGATAGCATCCAGACCCGAGGCTTCAAAGATGTTCCATACGTCAAGGACTTCTACCTGAACATTCCCATTCCTGGCTGTCTGGCTTGTATGTACAACTGTTTACCTTGGCTGCTAATCTAAAGATCAGTGCTTCCAGCTTAGACAGCAGCTCCATGGCAGAAAGATCTGGCAATTTGCTCCCACGAGGATTACAGCCCAGAAAACCCTATGGGGCAGTTCTGCTCTGTCACATGGGGTCGCTGCGAGTCACAATCCATCATCAACAACAACAACCTGACATCTTCATTTGGACGTCTAAGAGGCAGGCTGATCTTAACTTGTGTCAACAGAAGTTAGGATTTTCTTCCTCAGATTTGTTCCTTTCTCAGTCTTTCCATCTCAGTAAATGGTATCACCCTTCTCCTAGCTGCTCAGGCCAAATACTCTTACTTTGTCTCTTCCCTCATTACCGCACATTCAACTGAGAAGCAAGTCATCTTAAAGGACGGGCAAGGAAAACACGTAGTGATGTGACCACTTCTCCTGCCCTTTTTCACTACCATTTTAGTCCAGGGCACCATCATCTTCCCACAGATTCACGCAACAGCTTGAAAACACTCTGGCCTTCCGTCTTGCCCTCTAGAAACTACTCTTCTCATAGCACCCGGAGCAGTTTCCCTCAAGTCTGTGTGCAATCATGTCACTGCTCTGCTCAAAACCCTCCACTAACTCTCACCATCCGGGGAGAGAAAAACAAACCCAACTCCTTACCCTGACCCAAAGATTCCAGAGTAGGGACTGGTCCCTTCCTACTGTTTTGATCTTGGCTCTTGCTGCCAGTGTCTGGCTATTTCTCCAGCATGTGAAGTTTGTTCATCCTCAGGTCACTGCATTCATTGTTTCATCTGAAGGAAACATTCTTTCACTGGATCCTGGCGTGCATCCTTATTTAGGGCTTTACCAAAGTCACTCTTGAAGGGAAGCCCACATCTGAGTTAGCTCTTTTTCATCTCTCTCTCCAGCCTCCTCATTTTGATTAGTTTTTACACACACACACACACACACACACACACACACACACACACACACACACACACACACACACACACACACACACACACACACACACACACACACACACACACACACACACTCTGAGTTTGTTTTATTTCCTCTCTCCCCTCCTAGAAGGTAATTTCTGCAAGGGCAGGGGCTTTTTCTGATTTAGGTACTCCTGTTTATCCAGTGCCCAGTAACAATGACAGTATGATAACCTCTGAAACAATCTTTGGTGAGTGTACTAAAACTAATGTTTTATCAGATAAGGGCACCAATTTGGTAAATAAACATTTGCAATTACACATCTGAAAAAAAAGCCCTTGTGACGCCAAAGGCATGAACAACAAAAGGAATAAAATAGATTTCATCAAAATAAAACTGTGTGCATCAACAGATTTTGAAATCAAGAAATTAAAGAGACAACCCACAAAATGTGAGAGAATATGTGAGAACCATGTATCTGATAAGGGTCTAATATACAGAGTACACCTAAAACTTCTGCTAGTCTACAACAGAAAAGATAAACAATTTAATTGATAAAAGGCCAATGACTTGAACAGATATTTCTCCAAAGAAGATCCACAAATGGACAATAAACACCTAAAAAGATGCTCAGTGGAAAACACAAATCAAACCCACAATGAGATTCGACTTTGCCACAGCAGGATGGCTGTTAGCAGAAGAACTAAAGGTAAGTGTGGGCATGCATGTGGAGAACATGCCATGTTCCTTCAGTGCTTCTGGGATTGTAAAATGACACGGCCACTGGGGAAAACAGTTTGACAGTTCCTCAAAAACTCAAATGCAGGACTACTGCATGACCTAGAAATTTCACTCCAAGGTATATAACCAAAAGACTTGAAAACAGGGACTGAAACAGATGCTTGCACACCGATGTTCACTGTCTATTGTTCACAAGAGCCACAAACAGAAAAAGATGTGACAGATAAACAAAATGTGGCATATCCATACAATGCAGTATTATTCACCTGTGGCATGTCCATACAGTGGAGTATTATTCACCCATAAAGATGAATGTTATAATGTTGATGAATCTTGAAAGCAAGGTAAGTGAAGTCAGTCACACAGCTACAACATGATCCCACTTATATAAAATACCTAACAGGTGGTGGTTGCATATAGACAAACTTTCATTAACAGTTACAAGGAATAGAGGGGACAAGGAAAGTGACAGTTTTTTCCAAAGGAGTTTAGAGTTTTTGTTTAGGGCAATGACAAATTTTTGGAAATAGATAGTGGTGACAGTTGCACAAAATGCTCAGTACAGTTAACCTCACTGAATCGTACATTTAAAAAAGATTAAAATGGCAATTTTTTGTTACATGTTTCACCACAATTAAAAAAAAAACAACAGGAAAAAAGTCACTGTCCTGACATCATCTGTAACATTTAAGCAAACCAAATTAACTCCAGGCAGCTAAATGAAGGAATGCTGCCTTTATCCTGTAAAGCCAAACCAAAGCCATTGCCACTGAGTGATTCTGACTCACAGTGGCCCTATAAGGGACACAGCAGAACTGCTCCACAGAATTTCCAAAGAGCGCCTACTGGATTTGAACTGCCAACCTTCTGGTTTGCAGCTGTATGTAGCATTTAACCAATATGCCACCAGGGTTTCTGATATAAGCACTTTTAATGTCTAAGAGAAGATACTAATGTGGAATGCCCTATGAATATAGAAGCCAAAGCCAAGTGCTGTTGAGTCGGATCCGACTCATGGTGACCCTAGGGGCCAGAGTAGAGCCCTATGAATACAGAAGCCAAATTACTCATTCAAAGATCAAAATCTTAGAACACTGTACTTACCAACCAAATTTGTTGTGCAAAATATCCGACCACTTTTTTCTAGAATTTCATGGAATTTTAACTGGCATGCTGCAATTGTTTCATAATCTGTGCTGTACGCTTGGTGGACCTCAAAAGTGACAGTATTCTTCTGAATGTATTGCAAAAATAAGTCATTAACGTGGACAAGATACTGAGAAGTGAAGTTGTACTCTGGGTGAAGGCCTTGAACTATGGGAGTCGTTTGCAGTTCAAAATCATAGAATGCATAGGTACAGAAGGTGACGGGCTCTGTATCTCCAGACGCCTGGAAAACTTCAGAGGAAAAGGTTACTTTGTTGATATGGATTTCAAATAGATTTTCACCTCGTTCCAAGTGGACAGTTTCATCGAATTCATCAACAGAGTCGTCTGGCATGATTTCTGGTTTAAACTTGTACTGCTTGGTGCCATAGGCGATATCCTTTAATTGGGCTGCAAGAGAAGAAATAGTTTAGAGACTTTTAAATAGTGACATATGGAGATACAAACTGGCTTCTGAAGCAGTAGGAAGTCAGCCAAGAGGGCCTTGCGTGAACAGTCTCAATCTTAAATTGTATGACTGCACACTAGTTCTCTGTACTTGACATACTATACAGAAATCTCCCACTCACTTTGACATTATTTAACAGCGTAAGTTGTAAGGTACTCCCAGACTACGGGAAAGGCAAAAGAAAAAGGGCCTTTGAGTGACTGGCTGAGGTAAACGCTCGGCTGTTGACCTTGTCCTCAGCCTCTGTCCCTTCCATTATCTCTGCTACTGTCAGTCCCTCTTTCCGCTGGCTCCTACCCTTTGGTGTAGTAAGATATATCCTTTGCTACTTTGGGGGCTGTCACGGATTGAACTGCGTTCCCCCAATAACGTGTGTAGCCGTTTGCCTAGGCCAAGATTCCTGGTATTGAGAGATGCTCCTGTACCCTGTCAACCCTGCCTCTGTGATGCTGATGCGGGAGGGTGGGCAGCCGCTGTGCGGGCGGGGCAGGACTCGGTCTGTAAGGCTGGACTGTGCACTGACGCAGGCTCCTGAGGCATAAAAGACAGCAGCGAGCAGAGCCGTTTGAGGAACTCACACCATCAGTGAGCAGGGTTGGGAGCAGAGCACATCCTTTGGAAAAGACTCAGGGTCCCTGTGCATCAGAGGCTCCCAGTCCAGGCTCCCAGTCCAAGGACCTTTATCCAGAGCCAATGGAGAAAGCTTTCTCATGGAGCTGTCGCCCTGAACTTGGATTTTCAGCTGACTGGAGTGTGACAAAATAAAACTTCTCTTTTTAAAGCCTTCCATTTGTGGCATTTCTGTTAGAGCACTACCAGATGACGAAGACAGAGGTAATGTTGTTGTTAGGTGCCACCACGTGGGTTCTGAGTCATAGCAACTCTAAAAAAAAGTGTCCCTGCGGGGCTGCCAGGGAGTGGCTGGCGGACTGGAATATCGAGCTTCTGGTTGGCAGCCGAGTGTTTCACAGGTGTCTGTGTATGTCCAAATGGATGAAACCGGACAAGTTTAAACATTTACAAACTACACCTTTTAAACAATTTTAGCAATTAAAAGAATATTAACTATTACCTCTGCAAAGCTTTTTTTCCCAAGTAAAAGATGCACCCTTTCCAGTTACAATTTTGCCTCCTCTTGTGAGATTCAAATTTCTAGAAGCCAAATCCAAACTCACTGCCATCAAGCTGATTCTGACTCAGTGACAATATAGAACAGAATAGCACTTTCCCATACTGAGTTGCCAAGCAGCGCCTGGCAGATCTGAACCGCTGATCTCCTGGCTAGTGGTGGTGGCACTTAACCACTACACCACCAAACCCCAAACCTGGTGCTGCTGAGTCAATTCCAACTCATAGCGACCCTACTGATTACACTACCAGGGGTTCCAAATTCCCAGAAAGAGTAACATATACTTGTATCTCTGACCCCTCATCTAACAGGTGCATTTTGATCCGGACAGCCTCTGCTTTCCTGTCTCTGTGAAGCTGCTCTGGAAAGGGCCCCCAAGACCCAGTTAATTGCTAGATCCAATGGACTGTGGTTCTCATACCACCTGGTTTCTTTGCTTTATTTGACACTGATGATCACTTTCCCTTTTGCAAACTTCTGCTCTACCTTGGCTTCTGTGGTCTCCTCTCCCCCTGCTTCTCCTTCTACCTCCTTTTCCATCGTTTAAGGGGCTCCCTGTCGGTGCTAGCTTGCTGTGCTGATTTTAACCCTCTCCATAGTCGATGGCACCTGGCTTGGCAGACAGGCTACATATTCTGATCACGTCGGCTTTTATAATTTCCGCTACTACGTGTGCTGAAGACTTCCACGTACAGTTTTGAATTTTATTGTGTTTTAGGTGAAAGTTTACAGGAGTCATGTTGTTGTTTAGTGCTATCAAATTGGTTCTGAGTTTCTCACTCAAAAATGTATACACAAATTGTTTAGTGACACTGGTTACACTCCCTGTGTTAGCACTCTCCTCTTTTCCGTTTCCACCCTGGGCTCCCTGTGTCCATTTGTTTGCGCAGCTGTTGCCCATCTGGTATCGTCTACTTCAGTGAACTAAGAGGCACACTTCTCACCTGGGTTACTGTTTGCATGACTGGCCTGTCTAATCTTTGAAAGGTGGACTTCGGGAGCTGATTCAGTTCTGAGTAAGCAGGGTGTCTGGCTTCCACAGCCTTGAGCGTTCTTCCTGTCTCTGTGAGACCAGTAAGTCTGTTTTTTTTGCTTTTTTTTTAAATTTGAATTTTGTTCTACAATGTTCTTCCATTCTGTCCAGGACCCTTGGTTGGGATCCCTGTCAGAGCAGTTGTTGGTGGTAGCTGGGTGCCACCTAGTTCTTCTGGGCTCAGGCTGGTAGAGGTTGTGGTTCATATGGTCCCATATTTCTATTTTTAACTCATATTTTTTCCTGAACCCCAGACTCATATGTCTAATGCTTTGCTGAACACTTCTGTCTAGATAGTCCCTAAAAAAAAAAACCCAAAAAACTCAAAACAAACCTGACTCACAGTGACCTTACAGAATAGAACTGTTCTCATATGGTTTCCAAGGAGCACCTGGTAGAACTGAACTCCTGACCTTTTGGTTAACAGCTGTAGCTCTTCACCACTACACGACCAGGTTTTCCAGTGATATCCCAGAGACAAGCCAAATTTGACAAAAACAGAACACGTTATCCTGTCTTCTCGTTAAATATTTGTGTACTCTGACTCTCAGGGGATGGTGTCACTGTTCATCTAGCTGCCCCAGCTAGGTATCAGAGAGAGTCATCCTGGATTCCTCTTTTGCTTTATTTCTCTGCAAATGTATAGAGTCACTACTGTTCAACATTATTTTCTAAGTCTTGATAAAATTTGTCCATAACTTCTCTGTCTCCACTGACGCTACTTCATTTACACTCCCAGTGCTTATGACCTAGATCATTACAGAATCAGTTTGCTCTCTGCCTTCAAGTCTTACCCCTTCTTCACAATACCAGTAACAGAACGTACGCAGCCACTCTGGGCTTATCATTCCAGACCTTCAGTTTCCCTCGGTGGGCCTCCAGATTAAGGAGGTTTGCAATCTTCCAGGTGGCCCACTGTGCTCGCACCATCTGGTTCTTCCCAGCCTAACGTCCAGGCTCTCCTGCCTTTACTAACCTGAGTTCTAAGCAGATGGGCCCACACCGATTTTTCAACTTAACCACATCCTCCCACCGCGGCACTTCCGCCTGCCCCACTTACCGGCTGGAATGTCTTTTACAACTTTCACTTTAGCAGTGAATTCTGCCATCTTTAGACACTCCCGACCGACTAGGTCAACTCTTTCCTGACTCTTCAGGTATAAACAGGCCTTCTCTCCACATTTCCTAGATACCTTCTGCATTGTCCCAGCTTCCCACTCGTCACAGTCAGTGTGACGGACTTGTCCCTCAGCCACGTCACGCACCACGCTGAAGCTCCTTGTGTGGGGGGCCTCGGCTTTGCTCTTATCTGTATCTTCAGTACCTAGCAGGAGCCTGGCTGTGTTTGTGGAATGAGTCACTGAATTTTGGGGCCAGACAAAATGTATTAGCAAAGATTTAGTAAGACCTACAAGGAATGAAAATCCCAATGCTATGACCCCTTTTTTATTCATGAAGATTCCATTCAGCAAATCTTTATTGAGTACTACTTTGAATGAAATGACACACTGCTTCCTGGTTTTTGAAAAACCATATCCAGTCAGATAAAGATATTCATAGAGCCTTCTACATAAAGCAGTGGTTTTTGATCCTGATGAAGGTCTGTGACGTCAAAACTATTTCCCTAATAATACTAAGATGTCATTTGACCTTTTTATTCTCATCCTCTCACAAATAAACAATGGAGTTTTTCAGAGGCTACACGACATGTGGTATCCCTGAGACCGAACGAAGCAGGTATAAAAATTTGGCTGACTTTTACATTAAATCAGACACTACAAAGATTTGAAAACTGATAAAACAATGCTGCTCTTCAATTTTTTGGAAAATACAGTTATGTTTCACAAATTCTGTGACTTACGTTCACTTAAGGAGGTCTGGCGGTCCAGTGGTTAAGAACCTGGCTGCTAACGAAAAGGTCGGCAGTTTGAATTCATCAGCTCCTCCTCAGAAACCCTATACAGAATCCTACTCTGTGCTATAAGGTTGCCATGACTAAGAGTTCACTCAGTGGCAGTGGGTTTGGCTTTTGGTTTGGTATGCTAACTTACGGTCAGTTTACTATTATTATTTTCATATGAATTAAAACACGTTTGAAAAACTTTCTCAGTTTCAATTTCTAACATGATAAATATCAATCAGCATAAACGACAAAACATAAGCTTTTACTGATAAGGATATGAAATTACTGCAGGCACGGGTCATGGGATTAAGTATTGTCAGGTAGGGAACTCGAGAGACAAAACTACTTGTCACTGTGGAACTTCCATTGTAGCCACAGAAAACAGGTAAACCTCTAACAGCTGAAGAGCACTTATACAATATAACCCTCAACCATACGTTTACTCGGCACGAGAGGATAAACTGTGTCGGTAGATTTCTGTAAGTACAGTCTTGGACACGTGCCTTCACTGCTTAGTGTTATTGCTCAGTGTGCACAATCACAGCCCCAGGATCTCTAGGAATACGACTGAAGACGCTATGCATCCGACAAACTCCCCAGGTGACTGTCACGCTTGCTAGTGTGAAAGTCAGAGAAAGGACATTCCTGGAGGCGGGACGGCTGAGAGCCATCAGAGCCAGCTTCCTGAGACTGGTGTGTTGAGCGACATTTCAAGGCAAAGACGGGGATATCTCAGTAGTCTGGAGAAAGGAGGTACCGGTGGCGTGGACAGAGTGAACAAGGCACGGGGGTGGCCAGGAACGAGGACGCCGACCAAGGGTCAGCCTGCCAGCTTGGCTGAGGGGCGTACAGTGCTTAGAAGTGAAACTAGGGATGGGTCTGTGGCACTTCAGAAAGTACTGTGAAGTTAGGCCTGCAACACTGAAGGCTGAGAGCAAAAAGGAATTACTAAAAATTCTTACGCAGAAAGCCAGCCCGGCCAAGGGCCTACGAGTCGCATCCGACTCATGGCGACCCTAAAGAAAAACAAACAAGCAAAAAACAAAACAGTCTTTGTGGTAAACCAAAACCCATTGCTGTTGAGTTGATTCTGATACACAGTGACCCTACAGGATAGAGCAGAACTGCCGCACTGAATTTCCAAGGAGTGCCTGGTGGATTTGAACTGCCAACCTTTTGGTTAGCAGCCACAGCTCTTAACAACTGCATCACTGTGGCTTCTGTCTTTCTGGCAGATTGTTACGATAGTTATGAACTGGGGAAAAAAAGCAGAGCAAAAAGGAGTGTAGACTTGGAAGATATTCTCAGCAGTTATAAAATCCACTGCTTTGGTCATGGTGGACAGTGACTCTGCAGGCCGTACCTTCCAGTTTCTGGATCCGAGCTGCCCTGATATCCAACAGGTGAACATACTGCTCCACCTTGAGTTCACAGTCTTGCTGTAAATTTTCCATCTTCTGGGTCACTGCCTCCACCTCCATCTGTAAAATACGAGATAACAAATTTCAGTACCTATGATTCATTTCATTTCCATTTTTCAAAGCGAGGATGATGAAGACATTTTCTGGACCCTTGGGATACCAAGAGTGGTAAACCATGGTTTCCTGAGCTCAAATAGCTTACAGTTCAGAAAATTATAATTGGCAATGTTTATAAATCAAGGAAAAAGATTTTTTTTTATAGTAACAACTCTGGATTCTTTTTCTTTTTTTAATGAAGGTGATTTTTCCTTTTGTTAAAAGTTAATATTTTATCTCAGAACCTTCTACACAGCTGTGTTAGTGAAAAGAGCCTGGTACAACAACACAAACACAGACCAATGGAACAGAATCAAGAACCCAGATTTAAGTCCATCTACCTATGGTCAGATGATCTCTGACAAAGGACTAAAATCCATTAAATGAGGGAAAAGAAAGTCTTTTTAACAAATGCTGCCGGCAAAACTGGATGTCCATCTGTAAAACAAACAAAAAACAGGAAACAGGATCCACACCCCACACCATGCTCAAAAACTAACCCAAAATGGATCAAAAGCCTACATGTAAAATCTAAAATAATAAACATCACAGAAGAAGAAATAAAAAAATGCTAAGGGCCCTAATACGTGGCATAAACAGAATACAAACCATTATTAACAACAGACAAACACCAGAAGATAAGTTAGATAACTGGAATCTTCTAAACATCAACTACTTAGGCTCATTAAAAATCTTCATCAAAAGAGTAAAATGAAATCCACAAACTGGGAAAAAAACATTTTGGCTATGACATCTCTGACAAGGGTTTAATTTCTAAAATCTACAGAATACTTCCACTTCTCAGTAACAAAAAGACAAATCAGAAAGACAAAAAGACAAACAATCCCACTAAAAGATGGGCAAAGGATATGAACCAACACTTCACCAGAGAAGAATAGGCAGCTCCCAAACACATGAGGAAATGTTCGTGATCACTAGCCAACTGAAAGATGCAAGTCAGAAGTGTAAAGACATATCATCTCACCCCAACATTATTGGCTGAAACAAAAAACAGAAAATAACGAATGCTGGAAAGGTTTCAGGGAGACTGGAATTCTTATGGAGTATAGTGGGGATGTAAAATGGTAGAACTACCATAGAAAATGATATGGTGCATCCTTAAAAAGCTAGAAATAGAAGTATTACACAATCCAGCAATTCCACTCCTAAGAATGCATCCTAGAGAAACAAGAGGTGTCACACAAAGTGACACATGCACACCCATGTTCACTGCAGCATTATTCATAATAGCAAAAAGATGGAACTAACTCAAGTGCCCATCAACAGATGAATGAATAAACTAATTATGGCATACACACACTATGGAACACTACATAATGATAAAGAACAATGATGAATCCCAGAAACATCTCATGACACGGATGAATGTGGAGTGCATTATGCTAAGTGAAATAAGTGAATCACAAAAGGTCAAATATTGTATGAGACCATTATTATAA
This sequence comes from Heterohyrax brucei, assembly GCA_028571685.1. Classification (NCBI taxonomy): domain Eukaryota; kingdom Metazoa; phylum Chordata; class Mammalia; order Hyracoidea; family Procaviidae; genus Heterohyrax; species Heterohyrax brucei. The sequence goes on along the minus strand of CM053161.1, from coordinate 69,579,394 downwards.
AAACCCAAGAAAAGATATACACACAGAACATAAAACAATATTTGATGGTTACCATGGGGGGGAGAGAAAATTACTAAATAGGTAGTCGACAAGTACTAACTTTGGTAAAAGGAGAGACAACACACAATATAGGGGAAGTTGGCACAAGCCGACAAAGGCAAGGCACTAGAAGCTTCCAAAAAAAAAAAGAAAAAGCCACCGATAGTGACCCTTTAGGTCAGAGTAGAACTGCCCCAGAGCTTCCAAGAAGCTCCAGGTGGATTTGAACAGCCAACCTTCTGGTTAGCAGATGCAGCAGTTAACCACAATGCCACTAGGCTTTTCAGAAGCTTCCCAGACACATCCAAATAGGTTGAGACCTCAGATGCTACTCAGCAAAGTAGGGTATAGAGCACTTTCTTTGTGAACTGTTATGCTAGTTGACCTAGACATCCCCTAAACCCATGGTCCTCAAACTTCAACTCTAGGAACTGGGTCCCTATCCTAGACACATCCAAATACTCTGACAGACTGAGTTACTGGGGTTGAAGGCTGAGGACCATGGTCTTAGGGGACATCTAGGTCAACTAGCATAACATAGTTCACAAAGAAAATGTTCCTACTTTTCTGGGTAGCATCTGAGGTCTTAAAAGCTCTCTAGTGGCCTCTATTGGTCCCACCACACTCAAAGCCAAGGAGAAAGTAGCAAACCAAACATACAAGGAAAATGCTAGTCCTTTAGACTAACTACAAGAACCAGAGCCTCTACAGCCACAAGCCCAGAAGGAGGGGATGGTGCCTGGCTACCACCTCCAACGGCTCCGACAGACATCACAACAGAGGGCGCCAGATGGGGTGGGAGAAAAATGCAGAACAAAATTCACAGAAAAAGAACAGACTCCCTGGTCTAACAGAGGCTGGAAGAACCCCTGAGACTATGGGCCCCAGACCCCCTTCTACTCAAAAGTGAAGCCACTCCTGAAGTTCACCTTTTAGCCTAAGATTAGAGAGGTCTATAAAACAAACAATACACATGAAGCATGTGCCTCTTACTTCAGTCAAGTATATGAGATCAAGTGGTCAACAGCTACTGAAAAAGCAAAGATGAGAAGGCAGGAAAGGGACATGAAAACTGGACAAACGAACACGGGGAACCCAGGGTGGAAAGGGAAAGGAGAGTGCTGACACAATGCGAGGGTAGCAACCAATGGCACAAAACAATTTGTGGATATATCTTTGAATGGGAAACTACTAGTTTATATGGTAAGTTTTCACCTAAAACACAATAAAATAAGAAAGACAAAAAAAAAAAAAAACAACAAAAACTAACATAACGTGTGTTTGGGACAGGACTTTAGGATGAGTCCAAGGCCATTTCCAGGGAATGCTACACGGCAACTCTCAGTTCTCAAAAATCAGTCACTGAAAAAAAATTTCTTTTTTAACTACTTAAGTATCTTGTCACGAGGCTAAATTATGTCAGTGATATAGTACTATAGCCTATAATAAATGATCCTTCTTAGAAAAGTAAACCACTAGCAGAATATTACCAGACCTACTCTCCCGATGTGTTACGTCACCTGATAATCCTTATTAATTTTATGTTGCATAATTAGCATGTTTCTTGTCTTTTCAAGTTCTTGCACTGTTTCTGCGTGGGTCGCTTGCAGCTCTCTTATGGAACGTTCTGGATCTTTAGTACTTTTATGGTCTACTTTCTCTAAAAATGAAAGGTCTCCATTTTTTTGCTGTTTCTGAGCCTGAAACAAAAATACATTTCATTACTGAAATAACAGTTTCTAAAATGCAATCACATGAATTAAAGTACATATCACAAGGCCAGATCATTAGTTGAAACCAGATACATTTCCATTTTTTTCATCAAGAATTAAGTGATCCTGATAAAGAAAATATATTTGGATAGATCTTTGGAACAACTGCAGAAAAAAAAAATTATTTCATGAGAAGTAAAAAGAATCTACATTTATTTCTATTTCTTTATTAGATTAAAATCTACATTGTAAGGATCCGAAAGGAAAGAAATATATTTGTGTATGTGTGTGTCTTCTCATAAATAATAGAGTATCTTGGATCTGGAAGGTATCTTCCTGTCACATTTATAATTCAATATTTTACTTAAGATAATAGGGTACACCCTAGGTTTCATAAGACAGAAAGTCACTGATTAGTTTTATAGTCAGGCACATAAAAGTACAATGTTTATTACAGTTACAGAAAGTGCCTACATAGAGTTTCAAGGTCTATTTTAATGTAATTTTGATGTCATTATGAAATATGTATATGCTGTAACTGTCACCTGACCACTTTCCTGAGTCTTAGCAGAGCTGAAAGTGACATACATTATATAAAATAACATGCACCAAGTTTCAGAAGATGCACAAATACTTTCTCTGAGCACAGGAGTTACAGATAAGAGTTCTCATTAGTTATATGCAGACAAGAAATCCATAATGAAGTTTAGAAAGTTACCTTTACAAGCAGGAGAGCTTCACTCAGTTCATCAGCATTAATGTCACTCTCCTGCAACAGAGAAGAGCTCACAGATATTAACAGAAAGTGCCAGAACCATTCTAACTATTCACAACATAAGCTGCCTGACACCATAAATTACTGAATTATATTATTTGTATTCTTTTCCTTTGTAGTACACTGTTTTCTAAAATATTTAGGTACAGATTCTGAATTTACTTCCTAAGTAAGAAAAAGAGTTTACCTTGTTGAAAAACTTCATGCGGTTTTTAAGTTCGTCAAATTGTTGTTTTTGTTCCAGATACTGTAACTGGAGTTCTCTGTTGTCTTGAATGAGTTTTTCATTTTGGTCTTAAAAACAAAGTCAACACATTTAGAAAGGTAAGTGAGAATTTGATGTAAGGATACATTTTGAATGATTTGATTCCTGATACACCCCAAGCTTGATGGACTGTTGTAGTGGTCTGACAGGAAAGAGAGCCAGCTCCTCGACACGGGCAGCAGGGGAGTGCGGAGTGAACAAATAGTATCATATGCCTGCCATATGATCCACATGCCTATCAAAGACTTAAGACTCAAATTCACAGTATGAACATAAGGAAATTGTGGCCTCTGGGACTTCAAAGGAAGAGTCTATTTAAATATTTAAGAAAATGTTTCTAAATCTATGATTTTTACTTACTTATTAAAGGTCCTGAAAGGCATGCAAAGAAAAATTTTGTCTTTTAGTGTTCTAATTCGCTTCCCTGAATTTTCTTTTCCAAATTTAGCACGACTGTGTTAAAACGAGATCACTGCTCTGCTAATTAAACTCTGATTCCATAGTTTCAGTCAAGCACACTTAAAAAATATGTATTTTATTGTGCTTTAAGTGAAAGTTTACAATCCAAGTCAATTTGCTATATAACCGCTCCCCCGCCACAGTTACGCAACTCTAGCTGTTCTCCCTAACATGTGACAGCACACACCTCCTTTCCACCCTGTACTTCTATGTATCCACTCAACCAACTTGTCTTCCTCCACCCTCCCATCTTGGCTCTGGACAGGAGCTGCTTAGACAGCCTCATGCGTACGCTTTAAGCCAAGCAGCACACTCTTTGCCAGCATCACTCTCTGTCTCATAGTCCAGTCCAATCATTGTCTGAAGAGTTGGCTTCAGTACTGGTTTCAGACCTGGGCTGAGAGAGAGTCTGGGGGCCATGTCTTCAGGGCACCCTCCAGTCTGTTGGACCCATCAAGTCTGGTCTTTTAATAGAGTTCTAGTGCTGCACGTCCATTTTTCTCCTGCTACTCCAGGGACTCTATATTGTGTTTGCTGTCAGGGCAATCATTGGTGACGGCTGGGCACCATCTAGTTCTTCCCGTCTCATGCTGATGAAGTCTCTGGATCATATGGCTCCTTCTGTCTCCTGGGCTTATATTTTCCTCACGTCTTTAGTGTCCTTCATTCTCTTCTGCTCCAGATAGACTGGGATCAACTAATGCTGCTTACATGGCTGCTTGCCAGCTTTTAAGATGCCAGATACCACTCATCAAGGCAGGATATACTACACTTTCTTAAAAAAACTTAGTCATGTCAATCAACTTTTCTAAAGCCATGCTTCAAGCACACTTTTAAGTGATCTGTCACAACAGGCAGAAAGACATGGATTCTGGACTGGTACACAGTAGTAATAACTCATGTGCATTCTTTATTTACTGAGTTCACGCTCTTAATAGCAGGACAGGTACTGAGAGCTAGTACTAAGGAACAAAGATGGGCTACACTGGCCTAGGCTCTCACTTGTCATGACCATTAACAGGAATGTAGAGTATGAAAGACAGCAAATCTAAAAGAGACCATTTTCAAAAAGGTCGGCAGTTTGAATCCACCAGCTGCTCCTTGGAAATCCTATGGAGCAATTCTACTCTGCCTTATAGGGTCCCTATGAGTCAGTCAACTAGATAGCAATGGCTTTGGTTTATGACAGGTGTTAGAGTGGTCAGGAGCTTGGCTGCTAACCAAAAAGTCAGTAGTTTGAAGTTACCAATCACTCTTCGACAACTCTATGGGCCAGTTCTATCTGTCCTAATGGGTCACTATGAGTCAGAATTGACTTGACAGCAACAGGTTTAACTTTCTAAAAAAAGCGTAACACCCAGTTAACAAATCTATTGCAACCTTTTGTCTCACGTTCTTAGCTATACTCTTCACTAGAATTTCTTGTGATGGTCAAATGTCCTCCTTTGTTGGCTCCATGTGGGCCAGTACTAAACCAAGTCATCCAGAGTGTCTCCACCAATTTCATTCCACTCTCAAAGATTTATGTTTATCCTAAGTCCTCATTCCAAGGTGTACATTTTTGTTTCCTTAAAAACTAAAATAAATCAACACATTCACCAAGAATTCTTTTACACGAATACGTTTGCACATTGACTGCACTTTATACAAAAATGTTTCTGACTTTTATATTGCTTTGTGATCCCAAGCTATAAATATTACATACAAACAAAACCGTTAAAAACTACAGTTAAGGAAAAAAAAAGATTAAATCTGGATGATTTTAATGTCACACATTTGCTGGCAAACTAAAAAGTAAAACAACTCGTAATCTACCAGGGTGTGCATGCAGGCACGCGCGCGCGCGCGCACACACACACACACACACACACACACACACACACAAAACCTGTTGGTATCAAGTCGATTCCAATGTACAGTGACCCTACAGGACAAAGCTGAAGTGCCCTGCAAGGCTTCCAAGGTGGATTCGAACTGCTGACCTTCTGGTTAGCAGCCAAGCTCTAAACCAACAGTACCACCAGGCCTCCTCTGTACAGGTTACAGCGTTGGAAAGCCTATCGGGCAGTTCTCCTCTGTCCTGCGGGTAGCTGAGTCAGAATGGACTCCGCTGCAGAGGGTGAGCTAAAGGGTAAAGGCTGTGACTGCTCCATCTTCATCCAAACACACTGTAGTTTGATTATTTTTATGCTCCAGTTTCTCTAGGCTTTCCACACCAGAGCAACTATCAAGTACTGATACTTAACTGATTTCTGTTCACTGGCAATTTTAAAACTGGGGTGTTATCAGTGGGAAAACAATACATTCCCGAATACTAGTAAGTTTCCATCTACTGAATTTTATGTAGAATTATCCAACATAGATACAAATGTGTTTTTTCTTTCTCAAACTATTTATTGGGGATATAACTCCTGGGTCCTGGACTACATTGTGAAGCTATAGTTCAAAGAGGAAACAGACTTGCTGAATTATAATGTGAAAAATCAAAGCACCCTGTACAAGATGAAAAATAACCTCCTTACCTTATGATTTGACAAAAAGAAGGTTAAGCCAAACAGCATTTTATTCAAATGAGATAACATTTCACTCTTTTAAAATTATGTTCTTCCGGCACACCATTAATAAGCAGAGGGCAGAGAACAATTCCACTAAACAATTTTCAGAGCTCCTTTGTGCTAATATCTTCAGCTGTGATCAATATAACCATATGCATTATGCTGAATTATGCATTTCAGCTAAAGATAGAAAGGAACTTTCAAAAGCAGGCCCTTAAACACATGCAGTTAATTTAAGCATTAACCAAATGCAAACTGCATTTACATACCCTTCCCCCATGTATTCACACAATCTGAAACTAATTTGTACCTTGAATAAAGAGGTGAGTATTCTCTAAAAATAATTTGCCAGTTAGATGAATGAGTAAAAGAAGCCAAGGAAACATCTCTGGCAAAGAACACTTGGTACATGAAAAGGTAGACGTGTGAAGGGACTTCAAAGTAACATTAAACAAACTCAAAAGTGCTAACACAGAAAGGAACTTGCTAAATAAAAGATTTCCTTGAATGGACAATTACATTTTTCTTCCTTAGCATTTCCTTGGAAAAAAGCATTAAAGGCTGCAGTATTTTTTCTATAACCTACTGCAACATTTTCACAAAGAAATGAAAGCTTAAATCTGGTAAATTTCAGGTTATTCAAGCAAAAAAATCAGTTTGAAAAATACAGATTATATTAAATATAGTTCCAGTGGCAGCAATTTTTCTTAAGAAAATAAGTAGATAAATGTGTGATGGTTTGTATATAAATAACTGTTTATGGTACTTAAAAAAAAACTGAAGCTACTTAAATCTTCATCAGTAGAAAACAGTTCAATATTCTAGTCACATCTATATACTGGAAAACTGTAAAAGTATTATAAATGATGCAGATTTATATTTAAACTCAAGGAATGATTTTACAATAAACAGAAAAATACATTATGAAACTGTTTCTATACATATAGAAACAACTCACAAAGGACATAAAATGTTAACAGCGATTACTTCAGAAGTTGTAGGATTGAGTGCTTTTTTAAGAACTTTTTCTTTTTCTTTTTAGGGTGTGCACGTCATTGAACTGGTCTAAAGAACTGTTTATTTTTTTTGCAGTACATATATTTTTATTGTCCAAAAAATCCAAAAATGATTTGCATTTTATATAAAAATAAGAACCAGAGGAAAATACTAATCAAATTAAAATAACTCAGCAATTGCAGTACTTGATAATTAATAGGGACCCTCAGAATTTATTCAACAACAATAAACAGGTTACCCCAAAAAAAGGGGGGGAAAAAATTGAGATTCTTTTGCCTTACAAAGAGCTTCTTCTCAGGGAGCAATTCAGTTGTCTAAAAGATACATTTTGGAATTGCATGATGATACAGGTAAAATTTCCTGACATCTAGGGTAACAGACAAAGTGCAGAAATAATAAAGGTTATCTAATTCCCCTTTTCTACAAACTAGCAACTTAGATCTGTTTCTGAAAAAAGAGAGAAGGAATACAGAAAGTGTCGACTTCCCTCTGTGAACAAGAATTTACTGAGCAACTACCCACAGAAAGGAAGCATTGTGAAGTATTCAATAACACGCATTAAAATCCAGAGCTACGTATCTTTGACATCAAAATTCTTAAATGTCTACCAGATATCAAACCATTTTACCATTCTACTCACAATTTTCTATTGAAAAATGTATAATCTGTCATCAGATTTTATCACTTGGTGAACAAATACTGCACTAATGTATTTCACTAAATTTCCATCAATTATAAGATGTACTTCAAATCCAGATTTGTTCAAATGTGAAAAAAAAATTGCAGATCACAATTTCAAAATGCTATCACTACCAATATGCATCCCAGTTTCAGAGAAGTTAAAATGTGAAAAGTAATACTCCTTGTAGTCAATGAAATCTGGCATCTGTGATCTACATCAATATGGAAAAGTACTAACTAGTGAGGTATTTTTTTTTTCACTGAGTCTGCATTAAACTTTGAAACCTTCTCATGCAACTGAATTGTAAATTCAAAAGGAGAAACTTTAGTATCACACCACTTACTCTCTAGCACATGGGCTGATAGATTCAATATTCACAGCAAATAATTCATTTCCTTTGTCCATCTGTGCGTGTGCGTATGTGTCTGTCAGAGTAATTCTGACACCTACTTTAACAATACGTTATCTTCTATGAGGCAAGAAGGGTGAGATCTGTGACTCATGATACGAGATTTATTAGCGGCAGGCTTCTTGGTATTAAGTGCTATGCTGCTACCCAAAAGGTTAGCAGTTTGAATCCACCAGGCGCTCCTCAGAGACTCTGCCCTATAGGGTTGCTACGAGTCAGAATTTACTTGATGGCTGCAGCTTTTGGTTTTGGGGTATCACAGAGCCCTGGTGGTGCAGCGGTTAAAAGCTTCGCTGCTAACCAAAAGGTTGGCAGCTCAAACCCACTAGCTGCTCCTTGAAATGCTTAGGGTTGTTAGGAGTCATAGTCAACTCCATGGCAACGGGAATGCCTTTCTTTCTAAATCACAGAGTAGAATTCAACATCTCATCAGCAGCGAAAAGAAATCTTCCCTGTTTAACAAACCCGAAACAGCAAGCAACTACCTCAACCACTCTCCACTGGCTTACGTGGCTTTTTTTCTTTCCCGTTTGACACACCAGCACCCGACGTAGGATGTGTTTATCGATCAGTTGTCAATTTCTCCCTGTGAAATGCCTGCTGACTGAGGACGACGCCTGTGCTCCCTTCACTGCTGTAGCCCCACAACTTAGGACAGTGTCGAGCATCCATGCGGGGTGCTCAGTCCACACCTGTTGACTGCTGAATACACAAAGGCTCAGAATTGAGGGAGATGAAACAAATGAAAGCCAACCTGAACAAGAGTAACCCTCAGGGGAAAAACAGTCATTTCTTTGATGCATATAGTCCAGGCTACCCAAAGAGAAACAATTCTAAGTGCCAGTAAATTCATGAAAGAGGATGGCTATTAACACAAACTGTGTCCATAACACACGGTCAGGTGCCTGGCAAACAAGAGGCCCACAGTAAACACTGCCTGGTTCAGGGGAGAAATATCAGGCGTCTGAAGCGAGCAAGTCAGTAGTTCTTTCAGATGTACCTTTCTCCGCTTTTAATCTGTCAAGGATTTCAGCTTTGTCGGTTAAGTCAGATTTTAGGGCTGTCTCGAGCTGAGCAATCTGCACTTTCAGCTGCTGTTCCTTGAACTTCCACTGCTCTTCATGAGCTGGATTGAAGGCACTGCAAAACACACGTGACACGCAAGGCAAGCATGGAAATCAGCTTCAACCGAAAATCATAAAGAGAAAAGCTTTTAGTGGCACGGAGACCACTGTCATCATGTCTTAGGAATTAAGTAAACACATGCTGGTCTGCTGCTGTTGAAACCGAGGCGCCTTTCTCAGGCTGCGGTTAGGGAACATGAAAGGGTTTGTGGGGTGAGCAAAGGAACTGGCCTTAATTTAGAGCTCTAACGGCACAGAAGTTGGCAGTGTGCAGCTTTTGTGGGACGAGGATAGGAATTCAGATACAGTACATACTCCAGAGGAATCCACAGTCCCAAACGTCAGCAACAGACAATGGATGAAACCATTCTCTCCCACATACGAGCCATCTTAGTCCAGAGAAAAGTCACTTTCCACCTGATCTTTAATTGTAGAACCTATGAAACCTTTTAAGAGGCTGTGATAATAAGAACACAAAGCTCCAGCTGCAAAGCGAAAGCACACGGAACCATAACATGGTACTTCAGATACTGCTCAGGAAGTACTGATAATGTAGTTTTTGTCTTAAAAAACACAACTGATTTTACTTGTAGCACATGGATGGGGTGAAAACCAATGTTCTGTGCCTGATGAGAATGATACTGATGGAATTATCATTTCTTCATAAAACAATGGCAGTTTAAATAGAGTTACAATCTACTAATGCATGACCCAGTATACTGAAAGGAAGAAGCAGTTAAAAAAAAATTACATGGTACGCAAAAAGCATAAACATTTTTTAGGCAGTGGTCCCCAAATGCTGTCCTAAACACTGATGCCAGACTGATGCTAGACCACCTGCAGAGAGAGCACTTAGAGAGATTTCAAACTGCACACCCTAGGATTCAGGAGTTCTTCCTTTTATAAAGCTCCCGAAAAACTGATCCTCATTTGTATCTCAGTAGAAACCCCCTTAGTTGTCTAGTGCTGCTATTACAGGAGCACCACAAATGGATGGCTTCCACAAGCAGAAATTTATCATCTCGCAGTTTAGGAGGCTAGAAGTCGGACGCAGGGTTCTGGCACTAGGGGAAGGCTTTCTCTCCATCAGCTATGAATGGAGATCTTTGTTGCTTCTGAGCTTCTGCTCCTGGGCAGTGTTCATGGGCTTCACATCTCTCTTCTCTCATCTCGGCTAGTTCCTTTGCTTGTTTAATCTCTTTTATATCTCAAAAGAGATTGACTCAAGATATACTCTACAGTACTCCTGCCTCATTAGCACAAGAAAGACAATCCAGACCCAGTGGGATTATATGCAGAGGTGGGAATTCACAGCCCACTTCCATCTACAGCAAGATAATTAGCAGCAGCTTTGACCTTTCTGCCTATTTGAAACCCAGTAAGTGAAATACAAATTTATGAAACATGTTTTTATAGTGATGAAGTAAATGGGAGAGAAATGTTATTACTGAAAATTTTACGTAATGTTTCTCCCAGCTAGTTTCAAGGTTTTTATTCCAAAAAGAGAGATTAGGTATAAAATTCACACTTTTCTGGTGGGCATAGCTTTCCAAATAGTAAAACTGTATATTCACTCTATAGTTTGAAAATTTTTATGGAATTTGGAATAATGTGAACCTGAAAATAAGTGGGATTTCAGAAGCTTCTCTACATTAAGAAAGCTCTGTTGATCAATGTTCTCATTTCATATAAAAGATCGTATCTTAAAAAAGACATAGAATTGATACACCAATATTTTAAGTTAACTTTATCAAAGGTACAATTACCTGGACTTATATGAAATCCAAATGAAATGCATACTTTAAAGAGTAAAGAAAGAGTATTCTTTTCATTCTTAATAAAGAATGTAGTTTTTGTGCCTGGCCAAGTTACATATACCAAAGATATACGTGTATATGGATATGAGTGCATGTGTGTGTGTATGTGTGTGTGTATACGTGTACACGTGTATGTGTGTGTGTGTGTGTGTCTTGTATTATTGAAAATGTGTATCACTTGGAAAAAAATTAGCATGATGAAATACACACAACTATATATTATATCAGACGCCAAAAATTAGAAACAGTAGTGTTCCAATAGCATTAGTACCAGCAAAAAGATCACCAACAGCTAATCTGGCAGAAACATCAGAAGCTGTATGTGTTTAAATTAAGAACAATTTAGCAGCCTGGTTTTTCCAAACCCACAAAATACTAGTGTAAATCAGCATAAGTCAATCTGAATTTACTCCACTGCTATCTTCCTTCTAAATTTAGGATTACATTCCACTAGAGTTTCATGAGGAATTCCTTTTGAGTTTACCGTATTTCTCTGTGCTTGGAGCCATCTGTGAGACTATAAATGGTGAACCACATCTGGCTCCGTTTTCTCTGTAAGGGCTGTGTACATGATTAGATCTGCATACAAGAACAGTCTCTGAGAGCCTTTTATTCACGAAAATGTTTTCATATATTGCCTACAGTGACAACAGAGGGGGGAATCAGGGTTGGTTGTGTGCACATTCCATTGTTACATCATGTCACAGGAGTGACAAAATGCCAGTCTGCAGCAGAATGCCCAATGGCGTCTGTGGTCACTGGCACATCCACTTGCAGCCAGGGGTCAGCAGAGTGTAAGTACCATCCCTGATCAACTACATGATAAGATGGGGGTGGGGTACGAGGAACCCTGAAAAACTCATCTTTGTCCTAACATCTTTTCTCTTACAGAAGACATTTCATTTGTTTCAGTGTCCAAAGGAGATGCTGGTGTTGTCAGGTGCCGTTCAGTCAATTCCAACTCATGGCAACCCTACAGGACCGAGCAGAACTGCCCCACAGGGTTTCCTAGGCTGTAATCTTTATGGAGACAGATCTCTAGGCCTTTTCTTCAGTGGGACCATCAAGTGGGTTCGAACAGGCAATTTGTGAGTTAGCAGCTAAGCACCTAACCAGTGCGCTACACGGGCTTGGGAAAAATAAACTCTCAGTCATTCACAAAGAAATTCATGGGTACTTCAGTTAGGCCCTAAAGAACCCTGGAGGTGCAGGGCTCAAAGGGATCAACTGCTAACCCAGAGGTAGGTGGTTCAAAATCACCAGTGATGCTGGGGGAGAAAGATGTGGCTGTCTAATGTGGCAGAGATGTGCAGCCTTGGAAATCCTGTGGGGTCACTGGGGTCAAAATGGACTCAGTGGTAGCCGCTTTGGTTGGTTTGCTTATTGAGGATCTAGTAAAAATTAAATACACATTTACAGAAGAACACTGTACTTAGTGAAGGAGAAAGGATACCTGAAATGTACTCTGAGTTTGACTTCTGGGGAGAACAAAGTACTCCTATTTGATCATATGGACCCTTGAAGTGTCCAAGGCCACCACAGGGCAGAGCTGCTCACTCACAGAAACAGATCACGGTGCCAGCTGTCTTCACGGGGCTGGCACTCCTCTTAAACATCCTGGTTAGTACATTATTATTGCATATACACGAGGTCTGACAATTAAGTTCGTGAACTCATCCTAGAACAAGCACCGCACATCTCGTTGCTGAATATCACTACGGTCACCATTCCACCGGAATGTTCATTGCACATATTGGAACAGTGGCAAGTTTGTGAACTCAATTGTACAGCTGTGAGGGAGATTTTAGCCAGTCAATTGTACTGGAACACTCTCCCGACTCCCCTCATCTGGCCCCCAGTGACTTTTTTCTTTACCCAAAGTTAAAAGAAAAATTGAAAGGAACACATCTGGATGACATTCAGGGCATCAAGAGTAATATGACAACAGCTCTGATGGCCATTCCAGGAAAAGAGCTCCCAAATCCCTTTGAAGGGTGGGCTAGGTGCTGGCATGGGTGCACAGCTTCCCCCAGGGGGAATGCTCTGAAGGGGACCATAGTGACATGTGGCGATGAGGTGTGCAGCACTTTTTTAGGATGAGTTTGCAACTTTGCCTGTCCTCATAAAATGGATTTACCCAATTCTTTCCTTTCTTACAGTAATTCAGATGAAGGTTTAGGGAACTAACTAGCTTCTCATTCAACAATATCCATAGTAGTTTGAGACTTTGGCTGTGAACCCCACGGCATGTCAACACTGCTCCTTTCAGATCAAGTTTTACGGAGCAAACTACTTTCCCATTAAACAATATACACATTAGCTTGAGACTCTGGTTGTCAACCCTATGACATAGCAACACTCTCCCCTTCTCAACCTTGGGTTCCCCATTACCAGCTTTCTTGTCCCCTCCTGCCTTCTAGTCCTTGTTCCTGGGCAGCTGTACCCATTTAGTCTCATTTTCTCTTATGGACCTGTCTAACCTTTGGCTGAAGAAGAAACCTCAGGAGTGACTTTGGTACTGAGCTATAAGGCTGTGGTTTCCATGTGCTGTACTCTTGGGGTTTCTCCATTCTCCGTCAGACTTTTGTAATGTTTTGTATGCAGAAGAAGGTACACTATGCACTATATACTAAGGTACAAATTTGACTTTTTTTGGTTAGAATTTTTTTTTGTGAATTAGAGTTTTGTTCTATTTTTATCTCCAACTCTGTCTGTGATCTTCTATTGTGATTTGTGTTAAAGCAGTCAGAGGTAGCAGCTGGGCCACCATGGTGACGTGCTGGGCTCAGTCTGGTGGAGGCTGTGATAGTTGTTATCCACTGGTCCTTTGGATAATCTCTGCCTTGTATCTTCGGTCTTCTTCATTGATCACTCAATTTTTAAAAGGGTTCATATCATCTTCACAAATACAACCAACACTCTCAGGGGGCATCTAGTTCAACTGGCATAAAATAGTTCACACAGAAAATGTTACAACCTACCCTGGTGAGTAATGTCTGAGGTCTTAAGAGCTTAGAAGCAGGTATCTAAGATATTCTACTGGTCCCACCCTGTCTGGAGCCAGGGAGAATGAAGACAATTAAGGACACAAGGGACAGACTAGTCAGAGGCCTAACGGGCCACTGCTGTCACAGCTCCCACCAGACTGAGTCTCCCGCAACTAGACGGCGCCTTGCTGCCACCATCGATGTTCTGACATGGATCACAACAGCAAGTCCCAGAAAAGCTGGAGATAAAAGGAGAACAAAATTCTGACTCCCCCAAAAGACCAAACTTACTGATCTGACAGAGACTGGAGAAATCCCAAGAGCATGACCCCTGGACACCTTTTAATTCAGTGCTGAAACCATTCCTGAGATTTATCCTTCGGCCAAAGATTAAACCAAAACCAAACCCACAGCAACCCCACAGGGCAGAGTGGAACTGCCCCAACGCACGCCTGCAGAGTTTGAACTGCTGATCTTTTGGTTAGCAGCTGTAGCACTTAACCACTACACGACCAGGGTTTCCAGCCAAAGATTAGACAGTTCCATGCAACAAAATGAGACTCAAGAAGCACACCAATCCAGGGACAAGGACAGGAAGGCAGGAGGTGACAGTAGTGGACAGTTTCTCTCCGATCAAAGAGAAAGATTTAATTGCAAAGAATCTATTCTGAACTGACAAATTCAACATTTCTTAAAGAGTTATACTTGTTTCTTGGCATTGCATAAAATGTTTCAGTGTACTGAAAAACAGCTCACGTCAAAAACGGTCACGCATTGCTTAATGTCCATGATACATTCTGTGAAATAGGATGTTATGTGCTTTGGACACTGTGTGAACCATGTATCATACAGAAGCGGTCCCTGGATTATGAATGAGTTCCAGTTCCAAGTGCGTCTTTAAGTCAAATTTGTACCTTAGTATGTAGTAGATAGTGTACCTTTTTGTGCATACAAAACATTACAAAAAACACTTTAAGATACACTAAAACACCTTTAACATAATAATACAGTGACAGCAATGTTTGGAAAAGCCCTGTCAAGCAGCACCTGCTCCTTATTATGAACCACCTTGCAAACCTCAAAATTTTAACATGATAGGCTTTATGGGGTCTCTAACTATTGGTTGTACCTGAGTCAGGTGCTTGTAACGCAGAGACTGCCTGTACTTAGTAAAGATACATGGGATACTGTAGTGTACCTTGAATTAACTAAATAGCTCAGATACTAAACAAACAAAAAAACCAAACTCACTGCTGTTGAGTTGATTCCAACTCCTAGTCACCTACAGGGCAGAGTGGAGCTACCCCATAGAGGAGACAGTGGAACTGTCCCATAGAGGAGAGAGAGGAACTGCCCCATACAGGACAGAGTGGAGCTGCCCCACATGGTTTCGAAGGCTGTAATCTTGATGGAAGCAGACTGCCACAGCTTTCTCTTGCAGAGCAGCTGGTGGGTTCAAACCACAGGTGTGTCCTGTAACCACTGTGACACCAGGGCACCTACTGCACATATCCAATACTATATATATTTCAGCTAAGGTATATGGCAAGGGGCAATATGGGTTAAGTAAGTTAACAGTGTAACTCTATTATAACCTTGCAGGAACACGGAGGCCCAAAAGGACATCCTGCAGCACATGACTATACTAACACAAGGGTTTTATCTTACCAGATGATTCACTAATGTGTCATATATCAAGCAATAAACACATTCAAAATTTCATTTGAAAAAGGAAGATGAGAATGCAATCTGCAAATCATACTTTTTTTCCTGAAAACTAGCCAATTTTTAATAACAAACAAATGCTCTCCTTTTTACAACATCCCATCCTTCTGACTAACCAGAGAGTGTGTAGTTAACGAACATTAACAGCTGGCACCCACGTGGAACAGTGCCATGAAACACAGGAGCGGTGACGACTCTTAGGGATGACACTGATTTCTATAGTTTCTTTGATGATTCCGAAAACACACTATATATGTATGTATATTATACATACAAACCCCCAAACCCAAATCCACTGCTGTTGAGTCAATCCAGACTTACAGCGACCCTACAGGACAGAGGAGAACAGATCCACAAGAGTTTGCAAAGAGCGCCAGGTGGATTCCAAGTGTCAACCTTTTGATTGGTAGCTGCAGCACTTAACTACTACCATGCCACCAAGATTTCCATTATATGTGTTTGTGTACAGATATAAAATTTCATGTATAAAATGATATTACAGATGTTTATACCTGAGACAGCGGGCTCAGGCAGAGTAGCAGCTGTGAGAACAGTGGAGGACCGGGCACCGCTGGCGCTGCTGTACCCAGGCTCACTAGGAGTCAGAACTGACTCGGCGGCACCTCACGGTAGCAGTTTGTTTTCATGTGTGTTTGCCTGGTCTTGATTTTCGGTGACATGAAATGCTGCCACTCACTGCAAACACTCATTTCCATACACCTCACACAAAGTTAAAATATAAGCGGCATAATGAAGTTTGGTTTTAATGTGACAGAAAAAAAAACGTAGCTTAAGCATTAAATAAAAAACCTTCAAAGTCAGAGTTATACTCTTAGGTCATTTTCCAGTATGGAAAGATAAAGTTTTTATGATCATAATGTAAATATGAATAAAACATGTCTCTCTCAAAATTCCATTTAGGCATTATTCCCAGCTAGGTTTGATGTTTTTCATTCCAAGAAAGTATGTTCACTAAATTCTCAAAATGGGAGGAAGTGGGGAATTGAGAAGTCGTGGTCACATGGCACACAGTTTCTGGCATTCAGACAGTGTTAAATTATTTGAAATTATAAGCTGCTGAAGACAGACATAAATCAATAAAAATTCCTGACTGTCCCATTGGTCCATGAATGTTTTCCTTTTATACACAGGATTTTCAGATACACTTAAATCAGAGAAGCAGGAGCCCATAAAAAACGAGAACAACAACAAAAAAACCCAAGCATGTTACCGTTGAGTTGATTCTGACTCACAGGGACCCTACAAGACAGAGCAGACCTGTCCCATGGGGTTCCCATGCGGCGGCTGGCAGAGTCACCTGGCCGAACTTCACAATTAGCAGCTTAACTCTTATAACCACTGTGCTATGAGAATTCCGAGTCAAAAAAGTAAAGGGGAAAAAAGTTCAAGTTCTGGAGTTGAAAGGGTTCGGTTCTAGTTCTGTGCTCAAGTCTCAACAATGCTGTGTGACTTCTTGATTTTTCTGAGTCTCAATTTCCTCATCCATAAAATATGAGGATAACAAAGGAGTACTCACGGTGTGATCTGTAAAATAACACTTGCTTTTCCAAGTACACACTTATTAAATATTTAAATATATGCCAGCATAAGTTAAGTTATTCCTTAGAGACTGAAATACAAAACAGGAGGCACTAGCAACCAGGAAGAAGTTCTTTAGATATCATGAATCAGGGCCTGAGGAGAGCGGTGGACCCAATATAAAACAGTGAAGGTCAAATGATCTGTCAGGAGATCTAAGGTCAATTCCACATAAAGATTTTGGAAGATCCAAAACGGTGTTTCAGCTGGCATCTGAACTTGAAATTGGCAGCCATTAATGTAATGAGGTGCTGTACAGAGACAATCAGTATGAGCAGGTAAACAATACAGACTGTAACACCGGGATGGGGTTTAAATTAATGTTGAATGTTAATTTAGGGGACAGAATAAAAGCCTGTCCCCACATTCTTTGGGTATGATTCATTTACATTAGAAAGTGACAAAATATGATTTAAAGGTGAAAGATGTATCTTGAGCTAAGATCGCTATTTCTCATGTTCTAGTGTCTCTTTTATCAACTACTGAATACCAGGTCAACATTACGTTTTAATAAATGTAAAACGTACCTTCATGTAAACATTTATTAATCACACACTACCAAGACTTCAAAACACATATAGATACCTGCCTCAGATATTACTGGCCTTGGAACAGAATTTTATTTCTAATGTTGACGATAGAGTATATTTTTCTGCTTTATGTATGTATAAACACACACATACACACACACATCAAAATGCTTTGAAATAACAGAGCTCAAAAGAGAGAATGAAAGAACACACAGAGCCAAGATTTACCTGTTGTAGAGTTTATCATAATTCTCCTTCAAAAGTTCCCGTTCCTTTTCTAAATCATTAATTCTATCCTGCAGCTAAAATAAAGAGAAAACTACATGTTAGGTGATTATCACGTAAAACCACGTGGGGCTGCAAAAACATACGAGAAGAGGCTAACATTTCAATCTTGATTTTGAAACTGCAGTTGCCAAGCAGGTTGCTTATATTGTCTGCATTTAATTCAGCATTGATTTTTCCAAGTTGTTAAATAAACATGAAATTCCTATTCTTGTTTTAATTCCAGAGAATTGTATGTATTGTATTATGGCAATATGTGTCAGAACATAATAAAGAATGTATTAAAAGGTTGCTGTTAACTTTGTGGAAACTTAATATTCTTTTTACTCCTCCTACCCCTATGAAGACCCTCATATTCACTTTACATTTAATTTCTAATAGGTCTATAAAGAAATGAAAGGATTAAATACTTGGAAGTTCATGGTGCAAACAAATTGTGTCAATCACTACTCTGAACACAATTTCTCATGTGAATTTACAATTCACAAATAGCCAATAGCATGCCTTACAAATAAGTGAAAAAAATTATATACCTTGTTATCCCACTGAATATTTTTAGAAATAAACTTATGAAAATAGTTCATCTTATGACTAAGATGTGATTTCTGTCCTCTCGAGTTCAAGTTTTATCCAGAAGTATATTTTGTTGTTACCAGCTTTTCCCATGGACCAGAATATTCTTAAATTCATCTCCATTATCAATATTCTCTTCTGATGACAGCAAGAGACACAGCACTAAGCTAAAAACGTCTCCCCAAGGTTAGAGCAGAAGGGAGGCACCTGATGTCATTTCCATTTTCCTTAAATATATATTTGTACAGACGACACCAAAAGGGGGGGCCGGCAGGGGTATCAGCAGCACGAAGACAGGTTCCAAACAACTTAGGGGAGAAAAAAAAAACCTGGCTCATCTCACAAAAGTGTTGATGTTCCAGAACCTGACATCCTTTTCTTCAGAAACAGGTACTATAATTTTGTTTTGGTATCTGAAATGATGGAAAAGTTGTTCTCGTTGAGAAACTTAAATTACATAGGTAATCCGCATTGGTTTCATAATGTTACCTTTTTACTCAAGGATCCTTAATCTCTCAGGTCAAGAGTGAATTTCAAGACATTAGCAAGTATTTTTCAGCACTGATTTGCCACTTACATATGCTATTAATAACAGAATCGCACTGTGCTCAACACGCCATACATAAAGCTTGTAATTTTAAAATACACAGTTATTTAAATGGTCTCTCTCTCTTCTCTTTTTCCAATCAGCCACAGAGACGTTTTTAATGCACCAGATGGTGAAGCGCTTTGAGAACGTACCTCTTCTATCCTCTTCTCAGAAAACGTCACGGAATGTAGCTGTCTCTCCAGGCTGCAGCACTTCAAGCGCTGCTCTTTCAGCTGGGCGTTCAGCTCGTCCCCATTTGCCATCAAGGCATCATGGCTGACCCTGAGAGCTCTCTGTTTCTACAAAACAAAACGAGAATCATTTAAGAATTATTTTTTTGCATTATCCTTTGAATAAATAATCACAATTCCAGAAGAATATTACTAAAGTTCACATGACATAATTTATTCTTCATATCACAAATGATGGACACTGGTCCCCTGTCCATGAGGCACACTCCTGACCCGTGTGCAGCATGAGGAAGAAACCACAGGGTTTCAGGTATCAGAGTACAGCTTGTACAATGCAAAAAGTTTTTGGCTTTTGTCTCTTTCCTTTTTAGTTGTGACTTGTTGATAGTGACCAGTAAGTCAATTAAATTAGTTTCAGCAATTAATATTTTTTTGTTCACCGTGGCTGCACTGCTTAGACCTGCTGCCTCAAAATGCTGCAGTGTGGGTCCAAAATAAATAAATAAATACTGGCCACAGATCTACATCCAACTCAAAGGGTCTGCCTGCCATCACACCACAAACAGCCTCAGCTGGTTAGCTTTGAATTTTAAGACAAAGTCGATCACTCAATTTAATAAGAGTTAAACTCTGCACTTCCAAAATGGCCTGTGTACGAGCATGCTCTGACTTCAGTTTTATAGACCTCAATCCTACATTCTGCTTCTGTACATTTTATAAAGTTGATTACATTAGATTGTCTTCATAATGGCTATATGACTGCAATACGATGTAATGTCTCACCAGCTAAATAAAGCAAAGTTTGACTGAAGTTTCTTTTAAAAGAAAAATAGTTATTGAGCTACTTTAATCTTGGTATTGCTATGAACACTACCTTTAAGCATTTTTGTCTGGGCTTGTGACCTCACTGAAGCTATCAGCCTGAAGATCTCAAATGTCTACCCTATGTTAACACTCCAAAGAGGCATCTGCACTACAGAGGACACTAGTTAGTGATGGCATTTGAACAAACACCTGGAATCATTGTTAAATGAGAATTAAAATGTATCCAGAGTTAAGAGAATGTAAAATGATTTTTTGGGGTTTTCTTAATTTCTCATTTTAGAAATGGCTTTCAAATACGTGTATTTTTCAATTCCTTCTTCTACTAGACTGTAGGTAGTGCTATCATTTCCCTTCTCTTTCAGAAACTCACCTTTATAGGGAAGGTAGTTATTGCTTGGCATTTGAGGAGGGTCCTGCGGGATGAAGAGTTCTACCCAGAGTATGCTTTAAAAACCTTTCTCTAACTCAACAGCGCATTCAGTCTTCCGATGACACTACGCTTTGCTTCAGTTTACTGCTCTCTTTGTCTCAGTACTTCAAACAAAATGCTGCTTAATATGAATTCTGCTCGTTTGGAATGTTTTGGAGTTCATTAAATCCAGAACTCATGTTAATTATGCAGCGTCAATAAATTGGAGCCCTCTGACGGCACATTCCTGCATGACCACAGTCCTTGTTAAAACTACCATGGGGAAGAAGAGTTTCCAGTACTGTCAACATGAGTTGTTAATGTTTAGAATAAATACAATGACAGCAACATTGTGCACATGCAAATCTCCTCTGATAACGGTAGTGACAAAACCCAACCCCACAACAAAGGCGACCAAAGGAAAGAGCAGAAATGATTACGACCTAGTCATAATCACGGTCTACATCAGCTATTTTACAAATGTTTAAAACTGAAGATACAGGCAAACACAGCCGCTACGCCTTCAATACTGTGAACAGATAGTGAATCCAGCTAAAAGGAGTTTAAATATATTTCCTTGGCAAGAGACGATTTATGACAAATGTGCTCATTTTTTTAAGATGACACAGAGAGTTCATAAAAGTCCAAGCAGTTAGTTCTTTAACCATTAAATTATAAGTAACAAATAGATGAAGCCAAATTACATAAACTCAAGGATAAAAACAGCAATCAGAAAAATTATGCTTTAGTGTTACGACAATGCTGCTTTCTAAAAACAAGCCACTTAAATGTTAGGCCTGAACTCTTTCTATCTACGCATCATCATAATAAAATAAGTACAGTACCTCCTGAAGCTGAATAAATTTTCCTTCCATTACTGAAAGAGCATTGCTTTTCTCCACCAGCTGCTTATGAAGCTTAATCATTTCTACATTGTCCCGAATGTTTGATCTTCCAGGTTGTGTTCAAAGGAAGAGAAAAGGCAGATTAAAAAAACAAATGAAAAAAAAAATCAGTGGGGGAAACCACCGTTTTTCATTTATTGCTACCTAGAAAATATTTACAGAGTTGTACATCTATTTGACAAGACTTTTACTTTATCACATACTTAGCAACCAAACAAAACCTGCTGCTGTCACCGCAGCGACCTTACGGAACAGAGTACAACTGCCCCACAGGGCTTCCAAGCAGCCGCTGGTAGATTTGAACTGCTGAGCTTTTGGTGAGCAACCTAAAGCTCTTAGGAATGATTTATTATTTAAAACCAAACAGTAATCATTCTGAACCTTCAAAAACTCACACTTTCAGTTTGAAGAAAGCCCCCAGCTTGATGACTGTGTCACTTCTAGAATGACTGATAATAGGAATTTGAGATCATTTTCAAGTGTCCCAAAAGATGGCATAAGAGCACATTAATCTTTAGCATAGCAATGATTCCACCACCAAATTTCAGGATTATTTGAAGGACACTTTTCCTTAAATGCAAAATGTGCAGTACAGCCACTCATCTTCCTACCACTCCCTTGAAGCAGATGGTATCATAAGATTACCCTTTATTGGAGTTTCCTCTTGGAGTTTAAACTTCTCAAAATATTTCCAAAAGAAAGTGACTTAGCATTTTATACTAATAATGCCCAAAGCTGGCATTCAAATATGTTGCAGATGTGTCTTTAGCTGTAAGAGATCACTTGACATCCACAGGGTATGCAGAAACTCTATATGCTGCAATACTACTCTGTATTTTTCCTACTGAGATTAAAGCAAATGTAGAATTTAACAGGAAGATCTTGTTAAAGGTTAATCAGAGATCTAAATGAATACCTTTTTTTCAAAGCACATTTCTTTTCCTGACCAAGTTCTCTAATGAAATATGTTTTACATTACAAAATATTTTAAAAACTGTAAAGCCTGGTTTAGAAGAGATATCTAAAGAAAAGTCATGTAAAATTTTGAAATTCAGAAAATTAGTTCATTATTTAAAGTAAGTGATTTTACTTCCAAAACTTATCTAGTGTACACATATTGGAAAAATTGTCACGATGCCCTAGTGGAACCAGAAAATGGACTACAAAGCTCACACATCTGTATACCAGCTGAGGACTTGAAATACTTAATTTTCTTCTTTGATATTTGAAAGTTCATTGTGTTTTGGCATTGGACAGTTAGCTGTCTTCACACAGAAGATAAACAAGCGCAAGAATCTGGATCTCGCCCAAGATCTTGTACTTGTTTATCTTCCGTGTGAGGACAACTAACACAGTCTTAACACAATGTTAAAATGATTATCTGTTTAAGACACGTTATCTAGTGGAGCTGCGCATATCCTCAACAGTGCTCTCACTGTCACTGCCTTTGCTGACTTAAAAAACAAAACAAAACAAAACAACCTGTAATATGAAGAAAAATATTTTAAATCAAGTATTTAAAAAAATCTACTCTTCCCCCCGCATATTTACAAGCCAAAATATAATTTATCTGTTTTCCCCAGAATATTCAGCTTGCCCAGTCAGTAAACGACATTTACTGACATGGAAGGAAAGCATATGATTTAAAGAATTCTCAATATTTTCTTCTTTTTTCAATGGTCCCTGGAATTTTGTTTTTCTTGCTTTAAAGTATTAGTATTTTCAAGAAGATTCAGACATATTTAAGAAACAACTACTACTTAATGAATGTAACAAAGAATTAAGACCCAATAACCCATTCAATCACATAACAATTATCAAAAGGAGGGAGAAAGAAAAACAGAAAAACCATCCCTGCCCCTACTGCTGTAAGCATTGATCCCCCCATAGTGTCGCTAAGGAGCAGATGGTAGTCTCCAACTGCTGACCTTCAGATTAGCAACCTGAATTCTTAACCACTATGCCACTAGTCACATAGAATCAAAGAAATTACACAAACAAATTTTATTTTCTATCAGGCAAAGGCCAGGAAACGTATTTCAAAAACTTTCAGCTGCTTAATTGCTAACCATTTTTGTGACTATTTTCCAAAATTCCCTGGAGTAGGAAATGATCAAAATACTGATAAGAAAAGTAACAGCATTTTAAACAGACAGTGCTTCAAAAGTGGTCCTATGTCTGACATAAACAGTGTTTAGAAAACAGTGGTAACAATGTGATACTTGTAACTAAAGGCAGAGTACCAGAGAGTTCACTTACTCTGGGATAATCAAAACCTGAATGTCTTTAATAATTTTTTCCCTAAATTTTATTTATTTTGGTGCTTTTGAGAACCTAAAGAGAGCAAAACACACACTAGTTCAACAGCTTCTGTACATCTAATTCAGCATTCTTCAGGTGTACAATTCCTTGAGGGCGGTTACAATAATTGGTTGCTCAGTCCCACTCCTGTCAATGTGCTTTTCCTATCACCCTTAACGTCTCTTCTGTCCCTGGTAAACACTAATAAACACTGGTCTATACATTTGTCTTTTCTTGTCTTTTTATGTAAGAGAGGTGGTAAACTATTTATCTTTTGTGACTGGTTTCTTTTCACGCTCCAGTCATACTGCAGCACGTATCAAGACTTCATGTGTCCTACTGGCTGAGTGGCATTCTATGCAGCACGCTTCATTTATCCATTCACGATCAACGGACATGTGGGTTCTCTTCACCTTGTGGCTACTGTGGATGGTGCTGCAGGGAACACTGATGTGCCACTGTTTTCTGAGTCTCTGCTTTCACCTCTTTTTGGTATATACCCAGGAGGGGAATTGCTGGGTCATGCGGCAGCTCTGGAAACCCTGGTGGTGCAGTGGTTAAGGGCTGTGACTGTTAACCAAAAGGTCAGCAGTTCGAATTCACTAGGCTCTCCCTGGAAGCCCTGGAAACAGTACAGGCAGTTCTACTCTGTCCTGTCACTGTGAATCAGAATTGACTTGACGGCAATGAGTTTTTTATTTATGGCAGTTCCATTTCTAGTTTTTGGAAGAACAGCCACTATTTTCCACAATGACTGTACTAATTTGCATTTCCTCCAGCGATAGATAAAAGTTCCAATTTCCCTACATCTTCACAAACATTTATTCATTTATCCATTTATCTATTTATTAAATCTTAGTCATCTTAGTGGGAGTGAAATGGTATCTCATTATGGTTTTGATTAGCATCCCTCTGATGACTAATGATGTGAAGCATTTTTTCATGTGTTTGGTGGCCATCTGAATGTCCTCTTTGGTGAAATGTCTGTTCATATTGTTTGCCCTCTTTATAACTGGGTTCTTAGTATTTTTGTTGTTAAGTTGTTAAAGTTTTATATGTATTTTAATTATTAGATTCTTATTAGACATGTGGTTTCTGAAGATGTTCTCCTAGTTGGTAACTTGCCTTTTCACTTTTTTTTGGTAAAGTTTTGATGAGCAGAAATTTTCAGTTTTTATGAGGTCCCATTTATTTACTTTGTCTTTTGCTACTTTGTCTTTTGCTACTGCTACTTTAAATTAGGCCAGACAGCATTGCCCTGCTTCTTCTCCTAAGAATTTTATGATTTCAGTTTGCATATTTAGGTATTTAATCCATTTTGAATTTGCTTTGTGTATGGTATAAGGCATGGGACCTGTTTCATTTTCCTGCGTGTGGAAATCCAGTTTTCCCAGTACCATTTACTGAAGCGACCATTCTTTTCCCATCATATGCACTTAGTATCCTTGTCAAAAATTGGTTGACCACAGATGTGTGGATTAACACTTCCTTTTTTAAGCATCAGTTTGAGGGGCTTTATACAAAATAATTATTACTGTCATCAGATATTTCTTGAGGGTAACAATTAGAAGGATGACTTGCTTTTAAGACGCAAGCACAGAGTTAATGATACAAACAAAATAAAAATTAAAATCAGCGATGTGATGAATGTGGTCTAGTAGGAAAGGGTACAGTGCAAATCAACTCAAACTTGACAACCAAAGCAACATTTTTACGTAGAGGAAATAGTGCAAAAGAAAATGGGTGGAATTAAGACAGAGGGAAGGAGATGCCATAAAAGGATGGTAAGAGTGTGAGAAGGATGTTGGGGGGAAGAGGGGGCTCAGGTCACTGCTGAGGGGCCACTCTTCCGTGTTGTGCACCTGGAGAACGCTAAACTAGGTGTACAGAAACTTGTTTGCTGTGTGTATTCTCCAAAACATCAAAAGAAATAAAATTTGTGGGAAGAAATTATTAAAGACATTCAGGTTTTGATTATCTCAGATGTGAAGAAGGCCTTAGGCTGTCTTCCCTTTACGAACAGATACAGGGCTAACTTTGTGAGCAGTATTTTAACGATCACATAAGATTTTCTTGCCTTGCTCCACATCAGTATGACAAGAACATCAAATTTTCAGGATAACATTTTAACAGAAAGAGTACCACGCGATCCAACAACCAGATAAAGTCTGAGGCAGTCATGCACCAGTTCATAAACATGCTGTATTACACATGGTGAAATGACTTGCAAACAGATTATCTAGCACGCTAATTAAGTGCTTTGGAAAAATAAATTTCTCAACAAGGATTCTGGAAACACCATGAACAATTAAGCTAGACACTGTCATTTCTTTTCTTTCTCTTTTACCAAGAAAACACATACATATGATTTTAAATTACGATCGAATCTTCTAAAACGATGAGAAGAGTTGGCCCATCTCTACATTAAAAACAAACTGAAATAAATTAGATTTCATGTTGAAAAAAGTAATCCAGCTCAACAACCTGTGTGCCAAGTTTCTCTCATATAATTTGAAACAGTCAAGCCATAAAGTCCGAAAAAGGAATTTCTAATGGAAGCCTTAAAAAACACTTGACTGCAGCTTTGCTACCGGGTGCCATAATAAATCCAGAAACTTAAAACCTCAGATAGGCTGGAGAAGAAGAAACTTTCACCGGGGCTATGTAATGTATCGTTTAATAGGAAAGCTTAAGATGCAGAAATCTTGACTCGAGCGCAAGTTTCATACGCTTCATTTCCCAGGCGTAACACCCCTGCCGAAATTTCATTCTTTGCTACAGTAAAGATTGTGAAAGTTAAAAAGCCTCTTGATTTTTGAGACCAAGATGTTATAATATAGTATTTAACACCCTTTAGAAAGAGAGGCTTTAGTACACAGAAGCCAGGCGAGGCGATTTCGGGAAGCAACTAGGTCAAATACTTATGACACAGAATAACAGACTTTCTTCTTGAGTAATAGTTTTAGGTTGATTAAACTTGTGGATATGCTTGAAAACAATCTTATGGTTAAAAAAACTCTAAAGGTTTTGTTTTTAAACAGTGGCAGTCATTCTGTGTAAGTATTAGTGAAAGAAACACAGGTCCTTCAGAGTCCTTACTAAGGAACGCAGATGGTGATCACTTGACAGGGCACTGCTTGTGACCAGGACGACAGAAGGGACTAATAAACTGAAAGGCATGAGTGTCTCTAAAGTAGCTGAGGAAAGCCTATCTGAGAAGGTAATGGTTTTGCTCAAAACTGCTACTTGAGTTCATAGGTGAAAGTTGTGCTCCCTGACTTAAGATGGAGAAAGGAATGAAAACGCTTGTTTACTTGCTTCTGGAGAACTTCTTTGTGGTGTGTGGTCAAAACATGAATCAGAACTCAGCGTTCCGTTACTCTGAGTGATTGACGACAGGCTGAAAGGTGGACTGCCTGAACCCCCTCAGAGGCACCTTGAACACAGGCCCGGAGACCTGCTTGTGCGTGGTCACAGCCCAGAGAGCCCTGGTTAGCAGTTCTGCTCTGCACACATGGGGTCGCTAGGAATTGGAACAGAGTCAACGGCCACTAAACACCACTACCACCCATGAGGAATGGAGGGGGACAGTTATGTCAAGCTCTGTATAAGCATATCACCACACTCAGATGAAAACAGAGGCAGCACTGTGAAGGGCTTGTTCAGGACAGGAAGAACCCGAACCTGGCTCATCTTCTTAAGGGTACCACCTTTGGATGAAGCAAGAACCCGGTTTAACGAATTCCAACGACAGACTGACAATGATAGTTACAGTAATCTGGGAATTGTAGCCAGTATTTTACAAAGCTCAAAGGGAACTGCAGAGTTAACAACAATTAACTTGCAAAAGTGAACTACAGGTTTTGTTTTGTTTCATTTTTCTCATCAAATTATACCAATCCAGGTTATTTCATAATTTATGAAAAGCAACGACTGATATGCTGTAAGTCTTTGATGAATAGAAAATGAAGACGTTAACAAATATCACCTATTTGGAAACCTGGAGGGCATGCGGTTAAGTGCTGCAGCCGGTAAACAAAGGGTTGGCAGTTCAAATCCACCAGGCCCTCCTTGGAAACTCTATAGAACAGTTCTACTCTGTCCTATATGGTCACTATGAGCCAGAATCGACTTGACAGCAGTGGGTTTGGCTTATTTGGCAGACACAGTCCTTCAAAAACGTGTCTACAGAGCGGAAAGGGTCTGCTGTTCAAAAGGCAGGGAACAATTTCTCTGGTTCAGTCTCCTCATTCCACAGGTGAGGTAGTGAATCGAGGCTCAGAGAAGCAGGGAACTGGGCCAGCGTCCTGACGTGACGGAGCCAGGACTCAACTGCATTCTGACAGAGGTGAGTTCTTCCCACTCTCTGGTTCCTTCCTCTGAGATGCCTGTAACTTTTCACTCCCCCTGCAGGCTGGTGTGTGCACTTACACAGCTCACCACCTACTACAGAGACTCCTGTTGTTTCTAAGTGCTGGGACACTGTGTCACAATAGCTGTCGCACAGAAATTTTAGATGACAACAAAAAATGGGCAAAATAAATGATATTTGAAGATCAGACTTAGCAGTCTGACAGAGCCTGGGAAAAGCCTGAGAGTATGACCCTTAGACACCCTTTTAGCTCAGTAGTGAAGTCATTCCTGAGGTTTGCTTGGCAGCCCCCCAAAACAAAATGAGACTAAAGGGGCACACCAATCCAGGGGCAAGGACCAGAAGCCAGGAGAGGACAGGAAAGCCAGTAATAGGTCGAGAAGGGAGGGCTTGTTAACCAAAGTCACACAACAATATATATACTGTTTAATGAAAAGGTAGTTTTTTCTGTAAATCTTCATCTAAAGTACAATTAAAAAAAAAGGAAAAAAATTGAGTCTGATAGTTTTCACTGGACAAATTATAAGCTATTCAAAACAGACAGTAAGAGCTTGATGAATCTTTTTTTAAAAAATGACAAATCAGTCCCCTGTGTACTAATGTTTGCATGGTTCTGACTGGCCCCAGTTAGCCTTCTGTCAGAGAACCAGATGTGCCCTCTAAGTTACGGGGCTGGGCAATCCAACAAATCCAAATTGAGGCACTCTGCAGACAACAGCCAGTGGGCTAGAAAAGCCTGGGGAGCCATTCTGGAATAAAGGACACTTATAAGGCACGACAAATAAACGTAATGCCTGAACGGATCCTGGATCAAACCCAACAAAACAGAAACAAGAGCTATAAATGACAACTGGGGACATTTGGATATAGACTGTGTGTTAGAGGATGTTACCGCATCATTTTTTAATGTCCTGAATGTGATAGCTGTGTGGTGTTGCTTATGTGGGAAGGTTTCTTTGTGTTTACAAGACACTCAGAAGTGGGCACAGGGACAAGACTCACGACAGATGCACCTAATTCGCCAAGGGTTCAGAAAAAGTACTAGAGAGTGAAACAGCTCGTTTGTGCATTCCTCTTGCTGTGGGGTCGATTCCAACTCACGGTGACTTGTTAGGGCAGAGCAGAACCACGCCACAGGCTTTCTAAGGCTGTTGTCTTTACCGGAGCACTCTGCCACATCTTGCTGCTGCAGAACGGCTGCTGGGTTTGAACTGCTGACCTTAAACAGCTGAATACTTAACCACTGCCCCATGATCACGCCTGCTTGTGCATAAGCTTGAGGAAACAGGCTTGTGCCATGTACAAATAAGGGAAGGGATGAGAGGCATGGGAGTGTTCCATTTACTTTTCGTAACATTTTTTGTAGCTTTGCAACTTTCAATTAAAAGGCAGAGAAGAACTTAGGGTGCTAGAAAGTAATTCTAGGGAAAAGAGGAGGCTCTGGAGCCAAGAGTTTCTTCCTGCACACAGCCATAAAAGGCCTCGGTGCTACTGGAAGATTCAACAGTTCTCTGTCCACCACGGAGGAGAGGGCAAGTTAGACAGCCTGAAACATTTCTCCACTGGGGCATTACAGCTCTTACATGATTTTTAATTACGAAAGTCAATACACTAACATTAAAAAAATATATACATAAGATTTAGTACAAACCAGTTACACATTTGGTGAGCATATAAATATTTTTGGAGTTGAGAAAGTCAATAAAAGGTAAGATCATTCAGATTTTAATGCTTACGTACATGTGTTCACTGGTTCCCGCTTTGTGTTTAATTTAAAACCTCCTTTTTAATAAGCAGAAAATGTGCATTTTTATATTGCTTAAATTTTAATATGGATTTTTGCTCAAAACAACACAGACACTCAGGCTACTTGTAAATGATACAAGATTTTTTGCTAATGAGGCATTATGTAGAACATATGCAAAAATCACAACTCAGTCTTCCAAAATAGACCACAACAACAGGAAAAAACATGATTTTAATAAAAAAGAGCAGCACTGGGTTTTTACTTCAAAGCAATTAAGGGCTTTGGATAACCAAAAGTTTATGTCGAGCTGGTCCATTAAACACATACTCTGAAGAGTTTCTGTAATATTCTATGAAAAGGCTCTTTGCCATAAATATCAAGCCCTGCTGCTCTGAAGATTACGACGACGTTAGGTTCATGTTTGGAACAAGGAATACAACATCCAGATCAGACTTCTAGAATTTCAAATTTGAAATAATGTATCCGTGAAAGAGAAGTCTAAATATGTTTTCCATTTTGCAACTTTTCCCTACAGTAAATTATACCAAGTTTTATATTCTCCCTAACATTTTTTCAACAGTTTTCCATTAGTCTCAAAAAAAAAAAAAAAAAAGCTGTTACACATAAAATATCGAGCTATGAGTAAACAGCAAAAAAAAACCCCTCAAGTTCCTTATTCTAAGTTACTTCTTTGGTTTTCAATATTTTTAATTCTAGAAACAATACACTATTCACTACAGCTACCTTCTCCTCTAAACAAATAACAAATAAATGTTCTATTTTATAAAATCAGTGTGATAAGTTATAAGCTGATTTCTTTGGCCTCTGTGACAAAAGTTCCTTTGTCCGTAATACTCATTGTGCCTCTGCTTCCAGTTCTTGATGTGGTAACCGAGGGAATGCCATAGAGTGGCTGATACAGCGACCTGAGGAGGGCCGCAGTTCGTTTTGTTTCCCAGGTGACCCCTCTATACGTGTCTGCTGGGGTCTCCTGGTGTTCCATTAGCACCGCGAGTCCAGCTCCTAGATAAGCATGCTCCTCTGGAAGAGGGAACAGCCAACCCAGCGTCCATTCTTCTCTTTGGGAATCTGAGAAACAGAACAGGGAAAGCAGACCCTGGCCTGTGCTCAGCAGCTGAGTAAAGCTGGTATTGATGGACCCGAAGGTTGGGCTGGCTTGAAGCACATTATTTTTATATTTAGATACTGTCTTAACTGCAGCTCTTGGCAGTTTACAAAGATCATTACACTAAGTGTTGGCATCTGGTCCTTCAGTATTATTTCTCCTACAGATTCATTGCTCGGTTTTCTAAGAAGGCTGAGTCTAAATACTTCTTCTGTAACTCCTACGTAGTTCAGCTGCCTGAAAGCCGTGATTCAGATTACATAACCTAATTTAAATACATTTCTCAACAATATCAACATTTCGTCTGTCCTCTACTTAGAAGGGTATGTAAATGTCACTAGATATACAGGATTTCATTAAATCATTTAATGTTACACATAACTTTTTCGTAACAAATGATTAGAGGTAATAAATTCCAGTATTTTAGACCTATGAACTATATAGCTTATATATATGTATATATATATTTAGCCTACTTTACAGTTTTTTTTTTAAACAAGTCTGATAGCACACACCTTTCTAACTTCTTCACATATTACCATGTAAGGTTAGTTTTTTAAAACCAGACTAGACTCTGTATCTGAAATGAAAAACTAAACATCCATACTTGGTTTCTATAAATAAGAACCTAGCCACATAAATATAATATCACACATACTGGAAAGGGGAAACTAAATAGAGGGGTTAACCTTTTTTATTTTTTATTTTTAAAAAAGGCATTAAGAGAGAAATAAAAAACATAACAACTAAATGCAACATGTAAATCTTTTTTGAATTCTAATTCAAATGTATAGTACAAAGGCATCTTCAGAGAAGTTTAAATGTGGACTGGTTATTAGATGGTATTAAGGAACTGCTGTCAATTTTGTTAGGCATGATACTGGCATGGTGTAAAAAAACCCCTCACATTTCTCATTTGAGATACTAGAGTATTTAGGGTAAGAAGACATCCTATCAGGGGCTCAGTGACTGAAGGCTAAAAGGTTGAGGAGACAGATGAAGTCAGTTTGATGGTGAATGTTAATCATTATCACAGTTGGATGATGGGCAGAAGGCGATTCATCACACTCTCTCTCTTTACTTTTAGATATCTTGGGCTCCACCCCCATCCCCCCCAAAAAAGAAAAAAAAGAGGAAAACACCATATAGGGAAAAAAATAATTAAAGAATGTGATAAAAACGTTAGTCTTGTTGAAGGCACAACGTGAAAGCTTAAAAAAAAGTAAAAAGTACTAGGAACTAAAAAATGGCAAAGGAGGATAGGGAAAAAAATACTACATATTATAAAACAGCAAAAATGAATAGGCACTAGGGTGAACACTGTCACCAACATAATCAACAGCAAGTGATGCAGACGTGACTTTATGAAAGGCAGCCTCTTTTGGCGGTCCCAAACCGATCCTGTGCTATGGAACCTTCCATCTTGTTAGCCTGCAAAAAAAATTAAACGAACCTGGACTTATGTACCAGGTATGCCAACAGTTGAGTCCGTGTCACCTAACATTTCTCCTCACCTAATATATTTCCTGGTAGCTGTAGTCAAAAGGGGTTCAGAACTTCCTGCTATCTTGACTAAAGGGGTCCACGAGTGGGGGAACAAGAAAAGAATGACTGTCCTCAACTGAAGCTGCTGCCACAGCAGAGCAGGTTAGAGAAAACTTCACTGAGACGAGAGATGTTTAGAGCAGTTACAGGGCTCAAGTAAGTATTCATGAAGAATGTTAAATAAAACCATGATTTTAAAATAAGATTAGATAAAATGATCATTTTGTGGTACATGGTAAGGTCTTTTAAACTACTTTTGACTTTGTCCAAGCGTTATTTTTGTTTTTAACATACCTTTGGTCTGTAGCTTGCTGTTCTCGAAGCTGAAGAAGAGATAACTCAATTTCATTTTCTTTTTTCCTCAACTGAGTTTTCAGGATCTCAGCCAAGTGCTCTAACTCTTCTATCTGGTCTCTCTGAGTCTGAATAACATTTTCTCTGAAATAAAGAGCCTTTACAAGAATTTGTAGTTTGAGGAAAAACTTGGCGGTATTTAAGATCAGTGCAAAGAAAGTTCTCCAAATAAACAGCAAGTGCCGTAAGTGCCTCTGCACATAGTAAAACATAAGATTAAACGTGATGATTTAGAAATACATATGGAACAATTCAAGATAATGCTTTTTACAAGATAATGTCCTAAGCAACGAACTGGACCCTGGTTAAATTCAGTTAAAAATCTGTTGCTGCTGAATCACTTCTGACTCACAGTGACCCCACAGGGCAAAGGAGAAATGCCCCATAGGGTTTCCAAGGAATGGCTGGGAGATTTGAACTGTCAACCTTTTGGTTGGCAGTCAAGTTCTTAAATACTTCACCACTAGGGCTCCACATTCAGTTACATAAGTGTTTATTAATCACCTACTATGTACTCCACAATCTTTTCATTCAGATCACAAATATGCCTTCTTTTTTTTTTTTTTAAATATGTACATTTGCCTACACCATCTAGAGAAGGGAGACAAGACACCAAACACAATTTAGTGGTCCCTGACATGCTTGTATCTCACCATGTCTACCAGTAACCCCGGATAAAGAACCCCAGAGAACAGGTGTGAACTACGGCTTTTTTATGCGATTATCAGGTAACAAGATGATGTCTAGTCTTTTAGTGTTTTATCCTTCATAGCCTAATCATAACTGGTATTTAAACTGATATTTACAGAGATATTTTTAAGTTCATACTATTCTTAAGCAACTATCTAAAGCATTACATTTTGTTCTTGTGAGCTTCCCCTGCCCCATTTGGTATTTTGACCTTTTTTTTTTTATTGTGGTAAAAACATATATAACCAAACATCAGCCACTTCAGTAGTTTTTACATGTATAATTCAGTGAAAATAATTGAGTTTATCGTGTTGAAAAAAATTTGGAAACAGACAGTGGTGATTCTTTCTTTTTGATGATCCACGCGCAGGACTGTAGATAAGAGAGAACCTTACCTTCAGCACAGACACTGAAGCCATGAGGCCTTGATTAACTAAAAACGAAATGTGGTTAAAGTAGCTTTTATGGAACCATGGTATGATGAAGGATGCAGTACCCCACAGAATCACAATGAAGCAAATCTGAAATCCATATGTATCAGATATGATAACTCCATACTTTTAGCCCACTCCTCTCAGTATCATTTTTTTTTTTTAAACCATGAAAAAAAACTAATGAATTCAGGACCTAAAAGAACAAAAAACAATTGTCTGTAATTTTCCTGGGAATGAGAATGTTGTCTCTAAGGCCTACACTATTCTAAATGACTGGGTTTTATGCTATTCCTTTGGGGTGGGGGTTTAAAGTAAAGAAGACTATTCTATAAACCCTTCCATCAGTGAGGACGAGTAGGCTGCTAATATTCTTCATTTTACTAAAAACACCCAATGTAATACCTGTTTTTATCCAAGAGAACTGGCCCTATTTTAGTGCAGATACAAGACAGGGGAAGAACATAAACGACACAATTGATAAGGTTCTAAAATGACCATGGAAAAGAATACATACAGATTTCTGATTTCTCCTCTGGCTTCTTCAAGTAAACTGCTGCCGTATTTTGTAAGCCCGGGTTGTAGAGTTTCTGCTGCATCTATGTCTTGGAATCTTATGCCTAAAAATAAATTAATACAGTTTTGATTATAGAAGTGAAGCCAGAAGAGAAAGACTCTTAATTTACTTCATGAGGACATTCATAATAAAACATTTCATTAAGTACTAAGAGATCTATGCTCTATGGTACGGAAAATGAGAAATACATGATAAGAGGGACTCAGATCACAGCTCCCAGCAGGCACTGAATAAAACACAGCAGCCAGTATTGACCATTCACGAACTTTTACTGTGGAAAACAAATTACCTAGAAATATTTTGATTCAATTTAGGTTTAGAACTCCTGCACTAATTTTTGAAAGAACTGAGGTCTTCACTTTAGGTCTTTGTGATATAAGCTGAAGCATGAATTACGGAAATATTCAAAATTGGACTTTTTTAGTATTTCTGATGAAGGTTTTTAATTTTTAAGATGGAAATTCATGTTCTTTGGTATCAGATGTTTAAGTAAAATGTTTCTTCACTTTATTCCACAAGAAATAAAAATCTGTATTTAAACAAGAGGTAACTTGAGAATGAACAGATTTCTTTAAATAAAACATTTCTTTGGTGTGCTTTAAATACAATTTTCTTATAAGAATAGTTACATATGATTTTACAAAGTCACATTGTTAGAAACATTTTAAATATGTTGTACACATTTATATGACAGTTACATTATTAGAGTCTAAAAGAGGCAGGTGGATCCCTAGTTATGCAACGGTGGGCAGTTCAAAGCCACCCAATGGCTGCTTGGGAGAAGACCTGGAGATTCACCGTGCTGAGGATTACAGCCGTGCAAACCCTATGGGGCAGTTCTACTCCTTCACTAGAGGTCACTAGGAGTTGGAGACGAGTCCACAGCAGGATAAATAAAGAGTCACCCAAGGCCAACCCTTTGCTATCGAATGAGTTGATTCTGCCTCCTGGCAACCCCACATGTGCAGAGCAGAACTGTGAACTTTCAGAAGACAGCCAGGTCTCAAGATGCCTTTGAGTAGGTTCAAACTTCCAACCTTTCAGCTAGTAGTTCAGCTTAGTTTTTTAAAATGAGAATTTTAATGAGAGTAACAAAGACTATATTTATTTTTTCTAAAACTTTCAACATTTATATCTATATCTTAAACTATATTGTAAACTAAAGAATATACAGTTTCTGTCTAAAACATTAAAACAGCTTATGTTTTGTTAGCAGGACTGCTAATTTTTAAGCTTTTGCTACATAATCATGAAGAAATTCAACATTAGAGAAATTAAAACCAAACTGTACTCAGAATATGTCTTACAACTTAGAGTCTCATGGTGATATAATTTGCCAGTGGTTTTAAAATGTACCATACTGTAGGCACATCTTGTTCTCACTGGTTCTTCACAATAAAAATTGTTTCTTCATTATGTTGTTCACGCCTTAAGCCAGCACTTCCCATCCTTTTCTCCAACTGGGCACAAAGAGAAAATGATCATCTTTGTATAGTAGCCTGGTTTATTAAAGGCTTGTGAGCAGAGAGGGCCTGGGTGTCACATCTGTCCATCCTTGTCTATGATACATTCCTGACAACTCTGAGCCTCAAAGGTATTCCTGAAGAGTCTATTAGGGTTACTAATGCATTGACTTTAGCAACAATGCCTCAAGTTTAGTCAGAAAGGTAATAGTTGGAGTACTGTCATTACTCAGTGCTTTCTGTGACCCCCATGGCCTGGACTCTGTATTGAACCAGGAACAAGCTATGAAGCCACTAAGAGTACGCAAACAAAGGAGAAATTTAAACTGTGTGTACACACTTTAAAAAAGACTCTGCTGTTCTGTGTTATTTATTTTTTTTAACAGAGAGCCATTTCTATCAAACTTTTCTATTTAGACATCAATTCATAACGCTAGCTGAAGCTGTCACTTTAACCTCAAATT
Organism: Heterohyrax brucei; assembly: GCA_028571685.1. Taxonomy (NCBI): domain Eukaryota; kingdom Metazoa; phylum Chordata; class Mammalia; order Hyracoidea; family Procaviidae; genus Heterohyrax; species Heterohyrax brucei. Next base: position 69,542,852 of record CM053161.1, on the reverse strand, counting down.
TGAACACTGTTTTTAGTCTAAAAGACCTTGTAGACTGTCTGCCTTCACAGATGACAAAACTGAGGGACAGGGAGGATATGGCACTTTTCAAAGGTAAATTATTGTGGAGCTATCACCTGACCTCTTACATCATCTGGTGTTACTGCTCCATTTTACAGATGAGGCAAAGTGAAGCTTCAAGAGTTCAAGTGCTCTCTTCCACGTGAGAAAGTTAATACTGGAGAAGTATTTCCTAACTCATGATGATACCACTGGGCATATTCAGAGCCTACTTACGATCTCATGTACGTAGCTAGGGGTTTCCAAGCCCTTTCAGACTGCAGCTGGCTGCTATGTACAGGTCATGTAGACTTCAAAGGAACTGCATCTAGAAGCAGACAGCATTAACATTTTGGCAGGGAGAGGAAACGAGAACTGATTATTCTCCCTCTCTGTTGATGTTTTTTTCATTCCTCAATGAATTGAAACTGAAGTTTTATGGGATTTTTATATTCTTGAAAAATGCGTGGTCTTCATTCTACATGTAGTATTTTCTGAGAGAAGAACAATTTGAGTCAAAAATTTAATTTCCTTTCCTAAGAACTGAAATAAAAAAGTTACTTAAAATATTGATTAATTTTTAGTTGCCATATAGTTTGTGGGTTGACAGAACTGGGAATTTTAGGATATTTGAGCTATACATTCAGCCTTACCTATGAAACTGAATTACTTTGTAGCCTGTGTAGATTTAGATCACTCATAACAATGGGGAGAGAGATTGACCTATCATCATTTCTACAGTTGGAAGAGATTACTTTGATCCTTTTATATGTAAAGAAAATTCCAGTTCAAAATGATTAGGTAACTTGCCCAAGGTCGCCAGTTGGTAAGTGGTGCAAACACTTTTTAAACCCCTAGTTATATAGACCTTATACAGTCTTGCTGCCTTCATGCAATGACAAAGATTTAAATAATTTTGCAATTTTATAAAAGGTCTTTGGATGAAGAACTCAGAATGTTTCACTCACAACACCTAAGGTTGGTGATAAAAGCAAATGAGCTGGTTTCCTCAGTGGCCTGAGTCAGTGTGACATCCACTTGTATAACATAAAATGAAAAACCAAACCACTCTAAAGTGAAACATTAATTTCATGCATGTCTCTTATAACAGTTAGGAAGAACAGTTACGTTGAATGTTTTACTAAACACATTGGAGAGTGATCCTTAAAGAAAATGATTTTCATGGTGACAGTAATACTGTTTTATGAGAAAGCAAGATAACAAATGATTTCTGCATCTCTTTCTAAAGACAGTTAAAAACATAGCTAATATACCAACCAAACAGTGTGTGTCTATTTGTCAAACATTCCAGGAAAAGATGAAATTGCAGGCTTTATTTTACCTTTCCGGGGGCATTCCTGTATGCCTGCATTTTCACTTGCTGTTCTACGCCCAGTGTTAACACGTGATTGCGCGTGTTTGTAGGCAGTTTGCTTGTAACCCTGGATTTGAAGTTGCTGTTTGGCAGAGATCAGCCGGTTTTTGAGGACTTCGTTTTGTCTTTCAAGCTCGTGAACCTTCTCTTGCAGCCGCTCAATCATTTCCTCCATTTCTACGTCCCGTCCCAGCCGCTTGGGGCCGCCACCAACCTGCTCGTATCTTTTCTTGTCATTAACGAGCCGTATTAACTTGGTGGCCATTCTGGGGAAATAATAAAAAGATGAAAAGGAATGTGAGAAGTCAGCATAAAATGCATTCTGTTGAAAGGAACATAATCACTGTGAAGACTTCAGTGCAGAACCTGAATAATAAATTTCAGGTTTTGATGTAACTATTACTGCCTGTGAAGAATCCTTTGATGATAATTGAAACCACTGGGCAACAATCTGCTTTATAGCACTGACAAATAACAGTTTCCTAAGGCTTATCATTTAAGGTTAGTAAAGAGAGGACACATATTTACTCCATATGTTCCTCCAATGTGATTTTTAACGCATGACCTTATAAAGGAATGCTGGGTGCCCTTACATGTAGCTACAGACTGGATGTGGGGGTTATACCTGCACTCCACAGTAAGTTAAAGCTTTTGAAAAGTGTTTTAAGACTGTGCAGTATTAAGTGATATATTGTTTTCAGTTTCTCTAGGATTAAGACATATTTGAAATATAAAAATGTTAGGATGTATAGATGTGCCCATATAAAAAACTAATAAAAAAATCAAAGAAACCAAAACATGTCATGAAATGTTACTTAGCGTCCTAGGAACGGGCTTGTTTAAAGGCAGAAAATGATCAGACGTAAAAAATAGTGCCTTAATATTATCTTTAAATTTAGGCATAAATTATGCTTTTGACATCTCATGAGTTTACACCTTTGATTCTTTTATGTTTTGATAAAAACTGGTTAGACAGAACAAAAGACAGAAAGGGCACATGGGGTGATGTAATATACATGTACGGAAAACAGGCCTGACGGTGAAGGGAAAAATCTTGGCAGGACAAGAAAGAAAAGGTGGCTTTGATGAGAGACACAAATTCAAGACTTTACAAAATTGGTCGCACATCTTCAATGGCTGATTCTAGTTTATAGTGAATCTATTTTTATAAGGACCCAGACAGGAGATTGAAAATAAAAACACGTCACTTTTCTTTAAATGGGGTTTGCTTTATTTTAGAATGGTTATGGACAGAAGCTTTTACTTAAGAGAACAAAAGTGAAATAAAAAAAAACCCTTAATAGCTTTGGGATGTCATAGAACAACTGTTTTCTTTCCTTTTTTTTTTTGCCCTAAGCAGAGTCCTCTGTAAATGCAGTAGTAATACATGTCTACCTACACTTTTGGCTATGCAGCCTACAGCACGCGGCATCAGGAGAGCTATACCAAACATAATCAGTTAAGATTGTTCTCTTTTTCCCTTGAGGGATATTCATTATGCGTGCTTTATAGGATATGGAATATTAAAAACCAAGATATAAGAGGACCACAAACACCCCAGTAAAATAATCAAAGGATTCATTTCTTTTCCATCTAATCCAGAGAACGATGTGTCACTGGGAAATCTGGCCAGGTAACACAGCCTCACAGAACTATACACCTTACTAGGCTTTGAATAATTTTAGGGACCTGAGCCCCACCCAATGACTTATGACTCAAAATATAATAGCTGTCCAAATGACATGTCAACCGAATACATACATCCTCTGTTACACACAGATTGTGTGCCAAAGACAGATCTGGACTTCATACAAAGAGTCATCATGCAGAGAAGAATAAATAATCCTAATTTTTAAGCCAAGAAAAGCATATCACTCCCTTCAAGCAAACTTTGTCAGGAAGCAAAGACTGTGTCTGTTGTGTCCAGTAATAATAATGTTTTCACTCAATTAATCTGATTATCTTATGACATTAATGAATTGTAAGTGACTTGGTAAAGTCTGAGCACTTATTCAAAAAGGAAATTTATTGAATCCATATGGATACTACCGAAAGTGATACTAATTTCATCTTGAGGATAAATTTAAAGACAGTTCTACACATGTATGTAGGACAGTGTCAGCAGAATGAGGTTGAGGAGGAATTTAGAGCTTTGTTTCATAGTGAAAATTGTATCATTACTCTCACGGCTGAGTTAGATAAAATCCAAGGAAGCCAAGTCACTTGAACACACCGTAGGTTAGTGGCTGAGAGACTGTAGAACATCTGTATACCGTGTGACTCATAGTCCAGTCCTTTTCCCGTCAGACTACATTGCTCATTATTAAATTATTTTATATTTTCTGGCTAGTAGCAAATTACCAATGAGGTCAAGGTTATGAACTCAATTCTTTTATGGACCAATTAGGCTTGCAAAGAAAAAAAGTGTTCAGTGGTCACGGAGTATCTGCTTCATTCTGACTGGCTGACACATACATGCCACTGGTCAGAAAGTGCTTAGGAAAGAGAGTTAGATGCCTTGAAAAAGCCACTACATCATGTCTCAGAAACCACAAACCAATTCAAAGTAAAAGCCCTGCATGCACATAGCAGGTCAGTGGGTAGTTTAAAAAAAGAAAATAGATTTAAAATCCACAGGGTAGATACTGAAACAGAGTGATCCCTTCAAAGTGCATTCTAGGCAGAAAAGAGTCCTATCTTCTTGTTTGTTTCAACGGCTGTGCCACCTTTTCAGTGGACCTAGAACATGAAGACGAATGCAGCTCTGTTCAGGCTGACACACGTGACGGCACTCTTTTGCTTCTAACGCCAGCCACAGAGAAAACAGTCACGGTGTTTCGGAACTAGAAGAAATGAAAGAAGGTCTACTCCTAAGAAATTATTCTTCAACATTTTTTTACACGCAAATGAAAAGTGACAGTGTCTCTTTAGAAACAGTGAAGTCTCTTTGAAATATAGAATCTACATTAACTCAGGCAAAGTTAAATATGTTCCAGAAATCGAAGTGATGTTTTTATTAATAAACTTCAAACCTTAAGAAAACATTCATTCTAACAAGTTAGAATGATTACTTTTTAAAGCTTTCATTTTAAAATCAAGAAGACATTTAAAAACAGATGCTTTGGCCATTTTCTTAGGAAACCATAAATATTAAACTGAAAGTTATTTAAAGATATGATAGACTCACAGCACTCTTAGCTATTAGTTCTTTTCTTTCAAATAGCAACTTCAGCTATAATAAATACTCATAATATTTTTGGTTTATTATTCTAGTTTGCAAGATTTTCCATTTTTAAAAATTGCATTTATTTACAACCTGTCTTGTTCCAACAAAGAATGAAGGTAAAGTTTTCAATTAAGTTTATAAAAAAGCATATCCTTCAAACTTTACTGAGTCAAGAAAAACAATCTAAAAGCTTTTTATCATAACCTTTTAATTTTCTCCTCCTGCTTTCGGGCATGCTGCTTAAGTACCATGTTTTCATCATGCAAACGCAAAAATCTGTCTTCCAGTTCCTCACGGCTGACACGTGACACTGCCTGGCGAGACTTCATTGTCCAGGTTGTTGATATTTCTGTAAAAATTCCAAGGTATTTAATTGTGAGATTAGTTAAAACAGTCTGTAAAGGTGATAACTGTTTAGATTAATACAATCTTGATGCCCTTCTCCTAGATTCTTTTTTTACTTTGTGAACTACAACAAAAAAATGTTTCAGATAATATTACAGCATTGCTCATGCCACTGATTTGAGGTAGGAATAAAAATCTTTGCTTTTAGTACTTTACAGTGGTAAAGATCTGAGCAATAATGCCAAGTGAGGTATTCATTGAAAATGGAGTCAAATAATCATTCTTCAAGAATACAAAACAGGTAGGAGCAAGATAGCAGAGTGTTCAGATGCCTCCTGAGGTCCCTGTTACAACAAAGATCTGAAAAAACAAGTGAATCAATTACATATATGACAATCTACCCAGGAACCCTGATTATCAGAAACAAAGTGGAGCACCCGGACTGAGAGGCATGGGGACGGAGAGAGAGTTCAGAAGTAGCAAGGATTTACCAGACCTGACCTGGTCTGCACCTTGCAGGTTGGACTGACCACTGTGCATGCATTGAGGCAAGCAGTAGGACGTGACACATATTTTCCACAATGGTAAAAACCAAGCATCAGAGTCTGCACAACTCTCTGGAACCAGGGAAAAGCAGTAGGAGATCTGCAAAAGTTAAGTGCAAGTGTCTCACATGCTGCTTGTGATAAAAAAAAAAAAACCCTTCCACCTCTGGGAAGTGCTTCTCTCCCAGTCACTTGTCCTCTCTCTGCTCTGGTCCATTCCTGGTTTGGTTGGTTTCAATGATTGTCTCACCCCATGGGCTGGAAAGGGGAGCTTTGGACAGTGAAGAAATTAACAAATAAGAAACAGGAAAAAATAATCTGCCCTCCTAAGCTGGGACCTCAGGACAGGCACAGACCCCGTTGCTCAGGTACAAGAGGAAGGGGTTCATGGACTCTGAATGTGTCTCACCCGTTTGGACCTGTGTGGGCCTATTTCAACAGCATAGACCCTTATTAGCACAGTAAACAGGGTACATACCTGACACCTGTTTTTAACTGCAGCAGCTCACCAAAGAAACCAAGCCCACTGCCGTTGAATCAGTTCCAACTAACAGCAACCCTAGAGACAGAGTAGAATTGCGCCATAGACTTTCTAAGGAGCGCCTGGTAGATTTGGGCTGTTGACCTCTTGGTTAGCAGCCATAGCACTTGACTACCATACCACTAGGGTTTCTGTAGCATCTGTAGTACAGTGGCAGATTCCTGACTTTTGACAATGGCCCGTGCATTAGACAGAGTCCTCATTTGCCCACATCAGAGGCCTGAGGACCAGTTGCTTCACCTATTCCACCTAACCACTCACAATGGGGGACTGAGAATTAAAGTGGTACCTCCCAGGCCTTGCAGCCAATGACACAAAGTACTCAAAACATAGCTGCAAAAGCCACCCACTTCTGTGGCCTAGGGAAGAAGGATACTCCCTCTATGGAGATAGTCAGGGGTAGCCACCAGCCCCCTATCTTCTCAGTACATAAACTTCTATTGAAGCCAGATACTTGAGTCAGCTCCAGTAAATCACGCCTGTCTAGCACTGACGATGAGAGCCTACACTACACACATGGTGACTGACAACTGAGACACCCGAGCTGACCCCACACAAGAAAAGTAAATGGATTCTTGGATTCAGTACCAAGAAGTAGTTCTAACTAACTTGTGATAAGATGTGAGAGTTCCAAAGGTATCTATAATCTAAGTAGCTGATGCAACCAGCCTATTTGGGAATATCAAAACAAAACAAGAAGCTAGGACACAGTAAACAAGAATAAAATAACATAATAACTTATTGATTGACTGGAGACAACAGTCAATATCAAATCATATAAAGAGGTAGACGATGATGGCTTCAGCAAGTGACCAAAACAATGATCCAGGAAATGGTGCACAGCAAGAGAAGGTCTTAAAATCATTGGAGATTACACTCAAAAGATTATTATATAGAGCTCTTTAAGAGATCATGAAGAAGTTCTGGCAAAATTCAGACTAAGCCAAGGAACACACAGACAAAGCAACAGAAGAACATAATAAAGTTATATAAGAGCATAATGACAAAGTAAACAGGATGCAAGAATCAAGAGAGACAGCAAATAGAAATCCAAAAGATTAACAATAATATATCAGAATTAGACAACTTACTAGACAGTCACAGGAGAACTGAGGCAACAGCAGCAGAATTAGTGAGACTGAAGGCAAAGTACTTGACATCAATTTATGCGATGAAAAGTTAGATAAAAGCATTCTAAAAAATGAAGAAACTCTAAGAATTATGTGGGATCTATCAAAAGGAATAATCCATGAGTGACTGGAGTACCAGACTCGGGTCGGGTGGGGAGGGCGGGTGGAAGGAATATCAGAAAATACAGACAACAGCTGGAGACTTGTTAGCATAAAACTTCCCTGATACATGAAAGATAAGAAGATATCTATTTAAGAAGCTCATTGAACCTCACACAAGGAAGACCCCAAAAGGTCACCAAGACATAATCAATCTTGCCTAAAATAAAGATAAAGAGAGAATTTTAAGAGTGGCTAAGAATAAACAAAAAGTCATTTACAAAGGTGAGTCAATAAGACTAAGCCCTGACTATTCATCAGATATCACAGTGGCAAGAACCCAATGAGATGACATATATAAAATGTTTGAGGAAAAAAATCCAAGAGTTATATTACATATCAAGCAAAATGTTCTCTTAAACACAATGGTGAAATTCAGGCATTTCCAGAAAAATGGAACTAGAAGGAGTTGGTAAAAATCAAACCAAAAGTGCAAGAAATACTAAAGGGAGTCCTCCTGTTAAAGAATCAATAACATCAGATTAAAAATCCAAGACGAGAACCCCAAACAGAACAATCAGATATCAACCCAGATAAGGAAGTTACAAAAATAAGTCAAAGTTAAAACACCGAAAATAGGGCAACAAAGACATCAATATATAAAAGATGATACCATTAAAAAGGGGATCAAATAATATAGTCATAGAACTTTCAGATGGACAGGAAGTAAGATGATATTAATAAAAGATTTATTTAAACTTAAACAATAGAGGCAAATTTTAAGGTAACCAGAAAGGAAAAAAATAACAAATGTACACATCAAAATAAGAAAAAACAAAAAACATAAACACTCAGTAAACATAAAACAAAACCAACACAAAACGTCAGAAAAACAATGTAATTCTTCATATAAATAAAAAAATCACATCATCTTATCATTAATTGATGCATAGAAAGGCATGTGACAAAGTCCCACACTCATTCATGATAAAAACTCAGTAAAATAAGAATGGAAGGGAAATTCCTCAGTGCAATAATGGGCATTTATATAAAGTCAAAAGCCAACATTATCATAAATGGAGAGCCTGAAGGCATTCCCCTTGAGAACAGGAACCAGATAAGGGTGCCTTTTATCACCACTCTTAATAGCATTGTGTTGGAGGTCCTAGCCAGAGCAATAAGGCAAGAAAAATAAAGGCATCCAAACTGGTAAGGAAGAAACAGAAGTATTTCAATTTGCTGATGATATGATCTTATATCAAGAAAATCCCAAAGAATCCACAAAAAAACTAATTAGAAAGATTCAGCAAACTTTCAGAATACACAATAAACATACAAAAATCAGTTGGATTCCTCTACACCAACAAAGAGAATTACGAAGAGGAAATCACTAAATTGATACCATTTACAGTAGTCTTCCAAAAGATAAATTAGGAATAAATCTAAACACAGATGTAAAAGACCTATACAGAGGAAACTACAAGACAGTATTACAAGAAAACAAAAGAAACATATGTAAGTGGAAAAATATACCTTGCTCATGGATAGGAAGACTCAATATTGTGAAAATGTCAATTCTACCCAAAGCAATCTACAGATAAAATGTAATCTTGATGCAAATTACAGTGACATTTTTCAAAGAGTTAGAGAAAGAAATCACCAACTTCATATGAAAAGAGAAGAGGCCCTGGAGAAGTACAGCATTACTGAAGAAGAAGAACAAAGTGGAAGGACTCACATCACTTGATTTTACAAGCTATTATACTGCCACTGTAGGCTAGACAGCCTAGCACTGGTACAACAACAGACATAAATAGACCAACGGAACAGAACTGAGAATCCAAATGTGAACTCATACACCTGTGAGCAGGTGATATTTCACAAAGGCCCAAAGTCTGTTAAATGGGGAAAGACAGTCTCTTTAACAAACACTGTCGGCATAACCAGACATCCATCTGCAAAAAAAGAAAAGAAGACCCCTCACACCATGCAAAAAACCTACCTCAAAATGGATCTAAGACCTGAACAGAAAATCTAAAACAATAAAGATCATAGGAGAAAAAATAGGGACACTGATAAAAGCCCTAATACATGCCATAAACAGAATACAAAACACAACTATCAATGCATAAACATTCAAAGAGAAACTAGATAGCTGGTAGTTCCTAAAAATCTAACACCTATGCTCAGCAGAATACTTCACCAAAAAAGCAAAAAAGACAATTTAGAGACTGGAAAAAAAATTTAGGCTATGATATATCTGATCAGGGTCTAATCTCTAAAAGCTGTAAGATACTATAAAACTTCAACCACAGAAAGACAAATAATCCAATTGAAAAATAGGCAAAGGATATGAAAAAGAAGATGTTTGGGTGGCAAACCAACACATGAGGAAATGCTTACCATTATCAGCCATTAGAGACAAGAAAAACCCAAACAATAATGAGATACCACTAGCATTAGTGCTAGCAAGTTAGCACTAATCCAAACACCACACAATTATAAATGTTGAGGTTGTATCAAGAATGAAACACTTATACATTGCTAATGGGAACGTAAAATGACACAACTACTTTGGAAATTGATTTGGCACTTCCTCAAAAAGCTAGAAACAAGAGTACCATATGATCCAATGATCCCACTCCTTAGAATATATCCTAGAGAAACGAGAACTGTCACACAAATAGAGACACGCACAGACATGGTCATTCCAGCACTATTCACAATAGCAAGAAGATGGAAACAACCTAGGTGGCCATTAATAGATGAATGGACAAATATGCTATGGAATATTCACACAAAGGGATACTACACAGCGACACAGAACAATGATGAAATCTGCAAAGCACCTTACCACACAGACGAATCTGGGAGGCATTGTTGTGCGGAGTGAAATCAGTAGTAAAAGAACACATACTGTGTGAGACCACCATTGTAAGAATTTAAGAAAAGGGTTAAACACAGAAGAAAACATTGTTAGATGTTTGGAATGGTGGGAAGTGTGGGAGAGAGGAGTTCACTAGATAGAGGACAAGAATTATCTCGGGCGAAGGGAAGGACAGCACACAATACAGGGGAATTCAGTACAACTACACTAAGTTAAAAGCTAGGAAGTTGCCTGAACACAATGAAACACTTTCAACGGATAGAGCAGCAGGGGTGGAGGCTTGGGGAACCATAATTGCAAGGGGCATCTAGATCCACTGGCATCACAAAATTTATTAAGAAAATGTTCTGTATCTCATTTTGGTGACTGGTGCCTTGGGTCTTAAAAGCTTGCCAAGTAGTGATCTCAGTTGGATCAACTGGTCCCAACCTACCTATAGCAAATGAGAATGAAGCATATCAAAGATACAAGGAAAATATTAGCCCAAGAGACAAAAGGGCCACATAAACCAGATACTGTTTTAGCTTGAGGCCAGAGGAACCAATGAGCACTCCGACAGGGACCACGACAGTTCCTGACTGAGCAGGAGAAAAATAGGATGCGGAACTCAATTTCACTTAAAAAGATCAGACTTAATGGTCTCACTGAGACTACAGGAATCCTCAAAGGCACAGTCCCTGGACTTTCTGTTAACCCAGAAGTAAAATCATTCCCAAAGCCAACTCTTCAGACAAGTATTAGACTGGACCACAAAACATAAGACAATGTTCATTTAGTGTGTGCTTCTTAGTTTAAGAAGACACATGAAACTAAATGGGCAGCTCCAGCCTGAGGCAGGATGTTGCTGTTGTTAGGTGCTGTCAAGTTGGTTCCAACACAGAGCAACCCTGTGCACAACAGAACAAAACATTGCCTGGTCTTGTGCCACATCCACAATCATTTTCATGCTTAAGCCCACTGTTGTGGCCACTGTGTCAATCCATCTCACCAAAGGTCTTCACCTTTTTCACTGACCCTCCTCCACTCTACCAAGCATGATGTCCTTCTCCAGGGACGGATCTTTCCTGACAACATGCCCAAAGTATGTAAGAGTCAGTCTTGTCATCTTTGCTTCCAAAGGGCACTCTGGCTGTATATCCTCCAGAAAAGTTCTGTTTGTTCTGCTGAACATACCCACGGGGTACATTCAACATTCTTCTCCAATACCACAATTCATCCTTCTTCTGTCTTCTTTGTTCACTATTCAGCTTTCGCATGCATACGATATGACTGAAAATACCACGGCTTGGGTCAGGTGCACCTCGGTCTTCAAGGTGACATCTTTGCTTTTCAATGCTTGAAAGAGGTACGTGGCAGCTTTTCCCAATGCAATGCATGTTTTGATTTCTTGACTGCTGCTTCCACGGCTGATGACTGCTGACCCAAGTAAAGTGAAATTCTTGACAATCTCCAACTTTTCTCCATTTATGATGATGTCACTTACCGGTTCCGCTGCGAGGATTTTTGTGTTCTTGATGTTGAGGTGCAATTCCTGCTGAATGCTGTGGAACAGTAGCTGGCTGAATGGACACGGGAAACCCGAGATGGAAGGAAGGAGTGTATTATCACATTACAGGGATTGCAACTAGTGTCGTACGACAGTGTCTGTATAAACTTTTGGACAGAAAATTAACTTGAGCTGTAAATTTTCATCAAAATCACAACAACAGCAAATAAGACAACCTCTGATTTAAATTTCTTTGCTGAATGTTGGGGAAAAATAATTCAAATCACAGTAGCTGAAAGTATTATTTTTCCAAAGCAAAAGTATAATAATAATTGGGTAAATACAACTTGATTAAGCTATTTTTCTGTGCTATGGGTGTTAGGTTATGGAAAATAAATTATAAAAATTTCAAGAGCAAAACAAAATACTTTAAAACATTTAAAACATTGTTGTTTCATGAATCTTCTCTTTACAAGCAACCTTATATATTTTATAAGAACTTCTATAACCTTGTCCTGTGTATGCTATCTCTTTATTTGTGCTTAAATTTGGTGTTTCCCATGTCACTGTGAAATAGGTCAATTACCAAGAATCTCCCAAAAGAAACAAAAAAGGAATAGACAGAGATTAAAGCCCTACTGTGAGTTAGTTACCGAAAACAAGAGTACTTTCATACTAAGAGTACCAAAACTGAATAAATAGCTTTGCATGCTTAAAATTTATCTGTATTTGAATCCCAGAGACTCCTGCAAAGATCTAAAGCAAAGCTGATACATACTTTTCTTTTTAGCAAGTAAAGCTATGGTCAAATTTTGCGTTTCCAATGAAGAATACCTTTCTGAGGCAAGTCAAGCTGTCACCTCATAATGTTCTAATTAGAAGGTCAAAGAAGATTCCTTCATGGAAAATATTTTAAATCATTACCTTTCTCAGTAACAAATGAAGTGGGACAACAGCATGGCTGAGATACTGTACATGCACACAAAAACAAAAAGCTTTACTGCCTAAATTATTCTTTCAGGTAGACCTTTTCTTTCTCAATCTGAAAAGGGCATTTTAGCTCTATAACAAATAATAAGTGATAAAAGGATAATGGAAATCTTTAATGTATATTAATTACATTTTAAAAAGTCACTATTACCTGGAAAAACAAGCCATTCTGAGATACTTAAAAGGCAAAAATTAAAAAAAAAAAAAGGCATTTCCTCCCATATAAACTTTAAACGTCCAGATTTTAATGGTGAGTGGGAATTAAACCAGGCTTCAGTTTTTGAGGTTTGATATATTCTCTGTGATGTGTGGAATTCTCAAAACATGACTTACAATGATGCTTTATCAGAACAGAGAAGGATTTTACACTTTCTATGAGCTGTTGATTAACTGAGGCACACAATAAAATACCATCTGTTGTTCTAAACGCTCTGTCTCCTTATTTCATACAATCAAGAATTACATAGTTACTTAAATGGATTGGTGTGTAAGAATATCAGGAAAACTTTAAATTAAAAGTAGTCACTGATCAAAGTTCATAAATGTAATAAATAACAGCTGGCCAAACCTTGTAACCTTCCCATTCCACAGTGGGTTGGACTTGTATCCTTCACAGGCAGGTCTCCTGCAGTCTCATCAGCTGGGCCAGACATGACCTATCTGTGGAGAAGAAAATGCAAATAAAATCTTTCCAAGTTATAACATTAACTATGCAATGGAATAAACCAAATAAAATGAATAAGAAACTAGAGCTTTAATGGACATCTTATTGCCCACATGTGCTGCTGGAAGAAGATGAAAGCTTCCAGTCTAAAATTAAGACGACATTCAATCATGGAGACAATGTTCCTTTCAACACTAGATTTCTTACGGTTTGCTTAGGGAATGAAGTAAGATGATTATTCTTCCTTTTCTCTTTTTCTTATTCACCTATCTGGAATAAAAACAAATGACCCTAAATTTAAGAAACTCTTCTACACCATCCTCTGACTCCTCTACTACTAGGTATCTCGAAAAACTCAAGTCAATGGTTGAACTTTCAAGTCAGGTCACCTAACTTGAGATTTGGCACCTTAATTCCTAAATGGGGAAAACAATCCCTCACAGAGTTATTCTATGGCTATGCAAGATGGTACATTAAAAGCACTTAGCACACTGCTAGGATGTCAATATTACTTGAATAACTGGGACATGAATAGACATACACAAACCTATGCTCACTGCAGCCCTATTCACAGCAGCAGTAAGATGGAAAACCACCTAAATGTCCATCAGCTGATGAATGCCAAGCCAGCCAGGTGCCGTCGAGTCAGATCCGACTCATGGCGACCCTAGGGGCCAGGGTAAAAGTGACCCCCGGAGTATTCAAGGAGTGCCTGGTAGAGCTGATGAATGGATAAGCAAAATGTGGAACACACATATGGTGGATTACTACTCAGCAATAAAGAAAAATGAATTCAGCAACTATCTTACAATGTGGATGAACTGGGAGGACATTACACCGAGTGGAGTGAGTCAATTGCAAAGAGATACATTCTGTACGTTCTCACTTTCATGAAATGACATGATATAAGCAAATATCCAGCAACTAGTTCATTAGCGGAGGCTGTAGAGAGGCAGAAGGACTCCCCAGTAGATGCTTTTTGTTTATAGTAATGGGACAGGTAGCATCAAATGTGGGTGAAGTTCACAGAGCACAATGGAGAGCATAAGTTTCTGTACTCTATAGAGACGCACCACAGTAATTTTATATGGACGTGTGCAGGACATATAATGCCTATCACAGGGAAAAATTGCTAGGTTTTGTTTTAATGCACCCAGAAAACAAACTGCAAACTGCCAAAGAAAATGCCCTATGGACAAGATTCTCAACCTTGAGCACGCTGGGCCAGAATGCCAAATCTCAGAGGGCAGCAAGCTTATTTTTCTTGTTCACCTCTGTATTCTCAGAGGATGACACATAGGAGATGTTTGCTCAATGAGTGGAGTAAAGGGCTTTAAAAAATCCAAACCAAACCTGCTGCTGTTGAGCCAATCCCAACTCACAGTGCCCCTGTAGGGTAGAACAGAACTGCTCCATGGGTTTCATGGGGCCTCAGGATCTATGAAACCAGAGATGGTCTATCAAATATCGTATACATATGCATGTTATGGACTGAATTGTATACTCCAAAAAGATGTGAAGTCCTAACCCCTTATTTCTGAGAAAATAACCCTGCTTGAAGTAGGGCCTTGGAATATGTTACAAGTTAGGTTAACATGAGGTTATACTAGAGTCCAGTGGGTCCTAATCCTGTGTGACTGTGTCCTAAGAAGAAGGATACACAGAGACAGAGAGATCGGACGGTCACTGAGTGACGCTAGGAGTACGGAATGGAGCAGTTTCCACTCTCAGAGCCTTTACAAGTACTCAACACAGTCAGTAACCTGATCTGGACTTCTAGCTCCTAGAACAGTGAGACTACAAATTTCTGTTCTCATAAGCCACCCACTTTGTGGTCTTTTGTTATGATGGCCCTAGAAACCCAACACAATGTGGATATGCAATATCTTCAGGGGAGAGAGTTCACACAACTTTTACCATAACTCAGAAGAGGATGAGAACCACCATAGTTTGCTCTGACAGACACAGCTAACGGAGGTACAAGGTACACTTGGAAAATCGTCTCCTTCTTTTGGAAATACTGTGTCTTACTTACCTAGGACTGCTGTACCAAAATGCTGTATGTGTGTGACTTTAAAGAGAAGAAATTAATTTTCTCATAGTTTTGTAGGCTAAGAGTCCCAGTCAGGGTCTTGGTCATGTTGACTTTCTGTCCTCATTGGTAGCTGTGTTTTTTCTTAGTTCTTTGGCTTATAGATGATAGTTACTTAGTGTATGTGTTTCCCATGTGTAGCTATGTGTCTATTCTGGCCTCTTTATAACTCAGAATGGACTGAGTCTAGGATCTACCCTTTACTCACGTGACTGAATTAACATAACAAAAGAAAAGCACTGTCTCCACACAGGATTGCATCTACAGGTACTAGAAAGAAACACACCAAACCCACTGCTTTTGAGTTGATTCCAACTCACAGCAACCCTACAGGACAGAAAAGAACTGCCTCAAAGGGTTTCCAAGGAGTGCTTGGTGGATTTGAACTGCCGACCTTTTGGTGAGCAAACGAAGCATTTAACCACGACATCACTGGGGTGTCCATCTAGAAGTATAGGGGTTTGGATTCCAACACAGGTTTTGTGGGTGGGACACAATTTACACAACTAACAATACAATACTACAGAAAAGACCAAGTGTTTGGAGACTGCAATGTAGGACCCAAATTATCAAGAAGTTTAAGCAGAGTTCATCTGTGAAAAGGATTCCTTTTCTGTGACAGAATTAAGGCAGCTGCTTTTGTAGCATCAACACACCCATTCCTCACTTATTGACCAGGTTGGGCTCCTAAGAATACCTCATTATATGAAAGTTGGCATTATGCAAAAATGGAAGATGCTGCAAATGGTTCAGACTCATCTGCTGGTTCAGAGTTTGGCGGTTTGAACCCATTCAGAGGTGCTCAGAAGACAAGCTTGGCAATCTGCTCCCAAAAGGTCACAACTTTGAAAACCCTATGGAGCAGCTAGCACTACTCTGCCTGGGGTTGTCATGACTCAGAACTGACCTGACGGCAACTAACGGCAACATTGGATAGAGGGCAGGGATGCTGCTAAACACTCTACTGTGTGCAGGATCCACAACAAATTATCTGGCCCCAAATGTGAACAGTACTCAGGTTGAGAAACCTTGTGGTGTGGGTTGCATTTAAGAGACGATCAAGTCCAATCCCTTCACTGTGTCATTGAGAAAATGGGGTTCAGAGAAGGGCAGAGCTATTCTCTAATATTTATTGAGTACTTATGTGCCAGCCTTCTTGGCTATCAGCAAGTCCTATTCTACTTCAAAAATGTATCTCAAATTCGTATATGGCTCTCTATTTGAACTCCAACTCCCTGTTTCCAGACACTGCCATCTCTTGCCTGGATTATGATAAGAGCTTCCTGACCAATCTCCAAATCCATCTGTGCCTGGTGTAGCCAAGTTTTCATGTATGAGGTAGAGTGATCTTTTAAACATGTAAATTATAAAAATGAAAATCACTGTATTTCAAATAAAATTGAAAATCCATAGTCTTCAAGAACCCATGCAGACCTTTAAGAATTCATGCAGTTCAGGGGTCAAGTCATGTAAATGCATGAAATAGCAGATGGAAAGAGATGACGGTGCCCCCAAGAACTCCAATGCTGCTCTCGGGTCTGAAGATCCTGGTCTCTTCAACATCATCTCACGCTAAGTCTTCTTTCTTCTTATGGATAGTTTACACAGGTCTCTCTGCCTTCCTCAACCCCACCAAACCACTGCCCTGCTTGAGGCCTTTGCATTAGGTGGCTCCTCATTGTTCAGGGCTTAGCTCAAAGGCTACCTTCTGAGAGAGGCCCTCCCTGAGCAGTCTACCTTAGCCTTCCGCTTGATTCCATCACTTCTTTTACATATAGTGATCACTTCTACTTACAAATAATTTATCTTGTTTAGTCGTTCATTGTTTGTTTTCACAACAAAGTATAAGCATCTTGAGACTGGAGTTGGTCTTGTTCACGGATGGTCATGTACAGTGCCTGACACATGGAGGGTGTCAACATTTTTAGTGAGTGAAGGAACGAAAACTAGAGGCTGAGACAAAAACGCTAAACAAATTCCCCATCTTTTTGGGCGATATGGGGATAATCAGATGAGAAACAATTATAAACAATTAAGCAAACAATAGGCCACTCAGGCGGTGTGGGGTCTGTCAAGTGAGGGAACTATCTTTATGTGACTTTTTACTAATACAGGATTCGGATGGGGACGGCAAGTAGCTGCATGAGCCCCGACTAGTTTGGGTTTACGAGTAGGATATAAATTTTCCCAGCGGTCCTAGGCGTGGGTATACAGGGCGGGCTATGATTCAGGCCCGGGGATGTGGCGATGTCTTAGACTGGGGTGTTTTCCAAGCGAACTCCAGAACCTTCTCCAGGTCGCAGAGCGGACCCCCAGAACGCTGGCCCACGCTGCCAGGGGTTGGGTCAGCCAGCCTCCCTCTTCTTAACCCCCTTCGCTGCCCCCCAGTGTACTCACCGTCACTCTCCGGCAGCTAGCTACGGTTGCTATAGTGCCGACAGCGTGTCTGGCTGGACGAGAGGAGCACGGGAAAACATGACACAGCCCCGTTGCCACCTGGGAAATGTAGTTCTCCAGTCTCCGCTCGCCGGAACCGACTCTGCTCTCCCAGGCTGTTGAACCTGGTAAATTCTTCGTCTGGAAACCCAGAGGCGCCCTAGGGTATCGCCGCGATGCATTGTGGGAATGCTAGTTTTCCAGCCTCCAAGGGAGAATGGCTTCGGGCGGGAACGCGACACGCGGAAAACTACTCGCAGGAGGCGGGGGTCCAGGGCGCGGTGCGTACGCGGCTCGTGGTGGCGAAGGCGACTGTAGCGGCAGCATGAAGCGAATCCAGACCGCCGAGGAGCGAGAGCGGGAGGCTAAGGTATGGAGGGCTCTGCAGGATCCGGAGATTTTAATGCGTTTGGAGATAGGAATGGATAATCGGAAGGAAAGGGTTTGATGACGAGTGGATGCATCGTCTTAAGCCAAGGGATGACAGGGCCTTGTCATCAAGAGAGCTGGAGACATGGGGGTAATAATTTTTGCTGCTCAGAGTATAGGCAGAGTCCTGCTGGACTAGCTCAACGATAAGGACGACGACACTGACGTCTTGTCTTGCCTTTGCCCGTTGCTTCCTCGGTGAAAATTATAGCCGCCCTTCTGCCTTCAGTTTCCTGGGCTTTTAGATGACTGCGTTCATAACCACCTGTTTTTTCCCACCATTAATGGTCTCTGAGGACTGAGACGGGCTTCGATGAACTAGCTGTGAGGTCAGATGTGTTTAGCTAGTTGTCTGAGTGGCCAGCTGATACATTGTTGTCAGCACAGTGGATATAAATGTTTATGTTGCTGTTCTCTACTTTTTTCAGCCTGTCACAATTGTCATTGCATGAGACGGTGATAATAATGCAATCGTGAATTTTTTTTTTAGCGGTTAATTGCGTGCCAGGCGGTGTCTGCCTTAGATGAGTTATATACACGACAGAACAGGTTGCAAGGTAATTTTACAGATGAAGTATCAACAGGCCAGTTTTACAGGTGAAGAATTGCAGCTGAGAATAAATTGAGTGTTTCTTCCTTCTCTTTACTCTCCAAATCAAGCCCAGTTGACTTGCATAAATATTTTGGAAATCTGTCCATTTTTTACTGTCTCTGGACCAAGCAACCATTGTTGTCTTTAATGGACTATTGGAATAGCTTCCTTATTATAACTCACTCTACAACCTAGTATTCCTCTGCCTGCTGCTCCCAACACTACTAATGTTTTCTCTACACTGCAGAGTGTGATTTTTTAAAAATGCAAATCTAATCAGGTCTGTTTTTTATGCTAACCACGTGTTTAAAATCTTCCATGACCTTCTGTTATTCTTAAGAGAAAGATAAAATGTCACATGACTTTCAAGGTCCTGCATGTTTTGGGAGCTATCTGCTTCAATAGCCTCATCAGACAGGATACTGTCCTTGCTCTCTCCTGGGTCAGCTGCTGTGTTCTTACCAGTTCCCCCTTCCTATGTTTCATTTGGTGACAGGGCCTTTACACATGCTGTTTGGCATTGCTCTGTGTCAGGCAAATGTTGATAGTGGAGAACCTGTGGTAAATAAACATACTTCTTATATATAACTTAGGTTCTATAACAGCTTAAGTTACAGAAGAGCTTCGCCAAGGTCCTGAAGTTTATGTGCTTAAATTGGCATCTGATATGGGGTAACAATGTACAAGACCCTCCTGCATTAGTCTGCAAAACTGCAAAGAAATAAAACTGTTGGCATTGTGTGTGATGTCTAATCTTTCAGGTTTACTTTTAGAAGTACTCACCTGTGCTATAATGATGTGCTGAGCAGCTATTATTCACCAGACACTAGGATTATAATTTTGGCTAAAATATAATCCACGTGTGAAGGAGCTCTTATCCCATTGAAACTATAACTATTTTCTATGAGGTGGTAGTCGTTAATATTGTTCTCCTTTTACAGATGTGGAAACTGAGGCTTGTAGAGGTTGTGACTTGTCTGGTGCTACTTGATTGCTAAGTGAAACGAGGGCTCAGAACCAGGTCTTTGGACTGCACTTTTCAAATCCTTTTTCCTGTTTATGAAACATGTTGGATTGATAGAACAGGTTGTCCTCCTGTTTGCTTTAAAGCATTTCTTTGATCTTTAAAAAAAGATTTATTAATAAATATAATTTTATTATTGAAAACAAAAGTATAGGCAGGTAAGTGGTAAATCTTAGAAAATGTCTGATTACTTGTGAATTATTTTTCTTTTCCTAATCACCTTTATTGCATTATAATTTACATATAATAATTTGTGTGTATTTATAGTATACAGTTTGATGAATTTGCTAAGATATTTACACCTTCAAGAAGGTGCCGGGTTGTGCAGATGTTTTTATTTATGTTTTTTGGATCACTGACCTGAGGGTGGAAACCCTGGTGGTGTAGTAGCTAAGAGCTACGGCTGTTAACCAGAATGTTGGTGGTTCGAATCCACCAGATGCTCGTTGGAAACTATATAGGGGCAGTTCTGCTCTGTCCTATAGGGTCACTGAGTTGGAATCGGCTTGATGGCAACAGGGTAACCTAAAGGTTGACCGTTTGAACCAACTCAGTGCGGTGCAAGTGAGGCCTGGCAATCTGTTTCTGTAAAGATTACAGCCAAGAAAACCCTTTGAAACAGTTCTGTTCTGTAAGAGGTGGGGTTGCCAGATGGAACTGACTCATTGACAAGGCGTTTGGTTTCTGGTCTTACACACACTTACAAAGCCCAAACCACGATTGTGATAAAGAACATTTCTGTCCCTTTGAAAAGTTTCCTTCTTACTCATTTGCAGTGCATCCATCCCTCCACCTTGACCCTCAAGCAACTGCTGATATGCTTTCTTTTACCAAAGATGGGACTGTGCTTCCTATAATTTCATATAAATGGAAGCATACTGTATGTATTCTTTGGGGTCTGTCTTTTTTTTGCTCAGCATAATGATTTTTGTTGGGGTGAGATGGTGTCTCATTGTAGTCTTGATTTGAATTTCTTTAATAACTAAAGATTGTGAACATGTCCACATGTGTTTTTTGGCTGTGTGGGTGTCCTCTTTAGAGAAACGTCTGTCCGTCTCCTTTGCCCATCACTTAATTTGATGATTTATCTACTTATTGATATTTTGTAGTATCTTACAGATTATGGAGATCAGGAGTCAGTCTGACATAGAGTTGGTCAAATATTTTTTCCCATTCTGTAGGTGGCCTTTTAATTCTATTAATAAAGTCTTGGGATGAGCAAAAGTGTTTGATCCTTAATAGTTCCCATTTATCTATTTTCTATTGGTTGTGGTTTGTTTGACAGATTTTTAAGTCTGTCTACATTGTGTATTAAAACTTCCATTGTTGCTACTACCTTTTCTTGGATGAGCTTTATTGTTTTAGGTTTGATGTTTAGGTCTTTCATCCAGTTGGAGTTGGTTTTTGTATAAGGTGTAAGATATGGATCTTGTTTCAGTTTATTGCAGATGGATATCCAATTTTGCCAGCACCATTTGTTGAAGATACTGTTTTTACCCCAGTTTAATGTCTTAGGGCCTTTGTTGAATATCAACTATTCATAGGCAGATGGTGTCATCTCTGGGGTCTCTATTCTCTTCCACTGATTGATCTGTCTGTTCTTGTACCAGTACCAGGCTGTTTTGACCACTGTGGTGGTGTAATATGTTCTAAGGTCAGGTAATGAGAGGACTCCCAGTGTGTTCTTCTTCTTTAGTAGTACCTTACCTATCCGTGGCTTCTTCCCTTTCCGAACAGCATTGGTGATTTGTTTCTCCATCTCATTAAAAAAATGACACTGGAACTTATATTGGGATTGCATTATATAGGTAGATTGCTTTGGGAACAATAGACATTTTCACAATGTTAAGTCTTCCTATCCATGAGCAGGGTAGGTTTTTCATTTATCTAAGTCTGTCTTAGTTTCTTGTAATAAGGGCTTGTCGTTCTCTTTCTAAAGGCCTGTTGTTTCTCTGGTTAGATTAATTCCTAGGTACTTTATCTTCTTAGGGGCTATAATAAAGGGTATTGATTTGATGATTTCTTTGTTAACAGTCTCGTTGTTGGCATGAAGGAATCCTACTGATTTACTTATGTTTATCTTGTATCCTGAGACTTTGCTGAACTCTTCTATCAGTTTGAGTAGTTTACTTATGGATTCTTTGGGATTCTCTGCATATACAGTCATATCATGTGCAAACAGGGAGATTTTGACTTCTTCTTTGCCGATGCAGATGCCCTTTATTTTTGGTCTTGTCTAATTGCTCTGGCTAGAACTTCTAGTACAATGTTGAACAAGAGAGGTGAGAGTGGGCATCCTTGTCTAGTTCCTGTTCTCAAGGGAAATTCTTTCAGTTTCTCTCCATTCAGGATGATGTAGGCAGTTGGCTTTGTATGAATGGCCCTTATTGCATTGAGGAATTTTCTGTCTATGCCTATTTTGCTAAGAGTTTTTAGCATGAATGGGTGTTGGACTTTATCAAATGCCTTTTCTGCATCAATGAACGAAATCAGGTGATTCTTGTCTTTTGTGCCATTTACGTGATTAATCACATTAATTGTTTTTCTGATGCTGAACCAGCCTTGCATTCCTAGTATGAATCCAACTTGGTCATGATGGATTATTTTTTTGATATGTTGTTGTATTCTATTGGCAAGAATTTTGTTCAAGATTTTTGCATCTAGATTCATGAGTTTTAACTGGTCTGTAGTTCTCCTTTTTTGTTGGGTCTTTCCCTGGCTTTGGTATCAGGGTAATGCTGGCTTCATAGAATTAGTTTGGGAGTACTCCATCCCGTTCTATTCTGTGAAATAGTGTCAGTAGTATTGGAGATAACTCCTCTCTAAAAGCTTGGTAGAATTCTGCAGCGAAGCCATCTGGGCCTGGGCTTTTTTTGGTTGGCAGTTTTTTGATGACATTTTCAATCTCTTCCTTTGTGATGGGTTTATTAAGTTGTTCTGCTTCACATGTAGTAATTTGGGTAGGTGGTGTGAATCAAGGAATTTGTCCATTTCCTCTAGATTTTCAAATTTGTTAGAATACAGTCTTTCATAGTATTCTGTTATGATATTTTTGATTTCTGTTGGATGTGTTGTGACCACTCCCCTCTCATTTCTAATTTGGGTTATTTGTTTCCTTTCCTGCTTTTCTCTAGTAAGTTTAGCCAGTGGTTTGTCAATTTTGTTGATCTTTTCAAAAAAACAGCTTTTGGTCTTTTCAATTTTTTCAAGTGTTTTTCTGTTCTCTAATTAATTTATCTTTGCTCTAATCTTTATGATCTGGTTTCTTCTGATGCCTGAGGGGTTCCTTTGTTGTTCTCTGTTTGTTCAAGCTGTAGGGTTAGTTCCTTGATTTGGTTCTTTCTTCCTTCCAGATGTGTGCATTTATGTAGATAAACAGGCTTCTGAGGACTGCTTTGGCTGTATCCCATAGGTTCTGGTAGAAAGTGTTTTCATTCTCATTGGAATCCATAAATTTCTTTATTTCATCCATGATTTCTTCTGTAACCCATGTTTATTTGAGCAAGATGTTGTTCAGTCTCCAGGAGTTCCACTTTCTTTCTATGTTTTTTCTGCTATTGATTTTGACTTTTATGGCTTTATGATCTGAGAAGATAATTTGCAGTAATTCAGTTGTATGGATTTTGTTGACAATTGCATTATCTCCTAACACATGGTCTATTCTGGAGAATGTTCCAAGTGCACTAGAGAAGAAGGTGTAATTGTCCACTGATAAATAGAAAGTTCGGTATATATCAGTGAGGTTTAATTGGTTAATTGTGGCAATAATGTCTTCTGTATCTTTACTGAGCTTTTTTTCTAGATGATCTGTCCGGTATTGAGAGTGGAGTGTTGAGGTCTCCCACTATTATTGTGGAGTACGATATGCGTCTGGGATGCCTATATTCTCTTTCTTCATGATTTCTGGGAACTTTTCTGTCAGCAGCTGAGCAACGATACTCTCTGTGTTCTCAGGTGTCTCATTCTGTTCAGGGACTCCAATTAATCGAAGGTTGTTCCTCTTAATAGAGTCCCACATGCTTCTTAATGCTTCTTCATTTTTCTTGTTTCTTTTTTCTGATTTCTGCTCATAGACGCTGGTGTCAGTAGCTCTGTCTTCCAAGTCAGAAATTCTTTCTTCCATTTGTTCCATTCTGTTTTCTTGGCTTTGAATGGAAATTTCTATGCCTTTCATTTTGTTCTTGATCTGTTGGATTTCAGAGTACTGGTGTTCCATCTGATCGAACAGCTTGCTTAATTTTTCCTTTTGTTCTGCTGCATTTTGTATAAGGTCTAGAAGGACTCTGTATAGAATCATTTTGTATTCACCTTCTGATGATTTCAGAAGTTTCTTCATCTGGAAAACTCCTTGGTTGTTTTGTTTGTGAGCCTTCTGAAGCCATGGGTGATTTCTTGTATGCCACAAGTACCTGTTGCTTTTTGGGTCCCATGTGAGTAAGTAGAGGCTGGGAGAGATACTGTCAGGATGGATCGCAGATGTTTCTCTAGGCTGTCTTAAAATGTAAAACAAAAGGTATCTGAGCACTTCCCATGTCAGTCAGGTTTTCAAGTGTAGAGGTCTCTCTTCCCAACTGGCAAAGTAAGCACCTCTATATCCAACCACAGATGATACAAACTAGTTCAAAATACAGCAGTGCTACTGCTCTGTTCGCCTCTGCTGGCAGGACCTAGCCTTAGGCGACACTGTGTAAACTACTGCTTTTCTGGTAGAAAAGCGCTCTCCTGTGGGCAGGCTCTGGCTCCGAAGCTAACAATTAGGTCCAGGTGTGCCCACCGTATCTAAGATGCTGCTTTCCACACAGTTGGCAGATAGAGGGGCTAAAGGTGCTGAGAGGCAATGAGTCTTCTACCTCTGTTGTCGGGCCCCTGCCATAGGTGACACTGTGTAAACTGCTTTTCTGTTGGAGAAGCGCTGTCCTGTTTGCAGGTGCTGCCTCCCGGGCTAAGAATTAGGTCTTGCTAAAATCTCTGTATCCAACATGGTGTCCTACACACAGGCACTGCAGTTCCGTACAAACCATGCTGTGGCAGTGATGAAAACACAGGCCCAAAGTGGCTAGATGAACAGAGTCCTAAGCTGGCTCTCAAAATATGGTGACTTCGCCTGCCTGTTCCACCAGCAGTGCATCTGAGTCTAGCCACTAGGCAAGACCCAGCTCTGCCTGCCAGCCAAGACAGAGGAAAGAGAAGTCAAAATGGTGCATTTACCTTCAGTTCATGAGAGCTAGGGCTTGCCAGGAGTGGGAGTCAGCGAAAGAGAGGAGATTTTTGGCTCAGTGATATGAAGTCAAAATTAACAGTCCTGTGCTGTGTCCTGGGGGCTCACTAGGTGACTAGAAGGTTCTGTTTGATTATCAATTCAAGTCTTGGTTTCCAGAGGGATATAAGGAGACGTGTGCTTAGTCCACCATCTTGACTCCGCCCCCTCAGCATAATGATTTTTGAGATTTATCCGCATTGTTGTGTTTATCTGTAGTTCATTTCTTTTTATTGTTGAATAATAGTCCACTGTGCCGGAAATCCTGGTGCCTTAATGGTTAAAGGTTGTGGTTGATAACCAGAAGGTCGGCAGTTTAAGTACTCTAGGTGCGCCCTGGACGTGCAATTGGGCAGTTCTACTATGTCCTCTAGGGTCACAATGAGTAGTAATTGATTCAATGGCACTGGGCAGTGGGGTTTTTGGGTACTGATATGCTATATCCTGTTTAAACTCAGAAACCCTGGGGGTGTAGTGAGTTAAGTGCTACCTCTGCTAACCAAAAGGTCGAGAGTTCAAATCTGTCAGGCACTCCCTGGAAACTCTATGGAGCAGTTCTACCCTGACCTGTAGGGTACCTCTAAGGTTGCTATGAGTTGGACCCGGCTCTATGGCAGTGGGTATGGGTATATGTTTAAAACTCATTCACCTGCTGCTGGACATTTGGACTTTTTATTTTTAAATGGTTTTGGCTTACTATGAGAAAAGCTGCTAGATAATACCATTCCTAAGTCTGTATGTTTTCATTTATCTTGGGTAAATACCCATTGTGGTATTGCAGAACCCTATGGTATTTCTCTGTTTAACCTTATAAGAACCTGCCAGACAATTTTCCACAGTAAATTTACCATTTTGCTAGGGCTGCCACAAGAAATTACCACAAACTTAATACAAAAGAAATTTATTCTGTGACAGTTTTGGGGGCTAGAAATCCAAAACTAAGGTGTCACTAGGGCATGTTTCCTCTGAAGGCTCTGAGAAAGATTTCTTCCTTGCTGCTTCCAGCTTCTGGTAGTTTATGGCAGCCCGTGGCTTGTGGCAGTGTAATTCTGATCTTCGCATTTATCTTTACGAGACTTCTCTATTTCTGTGTTTCAAATCTGTTTTTTTTGCTTTTTCTTATAATGACACTAATTGCTGGATTTAGGTTCCACACTAAATCCGGGATGGTGTCATCTCCAGATCTTAGTTCATTACATCTGCAAAGACTCTTTTTCCAAACAAGGCAACATTCACAGTTTACCAGGGGTTAAGACTTGGACATATCTTTTCTGGGGACACTGTTGAACCTATTGCATCATTTAAACTTTCCACCAGCTTTGTATGAGAGTTCTGGTTGCTCCATATCCTTGTCAACACTTCATATCGTTAGCCATTTGAATTTTAGTAATTTTATGATATCTCATTCTGGTTTTAATTTGCATTTGCATTATGATTATTGAGGTTGAACATCTTTTTTATTTTTCTTTAGGTATCATTGGGTTATGGAAACCCTGGTGGTGTAGTGGTTAAGTGCTACGTCTGCTAACCATAAGATCAGCAGTTCAAATCTGCCAGCTGCAACTTGGAAACTATGGGGCAGTTGTACTCTGACCTCTAGGGTCACTATGAGTCAGACCTGACTCAGTGGCAGTGGGTTTGGTTTTTTTGGTTTGGTTATTGAGATGTAACTTGTATTCTGTAAGATTTATCGGTGTTAAGTGTACAGCTCAGTGGTTGACAGCATTTTTACAGAGTTCTGCATCCCTCACCACAGTTTTATTTTAGAGCATTTCCTTTATTCTGAACAGAAACTTCATGTTCATGTGCAGTTTTTCCTCATTCCCACTCTCATCCCTAGATAACTGGTAATGTATTCTGGATCTTGCCTTTGTAGATTTGCCCTATAAATCTAGAAAAAAAAATTTTATTTTACATTTTATACAAATAGGCTCTCATAATATGTCTTCTTTCGTGTTAAATTTCTTCCACTTGGCACAGTGTTTTTGGGGTGCAACCATATTGTAGCGTGTATCATTTTTATTTATGAATACTGGAGTATTTCATTGTATGGATATAGCACACTTTTTTTTAAATCCATTTCCCAGTTGATGGAATTTGGGATGTTTCCAGTTTTGTCTGTTATGAATAATACTGCTATGAACACTTGAAGACTAGTTTTTGTATGGAATCTGTTTCTTCTTTCTTGAGTTGGTATGGTGAGTGGAATGATTGGGTCACATGGTACATCCATGTTTAACCTGTTGAGAAACTACTAAATTTATCCCATGTTACATTCCTACCAGTAATATTTGAGGATTTCAAGTTCCCCGCATCATGGAAACACTTATTGTCTGTCCTTGATTATAGATCTTTAGTAGGTATGAAGTATTAGCTCATTGTCCTTTTGATTTGCATTTCTCTGATGGCTAATGATACTGAGCATCATTTCATGTGCTTACTAGCCAGGTGTATGTCATCTTCTGTGAAGTGTGTATTCAACGTCTTTTGTCTTTTTTTAATTTTTGATTATTTATGTTTTTAATTATTAGCTTGTATGAATTTTTGTATTTTCTAGCTATAAATCCTTTGTTAGCTGTATGCATTTCAGACAGTATCTCCTATTCTTTTAGTTCACTTAGTAGTGTCTTCTGAAGAGCAAAATTACTTTGATAAAGGTTCATTGTGTTGATTTTTCTGTGTCATGTTTCTGAAATCTTTCCTAGCCCAAAGTTGAAAAGATTTCTTCTTTACTTTTTTAAGTAAATGTTAATTAAAAAAGCAAACATGGTGGAGAAAACCTGGCGGTGCAGTAGTCAAGCACCTGGCTGCTAACTGAAAGTTAAAGGGTTTGGAACCCTTCTCTTTGGGAGAAAAATGCAGTGATGTGCTTCCATAAAGATCACAGCCTTGGATACCCTATGAGACAGTTCTATTCTGTCCTCTAGGATCCTTGTGAGTTGAATTGACTTGACGGCAACAGGGTAGCCCCATAACGGGTGTCTTAGTCATCTGGTACTGCTCTAACAGAAAACGCTTATTGTCACACAGTCCACCAGGCTAGAAGTCTGAATTCAGGGTGCTGGCTCTGGGGAAATGCACTGTCTCTCTGTCAGCTTTGAAGGAAGGTCCTTGAGTTGCATCAGTCTTTCTTCGATCTGTGAGCGTCTTGGTGCATGAACCTGTATTGGAAGGACACATCGTGCTCTCAGTATTGCTTTCTTGGTGGTATGAAGTCCAGAATTCTTTGCTTGCTTCCCTTTCCTTTTATCTCTTGTAGGATAGAAGAATAAAAAGTGGTGTAAACCACACGCCAGGGAAACTCTCTTTACATCAGAGCAGGGAGGTGACCTTAGGAAGGGTATTACAGTCCTACCCTAACCCTCTGGAATGTAATCTGGTCTACTAACCACAGGCCAAGTTTAGGATTTACAGCACAGGAAAATCACAAATGAGGGCAATCACACAATACTGGGAATCATGGCCCAGCCAAACTGATGCACACATTTTTAGGGGGGAAACAATTTAACCCATGATAATGGGTAATTATTTTTGGTTTTCCTTTTGTCTTTGAGAAAGTTTTATTATAACTTCTTCCTTGTGATTGCTGATGCTGCAGATTTCTATGCATTGTCCATGTCTGGAGGGTAGGTAAGAAGTTAGACTACATATTATCTAGCTTGCCATGATAACGTTTGTTTAATTTGTGTTAAAGCATAAAAGAACACCGCAGCATGTTTTTGCATTTTTAAAATGAATTTTTCTTGTCAGGCATATAAATGAAACAGTTTAGATGAGTATTAGATGGCTTGAGTTAGAGCCATTGTATCTTTAGTCATCTAGTGCTGACATACCACCAGTGGATGGCTTTAAAAAGAGAAATCTTATTTTGTTACAGTCTGGTAGGCTAAAAGTCCAAATTCAGGGTGTCAGCTCCAGGGGGAGGGTTTCTTTGCTGGTTCTGGAGGAAGGTTCTTGTCGTCAGTCTTGCCCTGAACTGGAAGCTTCAGTGTGATCCGGGTCTTTTCCAAAGGATGCACTGCTTCTTAGTGTATGAGGTCCCCAAACCTCTCTGCTAGCTTCTTCTCAAGAGACTGCCTCAAGGCACAGAACAATTTTACACAGTTAGTCCTCCCCACCACACAACTGCTGCCCATCTACCCTCATTGGCATGTTAGAGGCAAGATTTACAATGAGGAGGATGTCACACAATACCAGGAATCATGGCCTGGCTAAATTGCTACACAGATTTTTGGGGGGTGAACACAATTCAGTCCATGACACATGGCCTCTACCATTTCCTTGTTGACGGATGAGAGTGAGGCACTGTGAGCCTCAGCTTCTTCAGCCAGAAAATGAAGTCAGAAACAACTGACTTTGTAGGTTGCAGTGTGATTAGGTTTGGTCGCTATGCCCTGGTCAGAGTGGTCATAGCCTTGATGGAGTTTAGCCTCTAGATTGGCACATTTTTTTCCCCTAGATGACATAATTTATAATTTTCAAGTGATTTAAAACTTACCAAAGAACTATGAGAGTAGAACAAAGGGCCCTCCTGTAGCTGTCATCCAGATTCACAAGTTGTTAACATCCTGCTCTGTTTGCTTTATCTCTCTCCAGATATATATACACATATAAGCCATTATTTTTTTATGAACCATTTCAGAGTAAATTGCAGACATCAATCCTTTTTACCCCTAAATACTTTGGCATGTGTTTTATAAGAACAAGCACACCTTCTTACATGTAAACATAGCACAATGATTAACTTCAAAAAAGTTGTCATTGATATAATACTATTATTTAATCCAAAATCCATATTTAGATTTTGCTAGTGATCTCAATAATGTCTTTTATGGTAATTTTTTTTCCCTGATTTGACTTCCAAGTCAGAGTCACACGTTACCTTTAGTTATTATGTCTCTTTGGTTTGCTTTAATTTCCTTTAAGTTCCTCAGACTTTTTACGGGGGGATCTTTTAAGACATCGTCATTTGGATGAGAACAGGTGATCTGTTTTGTACAGTGTCTCTGTGTTTGGTATGTCCTCTCAATAAATTCAGATTATGCATTTTTGGCATATGGATTTTTAAAGAAATGTACAGGCTGCTAATGTACTCCCATTGAGTCGATTCTGACTCATAGTGAACTTATAGGACAGAGTAGAACTGCCCCATAGACTTTCCAAGGAGTGCTTGGTGGATTTGAACTGCTGACCTTCTAATTAGCAGCCATAGCTTGTAACCACTATGCCACCAGGGCTACTCTAAACCAAACCCACTGCCGCTGAGTTGATTCTGACTCATAGTGACCCTGTAGGACAGACTAGAACTGCCCCATAGAGTTTCCAAGGAGCACTCGGTAGATTTGAACTGCCGACGTTTCGCTTAGCAGATATAACACTTAACCACTATGCTACCAGGGCTAGAGATCATAAATTGCAAATCCACATAGTCATCCTGCCTGTTGCTGTTAGGTGCTGTTGAGTTCATTAGTGACGCTTTGGGCAACAGAATTAAACACTGCCTGGTCCTGTGCCATCCTCATGGTTGTTGTTAGGTCTCAGCCTATTGGTGTAACCACTGTGTCAGTCCATCTCGTTGAAGGTCTTCCTGTTTTTCTCTGACCCTCTGCTTTACCAGGCACGATGCGTTCCTCCAGGGTCTGACCCTTACTGATAACGTGTCCTAAGTATGGGAGTTGAAGTCTTTCCATCCTTGCTTCCAAGGAGCCCTCTGGCTGCATTTCATCTAACATAGCTTTATTCCTGCTTTTGGCAGTCCATGGTATATTCACTGTTCTTCGCCAGCACTATAAGTCAAAGATATCAATTATTCTTTGGTCTTCCTTATATTCAGTGTCCAGCTTTTGCATGCATGTGAGGTGATTGGAAATACCATCCTGCCTGTAGATGTGTTTTATTTGGCCCAAAGGAGCTGTGGAAATTTTTGAGTTATTGTCTAATATTTAAAAGTTGGGAGGTGTCACATGAAAATCTGGCTATCTGGTTTTCTTGTAAACTAAAATATCTGGAAACATTAACATGCATTCTAACAAGAGCTGAGTAGCAGCCTGCACCCTTAGATGAAAGTATGCTTTACAATTTGCCACAGTCTCATTTTGCTCTGCCACTAATAGGAAAGTGAATAAAAGTATAAGGCTTCAGAGACTGACTCCTGTAATTGAATTCTGCTCTTTAGGTATAGATGCCTGGAATTGAATTCTTCTCCATCACTTTCTTGGGCGAGCTACTTCTCTGATCTTCAGTTTCCTTATCTGTAAAATGAGGATGATATTTATGGTTTTGGGGGGGATTAAATGAGATCTATGTAAGGTATCTAGATCATTCCTGATGTATAATAACAGTAGAAGAATAATTATCACCATCATCTCCCTGTCATCATGATCATCACTACTTCCACCACCACCTCTGTGATCCTAGTATTCGGGGCATTCTTTGTGTAAATATAAGTTGAGTGTCTACTCAGGCAGCTTTTCTCAGTTGGGACTCAAGAGAGTGAAGCCCAATCTCCAAAGATAATCATGGGATGTGATACATTAACTTTCCTCTCCCACATCCACAATGATATTACTCATGTACCATCTTAGGACCCCAGTGGCCTAGTGGTTAACAGTTCAGCTGCAAACCCAAAGGTTGGCAATCTGAATATACCAGCTGCTCTTGGAAAACCTATGGGGCAGTTCTCTTCTGTCTTATGGGGTTGCTGTGAGTTGCAGTTGCCTTAACAGAAACAGTATGTACCATCCTTGAGAGAATTGAGAAGGTAGTCACTCCTACCATTTTCTGTGCTTTGTGGTTCAAAGGAGGAACCTAATTAAGAGTTAAGTAATGCATCTGGCAGTGGGGACACATGGGCAGATAAGGATATAGTCCCAAGGAAGAAACACTGGTGGCATAGTGATTAAGTGCTGTGGCAGCTAACCAAAAAGTCAGCAGTTCAGATCCACCAGTCACTCCTTGGGTTCAGGGGGAGTTCTACTCTGTTGTGTATGGTCACTGTGAGTCAGAATCGACTCGAGGGCAGTGGGTTCTGGTGTTTGGTCCCGAGGAGCTTGCTGTCTGTCTGTGAGAATTAGATAAACACCTACTAACAGTAGAGTGGTGAGGCTGGACACAGTTACAAGGAGAACCTATTGTGGTTTGAAGGTCTTGGTATTCCTTCCTGGGAAGATCTATTTAAGGGTATACCCTTTTGAAGGCTCAGAACTCCTTTAGGGGTTGTTCAGAAATAGTCGAATTCTCTTGTTTTCAGTGAATTATAAGATGTGCTTATTGAATTCTAAGCTAGCTTCAAAGCTAGCTTCAAAAGTTCTTATGCTAACTTGGGAGCGGTCGTCTTTTTAAAAATTGTTAAGCCAAATGAAAACCACACCGAAAAAATAGTACCATCGAGTCAATTCCGACTCACAGCGACCTTGTAGGACGGAATAGAACTATGTCACAGAGTTTCCATGCAGTGCCTGGCAGATTCAAACTGCGAACCTTTTGGTTAGCAGCCATAGTACTCACCTACTACGCTACCAGGGTTTACAAAAATAGAAGTGGTTATATATGTAATAAGAACGTTTGAGAATTTTGTTTAAATGACCTACATTTTTATCAGTGAAGGAAGTATCCAGAAGAAACTTACTTTAGCCAAGCCAGCCAAGTGCCATCGAGTCGGATCCGACTTACTTTAAGGTAAGTAATTAAAACAGTGATTAG
Organism: Heterohyrax brucei; assembly: GCA_028571685.1. NCBI lineage: Eukaryota > Metazoa > Chordata > Mammalia > Hyracoidea > Procaviidae > Heterohyrax > Heterohyrax brucei. Next base: position 69,509,994 of record CM053161.1, on the reverse strand, counting down.
TTTTTGATGACAAGGGTCTTAATGTCATAGCCTTACATTAGATGGTGGTGGTTGTGAGGTGCCTTCTAGTAGGTTCTGACTTAGTGACCCCGTGCGACAGAACAAACCCCTGCTTGGTCCTGCATATCCGGAGGATCATGGCTACGTTGAACCCATTTTTGCCACCACTGTGTGAATCCTTCTTGAGGGTTTTCCTCTTTTTCCCTCACCCTTTACTTTTCCAAGCATGATGTCTGTCTCCAAGGACCCGCCCCTCTTGATAACGTGTCTCAAGTATGGAAGATGAAGTCTCACTATCCTTCTGGCTGTCCCTCTTTCAAAACAGATTTGATTCTCTTTCAGGCAGCCTGTTACACTCAGTAGTGTTCGTCAGCACTGTGATTCAAAGGTGTCAGTTCTTCCATGTTCCTTATTCGCTGTTCAACTTTTTTCATGCATGTGAGATGACTGAAAAAACATGGGTTGGGTCTGGTCCATCTTAGTTTTCAAGGTAACAACTTTGCTTTTTAGCATTTTGGAAGGTCTTTTGCAGCATATCGGCATGATGCAATGTGTTGTTTTCTTGACTGCTGCTTCCGTGGGTGTTGATTATGGATGTGAGTAAAATGAAGTCTCTGACAACTTCTATATTTTCTCCATTTTTAGTGTGATGTTGCATATTGGTCCAGTTGTGTAGATTTTGGTTTTCTCCATGGTGAAGTACAGCCCATACTAAAGGGTATCTTCTTATTTAAACTTTTAGCAAGCAAGGCTGTGTCATCTGTATTTTGCATGGTGTTAATGAGTCTTCCTTCAGTCTTGATACTGTATTTTTCTTCGTGTAGTCAAGCCTCTCAATTATTTATTCAGCATACAGATTGAATAGTATAGTGAAAAAATACGAGGTCTGATGATGAAGTTCATGAACTCATCCTAGGAAAAGTGCTACATACCTCATGGTTGAATATCACTGCAGTCATCTGAAAGTACTCCCCTTGGGAGCTATGCATCGACACCAGTGCCTAGTTCACCCTTCAAAACAGGTTTGGAACTCGTTTTCTGGGATGGCCATCAGAGCTACTACTCTTGATATCCTGAGCTCTTGTTACTACTCTTGACGTCCTGAATGTCATCAAAATGTCATCCTTTCAACATTTCGTTATCTTCAGGTAAAGACAAATGTCATTGGCGGTCAGGTCAGGTGAGTGGGGAGGGTGTTACAATACAGTTATTGGTTTACTGGCTAAAGCCTCCCTCACAGACAGTGCCGTGAGAGCTGTTGCATTGTTGTGATGCAAGAGCCATGAGTTGTCAGCAAAAAGTTCAGGTCATGTTTGTCTAACTTTTTCTCGCAGCCTTTTCAGCACTTCCAAATAGTAAACTTGGTTAACTGTCCACTTGGTATAGATTCATAATGAACAATCCCTCTGCTATCAAAAAGGTTAGCAACATCATTGTAACACTTGATTTAGACTGATGGAACTTTTTTGGTCATGGAGAATTGGCTGACTTCTACTGTGTACTTTGACGCTTTGTTTTGGGCTCGTAATGGGTACACCCATTTTTCATGACTGCTGGTAAGATGGCCCAAAACATCATCTTGCCTCTCCGAAAGTTTTTGGCAAACTTTCCCTCTCTTTTGCTTTTGTTCGTTGGTGAGCTCCTTTGGGACTGTTTTTGCACATTTCCTTTCTCATGCCAAGCTGTTCAGTTAAGATTTTCCTAACTGCTTCTCTGTTGATGCTTACATGGTCTGCTATGCTCCCCACAGTCAGCTGACAGTTTTAAAGTGCAATTGGATGAATTTTTGCAATATTTTCATCAGTTCTATTTGTTACTGGCTGCCTTGACCTCTGTTCATTAGTGATGCTTTCTCTATCCTCAGAAAAATGTTTAACCCATTTGTACACTGCTGTTTTCCTTATAGTATTATCCCCATAAACTTGGACTAACATGTCTCTGATTTCATTTCCACTCTTGCCAAGCTGAACAAGACGTTTAATGTTTGTTCGTTGCTCGAATTCAAACTCTGACATTTATATGATGGCATACAAAAACACAAAATAGCAATAATGAGTGCCACGGAGCAAGATACCGCCACATGTTGGCACGAACACAGCTGTCAGACACTGATAAACCAAAGTTATGAAACCTTACCAAGTTGTTTGTACAGTGCTGCCAATGCCAGCACATGGTGGCAAGTTCTTGAACTTAATTGTCAGACCTTGTATAACCCTCACACACAACTTGCCTGACTTGAAACCACAGAGTATCCCTTTGTTTTGTTAAACAACTACCTCTAGGTCTTATGTACAGGTTCCTCAAGAGCATAATTAAGTGCTCTGGAATTTCCATTCTTTGAAATATTACCGTAATTCATTATGATCCATACAACTGAATGCCTTTGATCAGGAAAACTCAAGTAAATATCTTTCTGGTACTGTCTGCTTTCAGCCAAGATCCATCTGACGTCAACAATAATATCCCTTGTTCCACGTCCTCTTCTGCATCCGACTTGAACTTCTGGCAGTTCTCTGTCAATGTACCGCTGCAACTGCTGCAATCACTTTTAAATGATCTTCAGCAAAATTTTACTTTTTAAGATTAGGTTAAAATGTAATAATAACTCAGCAAAAGGAAGTTTGTTCTTTGTGTTTGTGCTTCAGTTTATTTTATTTTTTGCAGTTTTACATTTTAGTGGAAACCCTGGTGGCATAGCGGTTAAGTGCTGTGTCTGCTAGTCAAGAGGATGGCAGTTCGAATCTGTCAGGCTCCTTGGAAAATCTATGGAACAATTCTACTCTGTCCTGTAGGATTTCTGTGAGTATGAATGGACTCGGTGGCAGTGGATTTGGTTTGGTTTTTATGTTTTAGTGAGATCCTGAGCAGGTTCTCCTGGCCCCTTTGTTCATGATGGACCGTATAGGTTACACCACCAGTTTATCTGACGGTAATTTAAGAAGTTAAACATAGAGCCTTTTTTTGTGGTGGAACAGTGACCAACAGACTTAAAAAAGTAGAATTTTGTCTAACAGATTCTACTCTGAAGTATATCTTCTCCTTGTGCTTAGTCTCACTTCCGATGTAGGGCTCAGTTTGTGATTACAGTTTCATTGCCTTCTGTAGATGGAAGGGGTAGTTTTTCTATAACTTCCAAACTACTGTAAATACCTTCTTTGACAATTAACTAGCCAAATGATGAGTCACCAGTGAGTTCTCTTTACTTTTTGTTATTTCCAGATCTGTTTCTTAACCATTCCAAGTGTTGGTTTTGAAAACTAAATTTACCATTCAAAAAAGTCTTAGAACTCCTACAACTCAGTAATAGGAAGACAAAAAACCCAATTAAAAAATGATCAAAGCACTTGAATAGACATTTCTCTGAAGAAGATAAACAGGTGGCTAATGTCCGACTCGACGGCACTTGGCTTAATGTAAGTGAAAAGATGTTCAACATCATTAGTAAACTGAGAAACAAACCTGTTGCTGTTGAATGGTTTCCAACTCACAGCAAGCCTGTAGGACAGAGTAGAACTACCCCATAAAGTTTCCGAGGCTGTGATCTTGATGGAAATAGACTGCTATATCTTACTTCCATGCACTGGCTGGTGAGTTTGAACTGCCAACTTTTCAGTTAGTAGCTGAGGGCTTCACTGCTGCGCAAACAGGGCTCCTGGAAAGTATAAATCAAAACCATAACAAGATACCAGTTTACACTCACTATGATGGCTATTATCAGAAACAAAACAGAAAACAAAATGGAAAATAACAACTCTCTCATTGCTGGTGATAACGTGAAATGGTGCAGCCGCTAAGGAAAACAGTTTGGTGGTTTCTCAAAAACAAGAAAATAGAAAAACCGTGTAACCGGTGCCAGAGGATCTGAGTGTATACCCAGAAAGCTTGAAAGCAGGAACTCAAACAGGTACTTGTCCCCCAGTGTTCATTGCAGCTTGATTCACAGTAGCCAAAAGATGGAAACAGTCTGTATGTCCAGCAACAGGTGAACAGATAACAACATGTGCTGTATCCATACAGTGGAACTTTCTTCTGTTATAAAGAGAAACAGAGTTTCTGATACATGCCATGACCTGGATGAAACTTGAAAAAAAATAGGATGTCAGGTGAAAAAAGCCAGACATAGAAGGGCGAAAAGTGTGATCCCACTTACATGAAGTGTGAGGTTGGATAGCTAAGTTCATGAACTCATCCTATAAAAAATTCTACATACTTCATGCTAAATATCACTATGGTTATCTTCAAAGTACTCTCCTTGGGAAGCTATGCATTGACAGTAGTGCCTGGTCTGTACTTCAAAACAGTTTTGGAACTCTTTTTCTGGAATGGCAATCCGAGCTGTTGTATCACCCTTGTTGTCCTGAATGTCGTCAAAGTGTCTTCCCTTCTGTATTTCCTTTCTCTTTGGATAAAGAGAAGAGTCACTGGGGGCCAGATCAGGTGAGTAGGGAGGGTGTTCCAATACAGTTATTTGTTTACTGGCTAAAAATTCCCTCACAGCTGACTATACAATCAAATCTGCCACTTTGCTGTCATGCACAGTGGCCATTCCAGAAAGGGTTCCAAAATGGCTTTGAAGGGTGGACTAGGTGCTAGCGTTGGTGCCTAGCTTCCCAAGGGGAGTGCTTTAAAGGTGACCATAGTGATTCTCAGCAGTGAGGTGTGTAGAACAATTAAGCTCCTGGACTTAATTGTCAGATATTGTATCTAGGATAGGCAAATGCATAGAGACAGAAGTCGTGGTTGCTGGGGGAGGGCAGGGAGAAATGGGAAACTGCTGTTTATGGGAAGGGGCAGTGGTGGTTCTGTGGAAGAATTTTCTCTTGCCTTCTACGCGGGAGACCTAGGGTTGAATCCCGCCTGTCAGCATCAGGCATAGCCACCACCCATGTGTCATTTGAGGCTTGTGTGTCCCTAATATGAAATGGTTTTTGGCAGAGCTTTTGGGCTAAGTCTCCTTCTGAAAAACCAGACGGTGAAAATCATATGGATCACCGCAGTCCAGCCTGTGTGTTACATTTCTCTTTGGGGTGATGGAGAACTTTCGTGGACAGTAGTGATGATTATACAATTGGGCAAATATAACACATGCCACTAAGTTGTATACTGACAAATGGTTCAAATGGCAAAATTTGTGTTAAATACATTCTGCCACAGTAAAATTAAGAAAAAATGTCTTAGCCACATCAAATAACTACTAGCTTCCTTGAGGCCAGAGTTGTATCTTATTCATCCATCCATCTCTCCTGGTGTGTCTGTTGTAGACTGGCTTACACCTAAGAGACATTAGTAACTATTTGTATTTTAAGTGTGATTTTATAATTTCTAGAAGAACTCTTTAGTTAAGATGGTACTTTTGAACCTTAAAGAAAAGGCACAGTTTAGAGAAGGTGAACTTGCAGTCCTGCTAAAAGCTTACTTAGTTTTCTGTTATTAAACTGATTTTGTATTGTTTTGCAAAGTGCCCTCCCTGTTTGATTTCAGAGTAGAAACTTGAAGGAAGGTTGGAGACCATTGGGTTGGGCCGGGACGTGAGATTAACGTTTACATCAGTGAGTACTTGCTTCCAAGCGTTTGTCCTTGGCGTAGTACTGTGCAAGGCCAGTGTGTGTCTGAGAGCTGAGCACTGAGTAGGTGCTAGAGGCGTGTACTTTTGTTTCTGCTTTTAAGTGTCTCTTCTCTTGCCATGCTGATCTTTTATTTGCTCCATAGTTTTGGAAATGACATTCCTGCACAGTGGCCATTGCCTTCCCTATGTTAAGGAACTGCCATGTGGAGAAGGGGCCGTTAAGACCTTTATAACTGACAGAAACCAAACTGAAGACCCAACTTGGAGGACCAAATTATGTTGCATCTGGTCTGAGGAGGGAATGCATTGCCAAGTGGATGAGTGTTTTCTCATGGCCCTTTGTGATCAGGAAGCTCAGGGCTCTGATTCTAGCCTTGGCCCTAAGTCTGCCCTTTGGCACCTGCCTTTAGTGACTGCATCATTCCAGGCTGTGCCTCAAGGGCTCGTGTTTCTCCAACAATCATATGAAGTGGGCTGTTGTTGCAGCTTGAACTCACTCTTCTGAATTGGGCTTGATTAAAGTCTCAAGGCTGTATTAATATGGATTTTCAATTTCCACTTACGGTACTCCATTATCTCAGTGTTTCCCAGTCTGCCAGTTTTTGAAAACAGGGATGGAAAATTTTGCTGATGAAGTTTTTTTTTCTCCACCTGTCAGCACCAACGTTCTGCCTTTTTGTTTTTCCTTCTTTTGCTCAGGAATCGCGTCGGGCAAACGAATGCAGAGATTCCAGTTTATGTGGACTCCAGCCTGTTGTCATGTCAATCTTGTTATTTAGGTAAATAGTGTGCAATTTTTTGCCGAATCAGCAGCCAATATGCTGCAAGCAGTTTTTGTTTTAGTCACATTATTGGCTGGTAACGCTATTAATGAGATAATAATTGGGAAGCAGTAGTCATTGTTCTCATAAAACATGATCCTTGTATTGGAACCAGCCTGGCAGAGATGCTGCATAGGAGGACTTTGAACCATGGAAAGGATGAGTGGCCAGTATTCCAAGCTTTTAAATTCATCAGACCCCTGCTGCTTCAATTGCCCCAGCTGTTAATGCTGGACCCATTACAGTAATGGACTCAGCAAATGAAGGCGAACGAAGACACACACACTTTATTACCAGAGGGGCAATTTTCTCTTCATCTGTAATAGCAGCAGTGCCTCATATTGATCAGACCATCAAGATACTAATCCTCTGTAAAATTACTTGTTATAACTGAAAATGTGTTAATCCAGATCCGTCTGTGTCCTGACTGTCTACTTACTATTGAAGACAGACTATTAGATGGTTTATTTTTCATGATTTAAAGCCACTGCCCTACAAACAGTTGGCGTTTCCCCTCGCAACACCGAGTGCTTAATCTTAGCAATAGCCCAGGGTTGTCTTTTTGTTTTAAACAGAACATCACCCACTTAATTAAGGAGTGAGTGTCTGTCTTGCTGTCTGAATTATGCTGGTGTTTTATGTGCCTCTGGATTTATTAAGCATCTTGTTTTACATTCAGCCTGTGGTTTGTGCCGTAAATAAAAATAGGCCCATCTTGCACGTATTAGAAATCTGCAGGTTGCAAACGCCAATAAGTACTGGGAATGGAAGGTTCTTTGATTTATGTTTCAGGCACCAGGTTGTGCTTTGTCGATTGAACCCATAGGCAGAGAGCATCCTGGTGTCTTCTGTGTAGCAGATGTGTTTTTGCATCGTTGTCTGAGAAAGTTTATGGTTATTTCTGCATCCTTGGTTCAGTAGATTGCTTTTTAGACAATGAGGCATATCCACTCCCTCTTTGTGTTTTGTGAGAAATGACTGCAGCTACTTTATTATAAGACCTGTTAAAAACACATTCCTCCTCTCTTTAATATTTACAATTTTAGGAATTCCTCCATAAAATTTTCATTTTTATTCTGAACTGATCTTTCCTCTTTTGTCTAGCACAGCTTTATTTTTATGATGGTTTCTTTCCGTGTGTGTTATATATTTACTTGTACTCAGACTCAGGTGCCCCCTTGGCAATATTTTTATTCTGACATACTGCCATAGCTCAAAGCATTTCTGTGGCGTACTCTGTAGAGCTCATTCCAAAGCCCTTAATTAATACCCATTGCGTGCCAGGAATTGTAAGGGGTTAGAGGGTCAGGGATGGATGAGGTATGATCTTTGCCATTGAGGCTCTCACTTTAGTCGGAAGATAGGCTTGCAAACCGATAAGGGCAATAATGAAGTATAATAAATGCTAAAATGCCCTTGTGTGTGTAGTTCTTGGGAGTGAACGATAGTTACGGGTACAGTAGAAGAATCAACTTCATCGCCTTTCCTTGTGGTGTTGCCAGGACCAGAATTCTGGTCATTAATCCCACTCTAAAAGTGACTTCAAAAGGGCTTCTAGCTGTTTGAAAGAAATCTCTTCTTTCCTCCCAGAAGGCCTGTTTACCAGCCCCTGGGGAGAGAGGCAGAGGAAGGCTTTCCAAAAATGTTTTGATCAATGACCACATCTTTGGATACGTTTAGAGTTTCCCAAGGAGACTGCTTTAAAGGGGATAGTGCTGCTTTTATTGTCTGTGTCCTGGCATTCATACTGTGACTGGTCTGGCTGCTACAGAGGGGAGTTCATTAGGACGAGAGGAGGAGCAGTAGCACGTGGTAGTGAAGAGCTGGAAGTTCGGAGCTGGGCTGCCTCCATTTTCCCCGCTAGCTCCCCTGTTCACTGGCCGAGAGATGTTAAACAAGTCAGCTAAATCTCTAAGCCTCAGTCTTTACCTGTAAAATGGGATGACGGTTGAGAGTATTAAACACTTTGATATAAATAAAGAATTTAGAATAGTGATAGACGTGAGTAAGTGCTTGAACCACTGCATCACTAGGGCTAAACCCTGGTGGCGTAGTGGTTAAGCGCTACCTCTGTTTGTCAGGAGGTTGGCAGTTGGAATCTACCAGGTGCCCCTGAGAATCTCTGTGGGGCAGTTCTACCCAGCCCGGTAGGGTCAGTATGAGTTGGAATCAACTTGATGGCAATGGGTTTGATTTCTGGGTTTTATTATTACTATGGATGTAACTATAAAGTAATGAAATTATTTTTTGCATGTGGCTTATGAAGGTGAGCTTTGTACATGGTGAACCACAATACTTATGGCATTAAAAATTGTGAAACATTTAAAAAAATAACATTGTTTCTTTCCAATTACATAATGATTTGTTGTAGAAAATGAAAAGAAAAAATACAAAGATACCTATAAAACAAAAAGACTGTCCTATAATCCTCTAGGAATGACCATGGTTATTTACTGTGTTGGTTCATTTCTTAGAATATTTTTATCATACCTATGTATCTGGAAACCTTGGTGGTGTAGTGGTTAAGTGCTATGGCTGCTAGTCAAAAGGTCAGCAGTTCAAATCTACCAAGCGGCTCCTTGGAAACTCTGTGGTGCAGTTCTGCTCTGTCTTATAGGGTTGCTATGAGTTGGAATTGACTTGATGGCCTTGGGTTTTGTTTTTTGGTTTATTGTATATAATATAGGTGACATGATCTCAGTTGTATTTAAAATATGTTTGTAGGACGTATTTGAACAAAAACTGAAATAATGATGTGCATGTTATACTTGTCTTTTTTCACTTACCAAATACACTGTGGGTATTTTTTCATGTCATTAGAGTTATAACATGATTTAAAAAATTATACAGTATTTCAACATATTAGAAATTGCCTTTCAGTGAGTAGGCTTGCACAGAAATCTCTGTGTGTATCTCTAGTAACTTCATCAGGTAATTCACAGAAAGTGACGTATCAGGCTAATGTTGTAAAGATTTTTGATTCTTGTTGTCAGATTGCCATTCGGAATGGTGATGCCAGTTTCCTTCTATCAAAGCAATGCCCGAGGGTGTTTGGTACATCCTTTCAAACACTGGGAATTATCTTAAAACAAAAATATTTATCAAGTTGGGAGAGAAGTAGTAGGAGCTCATTGCAGAACGTATTTTAATTTCCTTAATATATATGTGGTTGAATTCCCTCCTATCATTCTTACTGGTCAAACACAATTCTTTTGTGATTTGCTGATTCATTTCCTCTGTATATTTTGCTAATGCGTATTTGTGTGTTTGCAAAAACACTTCACATGCAGGGATACATTCAGCCCTCTGTATTCATAGGGGATTGGGTTCAGTCCCCCATGTTGATACTCAAATTTGCTGATGTTCAAGATCCTTACATTAAATGGCCTTGCTTTTTACCTGTAGCCTATGTACATCCTTCTGTGTACTTTCAATCATCTCAAAATTGTAATTATTTTTTAGGATCTCCCCTCTTGGTAATTCCTGGTGGTTCATTGATGAAGAGCTATAGCTGGCAAGCAAAAGGTTGGCAGTTAGAATCTACCAGCTGCTCCTTGGCAACCCTGTAGGGGGCAGTTCTACCCTTTCCTACAGGAGTGCTATGATTTGGAATTGACTCAACAGTAACAAGTTTGGTTTTGATGTATGTATTTTTTTTGTATTCCAGTGCAAGCACCCCATGGTTTGAATTATGATCACTTACAATACTTAATACAATGTAAATGCCATGTAAATAGTTGTTATGCTGTGTTAGGGAGTAATGACTAGGAAAAAAAGTTGGTATGTGTTTGTTTCAGAGGCAACCATCCTAGACCTAACTACATGGAAGAACTAACTATCATAGGCCTAACTGTGTGGTAGACCAGACTGCTGTATGCCTAACTACGTGGCCGACTGGGCTATCGTAGTTCTAAATACGTGGCAGACAGTCTGATTGTCGTAGGCCTAACCACGTGGCAGACCTAACTAGGTCTAACTACACAGTACAGTTCAACAACAATGTATCATTTTTTTTCCCCAAGTATTTTTGGTCCTTTGCTGGTTGAATCCATTGCCTGGGGGTATGGAGGGCTATTATGTTTTGTTAATCCTGTGATGTAAGTATTTTCTCCAGTTTGTTTATTGCTTATTGTTTTTTTCTTTCATAGTCATGTTCAAAAGTTTTCCCTTACTTAAGTATAGGAAAGCTTTTACCACTACAGTATCAGATTAATAGTCACTGACGTGTCCGTTTAGGACTCGACGGCACTTGGCTTGGCTGGGAGCTGCTCATGGAAAGATCAGTGGTTGGAACCCACCAGCTGCTCGCTTCCTGGGAGAAAGATGTGGCAGTATGTTCAGAAATGACTATAGTCCTGGAAAACCAATGGGACAATTTACTTTGTCCTGTAGGGTGGCTGTGAGTTGGAATTGACTCACGGCAGTGGGTGGGATATCTATCTCTGTAGCTAATTTGTTTTCATATTTTTGCATATAATTATTAAAGCGCTGGAATTTAGTTGGTGGGATATGGCATAGATATTTAACTTTTCCCTGCAAATGGTTAACAGGTTATCCCAGCTCCATTTTTTGAACTATGGATTACAGTGATTTGAATGGCCCGTGTATTCAGGTCTGCTTTGGGTGTTTTTCTTCTGATCTTCTGTTTTATTTACCAGAGTTTTATGATACCTTTCAATGTCTGGAATTATAGGTAGTTATTCCTTGTTTTAAAAAGTTCCTTGGGTCTTTTCTCTTGTACTGAGAAGACAACTTAAAAAAAATTCCAGATAAAGTAAAAAAAAATTGATTTTTCAGGGCTCCCTCAGTGTGCTCATGCTTAACTCTTTGGTATTTTAATTTTTATTGCATTGGATTTACAAATTGATTTGGAATGAACTGAAATATTTGTGGCAGTTAATTTTTCTTATTCAACACTGTGGTCTGTTTTTCCAGTGACTTCAGTTTTCTTTTATGACCTTCTAGAAAATTTTATAATTTCAGTCAGTTACGTGTTATTCATTGCCTTTGTTTTTTTTTTTTTTTTTTTACTGGACATTTATTCTTTTGATTACTATTGCAAATGAATTATTTAAATATTATCCATTGTTAACTGCCATGTAAGGATAATGTTTGAGTGAGTGCCATTCTTGTAATTGGTAGCAGTAGAGAAAAAATCCTTATTATTGTAAAATCTTTTAGTTATTTTTCTTGGTAGATTCTAGGAAGTGAATCTTATCCACAAATAGAATTTGGTTTTCTCTCTTGTAGTAATTACACGCTCTCCTTTTATTTATTTTTTTTAATGTTATTGCATTGTCTGGAGCCTCTGAGAAGTAGTGGTGGCATGCAGATAGCCATGCTGTAATAGTTAAGTTTGGGGATTCTATTATTTTGACCATAATTTTTTATTCTAATTTACTTTTTTTTGGTTTGTTTTCAGGAAATTGAGGTTTAATTTATTGCCTTTTAAACATCTGTTTAGATGATAATGCCTCTACTACTTCTGCTAATGCAATATGAGAGACTTTCTAATAATTACTCCCTGGAATATTTGATTGTATTGGTTTTCTAATATACTGCTGAATTCAACTTTTTGATGTTTCATTTTGGCGAATAAGATGAGTCTGCAGTACTGATTCTCCTGGAAGCTGGAGTGTGAGACCCTTAAGGGTTTTATCAGAATCTTTGGATGAGATGTATTTAACCAATACATTTGTAATTATTTGTGATCATAATTCAAACCACAGTTTGTAAAATGTAACAAAGTTCTTTTGGGATAAGCTAGCAGTAAACCATTTGCCATCAAATCAATTCTGACTCACAGCAACACTATAGGACAGAGTAGAACTGCCCCAGAAAGTTTCCAAGGAGCACCTGGTGGATTCAAACTCCTGATCTTTTGATTTGCAGCTGTAGCTCCTAACCAGTAGACCACTAGGCTTAGCAGTAGAGGAGGTGAGATGAGTAAAAATAGTGAGAAACATTCCTTTTCTGTAGATTCATGTTTTGTCGAGTTTTAGTATTATAATTACACTGGTGTTGTAAAATGAAGCAATGTTTTTGTTTATCTTCTGTGCTCTGGACCAGTTACAAGTCATCAGAATTACTTGTCCCTTGGAAGTTTGGACTAAATTACTTGGAGAACTTTTTATGGGATGTTGGGGAAGACAATTTTTGGAAATGTTTCCCAACATCTCTAGTTATTGCCTTATTTGATTTTCTTCTTTCTGAGTAAAATGTGGTCAGTGGATTTTCACAGACACTGGAATTTTCAAGTTTATTGGCGTGCCATTTAAACACAGCATTCCCTGGTTTACTATGATAGAGTTGGGCATAGTGTTATAATTAAAAATATTACATATTTGCTTTTTATGTCTCCATTTTGATTTAAATTTTATGTATTCATAACATGTCTTTATTAACTGAGTATTTGTCTTTATAAACTGAGTAGAGTTGTCCATAGTATATTTATTTTCCTTAAATTATCTCTCTTGAGTTTATCACGTCTGTTCTTCTGCCCTCTAATGTGGTAATTTTTACCTTGCTTGCTTCTTTCTCCTGCATTGCTGAAACTTCTTTTGTTGTTTTTACTGACTTCTTGAGATGAATACTGGGTCCCTTTATTTTCATTCTTTGTTGTTAGTATGTAAAAGCATTTCAAATTCATAAAAAATAGTTTCCACTTTACAGCAGTAAAGTATATCTTGTTTCTTCTGACATACCTAGCAGAAAACTTGCCCGACAGTGTAGTTGTGTCGGGTGCTGCGGAGTGAATCCTGACTCCTGACAACCTTGTTTTGATGCAGTGGAACCACCCTGTAGGGTTTTCGTAGCTGTAGCCTTTATGGCAGTAGATTGCCAGGCCTTTCTCTCCTGGGGCCACTGGTAGATTTGAACCACCAGTCTCTTAACTGCATAGGGCTTAACCATGGTACCACCAGGCCGCCTTTCCTGATGGTAGATGTATAGCAGTTATTTCTTGATGGAATATCTTCTGAAACGCACTTTTTACTTATTTACTAACTAACCAGTGTTCCTTAAGTGTTCTAAGATAGAGCTCTGTGCACAGCATGGAGCTGCTCTTGGTTTACATCGAGACCACCGAGACAGCCACAGCCACAGGCAGTTAAGGAGAGGCATAGGCATAGTTTGAGGACTTAAAAGTTTTGGTTCAATCTTGTTTCCTCTGGAAAGCTGAAGATCTTATATTCTTTCTGAAATACGTCTAATAAACTAGTGTAATTTCTATACGTGGATAAGAAATGATAAAATTGATAAAAATTCTTTTGCATTTTTGTAAGTCTTAGAGCAGTGGGTTTTAGTCATATGCAGAATAAATAATGTGATTCTCCTTTCCCTTTATTTCCATTCCACTACTCCTTTCGCACTGAGATTTATTATTATTTTAAACTGCTTTTGTTTTGTGAACGGGTGATACAGAAAGTGAGCAGCAAATAGAGGATCATTGTGCAGTGGGGATAATTAAAGAATTACTGTTCTCGTCCATATTCTAGCATTCTGCCTTTTAATTACTGGTGAGCTTCCCTGACCCTTGAGGAAATGGAGACCATCTGATGAGTCAGTTTTAGATCGACAGATTTGTTGTTAAAGTGCTAAATACTGTCCAAATGCAGAGGGATAGTATTTTTTTTGTATAAGCATTTAGTGTATTGTTAAAAAACATTGTTCCTTGCCAGAGTTCATGTAACAGCTGACATTTCATCACTGGGGCTTCCGGTACAGCCCGGATATCTAGAAAGGTGCTAAACATATGGCAAGCTATCAACATTTCTCCTCAGATGGAGCATATGTAGAACTCAGGTTGAGATTTTCTTTTCTTTTTTAACCTTTGTGGAGTGTTTATCCACAGTTCTTGATTTTTTCTTCACCAGCAATCAAAGATACTTTGTTGAGGAAATGGACTGTGGAAAAGCATATGATAGAACATGTCTCAAGAAACTATTTGCACACCTAAGGCAAATCTTAGATTCTTAGATTTTGGTGGCCCTTTCCATATTTCTGTGTATTTAGAAAGAGTTATATCTGTATCACCTGTGTGTCCCAATCTGTTTTGCCGTTTCATCTACTGCTCGTCCTCCTGTTTTTATTTAAGACTATAAAGTTACTTTAGTGTAACTGCTACTGTCACCTTTGCCCTTAGCTAATCAAATAGTTTACCTTGAGGGAAGCATTTATCTCCCACTTTCATTATTATTATTTTTGTAGCTGTAAAGATATATATTTTATGTCTGCAGAAGGCTGTACCAGTGAAACGAGGTATTGATCTGCTGTATTTAGCAATTTCTTTCCTCCTTGCCATCAATAGCGTGTCAGCATCTGTCTGTACCGTGGTTGACCTCACAAATAGCTCTTTATGCTCCCATTGGATTCAAATGATATAGTATGCTGAAAACTAAATCAATGAATGATTATAAAGTTTTTAGTATTATTTCATGACCTGGAGGCAACCAGTACTCCTTGCACCCAACAGTTCAGCGCACAATGAATATGGTCAAACGAGTGTGTCTGGCTTTTGTTCAGCTGAAAGGAGGAGAGCAGGGCATCAGCTTGGGTCAACTGAGACTGCTAAACTAAGGATCTCACAGCACTCAGGGTCTTCAGGGAAGCACTTCACCTTAGAGATGCAGGTGGAGAGATGAGCAGTGCTCTCTACCTAGCTTTATCTCCTAACCTTCCCTGCCATGAGTGTACAGCAAGTGTTTCTAAGATTATTTGAGTTATGAGCATATAGACTTTGCTTTATCAAGCTCCAAATATGTCTCCATTGCTTAATTCCTGACCATCTGTTGTTATCTCCTCATTGCAAAGATATTCCAAGAAGGGAAACAGGATGGGCAGATGGTTTGAGCTTGAATGCTAACCTAACCCCTGGTGATACATAGGTTAAAACCTGTGGGTGCTAACCAAAAGGTCAGCAGCTGGAGTCTACCAGGTGCTCCTTGGAAAACCAGTGGGGCAATTCTACCCATAGCAGAATCAACTGGATGGCAGTGAGTTTTGTTTTTTTTTGGTTACTGCCCTACAGGTTGGTGGTTTGAATTCACCCAGCACAGCACCATGGAAGGTAAGGCCTGGCAATCTGCTTCTATAGAGATAACAGTCAAGACCACACAGCGGAGCAGCCTTCTCTGTAGCTCACGGGGTTGCCATGAGTTGGACTTGACTCCATAGCAATGGGGTTTTATGGCCACAGATTGAGGTCTGGCCGATCGTTCCTCATGTATGTTATCTGTGTGAAAGATGAAGCAGGAGATGCCGCCTCTCAAACTGTCCATCAGAACCTTCCTATTCAAAGGTTTAGCAAACCTCTTGTATTGAGGATGGCTCACCTAGTTATTTTGAATACCAAAGTTGTTTAATTAGGTATCCTACTGGTATGTGAATGGTTACTTGTGTTTTGGAATATTGCACTTCATCAGAACTACAAATGGTAATCTGGCTTGATGCAGTGTAATTTCCAGTTTTGCTCAGGAGTGGGAGGTTGACACTTGCTCTTAAATTACTTGAAATAACTTGCGTTGATGATCTACAGCTCTGTTTTAGAGAGTAACCGTTTCTTATTGCTAGAGCACACAACAGTCAGTTGACCTCTGTCTGTGGAAGCCTTAATAGTTGAATGTCTTGGCTTTCTTCCTTATAGATGCTGGGTTATCTCTTCTCTCCAGGGTCATTTAAGGAAAAGTATCTTAGTCATCTAGTGCTGCTGTAACAGAAATACCATAAGAATTTTTTTTTTTTGGTCACAGCCCAGTAGCCTACAAGTCCAAATTCAGGGCGTCAGCTCCAGGGGAAGTATTTCTCTGTTGGCTCTGGAGGAAGTACCTTGTTGTCATTCTGCCCCTGAATTGGGGGCTTCTGAGGCACAGGGACACCCCCATCCCACTCTCTAGCCCTGCTGCTTGGTGGTATGAGGTCTCCACTCTCTGCTTGTCTTCTTTTCCTTTGTATCCCAAGAGATGGCCACAGGAACAACATAATCTTACACACTGAGTCCTGCTCCTCGAACACAACTGCTACCCATCCTCCCTCACTGACATCCTAGAGGCAGTGTTTACAGCAGGGAGGACCTCCCACAAAAAAGGGAATCGTGGCTCAGCCAAAGGGCTAAAGACATTTTTTGGGGGGACACAATTCAATCCATGACACAAGGTAAGGATAGTGATGGGACTTAAAGGGTGACCACTGTTGCTGCAGTTGGAGGAGACAGACTCCTTTATGCAAGGTTCCTTTGTAAGTTCATATCACTAGACTGCCTCATGAGTGGCACTGATGGCTGTATTTGTGGGTGGAAATCTTGCCACTGGTAAAAGGGGCATAAGAAGACCTGTCCAACCTAATTCTCAGCCAAGCCAGTCACTTTTAATTAAAAAACAAAAAAAAATAACACATTGTCATCCAGTTGATTATGCCTCATAAAAATCCTTCAGTGACCTTGTAGGACAGAGTAGAATTGCACCATAGGGTTTCCAAGGAGCAAATGGTAGATTCGAACTGATGACCTTTTTGGTTGGCAGCTGAGCTCTTAACCACTGCGTCACCAGTGTTCCACTGTCGATGATAGTCAGATGGCTTTTGGGAAACCCTAGCGGTTAAGAGCTGCAGCTGCTAACTTAACAAGTTGGGAGTTTGAATCTACCATCTGCTCCTTGGAAACCCTGTGGTGCAATTCTGCTCTGTCCACTATGGATTGCTGTGAGTTGGAAATGACGTGACTACCGTGGGTTAAATGGCTTCTAAAGAAAATGAGCTATTCTTTATTCAATACTGGATAAAAAGGAAATCTCTTTGCAGGTTATATGGTTTAATACATGCACATCTGAATGGGATCATATAATTCCAGTGCAGACAAAGCAATAAGAAGCCAAATTTAGGATGGTATAAGGATGTGTTTATGTCAGGTACTGAACTCTGAATTTTTTGTGGACTACACTGTGATAAATAGACTCTCACATGATAAAATTATTGATGAATTATGGCATACTTAAAATTGTAATGTTGTTAGTTGCCATCAAGTTGATTCTGACTCAGGGTGACCCCATATGTGTAGCGTAGAACAGGTCCATAGGGTTCCGAGGTAACTCTGTGTGGGTTTCAACTGCCAGCCTTATGGCTAGGAGTGGAACACTTCATTTATACCACTTAGGGACCTAATTAAAATTAGATTTCTTTCATTAGGTAAAACTATACATATATAACTGTACATAGTATACTTTCATAGTAGTTATGATAGTATTGTGATGAAATGCTTCCTTTTCAGTTTTATTTTCTTTTGTAGATACTTAGTAACATTCCTAGAAAACTGACACCTGGCTTTTTCTGTGCTATTTTGATTTTCTTACTTTCTTAGAATCTCCCGAAATTTTGCATTTCCTTTTTTATTTTTCACAGTCTGAGAGTATGTATGTGTCTGAGCCTGTTGTCGTGTGTGTCTAGAAGCATAGTGTGCTGAAAACCATGGCTGAGGAGTTATGCTTAACAGTGTACTTTGCATGCATTTGTGATTTGAAATAGGGAAAAAAAAGTCACATCTGAGACAGCTTGAGTGGCATGCTGTCAGCTTGGAGTTTCATGAACTGGCAGTGGTCTCATTTAGGACCCTCAAATGTGTCGTTGTCTGGACAGAATGAGGGCGTTTTGCATGTTCTCCTGGAGACAGCCACTCCTTGCTGCTTCACGATAGGCAGCAGTGCATGACAGTTGCTCTTCACTGCCGGCTTCTTGGAGCTTAACCTTTGACCCTCCGCTTAGTCGCGGTGTACCACTTGGAGCAGGTTGGAGATGTTGGTGAAGGACGGGCACTGGCCTGCAACGTGCTTGTCATGATCTGACTGTCAGAAGGAACCCGCCATTGGCTCCCATCAGGGTGTGAAACCTCTGCGCAGCAGTCCACGTTGCTTGACTTCCAGGGCTGTCAGCAGGACGAGCGAGTGCGCATAGAAAAATCAGTGCTGAATACATCTTCAGTTGGGAGATGGGAAGTTTTCTCCTCTTTTCTGTTCTTTCCTTATTTTTTTTTTCCTTCCTTCTTTCCATTTTTGTTTCGTTAAATATATTCAAATAACTTCCACAGGGCCAAGAGGTTGAGTCTGTTGCCACGGCGAAGAAAGTGCAATGTCGTCTCCTGTGGTCTGAGTTTCAAATAGCAGAAGTTAGATCTGAGCAGCTCTGCCAGTTCAAACTCTCCGACTTGCCTGGCATGTTCTACGTGCCGCCTCTGGCGAGAGAAACCAGATGGTAGCCCCGTGGTGCCTGTGCCCAGCTGACAAGACGAGACATTTAATATTTCCAAGGGGAAGGGAGTGACTTCATATGATCTGTGAAGCAGAAATTGGAATTTAAAATAAATAATGGAGGGGGAGTTTTGGTAGTATATGATGACTGTTGTCTCATTTAAGACTTGTTGGTTCCCCTCATGGAAAAGCAGTTCAAGCAGAAAGTTAAGCTGGCTATGATCAAGTCTTAGAAACCTGAGAGCTCAATCTTAAGCGATACATTTTTTAAGATACCAAAAAATAAGACAGTGAAAGCCATCTCTCCTTGTAGTTTTGAAACTGTATTGAAAAGCATCCTGAAAAGAATGAAGACAAGGAAAAGTCTTCTTGGGATAGAATGGCATGAAACAATGGCACGAAACAGGGGCTGAGACACAGCAGTCCAAGAGTCCAGTGAAGTTTATTGGAAGAGAAGAGAATGGGGTCTGAACCAATTTCCTGATCTGAACTTAGTCCCCAACCAGTATCTGTAGGGACAGGTTTAGAAGTTTAAAGTCTGATGAAGAAGTGATGGGTGACTCATGTCAAGGTTATTTATGGTTTTATGGGTATACCAGGTGGGGCATCCCAGGGTGTTTTTGGTCACACCTGTGGTGCATGCATACCAGGCTGTTTTCAGTTAACAGTGAGTTCTGATCATGAGATAAGATGACCTCTTTGAATTTCAGGAACAGAATTTCCTCAGTGACCTACCTGAATTTCCAGACGGAGTTCCTTCAGTGACCTCCCTGAATTTCAGGAACAGAGTTCCCTCAGTGACCTACCTGAATTTCTGGACAGAGTTCCTTCACTGACCTTCCTGAATTTCAGGGACAGAGTTCCCTCAAGTCTGAAAACATTTCTGGCGGGTGTGACAGATTCTGGTAACTTAGCTGGGTCTGCTTCTAGTGTCGTGGAGAGCATGGGAGTCAGGAGCCGTGAGGGTTGGTTTGCTTCTGCTGGTTTCTGGCTGTGTCATCTTGGGCAAATCAGTTGACCCCTCAGCTTCGTATGCAAAAATAGAGGGAATTATTGCCTGCTATCTTGAAATGTTGTGGGGAAGATGAAAAAGGCAAGCCTGACTGTGGGGGACTTGCCTTTGTGAAGTGCTGTAGGCCCTCAGTGGGCACTCCAGGGGATCCTTTTGGTCTTTCTTTTATCTCCAGCATTAACAGGAATGATTTAAATGTCATAAGGCAACACTTCACCAAAAAACCAAATGCGTTGCTATCAGTTGATTTCCACTCATAGTGACCCTAAAGGACAATACTTGGGCTGAAAATAAAAGCTCTGTGTGGTCTGTTGTAGTGCTTCAGCTCTTGGCCAGTAATACAAGCTTTGGTTAATGAATTACTCAGGCTCTCAAGTGGCCTTTTCCTGTTCGCTGTCCTCCTTTTTCTCCCATTCATTTACTTATTCACTCAGTCAGTGTTTGCAGAATTCTACTGTGGGCCAGGTTCTGCTGAAAGTTCTGGAATACAGCTGTGAAACAGACACCAGTGCCAGTCTTCATGGAGATAGTATTCCGGAGGAAGAGACAAAAAATCAACAAATAAACTAAGGAATGCCTGCTTTTTCGTAGCTCTAAATGCCATGATGATAAATAAAGTGGGACGAGGAGAAAACAGTTATTTGGGGGAATCAGAGAAGACCTGTCAGAGGAGGTTTTGTTTTGAGCAGAGAGCTGAGAGAGGCTTCCAGCTAAGGGGACAGCACTTCTCTCTGCTGCCCCTTACCGGGTTGTCACCCAGTTCTGGCTGATGGACTAGTGTTTTTCCTCTTTGTCCTCATGCCGCTGCTGTGCTGCTCACACCCTTTCTGTTTGTGCCTCTAGCTTCCCCGGCTTCCATCAAGTTTTTTCTTGCCATTTGTAAAAATGCAAAGTGGTCATGTCATTCCACTGTTGACTGGCTGCATGTTCCAATTATGACTCCTGAACAGTAGGACCTTCACAGGGACTTAACTTGCCAGGCTCCTATTATTCCAGTCTCATTAATCGTCTGTAGCTAATTACCTCTGCCCACGTCCCACGCTCCGTGGCTTTACACCTACAAGGAAGTGCTGCCGTGGACCTAGGTAAAGTCTCCCTGCTTGTACGGATGCAGGCCTCCCCCTAGCCCGGGCTCCTCCCCACGGTGGCCTAGACAACTCCATTTATTTCAGGAGGTTTGCTCAGATGCCACATCTTTTGAGAAGACGTCTTTGAATAGACTGTTCCCAGTGTGGTGTATGCTTCTTAGCTGCTGCCTCTTTTGATTGTTGTATTTGTCTGTTTACCTGACTAGTAAATGAACTCATTTTGAATCCATCTCTTATGTTCTCAATATCTGACATAGTTTCTGGCACAAAACCTGTATTTAATAAGCTGTCACCTTTTGACAGAAAATGTGGCATAAATTTCTACAGAAATATTTAGGGACATATTTATCATGGAGCTTATGTCTGTTGAAGAGTTCTTTAGTCAAAATATTTCATCATTGTTAGTTGGGCTTCTTCCCTCAAGGCCCAACTCAAATAATTGTCATCACACTGAAAGGAAAGGCCTGGAGGCAGATGGGGGAAGGGTGCAATATGAAAACATTTGAAAACGAAAATATTATTTTAACATAAGTTAACTTCCCAGTAATTAGAATAACACCAGAATATAATATCAGTGAAGAAGTTAGCTCCAGCCAAACTTGTATGTTGCTTGTTTTATAATCTGTGTCTCCGGCCGGGAGGGAGAGTACAAGGTTGGTATTCTAGTACAATAAATGAATTGATAATTTATCTAACCATTCATTTACTTCTACATTTTTGAAATGGTAGTGCTTAAAGTTGAGTCCTCAGTTTTTGCATTTTTCATTATAGCAGAAGATTTTTATGTCAAACTGTAGCACACCCGTCATGTGGATGGTACACCCTTCACGTGCATGCCACTGTTTAGACAGCTTCACATTGTTCAGCATTTTGCTTCTTTCCTTCATTTTTGTTTGTGTAAATAATGCTGTGTTGAAGCAGTATCTTTATGTATGCTAGTTTTTAATTTTTTATGAGTAAATTCCTAAAAATATGACAACTAGGTCAAAAGGGAGGATTTTTTTTTTTTAAGGCATAGTGCTGAAATACCTTCTGGAAAAGGTGAACAAATTGTTATGGAGACAAGTTTCTTGTTTTAGAGTTTTGTTTTCCTTAGGTTACCCATGAATAAATTTGGAATATAATCAAGGATTTTATTTTTCTGCCTTTTTTAAAAAAAAATTGTACTTTAGAGGTTAACAGAACAAAGTAGTTTCTCATGAAATAGGTACTACCTTGTTTTATGACACTGCTTGGCAACCCCATAACAGGGCAGCACTCTCCCTTCTCTACCTTAGGAGTCTTGTTGCCAGCTTTCCTGTCCCCCTTACCTTGGATGGCATGCTCCTTTAGTCTTCTTTTGTTTTATGGGCTTGGCCAATCTTTGGCTGATGGGTGAACCTCAGATGTGACTTCATTACTGAGCTTAAAGGGTGTCCAGGGGTCACACTCTCAAGGTTTCTTCAATCTCTGTCAGGCCAGCAAGTCTGGTCTTTCTTTCTGAGTCGGAATTTTGTTCTGTGTTTTTCTCCAGCTGTCTCTGGGGCTTTCTGTTGTGATCCCTGTCAAAGCACTAAGTGGTGGTAGCCAGGCACCATCTAGCTGTGCTGAGCTCAGTCTGGTGGACACCATTGTAGAGGTGGTCCATGAATCTGATGAGTTCGTCTTTGCTTTTTATTTTTAGGTTTCTTCATTCTTTACTCCCAAAGGGGTGAGAACCTGTGGAGTATCCTAAATGGCCACTCATCACCTTTTAAGAGCTAATTGGGGGCTTTTAGACCTAAGAGGTGGTCTAGAGGAGAATTCATTAATGGGTATCAAGAGAAGAGAAACAAAGAACAGAATCTCAGATTGTGAACTACTCAAGTGATAGGTAGTTTGTGTTGCAGTCAGTGGCTTTCGAACTGTGTTCCTGGGTGTCCCGAGGGGTCTGCTGCTGGAGGCAGGGACCTGAGGATAGCTCTCCCTCTCTTTATATGTTTTATTTGTTTATGCTTTGGGATAAGACTTCCTTCAAACTAAGAATTTAAAGTCTTTGAAAGCCTCTGATGAGTGGCTCCCTAAGTTGGTGCAGCTGCTCACTGAAAGGTCAAAGTCTGAACCTGCCAGCTACTCTGGGGGAGAACACCTTGACATTTGGCTTCCGTAGACATGACACTCTCTTGCCTTTGAGTCGATTCTGACTCCTAGCAACCCTTTGGGACAGAGCAGAACTCCCCAACAGGATTTCCAGGAGGCAGCCTACCATGTCTTTCTCCGGTGAGGCAGCTGGTGGGTCCCGACTCAGCCTTTCTGAACAGGTGAGTCTTCACCCAGCATGCTATGAGGGCCTCTTCCATGAAGGTCACAGCCTTGGAAGCCCTCTGGAGATGGAATGACTTGATGGCCATGGGATAGGATGGGGAAGTTGTCTACTACCATGTTCATGCGTGTGATTTACATGAAATTGTTTGCTTGGTGTCTGCTGTTGGAGTAGTCGGTGCCCTAGTTCATTGTTGTCTTCTTGAAAGAACTGTTGTGCTAGCCCAGATGAGAGAGGAGTAACCCCGAGTTCGGCATCCCTTTTGCGCTTTAGAGATATCCTGTTACCTGGTTGAGATCCCTGTGGTTAAGGCAGTGTGGGGTCACCTCGCTTCCCAGCTCTAACTGCTGTAGGAATGGTGAAGCCTCTGTTTTAGGCAAGGTAGCGGTTACGGGTGGGCGGGACTTCTTATCTCGCTTTCACTAACGGTGATGTCAACATTCACTAAAATGCAATGACCTACTCTCTTTTTTGATAAAAGGAAAATGGCCTGCCTGGCATGGATGGAGAGGGAAGTGCCTGAGGCAGTTTAAATTGTCACCTCTCCTAACAACAGCAGACACTTAAAAAAAAAAAAAGGGCAGCAGATTTCTGTTTACCCGTGGAACTGTTTGACGTTTTTGGTCCTTGATGAAATGTGCCAGGCAGAGGGGACCAGGGAGAGTCCTTACAGGGGACAGAATGAATGAATAAGAGAAAAAGGAGCCTAGCTTCATGGGAAAGATCTGAGGCCACCAAGGGACTTAAATCTTGGCCGTGAGACAGTCTGTTGACAGAGTCCTGAGACCTCAGACTCTTCGGGGCCTCCTCTTTCAGGTTCTTTATGTAACCCACATTTGTGTAGAGCCTAATCTCTCCCATAAGGTTTGGCTGAGTCCTCTGAAGGAACTGAATAGTGGGCTACCTGGAGTTGACAGTCCTGAGACGATGCCAGTGTAGGAAGTAGGCAGTTATCCTCTTTTCCATGAAAAAGGACTTTTCTCTTAGCTAAATGTATGTATTTACTTAACTTTGAGGACAGAGCTTGAAAACTCTAGGAAAACGTTGTAGTTATTTTGAGATGTTTGGTGTAATTTAAGACTTTTTTTTTTTAAATGATGATAATTGTGTGAATGAGCTTGTCATCTGGAATATGTGTGATATGAAGATAGTGTGAAACGTTATGATACTAAGAGGTATCTCAGGAGAGGTTTGAGTTTGTTACCTGTCTGTCCAAGCAGCCGTCTCAAGCGAGAATAAAAAGCTTCATATAAAGATTTCCTCTAGAATTTTAAAATATGAAGCTGATACTCACTTTAGCCAGAATAAGGTTTTTATTTTAATGGAAAACGGATGGGAAAGAAGGGTACAAAACAAACAACAGCAACAGCAAACCCATAAAAACAGCACGTAAGCCACATAAAATGCACGCATGCTGTACAGTGAAGGGTGTTTCTGGAAATTTGTTAAACCTCCTCGTTTGAATCCACTCATGACAAAACTTAAACACACACACACATTTCAAAAAAAGGCCCGTAGAATGGAAAAACACTAAGAAAGCCTTTTTTGGTTTAGTGGTAGTCCAAGGTCAAATTTCAAACCAAAGTTCTTTCCCAGGCCTCTTCTTTTGCCCTGAAAAAAATGAAATTTTGAGCTGGTTAACATAATTAGGGTGTGGTATAACAGCTGGATAATACCACAGATTAAGATTTTGGATTGCTGGCCTGTTATTTAGGTTTCTTAGGAATACGAGATTCAATCTTGGTGTTTTTTCTTTTCTTTTTTTTAAGAGCCATACATATTCCTTGCACTGTCTATTTAGTTGTTGATGTTATGAATTCTGTGTACAGAATTTGAGTGGAACAGACATGCTGTAGTGATTTAAGGATGTATCTAATAAGAGATGTTTCTGGAATGGCATTGCTTTTCCCCTAAAATACAAAAGCATCAGTGTTTGGTTGACTGCTGGTCCCAAAGCTCTACCCTCGGGTTGGAGGGGCAATGTCGCGTTAGAGTAGGCGTGCATTAAGCTGTTTTGTGCCTTTGCTCAGTGTATGAACTTGAAAAATGTTGGCTGCAGGTAATAGAATTCCCACATACACAGTAATGATGATTTTCTTCCCTCATAGCACGTCTGGCAGAGGGAAGTTCATCTGGACCATTGGCTTAATGAAGTAATCAAGGACGCTGGCACTTTCTAGTTTTCAGCACTGCCATCTTCAGCGGGTAGGCTCTTTGATCCTTTAGCTAGTAACCTAGTGATCACAAAGTAGCTGCCACAGTGTCCAGAATCACGTCCTCATGTGATTGCTTGTGTTCAAGGCAAGTGGGTGAGAGAGGGCTGAAAAAAGGGAGTTTTGTATTAGGAGGACAATCTTCCCCATAAGCCTACTCCTCATTGTGTCCCACTGGCCGGATCTGGATTATTGAGTTACTAGTTTCAGGGAAGCCTGGAAAAACCAGTATCTAGCAAAAAGGTATGACATTTCCATGTGCAAAAACAGACACAGTGATCGACGGTCACTTCTGTTAGCAGGAATCACAGGGATAGACAACCAGTGGTTTCCGCTACTCTGTTAATGTGTGACTGGGCATGGGATTTCATCTGTTAGGCCATAATGGTCAAGGGGTGTGGCCTTTATTAGTGTGGAATATAATGCTTCGAGACAAATACGTGTAAGACTGACATCTGAACTTTGAGTCATCCATGCAGCATCCTTTCAACACGTTTAATTAGCATTTAAATGTGCCAGGTTGTTGATAGAGGCTGGGAATATTGCACATGGGCAGCCCCTGAACACGTAGCGTTGGTGGCAGACAGGCAGCTTCAAAAGCCTGGGAGACGAGCCTTGCGTGGGAAAGCAGTTTGCTCTGCGTTGCAGCTTGCACAGATGCAGGGACCAGGGGAAGCCGCCTGGAGGAAGGCACGTCTTGGTTGAGTCCTGAGGCAGGCTCAGCTCGTTCAGAAAATGATGGATTGACCAAACTCCGTTTTTAGCTACTTTTGGAAATCAAGGCAATAAAGACTGCTCTTCACGTGGACACAGTGGCGATTTGAGAATTACGTGTGCTTCATGGAGTGAGTAATTGAATTACCAGCTCAGAACCAGACCAAGCTGGTTGGCATCGCGTTGATTCCAGCTCACAGTGACCCCGTGTGTTTCAGAGTAAAACTGGGGACCTGACGCTTTCGATGGTTGTCATCTTCCAGAAGCAGATCTCCAGGCCTTTCTTCCGAGGTGCCTCTGGGTAGATTCAAAACAAGTGGAGCACTGAGTTGTTTGTGCCTCTCAGGGATTCCTTCAGAATCTGAACAAACCAAGAAAATGAAAAACAAAACCCTTGGCTGGTAAGTCATTTACACAAGGACGTTAACAGAGATACTGCATCACTGTGTGGACACTGAGTAGAAAGAGAAAACACTGATACAACGTTTAACAGTGTGTGACGCGTTTCTGAGCACATCGTATTTTTTTCTGAATTTTGAAATCTTTTTTTTAACTATTATTATGGTTGAATGAAAATGTACATTCCCATATAAGTTGCATGCCCACCTATATGCAGCTCCCACTGCACTCCCTGTCCAATGACAGCACATGCTTACTCTGTGCTCCATACATGTCTTATCCTCCCAACAATCTCCTGTCCCCTCCTCTCCACCCACTCCCCTGCCTCCAGTAAGAGGTCAGCAGGACGACATCCTATGGATGCATAGAATCGTAAAGAGCACACATGATATGGTCACTTTGTGTCACCAAGTCCAATCCATTCCTGTCTGAGAGTTGACTTCCGTTACGATTTATGGACAGGGGCAGCATCAGGACCAGGGGCCATGCTCCCAGGGGAACTCCAAGGCCCGTGGGCCATTGGTTGCGATCTTTTAATGGAGATCTCAGGGTGCACCCCTTTTTATCCTTGTGTTGCCAGTGAGACTCAACTTTGTGAGCTCCATCATGGCTATCACTGGTGGTGGCCAGGCACCATCTGGTTCTTCCAGTCACAATTCAATGTAGTCACCCACTCATGTGGGTGTCTCTGTCTTCTGGGTTCTCTATCCCCCATGTCGTTTTGGTCCTTGGTAATCATCCATTCCTGCTGAGTTGGGACCATTTGCTGTAACCTCAGATGGAAACTTAGCAGCTTTTAAGACCCCAGACACCACTCATCAATGTGGGGTGCAGAAGGCTCTTTTAGCAAAACAGTAGTTGTGCTAATTGGCCTTGATTTCCCTCGAGAACACAGTCCCTGTCCCCCCACCCCAGCTACTCTGTACTTGTAGTATTGGATTAAGATGAGAGGAGTAATCACGTTATGTTGAAGTCCAGTTAATGCTGATCTTCTTTCTAGGTGGAGCACTTCGTATTTTTAATATACCTGTTAGCCCTACGGAATAGGTCTTACCAGTATCTTCATGGTATAAATGAAGAGACTGGGGACAGAGGTTAAATAGCATACTCCAAGTTCTCCCGCTAGGAGCTGGTAGAGCTGGGACTCGAACACAGTCTGGCTAACTCTACAGTCTGTGACCCACATTGTGCCAAGACACCTCTACATTATACTGCTGTAAGTCAAGAAGGGTGCTTTTCTGTGCTCCCCTGTATCGGGATAAACCAGGTCAAGCATGTAGCTCAGTGGTATTCACATGCTCCACCATCCCTTGGTAGTTTCTACCCTCTCCCCCATCAGTGCTCAGAGTCCTGTCTGGAAATCTTGGAGTTATCCTTCCTGTTGCTTATGTGCTGTCCTCGGTCGTTGCCCAGGTCTTCCAGTGTGTCAGCAGCTCTAAAACCTGAGCTTGCCTTCTCACGCCCCTAGTCTGTGCTTTAGGGCAGCCTGACTGCTTTGCTCCGCCTTCCCTCCTGTGCACCTCCTTGCTCTCCTTTTGCCAGTCTGGCTTCCACTTTGCTGGCAAGGTGATTTTTCTCTTATTATTTGACTCTGGTCTTAATTAAATGTTGGCGAACCCTCCCTTCGCGCCTGCAGGGTAGGGCCTAACTGCCTCAGGTGCCACTTCTAATGTAACCAGCCTCTTCTTTTCTAGCTCTGCTGCAACCCTGCTACCCCCTTCCAGCCCTGCCTGTTTATTCTTTATTTTGTCAGGGATACCCCTTCAAATTCCCCTTCAACACTGCAAACAGCTGCCCCTGTGCCCCTTCAGCTGGAGAAATCCAGCTGCTTCTTCATGACTCAGCTCTAATGTTTTTGTCTGTACAAACCTTTCCCTTCCACTGTGTCTGTGTGTCTGCTGCGCTTCTGGTATCTTTGTAATTGGCCCTTGCTTTGGTGTACTTGGTGTCCTGGACGGTGAACTCCGTGAGGGCAGGAGCCTGCACCTGCCTCTAGAGCACGCAGTGTTCTTTCTGTACACTGAAGGCCTGTGATGATGTTTATGGAAGGATGATGGAGTCCCAAATAGGTTTTCAGTTTTACGTAATGGACACCATTTTATTTACGTCTCTGTATTAGGGAGATGGATGTATATATATCTGTATATGTGTACACATGCAGACACAGACACACACAGACACACACACCCCTGTATGTGATGGGTGCTCCTCGTGACCCAGCAGCAGTGTGAGCCATCCATAATTCACTCCTGTTGTGCACTCTAGGGAAGCAGATACTGGTGGTCTTAGAGTGATCCTATGAGGAAGGACTGTAGACTCTATGCTGCTGTCTGTACAGTTACATGCACTTTTTCCAGTAATTGTTAACTTTTTCATGACATTCGTAATAGTCACATGTTAAAAGCAACCACAGTGCACAGAAGGACGATAATGGGAAGGAGTGGCCCCAGCCTTCCCGGGCACCCCCAGACACCCAGTGCCTTCGAGTTGATTCTGACTCCTAGCACCCCTATGGCTTTCCCACATAGAGAAGCCTTGTTTTTATAGTAGCTTTACTGAGATAGAGTTTACATACTGCTAAAACTAACCCATTTTAAAGTGTGGGATTTTTTTGGCATGTTCACATGGTTGTGCAGCCATCATGACAGTCTCGGTTTAGAACATTTTTGTCCCTCTGTTAGCTCTCACTCCTGAGTCCCTCCCAGCCACCTCTAGTCTGCTGTTGCCATTTGTAGACTTGCCTATTTCAGACATTTTTTATAAATCAATGGAATAATAGAAGGTCATCTTTTGAAATTGACTTGTCTCATTGAGCATAATGTTTTCAAGACTCATCTATGTTGTAGCGTGTATCATTACTTCATTTTTTATAGCTGAATAGCGTTCCTTTATATGGATTAGCCACACTTTATTGGTCCATTCATCAGTTCTTGGACATTTGAGTGCCTTCCTCTTTTCAGCTATTAGAGATAATACTGTGATAAGCATTTGTGAACAAGTTTTTGCATGGACATATGTTTTTGTTTCTCTTGGGCATAAACTTGGAGTGGAATTGCTAGGTCGTATGGTAATTCATGGAAACTCACCCTAGTGGTGTAGCGGGTTAAGTGCCGCGTCTGCTCACCAAAAGGTCAGCAGTTCAACTCCATCAGGCAGTCCTTGGAAACTCTATGAGGCAATTCTGCTGTGACCACTAGGGTCGGTATGAGTTGGACCCAACTCAACAGCAGTGGGTTTTATAGTAATTCTATTTTGAACTTTTAAAGGAACTAACAAACTGTTTTCTGAGACAAGTATACCATTTACAGTCTCACTAGCACCGTATGAGGGTTGCAGTTTCTCCCCTTTCTCACCAACACTTGTTACTGCCCATTGCCTTCGCTTTCGCATTTAATTCTTACAATTCTGTGCGTTAACCAAAGAAAAAATATTCTCACTGCTGTTATATGAATGACACTACCAGGGCAACAGACTGATTAAATGAGATGCTTCATCTGTATGTGAATGGAGGGGAGGACATGTCACCCAAAAAGAACCAAAAAGTTTTGAATCAGGGACTAGGAAGTGTGTTAGAGACCACGTTTCCCACCTTCACATTTTCTTTTATTATTATAATTGTGTTTTTCCCTTTATTATCCGGGTGTAATTCACATAAAATGAAATGAACCATTTAAAAATACTGTCTTATTCTTGGTGAAAATAATGCAAAGCACAACGTGCCCCATTTAAAACTAGTCGTTTTAAAGTATGTGAGGTGACTACTCTTGATGTCATGCCTATTTCTTAGTGTTTCTAATGATTACGTTGTCTTTTAAAATATTTGCATACACTTAAAGTACCCTTTTAAAAAAAACAGAGGGAAAATACAGTTTGATCTTCCAGGGAACTGTCACAGGTTGACAGAGGTAGCAAGAATAAAAGGGCCAGAAGGCAAACCAGAAGTCACTTTTTTTTTTCTGCAGCAATTTCTTTATGACATCGTCAGAAGTCACTTGTTTTGAAGTAATTAAGATAACTATGTTGACAGTTTCCTCCATCCTTTAGCTACAGCTTTTTTCAAAATTAGGAGGCTACGCCTGCCTTGTTATTCTGGCATGAGTACTTAGCAGTGCCATTTCTAACCCTGGGATCAGACAGTAAATGTTAACAAGCAACACCAGAACCTGTGTTTTCCCTGTCCTATTGTTTTTCTACAAGACGGCTGACAGCCAGAATGGCTGGTGACATTGTGCCTAGAATGCTGAATATTACATGTGTAATTACCTGGGTGGGTATAGAGTGTGTTTTTTACAGAGCTGGCCCTTACAGTGACTGGATGTCAGCAGTTACATCTGTTTTAGAGTTCTGGAGAATTTTTAAGTGTAAGCTGGCAAAAATTGAAGATCAGGTTTGTGGAGTCAATTACACTGTCTGTCAGCCTGCTGTCCTTTGGTGAGTTGTGTGCTGCGGAGGTTCCAGACGCTGTGCCACCGGTATTTCAAACACTATAGCCTGGGGGACTGGTTTTCAGCAGAGCGTCCCAACTAAAACAGGCCTGGTGATCTACATCTGAAAATTGTTGTTGTTGTTGTTGTGGGCTGCCAGTTGTGATTGAGCGTGACCCTGCGCACCGCAGAAGGAAACCCTGCCTGGACTGGAGCATCCCCACAGTCGTTGTGCTTGAGCCCATTGCTGCCACTGTGCCCGTCTGTCACAGCGCATCTTCCTCTTCGTCACTGAACTTCCACTTGGCCAAGAGTGGTGTCCTTCTCCTGGGATGGACCTCCTGGTAACATTTCTGAAGCATGTGAGACGAAGTCTTGCCATCTTGCTTCTAAGGAACGTCCAGGCTGTACTTCTTCCAAGACAGATTTGTGTGTTCTTTGGCAGTCCATGGCATAATTCCAAAAATTAGCCCACGAAAATTGTATGGGTCACAACAGACTGTTGCCCCATATAGCGGATATAAGCCCTGTTGCTTGTAAGGTGCTCGGAATGGGTAATGTCTGGACTCGAGGGTCACATGGGTCATGGCAATGATGCAGGACTGGGCAGTTTTGATGTGTTTTTATTGTTCATGGCGTCACCACAAGTGGGAGCTGATGCTGCAGCAGCTAGTAACAAATCTCCACGGTACATTTGCACTAAGTGAATAAAGCGTGTTCTGAAAATGTGAAGCTCCAACTGTGTACATGGGGTTGGAGAGGTGGTTTCTATAATATCTTTAGATCTTGCTTGTGTTTCTAACTCAGTGTGGCATAATGTTATCTTTTTTTTGTGGGGAAGCATGCACATTTTATAGTAGGTTCTTTCGGTCTCAGTTTTCCATCTCATAATGCATACTCTCAAAAAGCTACGTGGTTTCTGTCTGCTTTGGGAAATCATTTAGGGTCCCTCCAAATGTTATCTCTGGCTTAGCTGATTCTTTTCATTGCTGTTCTGATGGGAACCAGTTCTGTAGTCTTTTAAAAATGTTTCAAAGTTCTAGACTTTCACAAGAAACTTTTTCCTGTCTTCCTTGCCCACCCTGATGAACAAAGCTGTTATATATACTCGTTATGAAATACAGAATCGTAAATTCACAGCACTGAAAAATTAAAAAAATATCATTGTCACTTCCCAGATATAATCACTGTGGATGTTTGGGTCTGTAACCAAGCCTGTCACTGTTGAGTTGACTCTGACTCGTAGTGACCCTAAGGGAAGCAGACTGCCACATCTTGCCCTGCAGAGTGGTTCAAACTGCCAGCCTTTTGGTTAGCAGTTGAGTGCTTAAACACGGTGTCAGCAGGGCTCATTTGGGTTTGTGTTAGGTTCAGTAAACTGGCTGGGGCCTAGTCCTGCTTATCAGCTTTTTTGTATGGCCAGTAAGCTAAAAGTCTCATGACAATTTTAAGTGATTGAAGAAAATCAAAGAGAAGAGTAACATTTCATGACATGAAAATTAGAAGAGATCTGAATTTTAGTTTCTATAAATGCAGTCTGATTGGAACACAGCTACACTCATTTGTTTGTATGTGACTGCTTTCGTGCTCGGTGGTAGAATGGAGTAATTGGGACAAGCCAATGGCCGTACTGATCTTTAAAGAAAAAGCAAGCAAAAATATATGTATTGCTGCCTTTTGTTCTGTAAACACTCAAGACTTCCCCCTCCCGTATATTTGTGTGAGTATATGTGTATGTTTACTTTTTAAGCAATTGAATCATGTTAGGTAGATTTGTAATCTACCCTTTTTGTTGAATGGCGTATTGACCGTTAATGTCTACTGAGTTCAATTCTTGTTCATTCTGTTGAATGCAAAGGTGAGAACTCCAACATTGTTCTCTTTATGTTTGTAAAAGTGGTGAATTTTAGTTGGGCTAAAATTCAGCTGCATTTCTTACATATTGTATTTCTTTTATGCTTCTACATCTCTGTACATTTTAATAGATACAGCACATGTTCAAAAGTTTTTTTTGTCTTGAAGCATCTAAGATTCTTTCCTGTTTAACTACAGTCTGAGCAGAAACTTACTTGGCCACTAGGTGTCTCTTTTCAATTCCATCACTTTGCCTGTGTGCACTTTCTGAAGGCACCTGAAATTGGGTAAGAGGGAAGATGAAGCAACAAACCCATTGGAAAATGTGCGTCTGCTGACTTCACTCGCCCTTTTTTCTCCTTGACCCTGTCCACTTCTGCTTGAAGCCAACCAAACCCACAGCCGGCGAGTGGATTCTGACACTCAGTGACCATCTAGCGCAGAGCAGAGCTGCCCCGTAATTACAGGGCTGTCGTCTTGAGGGAAGCTGACTGCCAGGTCCCTCTCCCGCAGAGCAGCTGGTGGGTTTGGACCACTGACCTTTTGGTCAGCGGCTGGACACTCTAACCACTGTGATACTAAGCTCTTTCCTCTTCTGCTTATTGGCTGATGTTTAGGTATTGGATCAGTTTTCTAGAACTCTTAGATGAGTTTTTGATCTCTTTCTTGTAAAGATGGTGAAGTAGGAGAAGAAACTTATGTGCTCGTCAAGATATGTTAGGTAATAAAATGATTGTAACATAGTGGTTAAATGCTACTGCTGCTAAGCAAAAGGTTGGCAGTTCAAATCCACCCAGCACTCCTTGGAACCTCTGTGGGGCAGTTTTTCTCTGCCCTGTAAGGTCGCTGTGAGTCAGAATTGCCTTGCAAACAGTGGGTTTAGTTCATGCATTTTATGATAAGGGGAGTGCTTGTGTTATTAATATTGTTTCCTTTTGTATAATGATACAGGCTGCAGCTTATATGTGTTATGCCCTATAATCTTCATGGGAACTTCACGCAGTAGCATTTTCCACCTGATTTTAGAGATGAGACAACGTGAAGCTTAGTTAATTTGCTCAGAGTTTAATGGAATTGGATTACTTTTGGGTCCCTCTGCCCCTCACCATTTGGTGATTGCTATTTCATTCTAGTGGTGGAGAGAGGTTGACTTTAAGTCAGTGTATTTTAAAGTTCTCTTAAAATACTTCAGCAGAAAGTACTTCTGGGACCTCTAGGTTAGTTGTGAGTGTGACATTCATTTTCTGTGGAGTGCTCTGGATGTGGGCTCCCTTCAGGAAGGCTGTAGTCTCTTTGCCCAATTACAAATCACGTAGGCTCTCGGGGATCACTTACTTTCACTCACGACAAATGCTGCCCCCATTGTCACGGAAACTGCGGGGCACCTGGAACTTCATAGAACACAGCCGTCTTCGTCCCCACTGAAAGATGGGGAGACAGCTAGGATGAGGGTCTTCCTGGAGACTGCCGGTGGATACATTCTCTTTTACCTGAATTTAGACTCTGTGCATTAATTTCCCAACTTTCCCTTAAAAAACCTAAATCTACTCATGCTAGGTTTTTTTAGTTACAAATAATTGAATTCTGCGGAGTGCCTCTCCAGTTGACTCCCGGTTGTGGCGGTGATTTTCCGCAGACCACCGGAAAATGTCTAACAAATGTGAGATGAGAGAGCGTTGTCAGGCAGGGAGCACGATCTCAGGGAAGTGGGAGCTGAGCGTGCCCGCGACCCCGGCACTAACAGGCACACCCAGCAGATCTGCTTCCAACACTGTCAGCCCTTTCTCTTTGTTCCCCTTCCTGACTCACTTCCTGCCAGTGATTTGTGACATATTTCGTAGCAGATAAAATGAGCCCCTGACACCTGATTGCCGAGTGCTCCTTATTTACTGTTGCTTTCCAAGGACACCGAGACAAGATGGAAAGCTTAATGCACAGTAATTAAATTTGCATCTGCTCTGTGACAGGACTCAAAGGAGTTTTTTCCTTCCCCTCCTTCACGTATGAATCTCATTGTAGAACTCCTACTGTCTTTGACCATACAGCATCTAAAGAAGACAAGACATGGACAGGTAAACAAACACTGCTTCAGTCTACTGCCTGTCATTATAATGATGAATATTAAATAAGATCGCCGATAGCCCTTTCTTATTCTGCTTTCTCTTCTTTACCTTCTCAGTTTGCCAGATTGATAAGTGGTCTTAAATGTAAGAACTGGAGCGTGGAGGTGATTTTTTTTTTTCCTTTTTCCCTTTTTAAAGGAAAACAAATGTTTCCAAACAGTCTAGATTGGTTTAACACCCTTTGGATTGTATATTTCTCACAAGTGCTAATGAATAATTCAGCAAAGCCAAACACAACCTGCTGGTGGTATCTACTGTTATTCACACTCGCTAATGAATAATTCCCTTTGGCTTTTATAGAGCAGCTCTAAGGAGTGACTCCTGAGACTCAGATGGGTTATTATTGGGCTATTTGTCAGTGTCCGTGGGGCATTGTGAACCCAAACCCAACTTGACTTTCCATTCCATGTACCTTTTCCAGCTCTTCTGGGAAGCATAAAGGCTCTGTGTCCAGCTTTTTAGCCTCAGAATGTTCCTTTCTGAAGGAGACTTGCTGTAGCCCGACTGAACAACCCTGATTTCATTGCTTCAGTTTCTTCGTTGTTTCATTCAAATAAAAAATGTTTATTGAGCACTTTAAAAAACAAACAAACCAACAGACCAACAGACCAACAAACCAACAAACCAACAAACCAACAAACCAACAAACCAACAAACCAACAAACCAACAAGCCAAAAACCAAGGACATTGCTGTCAAATCAGGTACAACTCATAACTACCCTATAGGACAGAGTAGAACTGTCCTGTGGGGTTTCCAAGGCTGTGATCTTGTTGGAAGCCAGCT
Source organism: Heterohyrax brucei (assembly GCA_028571685.1). Taxonomy (NCBI): domain Eukaryota; kingdom Metazoa; phylum Chordata; class Mammalia; order Hyracoidea; family Procaviidae; genus Heterohyrax; species Heterohyrax brucei. The sequence goes on along the minus strand of CM053161.1, from coordinate 69,474,481 downwards.
GCCACACCTTGCTCCTGAAGAACAACTGGTAGGCTGGAACCACCAGCTTTTAGGTTAGCAGCCGAGTACACATCTGCTGTTCTACAAGATCTCTTGTATATTGCTTTAGATAAGCCTAAAATTTGATTACTGTGGGATCTGCTAACAGAATGAGCTTAATCCCAGAGCCTAGGTGAGCAACCCTTGTTTGTTTGTGCTGCCCTGAGGTCAGTAATGTAGTGTGAGCTGGCTGCACCAGCCAGACCTAAGGATGGTTTGGAATCTAAGATCTAAGTGTCAGTGGACAGTGACTGTGGATTTTAGTTATGCCTGAGACTTCTGTAGACTGTACATTGTACTGCTTATTGTATAACTCATTTATCAGTGAGGTGCACCTAGCCTTGCTGAGTTTGCATCTGGTGGCCTGTAGGTATTTCACCTTTTTCTGTTCAACTCCTAGTGTTTACTCGTGTATGGGTTTTCCTTTTCTAATCATGCGGGAAGGTTACAGTTCCCAGCTTCCTTGCATTTAGGTGGGATTGTGTGATTAGTTCCAGCCAAGAAAATGCAAGTGGAAGTGATAGGTATCACTTCTAGATCAAGACATTTAAGAGCTGGTGTGCCTTTGCATGTTCCATTTTCCCTTGCTACCTGGAACTGTGTGTTCCAGGTGGTAGGGTCTCCATTAGTTAGGGTCTGTGAGTGATTGTCGAGCAGAGCCCGGCCCCGACATGAGCCCGTACTAGAAAGGTAACGAGTAAGGAGAAGACTTTTGTTTATTGTGTTTTAAGTCAAAGTTTATAATTTAAGCCAGTTTCTCATACAAGTACTTACATACAATATGTTATGTGACCCTCGCTGTTCTCCCCACACTGTGCCAGCACACTCCTCTTCTCCACCTTGTGTTTACCATGTTCGTTCACCTGGCTTCTGACGCCATCTGCCATCTGAGCTCACCTCTGGACGGGAGCTGTCCAGTTAGTCCCCTGTATCTTCGTAGGCCTAGAAGCACATTCATCACCAGTATCAGTTTATGTCTTATAGACCAGGAAACCCTGGTGCTGTAGTGAGTAACTACTGTGGTTGCTAACCAGAAGGTTGACAGTTGAAATTCATCAGGTGCTCCGTGGACACACTACAGGGAAGTTCTGCTCTGTCCTTTAAGGTTGCTGTGAGTCAGAATCAGGTTGACAACAACCTTTTTTAAAAGTTGTTAAAAAAACATTAAAAAAAGCAAGAAAGAAGAATAATATTCTTCAGGAACTGTGTGTGGCCCCCAAAACCTAAACTATTTGTTATCTGAATCTTTACAGAAAGTGTGCTAAGCCATGGTTTATGCTCTCAAAATCTCTACACACTATTATTGTCAACAAGTATCATGTTCACTATGGTCTGAGTTCCTTGTGAATGGGAAACCAAAAATATTTTTTATATACATCAATCCTGGCTCATAATACACACACACACACACACACACACACACACACACACACACACACACACACACACACACACACACACACACACACACACACACACACACACACACACACACACACACACACACACCATGACCCTATAGGACAAAGGAGAACTGCCTCATAGAGGTTCCAAGGAGTGTCTGGTAGATTTGAACTGCCAACTTTTTGGTTAACTGCCATAGCACTTAACCACTATGCCAGCAGGGCTTCTATATATATATGTAGGTATGTGTATATATATGCCAATCTATATACTATGTGCAAATTTATATATGATATGTAAATGAATCTGCAAAGAGCAAAAGCAGGTAATGACTACCTAGGGCTGGGAGTAGGGAAGGGTGATGTTACGATTGGATTGTGTCCCACCCAAAATGGGTCACCTTGGCTGGCCATGATTCCCAGTACTGTGTGGTTGTCCTGTGTTTTGTGATTTGATAATGTTACATGTTGTAAATGCTAACCTCCATGATATTAATGAGGATGGATTAGAGGCAGTTAAGTTAATGATGTAAGACTCAGTCTGCAAGAGTAGGTTGTACCTGGATTCAGTCTCTTTTGAGGTATGAAAGAAGTGAGCAGAAAAACAGAAGGACCTCCTACCCCTAAGAATGAAGAATGAGGAAGGGTGTGCATCCTTTTGATCCAGGGTCCCTGCACTTTGAAGCTTCTGCACCAGAGAAGATTGATGACAAGGACCTACTTCCAGAACTGACAGAGAGAGACAGCCTTTCCCTGGCCTTAACACTCTGAATTTGGACTTCCAGTGTCCTAAATTGTGAGAGAATAATTTCTTTTATTTTGTTTGTTTGTTAAAGTCATCCCCTTGTGTTTCTGTTATACCCACAGTGACCCTGGAAGTCAGAGTAGAACTGCCCCATAGAGTTTCCAAGGGTTGCCTGGTGGGTCTGAACTGCGGACCGTTTGGTTAGCAGATGTAGCAGCTAACCCACTATGCCATCAGGGTTTCTGTTACAGGACTAGGTAACTGAGACAGGTGAGAATAGGGAGTAATGGCCGCTTGATATGGAGTTTCTTTTGGGATGATGAGAAGGTTCTAAACGTAGTTTGTGGTGATAGTTGCATGTTGTGAGTATACTAAAAATCACTGAGTTGTGTACTTGGAGTGAACTTTATGGTATGTGAATAGTATTTCAATAACAATGCTAATAGAAACATTTATGCAGACTTTCAGCAGCACACGTGAGTTGTTTGTACAGTGCTGCCAATGTAAGCACACGGTGGCAAGTTTGCGAACTTGATTGTCAGACCTCGTATACTAAAACTGGAATGTACGGAGAATATTAGCATGACCCCTGCACAAAGATGACGTTCAAATTCATGAAGTACTTTTAAGGTTTGCCCTTCAGCTGCAGATCCATAACACAAACTGAGTCTAAAGAGGCACACTGGCCCAGGGCCAAGGGCTAAAAAGCAGGAGGGGACAGGAAGGCTGTTGATTGGGAAGCAGGGTAGAGAAGGGAGAGTGTTGACGTGTCATGGAATTTGTCACCAAGGTTCCAAAAGAGTATGTGTACTGATTGTTAAATGAAAAGCTCTGTTATACAGTAATAAAAATAATTATTCTATGGGTTGCTCATTTTCTTGTGGTATTGCTGATTGTATAGCCTATAATTCAAGTGACGGTGAACATTTGAATCTCTTCTGTTTTACCTTCTTGAATTATGAGCTCCTGAAAACAGACTGATTCATATTCCGATCCCCTCTGACCTACCTGCTGCACTCACATGAATTTATTCCATTTGTGTACTGACACATATGCACAGACAGCATGTGCGAGAACATCACTGTGTAATTATTAATAGTGTAAAAACATAAGAAACAGCCAGCATGTCCATTAGTAGGAGAGATGTTAAATAAATGAAGAAACTTGTAGTGTGACATCATGCACCGATAAGAAACAGTCTTCAAGATATTTTAAGTCAAAATAGCAAGGAACAGAATACTTGTGTTAGTATTTGTGGAAAATTCTTGTATGTAGGTTGTTAATCTCTGGAAATATTTAACAGTAGTTACTCTGTGGGAGGGAAAATGTGGGTCTGGGAATGGGAGAGAGCTAGCCTTCTGCAGGATCAGTTTTTTTTGTACTCTTTTTTTGGTGGTGGTTGTACCTTTCAGCACATTATTCAAAAGGTGGAAACAGCCCGAATGTATATCAGCTGATGAATGGGTAAGGACAGCGTGATACATCTATACACTCACATCACAGAGGTAGCTGAGTCAGAGGAAATGTCAATATGAATCCATTTTGTTTTCAGGAAATCTTAATTCGCAAAAGATAGTTAATGTTTAAATATTACCTCACAAGTTTTTTGTTTTCTTCAATTGATTTCTAAATTGCAGCTCAGCAAACAGTGTTACATCTGTTTTTTTTTTTGCTATTCTTCTTCAATCTGTGTGGACTAATTTGTTTGAGGACTCATCTGCACCCCAGCCCCCAGCCACCAGTGACGCAGGAGTGATGTGGTTCCCTGGTCCTTCCAGCACTGTCTTCTCGCCCAGCTGTGTGGGAGAGGTGCATCTGCAGAGCAGAAATGGGGCTTGCAAGGGATAATGTTAGGCTGCCCACAAGTGTTTTAATGTTTTCTATGAACTGATAAATGAAGTTTACAGTTTCAATAAAAGTAAACTCAAACCCTCAAGGTATAAAGGATATGCAAGCAAGATCCACACAGGCAGATGTGACTCTGTCTTTAGGAATCTGTCCTGGGGATCTTTTTTCTTCTTTTAAGCCAGGGAAAAATGTGGGTATTTATTTGATCAGGCTGCATAAGTATGAACAAAGTATGAAAATACTGTAAGATTTCTAGCATCCCCTCTAGGAACTTGTCCTTGTTTGTTGTTACTTTTCCTGAAATAGTTCTTCCCAGTTTGAGTCTGTGTTGCTTACTTTGTCACAGTAACTTCATGTCACTTAGGCAGTGTTTTCTGTGATTGCTCCAGGTCCCAGGAGTACCCCTCATTTGCTGTAACCCCTGCCTTTTTAGTATTTGGTGCCACTGCTGCTTTGTGTCTCTCCTGGTTACTGTAAAGCCTCCGCCGGCACGTGCATTGACGGGGGAAGACTCCCGTCTTCAGTGGTCCGGTATCTGTGTTCCCAGGGTTTGACACAAGGCTCACTAGACGCCTCTCTAAGAGAACTCGTGGTCTTGAATGCCCTGGTTTCTGCAGCCGGGCAGTGTGGGGCTGTGGAAACAGCGCTCTGTCCCTGTGTCCAGTGCTTTCTGCTGTTGCACTGGAGCCAGGAGTTCCATGCTGTCTTTCTAGCTCCTGGAGGTCTGATTGCTCGCGGGGCTGTGTTTCCATTGGAGGGTTTTCCGCTTGCTTCCTGATTCCACCGCCTGCTCTCTACTGCCCCTTAGCCAGCTCCTGCTGCAGCGTCTCTGTTTGCATTCCAGGGCTCCTGGCTTTGTGCAACTCATGTCTTTGTTTAATTTTTATATATTGCCTGTAATGTCAGAGAATTGGGTTTAGGGGTGTCCCTGTCCTAAATGAATCTGGCCATGATTCCTTCTCTAAGCTTTCTTTCAACCATGCCTTATTTTTGAATTGTGTAACTTTAGATGGTTTGTGATTTTTTACTGCTGCGACTTTTTGATGTGAGTCCATGTGCTTGGACTCTTAAGCTATCAAGGACAACTTGCTATTTTGGAGTCTGACCCTTCCACATGAGTTACACTGAGTTCGGTGTCTCTCTGAAGATTACACAGCTACTTCAGGACCGCATGGAACCTGTAATTCAGAATTCTAGGTCCAGAGCCTTTTTCACAAACTCACCTGATTAAAAGCTCAAAGATAACTTTGTACTTAAGAGGATTCTAGAAATTAATGCTGCATTCCAAAAACCAAAAACCAAACCCACTGCCATCGAGTTGATTCCAATGCGTAGTGACCCTATAGGACAGAGGAGAACTGCTCCATAGAGTTTTTGAGGAGCACCTGGCGGATTTGAACTGCTGACCCTTTGGTTAGCAGACATAGCCCTTAGTCACCATACCACCATGAGACATGGAATAATACATGGCCCGACAGTGTATTAAAATAACTCAACAACGATATACTGTGGAAAAATATACTGAAGTATTTAAAACTGTACTTATCACTTTTATAGTCAGGGAAAATAAGAAATCTTGTAATGTATTTATAACAGTCTATGCTTTCAAATATGTCTATAACAACTCACTGAGAATATGACAGTACTATTGCTGATACTGATTCTTATTTTGACATTAGTGTTAAAGACAGACAACACAGGACCGAAAAGGAGCTCGTGCTGGAATAATTGTCCAAGCGTCATTTCAGATGGCTGTAGGCAAGCCGGAAGCCATGTCTTTCCTAGGTAACAGGGCTGACCTGTTACAATTGCTAGTTGTGTGTCTAACATGTGTTCGAAGAAGTAATTATTTTTAGTCGACTGACTATGACCAAGATTAATAGCTCTTGAAAGGGCTGTAATGAAAGGCTGCCCCAGCTGGCTTCTGCATTATTCTTTATTTATCCTGCTCTCATCCTTGTCACCTTTGGGTATCAGCCAGATGTCACTTATGTGAGATTTGCCCCTTGGATGTGAAAGGCCTCTCTTTCTTAATGATGAGAGGTGACTCTGGGCTGCATGGCTGAGAAACCTAGTCAATTGACGTGACCCAGAGGAGAGTCCCTTCAGGTCTGCAGGAGTCACAGGGACAGGGCACTTACTGCTCAGGGAGAAAGAGCATGAGAACCTGCAGCTGGCTGGTCTAGATCGTGGAGGTGCACTTGAGGGATTGTAGGGAGTCATCCAAGGGCTCTGTTGTCGGGTCCATGTACTTCAGTGGCTCTTCTGCTTGGAGCATTTGCAAGCTTCGTATTCCGAAGACAATTTTTTTCACTGAAATTGTCAACTGCTCTGGTAAAACTTGGCACCCTTGTGCTAGAGACTGTGTGTTAACTCGTAAATTCTTTCTCACTTCCTTCTATCAGGGACCTTGCAGGGCACGTAGCTGCCTTCCCAGCCTCCTGTGCAGCCAGATATGGCCCCGTGGCCAAGAAGACTATCCTATGGTAGTTTCCAGGATGTTTTCTAAGACAGAGGTAGTATGTGCCCTTTGACTTTTTCTTCTTTCCAGGCTCTTCTTTTACCCTGCTGTTGGGCATTTAAGGGCTGCATGTGGATCTTGAAGGTGAAGGCCAAACCTTGGGAGTTGGAATGTTAGGAACTGGAACTTGAGAGTCACAAGAGCCACCCTACCTGCCTGGTGAAGCCACTTTTATTTTGGATTTTTTTGTCACTTACAGTCAAACCTAATCCATCGTTTCCATACATTGCAGAAGAGGAGAATGATCCCAAGCCCCTAGATTTCCTTCTCCTATTTAAAATATCAATATCAAAGTTGAAATAATTCTTCACCCTTCTTTCTTTCAACTACAAAGTAAATCATCCACAAATGGGGCAGTGCACTAATTTATTCAGGAACTAAAGATATGAGACACATATTGGTATGAAAGATAGATTAGCAAGAAGACTGGAAGAGAAAATAACTTACTTAGGAAAATTATAATTTGGACAGGCCTCAGCGGCCTTTGAAAGAGTTGGGTCTGGAAGCCCTCTCCACTTGCCACTGTTGGCGGCAGCAATAGCTGCCTTTTCTGGATTATAGAATTCTGAAGGGTTTGTCTACTTTCTTAAAGCATCTTTGAACTTTTTTAGAGTTCAAGTTTAAAATGTCAAGTCTAAGTCTCTTTTCAGTGCTTTTAGTCTCCTTGCATGATACTGCTGTTTGTGTTTTTCTTGACTCTTTGGTTACTGGCTCGAATATTTGCATGCCGCTGTCTTCTAGAATGATCTGTGTTAGATAACGTGCTGTCTATTATGTACACTCATTGCGTTCAAGTAGGTTTCAGACTCATGGTGACCGTGTAGGACAGAATAGAACCACCCCACTGGGTTTCCAAGGCTGCGCATGTTGACATAAGCGGACTGCAAGGTCTTCTTCCTGTGGAACGGCTGTTGGGTTTGCACTGCCACCATTCAGTTAGCAGTGAGTGCTTTAGCCACTGTGCCACTTATCATCCGTAGTGGATTGCTGATTAGTAACAGAGCCTTTTAAAGAAGATGCTGAGATGTGTGATTATTTTTCTTCTTTGTGTTTTTTTTGTGATAGGTCAGGAGTTTATGTGGGTCTCTCTGGGCTAAAATCAAGGTGTCAGCAGAGCTGTGCTGGTTTCTTTTTTTTAGGTGATGTTTTATTCGGTTTTCAATGAAAGTTTACACAGAAAATTGGGCTCCCATTTAACAATTTCTGTGTTTGGAAACCCTGGTGGAGTAGTGGTTAAGGGTGACAGCTGCTAACCAGAAGGTCAGCAGTTCAAATCCACCAGGTGCTCCTTAGAAACTGTGGGGGGTGGTTCTACTCTGACCACTAGAGTCGCTATGAGTCAGCCTCCATGGCACCTAACAACAACAACAGCATAAACATTGTTTAGTGACGTCGGTTACGTTTTTTACACTGTATCAACATTCTCATTTAATGTAGCTTTCCTACCCCTCCTACCTTCTCATCTCTGCTTTACAGTAACTGTTGTCTGTGGGGTCTCATATAGATGGTTTTTTAAAGCAGCGTGGTATTCATGGATGCTGCTCTTTTATTTTATGACTTATTCTGTTGCGTAGCTGGAAGGTGACCTCTAGAAGTAGTTTTGGTCCAGAGTTTAGAAGGTGACTCAGGGCAGTAGTTTCAGGGGTCTTCCAGTCTTGATTGGCCCAGTAAGTCTGAACTTTTAAGGAATTTGAGTTCTCCTCTACATTTTTCCTTCTATTATGTCAAGATTCCTCTATTTGGCTCTGATCAGAGCAGTTGGTGGTGGTAGGTGGTGACCACTATCTCTAATTCTTCTGGCCTCTGGGTAGATGAGGTCATCATTGGTATAGGCTGTTGGTCCTACAGAATAGTTTCTTCTCTGAGTCTTTGTTTTCCTTCTTTCTCCTCTGCTCTGGTGAGTAGAGAACACTATCTCTGCTGCTCACAAGCTTTTAGGACCCCACATTAGAATGTAGAACATGCTTTAGGAACTTTATTATGCTGGTTAACAAGTTGGCCCATGAGACTATGATCCTAAGTCTTCAGACCCAGTAAACTGCTCTTCTGAGGTGTTTGATTGTGTCTAAGAGGCATTCCTAACTCAGCCCTTTGTGTTCTTTATTACATACATGAGTATATATGCATGTTTACATATACATGTATGTACATATTCATGTGGAAACACCTATATGTGCACAGTAAACCTGGGTGGCATACTGGTTAAGGACTGTGGCTGCTAACCAAAAGACTAGGGGTTCGAATCCACCAGGCTGTCCTTGGAAACGCTATAGGGCAGTTCCACTCTGTCCTGTGGAATCACTTGACTTGGAATCAACTCAATGGCAGTTGATTTTTTTTTTTTTGGTTATCCGTGTACACATTTACACACACACATACCTACCTGGGCACATACATGCACAGATGGTAACCAGTATTTTCTTCGTTGTTGTTACAAAATTACAGCATTTACCAAAAATGTCCCTTGTTCATGTGTACTTCTTAGCGGCACTTTTACATAACCTTGAAAACTTTTGAAAGAGAGCAGCAAAGCTTTGGTCGCCTCTTCTCATTAGCGTCTGTAAAGGGAACCAGGAGAGGTCTTCTGTGCAGTGTTTTTCCTTGCTGTGTGTTGCCTTTTAATTTGAAGAATGGCAGGATCTTGTCTTTTGTTCACATGAGTGAAAGTCCGTTCAGCTGGAAAACAGCACAGTGGGCTCATTGTGTGCCTCGAGCACTCGGGCGCTTTCGGTCACACACTAGTTGCTGTTTAACTACAATAAAATCGTGACCAAGGGAGACAGAAACTTGAAGGATAAATGACAGGGCTGTTAATCTGAAAGCAAGTCTTATAGCATTGTTGTTTTTGGCTAATAAGTATATAGCCGGGAATCACAGAGATGACTTTTAAGTCTAAAGACAAATCAAGTTTGTGTTTTCAACTAGTAAAAAAGTGATGTCACTGGATATTTTTAGTGGCTGATCATTTTGTGTTTTAGAAGATCATTTGAACACATTTAAACTGCCTTTAGAAACTTCTGGAAATTTCCCTCATACAGTTACTAAGCTTGTCTGTGACACACACACACACACACACACGTGTGTGTGTGTACATGTATATGTGTATGTAGAAATCCTAGTGGCATAGTAGTTAAGTGTTACAGCTGCTAATCAAAAGGTTGGCAGTTCCCATCCTCCAGGTGTTCCTTAGATACTCTGTGAGGGGCAGTTCTACTCTGTCTTTAGGGTCACTGTGAGGCAGGATTGACTCAGTGGCAGTGGATTTAGTTTATGTATGCATATATCTATGCATACATGTATAGATACCTCCAAGTAGATTATGTGTATATGTACATCCAACTGTATTATCTAAGAAAAGAGACTTTAGGGCTTTTCTAAGTCTGTGATTTCAGAACTTGATGCATCTGCACCCCTGTAAGGGATTGTGATTTGCCTCTCCTTTGATGGAAGAGTATAGATGCCTTGGGAATTTACTTTCTCTATGTGGAAACCCTGGTGGTGTTGTGGGTTAAGTGCTATGCCTGCGCTAACCAAAAGACTGACAGTTCAGATCTGCCAGGCGCTCCTTGGAGATTCTATGGGGCAGTTCTGCTCAGAGCTCTAGAGTCTCTATGAGTTGGATACAACTCGATGGCAGTTTTTTTTTTTTTTTTTTTTTTTTTAATTTCTCTCTCCCGTGTGACATTTAACATAGCTGAAACCTGGGTCTTTGGCATGGGGTCCTTTGAGAAGAGCTGGTTGTGGTGAGGATGCTCAAGTGTTGGGTTGTGACTATTGTTGAGGAGCTGAAATACACACTTGTCTGTTATTGCAGAGTCCTGGAGTATGTTTTGTCTCATGTGACTCTTCCCCTGGATCACTGAGCCATTTTCCAGGGTGCCAAAACATAAAGTGTATTTTACAAATACTTTTTCCTTTTAAATTGCTTACGTCTCATTATACAGCAGAAGTCTCAATGTTTGCCTAGTGCAGGAGCCAGACAGGTGTAAGGGGCTCAATGAAAGCTGAAACTGGTCTCAGCTGAGAGCAGACAGCAGGGACTGGAGGTGCCAGTGGTGAACTAAGAAGCATACATGCTGCCTGAAGGGACCCAGCTGTTACTCGGCTTCAGTGTCAGATTTGGCCACAGTGTGTGCACATATTCTGGTTTTCCAAAAGAAGCTGAAAATGTGCATTTTTATTTGAAAGCTTTTGATTTTAAAGAGTTAACTGAAATCTAAAACCTTCGTGGTCCAAATATGCCATATCTACAGGCTTTTCAGCAACTTAGGGCCTGCCTTTTGTGACATCTGTTATTTAGAGTCATTATGTAAACACTGTGACTGGAGAAGATGACACAGGGGTTCTTCTTCAGGAAAGCTGAGAAGCCCAAAGAAAAATATACAGGTGGACATTTTGTTATATCTAAAGAACAGGCTTAATGTCCATCCTGTCACCCTGTAGCAAGACCTACCAGTTGAAAAACTCATCTTTTGCTCACACAGCTGCTGATCACACTTGTATTGCCTCTGTTAGAATTATGGGTAGGCAGGGATCACCAAACATGTGCGGAAGGCCTTCGAAAGAGTGGGGGGATGCAAAACAACTGAACAGAAGAGAAGAACCCAGGGAAATGGGGCAATGTGGGGAGCAGAAGTCCAGTTCAAAATTTCAAAATAAACCAATTATAATCAGTAGTCATAGATGAGAAGAGATCCCGCATACCTGAGACAGAAACAAGATGCTGACAAAAAGGAACATTGTTAATTTTGTTAGTTGTAATAATGTGATAGTTGTCCTTGTATATTAGGGTTACATGCCAAAGAATTACAATTGAAATATTTTGATGTTTGATGTTTGCTATGAAATGACCCAGGACAAAAGTAGGATAGGGGAATAGATGAAATAAGACTGGCAGCATGTTGTGATTGTTGACCCTTGTGTCATACATACATGGGGATTTATGATTATACCCCCCCAAAAACCCAGAAAACCAAACGCAGTGCCACCGAGTCGATTCCAACTCCTAGCGACCCTATAGCACAGAGTAGAAGTGCTCCGCAGAGTTTCTAAGGGGCGCCTGGTAGATTTGAACCACCAGCCTGTTGGTCAGCAGATGTAGCATTCAATCACTACACCACCAGGAACAGTTCTCCCTAAATTTGTGCTTCAAGTTTTCCATTGTGAAACATTAAAAAAGAGGGAATATTTAGAGAGCAAGAAAAGAGTAGATTAAAAACTTGGTAGCAAAAATAAATGCAGTAGAAGGATTAGAAAATAAAATGGAAGACATTCTTTCAGAAAGCAAAACAAAAAGACTAAGAAATGGAAAATAAGAGGGGGGAGGGGGGAGAAAAAAATCAGTCCAAGTGGTCTAAGTCTAGAAGTTCTAGAATGAGAATGAGAATATCAGCAGGAAAGCAATTATCGAATAACTCATACAAAATCATTTACTTAAAGGATGTGAAATTCTAGATCAAAAGGCCACAGTAAGTGTCCCAGTACAAGGGGTGAAAGATGACCCCTCTGGAGAAGAGAAGGTCCTAAGAGCGGACAAGCAGCACATCCTTCCGGCCTTCTGCTGGGCTGGGGACTTGAGGGTCCAGGGCCTTGCGAGCCAGCTATTCCAGCCGGTAACTCCGATGTGACAGTGGGCTTTTCAGACTCCGACATCTGGGGTCTCCTTTTCCTGATAGACAGCAATCTGGTCTTGTATTTGGTTCTGCTCCTGAAACACGCCTGCCTTCAGAAGAAGTACCTGGTTGTTACCATTCCAAAACATTTCTGGACGTAGACGCCTGAATCAGTTCGTATCGACCTCCTTTCTTTTCCCTCAACTTCCGTCTTCCCAGTTAGGCTTTTCTATTCTTTAGCATTAGTTACAGCGCATCCCTTTTCATCTCCTAAAATGTGGTCAGCATCTCTCATCTGTTGTCATCTTCTCTCTTGTTTTTTCTTGAAGATTCATATTAATTATTTTTTTCATTGTCATTTCATTGAGATTTGGGGAAAGGGCTAAGTACATGTTCTGAATCTGTCCTATTTAAACAGAAGTTAATTTGTTATGATAATCGTTACTTTGGATATCAGAATTTCTTGGTCTAAGGTTTGTTTGAAAATCAAATTGAACTAAGAAAACAAGGTTTACTATATGGAAAATAGTTTCCTGTTTCTTACAGTCTTCTTTGTCTGTGACAACTCTGATTGGTTTTTTTCTACCTTCTCTAAAACACCGGCACTTGAAGAGTCCTGCTCAGTTTAGCAGTAGATTCTGAATTCTTTTAGATCTTTTTCTGAGCACTTGGAGTATGCTTTGTGTCTCAACCAAATTTTGGAGCGTCTCTGAACACATGGTGATGTCTTTGCAGGCTCATGTCTCTCTCATGGCTCCTGATGAAACTGAGCTGCATAAGTACTTTCTGATTAGAAGTATACTACTCAAATTGCCTTGCCTTGTCTTTATATGTGTTATGTGTGATTTTGGTGGAGCCTTGGTAGCTCAGTGTTGAAATGTTTGGCTACTAAACAAAAGATCAGCAGTTCAAATGCACCAGCTGCTCCATGGAAACCCTATGGGACAGCTCTCCTCTGACCTGTAGGGTCACTGTGAGTCGGAATCAACTCAGAGGCAATGAGTTTTATGTGATTTCATTTTAGTGTCCCCTTAGCCTGTTGCTGAGAGTGCAGTTCAGGAAGATTAAGTGTAACAAGTAGACTTTGTAGTATTGTTAAGTTGAAAAGGTCATTGGATTGGTCTGCAGCTTTAAAAGTATTTTACTGAAATAGCACATTTTTAGTTGTATTTAGAAAGAGGAGAAATGGAGATCTGAATAGTGCTATACTGAGGTGGGGAAAATCTGGGCTTTGATTTCTGATTTCAGACTTGGTTAGAATAGCCTGCTTCCCAGTAGGCTGGCCTAATGACAGTTACCTGTAAACAGGTACGTCTGTTTATTTCAAGCTCTTAGCTCTCAGCACAGAGAGCTTCACCTGTTCAGAATATGTCTCTCATATAAATAACAATGTTGTCATTTTCTCTAAAGTTGTCTTTTTTTATTAAAGAAACTCTTTAATAGTTCTACACATTCTGTAGTTATGCGTTTCTGTGAGTGCTACCAACCCTGGCACAGTGTTTAATAAATTATTGAACTTTGAGGAACCTTGGAGAAGCAGGGGCTTTATGTGACTGAGCAGCAGACATGAAAAAACGCTATCCTCCAGGGTCTCTAACAGTCAGAAGCAGAGGCTTGATCAGACAATATGAGCACCAAGTGAAGGATGGTAGTGCCATGAAATATTTACACCCACAGAGCATGCTAGGGTGGGGAGGAGAGTGTGTGGGTTTTTATCATTTGGGTTGAGCCTGATGCCATAGAACCCAGCACTGTATGAACTTAAAAGCAAGAGAGCAGAGACAGAGTGAGAGAAAGGGAGAGAGATGGAGAGAAGAAAAGGAAAGGAAAGAAGAAAAGAAGAATTTTGATGTGGGTAGTTTGTTGTTTGCAGTATCTTACCACAGAAACAAGACTCCTTTTGGTGGACAGTACCCTTACTGAGAGTCAACTCATATTCATTCCTTAATAGAGAATAGTTTCTTGTTTTACAAGCTATTAATCAATGTGATGATGATTTAACATTATTAAAAGCCCTTGTTTTCTGGAAGGATATAGGTTTGCATAGCAAAGAACAAAATAGCCTAGTGTGTTCTTACCTTCAAACAAAAATATACGATTTTTTCTCATGTAATGCTATTTTAAATACGCTTATGGTCAGTTTCTTTCAGAATGATTCACAGAGAAAATGAACATAATGGGAGAAGTGTCAGGATTGCTTAGGGAACTCAGGAAGGCATCCAAGAAGGAGAGAATTTCTCCTATCTGCCAACATAGAAAAAGGCTGAAGAAATTGTGCCAGACCAGCTTGTTTTGCCTTCTCATTCAGTGTTAGGTACAGTTTATCTTACAGTGATAAGCCTTTTTGATTTCCTGGTGTTATGTCATGTTAAATTTAAAATAGTTATTGGTGATGAAGGAAAGGCTGACAAGAAATCTGCTTTATTTATTTTCACTCTCAATTTATCTTAAAAAAAACCACGCAGATTGTATTTGGAAGGTATTGTAGTGTAGTATTTCTGTTTTTGAATTTTAGTGGTGGCAGGAAGAACAAAAGGAGCTTTGGTGGCACGGTGGTTAAATTAGCTTGGGTGTTAACCAGAGGTTGGTGGTTCAAACCTACCAGTTGCTCTGTGGGACAAAGATGTGACAGTTTGTTCCCATAAAGATAACAGCTTTGGAAACCCTATGGGACAGTTGTACTCTGTCCTGTAGGGTCACTATTGATTTTTTTTTTGGGGGGGGCGGGCAGGTAGGGAGAACGGAGTTACGTGCTAATTAGGGAGCTCAAATTGACCATAGACATTGGCCTTTCAAGGGGATGATCTAGTGTTGGGGGCTTTGTTCTCGGTGATGAGCTCCCTGGCTGTGTAGTGTATGATGTCCTAAACTTAACCACCAGGCCAGCAGGGTTTCCATGCTAAACTATAGGTTGTTTGTTCCTGTATCACGTGTACTTAGGGCTAGCATTTCTGGCACTTGTAAAGTGAAGACAGTTATACTGGAATGGAAACTTTGGTGAGACTTTCTTTTCCAACTGTGATATTTTGTCTGTAGATTTTAAGTAATGTTAAGTAATCTTTTGAGGAACTTTTAAATGGGTTGCCAATTTGTAATGTAGGAACCTGTTGCCCACAAACAGGTTTATAGTCTAAGGATACACTGTCGTGAAATGTGACATCAATCTGTTTGTAAAAGGATGTTTTGATGCCAAAATGGAAATAACAGATGTAAAACAATATTGTTGTATTATTGTTTTTGTTGCTAAGATGGTACCTTGGAAAGAACTGGCATTTTAGAGTGCAGTTGATACGGATTTCAGTCCTGCCTTGGTCACTTGCTGTCTGACATCTGACAAGTCGTTGACCTGCGACTCAGTTTTCTTGTCTCTGAAAATGGGGCTAGTGATAATATACTTCTCAAGTTTATTATAATGTCTGAGCATCAGGTGCAGCAGTGAGCATGTGGTGGCACTTGGTTAGTATCAGCTCCTTCCCCCTGCTTCTTCACTTAAGCCAAAAAGTTATCTGGGAGGAGAGATTTTTAGAAGCTATTGATTGGTGGAGGGAAGGAGGGACTCAGTGAGCCAGAAGATGGATATTCAAGGCCTGTGGCAACCGTGTGAGAAGGTGAGAAGTGTTGTGTATATATGTGTTGTGGAGAGGAAGACTGTGGATGGACAGAGAAAAGAGGGAGATAGAATTCACTGACCTGAAGAGACAAAAAATGATATTGATAATTTGGGGATAAGACATCATCTGAAATTCCACTGTCATGATAAATTATCATGACACTGCTACCAAATTTTCAGGGGAAACTCTATATTAACTTAGCAAATATTGACTGGGACCTGATATATGCTCGGTGCTGTCCTGTGCTCTGGGGAGTCACTGGTGACCGACAGACCAAAATCTGTCCTCTCCTGGAGATTAACATTCTATTTGGAGAAGAAAGGCAGAAAATAAATCAATGATGCTTAACGCTATAAATCAATAAGAGCATGGTTAATAGTGATAAACAGTGTAATATAACGACTGAGGTAGACGACTGCTTTAGATACAGGAGTCTGAGGTGACCTTGGGTATGAGATCTGAAAAGTGACAAGGACATTCATTCCAGCCAGAGGGACAAAGGCTCTGAGGTACTAATAGGAAGAACAGAGGTAGTCAGTGACTGGAACTTAAGGAAAAAGAGACAAAAGGTAGAAGGAATGAGCCAGGGCTAAAGAGTTTTGTTTTTATCCCAAGTCCAATGGGGAACCACTGGAGGATTTGAAGGTGAATTGGCATCTGAGGGGGGACCTGGTCTGGTTTGTATTTTGCAAGGATCACTGTGACGACTACTGGAGGGCCGGAGCAGCACTAGGAAGAAAATTGAGGAGGAGAGGTACTCTGATGGTCGGGCCAGGGGTTGTTCATGGAGTTGGAGAGAAGGGAAGGGCTAGAAGGTACATTTTGGAGGCAAAGTTGACAAAATTAGCTGACTGATTGGATGGGGAGTTCTGAAACAAAAGCAGAATCAAGGGTAATGTCTAGGTTTTTAGCTGAAGCAACTATGAATTGTGCCTTTTTACTAAGATCAGAAGACTGAGCAAAGAACAGGTCAAGGGTGAAATCAGGTTTCAGACAGTCACATGTCAGGTCCCTTTCTGGCATCCCAGAGACCGTCAGATATGCCATTGGGTATTGGAATGTGGAGGACAGGGCTGTATGCGAGGTCCGTCAGTTAAGTTCCCAAACTTATCCTAGAAAAAGTGCTACATTCTTCCTTGCTGACTACCTTTATAGTCACCTACGAAGACAGTTTAGTGTGGAAACTTGCCACCAAGCCACCATGTGCAGAGGTGCTGGCATCAGTGCATAGCTTTCCGAGGGGAGTACTTTGAAGGTGACAGTAGTGATATTCAGCAATGAGGTATGTAGCACTTAGAACAATTAAGTTCGTAGACTTAATTGTCAGACCTTGTATTTTAGGAGTTACTAGCATATAACTCATGGGTTTAAGCCACAAAAGTCTTCTAAGTTGTTCCTTAGGTTGTCATTAACTGTTAGACCCCAGCTTTCCTGAACTAAAGGGTTTCTCCTTCATCTTTTCCTTTCTCTGGGTTGTCTTGCCAGTGACCAAAACATGCATTCCTTGCAGGCAAATGCAGAGGATGACAAATACCAGGAGCCAGATTTTCTGTGACAGACTTGTAAGGAACAAGATAATCTCATTGTTTTGGTAGCTACTTAAAATAAAGGTAATATTGATTTTATAGTAGCAGTTCAGGTCCTAAGGCATGATATTGATTAAGCGTCTGATGAGAATTTGTAGGGTAGCCTTCCAGACCAAGTGCTACAGGGCATCTCCTCACTGGGCCAGGCCTCTGTGCTGACCTCCACTGTCTTAAGGGGTGTTTTTTTCTTGGCCCCAGTTAGTCTAGGCACTGTCCAGAACAATTTATTCTACCTGATGGATGACTCAGTCCAGCCTATCTCTTATCTTAATCTGACCTTCGAGGTGGGAACCTAACATGTTTGTTCATTGTAAATGTGAAGACTAATTTTTACACTGTTGTAGATGATTTTATAGTAAGTAAGTAGCAGTGAATTTTGTGTTGAATCTTGAAATGCAAAGCTTCTGTTAAAATGCTATACTTTGATTTCCCTCCTTTTTTCTTTTCTTTTTTTTAACCAGAGCTACTTTGAGGCAAAGCACATATTGTGGATTTTTTTTTTTTTAAGTAAACAGAGGAAGGTACTTCTATGAAAGGTGTTATTATTAAGCTGTTGGGACTCTTCCATTTTAATGTTGCATCACAGAAAGGAATTTCCTTTTGGTTTTTGTGATGTGATGTGTTCACCATGCTCCATTGTTTTATAAAATTATAGGTCAGGTCCTGAGGATATTTGGGGCAGTTAAGGGATTAAATTGTTCACTGGCCTAAAGTGTATCGTCAGCCCCCAGAAATCCTCCCAAAATAGCAGCTTCATGTAAAAAGTTTTGGCTTTCTACTATAATAAGATTCACGTATTTTTCCCCCTGTGTCTGGAAATTCTAGCTGGATTGTTGGCAGGGTTAATGCGAGGATTGAATGAGTTAAGGCAGGCTAAAGCACACAGATAGATGTCACTGTGTCCATCCTTAGTGTGTGACACGTATGAAATACTCAGTTGACGTTAGCTGTATGAGCTGCTGCAGTGATAGTGACGTTAAGGACAAACTCCCTTGATAGCGTCCCTAATCCCAGTACAGGCCTAGGCACACACGGTGCTATCAGTGACTGTCTGATGTCTCCAGCATTTAGGATTTTGTTCCCCACTTGAAATATCACAGCTTATTTTATGTCATTTCCAAAATGTTCTATGCACCTGCTGTGCTTTGATTGGTCACAAGATTACTGTCAAAAGGGCCAGCTTAGTTGTAATGTGTGCCTTGTGTGTTCGTGTTCTTTGTTAGCTACTAGATAGGGCTCACGTTGTGAATCCTTTGCAGTTAAGAGGGATAATAAATGTTAATATTTCTAGTACAGTGCCTGACACAGAATAGATAAATGCCATTTGACTGAAGACTCATGACTACTAGTCAGTTCAGTCTTCAGGGAGACAGTATTGGGGAGTGGGATTGTGACTTCTTTTGAGGTAGGAGATAATACAATTTTTTATTTTTATTTTTAAATTGTGCATTAGCTGAAAACTTACAGAGCAAATTAGACACGTTGTTGACAGTTCCTGGCCGTGGCTTCCTTTCCCACAGTGTGTCAACATTGTCCCCATTTCTGCCACGATTCCCTGCTTGCTTTTGTCCTGATTCTCTACCCTTTCCTGCCTTCTTGTCTTTGCTCTTGGGCGAATATTGCCCACTCAGTTTCATATGATTGATTGTTCTAGAGAACACTTGACTCTCAAAACAAAACAAAACAAACAAACCCATTGCTGTCAAGTTGATTCTGACTGCTAGCAACCGTACAGACAAAGTAGAACTGCCCCTAAATGTCTCCAAGGAGTGCCAGGTGGATTTGAACTGCCAACCTTTGGATTAGCAACCACAGCACTTAACCACTATGCCACCAGGGTTTCCACTTTACTATCAGGTATCATTATTTATTTTATGGGCCTGTCTATTGTGTAGCTGGAAATGGTTTCTGGGAATGGCTGCTATTCCAGAGCAGAAGAGTATCTTAGGCTGTAGTCTCAGGGGTTCCTCCAGTGTCTGTCAGACTAGATAGTCTGGTCATCTTTGTGAATTTGGTTTTGTTGTTATGTTCTCCCATTCTGTCTAGGACACTGTGTTGTGATCCTAGTCAGAGTGCTCAGTTACTGCTGACCTATTATTATAGCCAGGCGTCATCTAATTCTTCCGGCTGCGTGGATGTGTAGGCTTCGGCTCATGTGGTCCATTAGTTCTTGGGATTAATTGCTCCCTCTTTTTTCTGTGAATCTTTTATTGGCACTTTGTAATATTGGTCACACAGAATATTTGCCCCTTTGTAATTCCCTCAGCATAATGCCCTTCAGATTCATCCATGTCGGGCAGTGCTTTTTGGATTTGTCATCACTTTTATTGTTGCCTGAGGTCCCATTGTGTACGTGTCCCATTGTGTACGTTAGTCCGGTCATTTGCTGAGTGCTTACACACTGTGTCCAGAAACCCTGGTAGCATAATAGTTAAGTGCTACGGCTGCTAACCACAAGGTCAGCAGTTTGAATCCACCAGGCGCTGCGTGGAAACTCTATGGGGTAGTTCTACTCTGTCTATAGGGCCGCTCTGAGTGAGAATCGACTTGATGGCAGTGAGTTTTTTTGTTATGCTGTTTCCACTTTTTGGTATTATGAAGAATGCTGCAGTGAGGATGAGCATGGCTATTTGTCTCTTATTTCTTCAGATGATATATGTAGCTGTGGGATTACGCAGTCATAGATATTTGTGTTTCTTGCTGTTGGAGGAAGTGCCATATCGTTTTTTATAGGGGTTACACCATTTTACTTTCCTACCAGCATGGTGTAAGAGTTCAGTCTCCCTGAAACCTAGCCAGCATTTGTTACTGTTTGTTTTTTGAATTAGGCCAGTAACGGTGGAGCGAGATCTTATCTCACTGTAGTTCTGATCTGCATCAGTCCTGCTGCAGATGCTTGGGAGCATTTCCTCATCTGTTTGTTAACATCCTGAATGTCTTTGGAGAAGTGTCTATTTCCTCTGCCTGTTTTTAATTGGATTGCTTGTCTTTTTGTTGTTGTCAAAATTTTATAGAAATGTTAGAGATTAGACACTTGTTGAATATGTTGTAGTTACATTTTTTTTTTCCCCATCTGTGGGTTCTTTCTTTACTCATTTGGAAAAATCTTTTGTTGTACATACCTGTTTACTTGTTAGGAAGCCCACTTTATCTAGTTCATTGTCCTATGTGTGCATTTTTGGTTACATTTGGTGTCCGGTTTATGCCTCATATTAGGGCCCTATGTTGTGTCTGTTCTTTCCTCCAAGACCTTTATAGTTTTAGTAAAAATGTTAAATCTTTCTATCCAAAAGCATGGTAGTGGTTTTCCATATATGTAGGTCTCTTGGGTTCTTTCTTTCTTTTTTTTATTTGTACTTTAGATGAAGGCTACAGAATAAATTAGTTTCTCATTAAATACCTTACACGCATGTGACATTGGTTAACATTTATGACCTGTCAGCACTCTCCCTTCTCAAACTTGGATTCCTCTTTTGGTGTCTTGCAGTAGTGTTTTGTAGTTCTCTCTATATATGTTTTTTACATCCCTGATTAGATTTATTGCTAAATATGTTATCTTTTGGAGGGCTACTGTAAATGTTACTGTTTTCTTGATTTCCTTTTCTAAGTTCTCTTTGTTGATGCAGAGGAATCCAAGTGGTTTTTATATGTTAATCTTACATCCTGCAACTTTGCTGAATTCTTCTTAGTTCTAGTAGCTCTTTTGTGGAATCTTTAGGATATTTTATATAAAGGGTCATATCGTCAGTAAATATGGATAGTTTTACTTCTTCCTTACTGATTTCGATGCCTTTATTTGCTTTTGTGTGTTGTGCTTTCACTTGGATTTCCTGTACCCGTGTGTGCATTCTTGGTTGACTAAGAATAATGTTAAAAGACATCCTCATCTAGTTCTCACTCTCCAAGGGGATGCTTTCAGAATCTCCCTTTCAGGATAATGTTGGCTGTTGGTTTTGTGTAAACAAATTTATACAAATTAATTATGTTGAGAAACTTCTATTCCTTTTTTGCTGAGAGTGTGCCAATTGATACAGTCATGTGATTATTTTCCTTTAACAAAATTATGTAAAGGATTAGATTGCTTTTCTAATTTTGAACCATCATTACATGAATAGGATCATTATATGAGTAGGATATGAATCCTACTGGTTCATGATGTATTTTTTTTTTTTGGTGTGGTGTTGAATTCTGTTGGCTAAAATTTTTGTGTCTGTATTCATGATGGATAGTAGTCTGTAGCTTTCTTTTTTAGTGATGCTTTTGCCTTGCTTTTGAGTGAAGGTTATGCTGGATTCATAGAAAGAATTCAGATGTATTCTTTCCTTTTCTATGTTCTCGAGTCATTTGAGTAGAATTGGTGTCATGACTAGCTGGGCTTTTTTTTTTAATGATCTCTTCGATTTCTTCTTTTGTTATGAGTCTTTTCAGATTTTTTGTCTCAGTTCATGTTAGTTTAGATAGTAGTGTGTTTCTAGAAATTTGTCCAAGGTTTTCAAATTTGTTGGAATATAGTTTTCTGCAGTATTTTGTCAAGATCCTTTTGTTTCAGTTGGTTCTGTTGTAATGCCATCCCTCTCATTTCCTGTTGAGGTTATTTGCATCTTCTGTTTTTCTTTTGTCAGTTTGGGCAATGGCTTGTCAATTTAATAGATTCTTTGAAGGAATCAGCTTTTACTCTTGTTGATTCCTTTGTTCTTTGTTTCATTTATTTCTGCCTTAATTTTTTTATGATTTTGTTTCTCCTGGTGACTGTGGGCTTCTTTTGCTACTGCTTAATTATGTGAGCTGTAGGGTTGATGTTTTCTTTTTTGCCCTTTCTTCCTTTTTTGATTTGTGTGTTTGTTGCTATAAGTTAGCCTGTGTGTGCTGCTTTTGCTGTGTCCAAAAGGTTTTGGTATGTTGTGTTTTCATTCTAGCAGTTTTTAAATTCCATCTTTGATTTCTTCTATTGCTCAGTAGTTTTTAAAGCAGAGTATTATTTAGTTTCCAAGTATTAGACTTTTTTTCTTTTCTCGATCTTTCTGTTAACTAGTTTCTACTTTTATGACATTGTGATAAAAGAACATGCTTTGTATTACTTCAGGGTTTTTGAATCTGTTGAGGTTTTCTTTGTGGCCTAAAATGTGGTCTTTTCTGGAGAATGATGCGTGAGCATTGGAGAAGATTGTATACTTTGCTGCTGTTGGGTGAAGTATTCTGTTTATCAAGTTGTGTTGGTTTATTGTGATATTCAGATCTTCTGTCTCTTTTTGAGTTTCTGCTGTTTAATGAAAGTAGTGCATTAAAGTCTTCAGGTACTATTGTGGAACTACCTGTTATTTTCCTCTCTGTCATGTTTGTTTTATGTATTTTGAAGCTCTGTCATCGAGTATGTATGTATTTATTATCATCATATCCCCATGGTGGATTGACCCTTTAATCATTATATAATGTCTTTCCTTGTCTTTCATAGTGAATTTTACCTTAAAGTCCATTTTTATCAGAGATTAATATTACCTCTCCTTTTTTGTTAGTTTGCTTGATACATCTTTTTCTATCCTTTAAGTTTTAGTTTATTTATACTTTGTGACTAAGACGTGTTTCTTGCAGACAGCATATCTATAGGCTGGTTTTTCATTCAAACCACCATTCTTCCCTGTTTTAGAGGCTCATTTAGGCCATTTACATTTAGTGTGATTATAGACAGAAGTTTATTGCTGTCCTTTGTTATTTTTTTTTTTTTTTTTTGTGGTGTTGATGTTTTCTTCATTCCACTTAATTTTATAAGTGTTTTTCGTTATGCCTTGTTTTTTCATTTTCTTCACTGTTGTTTATGTGTGTACTGAGCCATTATGATTTTCTTTTTTTATATTTTGATGAGTAGGTTTGCTATTGTACTTTATGTTTACCCTAAAATTTACCTCTATCTTCTTACATTTAAAGCAGTCATTTATTTCTTGATACTGCTATGATGTTCTCTCCACATTGAAATTCTAAACCTATACCTTTTATTTTTCCTTTATGTTTTGAAGTGGTTGCCAGTTACAGATGGACATCTGTTCTCTGTTTTCTGTCATTTACTGAGCTTTATTTTATTTTTGAGAGCTCTTTATCTGGGCTGATTTCTGACTGATGCAGTCGTGTGTTTTACTGTCAGGTTGTTGTCTGGTGTTAGTAGTTTTCTGTCTGAAGGGTTCAGAGTCACATAGCTTGTGAAGTTGGTCTGGTTTTTGCAAATTCTTTTACTTTCTGTTTGTCTGGAAATATCCTAATTTCACCATCACATAAATGAGTGCTACATGTGTAATTCTTGGTTGACAGTATTTTTTCTTCTAGGTTTTATATATGGCATCATGTTGTCTTCTTGCCTGCATGGTTTCTGCCTACTAATTAGAGCTTTGTCTTGTCTATGCCTCTTTGTAGGTGTTCTTTCTTTTTTTGTGAGCTACCCTCATGATTCTTTCTTTGTCTTTGGTTTTGGACAGTTTGATTATCATGAGGCTTGATGTTCATCTTTTGTGATCTATTTTTAAGTGATTCATTATGCTTCTTGGATGGTTTTATCCTGTCGCCCTTCAGATATTAGAAAAGTTTTCTGTCAACAAGTCTTCTACAGTTCTCTCTGTGCTTTTTGTTGACTCTTTCCCTTCTGAAATTCCAACCATGCCTTATGTTTTTTTCTCTAGATGGTATCTTAGGCTTTCTTCATTATTCTTTTTTTTTTGATTGTTATTGAACAGATTGGTATGAAGGCGTATGTCTTCTATTCTGCTTATCTTGTCTTCCATCATTTAGGTTCTAACCCTATGACTTTGCATTGAGTTGTCTTATTTCTGACATTCTGTTATTAACCTTATGTATTTCTAGTTGCTGTTTTTGTATGGCTTCTAATTGTCTATTTTTTAATTCTGTTTTTGTATTGCTTCCCTGAATTCTTCTAAAATACTGTGTATGCTGTCTTTGGTTTCTCTCTGTTTTCCATAGTTTTGTCTGTGTTTTCTGTAATTCCTTTGAGGACTGTATATGTAAGTCTTTTGAATTTATTATCAGGATGTTCTATTACCTTTTTCTCAGAGTTCTATTACCTTTTTCTCTCCTTGCTGGTTCTTTATTTTGGGCACTTGCTGGGGCCATTTGCCCTGCTTTCTTAGGTGGTTTGCTGTTGGCCTTGTCTCTAGGACATTAAGGGATTGTTTTATTTATTTTTTAGTTGTATGTGAGGTTGGACAATTAACTTTGCAAACTCATCCTAGAAAAAGTGCTACATACCTCGCTGCTGAATATTACTACAGTCAGCTTCAAAGTACTCCCCTTGGGAAGCTATGCACTAACACCTGTTCTCAGCCTACCATTCAAAGCACTTTTTCTAGGATGAGTACACAGACTTAGTTGTCAGACCTTGTGTGATGACAACTCTGATGGACATTCCAGAAAGAGTTCCAAAATTGCTTTGAAGGGTGGACAGCTGCTTACATCTGTGCATAGCTTCCTAGGGGAGTACTTCGAAGGTGACTATAGTGATATTCAGCAGTGAGGTGTGCAGCACTTTTTCTAGGATGAGTTTGTGAACTTAGTTGTCAGACTTCATAGTTGTTTGCTAGATTCTGGTTTCTTTCTTTGGATAATTCCTGGCGGGTGTGGCTGGTTTGATGTTCTGGTTGCAGAGCTGGCAATGTTGCAGCACTCTCTGGGTTTGGTGGTGGGTAGGTTTGGGAGGTCAGGACCCTGCTTGCTGATCTTGTGCTGGGCAGCTGGGGGATTTATTGGGTTTGGGCATCCATCTGTCCTTAGTTCGGTGGCACAGGAACAGGGAGTGGTACTCTCCTTGCTGGTAGAGTGAGTGGGGTGAGGGGTCTTGTGGTCAAGTGAGGACATAGTTGTCACCTCTTGACAGTTGGGAAGGCAGCTGTCAGTGTCAGAGGGGGACCAGGGGGCCAGTGAGCATGTAGTTGTTCTACCTCTGCTTCCTCCTGGGCAGGGAGAGGAATAAGGGGCTGCAGTGATGTGCACATGCAATCTAGCTCCTCCGCCCGTTGCTGGGTGGCCTAAGGGAGGGAGTTGTACCTTGAACACGCATGCAGTGTGGTGCCACCTTCCACTGGATAGGAGGAGGGAGAAAGAGACTGTGTGGGTGTGCATGCACAATCATGGTTTGTTTGCATGTCATCGAGTGGGTTTTAGGAGGGAGTTGTGTCTGGGAGATGTGTGCACAGTGGTGCCTCCTTGCATCAGATTAAGGGAAGGAGGAAGGGACTCCAGAGAGCTGTGTGCAGTCTCAGTTCATCTGCCCCTCACTGGGCAGGCTAAGGGAAGGAGCTGTGCCTGGCAGATGTGTGCGCAGTGACACCGTCTCCTCTTTACTGTGGGTGGGAAATGGGAGTAGGGAGCGACAGCGGTGTGCATCCAGTTGTGTCCTCTCTGCCCCTCACTGGGTGAGGGGAGGGAGAAAAGAGTAGTGGGTGGGCACTCTTGCTGTCTCACGCCTGCTGACCCTCCACTGGGCCCTTGAGATGGTGTAGGTGATGGGTGGCCATGTGCAAAGGGGGTGCTTAGTGACATTCATTGGATGAGCAAGGACAGGCAGTGGACCAGGCTGGGTGACGCAGGAGGATGCTTAGTGACATTCATCAGGTGAGCAAGGACAGGCCGTGGACCAGGCTGGGTGATGCAGAAGGATGCTTAGTCACATTCATCGGGTGAGCAAGGACAGGCAGTGGACCAGGCTGGGTGACGCAGGAGGAAAGAGGCTAGGTTTGTGTTGTGGTCTGTCAGACCGGTGAGGCCGTTGGCGTGTGGGACCCTCTGCCACCTCCAGTCAGGAGGATGTGAGGGGAATTGCATCGCTGGCCTCCACTGCAGCCAGTGAAGGCACCTGTCCTCTCTCAAGGGCAGGGAAAGGGGCCCTCCTGGGGACTGGTTGGGTGGGGAATGTGCTAGTGACAGTCATACCCCACACCCCTGAGGTCAGGTCTGCTTGCTGCTCCTGAGTGTTTCTGGTTTTGCATCCTGGCTCCTTCCCTGCCTCTGCCTCTTTCCATTGTCTTTAGAGTTTCTCTGTCTCTTGTGGCAAAGCCGTGGAGTTGCCTTGCTGTTTTTCTACTCCCAGGGTCAGTGTTGGCTTTGTCTGAAGGTGGCTCTGTAGGCTGGCTGAACCCCTCTGTTCTGCGGTACTGTTCCTTCTGGTTGGTATTTGGTTCTATTCTTAGACCTTTTTAACTTTTTTTTTTTTTTTTTTTGATAGTCAAGGTTTCCAAATTGTTTTCTGGTTCTGTTTCACTGTATGTGTGTCTGTGTGTGTGTGTGTGTGTGTGTGTGTGTGTGTCTTTGGTATAAGGGGACGTTACGGTGCTCATGACTGAGCTGCCTTGGTGGAATGGATAGGCAGTTTCATAAATGGAGGAATGGCCTCTGTTTGGCTCCAGAGCACAGTCATTTTGGGGTTGGTTTATGAGTCATCTGAAGTATGCATTTAATCTAGACTTGTGGCCTGCTGGTGAGACTGCTGCTTTTTTATGATCTCAAATGTCTTGTCCATGTCAAAACTTGCCTTGTTTCTTTGTTTACTTTGAATCAGGAAAACGTTCACAACCACATTTGGAATTCCTCCTCCAGAGTGTTTGGTCACATCACCCCCGGCCACCACCAGCACATGACTGTTTGTTTTGGATGTCCTTTTCTGATGTTCAGCTAACTTCACCCACAGTGAAGTTAAGCCTTGCTTCTTTGGAAAAGTACAGATTTACTCATTAGTTGTTTTCAGAGACATTTGCATTTTCATGAAAATGAGTATATGCTTGTACTGACTTTTGGACCCATGAGCCTGCATACACAACGGGTACCTGCCTTTCCTTTTGAAGTTAAGACTCAGTCTAACTCATAACTGTCCTGAGTTATCTGAAGTGTTCTTTAAGGTTAATGATGAACATGTATGTAACGCATATGGGGAAGTAGTGTTGATTAGTCCATGATGTCCATTTAGCTTGCCTTCTTATGAGTGAGAGACACAGAGAGAGAGAGAGAGGGGAGAGAGACAAGAAAATCAAGCTATTTTGCAATTAAGGTTTTTACCTCTTTTTCCAAATTCATAGCCTGTTTATTAAAAACAGAATGTCAGAACCAGACTGCTTGGGTTTGAGTCCTGGTTCTCCTGCTTTCTAGTTGTGTAACCTCAGGCAGGTTATTTAATTTCTCTGTGGCTCTTTTGTCATCCATCCACTGGGGATACTTAAGAGTCCCTGCTGTAAGGTTGTTGTGAGTTAAGTGAGTTAATTTATGTAAAACATGCAGAACAGGACCCAGTACATAGTAACTTCTATACAACGGTTAGCTATGATTTTTATTAGTAATTAGCAGTTGTACAAATAAAAGAGACAAGGTGTAAATTATTAATAAGGGCCACTTAGCTCTCAGGCATGTGAGGTGTCATGTTTAGCCCCAAGGGTTTGTATTAGTTAGGGTAGGGTTTTGCTCTAACCAAATCGCATCAAAACACTGTATAATGGCTTGAACATCAGTTTCTTTCTTACATAGGTGTCAGTGATAAGCAGGTGAGCATATTAGTGGACTGATGTTCTCCACGTATTTGTTTAGGAATGCAAGCTGAAGGCAGCTCTGCCGTCTTTAGTACATGGCTTCCAAGGTCACCTAGGGGTCTCTCCATTCCAGCTAGTCTAAAAGAGCAAAAGAGGAAAAGAGTATACTGCAATGTGTTTTTATGGGCTAGACCTGGACTGACGTGGTAGTCATGACTTCTGTTCACGTTCCATTGGCCAGAACTCAGCTGAAAAGGAGGGAACAACCGCAGCTGCCAATCTCAGCCACAGAGTTTTTCAGGAGTCTGTGAAAATGTTCAGGACCTGAAAAAAACTGTGTGGACTCTGAACTCCCAAACTAACATTGTAGAATTGAAATGAATGGATATTTAACTAAAAGTTTATAAAATATAGCCTTGTATAAGCTTCATAAATTGTTACATTTAGAATGCATACAATATTACTATATTTGACCATAATTTGTACATTCTGATTTCTCAAAGTCTATAAGTATGCACAGTGATTGCTGAGAAATTAGCCATTCATAAATGAGTTTCTCAAAATCAAATAAATTCAAATGAAAAATTAAAAAATCTTTTTCAATTTATTTTTATTGGAAATAAATCTTTGAGTGTGAAGTGTTAGTATATGTTTGATGTTGAGTGGGGCTTTAAAAAGTGGCAGTGATCATGTTTTACCAAGGTCTTCAAACTGTCTGTTGGTTCTAGTGTGGGCAGATGCTTTTTGGTTGCCTAGAAAAAGTTCATGATCGGAGTGACTAAAAAAATGTTTCATTTTCAGCTCAGATACTCGTCTTTTTTAGCTTCTCTTTTTCTTGGAGTGTCTAATAGAATAGTTGCTGCTGTCATTTCGGAAATTTGCATTACACGACATTCAGTAACCCAGGTGCGCGGTCTTGCAGATACAGATGCAAGAGAGGACATGTGCCCTCTCTTCTTGCCTGTCCTATTTCAAGGCTAGTGTGTGACTGACCTTCCTTCTGAGTCTTCCTTGGCCTCTTGGATTAGGGCTTCCTTTCCTAAATTCTCCTGTTTTCTTGCGATAAGCTGTTTCTGAACAGGGGTTGGGTAGCTGTAGTTTCAAAAACTACATCTTGGGATGCATCTTGTGAAGGTTATGCACCTGGCCACAATCCTGTCAGTTGGAATTTGATTTGTTGATCACGAAAGCACCTCTGAAGGGAATTGGATACAGACTGGGGCTTGAATGGAGGAGTTTCTGGAAAGAGAGTGGCAGTGTAAGAAAAATGGCCATTGCATCTGGTGATCAAGCATGGTAGGGATCCCTAAAAGTACAGCCCAGAAAAGGTAGGAACAGGGAGGTAGCTGCCAATTATTTTTTCTCCTGTGGTCATTTCCATCTCAGTCCAGGCACCTCTGCCCTCTCAGTTGACTCAGGTGATGTATTTTAGAGATACCCTTGACTCATTCTTTCCTGTTCCACATCTCATTCTCCAGCAAATTCTGTCATGTCTGTCTTCAAAATGTGTTGAGAATCCAACTCCTTCTCCCAGAGCCCACATCTCTGTTCTTCTCCATTAGCGTCCTTTCTTGAAGGGGTGCTGTTGCTCCCTAACACGTTTTCCTTCTCTCCTTGCCTCTTGACATAGCAGCTAAAATGAGTCTTAGAAAAAAAAAGAAAAAAATCCTATCATGTCAGTCTTCTACTTAAAACACCCTCTTAGGATTCCTCAATATGTTAAACATGGAGTTATCGTCAGACCTCGCCGTTCATTCCAAGGTGTGTACCTGAGAGGACTGGAAACATCTGCCCACACAGAAACAGGTACAGAAGTATTTATGATGGTGTTATTTATACTTATGATGGCATAATTCATAGCTAAAAACTGGCAATAATCCAGTTGTCCATCAATTGATGAATAGATCAAAAAAACTTGATGGATCTATACAGTGGAGTATTATTTGGCAATGAAAAGGAGTGAACTACTGATATTTGCTACAATGTAGACGAAACCCCTGACAGAAGGCTACTAAGGATTCCCTATCCAGAATAGGCACACCCACAGAAACTGCAGGTGGGTTAGTGGTATGTGGATTCTCTCTCAATGAAACTATTATTAAAAAAGAAAACAAAACATGAAACCTCCTTAAAAGTCTTCTGGTCTAATCTGGCTGCATGCGTCCTCTCTGACCTCTCCTCCTTCCTCCTGCCTCACTGTCTCACGCTGATGTCCTTCTGTTCAGCTCTGGGGGTAAGTGCCTGCCTCAGGGCCTTTGTATTGCCTCTTCTCTCTTCTTAGAAGTTTATTTCCCTAGATGCTCACTTCATTTAGGTTTCTATTTAAACAACACATTCTCAGGACTTTTGTCAGTTACCCTAAAACGTTAGACGTTTCTTCCCTAGATGCTCACTTCCTTTAGGTTTCTGTTTAAACAACACATTCTCAGGACTTCTGCCAGTTACCCTAAAATAGCACTCCTCATCTTACTGCGTGATGATGTTCTCTGTTACCTGGGCCTTTGTACCGCATTTTGTTTTTCTTGATCACTTAACATCACCTGATGAACTGTAGATTTTCTCGTTTGTTACTTGTCTGTTTCTATCCATTAGAATGTGAACTCTGTGTGTACTCAGTAGCTTTCCTTTGTTTGTCACTGTAGCTGCAGCAGTCTAGACCAGATCTCTTTAAGCCAGACCATTAGCATGAATAAGACATGGATTTCTGTGGCACTGGTGCTTTGTAGGAATACAGTGTATTTGTGTGGGATGTTCAGTGTATCCAGTGTTGTGTTAGAATTTAGTAGCCTGGGAACAGAGTCTATGGGAAAAGTAATTGTGGTTTAAAAGCACAATGGAATTTCTTTGAAGTTCAGTAATCCTAAGTGTCAGATCACGCCTTGCTGTAGACTGGCAGATTTTGCTACTTTTTAAACATTTCACATTATGCTAATATTATATGAAGAGTCTGCTAATTTTCATGAATGTCTGATGGAAATCTACCACCTCTCCATTTGAGTCTTCGTTCACTACTTCTCTGCTGCCTTGTGCTCCTGAGACTTTCTTACAGTTTAACGGAACATCATTAGTATTTAATATTGTAGTTAATATATTTCTTGAAGGCATCTGATGTCTTTGGACCAATGACTTGGTTTAGGGGATTCGTGTTGAGACTGACCTATTTGGTGCTTGTGTAGGAAGCTTCGGTGAGGGAGAAGCAAGAAAAATACAGGCATGCTTTAAAACAATCCAACCAACCAGCCAACCAACCAGCCAACCAACCAACCAACCAACTAACCAACCAACCAACCAAAGAAACAAAAAAACATTGCTGCTGAGTCGATTCCAACGCACAGGGACCCAGTAGGACACAGTAGAACTGCCCCATAGGGCAGGAGCGCCCAGTGGATTTGAACTTTTGATCTTTTGGCTAGCCGTTGTGTAACTTGACTACTACACCACCAGGATTTCCCTTGAAAAGCAAGCATTTCGTTTGAGGAGCCCTCAACATTTTATTTTATTTTTTTACCTTTTTTTCTTTTTCCCACTTGTAAGCTTAGGTTAGAGAGAATCACTGTGGCCCTGAACCCTGTGAGTTAAAATGCTTAAGTCACTAGGTGGCACTGAAATATCATTCTACACACAGTGGAGCCTTAGAATGCCTTGGGTATCTTCCTGCAGCCCACTGGATTGCTAGGTGTCAGGGAAATTGTTTTATTGGTAAAGGGCAGAGTGTAATATATTCGTCTCCACCCTAGGCAGCTATTTAACATCCCAAAACATGCCCCTCTGTGGCCATGGCCTGTTAACTATGCTTATTTGGTGTAATAATTAGCAGAATTTCTCACTAACAGGGGTACTTACCAACACCTCACATCGGCACAGTTTTCTCGTACGTGATGGATTGTACATTCTATGGAAGAAGTTGGGAAGGTCACAGCTTAACCTCTGTGTGATAGGGCTCCTTTCTGCACATTTGTTCAGGGTAGGTTTATATTAACTTGCTTTTGAGCCTCTTCAAACCAGAGTAGTGTGTACTATAAACATATTTGAGCTTTTATGTAATGGGCTAGTGAAGGTTTGTAAACACATCACTGTTAATTTTCCAACTTTTAGCATGATAGAAAAATAAATGAATAGCTGACCAAATAATTGGATGACACTTCCTACTCAGAACTGTGTGTGTTGGAAGCTTGTTGTAGGAACAGTGGGCATGCCACAGGCACCAAATTTTAGGTTAAAATTGGAGAAGAAAATTACACAGGGAATTTTTATTTTTTCCATGGTAGTAAGTCAGGCCCTATTTAATTCTTTGTGGTTTTACAAGCTGTCTTAGCCAGCCAAGTGCCGTCGAGTCGGCTGTCTTAGGCTCCTGATATTTCTATTAGTAACAGTTTGAACATTTACTTTAGAACCTGGTCAGAGCAAACTGACAGAAGACCAAACAGCAGTAAATAGGTTTAAAGCAGGAAATACTTTAGCTAGACTACTAACTCACCCTTCATGACCTTAGGCAGACCATCTACCTACTCTGTGCTTGGCTTTTCTCCTTTCTTCAAATTGACGTTCCCGTAGTCACTTTCTTAGTCTCTTAGACTAGGTAAAAATGAAGTGAAAACTCTTCAGAATACTTTTGCTCTCATTCAGAGTCCCAGCTAGAAATGTAAGATGTTGCTATAATTACTTAAGAAAGCTGGCAAGTTTTTCTTTTGTTTATTCCAAGATGAGCTGTGGAAATGTCACTGAATGGATTCCTGCCATCTCAGGTCGCTGCCTTTTGCGTCTGGTGGCTGTTACCTGTGCTTTAGCCTCGCTTTGTTTCCAAGTTTTAACTCTATTCTTTTAACTGGTTTTAGAACAAATGGTCATAGTAAGCCACTGATAGGAATTGATTGAAATTTATTTAATATATGATTTGCAAATCAAGGTAACATTTCAACTAGAGAGAAAAATGTTCCAAAGATGAGAGAACCTTGAAGCGCTCTTATACCAAATCTTATGGGCACTGATGTGGGACAAAAGAGTTGAAACAGAGCTGATAAACAGATTTGTGACCAGTAAGGATTTTCATGCAGCATTGTCTTGAAGAACAGTTACAACAATTATCATTTTACCCTAAACATAACTCCCAGTTTGAATCTTGGCATTTTTTTTCACTCCAAACTGACTGAATTCTTGAAAATAGCACATGCCCAAGGCAAAACAGTCATGCTAGTTGACCTAGACTATTGTTTCTCTTAGGAATTAAGTTCTCCAAGATTCAAAAGAACACCAAAGGTCAAATGGCCTGGATGGATCACCCCAGCTCCATGGGACCCAGGAATTTGGATTCCAGGACAATTAAAATGGTTTCTCACTTTGTATCAACTATCTTCACTAGAGTCTTCTGCCTTTATTAAAACCCAGTGTATGTGTCTGGATTTATTTATAGGAAATGGAAACCATCAAGACAGAAAAATAGGTTTCTTCTAAAATCATTGAGAAGGCCAGAGGAATGGGCTCTATTCTGAGCATTTAGCGGTGGCTTCCCAAACAGCCTTCAAGAACAGGCATGCCAGGTGAACTGCTAATCTGTGACACTCAGGTGGACCAGGAATCAGGAAGCCATTGCTAGAATGGTCGATTTTTAAGAACATACCACTGTTCTTGCAATTCAGGTACCATCATGACTGCTGCCTTTTGATAATCTACAAAGCTAATGACTGGAATATTACTGCAGACAACCCTCAGTGGCCCTGTTGCCTGTGGAAAATACCAAAACAGCAATAAGGTGGTTCCATTTTATTTATGTCTTTTGAATCTCACATAGGGTCATTTCATAGGTAGAGCTTAACTCTCATCCAGAATACTAGCTGCAGAGGGCTCTGGGAAATACAGTTTTTAATTTCCATTCTCTGTAGCGTATTACTGTAGCTCAGTAATAGGACGTTGGATAGGATGCTGAGGCCAGTCTGTCGTGTCCACCGCTCACCACCAATATGTTTAAAATTACACATCTTTACCTTCAAATCGGTATTTCATTTACTCCCCAGCAGAGCAACTGGCATAGTAGGCCTTAGTCATGGATTGAATTGTCCACCAAAGTGTGTATCAATTGGGCTAGGCCATGACTCCCAGTATTGTGTGATTTCCACCATTTTGCCATCTGATGTGGTTTTCTTATATGTTGTAAATCCTGACAACATGATGTGTAATGTTATGTTATGTTATGTTATGTTGTGTTGTGTTATGTGATGTTATGTTTGTTATGTTATGTTATGTATGGTATGTTATGGTATAGTATGGTATGGTATGGTGATGAGGTCTACAAGATGAGGTTTTGTCTCTAGTCATTCTCTTTTGAGATATTAAAAAGAGACGTGAGCTGAGAGACAGAGGGGCGTCATACCACCAAGAAGGCAGCGCCAGGGAGGGAGCACATCTTTTGGGCCCAGAGCTCCTGGGCTGAGAAGCTCCTACTCCAGAGGAAGATTGATGACAAGGACCTTCCTCCAGAGTTGACAGACAGAGAAAAGCCTTCCTCTACTGCTGACACCTGAGTTTGGACTTCTAGTGTGCTAGACTGTGAGAGAATATATTCCTCTTTGTTAAAACCATCCAGCTGGCAGTATTTCTGGTATAGCAGCACTAGATGACTAAGACAGCCTTCAGGAAAGCACTGTTGATGGCTTTCACTTTTCTGCTCGTGAGTCCCTCCTTTCCTGCAGTCCTCTTGCCTCAGCACCTGATTCATTTCAGATTTCTCCAGCTCCCTGCCGCTCTTGGCTTCTTTCATCCCCACGCCTTCCCTTCTTGCGTCGCCCTCCTCCCGTCTGCCTGGACTTGTTCAGGAGCCTCCTCATCTGGCCCCCTAGTCTCCAGTCTTGGCTTCCTTTAGCTCCATGTGACTGTCAGCAAGTTAGTGTTCTTTAAAGAAGCAGAACAACAACAAAGACGCGTCCATTGTGTTCCTGTCCTTCTCGAAAGCCTTTGTGGTTCTTCCTCACATCCAGGATAGAAGCCTGGCTGCTTGCTGAACTTGACCTTCAGGACCTCCGTAATCAGGGTGTTGCTGTTGTTAGGTGCCGTTGAGTCTGTTCTGACGCACAGCGACCTACGCACAGCAGAATGAAACACTGCCTGATGTCCGCAGTCTTTTTTATGCTTAAGGCCAGGGTGCAACCTGCTTTTCTAGCTTTATTTTCTATTTTTCCTCCTGCTGCAACTGAATTTGGAGCCCAAATGTCTGACATCTGAGAGTGCCTTGTCTTTCGCTACCCTTGTCACCTGCATTTAATCTTCTGCCACTTTCTTCCCATTTATTCACACCTTGATCAGTTCAGCACATACATTTTTCTTCCTTTTTCTACACTTTTAAAGCACTGTTTACTCAGGCTTTTGTTTTGTCTTCTTTTTAATTATCATTACCTGTATTGTGAGTTTTCTTTTTATGAGTAAATATCCTTTTTTTTCCATGTAGACAGTGTAAATATTTGTCAGGGATTGATTGCTGTGCTCCCTTATGGTCCAGACATCCACTTGCTTGGGAGGAAGGAGGTGGCGGAGGGCTGGGCTGGGGGGCTGAAGCAATGTACTCCAGCTGTGTGATTTTGTCCTTTTGATTTTTACTTAAAGGACAAATTAACTCTTTGCTTTGAGCAAACTAATGCTGTATTTTGTGGATTTAATATTTGAACAAGGCCTTTGGCTGGAAAACCCTGGAGCCTGAGCCTCTTATCCTTGTTTGCCAGGCTGGATGAGCTCCACGCCTTGCAGTTTGCTTAAGTGTGGGTTGTGAAATAGCAATGGAATTTGTGGTTTTATGCCAGAGGGGAGGAGGGAGAAAGTATTTGGAGTAAATCAGACATGCAAATTAGCAAAGCCCATGGGCCTTAAATACATTGCACAATAGAGTCCAAAGAAATTCAGTTTGTCTTCCTTCTGTTTCTCTCTCTCTCTTTTTTTTTTTTTTTTGCAGAGTGTGTGTAAGAAGGCGGCACTTATATATTTGCTTTAGGCCAGAGATTCTCAAGCTTTCTGGCTTCAGGACCCTCTTTTCCTCTTAAAATTATTGAGGATCTCTCAAAAGCTTTATAGGGCTTCCATCTATCTGTATTTATGATATTATAGACCCAAACTGAGGGATTTGAAAACAATTCATTAAAAAATGGCTAAAACAATTCTATTACATGTTAAATAACTACTTTTATGAAAAGTAACTATTTTCCAGTACAAAAATTTAGCAAGAAGAGTGACATTGTTTTGTATTTTGCTGGTGTCTTTTGTGTCCTGTATTTCAAACCCATAGGCCCTGCTAGATTCTTGTATCTACTTCTGCATTTACTTTATTGCAGTATATTGTTGAAACATATGAAACATATCCAGCCTAACCTAGACATTTAATGGAGATGAGATTTGTTAATAACGTCTTCAGAAGGTATTTGTGGAGATTCGTCTTTGATACTACACTAAAACTCAACAAGCCATGTTCCTTAAATGTCAGTTGCAGTGAAGAATGTGAAATTTTATCAGTGTGTTTCCTGCTCTTTTATATTAAAATCTACTGATCTGACGTAAGGGTTTGAATAGATGTCTTTTGTAATACTGTGTTTTAATTACTTGGAGTTACGTAATTCCCGTAAATGTTCACACATTTTATTATAAGATAGGGAAAAACCACATTCAGTAAAGCACCACCGATCTTATTAGAAAAGTCTGTAAGTGTTGGGAAACTGTCATACTGAAGTTGGTGACTACATATTTTCAAAATTTTTAAGTTTCACTTGAAAACTTGAATTTTATTGTTGGCAACAAGTATGGTAGATCATTTTTCTTGAACTGACAGTCTCACTGCATTAATTTTTGAAAAAAATATCTGCCAGACAGCCAAGTGTAGTCGTAGTTTGCCTGTTAGTGACATTTTCAAGTAAAAGTTTAATTTTTCATGTAAAAACGATGTTCCATGAAAACCGTGTCTGGTTCAGTCCACAATTCAAATAATCACACAAATGCTTTTTCTCTGTGACAATCTTTTTACGTTGCGGTTTAGCAGAAGCACATTCTGTATAATTCCCATTTTATCACACAAGATATTCAAGACAGCTACTTGAGATTTGAGATTTAATAAAATTAAATAATTTTTTATTGCTTTGTCACAGACATTCATGAATGACACTAATTTTCTTTTTCTTTTTACTGTGAATGTGTGGTGGTGAAGAAGAGTGACCACTTAGGTATGTGGTTGCTGACCCAAAGGATCGTGCCTGAGAACCACCGGGCGCTCGTTGGGACCTCTGTGGGACAGTTCTGCTCAGTCCCGTGTGTGCCCTGTGAGTCGGAATTGACTGCACAGCAGCGGGTCTTGGAGAGAAGTTTGGCGCTCCTGCTTAATGTATGCCAGGGCACCTGCACTGTACCCATGCTTCTTTTTCGGAAACCCTGGTGGTGCAGTGGTTAAGTGCTCTACGTCGGGTCACCAAAAGGTCGGCAGTTCACATCTGCCTGGTGCTGCTCGGCAGGAGCTCCTGTTCTGCTTTCTGGGGTCACCATGAGTCAGAATTGACTCGATGTCAGTGGGTTTCATTTTGGGTATTCCTTTTGAACTGTTAACACAGGGAGAAGAGCAAAGAATTGTGTTATTTTAAAGTACTTGATCCTGAGGATCTCTTGCTGTTCCATTGTACTAGGTCAGCTAGGGAGATTTGAATAGTTAGAAATGCAAAGAATTGAAGTGACAGTTTTTTTTGTTTATATCTTTAAGGCTACTTTCCTCTTTACTGTGGAACTCTGACTGAGTGAGGGAATCCAGATCTCCTCTTCTGGGCTTGCTCCTAGCTGAGGGTTGAAATTCTGGGGGCTTGATGTGTTTGAGTTACAAAGTGCAGGAAGATTCTTCTTCTGCCTCTGGTGAAAATTAATGTTTCAATTAGATCAGTGTGAGGGTGCTATTTTTGGGGGGTAGTAGTGGGGCAACATTTTCTTTTTTTGGTAGAAAAATAATGAATGAAGAGTGCTACAAAGATGGGTTATATGGGATAACTGAGACCACCATAGCACCATCTTCAGGATATTTGTGAAGAAAGCCTTCCCTACAAAAAACATCTCTGGGGTCAGCATGCAAAAGTTCACTGCAGCAATTAGCCTCATTTGTAAGATGTTGATTGTTTTGTTTGCTTGCTGATTTATTTTTAGAAGATAATCTTTTTGATTCTTGAATCGCTGACAGGTCTCCCCGGATATGATCATCCTTTGGGTGGTGTGAGTATAGCCTGGGCTTGAGGCAGTAATTAACTGGTCATGTCATCATGTAATAAAGGAATCCCAATTTTCCAGTTTCTTTCTTTCTTTTTTTTTCTGCTTCTTGGGTGGTTGGGGCACATTATTGAAACAATTATTACATTTACTCCAGAGTTTGTCTTTTTCTTTTAAAGAAAAGTCCACCTAAGTGCCTTTGGGCGAAGAGGAGGAGATGTGTAACCGGAGTCTCCTCTTAACTGGTCCTTATTGTTCAAGAAGACTGATCTCTTTGTGTTTCCTCCTGGCACACCAAAATAGTTTCAACTGATCCCTGCAAGTCCTTTAATAGACCAATTCTCTTTTGTGTTTTGAGTTTAGTAAACTCCCAGTTTACTTTCTAAGCCATGGGCTTCTTTAAAATCAGGCCAGTTTTAAAGAGGGTAAGGCATTCTGGGTAGGATTCACAGTTTTATCCCAAACCTCTTAAACACTAGATAGGGCAGGTAAGGAACATTGCTAACCACCGGCCAGGGTGTTGGGTGCTCTACCAGGTGTTTTATGCAGCATCACTTAATCCTTACGGTGATGCTCTGATACTTCTTGCATTTGAGGCTTTTTCTCCACCTCTGTTCTGCCACCGTGGACCAGCTCAGCTAGACTTTGGCTTCTCTGAATTGGTCACCCATCTTCAGCTTTTCACAGCCTCTCCACCCCCAAAATCCATTCGTCACACTTCACTTAGGTTCACATTTTTAAAATGGAAACCAAATGGTGTTATCTCGCTAACTTAGACCTCTCCACTGGCTCTGCATGGCACACAGAATGAAATCCTTCTCATCTGGCGGAGACTTCCAGCACAACCTGGCTGCGGCCTGTCTCTGAGAGCTCAGCCACCACACTCCCCTGGCTTGTCCCCCGTGTTCCTGGCTCGCTGGCCTTTTGGTCCCCGAAACCTGCAGGATGGTTCTTCTCAGGACCTCTGGGTTAGCGGCACCTCTTGCCTGGAATACCCTTTTCTCCAGAATCTTGCTTCTGGCCTGACTTCTTCTAGTGATTTGTTTCTTACCTAAAGACAGCTACTCAGTGCAGGTTTCCTATCCTTCTGAGTCACAGTAGCCACTCTGAGTCTCAGCACGAGATTTTATTTTCATTACATTGCTCGGGGCAATGTAGTATGTAGTTCTGCCTTCAGAATGAAATTTTTGCTGTGTGGCTGTGGGTGAGTTATGTAACTTTTCAGAGCTTCAGTTTTTTTCCTCTATCCACTACAAATAACTTGTGTTCCTCACTGGTGAAAATTAAACAAATTAATACTTAGAATCTCTTGCAACAGTTTCCGACACATCATGCGTGTCTGAGAATTGTTAGCTATTACTATTTTAATTGTTAGAGAAGAATGTTGAATGCACCATGGGCCGCCAAAAGAACAAACGGATCTGTTCTAGAAGAAGTATAAGCAGAGTGCTTCTTGGAAGCAAAGATGGCAAGACTGCATCTTACATACTTTGGACATGTTGTCAGGACGGATCAGTCCCTGGAGAAGGACATCAAGCTTGGCAGAGTGGAAGGTCAGTGAAAAAGAGAAAGACCTTCAATGGGATGAATTGGCACAGGGGCCTCAATAATGGGCATAAGCATAAAGATGATTGTGGACATGGCACAAGACTGGGCAGTATTTTGTTCTGTTGTGCATAGGGTTGCTGTAAGTTGGAACCAACTCGATGGCACCTAGCAGCAACATCATTTTAATGTATTAAATTTGTAATCATCTTAAGGTACCAGTGTTATAAAAATTATTTTGTCTTGATTATTTGGCCATTTTTCTGTCTCTTCCACCTAAAATAGAAACATTGTGAGAGAAAGACTCTCATCTGGCATATTCACTACTGTATTGTTAGAGCCTGGAATGGTGCCTAGCCTGCAGTAGGTGTTCACTAAATCTGTTTATTATGAAAAAATGCAGTACACAGTTCGTGCTGTACAAATGGGGTAATCAGGGTAACTTGCCAAGGTTACAGAGGTCCTAAATGACAATACTGGGATTTAGACTGAATTCTCATTCCAAAGAACTTTTTCTTCTATTGCAGCACACTATGTGGTGGATTTTTATTTTACTTCAGATCCTGCCATGCTGGCACGATTTTTAGGATTTTCATGCAAATCCTGGTATGATTCATGAGATGGAAATAGCCATTTGTACAAATATGTGGAGTTAGGGCCAAGAGTTAGGTCCAGAGGCAAGTTGGGAAAGTGAGATCTAGGCACAGCACGAAAATCGAGGGCTGGAATCAAAGTACCCTGACTTCTGCGATGGGGTGAGCTGGTTGATAACCGTGGGATTGATGACCTCTGGGAGTTGGCTGCCCAAAGAGATTCACGTGTGCTGACATCTTATGGCATGGATCTGTAGAGTCATAGCCCTTGTCTTTGCTCTGGTACTCCTGTCACAGTTTTCCAGTGGGGTGGAAGCAGAGGTGGATGAGCTGAAATGTTTCCTTCTGCTTCCTCTGGAAAAAAGTCGCCTTGAATCTGCCTTTTCCGCTGATTATAGTCCTTGGTTCTTGGGGGCTTCACTGACTTAGTCCTTTAAACAGTCCCCCTGCCACCTTTATTTTTTTGGACAAACCATGATGGCAGCATAAGAGAGCATGGCACAGAGGAAGAGAGCCAGGCGGCTATGGAGGCAAGTATGTTAGAGCTTGAGTTTTTGGAGCGCTGCTTCTCTTCTGTGTCGTAGCGCTTTGCCTAAGCTCTCTGAACCTTGGTTTTCATGGTTATAGAAGGGGAATTTGTGGCAATTTAAAGAGAAGAGTTTGAGTCAAATGCCTTGTGTAATATGGAGTCATTGACCTTTTGAAGTTCTTTTTTTTTTTTTAATTGTGATTAAATGCAAGTGTAAAATCCAAATTAAGTTTGCATGCCTGCCTATCTGTAGCTTCTTATGCTCTCCTTGCCCGGTGACCGCACACTCCTCCTTTTCATTCTATATATGCCGTATCTTCTTAACAATCTCCGGTCCCCTCCTCTCCACGCTTTCCTCTCCTTTCAGTAGGAAGCCAATAGGACAGTATCCTATAACTGTGTAGAACCATAAAGTACACACACCGTATGGTCACATCGTGTCCCCAAGTCCAGTCCATTCCTGCCTGAAGAGTTGACCTCAGTAATATTTTCTGGTGAGGGGCAGCAGCAGGTCTAGGGGCCATGCTCCCAGCCTCAGGCCTTTGGACCATTGACTGTGGTCTTTTAGTAGAGTTCTTGAGGGGCATCCCTCTTTTTCTCATGTTGCTGTGACCTTTTGGACTTCTAATGAAAGCTATGGATCATCACCCTGAAAAGGTGCCCATGTGTCCCACATTTACCTTCAGTTTCCTTAGCTCATGGAGCCTTTGAAACCCAGGCGGAGAGCACTTGTGCGTTGGACCAGTGTCCTCAGGGGAAGGGCCTGTGTTTTTGTCTCTCCTAACATCTAAGCTAGTGCTTGACTTTCTGCAGTCCTTTAGTAATGTTGGTTGAATGAAAGAATTTGAGTCATTCCTGGATTTGTTAATCACCTTGAGCTTGGCATGTGGTTTCCTTTGCCCTAGGACCTATGGCAACGCCGACTTTACCGTCTGGTCTGGGGATGCCAGTAGCTGTCACACTGTGGCAACAATTAGCTGAACCCGTGGTTTTACCCTAGGTTAACTGTAGAGGTAGGCTCATGAAATGTTTGGAAAATGCTTTTAGTATATAACAACTAAGTGTCAGAGCCACCCACTGAGGAATGATGTCACAAAGTGATGGGCTCTGGTGATTAGGCATGAATCTCATGGTGTGTGAAATGCTTATACATCTGTCCTGATATAATAGAAAACATCTTAGATTTAGGAAGGCTAGAGCTCATCTAATTAAGTCTTTCCAAATTGGTTAAGTGATTTGTTCAAGGTCACTCAACTGTCACTCATTAGTGACAAGTCTTGGAGCATGTGACTCTTTCCCACATCAAGTGAGTATTCTTCAGTTCAGCTAAAGCTGGTAACTTCCACTGACTTCTGGTGCTTAAAAACCTGGAGACAAATACATCCATTGTAATGCTGAGTGACACTCGTTTCATTTGAATACATACCTGGGGAAGAATTTCCTGGTGGTTCTCCTACTGGTGTCAGAGGAGTTGGAATTTCACCAGCCTATCTGTACTTCAGAAAGCATTGATTGAACCAACTGTGCATCAGACGCTCTTCCAGGCGCAGAAATGAATGAGATGTGATGCTCAGCTTCAAGAAGTCATAGTCTAAAAAAAAAAGTAAAATAAAGATTTGCAGACCAAACTTAGCCCCCGACATGTAGTTTTAGGTTTACTTTAAATACAGCTTCTATTACTTCCTGTGTCTTTTGCCCACTTGCTTTGCCTGTGCAGCTGTCTGCATTCTGATGGCATTTCAGCTGAGGATGTGGATTCTTTACATCAGTGGTTTTTGAATGTGCTTGCTCATCACTTCACCTTGGGGGGCTTTAGAAACAACATCCGCACACAGCCACCCCAGGCCTGACTTGCGGAGATTCCACATCTGTAGGGCCAGGGGGGCCTTGGAAACTGAACTGAAAAGTACTACTTTCCTGAGCAGGTGTGATCAGCAGCCAGATCTAGATGGATAGGTGATTACTGAGCATGACTATTTGATTTCTGTATTAATAGAATCTTCATCTGTCTCAAAGATTTGTATGGCCTTTTCATTAACATAGCTCTGTTGTAGACGGCTCTGCAAAGTTAAGTATTGTGCTTTCTGTCTGTACTCTTGCACTCTGAAAACTCCTTGAAATCTTGTGGACAAATGAATGCTGAACATCCAACAAATCACACTTTATTGGTATTGCTCTAGTGATATTCCCATTTGGCTGTCCTTGAGTCTGTCCACGTGTGGGGGTTAACCCTTCAGCTGGATTCAGCATATGAATTGAGGATGGATTGGCTACCTGGGTGACTGTCAGGAGTGAATCCTTTTTTTTTTTGGAACAAGAGAAGTGGATTTGTAGTTTTCCAGGATTTCTTTCTCCTGACTTGGCTGAAAGATGGCCGTGCATAATATCTTAGCAGACCTGAAAATAGGTGAGCTGTCAAGGTGTTGGCAGTGATGGACTCCTCTGGGTCGGACTCAGGGCATCCTACAAGCGAAAAAAGACATGAGGCCTAAATGATTTCACGTTCAAGCTGTACTTACTGTAATTGCTGCAGGTGCTAAATTGAGTATGACAAATCTAACAGGCAATTGCCAAGTAGGTTTCATTACTAGACACTTAATAGATAAATGAAGTTCCTTATGCTAAAAAACAAAACCAAACTAGAAAGGAAGGGGGAAAAGGGGCATATTTGGAGCTAGAATCCAGATACTTCAGATGTGTTTACATATATCCGAGTGGTTTCAGTGTGTCAGTTAACTTGGTTCAGTTACTTCTGTGAAGGAGGCAGAATGTATGGGGGAGTGCTGAGGGAGGGGAAGTGGGAAGGATTGTGATTTATGAGGAACTGTGAAAGAGATTAGGATTGATAGACAATTCTTGGTACATGTGAAGTAGCTGTAAGTACTAATGCTGGAGCTAAGATTTTTCACGTGATCATACATCACCTGTGGTATTCATAGGGCAGCGGTGGTTCAGGGGAGAATTCTCCCCTTCCATGCAGGAGACCTGGGTTTGATTTTTCTCCCAGTTCACCTCATGAGCTGCTGCTACTGGTTTGTCCGTGGAGGTGTGTGTGTTACTGAACAGGTTTTCAGTGGAACTTCCAGACTAAGACAGATTCGGCAGAAGCCCTAGGAGTCTCCTTCCAGACACCAACCGATGCAGACCCCCTGGATCACAAGAGCACTGTGCCTGGGACCTCCATGAGTCAGGGGCTGACTTGGTGGCAGCTAGTGTCATCAGCAGCAGCAGTTG
Source organism: Heterohyrax brucei (assembly GCA_028571685.1). Classification (NCBI taxonomy): domain Eukaryota; kingdom Metazoa; phylum Chordata; class Mammalia; order Hyracoidea; family Procaviidae; genus Heterohyrax; species Heterohyrax brucei. Next base: position 69,430,495 of record CM053161.1, on the reverse strand, counting down.
CAACGCCGACTCCGACACCAGCTCCACCAGCAACCCCACAACCCATAATACTTGTATGCGTGCAACCAGTCTGCGTGGAGTTTATTCATTACTAACTGGTGTAATCAAAATGTTTTTAAAAGGCCTATAGAAGTGCAGTAAAACACAAAGATTTCATCACTGCACTGTTCTTTTCATTCATTCAACAAACATTTATTAAAGTTTTCTCTGTACAGGGGTTCAGTGGCATACGGCAGAAAGCAGGCTCTTAAGGGGAGAAAGTTTTGCTTTTTTTATTATTAAACCTAGTAACTAGAATAATGACTGACACAAAGCAGATGTGAAATTTATAATTATTGAATCAGAGAAGAAAGAAAGATATACTTGGTCTCTGCTTACATGGGGCTTGCATTCTAGTGGGAGAGGAGACCAGAAATAAGTACAAATACATGAACCAAATAGATGCTGGTGACTGGGGTCGGGGTACCCTTTCTGATGGGATGTCCAGTGTTGGGCTCGTTTGGGAATTGGATGGTGAGAAAGGACAGTCACACACAGCTGGGAGGAAAGGTATGTTTAAAGCATAGAATGAAGGCCTGCGTGACTGGAGAAATGTTGAATGAGGAGGAGACTTGCTCTGAGATGAAGCTGGAAAAGTAGGCAGGAGCTGGATCATGCTAAGAGTTTGGATTTTCTGCTGCATGCAGTGGGAGCTCATTGGGAGGGCTGAAGACTTTAAGCCGCTTTCCTTTCTGAAGAGGTTGCTCTGGCATCATCTCTGGTGAGCAAGGGGGGTGGCCAGTGTGGAGGACATGCCACAGGTGGGGGACAGGAGGAAGACCAGGAGGAGGCTGTTGGAGGGGGGTAGGTGAGATAAATGGTGGCTGCTCCATAGAGGTAGCGGCAGAGATGGAGAAGAGTGCATGGATTTCCCTTGTATTTTGGAATAGAGAAAATTGTTGGTGGTCTCAGGGGGTTTTATGAGAAAGAAGTAGATATATATGCTTTTTTTTTTTGAAGAACCTTCTTTAAAAATGTTTGTAGGATTATGAGATTATTGTCTATAAACTGCAAGGAACCCTAAGTAGCAGAAGAGGAACAAGGGAGCTCTGCGCGGCTCAGGGTGGAGTGCCGTTGTGGTCCCCGACATTTTGACAGCACGGGTGCCAGACAGAAGGGCAAAACACTCTGTGCATCTTTGGGCAGGTCGGAGCATAATGAAAATAAAATCTGAAAATTCAACTCTGGCCCTTGAATGAAAACAGGATTGAGGGGAGATGATCTTACATCTAGTTCATGAGATAACGGCTTTCTTAGAAGCGCAAACCTCGGTTATGCATTTAGAATGTCTGATTTCTAATTCTGGATACTTTTGACTGCTGTGAATTCATTGATCCACTTGGATAGTCTCTGTTGCTATGAAGTTTTAATAGGTAACAGTCAGAAATGGAGTGGGAGAGCAGGAAAGCAAGCCGAAATGCTAATAGCTGGTAACCTGAAACCATTAACTTTAAGCTGATTATTCTTGCCTTAGTATTGGAAGATAAGCTGGCGAGGGCCTAAAGTGTAACTTAAGCATTGTTCTCTGGAAACAAACGTCATCCTATAAAAGGCATTTGCCTTTCATTTCCAGGGCAGCAGCATTGGTTTGTGAACCTGCAGGTCTTTGTTGGAAGAACTTGCTGCCGACTCCATCACCTTAAGGACCAAAGGGAGAAGTCAGGTGAAAATGGCTCAGAAGTTGGATGAGGCAAAGCAAGGAGGTCCTTCTTAATGGGAAAAGCAGCCAGTGTTTGCTAGCTTATTTTGGTAGTCATAAAATAACCCTGAAAGGGACTTGAGATAGGGTCATCTACTCATTTGTCTGATAAAGAAACTAAGGTTTTGCCTGACATCAAACACTCTGCATAGATGTACCATTTGGCCCAAGTTAAATGAAACAACTGAAATTTGAAAAACCAAACCAAACCAAACCAAAAATAACCCAAAACAGAAACTCCCAAAATGCTTTATTTCTTTTGTGTTAGGTTTCAGAGGACTTGTTTTTGGTCAGAAACCTGATTGTTCACCGCAGACAAACTCATCGTTCCAGCTGATTAAATTTGAGACCTAGCATTGAACAGAAAGAGGCGTGACATTGGCAGGAATGGGTGAGATTAAGGCTGTGTTAGCTGAGGACAATTTGTTCTAAGCTTCCAAGTTTTTATTTTTTAAATCTCATTCTCAAGTGCAGTGCCTTTACCTAATCATACAAACACCTTCCATCTTAGACTGTATAGTATGCCCTAGCAGAGTAAGTGGGTCAAATGAAATCAAAGCAATAACTGTACTTTCAGAGATAATGCAAATGAGTGTAGCCTCCATGGTGAGTGACGGAGGTTCTGACAAGTGAAGAACACTGACCCATTCATTATTGCTGGTTTACAGCAGAGGAAAACCAACCAGAGATGGGTTGCAGCAGGTCTGTGTGATTGCCCCATTCCGAGGCTAGCCCTGTGCTTCCTGTCCTGCTGAAGTCAGTCTCCTGCCTTCACTTACCCTCAAACTGTAGACACTTAGAAAGGCCATGCTTTTGTTTAACAGCAGCAAGATTGATGTGAAAATCAGTGAGAAGAAGCCAAATGAGCTACGTTCTTTCCTAGCAAGTGATGTTTTTTCAACATTTATAGAACATTTGCTCTGAATGAGGAATAAAAAGAAGATATTTCTGAATTTAGGAAATTACCTGATGGAACGTCTTCAAATTCAAGCCCTAACTAGAGTTAGCAAACTCTTTCTCTTTTCTTAATTGTTCTTTCTCTCTCTTAACCTCCTGTTCCTTTCCACCTCCTGGGCCATGTACTCTTCTGCTGTAGATGCAAGACTGACCTTATTTATCCTCACCCTCCATGACCATTTCCCTCTCTTTGGATTGTATTTGGGGCTGACATCTCCTCTTCACTGTTTTTCTTTAGTCTCATGAAGCAATGTCTTGGTCATCTAGTACCGCTGTAACAGAAATACCACAAGTGTATGACTTCAACAAGAAGAACTTTATTTTCTCATAGGTCAGTGGGCTAGACTTCCAAATGCATGCTGTCAGCTCCAGAGGAAGGTCAGATTTCACTTTGTCTCTGTGTTGACTCCAGAGGAAGGTCCCTCGTCAGTCTTTCCGGGGACTAAGGAGCTTCTTCATGCAGTGACTCTGGGTCCTAAGGGCATGGGCAGCTCCCAGCACTGCGTTCTTGGTTTTAGGAGGTCCCCAACTCTTTGCTAGTTTCCCTGTTTCATAAGCTAAAATGTGGTGTAGGCCATGCCCCTGGGAAACTCCCTTTACATTGGATCAGAGATGTGACTAGAGAGCATGGATGTTACTCAAAAACCCACTGCTGTTGAGTTGGGTCCGACTCATAGCGACCCTAGAGGTCAGAGTAGAACTTCCCCCTGAGTTTCCAAGCAGAACCTGGCTGATTTGAGCTGCCGACCTTTTGGTTAGCAGACGTAGCACTTAACCCACTAAACCACCAGGCTTTCCAAGGATGTTACAGTCCTACCCTAATCCTCTTTAACATGAAATTACAATCATAAATTGAAGGTCAGCCATACAGTACTGAGAATTGTAGCCTAACCAAGTTGACACATGTCTTCAGAGGACAGAATTTAATCCATGACAGGCAGTTACCTGCTGAGGAGTGGAGAGACCTTCAGTGTCTCTAAAAGTTGTACGTACACTGTGCTCTGCCACTGAGTGTGCAGAGACCTTGCCCTTTCCTTTTCAAATATATTGTGTTAGTAATAAAAAATGCAATATTTGAATAAATTAATTACCACCAAATTTCATTTGGGAAGTTAATAAGTTAATATTCTTTCTTAAGATTGTAGTTTATTTGCAAAGCTGTTGCATATTGCAAAGTGATCAAAGCTTCCTTAAAATCTTTTATTTAAAAGGTTTAAACTTTAAAATTGTTCATTATTGACTATTTTGTGTGTGTATATGTATATATGTGTGTGTGTATACATAGATGATATACATGTACAAACATGTGTATACTAGATTTCGGTGTGGATTGAATTTTATGGATGGGAGAGAGAGCTGGGAAGATGGAACCCAGGGCAGAGCCTTGTGTATGATCTGACTAGCTGGTGGACCTGTAATGAACTGCAGCATGAGCTCAAGATTTGCAAAATATTCAGAGAACACTGTCAAAAGCATTTTTTTTTTCCCCTCATGAGCTAGGTAGTTCTCCAAAAGCAACAACTACTGCTTGTCTTTTCAGAGAGCTGTCATGGAGCTGTAAGGCCACTTGTGGTTTAGACTTAATGTGAGTAAGATTCCTCTGCATCCTCAGCCTAGAAAAACTTTACAGCGCTCTTGGAATTTGATGAAAGTTTCCTAACTTTGAAGCTCCGGAGAGCTCTCATTTCTGATTAGGCAGTTGTTAACATTTTCCTGGTCTGATTCCACGATGCCCCCAAATCAGACGTGGTCGCCCTATTTCGGGAACAGTGTGTGGCCTCAGACATTTAAGATCATATCTAGTTTAGAAATAATGTCAACTGCGTATGTGTGTTTTGGGGTTTTTTTCTCTTAGCTTCCCTAAAGTTTTGATTTCTTCAAATGTGCCCTGTCCTTTTATTTCCCACTTTCTGATCTTCACGTGTAGTGTTCATAGTATCTGGAACAATTTTTTCCCATTTTCCCTTTGCTTGGATAATACCTACTGAGTGGTTTTTTTTTTTTTTTTTTTTAATATTTTATGGTGTTTTAAGTGAAAGTTTTCAATCTAAGTCAGATTTATCATACAAAAACTTACTCATCTGTTGCTATGCAACGCTAGCTGTTCTCCCAGCACCGTGAAGTCATACTCCTCCTTTCAGCCTTTCCACTCTGTGTGTCCCGTGTCCATTCATCTGGCTTCTGTCCCCATCTCCCCTCTCATCTCGCCTCTGGACAGGAGCTGACCAGTTAGTCTCATGTACCTATGTAAGCCAGGAAGCACACTTTTTGCTGATATCATTTTATGTCTCACAGTCCAGTCCAATCTTTGCCTGAAGAGCTGGCTTTGGGAATGGTTTCAGTTTTGGACTAACAGAGTTTGGGAGCCGGATCCTCTGGGGACCCTCTAGTCTGCCAGACCATCAAGCCTGGTCTATTTAATAGAGTTTGAATTCTGCATCCCATTTTTTTCTCCTGCCATGTCTGGGACTCCATTGCATTGCCTCCCAGGGCAGTCATTGGTGATGGCCGAGCACCATCCTGTTCTTCTGGTCTCGTACTGATGTTGTCTATGGACTCTGTGGCCCTGTCTGTCTCTTGAGTTCATCTTTTCCTTATGTCTTTGATGTCCTTCATTCTCTTCTGCTCCAGGTGGGTTGGGACCAATTAAATTAGATGGCTACTTGCAAGCTTTTAAGACCCCAGATGGTACTCACCAAAGTGGGATGCAGAGCATTTTTTTAAAAAACTTTGTCATACTGGTTGACCTAGATGTCCCATGAATCTGTGGCTCCCAGATCGTAGCCCCTGCTACTCCATCATTTGCAGTGTTGGGTTATATTCAGGAAATATCAAAGCTTGTGGTTTAGTCCAGTTGTGCTAACTTTTTCTCTACTGTGTATTGTCCCTCCTGTCACCTAACTTTATTTTCTTACCTGCTGTCTAATTAATGAATACTCTCTCCTCCCTCCTTACCCTTGTAACCCTTGAAGACTGTTTTCTTCTGTTTAAACCTTTTCTTGTGTCTTATAATAGTGGTCTCATGTAATATTTGTCCTTTGGCAGCTGACTAATTTCCTTCAGCATAATGCCTTCCAGATTCCGCTATGTTGTGCGATGTTTCCCTGGTTCACTGTTGTCCTTTATCACAGTGTAGTATTCCTTTGTGTGAGTATTCCATAGTTTACTTATACATTTATCTGTTGATGGGCACCTGGGTTGATTCCATCTTTTTGCTATTGTGGACACTAATAAACATTGATGTGCATGTATGTATTCATGTGGCAGCCTTTATTTCTCTAGGATACATTCCAAGAAGTGGGATGGCTGGATCCTGTGGTATTTCTATTTCTAGCATTTTAAGAAAGCACCAAGGTCAATTCCTCAAATAGTTGCATCACTGTATATTCCCAGCAGCAGTGTGTGAGTGTTCTAGTCTCTTCAGAGCCTCTTACACATTTATTACTTGCTGTTTTTTTTAGTTCAATCCCAGCCTTTGTTGGGGTGAGATGGTATCTCATTGTAATTTTGGTCAGGATTTCTCTGATGACTAATAATCCTGACCATTTCCTCATGTATCTGTTACCCACCTCAGTGTCTTCTTTGGCGAAGTGCCTATTTGTGTCCTTTGCCCATTTTTTTAATTAAATTTTTTTTTTGGCCTTTTTTGTTGTTGAGGTTTTGGGACGTTTTGACTTTGGAGATTAAACACTGATTGGATTTGTCATAACTAGAAATTTTTTCTCAGTCGTAGAATGTGTTTTTACTCTTTTGGTAAAGTCTTGGAAGCACCTAAGTGTTTGATTTTTAAGAATTCCCATTTATCTATTGTCTGTTCTGGTACTTGTGCATTAGTAATGTTTTATAGTCTGTTTATGGCATGTATTAGGACTGCCAAAATTGTCCCTGTTGTTTCTTCCATGATCTCTGTTGTTCTGTATTGTACATGGAGGCCTTTGATCCATTTTTGAGTTAGTTTTGGTGCCTGGTATAAGATACGGGTCTTGTTTTATTTTCTGGCAGATGATATCCAGTTATGCCAACAACCCGCTGAGTTTTTAGTTCTCAGCTCAAGTGTAACTTCCACTAGAAAGCTTTCTGTGAGAGCTCCTTATCCTGCCTTTTACATTAGGTGGCAGAGTATTATTCTTTCCATGCTATATCATAGAACTTCTTGTGTTTGATTGTAATTTGCTTTTTTTAATTGTCTGACATGTCTGTGTTTTGAGTTCTGTGAAGGCAAAGACCATGTCTGCTTTGTGGCACTGCTGTCTTCCAGGAACATGCTTCTTAATGGAAGCAGTGGCTGGAGTGTACACCTTTAGTCTTAAGTAAATATTCCCAATGTATTGTAATAAGCAGCCCGGGCTTGGTAGATAAAACCTGTGAATTAAAACAGCACCTCTGGCATTTGATAGCTTTGTGACCTTGTCTTAGTCTTGGTTTTCACTTCTGTAAGTTGGGGATAATGCTGCCTGCTTCATTTTCATAAGGTTTTATAAGGGTTAAAAAAGTTAGCTTAGATAAAAGTGCCAGAGACAATAAATAAGTATTAATGAGAGTCAGGGGAAAATCAGTGGACTGGAACACCAGCATTTCTAGTGTGATTGCTGATGGCATCCATTTAGGATAAAAAACACAAGAGATGAGAAAATAGGGTTCTCACATGCAGGAAACTGAAACAGGGTCAGTGCCTCACACCAGACACACAAAAAGTTAAGCAATGGATTAAAAACCGAAGTGCGCAAACTAAAACCAAGAAAATGCAGGAGCAACACTGTCAGATCTAGCCTTTGACAATGAGTTATCTAATATAATTACAAAAATGCAAACAACAAAATACAGATGAAACAACTGGGACCTCATAAAAAGTAAAAACTTGTTCATCAAAAGACTTTACTAAAAAAGTGAAAAGACAAGCTGCTAACTGGGAGAATATCTTCAGGAACCATGTGTCCAATAAGAATCTAATAACCGATATATGAGGTCTGACAATTACGTCCGTGCACTTGATTGTTCTAAGTGCTCCATACCTCATTGCTGAATATCACTATGATCACCTTTGAAGTATTTCCCTGGGGAAGCTATGTGCTGATGCCAGGGCCTAGTCCACCCTTCAGAGCAATTTTGGAACTCTTTCTGGAATGGTCATTGTACACAGTGGCAAGATGACAAGTTTGCAAACTTAGTAGTATGGTTGTCTGTGAGGGAGTTTTTAGCCACTAAACCCAAACTGTATTGGAACACCCTCACTACTCACCTAATCTGGCCCCCATTGATGTTTTTCTTTTTCGAAAGATAAAGGAAATACCGCAAGGAAGACATTGGATGACATTCAGGACATCAAGGGTAATACGACGACAGCTCTGATGGCCGTTCTGGAAAAAGAGTTCCAAAATTGCTTTGAAGGGTGGGCTAGGTGCTGGTGTCAGTGCACAGCTTCCCAAGGGGAGGGCTTCAAAGATGACCATAGTGATATTCAGCAATGAGATATGTAGCACTTTTTCTAGGCTGAGTTGTGAGGCTTAATTGGCAGTACTCGTATATATAAAACTGTGACAGTTTAACAACAGAGAGGCAAATAACCCAGTCATAAAATGGATAAAGAACTTGAAGGGACATTTCACCAGAGACGGCATTCAGATGGCCACCAAAAAGATACTCAGCATCATTAGCTATCGGAAGGATGCAAGTGAAAGCCACAATGAGATACTGTTTCACTCAGACTAGTACGGCTGAGAAAAAAGAGGTATACGTTTTTCTGAGTGATGTTAATGATGTTGTTTGATAGTGTCCACATTCGGTTGGATCACCTTTCTTTATGAAGGCGTGAATATGGACTTCTTCCTGATGGTTGGTCAGGTGACTGCCCTCCAGATCGCTTGGCCCAGGTGAGTGAGCACTTGCGGTGTGCATCCATTCTGTGAAACATTTCACTTGGCGTTGTGTCGATTGCTGGAGCCTTGTGTTTCGCTCAGGAAACTGCGGTGGCATAGTAGTTAACTACTACAGCTGCTAGCCCAAAGGTCGGCAGTTTGAATCCACCAGGCACTCCTTGGAAACTCTATGGAGCAGTTCTGCTCTGTTCATAGGGTCGCCATGAGTTGGAATCGACTTGGCGGCCCTGGGTTTTGCGTTTCGCTGAGGTCTTCAGTACATTTTGCACTTCTTCCTTCAGCGTCATGGGTTCTTGATCCAGTGCTACTTCCTGAAACAGGTGACCATGGGTCACTTCTGTCTGCTGTAGTGACTGTGTGTATTCCTTCACTTTTCTTTGGCTGCTTCCTGCATCGTTGAGTATCTTCTTCGTAGAATCCTTCAATATTACAATTTGAGGCTTGAATTTTTTCGATTCTGTGAGCTTGAGCAATGCCGAGTGTCTTCTTTCCTTTTGATCTTTGCACATGTCGTTGTAATACCGTACTTTGTCTTTTTGAGCTGCCCCTTGAGATCTTCTGTTCACGTCTTACCATTTCTTCCATTTACTCTAGCTGCTTGATGTTGAGGAGCAAGTTTCAGAGTCTCTTCTGACACCCATTTTGGGCTGTCTTTTCTGTCTTCTTTTATGACCCCTTTCTTCGTGTGTGATGTCTCTGATATCATTTCACAACTCTTCTGGTCGTCTATCATTAGGGTTCAGGTGGTCTCTAAATTTGGATCGGATATACTTAAGGTTGTGCTTTCAATTCTCATGGACTTGTCCTTCAGCTTCAGCTTCAACTTGAACCTGCGTGTGAGCAATTGCTGGTCTGTTCCACAGCTGGTCTCCGGCCTTATTCCGACTGCTGATATTCAGTTTTTCCTTTGTCTTTTTCTACAGTGTACTTGATTTGATTCCTGCCTATTCCATCTGGCAGGGTTCGTGTGTATAGTTGCCATTTATGTTGAAAAGAGATGTTGACGTACTGTTACAACTGCTTTTGAATGGTCTTCGTGAAAATTTCACGTGTGTAGTTTGGCTAATAATAATAATATTTGATAATTTCCACATTCGTTTGGATCACCTTTCAGCAAGAGCCTTTCATCTGTGCTGTCGATCAGCTTTCAACAGAACGATGAATAGATAAGTAAAATACAGTACACACGTCCTGTGGGATACGACTCAGCCAGCAGGAGAGATGCTAGAGTATACAATGGGCTTGAAGACGTTATGTGGATGAAATAAGTCAGCCTCGAAAGGACAAATTTTGTATGACCTCATTTTATATGAAAAGACAAGAAAAATGGGATTTGATCTCCAAAGTTCTGATTTAGGAACCATGCGTTTGACCATTATGTTAGGCTTTGTTTCCTTGCTTTTTTTTTTCTTCTGATTGGAGGCGACTTAAAGAGATCCACTTGAAACTCAGTGGAAAGCCTGCCTGGTTGGCTGGCTGTTATGCCTCTGATTGGAGTTTTATAAGATAATGAAATTACTCAGGCAATGGCATTAGTTTGTAAGCCTTGGTACGTTTACAGAGGAAGAATAACTTTATTAAAATTATTGTTAGTCACTTTTTATCAGACAAACCTGTAATGGTACTTTGTTTTATTAGTGATATAATGATAAGAGGAACCTTGAGAACATAAACTGCAAGTATTGAAATAAGATTAAATACATAGTTATGAGATTATAAGGTGTTATGCGTTGCTTAAATCAAGAAATGTTGATCACAAAGATTGTGTATTGACTTACTAAGACTATGCAAATGGGTATGCGTACATAAAAACAAAAAAATAATTATTTTGAATTATAAACTTCTAAAATAGTTACTAAATGGGGCAAAGTATAGAAACAGACACTTCACCAAAAAAGACATTCTGGCTCCTAACAGACGGATGAGGAAATTCACATGATCTTTAGCTACTAGAGAAATGCAAATTAAAACTACAATGAGATACTATGTTACTGCTGCAAGGCTGGCAACCCATCTAAAAACCTGACAATAATAAATGTTGGAAAGGTTCTAGAGACTGGAACACTTATGCACTGCTGGTAGGAATGTAAGTGGCACAACCACTTTGGAAAATGATTTGGTGCTTCCTTGAAAAGCCAGAAATAGAAGTACCATAGGATCGAGCAATCCCACTCCTAGGACTATATCCTAGAGAAATAAAAGTTTTAACATGGATAGACGTAGGCACACCCATATTCATTACAGCATTGTTCACGGTAACAGAAAAGTGGAAACAGTGCAAGTGCCCCTCAACAGATGAAAAGATAAATTATGGCACCTACCCACAGTGGAATACTGTGCAGTGATAAAGAGCAGTGATGTATCTGTAAAACATCTCACAAAAGGGAGCATTCTGCTTATTATTTAGTCACAAAAGAGTAAGTACTGTACGAGAACACTATCACAAGAACTCAAGAGGAGGTTTAAACACAGGAAAAAAGCATTCTTTGATGATTGTCAGGCTAGGGAGGGAGGGAAAGGGGAACTCACCAACCAGATAGCAGACAAGGATCCACTTCCGTGAGGCGAAGGACTGCACACAGTACCGGGGAAGTCCGCACAACCAGACCAAAGCAAAAGCCAGCAAGTTTCCTGGACACATCCATACACTTTGAGGGACACTGAGGCTGGAGCCTGGGAGTCATAGTTTCAGGTGACATCTAGATCAAGTGGCATAACAAAGTTTATGAAGAACATGTTTTGCGTCTTACTTTGGCGAGTGACATCTAGGATCTGAAAAGCTTATGAATGGCCATCTAAAATGCCTCAGTGGGTCCCATCCCACTTGGCACAAAGGAGAATGAAGAAAACCAGACATAAGGAAAATAGTAGCCCAGGATGCTAGCCAAAACCAAACCCAACCCACTGCTGTCAAGTTGGGTCTGACTCTTAGCGACTCTAGGGGTCAGGGTAGAACTGCTCCATAGAGTTCCCAAAGAGTGCCTGGTGGATTTGAACTGTCAATCTTTTGGTTAGCAGATGTAGCATTTACCTTACTACACCGTCAGGGTTCCCAGGAGGCTAGCAGACCACATAAAGCAGAAATTGCACCAACCAGAGACCAGAAGAACTAGATGGTGCCCAGCCACTACCAGGGAACACCCTGACAGGGAGCACGTCTGAGAGTCCCAGGTGAAGCATGATACAAGTATGAAGCAGAACTCAAATTCACATAAAAAGACCACATTTACTGATCTGAGAGAGACTGGAGGAGCCCCTGAAACTAATGTTGCTGTGCACTTCGTTAACCCAGAACCAAAAACATTCTGAAATTCCACCCTTCAGAGATTCGACAGGACTATAAACCAAAAAAAAAAAAAATACAGGGGAGGGGTGTGATTCTTAGTTCAGTCAGTTACGTGAGACCCACAGGGTGGCTACTGTCTAGAGGCAGGATGAAAAAGCAGGAAGGGAGAGGAACTGGTTGAATGGATACAGGGAACCCAGCGTGGAAAAAGGAAGTATGTTGTCCCATTGTGAGGATTGCTAGTAATGTCACAGAACAGTATATGTAAATTTTTTGTATAAGAAATTGAGCTGTAAACTTTCACTTAAAGCACACGTATAAAAGAGAATATTTCAAACATACAGAAAAGTGGAAAGAACTATCTTGTGGATACCTGATTCCATGTCCTCTTCTGAATGCAGCTTGAGTTTCTGGCAGTTTCTTGTCAATATACCGTTGTGGTTGCTTTTGAGTGATCCTGAGCACAGTTTTCCTAGAGTGATATTAATGATGCTGTTCAGTAATTTCCTCGTTTGGTTGGATCACCTTTCTTTGGAATGGGCATAAACATGGCTCTCCTCCAGTCAGTTGTCCACATAGTTGTCCTCCACATTTCTTGGCGTAGATGAGGGAGAACTTCCAGTGCTGCATCTGTCTGTTGAAATAATTGATATTCCACCAATTCTTGGAGCCTCGTTTTTGGCCTGTGCCAGCAGTGCAGCTTCAACTTCTCTCTCCATTGCTGCTGATTCTTGATCTTATGTTACGTCTTCAAATGGCTCAGCGTCTTTCTGGTTTAATGACTTTGTGTCTTCCTTACATCTTCTTTTGTTGCTGCCTGAGTTGTTTAATATTTTCCCTGTAGAATCCTTCACTATTGCAACTTGAAGCTTGACGTTTTTCTTCAGTTCTTTCAGCTTGAGAAATGCAGAATGTGTTCTTCTTTTCTGGTTTTCCATTTCCAACTCTTCGCACATGTCATTATAATATTTTCTTTTGTCTTCTTGAGCTGCTCTTTGAAATCTTCTGTTTAGGTCTTTTACTTTGCCATTCCTTTTGCTTTTTAGCTGCTCAACTTTTGAGAGCAAGTCTCAGACTCTCTTCTGATATCCAATTTGTTTTTTTTTTCTTTCCTGTCTTTTTAATGACCTCTTGCTGCCTTCATGGATGATATCTTTGATGTTACTCCACAGTTTGTTTGGACTTCGGTCATTAATGGTCAACACATCAGATCTATTCCTGAGATGGTCTTTAAACTCAGGAGGGATATTCTCAAGGTCATACTTTGGCTCTTATGGATTTTTTCTAATTTTCTTCAGTTTCAATTGAGTTTGCGCATGAGCAGTTGACGATGTGTGCTGCAGTCAGCACTTGGTCTTGTTCTGACTGCTGATATAGGGCTTTTCCATCATCTTTTTCCACAGATGTAGTCGATTTGGTTTGTGTGTGTTCCGTCTGGTGAGGTCCATGTGTACAGTCACCATTTGTGTTGGTTTAAAAAAGGTATTTGCAATGAGGAAATCGTTAGTCTTGCAAAATTCTATCATGTGATCTCCGGCATTACTTCTATCACCAAGGCCGTATACTACACATGAAAGGATGTGGTTCTGCAAGAGCTCCAGAAGTGGAAATAGAAGCGGCAATTCTGCATTTAGGTCTGTGCAATAATAGGGGCTAAAAGTGGACCGCTTGAGAAAGGGCTGGAACGAGGCTCACTGTTTGAAACTAGCAGCTGGAGTAAAGCTCTACTCTTCATAAATGGAAACTGCAAAAGACTACTGTGTGGGGCTATAACTTATGTGGAATTGTGGGTTTTGGGAGTCAGGAGAAGACAGTACAACTTCAAGAATAGAAATTGAATGAGGCTGCTTGCCTGTGGAATTTACTGAGGAGACAGTGTGGTGCTCCAGACCCCCGTCGTGTGAGCCTTCACCTTGGACTGGTGATGCTGGGCCCTAGTGGGGGCAACCACAGGACCACTATGGAGAGAAAGGAGAGCATAGGTGGAAGGAGGGAAAGAGCCCAAAGACAGAGAAAGAGACCTTTCACTCAGAACTGGCCTTCAAGCCACACTACCAAAATAATCGAAGAAAAGAAGTGTTGAGAAAGGAGGCTGACAGAGTCAACAGTGAGAACATCAGTACATTCCAGATGAGGTTAATTTTATAGAAAAGTCCAAGAGTAAGCATTGTTCAGAATACTCAGAGGGTTAAATGAAAGCATCATATTGGTAGAAATTAAAATTTCAACAATATATGTAAAAGTGGAACATGAAAAAGAACAATTTTCACATTTACAAATGCAAAATGTCATTTTAAGTCATAAACTCAATATAGATGAATGAACTTAAGAATGGGTATAATTAGAGAGAACTGGTGAATTGGAAGAATGCTGTAAGGAATTCATCTGGACTGTATCATATAGAGATGAAAGAGTTAAAAGACAGAGCAGTTAGGAGAGCTGAAGAACAGATTGAGAGGTTCCAACATATGATGTCTAACAGGAATTTCAGAAAAAAGGAAAATTGTCAGTCCTTAGCTCTTCAAATAATGCTTTTCTATCTTGACCTTTATAGGGTCACTGTGAGTGGGTTTGGTATCATAACCTTTAGTTTCTTTTCGTGAAACTCATTTTAGACATAGGTTGGAACGTCTCAGTCTGTCCTCCAACTCTTCTAACTGCTCTTAATTCCTTTTAAATGTTATGTCTCTTTAGGATTCAATCTGGATGAATTCCTCAGAACTTCTTCCAGTTCACTAGTGTTTGTTTTAAAAGCAAAGTTGATATGACCAAAAAAAAAGTAGATACAAAAGAAGGATTCTTATTAATAACAGTAGATGCTGTAGGAGATAATGGACTAATACTTGAAAAATGCTAAGGGAAAATTATGGCTTATGTAGAATTTTAGACTCAAGTAATCTGTGTTGATTAGTGAGAAAAATTATTTTGAGACATAAAAATACTAGGAGAGTTGCCATCTAAGGAACCTCAGTGGGACTGTCAAGTGTTGCACTTTGGCAAAAAGAAAATTGAATCCAAAAGAAAGGTTTGTAATAGAAGAAACTAGGTTGAGTATGGAAATGGATAAAATGTTGGGAACTTCACTGTGCTATTGATTAAAAATACTAAGCTCTAAATAACAATAATCAATTAGTAGAATGTAGGAAAGGAAGAAGTAAAACCTATGTGATCCACTATTAGGAACACAAAAAGGGACCTACTACTGACAGTATGAGTTTCTAAGAATGCTAAGAAAATGTAGTACATTTGAGAACTTAGATAAAACGGGTATATTTCTAGAAATGTAAATTGCTTAAATTGCTTCAAGAAAGTGTAGAAATGTGAAGAAAACAATGAAATAAATCCTCCAAAAGACAGCAGGCCTGGTTTTACAGGCAGGATGTACCAAACAGGTAATTTTCACCTTCTCCCTGGTCTCTTTTAAAAAGTTTTATTGTAATAAAATATGTATAACAAAAAAATTGCCATTTTGATGATTTAAAATGTGCAGTTGGGCATATAGGTGAGCATGCAAATTTATATGGAAATGTACATTTTCATTCAATCATAATTAAAACAAAATATGCAGTTGGTTACATTCAGCGTGTTGTGATACTATTGCCACTGTATTTCTAGAAGTTTTACATCACCTCAAATAGACACTCATTTCTCCTTCAGCAATGCCATACATTCACTTCTCTCTATAGCTCCTAGAAATCATGAATATTTGTCCTTGTGTTTGTCATTGCAAATATTTGTCTGTTTTAGATATTTTATGTGACATTGTACAATATTTGTCCTTTTGTGTTTAGCTTATTTCAGTCAGTGTAATGTTTTCAAGGTTTGTCCATGTCATATGTATTAGAATTTAATTTCTCTTGATGATTGAATAATATTCCGTTGTATGTATATATCATATTTTGTTTATTTATTCATCTGTTGGTGAATATTTAGTTTGGTTGCACCTTTTGGGAAACCATGGTGACATAGTAGTTAAGTGCTATGGCTGCTAATGAAAAAGTTGGCAGTTAGAATCCACCACACATTCCTTGGAAACTCTATGGTACGGTTCTCGTGTGTCCTGTAGGGTCGCTGTGAGTCAGAGTCAACTTGACAGCAATAGACCGTATGGGTTTTGCACTTTTTGTCTGTTTTGAACAATGCTACCATCAACATAGTTTTCAAGCAGCTGTCTGAATCTCTTCTTTCGAGTCTTTGGGGTATGTACCTAGGAGTGGAATTGCTAGGTTAAGTGACAGTTCTATGTTTATCTTTTTGAGGAACCATCAAACTGTTTTCCATAGTGGCTATACAATTTTACGTTGCCAGCTAGGATGCACCGTTTCTCCGCATCCTTGCAGACCCTTGTTAGTTTCATTTTTGGATAGTAACTGTGCATTTATTTTTACCATGTCACCTTCTTGGGGGGAGTAGGGAAGGGAGTGCTGAGCTTGTTGAGATGATTGAAGTGATTTTTTCCCTTTTGTTTAAAGAAGTATGATATATGTGTGTATGACAATATTTGTATCTTACTCAGGGGGTCCTCTTTGCCACTCACGCCTTACTAAAGGACTAGGTCCATTTTCCCACTTATTTATTTGAAAACGTCCTGAGATCACATGGTTACATCTACCCTGAAAACTCATTAGGCTTTATTTGTGATTGTATTTTGAAGAGACAATGTATCACATTTTATCAGGTTCAATACAAAATTAAATTTGTATTGAACCTGATAAAATGTGATACATTGTTTAAAAAGCACTGTGTGACTGAAGGATACTGACTCTGAGTTGTGAGTGGCAGGGGCCTGAGGAGACAGGAGCAGGGGAGGGGAAACAGAGCATCGCTCGTGGGCGAGGTGGCCCTTGACGCGGTGAGGCGCGCTCTGGTTCATCTTGCCATGCGTGGGCCCTGCAGCCCGAAAGCCCCGTCTTGGGTGGACAGGGCGTGCCCCCTCAGCCTGACTTTCCACAGGGAAGCAGAGGCCAAGGGTTGGAGCTGACTCGGACATCCACGCCTTCAAACTTTGTGGTTCAGAATTGCACGTATTTTGGGGTATGGAATTACACAGTGTTTTAGGGTACAGAATTCACAGTGTCTTGGGGTTCAGAATTATAGTGTTTGGTGGTTTGGAATTATACAGTGTTTTGGGGGTACAGAGTGAAACAGTGTTTTGTGGTATGGAATTACAGTGTTTGGCGGTACAGAATCACTCAGTGTTTTGGGGTACATCCTTGCACCCCCTTTCCTTGCTGGAAGCTCAGGCAGTGGGCTGCAACCAGCAGCCATGTGGGAGAGCCAAGGTCCCTAGCTCTCTGTATGGCATCTGTGAGCAGCTTGATGTGTTTGACACTAGTGTGACAGCCGAGGAGCGTGTGAGCGGCGTGGTGTGCTGCCGGGCCCAGCTGTGTGGATTTATTTGCACATCAGGCCGTTAGCCGGATCTGACAAGCACACGCGAGCTCCTTCTACCTCGGCTCTGAGTGCATTTTAATGTGCTGTTGTGTTTACCAACCGGTTGGCATTTGACGCAGACAAAGAAGGTGTCAGAGCTGTTTATCCTTCCCGCACTTACTCTGTAGCATGCGAGTCTGCGAGTTTCTCAAATAAATGCTTCATTGTATGTGAACAAAAGTGTGCATTTTCTCAACCCAAACCAAAAATTATGTACTCTTCAACTGTATATGGAGTTTTGTATGCAGGATTAATAGCCTTCACTTTGCTGTATAAGTTACTGTTCCAGGTAGAGGCTTTTTAATCAAAAAGCTAAATTAATAATTGTGAACAGGTAATATGTTTACATAGTTCAAAAATCAAAACAATATAAAATAAAGATGAACAGCCTTAGCTTGCTTTCTGTTCTTGTTTTTAAAGCTATTCTGCTTAGATTCTTTTCTATAAAAAAAGTAAATAAAAAATTGTGTATGTGTAATATATAATTAAACCATCAAAACAGTATAAAATGGAATGCTTTTAAGTAGTTTTGTTTCTACCCTTTTCTCGTTATTTTCTGACTCCTGCCGGCCAGCCAGGTGCCATCGAGTATGACTTTATTTCTTATCCTTTTTGTTTCTGTGTGCAGATCCGAGCAGCTGTGAATATCTATTGTTTTTCCCTCATGTTTTGTACTTTACCAATAGATCCTGAAGATTTTTTTATTTCACTAATGGAGAGCTTCCTTATTCTTGTTTACTGTTGCATTGTATTTCATTGTGGGACTGTAACATAATTTATGTCACCCTCCCCTATACCCATCTTTTTTGTTTTTTAAACTGTAATTCATACATCATAACACCTACCCCTTAAAAGGAACAATTCAGCAGTTTTTGGTGTGTTTATAGGCTTTTGTTCTACAAGTAGTGATGCACTGAGTACCGTTGTGCCTGTGTTCCTTTGAATGAATGTAGTG
Organism: Heterohyrax brucei; assembly: GCA_028571685.1. Taxonomy (NCBI): domain Eukaryota; kingdom Metazoa; phylum Chordata; class Mammalia; order Hyracoidea; family Procaviidae; genus Heterohyrax; species Heterohyrax brucei. The sequence goes on along the minus strand of CM053161.1, from coordinate 69,412,250 downwards.
CATGCATGTAGCTAGGAGAAAGCTTCAGAAGTAGGATGGCTGGTCGAAGGGTTAAATGCAGTTGAATTTGGTAGGAGTTACCAGTTACCCTCCTGGGGGATTGTTCCGGTTTGCTGTCCTGACAACAAAACATGAGAGGGTTCCCTTCCGTCACAGTTTTGCCAGGAGTGACTTTACATTTTTATCAAGCATTTTTAATTGCTTTATAAAAGCATTTTATTGTCAATTTTTCAAATATTGATTTTCATATGCAATATAATCAAATATTGATTCTTGACTGGCATCACCAAGGTAAACACTACAGAAAGTTGTTTTTAAGTTAATGATTGTGATTTGCAATCGATGCTGTCAGTTAACTGGTAAATTGCTAGTCGTGAATGTTGGTGAACAAAGCACGTGAGGTTCAGCTTTGTGGTCTTAAGTTGGACACCTTCTCAGTTGTCTCCTGTCCAGTGGATGTAACGATGCTTACAGTATTGAAATTCAAAATTTTCCATGGAGGAGGGTCATTGATATTCTGCTTGCTCTGTAGTAGAACATTCTTAAAGAATTTTGTTCTTTTGGTACAGCTTTCCAAGTTAAGTTTGTATACTGTTTGATGCTCTAGGCCTGAACTGAGATGATAAGGGTTGTTTTTACAATAATTCAGCTAAAGCATCAATTATCAGCTGAATTCTTTCCTTCATTGGTGTTTGCTGACCTTTGGGACCTATCAATTACTGTTTAGTCTGACCTGGGTGGAGTAGTATAATTCCTTTTGGGAATCTGTATCTGTGTGCACCTCCTACACAGCTTAGCTTTATTGATGGATTCTCCTCTGTATCTAAAGGTGGTACTTGTAAGGCAGAGCCCTTTCAAGGTTGGAGACATCATTTACATTTGAATTATTGAAGGGTTTTAAGAATGACTTGAAGATAAAGTTTGTGTGTGTGTGTGTTTATAAATTTTCTGGTGCTTTGTGCATATAAAAAGGGTGGAGAACAAGTAAAAGATTCATGGGAAAAGGCAGGCTTTCCTGAGCTTGCAGCAAAAATTGAAATATAGATTTTGATTGCATTAGTAACAGAATATATAAATGTACACGTCTATGCCTAGACATGTCGCTTGTTCTTTCTGTGTCCCTCATAATGACTAGTACTGAAAACAAATAATCCAGTTAACCAACTCATAACTCATCCCAACTAATGGTGGATGGTTTGTGTTAGCATTACAAGTTTTGGTAAAGGAAAACTGTTCACGGTTTAGCTGGTAAGCCAGACTCATCATTCAGATTAGAAAACATCTGCAGACTAGAGTGGGAGAAAGACGTGGCGGTCTGCTTCGGTCAAGATCTACAGCCTTGGGAACCCTATGGCGCAGTTCTGCTCGGTCCTTTAGGGTCACCATGAGTCGGAATCAACTCCGTAGCAGTGTGTCTGGGAACACAGCCTAGAATGACAAATAGGAGTAGAATTTACAATTTTATTTCTATGAGATAGACTCCTTGCTATCGTTCTGTTTCTTTTCTTCTTTACTCATTTTGGATAATGACACAAAAGTTCCAGAAAGAATGTGAGTTTTGCCCCAAGGGCTGTTTTTTCAGAATTGCTCTGGTTGTGGTGGGTTTGTAAGAGATGGCTGCCATATCCGGTTGAGCAGGTTGTGCACTGTGTAAGGGTGCTGGCAACAGAGGTAGACTGGTGACTGAAATCCAGCTTATGTACACAATCCATGCCCTGCAGAGTAGAGCAAAATGAGCCTAGAGCATGGTACACCGTTTTCTAATTCCTGTAAAAGTTCCTTCCTGGCAACAACCCTGGTGATACGTTTTACTACTTTTATTTGAAAACCAGTGGTCTCTCTCTTTTCTGTTTGTCTAGTTTATTTTAGGTACTATCTATAGATGCAGTTAAGTCTGTAAGGGTGTGTACAGACTCATAGGATATATCCTATATGCACAAAGTCACACGTACTCTGTAAATGCTTGAGTGTATGGTTTAGTTATTCCTTGTAGAAAATCCCTCAGAAGGAGGGAGTCACTGAGAATGTATTAGACTCTCTAGAAAATAAACACAATGATTTTATTTGAATATTATGAAACTATTGGGGGCATCATAGAAGCTCATCATGGCATCCTAGAAGCTCTGGACACTTACCATAGTTTCTTGATAGAATTGGAAAAGAAGGGAAGATGTTTAATATAGTTTTGGTGATTATTTTAGTGATCAAAAGTTGCTCTAAAAAAGTAATAGTATAATTGGATATGACCATGAATGTTTACAGAGTGAAAATTTCAAGCATCCTGATGTGATGGAAATCGATACTTGTGGCTTGGGTTGATTTTTCCAGTGATAGCATCATAGGAGGATTAAAAAACTACTATGTCTCAAACTTCATATATAAACTGGAGGATTTGTGCTGGAAAACGGCACTGGGTGACTTAAAGGGTGATATTAGTGATGAGAAAGACCCTGATATCAATCAGATAGATATCAAGAATTCGCTTCAGAGTGACTCATGAAATTTGAGAGGTAATAAGATAATTATTTCTAAATTAATTTCCATATAATATGTAATTTAACTGTGATTAATTGGTATTTGGCTAATTTATGTCTCTAAAAGTATGTATTTGAGTTGACTAAATTATTTTGATATTTCCTCCACTGTGAGTATAAGGAATTGTGTTACCTTTTGAATGACTTTGTATTCAGTCATATGTAAATATTATTTTTAAACAGAAACTGAGGCTTCTTGAAGAACTCGAAGACACATGGCTTCCGTATCTGACTCCCAAAGATGATGAATTCTATCAGCAGGTAAGGGATTTTAGCCTATTTATCCATTTGTAGCGGTGTGCTTAGCAGAGATGTTGAGAGAGAGAACTGGAAACGTAATCTAGTTTGATCTCGGTCGTTTTATCTATGAGGCAGCTGTGATCCAGAGGTTCAGTAAGAGGTAAAACGACCTGATTTGATTGCCTGGGACTCTTTATTGTCTGCAAAGCGTTTAAACTCGCAGCCTGATAGCCGCCAGCTTAGTGCACTGTCTTCGCTTCCTTAGATAGTCCATGCTGTTCACCGCTGCCTTCCTCGCCTCTGCTGTGCTATTTATCCAGACTATCCTTTGGTCCTTCATCCTGTTTGCAGATGGCTGACTGTGCAAGACTTCACCTTATGTCACCTCCTTTGTGAAAACTTCTGGACTTACCTGACCTGCAAGTAGAGTTGACCACACTCTGCTCTTGGCTAGTTACACCCTGTAAGCACCTCTGTAGCTCTCATGTCTTAGTGCATTTACAGGATTCTGTATCTGTCTTCCTCAATTCGCCAGTGTCCAGGTGGCCCAGACAGTTAAGTGCTCGATTCCCAGTTACGGCTGCTGTGTTACCCACCCAGAGGTACCTCGTACAACAGGCCTAGTTCTGTGCTTCTGAAAGGTCTCAGCCTTGGAAACCCCGTGGAGCAAGCAGTTCTGTCTTCAACACCTGGGCTCGCCATGAGCCAGAATGGACTGGGTGACAGCTAACAATAAGGCCTTTAAATTACAGAACACCGGAGTGCAGCTCAGACTCCTTGTAGCAAAAAAAGGATTTTGTTACTTAATTTAGATGTCTGGATTACGTGGTGGCTAAATCCAGCTTCTTGAAAGATGTTATCTGATCACTTCTCTGTTTCTTGGTTCGGTTTTCCTCTGTGTGACTTCATACTCATCAGGCTCTCACCTGATAGCACTGTGGGCCTCTGACAGCCCAGGGGCTGTGTGGTCATGAGCATCTGGGATCTTAGAAGAAGGCGGTGATGTCTTTTTCCATGGGTCCATCAGATTCCACAGGGAATGACACGTTGGCCAGGTTCGAGTTGTGTGCCTGTGTGCTAACCAGTCATTGTAGTCAGAGAGTATGAAGCTCCTTTTCACGTCGTTACTGTCAGAGTGAGGATGGGTGGGGAGCCTTCACACCCTCGCTACAAGACTGGAAGTTGGCTGGTTTCCACAATTGAAAACTGGAGGACTGTTACCAAAGACGGAGAGGAATGTAAGCTGAACAAGCAAAACCAGTATGTGTTTACCTATTCTCTCCTACTGGAATGTAAACACTTTGGGATATATGAATTGGGACTTAACATTTTTGTATCTCCAGCACTTAGTGTGCCTTTGTGCATAACATTCTCTCAGTAACCATGGAAGGAGAGGAAATTTACCCATTTAGAAGCCACGTCTCTGGACTTCTAGTGTCTGTCACCTGCATTCCCATTAACTCTTTCCTGGTGTTCACCTGGTTAGCCCAGTTATGGGCCCCTTACTCACTCGGTTGCCTTTCTTGCTCGGTGCCCCCTTCTTAAGGCACCGTGTTTCCTAGCCAGGACATGTCAGTGTGAACATGTTGGCCCCCTCCTCGGATCCCACGATGGCTGCTCATTGCCTGGCTCCTTCCTGTGTTTCCAGCATCATCTTCCCAACTCTGCTTCATTTTTCATGATGCTGGATTTTTACAGTATCTCCGATTAGCTGTGCAGTTTATATGATAGGGACTTCTTGCCTCGTCCTCTGCTGACCTGCTTCCTTCTCCTTCTCTGTCTCTTCTTTCCTTGGTGAACCGCGATGTTACCTGGTTGAAGGCACTCAGTTGTCATCTCCGATGTGAAGCTTGTACGACACCTCTACAGCCCAGAGACTTGTTTCCTCTTGTGTGGTCCTGGAGCACTTTGTCCCTTTACTAGCTCTTAGTTTATCATAATAATTTCTTTATATGTTTGTATTTCTCGCCCTCCCTGCCTTGCACAGTGCTTGGTTCCTAGCCTGCTGTTGACTGATTAATTTGCTTGAGTGAATGAATGCATATATGGATTAATTAGAAAAGCAAGTTATATACTAATAAGTTTAGTATACTCTGAATTTTGTGTTTATACAGATTCGCACTTTTGCAGAGAGGGAGCATGGTGAAAGGTCTTAAGCATATATGTAGAAATGTTGTATCTCAGAGTGGTAGGGTTTTCTCCTTTGAGCTTTTCTGATTTTCAAATTATCTGTAATAAACATCTATTTTTTTGCAATCAGAAAAAAAAATTCAAGTGCCCTTAAGATATGTGATCCCATAAAATGTAGTCAGTTCTTACATTCTTAACTAATATTTTCACAGCTATAAGCCTCATGGTATATGATTACACACATTGTTACTAAGAACTGCTGATCCATTTTAGCTGTTACTTCATGAAAGTAGTACCTGAAGAGTCAAACACCGGGGTTATCAGCGCACCTTGCTCCGAACCAGCCCTCTACTGGCAGATGAAAGGGGACCCAGTGCAAACAGAACGCTAGCAAGGCCTCTCTTTTGTTGTTCCCGGACTCACAGCAATCCATGATATGCCTAATCACTTTAAAGTGCACCTTATAGAAAGGCTTAGTGCTTCAACAAAACGTTAGTAAATGTGTTCTCCTAAAAGGTGAAGGGAAAACACTTTTTAATGACATGAGTAAACAGAAAGTTCAGACATGACATTAGGTCCCTTAAATGGTCTCTGGCCACAGGAATGAAAATCCAGCAGCCAGTCGTAAAAATAGAAGACTTTGTGAAGTGTCCTTACCGGGGCTGGGTCGTCTGTTGTTTGTTGACTCTTAGAGTATTCCAGGGACTGTGCTAGGTGTTTGACAAAATCCTCACCACAACCTCCTTCGTTCATTCTACTTGATGTGTTGAGTACCAGCTCTACTTGAGGCACTGGTGTTAGGGCTTGAGTTTGTGATCATCATTTCTGTATTAGGAATCAAGGAGACTGCAGTTACGGTCCGTACGTAGTGCAGATGGCTGTGCTCTACAGCTAATCTAAAGGCTATGGTTGAAACCCACCCAGTAGGACCCCAGAGGAAAGGCCTGGCGGCCTGCTTCTAATAATCTTACAGCCAAGAAAATCCTATGGAGCGGTTCTGCTTTGTGACACGTGGGGTCACTAGGAATCAGAGGCAGCTGATAACACCGCCAGTGAAGTTGCTTATCTGAGGGGCGGAGCTGGAGTTCGAATCCATGTTCATCTGTCTCTAAAGGCCTGTGCTTTTTCTGCTACCCTGCACGCCTTTCCTTACGTCTTGCTCAAATTCAGACCGCCTTCAGAGAGGGTTTGCAGTTTCTTCTGTTAAGAAACTACAGAAAACAGCAGCTGCTGTTCACGAAGACTCAGAGCAGACAAGCAGAGAAAATGCCAGCTCGCCCTTGCTTTCAGTTACTGTGTGCCTTCCCTGTGCCAAGTTATTCTGGTATTGTGCTAACTACACTGTGAAGCTGGAGACACGACAACCCGCATTTTAGAAATATGGAAATTGAGGCAGAGAAAGCTTATTAGGCTTTCAGGCAGGTAGTGTCATGGCTAGGATTTGAGGCAAGGCTGTCAGGCTCTCAAGTCCAATGCCCCGTCCTCCCGGGTCTGTGCCCTGACTGCCTGTCCTCCCGAGTCTGAGCCCCGAAACCCCGTCCTCCCAGGTCTGAGCCCCGACACCCAGTCCTCCTGGGTTGGTGCACCGACAGGCCCTACTCCTGAGTCTGTGCCCCAACATTTTGTATTCCTGAGTCTGTCCTCTGATGCCCCATCTTCCCGGGTCTATGCCCCAACTGCTCGTTCTCCCGAGTCTGAGCCCTGACGCTCCGTCCTCCCGGCTCTGTGCCCCGACGCCCCGTCCTCCCTGGTCTGTGCCCCGACAGGCCCTACTCCCGAGTCTGCGCTTTGATGCCCTGTACACCAGTTGCTATGCTCTGACACCCTCAACTCTAGGGTCTGCTGGCTGCTAATGGAAGGGTCAGTGGATTGCACCCACCAGGGGCTCACTGAGAGGGAGACCAAGTGATCTGCACCCACAAAGATTCCAACCCCCCCAAATTACCGTCAGTCGTTTCTGACTCATCGTGACTGTGTAGGACACAGTAAAACTGCTTCATGGGTCCCTAAAGATTACAGCCTAGGAAACCCCGTAGGGGCAGCTCTGCTCTTTCCTGTATGATCTCTATGAACTGGAATTTATTCATGGTGTGTAACAGCAACTGGTCTCTACTGGAAACTCTTTCAGGTACATCTGACTCTGTATGCTGCATGTTAATTAATTACCTAACTAAGTAAATGCATTTGGCCCCCACTTTTTGCCAGGCACTGTGGTAGGCATTAGAGATGAAGTTGTGTTGGCTCCTTTCAGCTTACTTCAGTAGGGCAGGGATGATAGTGGGTAGAAATAATGAAGTAACTACAAAGTAAATATGTCAGGAGGGAAAACTGGTATGGAGATAAGGCAGACAGGGAGAGGGGCTAGGAATTCCTGGTGCTTTTAGTGGGGGCTTGGCATTTTAAATGGGATAGCTAGTGATGACTTTTTTTGAGAAAGTGACATTGGAACAAAGACTTAATGAAGATACGAGGGCAAACCATGTAGAAATTTGGGAGAAGAATGTTCTGGGCATGAGAAACAGTAGGGACAAAGGCTCTGAGGCTGACATACGTGGAGCAGAGTGATTGGGTTTCAAGGACAGAGGCAGACGAGATCAAAGTCACAGGCCCTATTATACAGAGCTTGCTCGTTCTTGTAAGAACGTTGTCTGTGACTCTGAGCAAGACAAGAAGATGTGAGAGATTTAGAGCACCTGGGTGACAGCGTCTGACTTGCATTTTTGTAAGGATCCATTTTACTAGGATGCTGTTTATTCTTGTCTCTAGTGACATCTCCCTTTTCCTATTCAAATTAGAAACCTTGCTGTCCTCAGCCTCTCCCCACCCCTCCATCGCAGTTCCACCTCTCTAGAATCTTTCAATTTGTTTCTTCTTTTCCGCTCCCACAAACATAATCTTAGTCTAGGCCGTCACTCATCACCTTCCTTTATACAGTTTTAATTGGAATGGGTGTTCCTTAGGCCTTTCCCAAGTCACATTAGAGTGAGCTCCCTGGAAGTGTCAGATTGTTACTCCTTGCTTTATAAACTTTGCTGGGTCTCTCTTGCCTCCGAGTTGAAGTTCAGACTCTTCAATATATCCTTTAAGGCCATTCATTGACCAGAGAGCCTTGCATGAACCCCAGATGGTGTCTCTGGTCTGATCCCTACCCTTTTCCTAATACTGGATAGCCTTAAACTCCTGTCGAGCAGTCTTCCAACCTCCTGACCCTGCTGTGCTCGGCCACCCTTCCGTGACTGTGCCCACTGTTGTGGGATCTGGGGTGCCCTCCTCCCATTTGCTGTCTGGGGAACACCTGCTCCTCGTGGAAGGCATGGCTTGCTGTAAAGATGCCAGGAAATCGTATTGATTATAATTTTTGAAATAAATGTGACCACTTCTCACCATCTCTGCTGCTTAGGTGGTAGCCTAAGTGACTGTCTTCCTTTTCCCAGGTCTCTTGCTGTAGCCTTCTGACTGGCCTCCCCATTTCTTTCCTGGCCCCTTCCTTACAGTCTATCTTAACACAGCAGCCAGAGAGATCATTTTAAACCCTGAATCAGTTCCCTGCACTTTCTTCATCCAGGGCCTTCAGTGGCTTCCCATCTTGCTCAGAGTCAAAGCCCAAGCCCTTAGCGGCAGTCGCCTGCAGAGTGCTGCAGGTTCGGGCTCCAGGTTGGTTCTCTCACCTCGTTTCCTACTTCTCTCATCCTCCTTTCCCTTTTTCCGCTCTGACTTTCTTGATCTTCCTAGAGAAAAACCAGGCACACTCCTGCCTTTGCAGCAGGAGTGCCTTTGAGCCGGGAGTGCCCTCAGCCTGAAACGCGTCCCTCTTAGGTGCCGGCAGGCCTCACTGTTCTCCTTGCCTGCGTTCCTCTGCTCAGCTGCCTCCTTGTCAGAGGAGGCCCTCCCTGCCACCCTGTCTGTGTCAAGGAGCACCACTCCCCCCTAGGGCCCCCAGCCTGCTTTCCTGGCCTTACTTTTTTTTTTCCGTAGCACTTTTCATCATCTAAAATTCTGTGTCTTTTAGTCGACGTATTTGCGTATTGTCTGATTCCCCTTACCAGAATGTGAGCTCCTTAGAGCATATAGAAGTTTTGCTGACTTCTGTCTTCCTAGTACCTGCGGCTTCAGATACAGTGTGTGCTTGATAGATATGTTTCCAAATACATGAGAATTTTCCCCATTTTCCTTTCTCAGTACTTATTCTTCTTCTCACAGCAGTAATAGTCATATCTCTAGCGTGTTAAGGAATCCTGGTGGCTCAGTGGTTATGTGCTTGCTGCTAACTGAAAGATCAGTGGTTCAAAGCCAGCCTTGGGGTAGTTCTGCTCTGTCCTGTAGGGTCACTGTGACTCAGAATCAATGATTGGTATTATGTTAAGTCTCCTAACTGTGGCTTTATAGTTTTATCTATACAACTGAACCATGGAAAAACTGTGGTGGTGTAGTGGGTTAGGTGCTATGTCTGCTAACTGGAAGGTCGGCAGTTCGAATCTGCCAGGTGCTCTTGGAAGCTCTGTGGGGCAGTTCTACCCTGACCACTAGGGTCGCTATGAGTCGGACCTGGCCCAGTGGTAGTGGGTTTTGGTTTTGGTTGAAACATGAGGTGCTATGTAAAACAGTGGTTTGTTCTTATCATTGTATTTATGGCATTTTAGAGTGTCTGGTATATAGCAAGTATTCAATAAATGTTAAGTAAGCAAACAAAAAATGAACAATTATTGAATGGGTGAATGAAAAACCATCTCTATGTTACTTTGTAGGAAGCTGCACAAGATTCATTCTGATAGCAGTGGCGAGGCCTCAGTAGTGACGTCAGAAGAGTGCCTCCTCTGGTAGATGGGTCAGTGTGCCCTGCAGCTGAAGGTTGGGCCAGATCTGTGTGTAGCCCGTTAGTCTTAGCATGGATGCTAAGTTACAAGCATTTCACAACTCAAATTGTATAGAAAATGTATAATAGCAGATTGCCGTTGGAAACATAGAAGAATCCTGATCAAAAGGGGAAATGCAGAACAGAATTTAAAATTTTCATATACTTCAGACTTTCAGGAGCCATTGATGCTGAATGAACTCCCGAAGTGGTTGCTGGGATACACTTTAAACCAGAAGTATCTCCTGAAGTCTTCTTAAAAGGAAGCAGTGGCTTAGCTTAATTAGTGAAGATACCTGCCTTGAGCATTAGTCTCTTTGAGGAGCTATCAGTAGGTGATCAGACTGACAAAAGCAACTTGAAAGGTTAGACAGGCACCTTAAGGGACAGTGAGTTCATGTTCATGGGGGAGGAGGACCAGCTCAGAAGAGGAGGGTGGGAATGACTGTACCACTCAGAGTAGGTGTGCTCAGTGTGGCTGAATTGTACAGGTAGACACTTGAAGTGGTGTGTGTTTTGCTGTGCGTATTCTCAACAGCAACAAAAAAAAAAACATTTAAAAGAATTGTCATTGAGAGCAAAATGTGAAATATTAACAATGAAACCTATTCACAACCCAATTGGAAGCATACTATTTGGAAATCAGAGTATGCTGATACTGAAAATGATGGCCATTTCCTAAGTCACTTGACTCTTTTTTATTTGTCTCCTCTGAAAGCTGAGTTCTACTGGGCTTCATTGAAGTGGGCCTCCTGTAAACTGGTATTGTGTTGACTTAACACAATGTCTGACTTCTGTATATGATGAACTGCTTCTAGAAGCATCCCTTGATGTGAGGGAAACGGGTAGAATTTTTATAATACCTGTTCACCAGAGAGCCTAGTGTTCCTCATCTTTCAGCAATCAGTAAGGACCTGGTGTGTTGACACTTTATATCTAAAATACCTTTCCAAATGTATGTTAAACCATGAGATCATCATTTTTGTCACAAAAATTTGTTATGTAACCAGATAAGTATAAATATAATTGCATGACTCTGTACCTCTTAGAAAAGCTTTGATCAGATTAAATGAAAACAAACAGAAAAAAATTCTAATGTATTTGAAAATCTGCCAGTATCTGTTCCAAATTATTGTGTAATATCTGATTCTTCACATCAACCTGTCCAGAAGGGAAAGTGAATTTATTCATTTGATGAATCAATTATTAGTAAATTACTTAACGTTTAATTGTTTCCCAAAGTTACTTGCTGGCACTTTTATGTGTCAGACAGTATTGGAATTTCTTGAGAAAAATCAGGAGAGGGGACTTAAGTATGGAGTAACTAAACGTAATACGAGGTAGACCAGGCGCTGCCTTCGGTGTATGACTTCCCAAGGGGAGTACTTCAAAGGTGACTGTAGTGATATCCAGCAATGTGGCACAGAGCGCCTTTTCTAGGATGAGTGTGCAAACAGAATTGTCAGACCTTGTATGTATACTGCATGGCCATTTATATGGTAAAACTTGTAATGATACTTTTTTAAGAATATTAAGCTCACTTAAGTCCCATAGAGTAGAAATAGCTTTTCCAGTTTTTTTTTAATTTTGTGTGTGATTTTTCTGATGTAAAAGTTAAACTTTTTAAAAAACATAATCTATCAATCTTTTTAAAAGCCAGTTTATTGAGGTATAGTTTATATAGCATAAAATTCACCATTTAAAATTGTACAATTCAGTGAATTTTTGTAAATATAAAAATCGTACAACCCTCAGTACTTTTAGAACATTTCCATCCCCATCCCAAGATCCCTGATGTCTATTTACAGTCAGTCTTCTTTGCGACCCTCAGCCCAGGCAACTACTGATGAATTTGCTGTCAGTCTTCAAGCTTTTATTCTTACAAATAAGTCCTGAGCATTGATCTTGAGCCAGGAGCTGCAGATATGATGGAGAATAAAATTGCTCCCATTTCCTCCCAGGAGCTTACAACCTTGTGGGACAAATTATTATACAAACAATAGCTGTGATGAGCTCTATCAAAGGTATCCATTAGTTTATCCTAATGTGGTAGCTTGCATGTTGCTGTGATGCTGGAAGCTATACCACCAGTAATTCAGATGCTAGCAGGATGCTGCACAGATTTCAGCTGACCTTCCAGACTAAGACAGACTAGGAAGAGTGACCCGGCGGTCTACTTCTGAAAAAAATTGGTCAATGAAAATCTTATGAATAGCAGTGGAACACTGTCTGATATAGGGCTGAAAGATGAGCCCCTTGGGTTGGAAGATACTCAAAATATGACTAGGGAAGAGCTGCCTCCTCAGAGTAGAGTCAACCTTAATGATATAGATGGAGTCAGGGTTTCAGGATCTTCATTTACTGACATGGCATGACTCAAAATGAGATGAAATAGTTGCAGACGTCCATTAATAATGGGAATGTAGACTGTCTGAAGCGTGAATCTAGGGAAATAGAAGTTAAAAGTGAAATGGAAGGCATAAACATCTATACCTTAGGCATGAGTGAGCTGAAATAAACTAGTATTGGCCATTTTGAATCAAACAGTCATATAGTCTGCTGTGCCAGGAATGACATAGTGAGGAGGAAGGGCACTGCAGTCATCATTAAAAAGAGCATTTCAAGATCTGTCTGAAACTACAGTGCTGTCAGTGGTAGGATAATATCTGTATGCCTACAGGGGACACTGGTTAATGCAACTATTATTGAAATCTACTCCTCACCAACCACTAAGGCCAATGATGAGGAAATTGGAAGATTTTTACTGATTTCTTCATTCTGAAATTGATCAAACATGCAATCAAGATGCATTGATAATTACTGGTGATTGGAACATGTAGGTTGAAAACAAAGAAGAAGGAATAGTAATTGGAGTATATGGCCTTGGTGATAGAAACAATGATGGAGATTGTATGATAGAATTTTAGAAGACCAGTGACTGCTTAGTTGCAAATACCTTTTTCACCAACATGAATGACACCTGTACATGTGGACCTTGTCTCAGGTGGAATGCACAGGAACCAAATCGACTACAACTGCATAAAGAGACAATAGAAAAGTTCAATATCAGTTGCAACAAGGCCAGACATCAACTGTGGATTACACTATTTAGTTCTTTATGTACAAATTCAAGTGGAAGTTGAAAAAAATTCCTGTAAGCCCACCATTGCCAAATTTCGACCTTGACTATATTCAGTTTGAATTTAGAGACCATCTCAGGAACAGATGTGATGCACGGAACACTAATTACCAAAGACCAGGTGAGCTGTGCGATGACATCAAGGACACTGTATGTGAAGAAAGCAAGAGATCATTAAAATGACAGGAAAGAAAGAAAAGACAAAAATGGATGTCAGGAGACTCTAAAACTTGTTCTTCAATGTAGAATAGCTAAAGCAGAAGGAAGAAATGATAAAAGAGCTGAACAATTTTCAAAGAGTGGCTTGAGAAGATAAAGTGAAGTATTATAAAGACATGTGTAAAGAGCTTTGGAAACCCTGGTGGCACAACGGCTAAGAGCTACTGCTGCTAACCAAAAGGTCAGCAGTTTGAATTTGCTAGGTGCTCCTTATAGAAACTCTATGGGGTAGTTCTACCCTGTCCTCTAGGGTCACTATCAGTCAGAATCAACTCAATGGCAGTGGGTTTAAAGAGATTTAGTTGGAAATCCAAAAGGAAAGAACATGCTCAGCACTTCTCAAGCTGAAAGAACTGAAGAGAAAATTCAATCCTCAATTTGCAATGTTAAAGGATCCTATGGGGAAAATATTAAACGACACAGGAAACCTCAAAAGAATGTATAGGTAGTACACAGAGTCACTGTATCAAAAAATGAATTGGTTGATGTTCAGCCATTTTAGGAAGTAGTGTGTCGTCAAGAAACAGTTGTACTGAAGGAAGAAGTCCAAGCTGCAGTGAGGGCATTGTTGAAAAACAAAGTCCAGGAATTGATGGATTACCAATTTAGATGTTTCAACCCGTATACAGTGCTGGAAATACTCATTCGAGTATGCCAAGAAATTTAGAAGACAGCTACCTGGTCAAACAGCTGCAAGAGAACCATATTTGTGTTCATTTCAAAGAAAGGTGATTCAACAGAATGCAAAATTATCAAGGAATATGATTAATATCACACATAGGTAAAGTTTTGCCAAAGATCATTCTGCCATGGTTGCAGTAGTACATTGACAGGGAACTGCCACAAATTCAAGCCAAATTCAGAAGAGGATGTGGAACCAGGGATGTCACTACTGATGTCAGATGGATCCTGACTGAAAGTAGAGAATACCAGAAAGAAGCCTGCCTATGTTTTACTGGCTATGCAAAGCCATTTGACTGTGCAGATCCTAAGGAATTTTAGATAACTTTATGAGTAGTGGGAATTCCAGACCACTTAATAATTGTGCTCATCAGAAACCCATACATATGTAGACCAAGAGGCTGTCATTTGAATGGAACAAGGGGATGCTGCATGGTTTCAAATCAGAAAAGATGTGTGTCAGGATTGTATCCTTTCACAGTACTTGTTCAGTCTATGTGCTGAGCAAGTTATCTGAGAAACTGAGCCTCATGAAGAAAGCCTGTAGCATCCGGACTGCAGGAAAAGTCATCGGTAACTTGTGATGTTCCTGTGCCATAGCCTCTTCTGCTGCAAATGAAGAGGGTTTAAAGACTTATTGATGAAGATCAAAGAATACAAGGCTTTACTGTGGATTACGCCTCAACACACAGAAAACAAACGTCCTCACAACTGGGCCCACTAGCAACATCATGGTGACCAGAGAAAAGACTGAAGTTGCCATGGATTTCATTTTACTTAGATAGACAGTCAACGGCCGTGGAAGTCAGGAAATCAAAGAACATATTGTGTTGGATCAATATGGTGCAAAAGACCTCTTTAAAGTGTTGAAAAGCAAAGGTGTTACTTTAAGGGCTAAGTTTGTGCCTGACACCAGGCCATGGTGTTTTTAGTTACCTGATACATGTGTAGACCATGGATAAAGAAGACCAAAGCATAATTGACACCTTTGAAGCATGGTTTTGAGTAAGGATATTTAATATACCATGAACTTCCAGAAGAAAGAGCAAGGTTGTGTTGGAAGAAGTTCAGCAAGAATACTTCTCATAAGCAAAGATGGTAAAACTTTATTTATCTCCCATAACTTGGACAGGGATCAATCCCTGAAGGAGGACATTGTCTTGGTCATTTAGTGGTAAAATAAGAGAAATATACCACAGGTGAATGACCTGAACAAAGAAAAGTTTATTCTCTTGCAATCTAGTAGGCTAGAAGTCCGAATTCAGGGCATCAGGTCCAGAGACAGGCTTTCGCTGTTGGCTTTGGAGGAAGGCCAGTCTTCCTTTGACTTAGGAACTTTTGATACAGGAACTTCAGGTCCAACGAACACGTGCTGCTGCCAGCACTGCTTTCTTGGTGGTGTGAAGTCCCTTTGTCTCTCTGGTTGCTTCTCTTGTTTTTATCAAAAGTTGTTGGCTTGAGACACTATCCAATCTTATAGACCTCATCAATATTAACTTCCCTTTATCCATCTCATTATATCCTGGTGATAGGACTTACAACACAAAGCAAATCACGTGAGATGACAAAATGGTAGACTGTCACGCAGTACTAGGAATCATGACTGATATGGATTGAATCATGTTCCCCCACCTCCCTCCAAATATATGTGTCGGTTTGCTTAAAAAGGCCATGATTCCTGGTATTGTATGATTGTCTGCTGTTTTGTCATTTGATAGAGCTTTCCTATATGTTGTAAATTCTATCACTATGATTTAGTAGTATGGATTAGCAGCCATTATATTGGTGAGGTCCTCAAGATTGGGTAGTGTCTTAAGCCTGCCTCTTCTAGAATACAAAGAGGGAAGTGAGCATTGAGACACAGGGACATCTTACTACCAATGAAGCAGTGCTGGGAGCAGAGTTCATCCTTTGGATCTGAGGTTCCCGTGCTGAGATGCTCCCAGACCAAGGACGACTGATGCATCACAAGGACCTTCCTCCAGAGCCAACCAAAGGAGGAAAGGCTTCCCTGAGAGCTGCTGTCCTGACCTTGGACTTCTAGCCTGCTGGAGTGTGAGCAAGTAAACTCTTTGGTAATTTCTGTTATGGAAGCACGCAGTTCAATCCATGGCAGACGCCATCCTTAGTAAAGTAGAAAGTCAGGGAAAAGGAGGAACAGCCCGACGAGACAGGCTGACACGGTGGCTGCACCAGTGGGCTCAAGTGTAACAGTTGTTTGGGTGAGGCAGGGCTGGGCTTTCTTTTATTCTTTTGTACAACAATAACAATAATATAAAGATGCGTAAAGTTACATGAAAAATCATAAAGGGGGATGTCTGTTTGAGGGTGGAGATTCAAGGATGATTTCTTGAGAAAATTTCTGTCTTTGAGAAGATGACCTGGTGGGTGATAAGGAGTTAGTCCATCCAGGTGTAATCCAGCCGGGGAAAAGGCTGAAGTGCTGGGCTCTTGAATAGTAGGAGGGAAGCATTTGTGGGCAGAGAGGAGAGGAAAAAAAAAAGAAGTCAAAAAAACAGGTTTTGCATACTATTCCATGTCATTATTATTGAATGCTTTTTTTATTCCCAAGGTACTTATGTGACATTCATATAGTTACGAGTTATGATATCCCTTGTTAAGTATCTGTCCTGTCATTAAACCCCAGTATGTATTGAATGCTAATGGGAAGAATGATCCTGTGTCTGTGAATGTGTGTGTTTCTCTACCATTCCCAGTCTTCTTCCAACCGTAGACCCAGAGGTAGTGTGTTCAGAAATCAAAGTTCTTGGAAATTATCTTCCTTTCCTTTAATGTTTTATTCCACGGGCCTTTCACAGAGCACCAGAGTTAAGGAATTTCCTGCTTTGTCACTGCTGCTTGTCAGGTATGCTTCAGTGGGAGTGTACCAAGGCCTCGGGGACTAGCTCAGAGGACCCCACTAGTTAGTGAGAAAAGGAGAGGAGCTCCTGGCTTCAGAGTGTTCTGACAGTCTTCTGCTGGCTGCTTTGCCGTGTTCTCTTCAGGAGCTCTGTAAAGAAGGTGCATGCTAGCCCTGTTTCTGTTTTCCAGCTGGGATGATTGAGGTGTGGAGTACCTAAATCCTAAGTTGATCTTTCCTAATTTCAAAGACCGTACACATGTGGCGTGCCCCGTACGGCGGTATGCTACTCAGTGTGTACCAGCTGGTTTGCTGCATGGGAAGATGCTCGCTGTGTAGTGTTTTCTGCTTTCCACCAGCTGGACAGTTTACCAACGTGGCGTCACTGAGCGCGGAATTGGGAAGAGATGCACACAGTGGGCTTTCCTGAGTACACGCTGACTCTGTACCACTGGTTGTAGTGGTTAAAATAGACATGTTATGACTGTTATATTAAAAGCGTGTGTATAAATATGCCTGTTTGTGTGGATGTGTGTGTTATAGTGCAGCTTGGTTTCTTTTTTTAGGTTAGAAAACATGTCAAACAATTGTGCTGTCTCCCTTCAGCACCACCCCCCTCCACACACACACACACACACACACACACGCATGCATGCACTAATGGACTGCTTATACTCCCTACAGCACGTGTGTACCTTGCTCAGGAGACTGCTGCTTTAGAGATCTAGACTCTGCTCCTTTGGTTATTTGCCTTCTGCACCGGCAACCTCCTGCTCTCTCTTGTATCACTGTCCTCATTACAAACTTGCGTGTGTTCTAGTATTTTCCATTGTTAAAGGTCATCCCTTGAGGTAGCATTCCACTTCGTTGACAACTCCATGTTTGTGTTCTGCTTCATCGCAAAGCTGGGGGGCTTCGGTACGTGCTTCTCCACTTCCGCATTGTTCCTTCCATCTCCAGTCTAGTCAGACTGTCTTCCCGCCCCTTTGCTAAAATTGCTCTTGTCATTGTCATCGGTGACTGGCATGCTGCTAACAGCTGTTGAGGAGTCTGTCCTCATCTCCCTTGACCTGCTGTTGGCAGGTGACGCGCTACATCCTCCTTGCAATGCTCTTTCCTTGTAGGTGTTTCATTTACGTGCTGCCTTGGTTTTCTACCTGGTCTCCTCTGCTGAGCCTTCCTTTGTGACTCAGAAAATGACCCAGCGCCCTCTTCTGTGTTTATGCTGATTCTCTAAGGTGACGCCATTCACTTCCAGGCCTTTAAAAACCATCTGTGTGCCAACAATCCCCACGTTTACTTCCCTGTCCCCACTTTCTCTGAACTCCAGATGTGTGGATCTGGTTGTCCCCTTGCTGTTTTCACTTAGATGGATATTTCATAGATGTTTTAACAGCTCCAGCTCCAAAACTGAACTCTTCATTTCTCCCTGTTGCTCTTCCTCCCATGCTTGTTTTGTGCCAGTCTTCATTATTTCAAAAAATGGCCAATTGTTTATTCAGAAATCTGGAAGTCATTTTTTGCTTCTTTCCTTTCCTCATACCTTGTATGTAATCCATAAACATGTCCTTCGGCTCTACCTACAAAACACATATTTTCTCTGTCCATTTATCTGTGTTTCTACCCTAATCCAGACTGTCATCACTTTTCTCCTTGATGGTTATGATCCACCTAATAGGATTTTCCACTTTCCAGTCTATGCCTGATATTATGAATAGAGTGATTTCAATGAAGGGTCAATCAGATTCTTCTTCTCCCTTTGAAATCCTGCAGTGCACTTAGAATCAAATCCCGGTTCCACACTGTGACCTCCCCACCCTGACCTCTGCTTTCTTCTGCATCCTCATCAGACGCCACTCTGCCTTTGGTTTTTATGCTCTAGTAACGCTTACCTTCTTTTTGCCCATCAAATAGGATACTCACTTTCCTCAGTGTCTTTGAATTTTTTGGCCTCTCTTTCTGGGAAATTCTTTCGCTAGCTTTTCACATACTAGTGCTTTCTTTCCTGAAGATCTCAGCCTGAATGGTGTCTCTTTAGAGAATCTTTTCTACCACAATGACAGATTCACTTCCTGTTTCTTTCTGTCCTAGGACTTCATACCTTGGGATTGCTTTTCCTTATTATTTACTTGATTTGGTAAAAGGCTCTGTGAAGGCAGAAACTGTCTCTTTGCCTAGTGATTGGTAGATGCTAAAGAATACACTGAATGTGAAAAATGGATGAGACAAGACATGGTCTTTTTCTGTTTATCATATATGTGGCACTTAGTGACTGAAGACACAGTACAGAAAGCAGCCTCGGTAGCACAGTGGTTAGGCCATCAGTTGTTAACTGAAAGGCTGGCAGTTTGAACCCTCCCAGGGGCCCTGTGGGAGAAAAATGTGGCAATCTGCTCCTCTAAAGACTCCAGCCCAGAAAACTCTATGGGGCAGTTCTGCTCTGTAGCATGGCGTCACTCTGAGTTGAAAATCTACAACACCTAACAATAACGGTACAGCAAGGCTTTGAGTTGGTTCTTCACGGGTCAGTCATGGCCAACAATGTGTCACTAGAACAGATCTGAATTTTTAAAATTGGAGTGATCCGGAATGATAACCAGAATGGTAAAAATTACAGGCAGGAGCCCTGCTAGAGACTTAATCTCCCTCTTAGGAAACAAGTGTATGCGTTGCATCATCTAAAATAGGTGTGGCTGCAGCTGTGGCCTCCGTGTCTGACTGCACAAGGCAGAAGACGAGCCATTGTCAACACCGGCAGCCCCGTGTGGGTGGCTGTGAGGTAGGGGTCAGATGCGCCTCCACCTTCCCAGCCTTTTACAATTTCGGACTTCGGTCCTCCCTCCTGCGGCACTCACAGCACTCTCACATTCTCTGCTGGCTTCCATCGTTTGTTGCATTGGCCACACAGAACTCACAAACTGTACTAACAGATATGGGGCTTATTAGGGAGTTAACAAGTTATGATAAAGGCTCGAGTTCCTTGATTAGGACAGCCCTCTTCTTAGCTGTGCCTGCAGGTGGGCCTCTCTTTGGCCCTCCACCCCTCAGCCTGGCCTCTACACTGCTTGCTTAGACAAGTTTGCAGAGCTGTTTAGCTCTGCCAATAAGTGCCTAGAGGCACCCCACTCTGCCAATAAGCTTCAGCTAGAAGGTGCTCGGCTCTGTAGCTCTGTAAGTGTTAAAGCGTAGCTCTGCTGACAAGGGCTGAGAGGCACCCCACTCTGCCAACATGCCCCCTTCCTGAAGGTGCTCATTTCTCTGGTCATTTCTCTTGGCCAGGAACCCCACTGTGCCGTTTCTTGCTGATGCCTCTGCTGCTGCTGTTTCCCTGCTGCTGCTGCTTGCTGTCTCTCTCGTCTCTGGGGTTTCAGCTCTCTCTCTCTCTCTGTGTGTGTGTCTTCTGGGTCTAAGAGGTTCTCAGAACAGGATCCCGGGTCTAAAGGATGCACTTTATTGCTGCCTAATCTTCTTGGTGATAGTGAAGTCTCACCTTTTCCTTGTAAAAACTGTGCAATCTCCTTGTCAGGGTCTCCTATTCCTTATTTGCATGTTCCCTCCCTCACAAAGGTGTCATGCACGTTATTTGCATTATTAGCAAGCTGCCCAATCCCCTTAGTGGGCCCCAAGCATGTTATTTGCAATTCTAGAAAAGTTGTAACAATTCTGTTGATGTTGTGGGAGCAGAATAAGAAAGTTTGTGCTGGAATTTGAACATTTTATCTGGAAAATCTTGACTCGGTTTTTTGGTAGGAGTTACTAGACTAAGGCGTCAAAGGCAGTATAAAAGTGATTCTTTGTACCCCACATAGCAACCAAATCTCTTGCCCTCAGATATGGAGCAGAGTTTAAAACAGCTTGCCCTGCTCAAAGATGGTAGCACCCAGCTCAAAGATAGTAGCTACCCATGCCACTTGGAATGTGTGTTCCTCACCACAGGCCTGCCAGTCATCCAGTCTCACGCATCAGGCTCCTGAAAGAGCTCACTGTGCCGCTTCTGGGTCTCCTGTTCTGGGACTTTGACCTGTAATTTTTCTGGTTTGGATACTACACCTAATCACCAAATTTTAAATCTTTGGGTCAATTCCTATTTTGCTTTGTGGTCTAACAAAAGTGCTTTGACCTGGTGTGAAGCCCTGCAATATAGAAGGGGGAGATGTATTACAGTGGGGGGGGAGAGCAAAACTCAGAGGACACATTAACATGTTAACTGTGTCTGATCCTTTCCACCCTAAAACAAGGAGAGGAAGTGAATCAGATTAAACTTGGTAGAGGGAAGTTAAAATCCTGTGTTTAGGTTTAACTGAAAACTAGTTACGTTGTGCAGAATCAGGAGACTCTGGGTCAGCATTGGTTTATATGTCAAGTCCTGGGAGCCCAAAGTGCTGGCTGAAACCCATATGTAGTTGTAAACTTTATCAATAAATCCAGGTATTGTTTTCTCTTTTTTTTTTAAGATGAAGGTTTATAGAACAAACTAGCTTCTCATTAAACAGTTAGTGCACATATTGTTTTGTGACATTGGTTGCCAGTCCCATGGCATGCCAACACTCTCCCCTTCTCAAACTTGGGCCCAGTTACCAGCTTTCTTGTCTCCTTCTAGTCCTTGTCCCTGGACTGGTGTGCCCTTTTAGTCTCATTTTATTTTATAAAACCCACTGCCATTGAAATTGACTTGAAGGCAGTGGCTTTGTATTATAGTCCTAATCTCTGCTTGAAAGGTGAACCTCAGGAGTGGCTTCAATACTGAGCTAAAGGGTACCCAAGGGCCACGCTTTTGGGGTTTCTTCAGTGTTTGTCAGGCCAGTAAGCCAAGTATGTCTGTATTGAGTGCCACTGTTGTTGAGTCAATTCCGACTCCAGCAACCATGTAGGACAGAGTAGGACTGTCCTCATAGGGTTTCCAAGGCTTGTAAACGAATCTTAATGGAAGCAGACTGCCATGTCTCCTGCAGAGCTGCTGTTGGGATCCAACTGCTAACTGAGCACTTAACCACTGCCCTACCTGAGGAAAATTACCATATGATATTCTCCTATGACCTCAGTAGAATTGTTACTGCTTTGTAGAAGTGCTGTTAAATGCATCGTTTATTCACTCCTTCGGCATTTAATACCTGCATTGTGGGTACTAACATTACAGCAGTCATAGAGTGTCACAGTTTGTGAATTCACGGAATTTAGTGTGTAACTCTGGAACTCAGATCAAATTCCAGTTGCAATGTGGGTATTTTATTTTTTTGTGTGTGTGCTTTAGGTGAAAATTAACAATTCAAATTAGTTTGTTGCACAAAAGCTTACACTCACATTGTTAAGTGACCTAGTTGCTCTCTCCAGGACGTGACAGCATGCTCCCTTCAACCCCTGTATTTCCCTGCCTGGTCGGCCAGCTCCTTTCCCCCTCTGCCCCCTCATCTCTCTTCCTTACAGGAGCTGCCCGGTTAGTCTCCTCTCTCTGCTTGAGCCAAGAAGCACACTCTTCACCAGTACCACTGTACATTTTATTGTCTGCTCTAATCTTTGTCTGAAGAGCTGGCTTTGGAAATGGTGGGCAAGTTTTAAATGTCTCTGTGCCTCAGTATTCCCGTCTGTATACTGGAGATGGTACTAATGCTACCTCCTAAAGCTGTCGTGTGAATTAAATGAGTTAGTGTGTGTAAATGTTTTAGAACAGTGCTTGGTACATAGTGTTCAAACAAAAATCATGCTAAGCTAATAATAGAAGTTGATTGAAATTTATTTAATATATGATTTGTAAATCAGGTAGCATTTCAGTTAGAAAGTCAAAACATTCTGAAGGCGAGAGCTCCCCCAAAGACTTTTGTTCCCATTCGTATTGGGGTTGTCATGAATCAAGAATTGGAACAGAACTGATTAACATTTTGTGGTCAGGAGGATTTCATACAGCATTGTCTTAAAGAACAAATCGCTAATTTACCTTAAAGCACATTTCCAGTCTGACCTCTGGAGTCTTCTATCCACAAACTGACTGGATTCTTCAAAATATGTAATGCCCTAGGCAACACATTATTGTTTGACTCTAAGGTGACTTGTAGAAACCAGTTTCTTCAAAGCTTAAGATGCATAAGTACATTTAATTGAAAATGGCTTTGGCAGGCTACCCAATTCTGGGACCCCAGAAATCTGGATTCTAGGAGAATTAAAACTGTTTTTTAGTAGTAAGCACATAATAAATTCATGGTGAGAAGTTAATACAATTGCGTTTTCTGGACCAAAAGCTGGAAAAAAAGATTGAAGTATGGAAAGTGTGACAAAGGAAGCCTGAAAGAACAAAGCCCAAATTATTAGGAGTTTATACTGAAGATAGTGTTAGGTACTGGGATTTGAAAATCTTGACTGGAGAGTTCGGTGACATTCATTTGATTTATTCTTGTTTTTGGCTGAGATTTAAATCCTGTTTCAAAATGTCACCTGTTTTAAATTTCAAAAGCTGATTAAGAAATACACTTTATGAGTAGTGAGATTATAGCTCTTAATAAGTATGTGTATTTGCTTTGGTTTTATTTCAGTGGCATCTGAAATACCCTAAACTCATTCTTCGAGAAGCCGACAGTGTACCCGAGGCGCTCCATAAAGAGGTTCAGGAGGCCTTTCTCACCCTGCACAAGCGTGGCTGCCTCTTCCGGGACCTGGTGAGGATCCAAGGCAAAGACGTGCTCACTCCAGTATCTCGCATCCTCATCGGTAACCCAGGCTGCACCTACAAGTACCTGAACACCCGGCTCTTCACGGTACCCTGGCCGGTGCAGGGTTCCACGGTAGAATATGCCGAGGATGCAATTGGCGCTGCATGTCACGCCTTCCTCAAGCTCAACGACTACCTGCAGGTGGAGACGATCCGGGCTTTGGAAGAACTCGCTTCCCAAGAGAAATCGAATGGCGATGTTGTGCCGCCGGTGTACATAGCTCCAGATTTCCCCAGGCTGGGTATCGCGTCCCCCTTTGACAGACAAGAGGAAGTGGATGTGAAGAGCCGAGCAGCGTACAACGTCACTCTGCTGAATTTCATGGATCCCCAGAAAATGTCATACCTGAAAGAGGAGCCTTATTTTGGGATGGGGAGGATGGCAGTGAGCTGGCATCATGATGAGAATCTGGTGGATAGGTCTGCGGTGGCGGTATACAGTTACAGCTGTGAAGGTATGGTCTGCTCCAGACACGTGGCCAGAGTTGTTGATGCTCTGGTGATCTCCTTATGTGTGTGTGTGTGTGTGTGTGTGTGTGTGTGTGTGTGTGTGTCTCAGTGTGACATGACATGCACCTTTCCCAGACTTGATCCCCTCCTCCATCTGCACAGCGTGCTTCTCCTCACCCATCTCCGCTCGCCGGCGCGTTGTTATCCCGCACTCTGACATGGAATATTTTCGTGGGTAAGCACTACTGTCATCCTGTCTCTCCCGGGCCCGGGAGAGCAGCCTCTTGGTTCCCTACAGCTGACTACCTTTCTCGAGGCTCAGAGTAGATTGTACAGTTGCTATAATTAACTTGCTGATAAAGGGCCGGAAAAACAAAAATCTGTCAAATCTCTCAGGTTCCCACAGGTGCACATTTCCAGTCTTGCCCAGATATTTTATTACAGTTGACATCACTGTCTTTATGGGAGTGATTTGTCAAATACGGACTTGTTCCTGGCTTTGCGCAGTGCTGACTGCTGCCCATCCTTGCCAGCAGTGCTCGCGGTGGGGTTTGCGAGCAGGCAGGTCTCCGTTTCCATGAGGCAGTTTCAGAGCTAGCAGGGTTGCTGTGGCGAATGGGTGTGTTCTTACATTTTAGGGAGTCGTGGAGCCAAGATTGAGGCTCAAGGGTTAAGACTTCATTTTAGTGTCCTCCCCAAGTTTTCCTTTTATTGCTCAGTTTCTGGGTGTTTAGGTCTGCTCTGTCCTGTGGAGTCACTGTGAGTTGGGATATACTTGATGGCTCACATCAGCAACAGTGTCAACATCATGAACAACAACAACAGGGTTGCCGTTGTGTGGCAGAACGGGACTACAAACAGGCATTTAGATGGGTATATTGAGGACAGCGTGATCATTGCTGCCTCTTCTCTGTCAGATCATTTGACAAAAGTGTTCAAGATACACAGAGGATTCATTTATTCCCTTATCAGTGATTCTGCCTGTTTATGGAAAAATATTTGGAAAACCAGCATTCTGGATGTCCCATCAGGGAATGAATGGAAACTTTTAGGGGTGGTAGTTTTCTGATAAGGGGTCCTGGTGGTGCAGTGGTTAAGCCCTCGCCTCCTAACTAGAAAGATCGGTGGCTCAAACCCCCCAGCTGCTCTAAGGGCGAAAGATGTGACAGTTTGCATCGGTAAAGATTTGCAGCCCTGGAAACTGAGTAGGGCGGTTCTGCTCTGTTCCTGTAAGGCTGCTATGAGTCGGAATCAGGTTGTCATCAGTGGGTAGGTTTGCTGATAACTCGTCATTTAGTTGGAGTTTTTTGTTGTTGTTGTCATTATTTTTTCCGTTTTTCTTTTTGTTGTTGTTTGTTTGTTTACTTACTACAAAAATGGCTGTTTTGGAAAAAGGACTTAAAAAGAAACCTTATGATTCTCTTTAAATGTCTTCTCATTTCCCAGTTTTAAAAATTTCCACAGCCGTTGATGTCTTTTCTAACTCTACATTACGTCTTAGCCCCCAACAAGGATCTAGCTTAGTGGGTGGAAATTTCACCCGTCTCTCTGGCACCTCAAATAATGATGATGACTTAAGAAAATCACTTGCAGGGGTTTGATGGTGTTCTAATGGAAAGAACGAGTGCCTCTGATCTTTTAATAAGGCCTCTCCAGGACTTTACCGACTGTTACATCCAAGAACTCTAATTTGAACAAACAATGGAGTTTGTTCCTTTCTTTCTTAGGGAGGCAACACTCAGAAAGTTAAGTGGTGGTATGTGATAGCACAGACTGCTACAGTGATGTCTTTGTGCACCTGCTGCGTCTCTGCCCTCCAGTTCAATGGTCCTATTGTGCTCCCAGAGCGTGGGTGAGCAAGTCATTTTTGAAGCCTACAATATCTTTCTGAAAGGAATTAAAATTTTAAATGAATAGTGTCTGTGTCTGGGAATAGTTAAAGCTGCTAAAACATACAAATATAAATTGTTTGACATAACAAAAAAACTCAAACCTATTGCCGTAGAGTCCCTTCTAATTTACAGTGACTCTGTAGGACAGTGTAGAGCTATACTTCAGGGTTTCCAAGGCTGTGAATCTTTATGGAAACATGCCCCCATGTCTTGCTCCCTTGGAGTGGCTGCTGGGTTCTAACTGACCTTCAGGTTAGCAGCTGAGCACTTAACCCCTGTACCTCCCAGGTTCCATAAATTGCTGATCCCAAACCCATTGCCAAAAATCAAAACCAAACCAAACCTGTTGCCATTGAGTGGATTCTGACTCGTAGCAACCTCATAGGACAGAGCAGAACTGCCCCATAGCATTTCCAAACAGCAGCTGGTGGATTAGAACTGCTGACCTTTTGGTTAGCAGCTGAACTCTTAACTGGGCCCTCAGGGCTTCCAAATTGCTGATAGAATCCCTGTGTTATCACCAGAAGGTGGTAGAGTTAGAAGTGGTATTGCAGAATTGGAATCTGGGTGAGGAGTGTAGTGACTTTGTTCTTTTTCGCTGGGACTCTTCTAACAGTGATGGCAACAATGGGAGTTCTCACTTAGTGGGCACTTGCTGGACTCCAGGTGACATTAGAAGGATTCTGTGTGTGCGGATTCCTTTTATCTTCACTACAGCCCTGGGATGCTACTGTTACTCTCATTTTGTAGATGGGGAAACAAGGCACAGAAGAGTGATTGACTTCCACAGCATTCTATGTCTAGTAATTGACAGAGCTAGGATTTAAGTCCAAATATTCCAGCTCTAAAGTCTCAACACCTAGGCCACCTACCTTCAGAACAGGTGTTTTCTGTCCCAGCAGTATAGCTGCCTCTGGGATGTGTGTTTTTTTAAGAGTGTCCATCCATTTGCTGGACACCCTGATGGCATAGTGGTTAAGGGCTGTGGCAGCTCAACAAAAGGTTGGCAGTTCATCTACACCAGGTGCTCCTTGGCAACTCTCGAGGACAGTTCTGTTCTGTCCCATAGGGTCACTGTGATTTGGCATCAACTCAGTGGCAGTGGAGTTTGTTTTTGTTTTCTTTTTTATCTACTGAAAAGACCAGAGGAGTGCTCTGTTTACTCTTCTGCACAGGCCTTAATGCCCCCAGCCCTACTCATGCCTGCTGGCACGCATGCACACACATACACACACATGCACACACAATCTTCTTGCTTCATTACATCTCCTGTGGCTTTATAGCTGACACTTTCGGAGGACTGAAATGCACTAGCCTGGCTTTTTCTGTGAAACGGAACCTTTTCCTAGGTCTCCGACTATGTGTGATTTTGTGTCAGAGGTTTTGTAAAGCATGTGCCTTGGAACTCCTGGTGGGGGTATTTGTTCCAAGTGATATGATTAGTTCCCCTGGCCAACTCATAGTCCTCTCTCAGCTACGGGAAGAGTAGAGGTGAAGAGCGCTATTTGGGTTAAAGTCATGGTTGGTTGGGAAGGGCTTAAAGGAGGGACAAAGGAAAAGGAAGTTTCAGATGACTGTGGCCTTGAACATGCTCGTTGTGCAATTGCTCAGGAAGGCTCCATTGAGCCTTTCTAGTCAGTGTGGGGAATTCAGGTACCGTCTTTGCGTAGAGAGAATGGGTAAGGTAAGATGTGCTCTCATGACTAATTGTGGACCTGAAAGTGAATTTTGAAATTACCTAGTCAACCCTTCCATTTCACAGATCAGAACACTGATGCAGAGAGAAGGGAGGTAACTTGCCCGAGGTCACACAGTTGGTAAAAAGAGCAGGGGTGTAAGATGGAGAGTGTTGAGAACCACAGGAGAGGTTTGGAAAAAAATGCACTGGGAGTTCAGATATGGAATTGATTCCTTCCTTCTGAAATTAAATTAAAGTGAAGCTTAACCTCACTGCAGGACTTCTCTCTCAATAGCTTTTCCCACTGAAATCTTCATATAGAGCGATGATGAACCAATCAATCCACTGTAGTTTATTTCCATGAGTCAAGGTCACTGAGTTGTAATTTGTATGGAATATGTACTTTTTTATACTAAATTTATTGACTTTCACATGCAGTTCTAGTTAATAGATATCTGCATTACGAAGGCTGAAATGATATAATTTTTAATAAGGTATGGCTTCGGGGAACCGGGTGTAAATAGGCAGAGTGTTTGATTTTCCTATTCTACATTTACTGGCAATTGCTTGTTACCTCTGGCTGTAAAAAATGAGTTTTAGTGGGGAACACATTAAAAGCCCATTGGTAGTATGGTCCAGGACCTTGTTCTTTGGCTGTGGGACCTTTGCAAAAGATCATTTGTTGGTTACTGTTTCTGTTTTCTGGGATATTACCGTTAGAGGAAAAAAACGATTCTTAAGATTTTTCAACTACTGCCATGCACTGTAGATTCTCAGGTGTTGTTTTCCATCTCTCCTGCGAAGGGCCAAAGGGCCAAGTATGTTGACCGAAGGAAGCAGAGGCCCAACGCTGTTTCCTTGTTGCATGTGTGATGAGTTAAAAAGTCAGGGCTTTGCAATCATTTTCTTGGAACTTGAGGATTGCCATTCATGTCTTTGGGGAAAAGTTGACTCTGCTAAACGATGAATGTTTTCTCCTTTAATTCTTGACTGGTTTGAACTGAGTGGCTCTGTGTTAGTTCATTCTGGAGAACATGGAAAGCTAGGTTGTCATTTCAGCTTGGGGTTTTGCAGCTGATTTACAAATCCAGAATTAGAAAAATGCTTTTGCTTTCTGTGTTGTTTCTTGTATGATGCTATGTCTTGACAGTTACTTTTGAAGTCACTTTTGTTGCTCGGTCTTGTTAGGTCACATTTTAGATTTTTTGCCCCCATGCAGTTATTTACCCACTTAACAAGTAAGTTTATGAGTGTCCACTGTGTTTATGAGTGTTTGCCTGTGTGCTCTTCTGGATTTTGGCATAGTTCAGTGAACGAAACAGACAAAAATGCCTGCCGTTGTGGAGCTTACATTCTGCCAAGAGGAGACAGAAAATTAACAAAATAGATAAGCAGATTGTGTACCAAAGATGAGGGACAGGCTTAATTACAGTTTAAAACAGGGAAGTGAAAGAAGGCCTCATTTAGAAGGTACCGTCCGTGCAAAGACTTGAAGGAGAGAGGGAGTCACTCAGAAATTTGAAGGGAGAGCAGTCCGCGTGGAGGGACCATCCAGAGCAAGGGCCCAGAGCTGGAGCATGATTCGGATGTTTCAGAAGCAACAGAGTAAGAGAGGTGAGAACAACAGCAGGGGAGGCGATGGAGAGCAGCGGGGAAGGAAGGAGGGTGTCTAGATGGCGGGCCTTGTGAGCGACTGTGAGCTTTTCCCTTTGATGGAGATACCTGAGTGCTGTTGAGATGGGGTGCCATCGTGGGGTTTTCAGCAGAAGAAGGGAGTCAGCACCTCAAGCTGGAGGCCTGTAATGGGTGGGCACAGGGATGCAGTTGAGAGATGGACCAGTCACAGGGGCAGAGACATATATGTGGAGAGACATATACGTGAGAGACATATATGTGAGAGACATATATGTGGAGAGACATATACGTGAGAGACATATACGTGAGAGACATATATGTGAGAGACATATATGTGGAGAGACATATACATGAGAGACATATTATGTGCAGCCCATGTATTTTCAGCAAAAGGAGAGTGGCAGTGTCTCAGTGCCTGTGAGAGGGGAAATCCTCAGTGGCATCTCCCGTTTATCAAGAGAAGGACAGGCCAACAAGAATGATAGATCTTTTTTTGGTTAATAACCTGTATATTTTTACTGTTAAAAATACACACAGCAAAACATATACCAGTTCAATAACTGGTGTATGTACAGTGCAGTGACATTGGTTACATTCATGAAGTTCCTCAGCCGTTCTCCTTCTCCGTTCCTGAGTGATTCCTCCACCCTTAATGTCAACTCAGGCTCCCAAAGCTGCTTCCTGACTTCCTGAGTTGTTGTTGGTTTGATCCCAGATGTTCTTTACAAGGACACAGTGCTCAAGGGGAGAATGGCTAAACTTTTAATGATACATTAATGTGATAAGCCGGGGATAAGAGGACAGATTAGAGTGGAACAGATTTTACTATCTATAAAATTAATTGGATACTTTAACTGGGTACTATTTAATGACATCATTCCTATTGATACTAAGTGTGAAATCTTATGTTACTTAAATTCTTTGTGGCCCAGTTTTCTAATCTATTAAATGCTGATAGGAACAGTACCTGTTTTAGGATTGTGAAGGTTGCATACATGTGAAGTACTAACAACAGTGTTGGACACACGACAGATCAAACCTAACTTGTTGCTGTTGAGTCTATGCTGACTGATAGTGACCCTATAGGACAGAGTAGAATTGTGCCATACAGTTTCCAAGGAGTGCCTGATGGATTCGAACTGCCGACTTTTTGTTTAGCAACCATAGCTGTTCATCACTACACCACCATTTGACACATAGCACATGTATATGTTCACTTTAATTTTTTTATTCAAATGAGACATTCATACAATTTTAAAAACTCCAGTATTTCTATAAGCTTTGTTAAGAAAAACAGCTGTTATCTGTGCCTTTTCTCCCATTTTTCACTGCCCTGGAGGCAGTAATTTCCGTTCTTTCAGCTGATTGTTTTGATAGAAAATTCAATACAGTGTCTTTGAGTCAGTCTGACTCATAGCGACCCTAGAGGGCAGAGTAGAACTACCCAAGAGAATTTCCAAGGAGTAAATAACGTCCTTATTTTGTGGGGCATCTTCTGTTGGCTTCTTCGGAAGTGAAAGATGGACTTGGGTTGACTTACTCTGTCCTACCCTGTCAGACTCCGTGTGCTGTCTAATCTGGTTCTCCCATTAGAGCTGTATTGTAATTTTGGTTGTATCAGTGCATCCGATTCTCCTATTGTAGCTGTGTTGTAACTTTAGTTATGTCTGGCCAGCCATCGTAGGTACCATCATCATGAACATGCTCTCCAGAGCCTTGTCATCAACTGTGATTAGTTTAAGGGATGCTTTATGACCCTTCGACCCTCAGCTTTTTCCTGGCTTAATGGTGGTTTTCTTCTTTTGTTTGTTTACATAATGCGTAGTTATCACACGTTGAATCCCATGCTGCCTGCCAGCAGATCGCCTCTCAGGGCCTTCAGGCGCATCCCAAATGCTGTGAGGTCCGTTTTCTTGGAGAACTGTCTCCCAGATCTTCTGATCTACTCCAGTCTGGTCTAGTGGCGTTGTGTGCCTCGTGCATACCTGTCCCATTTTGTCATCGCTCTTTATCTCAATCCAGCAGATCCCTCCGTCCCTTCTTTCCTTAGGGTCTTGAGATTCGTAGATCTGAATGTCTCTGTTTTTACTAATTTACTTCTGCATTTTGGTGATGCATATTCTGCAAAAGGCTAACAAGAAAAGCTGTTTGGGAGGTGAAATGGTGGGATCTCAACTGCTTTAAATTGTCTTTATTTAACCTTAATATGTGTTCACATTTTAAATATAAGATCTTGGAGGAGATCATTTTTCTTCTGAATTTTGAGAGCATTGCACCACTTTTATCGTCCACTGTTTATGTTCAGAATTCTGCTTTATTTCCTTGTCCTTTGTATGTGTTACAATATCACAGTGGGATTTTTTTTTTTTTTTTTTTTTTATGGGTCCTTTCAGTCTGGAAACTCGACTTTGAACTGAGAAAATTTTCCTGAATTACTTTATTAATTACTCTTCTTCAGTTTTCTCTTGTTTCTAGAATCCCTGTCATTTGGTTGTTGAACGTTTTGGAGACTTTTCTTGTAATATTCTCCTATTTTTTGATATTTTTTTTCACTATGATTGAATGAAAATGTACATTCCCATATAAATTTGCATGTTCATCTATATGCAGCTTCCACTGCTCTCCCTGCACAGTGACAGGACACTCTTCCTCTCTGTTGCATACATGTCCAATCCTCCCAACAGTCTCCTATCTTCTCCTCTCCACCCATCCCCCTTCCTCCCTATGAGGTCAACAGGATGACATCCTATAGATGCCTAGAACCATAAAGTGCCCACAAAATATGGTCACTCTGTGTCACCAAGTCCAATCCATTGCTGTCCGAAAAGTTGACCTTCATTATGATTTATGGACAGGTGCAGCATCAGAGCCAGGGGCCACGCTCCCGGGGAACCCTGAAGCCCTTGGACCATCAATTGTGGTCTTTTAGTGGAGATCTCAGGGTGCACCCCTGTTTATTCTTGTGTTGCCAGTGAGACTCAACTTTGTGAGCTCCATCGTGGTTATCACTGGTGGTGGCTAGGCACCATCTGGTTCTTCTGGTCACAAGTTGATGTGGACATCCACTCATGGGTCTCTCTTGTCTTCTGGATTCTCTTTCCCCCATGTCATTATGGACTTTGGTGATCATCCATTCCTGCTGAGTTGGGACCATTTGCTGTACCCTCAGATGGCAGCTTGACAGCTTTTAAGATCCCAGATGCCACTCACCAATGTGGGGTGCAGAGGGCTCTCTTAGCAAAACACTAGTTGTACCAATTGGCCTCGATTTCCCCTGAGAGCATGGTCCCCGGCCCCCTTCCCCCCAGCTACTCTGTCCTTGCAATACTGGGTTAAGATGGGAGGAGTACACAGCTTGTGTTGAAGTCCAGTTAATACTGATCTTCTTACTAATGTGTGCTGTCACCAATTTCATCCAACCAAATTTATAACAACTATCTAATCTAAACCCTCCCTCTCCCTCTCCCACCCTCCCCACCCTTGCAACCATCAAAGAGTCTTTTCTGTTATGCATGAATCTGCTTTTAAGTTCTTATCATAGGGGTCTCATACAGTATTTGTCCTTCTGTTGCTGACTGCTTTCACTCAACATAATGTCCTCCAGTTGAAACCAGGTTAAGAGATGTTTCCTGTTATCATCATTGTTCTTTATCATTGCATAGTGTTCCATTGAATGTATATACCATAGTTTACCCATCCATTCTTCTGTTGTTGGGCATCTGGGTTGATTCCATCATCTTGCTGTTGTGGTCTGTGTTGCGATGAACATTCATGTGCATGTATCAGTTGGTGTGAATGGCCTTGATTCTGTAGGATATATTCCAAGCAGTGGAATTACTGGGTCAAATAGTATATCTAGATCCATTATTTTAAGGTAGTACCAGATTGCTTTCCAAAGAGATTATACCATTTTGCAATCCTACCAACAGTGTAGGAGAGTTCCAGTCTATCCACAGCCTCTCCAGCATTTAGTGTTTTGCATTTTTTGGATCATGGCCAACTTTGTTGGGGTGAGATGGTATCCCATTGTTGTTTTGATTTGAATTTCTTTAATAGCTAATGATCGTGTGCATGTGTTTTTTTGACTGCCTGGATCTCCTCTTTAGAGAAGTGTCTGTCCATCTTCTTTGCCCATTGCTTGATTGGATGATTTATCTTTTTCTTATTGCTATTTTGTAGTATCTTATAGATTATGGTAATCAGGTGTTAGTCTGACAAAGAGTTGACAAATATTTTTTCCCATTCTGTAGGTGGCCTTTTAATTCTATTAATAAAGTTGTTGGATGAGCAAAAGTGATCGATTCTTAGTAGTTCCCATTTATCTATTTTCTCTTGTGTTGTTTGTAGTTTGACAGATTTTGAAGTCTGTCTGCATTGTGTATTAATCCTTCCATTGTTGTTCCTACTTTTTCTTGGATGAGCTTTATGGTTTTAGATTTGATATTTAGGTCTTTTATCCAGTTGGAGTTGGTTTTTGTATAAGGTGTAAGATATGGATTTTGTTTTAATTTAGTGCAGATGGATATCCAATTTTGCCAGCACGATTTGTTGAAGAGATTGTTTTTGCCCCAGTTTAATGTCCTAGGGCCTTTGTCAAATATCAACTGTTCATAGGCAGATAATGTCATCTCTGGGGTCTTGATTCTGTTCCACTGATCTGTCTGTCTGTTTTTGTACCAGTAACAGGTGTTTTGACTACTGTGGCAGTGTAATAGGTTCTAAGATCGGGTCATGAGTGGCCTCCCAGTGTGTTCTTCTTCTTTAGTAAAGCTTTACTTATCCAGGGCTTCTTCCCTTTCCAGACAAAGGTGGTAATTTGTTCTTCCATCTCATTAAAAAGAGGAAAGAAGACTGTTGGGAGGATGAGACATGTGTGGAACAGAGAGGAACAGTGTGCTGTCACCGGGCAGGAAGAGCAGGGAAAGCTGCATATAGGTGGGCATGTAAATTTATACAGGAATGTACATTTTCACTCAGTCATAATTTAAAAAAAAAGAAAGTCACTGGAACTTGTGTTGGGATTGCATTATATAAGTAGATTACTTTGGGTAAAATAGACATTTTCACAATGTTAAGTCTTCCTATCTAGGAGCAGGGTAGGCTTCTCCATTTATGTAACTCTCTCTTAGTTTCTTGTAGGAAGGGTTTGTAGTTCTCTTTGTAAAGGTCTTGTTATTTCTGTAGTTAGATTTATTCCTAGGTGCTTTATCTTCTTAGGGGCTATAGTAAATGATACTGAGTTGGTGATTTCTTTCTTAATAATCTCATTGTTGGTATAAAGGAATCCTACTGCTGTTTAACTTATGTTTATCTTGTATCCTGAGACTTAGCTGAACTCTTATATCAGTTTGAGTAGTTTACTTATGGATTCTTTGGGATTCTCTGCGCATACAATCATATCATCTGCCAATAGGGAAATTTTGACTTCTTCTTTGCCGATGCAGATGCCGTTTATTCCTTGATCTTGTCTAATTGCTGTGGCTAGAACTTCTAATACAATGTTGAATAGGAGAGGTGAGAATGGGCATCCTTGTCAAGTTTCTGCTCTCAAGGGAATCTGTTTCAGTCTCTCTCCATTCAGGATGACATAGGCAGTTGCCTTTATATAAATGGCTCTTATTGCATTGAGGAATTGGCCATCTATTCCTATTTTGCTGAGAGTTTTTAGCATGAATAGGTGTTGGACTTTATCAAATGCCTTTTCTGCATAGACAAGATCAGGTGAT
The DNA here is from genome assembly GCA_028571685.1 of Heterohyrax brucei. Taxonomy (NCBI): domain Eukaryota; kingdom Metazoa; phylum Chordata; class Mammalia; order Hyracoidea; family Procaviidae; genus Heterohyrax; species Heterohyrax brucei. The sequence continues at coordinate 69,377,514 of CM053161.1, read as the reverse complement.
TCTTGTCTTTTGTGATATTTATGGGGTTGATCACATTAGTTGTTTTTCTGATGTTGCACTAGCCTTGCATCCCTGGTATGAATCCCACTTAGTCATGAGGGATAATTTTTTTGATATGTTGTTGTATTCTGTTGGCAAGAATTTTGTTGAAGATTTTTGCATCTTGATTCATGAGTGATATCAGTCTGTAGTTCTCCTTCTTGGGTGGGTCTTTCCCTGGCTTTGGTATCAGAGTTATGCTGGCTTCATAGAATGAATTTGGGAGTATTCCATCCCTTTCTATACTGTGAAATAATCTCAGTAATATTAGAGATAACTCTTCTCTAAAAGCTTGGTAGAATTCTGCAGTGAAGCCATCTGGGCCTGGGCTTTTTTTGGTTGGCGGTTTTTTGATGACTTTTTCAATCTCTTCCTTTGTGATGGGTTTATTAAGTTGTTCTGCTTCACGTTGTGATAATTTGGGTAGGTGGTATGAATCAAGGAATTTGTCCATTTCCTCTAGGTTTTCAAATTTGTTACAGAGCAATCTTTCATAGTATTCAGCTATTATATTTTTGATTTCTGTTGTGTCTGTTGTGACAACTCCCCTCTCATTTCTTATTCGGGTTATTTGTTTCCTTTCCTGCTTTTCTTTAGTAAGTTTAGCCAGTGGTTTGTCAATTTTGTTGAACTTTTAAAAAAACCAGCTTTTAGTCTTTTCAGTTTTTTCAATTGTTCTTCCATTCTTTAATTCATTTAGTTCTGCTCTGATCTTTATGATCTGTTTTCTTCTGGTGCCTGAGGGGTTCTTCTGTTGTTCTCTCTCTACTTGTTCAAGCTGTAGGTCAGTTCTTTGGTTTCTTTCTTCCTTTCAGATGTGTGCCTTTGTGGAGATAAACTGACCTCTGAGCACTGCTTTGGCTGTATCCCATAGGTTCTGGTAGGAAGTGTTTTCGTTCTCATTGGAATCCATAAATTTCTTTGTTTCATCCTTGATTTCTTCTACAGCCCATGGTTTTTTGAGCAAGGTGTTACTCAGTTTCCGTGAGTTCTGCTTTCTATCTATGCTTTTTTCTGCTGTTGATTTAAACTTTTATGGCTTTATGATCTGAGAAGATGCTTTGCAGTAATTCAATGGTATGGATTTTGTTGAGAATTGCTTTGTGTCCCAACACATGGTCTGTTCTGGAGAATGTTCCATGTGCACTGGAGAAGAAGGTGTAGTGGTCCATGATCTTTTTGTCTTTTTAATCTACTCTCTTGGATGCTTCTTTAGCTTCATCTTCCAGTTGGTCTACTGAATTTTTTTTTTTAATTGAGCAATAACATATAAATACACAGCTCGAATAATTGTTTCATAGTGAACATATCTCTTTAACCATTGTCCAGATTAAGAAATAACACGTTATTACCAGCATCCCAGAAATGCTCCCTTCTGGTGTCTGCTTCCTCCCAGCAGCAACCACTGTCCTTACTTCTTAGTCCATAGATTAGTTCTACACATATCTGAATTAGAGTTGTAAGTTCTGTGGACATGATTTGTGTCCTGATCCTTCTTTGCATCTGCATGTAATGAGAAATCCGTAAGTTTGTTATTCTTAGGGAATTTCTGCTATTGAAGCATTTGTGGCCACTGTCCAATAACTTTTTGATCTCTGCAACTGCAGTTTCTGTTCAGTATTAGGAATCTTTTGATTACAGATGGCAGGTAGCTGATCTAAACAGGCTTAATTAAAAAAGATGGTCCTCTCACTTAATACAAAGACCAGAAGTCTGACTGAACTCACATGAACCTTGTTTCCACAGTAATAGTGTGATCAGTTTCCAGTGTCTTCTCACTTATCTTTTGGCTTCTCTTCATTTGGGTCTGCTTACCTCTCTTGAGGCAAGCCAGCTTCTTATGGCTCCCAAATTACTGCCCCCAGGTTTTGTGACACCCACTTTTTCATGGAAATTCAGAAGAAAGGATATTGGACCTTGAAAATGCCCTTTGAACGCTGGAGAAAGCTTTGCCTGAAGCTAGACGAACAAATATTTATCCTCTTTAGATTCCTGCAGTTGGGTTCTGGTCTCCTGTGTTACTTACAACACAGAGATTTCCTTTAAGTCTCTGTCACTCTCTTTGCAGTTTTGTATGTTGTCCTAAGATTTGCAGTCTGTATTATTAGAAGCTTTGGTTTGGTGAATGTTTGTTTGAGAAGTATCTTGTTTCCTGTCCTCATTTCATATTTTGCTTCAGATAATGTAGTGATTTTGAAGTTTTAGCCAAGGGCCCCCAAAGCAGTTTTCCTCTCCTTTTTTCCTTTTCAGTTTTTTTTAACTCCAAGCTCCTGAAGCATGATGTAATGAGGTTCTCCTATGTATGTGAATATTTATGCCTTAATTTTCTTTCCCAAAAGCTTAATCTGAAAGCTGACAGCACCAGATGTCATGTTGAAGGGCTTTAGATTTTTCTGTAGAGTTTTCAATACTTCTCCTGAAATCCTGAGAAACTCGTAATTAATTTTACAGCTTATCTGTGTCAAGGGACTATGCTTGTCCTGAATAACCTGTCTCGAGGCATCTCAGAGCAGCTACTTGTTACAGATTCTGAAATGGGATGGATTGCCAGCCAAGCCAAGTGCCGTCGAGTCGGATTAGTTGTCCTTTTTTTTTTTTGTCTTCTAACTTTTTTGAGTTCCCCAGTGGCCAGGAAAGCCTGCCTGCTGTGCCAGCAGCAGACTGGACTCCTTGGTTTTCACAACCCGCCAAAGCAGGTCTGTTTGAACTGCAGATCTGGCACAGGGTCTTCTCCCTGGCTAGGCTGCCTCCACGGAGAGCATCCTTCACTGGTGTTTCCCGCGTGATCTCTGGTTAAGCTGCAATTTGGTGGTGTTGTGGTTAAGTGGTACGACTGCTGAACAAGAGGTGGGTGGTTCAGTGGACTGGACTCATGGACACAGTACTGTGTGTACTCTCTGATTTTAAACATTTACAGAAGGCTACCCTACAGGTTTCTTTGAGAGGGGAGAGGAGAGGGTGGAGAGCAGATACAGGTGTTCATTGGGAGGATACTAGTGGAAAAGAGTGAAAAGGAGCAGTGTGCTGCCACAGGCTGGGAGATCAGATAGAGTTGTAGAGGGGCAGGTATGCAAAGTTGATTTGGATCGTTTTCACTTAATCATAATTAAATAGAAAGTGTTGATATTTCAGATCTTCTAGGCACTCCTTGAAAACTCTATGGGGCAGTTCTACTCTGTCTTATATAGTCGCTATTAGTCAGAATCGATTTGACGGCAGTGGGTTTGGTTTGTGTTTATTTGATGTTACTTTGAAAAGCTGCCCAGAGAAACTGTACAGAGTCTGAACATAAAAAGCTTGTATCTTCCTGAAAGATCATTCTGAAATGCAAATTGTTCCTAAGACAGAGTCTTCAGTGGCTCCATCGTCAGTATAAATCTAGACTTCTTCCTGTGGCTAACAGAGCCCCCTGTGACCTGGCCTCTGCCCACCTCTCCAGTGTTTTTGCTTGCAAATTAATTTCATTCCCATGGCACTCGTGCATCCCAGAATTGCTTGTCTTTTTACACATCTCATACAACTTCTTGACTATGTCTTCTTAGCCTTGTGCCTTCCCCTTCACTTTCTGTTGCCCTCCAATTTGAAAATGGATCTCCAGTCCTAGACAGTGGAATGTAGTAGATCAGCAGTGAACAAGAAAGGCATTGTTAGTCCCAGGGGGACAGCGGACTGCCTGCAACTTTTGGCTTTGTAGGGTCAGGGGAAACGAGAAAATAACTGTCAGGGTAGGAGTTCTAGAAATCTTATCCCTTGGCTGGTGGAGCAGACAGTGGGAATTAGGGCTCTTGTCTGCGATGTGATGTTGATAAATATGGACTTAGACATCAGAGAGACGACTGGCAAACAGTACAATATTGATGATGTTACTAAGCAGGGTGCATAGTATTTTGCAATATACTTTATTTGATTAGAACCATGATCTCCACTTTGATGCTCTGGGCTTACCTTTTGTTTCTGATGTGACGCCAGTTGCGTACAGCTTAAAAAATGTAAATGAAAAATTGGATGGCACTTTAGCCTCTGTCAAACTATGTTGTTTTTTCCCCTCAAAAACACGGAAAACTAGCTAGTATCAGAGGCAAATTAGTTAACTTGTTTTGAAGCCTTGAAACATTTTTAAACTTGCTGTTTGGGTATCGGATTCTTGGACGTTTTCCCCCCTGTCGTCTTTGGCAGTTCGGTTAACGGGAGCCGAGCACGCACGAGGCAGCTCAGCCGGGGAGGCGCCACCCAGCGCCGGTCCCCGCTGCAGAGGCTGCGGGCGGGTTTGAGTTGATTTCATTGAGAAAAGGAGTTTGGGAGCCATAGTATGTGTACATACTTCAGCCATAAAAAGTTTATCAGAACTACGACGTCCCTCCTCCCTCTCCAGCCCCAGAAGGGCGAGAATGCTCCACCTGATGTTTTAATGAGCACATTTCGAAGATGTAGAAGGTGCAGGATTTCTGGGAGACATCAGGAAACACTGATTGACACTGCTGTCTCCTCCAGGACTTGACTGATGCCGTGTTGAGAAGAGTGCAGGGCTGGACGCTGTAGGGGAAAGCAGTCAGCCAGCCTGCTAGCCTGAGAAGATGACCACTGAGGACAGTACTCAGTCAGAGGCTGGGAAACCTCCTGAAAACTGTTGTCTTGCAGTTTCCAAACCATTATTTTTCCGGAACATAAGTTATAGTTGATTTGACCAGAGAGAGACATATGAAAAACCGCCTTAAAATATTTCCCCTCTTTTTTCTTGCGCCGTTTACTACAGCTGACATCAATAGGGCCCTGAAACAAAGCAGACCGCTGTCTTGCGGCATCGCAAATATTTATAAGTCCACAATTTCTTATTTCAGTATTGTTTTTCTAAATGTATCTGGATATGAGATCATGTCACGTTTATCACTTGATGTTTCATGCCGTTTTTAGTCACGCTACATCGTTAGGTATTGATTGCATCACACCACTTAATTGTCTTAACTTGGTTTCTACTTCTTGATACGTGCTGTACACTTCTCTGTCAGGTCATATATATGAACACAAGGGCAGGGGCTGGCAGATGTTTTCTGTGAAGAAACTGGCATAGTTATCTCGTGCTGCTATATTGCAAGTACCACAAGTGGATGGCTTTAATAGACAGAAGTTTGTTCCTTCACAGTCTAGGAGGCTAGAAGTCTAAACCTAGCTGCCGGCTCCAGGGACAGGCTTTTTCTGTTGGCTCCAGGGAGAAGTCCTCCTCATCATTCTTCTCCTGGTCTAGAAACTTCTTAGCTCAGGGCCCACAGGTCCAAAGGATGCACTGTGGTTCTGGCACTTCTTTCTTGGTGGTATGAGGTGCCTCTCTTCTGTATCTCAAAGGAGATAGACCCAAAATACAAGCTAATCTTGTAGTTGGAGTCGTGTCTCCTTAACATCACTGCCTCTGATCCTGCCTTAGTCACATCATAGAGGTTAGAATGTACAATCTCCAGAATTATCAAGTCAGATCACAAAATAGTGGGCAGTCACACAATACTGGGCATCATGGCCTAGCCAAGTTGACACAATTTTAGTTGAACTCAATTCAGTTCTTAGCAGAGCCAGATAGTGAATGTTTTCAGCTTTGTAGGTCTTGTAGTCTGTCTGCCGCTACTCAGCCTTGCTGTCACAGACGAGAGCGGTCACGGACCCTGTGTCAGTGACTGGGTGTGGCTGCGGTCCTTTTAAACTTAGTTCACAAAAACAGGTGTTGGGCCTGACGAGGCTTGTGGGCTGTCTTCTGCTCCAGACCAAGGTTCCCAGACTGAAGATGCCTGTAGGGGCCAGGCAGCTGCCACAAAATGACCGAGTGGCTGTGTGGGGACTGTGTCTGGCCGAGAGCACATGCCTTGTCTAACAGGGGCAGTCTCTTCTCACCTACAGCCACTTGTGACTGGCTCACTGGTACCAGATCTTGAAATTTGAGTGGTTAGGATTTTGGATTTTCATGCAAAGCCCTCTGACTTGTTTTAACTTGGTGACTAATTTAGATTTGCGAAGGAAATACAGTGCAGGCCGAGCTCCTGTGCTTCTTTGCTTCATGGCCCTGTAGTTTTATACATTTTGGTATTTTCAGGTACACATATACATTGTGTGTAAATACGAACTGCCTGCCAAATGTAATTAGACGTGGATAGCACATACCTACTGCTGGTACTGCCACTAACCCTTAGAATGCTTATGACAGACACCAGTCGTCAATCATGCCCCTTTTCCTCATGAATCTTCACCAGGGCTCAAAAAACAGTCAACAAATCACTTGTGTTCTCTGATATGCAAAGTATTTGCCATTTCTGTTCCAGACCATTCTCTTGGAAACATTTCTAGAAAATTGCTTTGGATTTTTTATCACGTGATTTTATTCTTAAAGAAGTCTAATTAAAAGGTGTTCCAGCCTTTTTTTTGTATTTGTTTTTTCTGATACAAGTTTTCTCAAATACTTTTTAGTCATTTGTGTTCTTACTGACTACCCTTCCGGAAGTGTTATAACTGTCAGATTTTAGATTTAAGCTTATGAAGTTGAGAAGTATCTGGAGTTGGAGATTGGGTATATTCTTCAGGTTTATTTAGTAGTATTTCTATTTTTGAGAGACCATGAATTCAATTAGATTTATGGTTTGTTCTTTTCCACCATACGTTGTACATAGAAAAGTGAATGAATCGTTATAAAAGGGAATTGCCTTTTTCCCTTTTCTTTCCTGCCTTTGTCTCTTATGCTCAGTTATCCTAGAGTAAGCTTTTCAGAATTTAGAAATTCTGTTGATGGGTATGCGTCACCTGTGATGTGGGTATGTGCTTTTGGATTGTACGTGTGATCTGTACTTGATCACATCTTTTATTGTTGATTTTGATCACATAAAACTTTGTATCTTTTGACTTCCACCCTGCCCTTTGCCACTCTAAATGCTGTTTGTCTTCCCAGTTTGACTTTCGCTATGACGTCTCCTGTAAGCATTTCAGCCCTAGTTGGATCTCTCTTCCCTCACCTTGGTTGGTATTGAGGATCCTGTGAATTCAGCAGTCCTAGCTGACTTCATTATGTTCTTTATTTAATTGGAGGTGCTTTTGTCTTTTCTTCCAAATTAACATTTTCTTTCTCTGCTATGTAGCACAGTAAGGACTTTGAATGGTGTGAATTGAGAGAACGTTTTGTTTTTAAGCAGCAGTTCAGCACAACACGTTTATTGAATACCCCCTCTGTGCCTGGCAGTGGGGTTCTAAATGTGGATAAAATGGACAGACCTGCCCTTGAAGACCAGAGTCTGAGAGGACAGTTGAAGGTATAATGGAGTGTAAAATTCCCTGAAAACTGAACTAGTTGCTGTGGGAAAAAAGAAAGAAAGAAAGAAGAAGGGAGGGAGGGAGGGAAAGAGAGAGAGAAAAAGGGAGAAAGGGAGAAAGAAAGAAACCCACTGCTCTGGAGTCGGGTCAGACTCATAGCGACCCTATAGGACAGAGTAGAATTCCCCATAGAGTTTCCAAGCACTGCCTGATCGAAGGAACTGCTGATCCTTGCCTGAAAGGGTGCCTATTGTGTCGTTTAAGTGTTAAAATCACTTTTAAAAGTTTTTACATAGGGCCATTCCGTTGGGACTGTAAGGGTAGGGTGCTAACTTTTACGTGGTCTGTACCTTGCAGTTCCTTTGCGTGTCTTCCATCCCTGCACCCCACCCACCAAAGGACAATCAGTCTTGGGTGTCTTTCCAGAAATATTATACTTACCCATATAGTTGTTTGCTCTTAAAAATATATCAGATAATCTCTATTGGTATAGTTTATTTAACCAGTAACCTACTGATGAACATATAGGTTGTTTCTGATTTTTCACTCATGTATGAATAAGTGAGAACATCTTTTTTTCTTGCTTACATGTTTTGTCTTCATGATTTTTGCCTATTTGGTTTTTGATATTATTGATATGTAAGAATTCTTCATAGATGAAGAAAAATATTCCCTGACTACTCTTGTTTGTTTACATTGCCATGTGAGTTGTGGAGTCAGTCTGTCTAGTTACCCATCTTGCTTAACTTAAAGAACAACCTTGTTGGTATTTTTTTTTTTTATTTTATTGGCATTTTTATTTTGAGTAAGTCAAATTTATAAAACCAATTTATAAACAACTGACCTTTCCATGGTACTGAGTCTCATTTTCTAAGAACATATTGTGTGTATACATTTGTTTGAATTTTCTTTTGTGTCATGTAATAACATTTTAAAGTTCTTTTCACATCATCTTGTTGTTGTTGGGTTCCCTTGAGTCAGCTCTGACTCAAACTGACACCATCAGACAGAGTCGAGCTGCCCAGTGGGGTTTCCTTAGCTGTCCTCTTTATGGAAACACATTTCCAGATCTTTCTCCTGCAGAGCTGCTGTTTCATTACTTGGGCTGCTTCTCCTTCAGGTAGACAACACATGTGTAAGAATCTTCCTTGCCGTTTCACTGTAATAAATTGGCTCTTTGTTTACATAGTTCTAAGATAATTTTGTGATTAAATTTCATTGCTAGCACTTTTCTTAATCTGCCAATTGCTTGAGATATATTTTTCTTGCTTGATTTGCATATAAATATGTCACCATAGTTTCTCATGTTTTAAAAAAATTTATACCTCGTATTTTATTTGTCTGATTAGAGACATTTTGATACAGAGGTCCAGAGTGCATCTCTCACTGACCATATCTTCCAGAAGGATGAAAAATCACTATAGTGATAAAGGTCATCCTTTTCTAATTCTTGAATTTGCAGATGTTTCTCTATTAAAGTATGATGTTGGCTGTGGTATTGAGACAAATCTGTGCTTTATCTTGTTAAGGAAGTAGCCATCTACTTTTACTTAGGTTTATATAATGATGTATTTTTGTCATGTTATATTTTATCACATTCTTTCATTTTTTTTTAAAGTTTGATCTGTTATGATCAATTTTAATCTATTATTATGAATTTTAAGTGCAGACAGTCCTTGACTTATGACAGAGTTTGATTCCAGCAACTCTGTTGTAAGTTGGTTCTTACCTAAGTCTACTTTTTTATTTCTAGTTCTCATTACTGCCTTTTATTATCAGTGTCTGTATAAACAGTAAAACAAAGCATTGAGCATGTGCAAATGAACTTGTGCACACTGTGACAGCAGCATGTTACACACTCTCTCAGCACACCTAAATACACCAGAGAAGGAATAGAGGAAATGATCAAAAAACTGCCTCCCAGCAAACGATGGGCCCAGAGACTTTCAAAAAAAGAATTCTGCTAAAAAGTAAGTAATAGTAATTTCCATTGAAATTTTAAAATTAGAGTTTTAAACTTTCCAAAATGTATTTTTCATAGAGATAGGATATTATGTGTCAGAGCCACAATTGAAAGAACACAAGTACAATAACCAATCTCGCATGTGAAAATCAGTGCAAAATTCCTAAATACTGGGAAACAGAATCCAAATCAGGCAACGTATTTTAAATGAATACTATTCCATCACCAAGTAGAACTTCCTTCAGGAATGCAGGCAAAGATAGTTCAGTGTGCAAAATACTATTCAGTCAATTCCTGAGGTACAGTGTATTCCATTTACGACAAACTGCACTTACAACCATCTGATTTTTCAGTGGAGTTTTTTTTTTGATACTTCTTATCATCAGTAATATGTACTATATCCATATTATATAGTAATTTTGGAAAATTTTGCAGATTTTCACGTGAGAGATTGGTTATTGTACTTGTATTCTTTCATTTGTGGTTCTGACACATAATATCCTATCTCTATGAAAAATACATTTTGGAAAGTTTAAAATTCTAATTTCAAAATTTCAGTGCAAATTACTATTACTTTTTAGTAGAATTCTTTTTTTGAAAGTCTCTGGGCCCATATTTTGCTGGGAGGCAGTTTTTTGATAATTTCCTTCTATGGTGTATTTTGGTGTTCTGAAATAAACTTTGGTAGTTAACATATTCCTTAAATATACTCTACGTAACTCATATTCTGTAATTAATTTGCTTGGAATTGAGCAAAATAATGTTTTATCTTTCATGGTATCTGTGGGTTTTTTCTTCCTCCTTTATTTACATCTTTATATTTATTTATGTTGGTATGATATGAAAAAAGAAATTACATATTAAAAATATTTTAAGGTGTGTTTTTAAAAATGTGACTCGAAAACAGGGCCTCCTTTATCAACATTTTATTAAAACTTCAATTATTTCTAAAATAACTATTGTAGAACCTGAAAGTTTAAGTAAGACGTTTCCTGTCTGATCCCTTTTCTTTTTTGGCAGGCCCCGAAGAGGAAAGCGAAGACGATCTTGACCTCGAAGGCCGAGACCCTGACACTTGGCATGTTGGTTTTAAGATCTCATGGGACATCGAAACACCTGGCCTGGCGATACCCCTTCACCAAGGAGACTGCTATTTCATGCTCGGTAATCTTAGAAGGGTTGAAACCGTGTTGATGTGCTAGTGTCTGAGTACATATTTTGAACATGTCTTTGGAAGCAATCTTTTCAGGCATTTTATAGTAATAATGATACTTCCTTCTTTTAAAAAAAGTTTTTTTTATTGTGATGAAGTGAAAGTTTAATCCAAGTCAATTTTCCATATAAAACCCCAAGTACCTGTAGCTCTGTCCTCTCTCCTCACCCTGTGACAGCAAACTCTTCCTTTCTGCTCTTTACTTCCAGTGTCCACTCTCCCATCTCCTCTCCCCTCTGAAAACAAACCAATAGGACAGCCTACTATATATGTATCTATATAAATACACACACACACACACACACACACACACACACACACACACACAGTTTATATGTATCTTTTTTTTCTATAATATTCTATTTTGGTTAAGTGAAAATTTACAAATGAAGTCAATTTGCCGTATTCAAGCCCATACAGAGACCTCTATACAGCTCCATCTGGTATCCCAGCCCTCCGGCAGCACAGTTCCCCTTTCCACTCTGTTCTTCCCATATGCATTCAATCTAGTCCTGCTCCATGTTCTCCATCCTCTCATCTCATTACTACGGGGGAGCTGTTCCAACAGCCTCGTGGCTTACAGTCCAGTCCAGTTTCATATATAGAGTTCTCTTTGGTGCTGGTTTCATCTTTGGGGTAGGAGCAAGACCAGGGGCTGTGCTCTTGAGGGACCCTCCGGGTTGTTGGGCCATCAAGTCTGGTCTTTTAATAGAATTCTAGATCTGCATCCCTATTTTTCTCCTGCTGTGTCAGGGAGTCTGATGTTGTATTGCCTCTCAAGGCAGACTTTGGGGGTGTCCAGGAACCATCTAGTTCTTCTGGTCTTATGCTGGTGTAGATTCTGAATTATTTGGCTCCATATGGCTCCTGGACTGACATTGTCCTCATGTCTCTGTACTCCTCTGTTCCAGTTAAGACTGACGGATGCTCCTTAGATGGCAGCTTGCTAGCTCTTGAGACCTCAGACACCACTCACCAAGTTGAGATGCAGACCATTTTCTTAAGAAGAAAAAGCTTAGCTGTATCATTTGACTTCGATGTCTCCCAGAAGCACAGTTCCCAGACCCTCAACCCTACTGCTCTGACCTTAACAGTGTTACATTATATATAGAACATCTTTTAGCATCTGGTCTAGTCTAGCAGTGTTGATCTCCCTTCTGTTGTATGTTGTGTCTTCCTATACTTAACCTAGTTCCTATCTAATATTTGATCTCTGAATATCTGTCCCCTTCCCCTCCCTCCCTGGTAACCAACAAAGATTATTTTCTTTTGTGCTTAGTCCATCCATTTCCTGAGGCCACACAATAATGGTCTCATACAGCATGTGTCCTTCAGTGATTAACCGATTTCACTTAGCGTGATGCCTTCCAGATGACTCTACATTGTCAGGTATTTCCAAAGATTGTCATTGTTCTTTATCATTGCATACTGTTCCATTATGTGAGTATACCATAGTTCGTTTATCCATTCTTCTGTTGAAGGGCACTTTGGTTGGTTCTGTCTTTTTGCTGTTGTGGACCATGCTTCGGTGAACACTGGTGTACATGTATCTGTTTGTGTGACAGCCCTTGTTTCTCTAGGATGTATTCCAAGCAGTGAGATTGCTGGATCATGCGGCATTTCTGTCTCTAGCTTTTTAAGAAATTGCCAAACCGTTTTCCAGAGTGGTTGTACCATTTTGCATTACTACCAGCACAGTAGAAGGGTTTCAGTCTCTCCACAACCTCTCCACCATTTGTAGTTTCACATTTTGGGGATTAACTCCAGCTTTGTTGGGATGAGATGGTATCTTACTGTAGTTTTGATTTGAATTTCTGTAATGGTTAATGATCATGAGCATTTCCTCATATATCTGTTATGTGCTGGTGTATCTTTTTCAGTGAAGGGCCTGTTCAAATCCTTTGGCCAGGTTTTGATCAGGCATTTGTTTTTCTCTTGCTGAGGTTTTGAAGTGCTCTGTAGATTGGAGAGATTAGACGCTGGTCAGACTTTTGGTTGGCAGAAATTTGTTCCCAGTCTGTAGGTGGTCTTTTTACTCTCTTGATGAAGTCTTTGGATGAGCCTAAGTGTTGATTTTTAGAAGATCACATTTTTGTACGTTGTTCCAGATGTTTCATAGTTTGTTTATACCATTTATTAGGGCCCTCAGTATTGTCCCTATTTTTTCTCCTGAGATCCTTATCATTCTAAGTTTAATATTTAGGTCTATGATCCATTTTGATTTAGTTTTTGTGCCTGGTGTGAGGTGTAGGTCCTGTTTCATTTTTTTGCAGATGGATATCCACTTTTACCAGCACCATTTGCTGAAGAAATTTTTCCTCAGTTGACGGACCTTTGCAATTTGTTGAATATCAGCTGCTCATAGGTGGATGGAGTTGTATTTGGGTCTCTTTCCTGTCCCATTGATCTATGTATCTGTTTTCTATACCAGTACCAGGTTGTTTTGACGGTTTTGACAATTGTGGCAATATAGTAGGTTCCCAAGTCAGGCGAGGCCTCCCACTTGGCTTTTCTTCTTCAGTAATATTTATCCAGGACTTCTTCCCTTTCTGTATGAAGTTAGTGATTTGTGTCTCCATCTTATTAAAAAGTGACATTGAAGGCTCATGTATATATTAAACCATAAAGTACACCTACCACCTGCATCACTCTGTGTCCCAAGTCCAGTCCATTCTTTGTCAGAAGTGCTACTTTCGGCTGTGGGCTAGCAGGACGTCTAGGAGCTACGTTCCCAGGGAACCCTCCAGCTTATCAAGCCATCAAATCTGGTACAATGACACTTCTTTATAAGAAGGTGTAACTAGTTTTACTGGGATCTGACTGATTTATCAGTATGTGAAATTTCTTAAGTATTTTATTCCTGTGTACACAAGATCCTAGTAGTAAGAGACTTTTTCTTCCTGATTCTGAATGTAGTTTCTTCTCAGGCACAGCTGACCTAGCTCAGGGCCTGGCTCTCTACTTGCCATTAGCTCTCCAGGAAGCTGTGTCTCAGCTGCCTTTAGGCCGTCTGAAGTGGTGGTGTTCTACAGGCTTCATTTCTGCTTTTTGGCCCTTAGGTGTTTTGTTTTGTTTTAGACTCCCTACTTCTGACACCCAGTGTGCAGACAGGGCCCATCTCTAGTGCGCATTCTGCCTTTGCTTGTGGCTCTCGAGGGCTAAGCGCTTCTCTCCCGCCTGCCTGAGCGGTCTCCTCATGTGTAATGGAGCCGGGAAGCACCAGGGCTCCGGTACAGTATTTATGAAAAGAATTAATTTCTAATTAATTGAGTGTTTGTCCCCATTACTGGGTACTAATCTTTGTTTTTTTTTTTATCACTCTTTTATTTCAAAATGTTAGCAGTAAGTCTCCTGGTTTTCATGCACAGGTGCCAATGTTATAATACTGTGTAATAATATGTTATAATACTGTATAATAATACCGTGCTGCTGATAATAATTGAAAAAGTTCAATGGCTTCTCGTGCAGGAGAAATTCATAGCATCTTCAGGATCAACATGAGACCTGGCCCTGTCCCCCACCGCTGGCTCCCCGAGGACTTGTTAGTTGGGGACAGGGTTTATTTTGTAGGCAGTGACTCCCACATAGACTAAGGCCACTGTTCCTCTAGCACAAGCCCCTTAAAATCAGTAGTAGCATCTTTCTCATATTTCCTGCAGGCCTGGACATGGGAGTGGGCTCAAGGACGATCTGTCCTGTGTCCCGGGGGTGGCCCCAGCTGGGCCTCTAGTAGCTGCCCACCTCCATTCACTTCAATACCATGTGGGCACCCACAGTTATACATGTAGGGGAGCAAAAAGAATCTGGTGAGGATGGAAATAAGTCACTTTGGCCCTTGCATTCTGCAACCTCAGAGCCCTTTAGGTGTTTTCCAAATTTCAGTCTTGGGCGGATCAGCTTTCTGTTAGTTGCCATCTCCATGTGCTATCTATGTTATTTCTTCTGTACTATTTCTCTCTAAATAATCTCCCTTTTTTCTTTTACTAAGATGAATTTATGTTTTAAAAAAGAGGGTTTCTTTCACTACTTCAAATTTGAAACTTAGGAAGGTAGCTGCTTTCTAGATACACATGGCATAATTAGATGGGTTTTGTAAATACAGAAAAACTAAAACAGTATCGTTGAGTTTTATTACTTCTGTTATGATGAAGCTCCTGAGTCTGAGACCTGTCTTCTCTTTGTTAGAAGGAGATGAGGGACTGTTGAAGAGGTATTAACTGCGTCAGGGCACCAGTATCAGAGTACTCTTCATGTTAGCAGGACTGGACAGCCATCATATAAGGAGTTGCTTTGAAATACTGTAATTTGGCTTAAGACTCATGGGGTGTTCATTTCCTGGTAAGGAAGAATCAGTGTTATTTTTTCCTTTGGTTACTTGGTTCAGGAGTGTCTAATAGCAGTTGGCATCATTAAAAGAAACAAGAGTCTGTATGATGCCAGTTTTAATAGCTTAGTTATGTTTTTCTGGGGAGAATGGTAATAAGTACTCAGTGTACAAGTTCTGCTGTTTGCCATTTATTCACAGTAGCTTTTTGTGTTTGTTTTTTTTTTAATTGTGATTTAGGCAGAAGCTTACAGAGCAAGTTATATTTAACAGTATCTTGTGTGTACTTATCCAACTAAAACAGCAGTGTGTGTTCATCATAGAGAACATATTTCAGGAAATAAACTCTGAAAAGTATAAAATGAAAGAACACAAAAATCAATATGCATGTCTGATTTTGTATATCCCTTTCCAGTCTTCTTTGCTATAACTATTTATGTAACAGTGGTAGTAATATGAGTACCACATTTGGTGGAGACTGCCGACAGGTCAAACGTCCCTTTTATCTCATCAGTGAGCTGGAAGAGCTGGCATTAGCTAGATTGCAAACCAAGACCTCAAGGTTAGATGAACTGCCTTGGCCATGGTTACACAGCTAGCAAGAAGCCTGAACTAGAACTCGTTGTTTTACTCGGCTCAGACCCTGGCAGCCCACTGCCTGGCTCCTTTTACAAGCCTGTGGGTGCCAGCCTCACCCTACTCAGCTTTTTATCCTGCCATCTGCATGAGTGCCTCTCTCTGTGTCACTTCACGGTTTCAGGACTAAATTCTTCAGGAAGAACAGAAAGGAAGAGGAGCAGACTCCATTTTTTTTTTTTTTATTATGATTGAATGAAAATGTACATTCGCATATAAATTTGCATGCTGACCTGTATGCAGCTGTTCCTGCACGGTGACAGCACACGACTCCATTTGTTTTTCGTTTCTAAAATTATGTTTTGCTTGCTTCAGATACAGATTAATAATGAAAATCTTGGATAATTACACTGTTCTTTTATGTACATTATAATAAACATACATTTAAAAATGCACATTTAGCTCCTTCAGCTGTTGCAGGTAGTGAACAGAAGAAGTGAGTGTTACCACCTTCAGTAAAGGTGAAATCACTGCTGTCCTGCTGATTTACTGGGAAGGGGGAGGTGGCTTGGCACAGTGGACCCAAGATCTGCAATTAGAGTGTTTTTTCTTATGAAGATTTCGTATTTGGTTTCTAGAATGACTCGTCCTCTGTCTCCTTTTAAAGCCAGGTAGCCTTGATCTGTTGTTCTTGTTGCTGGTGGCTGTCCAGATGGTTCTGTCTCACAGTGACCATACGGACACCAGAGTGAAGTGCCCCCAGTCTTGTGCCATTCTCACTGTCATTGTCCTGTTGGAGCCTATTGTCACAGTGCTGCCTTTTGTCATTGGCTTTTCAATCCACATGGCACCAGGAGCCCCACGGAGGGACTTCGACACTGAGCTGATATCTGAAATCTGAACTTCATAGCACTCTTGAAAAGGAAACAATTTAGCTCAATTTATAATAATATATTGGTCTGCAGAGGAAGTGCAGACTGAACCCTGCTGTCTCAAATAAATACTCCAGGGGTGTCTGATGGGGGACTTGGCGGGTGCCTGTAATAAATCCACCACCCGTGGAAGTAAGTGAAGGCCCTGCCGGCGGTGCCTGAGGACACACTTAACTGGGGTTGTCACGGTTTTACTTTTAAATTGGAATCTTTGCCCTAATCTCAGAGTTAGACATGACCAGATTTGCAAACAGATTTACAGTTTTCACTAATTTTCCAACTAGAACTTCAAAACTCACTTAGGGGGACCAAAAAAAAAAAAAAAAAAACCCAAAAAACCCAACTATACAAAACAAACAGGCTCTGGTCTTTCTCAGACTGGGGTGATTTACTTTGCCACAGATGTTTTCCATAGACTGAATGTACCCGAGGAGTTAGGGACTTAACAGTGGGTTGGAGACAAACTGTGGGTTTGTTTTCTGTGGAACGCATTAGACAGTTCAAGGGACTTGAACCCAATTATGTTCATTAACCAGCAGCTGAGTGTGGAGGTAGGCTGCAGAGGCAGGCTGTCTCAAGTCAAAGGTAAAGCGTAGGTGAACATATCGGGCAAGCCACATCCCCTTCCCCTAATAAATTTATTACTTTTACATGCTGTGTATAGCATTGAGCAAATGAGTTGCAAAAAGACCTCTTTAAAGTGTTAAAAAGCGAAGTTGTCAGTTTGAGGACTAAGGTGTACCTGACCTAAGGTCTGGAACAATTCAGTTGCCTCATATGCATGCAAAACCTCTCTAGTGTAAAAGGAAGACCTAAGAATTATAATGTTGATGAAGAGCACTGAATATATGATGGGCTGCCAGAAGAATGAATAAATCTATCTCAGAAGAAGTACAGCCGTGATGTCCCGTGGAAGCGAAGATGGTGAGACTTCGTCTCGTGGACTTTGGGTGTGTTTTCAGGAGAGATCAGTCCCTAGAGAAGGGAATCATGTTTGGTAAAGCAGAGGGTCAGCAAAAAGGAGATGGACCATCCAGGAGATGGACTGACACAGTGGCTGCAACAGTGGGCTCAAACCTGGCAAGGCAGGACTGGGCAGGGGTTTGTTCTGTTGGCCACAGGGTTGCTGCAAATCGGAACCAACTCGAAGGCACCTGGCACCAGCATACATGACTCTGTTCTGTCTAGCTCCTTTAAACCCAACTTAGTCTCATTTTGAATGATCTGTTATTATTATAATAATCAATGACTTCAAAACTTCAATTACTTAGTAAAAATCCCACTGCAAAAAAAGGGGAAAGAAAAAAAAAAGCAATGTAAATTGAAATGCAGCCTTTTATTATATTTTTCTTTCTCATTTTACCTTAATTCAGTAAGAGTTCAGAGTAAAATAATGAGAAGACCGTGGGATACTGTCGTGTGACCAGATTCCACGTTCTCTGCTCTCTGTTAGCTGTGTGTCTTTTGGTTTTCCCTTCGTGTCTGCCCTTCACTGTAAGACGGACGCTTTAGAGGTACTGGATTCCCAGAGTCGTTATGAAGATCTAATTAGAAACTAGATGGCAAGGTGCTTTGCAAACTACAGGTCAAATGTAAGAGCTTCTCCGGAAGGTGGGGACCTGGGCTCTGGTGTATCGGAGACCCGGCAAGTTGAGTACCTCGTGGACAGTGCCCCGGGCTGTGTTCTCACCTGCTGTATGCCCTGAGTTCTGCAAGCTTTGCACCTAGCGGCTCCATTTGTGTTTCTGTAGCCACATAAAAGAGCTACAAGGAAGGAAAATCGCACTAGTTGATCCTTGAGGGTGAGGAGCGGGAACATCCAGCCCTCACTGAGACTGAGTTCTGCGGTGACCGCAGCCCTTCCCTGGGTGAGCCTTGCTGCCCTCACAGAGCCTAGCCAGGAGATTTTTTTATACAGATTGGCCTCACCTGCTTTGACACAGCTCTGGTTGACGGCAGCAAGACCCAGAGCGCTGCCACCGTTTGATGTGGTCTAACCTGACAATGTGCCATGCTTCAGTGTTTGGCGTCAGTGTGGACATGGCCCTTGGGGTCTGTGGCCCTCTGAATGGGAAGGGCAGGGGCCTCTAGGAGCTTAAAGGCTTTTAACAGGGACTCCTCTGGGACTCAGCCTGGAGACTGTGGTGTCTTCATAAATCCTCCAGGTGGCTCTCAGTCCTGGCCTGATTTCGACATTTGACTCAAAGCAAAAGGCTTTTGTTATTTCTTCATCTGACCCCATTTCCTTCCTCCTCCAACCTCTGACTGACCAACTGAGGTAAAATGGACATGTAATTTATGGCTTAATCATAAATTCAAAATAATTATGCATCATTACCTCTCATGTGCCTTGAAACGTAGGTGCTATGTTCTGCTGTCTGCTGAGGCAAGGGAATAATACAGAAACCCTAATAAATTATAACTTCAGGCCGCGGTCGGTAAGCTTGAGGAGTTGCCATTTAAGTGGAAACTGCTTCAACAGCCAAATGAGCACCTGTCATGCTTATTTTCACTTTGAAAAGTAGAAACATGACAGTACAGTTCCAATTGCTTGTCCAATATGAGTTCACGGTGCTCCTCCTGCCTTTTTAGCAATGGCAGCATTTGCTTGTAAAAGGTTACTTTTCGCAGGGCCAAGGATCACATCTTCTGAAAATTTCACTCTAAACTGTAGGCTCAAATGGTGTCCTTTTTGGACTCGAACTGTTTGGCTTGATATTTGCTTTTGTTTTTGTCTTTTGCATTCAGCAACTCTACAGAGAGGGCTGTGCCTGGTCGCGTGTGCCCTGGGGATGGGGCCCAAGTGAGCTGCTGGGTATCACCTTGAGAGAATTCAGTCCATCTCTTTAACTTCTCATGTTCACATTCAGTTGGATCACTTTCTTGGGAATACATATAACTATGGCTGTCTTCTAGTTAATTGGCCAGATAGCTATCTCCCAAATTTCTTGATGTAGATGAGTGACTACTTTTAACCTTGCATCTGCTGTTGAAACATCTCAATTGATATTTCATCAATTCCTGGAGCCTTGCTTTTGGCCAGTGCCTTCAGTGCAGCTTGGACTTCTACCTTCTTGATTATAGACTACCTCCTGAAATGCTAGAACATTGACCAGTTCTATTTGATATAGTGATTATGTATTCCTTCCATCTTCTTTTGATGCTTCTTACATGGTTTAAAATTTTCCCTATAGAATCCTTCAGTTTTCCAACTTGAGTCTTGGTTTTTTCTGCAGTTCTTTCAGTGTAGGAGCCCATTTTGACCCATGGTGATACTGTAGGACAGAGTAGAACTTCCCCATAGGGTTTTCAAGGAGCGGCTGGTGGATTCAAACTGCTGACCTTAGGGTTAGCAGGCAAGCTCTTATTTGCTTAGTGCTTTAAGAAATTTTGGCTTCTTCACACCTCATCTAGCACAATTACTGTGCTGGGTTTAGTTTCGTCACATACTGCTGGGTTAATTCCGTTTTTACTTTGTTCCTATGTCTTTGTCTTTCTTGGAAATTTTCTGAGAAGGACTAGCAATTAAGTTCACAAACTCATCCTAGAAAGAGTGCTGCATACCTCATTGCTGAATGTCACTATGGTCATTGTCTAAGTATGCCCCATGGGACACTATGCACCGATGCCGCCACCTAGTCCACCCTTCACAGCTTTTTGTGGAATGGCCATCAGCTGTCATTGTATTATCCTTGATGTCCTGAACGTCATCAAAATGTCATTATTTCAATGTTTCTTTTATCTCCGAGTAAAGAAAACTGTCACTGGGGACCAGATCAGGTGAGTAGAGAGGGTGTTCTAATACAGTCATTTGTTTAAAGGCTAAAAAGTCTCTCACCGACAACTATACAGTTAAGTCTATGAACTTGCCACTGTGTGCAGTGGCCACTCCAGAAAGAATTCCAAAATGGTTTTGAAGAGTGGGCTAGGTGCTGGCATTGGTGCATAGCTTCCCAAGGGGGAGTACTTCAAAGGAGACTGTAATGACACTCAGCAGCGAGGTCTGTAGCATGTAGAAGAATTAAGCTCACGGACTTAATTGTCGAACCTCACATATCTACTATTTTATATTCCTGTGGGCAAGGATTCTTCTAGCTTTGTGTCTTCTAGCACCTAGCACAGTACTTTGAACATAGTAGGTGCTTAATACATAATTTTTGAATTAACACGTAAGTGAATGAAACCAGAATTGGCTTTTCTTCTAATTTTTGGCTTAGCCATGGAAACATACAAGTCATACAGCTTGTCTGTGAAACTCCTGGCTACTAAACATCTTCAAGTCCCTCCCCAAACAGATGGGCATCCACATAGTACTTGGGAATATCCAGAGACAACTGTTTAGAACTTACTATGGCAACCTGGAAGAGATCCATATTTGTGCCTATTCCCAAGAATAGTGGTCCAGCCAAATGCGGGAATTATTGAACAAAATCATTAATATCACGTGCAAGTAAAATTTTGCTAAAAATCTTTCAAAAGCAACTATAGCAATATATTGATGCGGAACTACCGGAAATTTAAGCTCGATTCAGAAGAGAATGTGGAACCAGGGATATCATTGCTAGTGTCAGATGGATCTTGGCTGAAAGCAAAGAATATCAGAAAGATATTTACCTGTGTTTTATTGACTATGCAGAGACATTTGATCATGTAGTTTGTAATGAATTATGGATAACATTGTCGAGAACGGGAATTCCAGAACACTTAATTGTGCTCATGAAGAATCTGTACTTGGATCAAGAGGCAGTTACGTGAACAGAACATCAGGACACCGCATGGTTTAAAATCAGGGAAGGTATAAGTCAGGGTTGTAGTCTTTCACCATACCTTTTCAATCTGTATGCTGAGCAAATAACCCAAGAAGCTAGACTATGTGAAGAAGAAGGCAGCATCAAGATTAGAGGAAGACTTATTAACAACCTGGGTTATATAGATGTCACAACTTTGCATGTGGAAAGTGAAAAGGATGTGAAACATTTACTGATGAAGATCAGAGACCACAGCCTTCAGTATGCATTGTACCTCAGCATCAAGAAACCAAAACTCCTCACAACTGGACCAGTAAGCAACATCATTATGAACAGAGAAAAGGTTTTGATTGTCAAGGATTTCGTTTTACTTGGGTCCACAGTCAACACCCATAGAAGTAGCAATTGAGAAATCAAAAGACACACATTGTATTGGAAAAATCTTTTGCAAAAGACCCCTTTTAAGTATTCAAAAATAAAGATGTCACCTTGAAGACTAAGGTGTGCTTGACCCAAGCCCTTATATTTTCATTTGCACCACATGCATGTGAAAGCTGGATGGGACAAGAAAGACAGAACTGATGCCTCTGAATCATAGTGTTGAGGAAAAATACTGAATATACCGTGGACTGCCAGAAGAGCAAACAGAGCTTTACTGCAGAAAGCACTGCCAGGCACTTCTTAGAAGCAAGGATGGCAAGACTATGTCTTACATACTTTGGACATGTTGTCAGAAGGTAACAATCCCTGGAGAAGGACATCATGCTTGGTAAAGTAGGGGTCAGAGAAAAAGAGGAAAGCCCTCAGCAAGAAGGACTGACATGGTAGCTTCAACAATGGGCTCAAGCAGAAAACCAGTCACGGGTGGCCACAGGACCAGGCTGTGCTTCGTTCTGTTGTGCATAGGGTCTCTATAAGCTGTAACTGACTTGATGACCCGAAACAACAAGAACAACGTGAGAGCCTATTCCTTAGGAAGCGACCATACTTTACTTCCTTGTGTCTGGTCTAAATAATCATGTGACATCACAGAATCTTCCAAGTGGATGCAGTGTCAGAATCAATCTGTGCCTTTTCCATGAAAAAAAACCATCAAGAGTAAATTTCTTGTGTTTGTTTCTTTTAATCTGAGGATGTATGTATTACTGTGAATTATGAGATCTTCTTCTTCTCCCATGTTTCATTCAGTCAGACTTATGCCATATTGGGATAATTCTGCATCTGAGTTGGGTGGTTGGGGTTTTTTCCACGGGCTAGCAGTCTTCCTATCCTCTTACATGCTCCCTGTTTGTGTGGCATAACTCCTGAAAACACGCGCTGTAGAAAAGCAATTTTTAAGCTTTTAATTAGGTTGCTTGTCCTCTGTGTATTCTTTTTGCCCCTCTAAAGACAGTGGAAGGATGACTAGGAACAAAACCATTTTCCTTTTATTGAATCTTGCTGAAATTTTGGACTTAGGGCTAGACTGTGAATGAACTTGACTTTTTTAATTCATTCAATCTCTACTGATTTCAGGTATGGATTGCACATCTCATGATGGATCATTCATTATGTCTTCCTGGAGTAGATCATTCTTCAAGACCCAACAAACATTTAAACTCTTATTTAAAAATATAAATTACAGGCTATGGTAAAATTCATTTTAGAGGCTTTGTATCTGTTCTAGCATTTGTCCTGCCACAAACTATTTTGTTCTCTTTGTTCATACTGTTCCCCCATCTTGCCATGGTTTTCCCCATGGAGACATCTATACCAAAAAACAAAAACCAAACCCAGTGCTGTTGAGTGGATTCCAACTCATACTGATCCTACTGGTCAGAGTAGAACTCTCCCATAGAGTTTCCAAGGAGTGCCTGGTGGATTTAAACAGCTGACCTTTTGGTTAGCAGCCATAGCACTTAACCAGGGTTTCCATATATAGAAGTTACCTATTCGGAAATGATGTGATTGGGATGTTGTGCGAGCACCGTGTTGTATAGGACATTGCCTCCAACACTCTCCCTCTTGAAAAGCCTTGAGTTCCAAAATTGCTCTGCTGGCATCAGTGCATAGCTTCTCAAGGGAGTACTTCTAAGGTGACTGTGATATTCAGCAATGATGTATGTAGCACTTAAAAAAAATTAAGTTTATAGACTTGTCAGATCTCATCCATGAGTTGCATGCAGGAAGCTGTTGTGTTCCCTGCATCAGATTGGGATCTCTGAACTTTATGAGAGCCTTGTGGGGACCAAGATGTGTCTGTGGTTGGGCACGGCCCAAGCAGACATCATGCGGCATGTAACTGTATGTAGACACAGCTTGTTCTCTTCCGTCTCCCTCAGTTGCCAGTGGAAAACTGGCTGTGGGATAGGAAAGAATAAAGAAGGAGTCAGAAGGTATATAAAAGAAGAGAAATTAGAGGTTTTAAGAGGTTGCTTCTGTTTTATTCATTAACTTTACTGGGGGAATTACTAGTCCCCGACAGTTCACTGGAGCAGTGGGCAGAAGTGATGGCTTTGTACATACAAAGGAGGTCAAGAAGAAAACTGTGTCTTAACAACGCCCCTGTCAGCCTAACCTGGCTCTTCTCATCTTTCCATCCCGCCTGCCCCCCTTTGCCCTCAGGTCTCTGGGGAAGGCAATTTAGAGTTTCAGCCTGGAAGAGTGAGGGGGTGGGTGGCCCGTGCCACAGTGGCATAAAAGTTGCTTTTGCATATTTAGAAAGCAAAAATGAATTATTAACCTCAAGAATCTCATTCTCTTCGCAACCTCAAAACAAACCAGGCATTCCATAAAAGTTAAAAAAGTGGGGAAGGAAAGCTGGGTACCTTGAGGTCATCTTCACGTGGGCATTTGTTTTTATAAAAAAGTTTTCACTGCCATGGAAAATTATATTTGGGGGATGATTTACTAAAGTAACCAAAGCTATTCATGCCATCACTAATGACTGTGTGCTGTTACAGACACACAGATCTTTTGCTTTTTATTTGGTGAATACCTTTTTTCTGAGGATCTCTTCTTTGAACATTTCCCTTTGGAGCTTCAAAAAAATAATTGTACTTAATGTGTTTAACTTTTTTCTGCTAGGTGCCAAAGTGATAACGTATTACCCAAATATCATATGTTTTAAGGTGCGTTCCAGTTTCAGAGACATTAACTGTGTGAAATTCCAGCAATTGGAATTGCTGAAGTGGCATATG
This sequence comes from Heterohyrax brucei, assembly GCA_028571685.1. Lineage (NCBI taxonomy): Eukaryota > Metazoa > Chordata > Mammalia > Hyracoidea > Procaviidae > Heterohyrax > Heterohyrax brucei. Next base: position 69,353,259 of record CM053161.1, on the reverse strand, counting down.
CTGGTTGTGGAGAATTAGCAAATTATAAAACCGAACAGACTTGTTGCTGTCCGCTACATTCTGACTTCTAGCAGCCCTGTAGGGCAGGGTAGAATTGCCTCCATCGAGGTTCCAGGCAACATCTCGTGGATTTGAAATGCTGACTTTTTGTTTAGCAAACTATCAGCTGCTGTGCCACCAGGGATTCTTAAAAACTCTAGGAAATGTCGAGAAGATAGTAAAAATCCATCATAATATCACCACACAGAGATAGCACTATAACATTTTGGCCTAATTTCTTCTACTGTTTCTTTTGGTATTTCCAGATATATGGTTCATTCTTTTGTTTTTAGAAATTTAGTATCATATTAGGTACCATGTTTTGTGTTTCCTTTTTAGTACTTTTATATATTGAACATTTTTCCTTATTAAATATTCTTTGAAAATGTGTTTTTTACAACAGGTATAAAAGTAAATCTCCTATTTTCAGACATTTAATTCATGTGAAGTTTTTTTTTGGTTTCACAACTGTAGCTGTAGTGAACATCCCTGCATGTGTGTCTTTGTCTGTGTCTGTGATTATTTCTTTAGGAAAAATTGCTAGAAGTGGAATGCGTGTGTCAAAGGGAATATTTTAAGAATGTCAGTGCGTATGTTGTCAGAATCATTCAGAATCATTGCTTTGAATTTACATTACTACCTACAGTGTATGAAATGTGGTTCTCAGTTTATACTCCCACTACTTCACCTCATCAAAGACAAGGCTAGGTGTTGCTGTTTAAAAATATGTTTCCCTAGTTTGATAGGTGGAAATAGCATTCCGTTATTTTTAAATTGCGGTTTTGAATTTATTGATGAGGTGGAGCCTTCTCCACATTTATTGGCCGTTTGTGTGCAGATAGCTCCTGCTCTTTGGAAGCTGGCTTTATGGCATTTCCCTTTATGCAAGATCTGTGTTGCTACCTCTTATACTAATCAAAAGAAATGAGAAGATGGTTTTTGCTTCTGTGAAAAAAGATGAAAAGTGGGAGTTTGTTGTGCAGTGAGCAATGCAAAGGTAGCGTGTACCTGAGCAGTGAGAACAGTGTTGCCAAGCTCTTGTGCGGGGATTCCCTCTTGGGCTCCCTGCTTGTACTGTGTCTCAGTGTGGATCTGGTAGGTTAGTTTTTGGATGTGGGAACACTTGTTGATTTTTCCCATGTAAATTAGCACAATTGCCTCTTCACTGTACGCCGTTTTGGCTTCCAAAAGGTTTCATAGCTACACTTGACTGTTGGATGGTGGGAAACCTGTCATTTCTGTCATTCATTGTCTCATCTTTTGCCTCTATTTCTGCTGAGATGTTAGTGTTTTCCATAACATTTTGTGCACTTCCCAGGTATTTTTGAATATATTGTCTTGAATTTTTGACGTAGCTTTTTAGTGGATTATTTTTGAAGTGAAGCTTGTTTACACTTTCAGGTTTTTTTTTTTTTTTTTTAATACTTACACTGTCTTTCAGTCTGTGCCTGCATTTGCTAGCAAGGTAACCTGTCAGTGTCACCTTGCATGGCTGTAGAATTCTGGAGTGATGTAAGGTGTTTTTCCTTAAAACTTCATACATGACTTCTGTTCCCATGACTTCTGAAATGTGAAGCCCGGGAGACGGCTGAGACATCCCTCAGCTTGGTTGTGTTGTGGTAACTTACTTTTTTCCTTTGGACATTTGTGATATTTTACATTTACATTTTAAAATTTAAATTTTGACTCAAATATGTTTAGGTACTTGGTCAGCCACTTTGTAGCACAGACTCAGGTCTTTTTGCAGCTTTGGGAATCACTGTTTATGATCTTTGTATTATCACTCTGTATTCTGCGTTCTGTTTCTGGGGTTCCTATTATATGTATGTTGGCTTCCGCAATCTGTCTCTCGTGTCTAACCTTTTCTGCCACAACTTTTCATTTTCCCTCTGAGTTCTAGCAGAGTTTCTTGAGTTTAATCACCCACTTCAGCAGCTGGACTTCTGTAAGATGCATTAGGCTCTTCATTTCGTCTGTCACTGAAAATGATGTGATAATATTAAACAATAAACAAAAAACTGTCCAAAGCAGTACTTCCTGCTGTCCCATCTTCCTGTTTGCTTGCCGTGTCCTCACAGACATAGTACCTTCTTGAATGAAGAGTCTTTTTGAAAAATTGGGTATTTTCTGATATGGTTTACCATCGGTATGAATTAATTTTTACAGAAGACACAGTTTTGATGATTTTTTTCTTTCCTTTGAACGGTAGTGTCTTTGCCTAAGATCTGCTGATTTCCCTTGTCTGTTTCCCCTTACAGAGAGAGGACCAACTCTGGCTTATAGACATGTTGCTACTGAGGTTTGTCTCATGATAGATTACTGTGGAACCCTGGTAGAATTCTTTAGTTGAAGGTGGATGGGAGAACATACGTATTTACACAGCCAGAAAAGACATTTGGAAAATGGACTAAGTGGGTGGGTGCTGAGGAACTTGTCTTTCAGCTTTAGAACCAGCTCTGGGAGAGCTGCTTACTCCCCTTCCTCAGCAGTGCGTGCTTCTGTGGTCAGCGCTGTGGCTTGTACCAGTGGCACATCCTGGGCCTGTGAGTGCTACAGGCGGTGTGCCTATAGTGCAGCCCTGCAGAGGTAAGAGGCCTGCCTGCTGCTTGTCCCGTAGTCTCCCGGCCCTCCTGAGCTCCACTGTCTGAGTCGGGGATGGAGCTTCTCTCGGGGTTTGTTTGGTGCCTTTGTGAGGCATGCTCTGCTTTTAGAGGGGGCAATCACATGTCTGCCTTCTTTAGTCTGCTCCCACCTACACTGTAGCCAGTACAGTGTCTCGGGTACAGTACAGAGCCCCGGGCGTGTGGAGCACCTTTCCCTAGTGTCCAATGCTGGAAGAGGTTTTCATATTCCATTGATCATCTCACTGGGAATCTAGGAACGGGACAGATAGAGGCTGGAGGTGGTACTGACGTCTTGCCAGGAAGGTTGCCCTGCCCCTTTCATTGGCTCTTACATTCTGAAAATGTTCTTTTCACAGATGTCCCCTGTCTAGAGAAAATAAGTTCATAAATACAGAGATTGAGGGATAAGAATGAACAGGTAGGTAAGAATGAGAGACTTCAGTGACTGGATGAAGCTAGGGAGATTGTGTTTCAGTACAGGGCTAATTTAAGTTCAAAAGAGCCTTTAGCAAAGCTCCTGATTGTTACTTTAATAAATTTGGGATGAAATAGCCCTGGTGACATACTGTACAGAAAAAAACCAAGAATGTCATGCTGGGTACATTTAGGGTGAACAGCTGTCTTATCCAGGATCAAGGATGATTCTCAGTGCACAGCACTTTCAGTGGTAAAACCAAGATAGCCCTGAACATGAACTTGTCACTTGAGTGTAACTTATCCCTTTGCATCTGTGGCCTTTTGTATGAGATGAAATCTCCCACTACCATGAATGTCCAAAGCTCTCGTTCCCCACTTCTGGGTCATGCAGCAATTAGGCAGTGAGGGCTGAGAACGCTTTTTCTATTTCTGTTTGTTGAGTAAATGCGACAAACACTGATTCCAGGTGGATATAGAATTATCCAGTGTTTAGCTCTGTTCTGAGGTATCTCTGGCAAATAGACATTCATTAGTGTTGTCTTCCTAAAAGTTATTAGGAATCATCTTTTAAAGCTGAGAATGTCTTATTTAGCACATTGTTTGAGATGCATAATCCAGGAAGCTTCAGCCTCTTTTATGGAATTAGAGTTTAGATAAATTAGAAGCTCTTAGATGAAAATTACAAGGTTCCCCTAAAAAAGTCATAAAGGATTAGAGACAGTTGGAAGCAATTTCTAAAAAGAGTTGCTCGATTAGAGAGTTGCTGAAGATTTAAGGAAAGGCACAGGCCCCAAAGTGTTGCTTCTTATGCTGTGTTTGCCACTTGGCCTGCGTCAGATGAATTGCCTCTCAGTAGAACATGAACACCTAACAGGTCTGCTCGTTAAGATGGTTTTCCCCCAATAATTTTTATGAGTCTTAGTATTAATAGCATGGGAATAAGGCTTTTATTTGGGTAGATGAGACTGGCATTCATGTATTTCCTGGAATTTGTTTTAATCCTTTATGGAAATTTGGCCTCTAGAAGAATACTACTTCCCCCACCCCCTTTTTTTGCTTGATTCAAGAGGCAAGATATTCAGGATCATCCGGAAATGCTTCAGGTATGTCCTTAACTCAAGTGCTCAGAGAAGGTAAACTGAAAGAGGGTGATCATTTGGCTGCTGTCAGGCCTGAAAGTCATACTTTGAGCGCCAGTCTACAGAAGTTGGAACTGCTTTGATCCTCTCTGTATAGCTCCGTTGTTCTGTTTATATTTGCATTGAAAGCTCTACATGTGGCAAGGATATTTTCCTCCTCACTGTTCATTGCACTTTATAGTATTGTCTACAGTGTGTCATATTATTTTCTGACATGACTCACCTGTTGCCATTTGCTCATGTGAGAATCCTAAGATGGTCTTTGATGGCTCTTTTATTCACTTCGTGTATTCAGTCAAGTAGCAGGTCCTGCTGTCCTCCCTGCTGCCACTCTAGTCCAAGTCACTGTCAGACCTTGTGTGGATTACTGCACAATGGCTTAACTTGTTCCTGTGTCAACTGTTGTTCCTCTTTGTTCTTTCCTGCACATAACGATTTTTCTTTACTATGAGGGAACTTCTAAGAAAATAACTTTCTATAGTTATGTAACTATGCATTATTGGTCTCAAGATGATGTTAAACATTTTTCCAAAGAGTTTTCAGTGAACAATTTTTTAATTGCCTTTTTTTGAGTTTTGTGTAGATAATTCATTTATATAAATAGTTTAATTCATGTTAATTTGAACTCTACAATTTGATTAGCTTTGAGAGATACATCGTTGCGTGACCACTATGGTCGTGGTGCACATCCTGGTGTGGATTCCCCTCACCCTCCGGCCCTGCAACCACTCATCTGCCTTCTTCCAAAGTAGTATTGCCTTTTCTAGAACATCATTTCAATGGAATCAGAAAACACATAGTGACAATACATTGTCTTCTAGATGTTTTGTGATTATGGCTCTTTCATTTTAATCTTTGATCAATTTTGAGTTAACAGGATAATTCTGGCATTATAAAATGGAAAGGTTAGGGTAGAATTGATACTATTTCTTCCTTACGTGGTTAGTAAGATTCACAAGTGAAACCATCTGGGACTCTGGTTTGGTAGGAAGATTTTTATTTATTTATTAATAAAAAAGAAATTTTTTTGTCATGATGAGATGCACAGGAAAACATGTCAGTTTACCAATTTCTCAATGTATAAGTCATTGACATTGATTTCATTCTTCAAGTTATGCAACCATTCTTGCTATCCTTTTCCGAGTTATTCAACTACTGTTAAGAAAAACTCAGTGCTCTCTAATTAAAAACCTACTCTTTTCCCATTCTCGCCATCTCTGATAACCACTAATAATCTTTGGTTTCTGTATATTTGTTTATTTCACATAAGTATGATCATGTGTTTCTTGTCCTTTTGTGACTAACATATTTCATTTAGCATAATGCTCTCAAAATTTATCCATGTTGTGGCATCCATCAAGTCTTCGTTTCTATTAATGGTTGAATAATATTACAGAACACTTACTTAACTGTGTGCCTGAGGAACCTGTACTTAGAGCAAAAGGCAATCATTTGAACAGAACAAGAAGATACTGCATGGAGATGTGCCCCAAGGTTGTGTCCTTTTGCCATGCTTATTCAGTCTATATACAGAGAAATTCATCTAAGAAGTTGGACTATAAGGTCCGACAATTAAGTCCGCAAACTTGTTCTAAGTGCTACATACATCACTGCTGAGTATCACTCCAGTCACTTCTGAAGTACTCCTTTTGCAAAGCTGTGTACCAGTGCCGGTGCCTAGTCTACCCTTCAAAGGAATTTTGGAATTCTTTCTTGAATGGCCATTGCTCACAGTGGCACAGTGGCACGGTGGCACATTGGCAAGTTTGCAAACTTATTTGTCTAGTCTGTGAGGAAGTTTTTAGCCAGTAAACAAATAACTGTATTGGAACACCCTCCCTGCTCACCTAATTTGACCTCAGTGGCTTTTTCGTTTACCCAAAGATAAAGGAAATATTGAAAGGAAGTCTTTTGATGATATTCAGGGCATCAAGGGTAATACAATGACAGCTGTGATGGCCATTGCAGAAAAAGAATTCCAAAATTTCTTTGAAGGGTGGACTAGCACTGGCGTTGATTCATAGCTTCCCAAGGGGAGTGCTTGGAAGGTGACTGTAGTGATGTTCAGCAATGAGGTGTGTGGCATGTCTTCTAGGATGAATTTGCAAACTTCACTGTCAGTCCTATATGAGGAAGAATGGGAGCATCAGGATTGGAGGAAGACTCATTTAGCAGCCTGTGATATGCAGATGACACAACCTTTCTTGCTGAAAGTAAAGAGGAGTTGAAGCACTAACAGATAACAGGTCAGACCTCAGCCTTCAGTATGGGTGGCACCTCAATGTCAAGGAAACAAAATTCTTCACAACTGTAAGCAGCATCATAATAAACAGAGAAGAGATGGATGTTGTCAAGGATTTCATTTTACTTGTGTTCACAGTCAACACCCGTGGAAGCAACAGCCAAGCAGTCAAATAACATCTTGCACTGGGCACACCTGCTGTCCAAGATCTCTTCAACAACAACAACAACAGAACAACAGAACAACCAACTGCCGTTGACTCGGGTCCGACTCATAGCGACCCTAGAGGTTAGGGTAGAACTGCCCCATAGAGTCTCCAAGGAGCACCTGGCAGATTTGAGCCACTGACGTTTAGGTTAGCAGGCATAGCACGTAACCCGCTATGCCACCAGGGTTTCCAAAGATCTCTTACAGGTGTTAAAAATCAGATAGCACTTTAAGGACGGGTGCGCCTGACCCAAGCCATGATGTTTTCAGTTGCCTTGTATGTGTATGAGAGCTTGACAGTGAATAAGGAAGACTGCAGAAGAATTGATGCTTTTGAATTATTTTTTTTGTTGAAGAATGCTGAGTATACTATAGACCAGTAGAAGAACAAACAAATCTGTGTTGGAAAAAGTACAGCCAGAATGCTCCTTCAGAGTGAGGCTAGCAAAATGTTGCCTCATGTACTTTGGACATACCCTTCTCAAGAAGAACATCATGCTTGGTAAAACAGAGCAATCGGAGAAGACGAAGACCCTCCATGAAATGGATCTACACAGGGGCTACAACAGTGGACTCATTCATTGCATCAGCTGTGAGTGTGGCCTGGTACGAGGCAGTGTTTCCATCTGTTGTGTGTGGGGTTGTTGTGAGTCAGAACCCACGTGAAGCCACCCAACAAGAGGATGGTTTTGTTTTTCATTTCTGCTCTTAATTATTTATTTCCTTCTGTTTACTTTGGGTTAGACTTGTTCTTCTGTTTGTAATTTTTTAAACTGGAAGCTAGAATTATCTTACTGTTTATTTTTTTAGTTGCCCTGTATGCTTTCCTTTTTTTGTCTCCCGTTTCTTTTCGGTTAATTTAAAATTTTTTTGGTACCATTTTCTTTCCATTTTGTTTGTTATAATACTTCTTTAATTTTTGTTTTTAAATTGTTTTTCTTAGGGTATGGCTTCTTAATCTTGATGTCATTGCTCTTGGGAATGGATAGTTCTTTGTTGTGGAGGCTGTCCTGTACGGTAGGGTGTTTCGATTCCTGACCTCTACCCACTACATGGAAACCCTGGTGGTGCAGTGGTTAAGTGCTATGGCTGCTAACCAAAAGATGTGCAGTTCAGATCCACCAGGGGCTTCTTGGAACCTCTATAGGACCATTCTATTCTGTCCTTTAGGTTTACTGTGAATGAGCAGACTTGACAGCAGTGGACTCAGTTTTTTTTGGTTTAACTCACTAGATGCCAGTGACATTACCTCTCTCCTGTTGGCATAACCAGAAATATTGTCCAGACATTGCGAGATATCCCCTGGAGGGAAGGAACAAAAGTATCCTAGAGTGAGAATTGTTGCTGTTTGATTTGCAAGATGTAGCTTGCATTTACCAAGGCATAACTTCAAATATTTTTATGCCTCTTTTCATATAATATTAAGAAGTGTAGCATACATTTCCTTCCCTCCTTTGTTGTATTTTTATACATCACTTCTGTATGCATCATGAATCTTTCAGTGTTTCATTATTATTTTTATTGTAAAACTACTGCTCTCAAGTTGATTCTAACTCATAGAATGTGGTCATCTCTGTTTTCATGTTATGCGGATTTTTTTGTGTAAAGACCTGGTCTTTGAAACTTACCTGTCTCTCTGTGTGTGGAATGACTGTGTGTAAAATCATATATGATTTTCTCTCCTTTGTTACTTTTTGAACAGATGCTGGACGTTGAAAATTTTACTTGCATGCCTGATGATATATTCTTTTAAGTCATGTTGAACTTTTTTCTAATGAGTGGTTGTTTTGGATAACTTGGAGACCTTTGAGGCTTGTTTGGTTGTTTTTGAACTTCGTTAAGTGGGTATGGAGCACCTTTACGAATGATGGCCTGCTACTAAGGTGAATCTTTTTTGAGGTCTCTACCCAACAGTGTAGAAATTCTTACTCTGTTGTGTGGGAGTAGAGTATTCTCAGTCCTGGGTAAGGTCTGGAATTAGTTCAGCCAAATGTTTTCTGTTGGTTCTTCTCCTGGTCTTGGGTGGTTTTCTTTCATACTTGCACAAGTCGGTACTTAGCTGAAGAACGGAGGGAGCTCTTGGCCAGTCTCTACGTTCTTCTCCCCAGGTAGGTTTTCTGTAGCAGTATTCTGCCTTGCAAATCCTGGTTGTCTTGGCTTCTCTGAGACTGGATCACTCCGTCTTCTCAGCTCAGCAAGGATGAGAATGGAGAGCTCTGGTTCTGTTGGACTTTCCCCTCACTGCTCTGTGGCCTTAAATATAATTACAGGCAAGGTGCTAGGTGTAGGGCTCTCCTTCCGTGTTTCTCTCCTCTATGGAAATGTTTCTTTTACTCCTTTTCCAGTATCAGAAATCTTTGCTTGTGATTTTTTTGGTCTGTTTTATTAGTGTTTTTCACAGTGCCTGTTAGTGACAGTCCTTCAGTTTGCGTTTCATGCTTCCTCTCCTGTGTCTCCTGGTAGTATTGTATGTAGGTTTGCCGACACGTGAGGGGTGTGGTGTCCTCGGCCTCACAGTTGAAGTCTTTGTTTCTCAGTATCTTGGTGGGAAGCCTGTGTCACCTGTGTAGGAGCTGACGCCTCGCCGGGAGACAGTGCTGTTCAGTGCTCTTCTTCGTTACAGGAGAAATGACGGCCTCAGCAGAGATGATAAAGATTTTTTTCCTGACATGGGACATCACTTCTTAGAATATACAGTGACATGGCTGTTGATTTGTTATCTCACTGTGTGTGCTTTTTGGAGTATTCTTCAGCTGATAAATGTACCATTTTCTTCACTCTTGGATCAGGAGTCCATAGGTTTTTGTAAAAATGCTGTGGGTGGGAGTGGCATCTGACCTCCTCTCACTTTACAGGGGAGAAGAAGGACCTAGAGTAACAACTCAGGGGTGAGTCCAGGTGACGGAGGTCCGCGTGCCTCTGTTCTCCAGCGTCTTCACCAGTTCTGACCTTGTCTGTCCCTCTCTTGGCGTCCTCTGCTTCTCTGCTCGGTTGAATAGTTCATTGCAGTGGCCACACCCAGAAATCACAGACACTGTTCAAGATTATGGGGTTTCTTCAAGAAATAACAGATTGTAATTCAGGTTCAGTAGCACTCAAAGTACAGTTCTTCTGTGGGGACAGCCTCTTTTCAGCTGGCCTGTGTCCTGTGTAGGCAAGTGTCGCAAAGCTCTGTTAGCTCTGCTGGTAAAAGCTCGAGGCGCCCTGCTCTGCCGGTAAGCCTTGTCCCAAAGGTGTTCAGCTCTGGCTCCATGGGTGGGCACACCTAGCTCCAGCAAGTACCCAGAGGCACCCAGTTCTCCAGCAAGCCTGCCGCCCAGAGGCGTGGCTTTGTTACCCTGCTGTCTCCTACCAGTCTCTCCTGGTGTCGTTTCTCCGCTACTGCTTTTTGTACTTCAGTACCGCAGCTATCTGTCTGTTTGTCTCTGTCTCCTGGTCCAGGAGCTTCTCAGTGCAGGGGTCCTGGGTCTAAGGGACCTGCTCTGTTTTAGACCTTCTTCCTTGGTAGTGGTGAGACCCTCTCCTTCCTATTTCTGCAATAGCTCTTTTAAAGCCTAGTACGATGGTGAAACTGACCAGTCCCCTTCTTAGAGTTCAAGGTACTTGATTAGCATGTTCCCACGCAATCATCTGGTAGAAGTCACAAGACCACGGTGAGAAAGGCCACATAAAAATGATTCTTGGCACTGCAGGTTTACATACTGTTGTTGATGGCCAAAGCTTTGCCACATGCTGAGTTGTGGGTTTGCTGCTTGGAAAATTGTAGAGCAAAATGATACTTTGGTTGGGGAGAGAAAGGCAGGTTTTCAAATGACAAATATTCACTTTCAAATAATATAAAGAATTCTGGCGTACTCTAAAAACATAGCTATGTAGTAAATACACCACAAGAAAGAGAAAGATGGTCATTCCACAAAGAGTGAACTTTGTGGTAGGTGACTATCCTAAGACCACATTGAAGCTGAATAGCCATACATCCACCTTGCCGAAAGACAGTCCCGGCTGACACCTGTTGTTTTGGAATAATTATTAGTGGCACCTCCTTTCACTTTTAAAAGTGTCCTGTTTTTACTGTTATTCACCAAAGGACTTAGTCAACAAAGTGGAGAGAAGACTGACAGATCGGAGCAAAAATTTTTGGCAACTATTTCTGGTAAGGATTTAATATCCAGAGTATGTGAAAAACTCTGACAACTTAATAAGAGAAAGATATAACCCACTTGAAAAACACACAAAGGACTTGAATAAAATTTCACCGAGAGGATATTCAAATGACCAGCAAACACACAAGAAAGGGCTCAACCTCTGTAGTTGTTTTTCTTGACCACTGGCTTGATTCTGATTCATAGCCACCCTGCAGAACAGAGCAGAACTGCCCCATAGCGTTTCCAAGGAGCCGCTGGTGGATTCCAGTTGCCAACCCTTTAGTGAACAGCTGAGCTGTTAACCACTGTGCCACCAGGGCACAGGGAAAATATGCACCGACCCAGTGCCTAGTCCACCCTTCAAGGCAATTTTGGAACTCTTTCTGGAATGGCCATTGCACACAGTGACATGGTGACAAGTTCACAAACTTGATTGTCTAGTGGTCTGTGAGAGAGTTTTTAGCCTGTAAACAAATAAGTATATTGGAACACCCCCCCCCAACCTTTTCTGGCCCCCAGTGACTTTTTTATTTACCTAAAGATAAAGGAAATAGTGAAAGGAAGACGTTTGGATGACATTCAGGACATCAGGTCATACGATGACAGTTCTGATGGCCATTCTGGAAAAAGAGTTCTTAAACTGCTTTTAAGGGTGGACTAGGCTCTGGCATCATGAGTAACTCCCCAAGGGGAGTACTTGGAAGGTGACCATAGTGACATTCAGCAGTGAGGTATGTTGCACTTTTTCTAGGACGAGTTCACTGACTTAATCATCAGATCTCACATTACCACGATAAAACAGGAAGCAACAAAAAAAGTGTTTTGGTTTGGATATGTAGTTCTCTAGTAAGGAATATGTTAAAGAATATTAGGTAAGTATTAATTCTTTGTTGTTCCCTTTTGATGGGCTTGTATTTCAGTTAATATAGTTACAGTGACTAATAAGTTTGTTTGGTTTAAAGTGTTGCCATTTTTCCCACAGATGATCTCAATGCCACCCACCAACATTGTGTTTTGGCTGGATCACAACCTCGGTTTAGTTCCACCCACCGAGTGGCAGAGGTGAGTGCAAATAAAAATGTGACTCCCGTCTAATTGGATGTGACACAAGTGGCTGAATGAGCGATTTATCACGGAGCTCTGGAAGGGTATTTGATAGGAAAATTGCTTCCATCTAACTTGTCTGGAGCCTTTATTTACATACTTTTTTATCATTGGGTTGTATTGCCTAAGGTTAAAAAATTGTGTATGGCATTAGCGTTGGGTTAAGAATATTCTGCTTATTTGGTTATCTTCTAGGTAAATACCGTTGGCAGGTGTGGGTAATTGGAGGTTTTCTAAGGGAGAATTATATCTGCCAAGGTCAAGGACAGGAGATGGCCGGAAGGAAACGCATGGGTTCATCCACTTGTGCCTGTTTTAGCTGTGTGGGCTCACCTGGCTGAGAATTGACATTTCCTTTAACTTTTCGGTCAAGTTTCTGGGCGTGTGCGTATAGATTAAGTAGAAAATGACTGTGGTGCCACAGCGTTTCTGAGCTCCACAGTTGTCACCTTAACCCAGACTTGGCTGCTAAATTCCGCGCTTCTTGCAGAGGCCGAAGGTTAGCTGGTCAGACTGGTTCAGGTCGGAAGGGTCCCTGGCAGGCAGTCGCTCTGTGCTCATCAGGAAGCTGTTTGGAGATGGAGGGTAATGGGAAAGAATCGCAGCCTGTCCCCCCTCCAGGTGTATTTTTCAGTGCTTTGGCTGGCCCCTTAGTTCTTTGGCTTTAGAGTGTAAGTCTCCACGGGATTACGGGGGGACACACGAGAAGGGTGGCGACAGTGATGTAACAAAATGGCAGTGAGGCGTAAGCACAAAGCCTTTTTGATCCCGAGATTGTGTGTTTCTGTGAGTCCATGTCCTATCAGCTGGGAACTGGTTCTGCTGATACGTGGCAGAGAGGGCCTGAGTGCCTCCTTCAGCCCAGAGGCCAGGAAGCACCCAAACGTTCCTTCCTTCCTCCATTGCTCCCCCTTTTATTCCAGTCACTCACTCCGGTAGCTGAGTGCCTCCTGCGGGCCCCGCACTGCAGGCCCAGGGGACAGAGCCATCTGCATGGCAGTTGTCACCCCTTTTATTTTACCAAATAATCATCTTAGAGAACTGATAGTGCTTCTAAGGAGGGGGTGGGAGGATGACAGGAAGAGAGAGGGAGGAAAAGAGGGAACAGAGGAAGGGAGGCATGGAGGGAGGGATGGAGTAGGGAGGGATGGAGTGGGGAGGGTGGGCAAGGGGGGAGGGAAAGGAAGAAGTAAGCATCTGACAGGTTCCTCGTGTTGTATGAAAATGCTTTATTTCTCCTGCTCTAAGTTTCTGTCTTTGTAGCTTTAACCCTTAACCTTGGACTCAGCCTTCCCTTTAGACAGGCTGTGTTCGGTAGTGTTCAGTGCTATAGACCATGTTTGACGTTGCCTCTACCTGAGGCTATTGCGGAAAGTTTTCCTGTCACACAGTACAAAGGCCAGTGAGGAACGTGCCAAGAATCCCTTTTTTTTTTTATTATGACTGAGTGAAAATGTACATTCCCATATAAATTTGCATGCCCACCTATATGCAGCTTCCACTACTCTCCCTGCCCAGTCACAGCACACTCTTCCTCTCTGCTCCATATGTGTCTCATCCTCCCAACAGCCTCCTTTCCCCTCCTCTCCACCCACTCTCCTTCCTCCAGCCAGAGGTCAGCAAGATGATATCCTATAAATGCACAGAACCATGAAGTGCATGTAGTATATGGTCACTCTGCATCACCAAGTCCAATCCATTCCTGTCCGAAGAGTGGACCTTTGTTATGATCTATGGGCAGGGGCAGCATCAGGGCCAGGGGCCATGCTCCCAGGGGAACCCCGAAGCCACTGGACCATCAATTGTGGTCTTTTAGTGGAGATCTCAGGTGCACCCCTTTTTACCAAGAATCCTTTCCTTGTGGGTGTTTGAGTGTGTGGCCGCCTAAGTATGTTCAGCTTGCATCTTTGCTGATGTCCCCTGGAAAAGTAGATGAGCCCATCACAGCTGTGCTCTTTGGGCAGCTACAAAATAATGAATCAAATGTTTGGAAACAGAGAATAGGGTTAAACACACAGAGGTGAGAGGTGGGACCCAGATGGAAATCTTGGGGTTGGATCAGGGTGGGATGCAGTTTGTATGGGAATACTGGGTGGCTGAATTTTGACTGGGTCCCAGAAAGGCCATGTGGGCAGCTGGGATGCTTGCCTGAGGCCAGATGGTGACAGATCTTGGATGTCAGATTAAGCACTGGAACTCAATAAAGTTGGTGGCCTGGTATGGGTTATTGGTTATATTTTATATTTGTAGTGATGTATCAGAGATATTTTTAGGCAGATGAAACTGACAGGAACATCAATTAACCCTAGAAGGGTCTGAATCAAGGTAGCAGGAGGCAAAAGGAATACTGTGAATAGAAGACGTAGTGTCCAACTTGACCCCAGATTGAAAGGGTGGGAGAAATGCAGTAATAAATGAAGTAATGAATTAACCAAGTCTTTGTTGGATGCCTTCCATTTGTCAGGCTCTCAGATGATTTGGGGTGATTCAGGGAGTGGCGTGAGCATTAGCGGAAACAGCAGGTCCGTCTGAGGAAGGCAACAGTGAATTCAGGCTGAGCACACGGCGCTGGGGCCACCACATCGAGGTGGACAGATGGGAATGTGGGGCTGGAACTGGTGAGATCATGAACGGTCTCCTGCAGCCCCTGCAGTGACACATACCCACACACTCACACACCGACCCACACATGTATGTGCGCGCCTGCACCCCCAGAAGGAGCCCCGCAGGACATCCCTTGGACGGCATCCCTCTGGCCTTCTGTCCGTGTTTCCAGCGGACCGTGCTCAGACCTTTGTGAGAGTGGCAGTGCTTTCAAAGTCCCCTAGGATGAGCATTTCCTGCTTAAATGGTCGTTGTTGTATCTTTTAACTTTCAGATCAAATTTTGAACATTAATTATCTTTTAAAAAAAGAGGGAAATGGAGAGTAGCTCTGTTTTCCCTGCAGTTCAGTTTCATGCTATGTGATATTTTACTCATTAGACAGCTAAGATGAATACTGTGTATATCCTGCATTCTTCACTGTAGACCAGGGGTTGGGAAGCTCCCTAGAACGCTACCACATCCATTTGTTTTCCTGTTGCTTAGAGCTGCTCTGGAGCTCCAGTGCCAGGGCTGACTAGTTGCGACACAGACCTTACAACAGTTTAAGCCTAAAATTTATATTGTCTGGCCTTTTAAGGAAAAGTTTCCCGGCACCTGTTATAGGTGAGCCTGTATGAAAAAGGCTTTAAAAATCACCTTAGAGTTACAAGTAGTTTTTACAAAATGAGTTTTCTGGTAAGTTTTTATTGTTACCCAAACTAAACAATGGTAACATTCAGTGCTGGTAAAGACACAGTCAAACTGATTTATTATTATACATCTGGTGATTTTTTTACTTGGTAGAAAAAATTTTCAACTTCACAGAAATCTGTGTGGGACTGTGTATAAAGCACCATAAAATACAGACATCTTTGATACCAAAATGTATTTGGAACTCAAACTTAGGACGTAATTCGCAGGCTTCTATGTATTTGTCTAGCATGATTGATAGTACTGAAAAATTAAATAGAACCTCAATGTCTTTGTAGTCTATGACCAGTTAATTAGTTTTTAACATCAGTGGAATTTTAGAGCAAATACTGAAAATGGTAGTTTTGGTACAAACCCATAAGAAAATGGCATGTATATTTACATTGATTAGAGGTGAAGACTCATGTACGTTTCAAAACGGAAAATAGATTAGGGTGGCAGGATTATGTTTTTATTGTATTTAAAAGTTTTTAATTCGTGTTATTGTTTTCAGTGACAGATGGGGGAAAGCATTTTTTTTGCTCCAGTAATGAAGTTGCATTATTGTTTCCCTCAATAGAAGAGGGAAAAAAATTGATACAACTTTATAACCTTTACTTATTCTACAAATGTCCTCCTCTCTTTCATTGTCAGTGAAGTGACTGTTCCTGTGTCTTATCTGTGCCACACAAAATGATGTGCTATTTTTTACCTGTTGCATAACATGTGGGAAACAGATTGTGTTAAGGAAATGATGTTCTGAAATTCATTTTAGTTAATCAGAGAAGAGATCTATTCCTTTTTGTTTTGTTTTATATGGCTAGATTAAGTCTGATGGCTCTCAACCTTTATTTGATAATAGGTTTTTCTCATTGTGACAAAATATTCTTGAGAGACAACTCTAGAATGTCTGTTTCTATTTTAATTTAAATCTCTAAGATAATTTTTTTTTAGTAAGTAGTGACTCAACTAGTTCAAAATTTAGCAGGTACCAAAGAGAATATAGGGAAAGTCTCCATAAGCCGACCAGCTCTCATTCTCCCAAGGCAACCCAGGTTATCAGATTCCTGTAACTCTTTCAGGGATATTACATATATGTATGTAAATTTCTGTGTATTTTTAGTGAACATTTTTACATAATATTTTTATAGTAAGTTTTGGAGACAGTTACGTATCATTGCATAATTCTTAGCTCCGAGTAGGCAGTGGTTTCTTGCACCAAAAGTGCAAGCAACCAAAGAATAAATAAATTTGACTTCATCACAATTAAAAGCTTTTGTTTTTCAAGGGGACCATCAAGAAAATGAAAAGACAACCTAGAGAATGGTAGAAAATAGTTGTAAATCGTGTATCTCATAAGGGATTTGTATCGGCAAAGTATAAGAACTCTTACAACTCAGTGATGAAGAAGGTAAATGCTGTAATTTTTAAAAATGACAAAGGATTGGAGTAGACACGTTTCCAGAGAAGACATAAAAATAACCCATGAGCTCATGAAAGGGTGCTCAACATCATTAGTTATCAGGTAAACCCAAATCAAAACCACAGTAAGGTACCTCTTCCTACCTGCTAGGATGGCTGCAGTCAAAGGGGCAGAAGATAACAAGTGTTGGTTAGCATGTGGAGAAACTGGAACCCTCATATCCTGCTAGGAGGAATATAAAATGATTCAGCCACTTTGGAAAATAGTCTGGCAGTTGCTTGCAAGGTTAAACACAGAGTTACCAAAGTGATATATAGATCTCCATTAACTAAGCAGTGGATAAACCAAATGTAACATATTTGTTCAGGGGAATATTATTTGGCAATAAAAGGGAATGATACAGATACAAGTTACGACATGGATGAATCTTGAAAACATTATGCCAAGTAAAAGAAGTCAGTCATTGGAGATGACACATTGTTTGATTTCACGTGCATCAAATGGCCAGAAGAGGCAAATCTATAGATACAGGAAGTAGAGCGATGGTTGCCTAGTGCAGCGGGTCCTGGTGGCATGAACAGTTACGCACTTAGCTGCTGACCAAAAGGTTGGAACTCTCTTAGCAGCTTGTACTGGAGAACGACTTGGTGATCTGCTCTATAAAGATGACGTCCTAGAAAACCCTATGGGACAGTTCTGTTCTGTCGCATCTGGTCTCTATGAGTTGGAATTGACTTTATGGCACCAAACAGCAAGCTAACAGTACAGAGGAGGTTGGGGGTAGTGTGTAGGGGCTGACTGCTAAAGGGTGACTCTGAAAATTTCCTTTTGGGATGTAAATATGAAGTTGATCATGGTGGTGGGTGGGTAACTCTGTGATAGACTAAACACCATGGAATTGCATGCATGAGAAATGAGTGAATTCTCTGGTCAGCAGTGTCTCAGCAAGGCTGTTACAAAAGTATATATATATTTCTCATTTATGAATTAATATTGATTATAAATTTTTTGTTTTATGTCAAATAAAACCCTACCCTTATAAAAAAAGAAGTTCCCTTTGGTGGGATGGCTGCACAGTTCATTTCACAAGTCCCCAACTGATGGGAAATTGAAGTTGCTTTCAGATTTTTGCAACAATAAATGGTATTACATTTAACAATGTCTTATGTGGGTCACTCTGTATTTGGTAAAGTAAAAGGGCTAGTAAACTAAGTTCCTAGACAGAGTGTCCTTTAAAAAGTTGCTGTAAGGAGAGACTGTGGGGACAAAACAAGCAGTTTGCCCCACCCTTGGTTTTTACTCTGCAGCTGCCTGCTTCTGGGCTCCGGCTCTCTGGGATCTTCGCGTTAAAAGCCCTATGAGCCAAGTCTCTGTCTTTGGCATGGAAGCTTTGTTTTTCCGTGGTTTGTCAGTGTCACATTATATAAAATGGCAAAAACCATACAACAAATACTTGTACCAGGTTATTTCCAAGGGCTTGGTTTAAATGATAAACATTAACAATAGTTTTGGAATACATCTCCCTCTTTGGGTCAAGAGGATGTTTATAGTTTTCTTTTTAACCTTCTAGGAAATTATGTCGTTATCAAAATAGGCACTTACCCTGTCTACATCCCTTTCTTTACTGACAGAAAACCTTTAAAGAAGAACTTCATTTTGCTTGTACAGACTGTGCCCTTCCTGATACCTGGGTACTGAGTTAGGCATTGAAAGCACTTCAGGGGATGGACCACACCTTCTCCATTCACTGAAAAGGCTTCTGCCAAGGACTGCAATTGCTGAGTGAATACCTTTTGTAGAAAAGGGAAATGAGTCATTTGCCCTGTGTTGATGACTTTTCCCCCCTTCTACAATTACTGTTCTAGCGTGTGTACTTTTGAACAGGTTCTGCAGTCTGGTTACCTTTCTTTCTCATTGTTAGGTTTGGCACCCTTGAGATAAAGTCAGGGTCCCTGGCGTCTGGCTTAATTAGTCATCTGGTGATTTATTCTATGTCTTTTACCTGTAAGGCTCAGTTTCAGGTGCTATGGTATATCTGAAAATTTTATATAAAAATAGGATGTTGGCTCTGCGATTGCTTGTTGTTAGAGATGTGAATCCCATGTAAAGAAAGTAGAGCGAGAAGCTGAGTGGCCTGAATCAGGGCAAGGTGGCAACACAGAGCCCAGTGAGCAGGCTCCTGCAGCCATGCTTGACTTGAAGAGTGTGGACCGAGCTATGGGGGCAGCAGGATAAGGTATAGGAAGGGACAAGCGTGAGTAGTCCTGGGAAGAGTGGCATGATACCTGTGGATTTTGCCCTGATGTTGATTGCTGGTTCTGTCTTGGCAGTGCTCCACGGGCACCTTGGACTATATCATGCAGCGGTGCCAGTTGGCCCTACAGAATGTACATGACGAGGCAGATAATGATGACATCTCTTTGAAGTCCTTGGAACCTCCAATTCTGAAACAAGGAGAAGAAATCCACAATGAGGTGAGGACTTACAAAGAATGGGATGGGTCTGAGATTCTACCCTACTTGCCAGCTAACAAATTAATGTGCCACAGTTTTTGTATTCACCTAAGGTGCAAGACTCCTGCATCAGAGGCAAAGCGCAGGAGCAGCAGCCAGAGAATCTGGATTTTTCTGCTGGCTTCCCAGTCAAGTGTTGCCACAGGGCACCCAGTGGCCGCGGGACAGATGCACACGGAGGGGGTTGCGGCATATGAGAGGTGTCGTGACCCGAGGGGATCTGAATCTTTTGTAAAGGGCAGTAATCATGCCCACAGTTTGCTACACATCCAACACTGTCTTGATCTTTCAAGACTGTAGGCAAAACTGTCTTTTCTTCTGGAGGGAGACACTGTTACTGTCTTCAGTAGCTGGTCACTGTATAAATACCCTTGCAAAGATAGTCCGTAATAACGGACACTCAGTGCCTTGCTTGCAAGACAGGGAGATGAGAGCCATGAAGAATAGTCTCCCAAAAAGGACTGATGGGAATTGAGGGTGGATGGGAGTCACTGCCTTGCCTTTCATTCATGAAATTATCTGCCATTCGGCAGTTTCTAGATCCTGTAAGTCAGTGGCCCCATTCTTTCTGTTCTCACTAGTGCTCCCAATTTTTTGTCTAGCTTTTGACTCTTTTATGCATTCAGTATTTTTCTTCACCTCATTTCTTACTTAATTTCTTTTTAAAAATTACATCCCCATTACAAGTAGTAAGTCACTAGCTGAAAGAGAAAGAGACCTCCAAAACACACACAGTGAAAAGAGATTCCCGTGCCTGGAGAAGGCTCTGAACCTCAGTTCTGCTTTCTTCATGATTGAAAGGGAAATTAGTGTGATGGTTGTGTTACTTGATAAATTAGAAAAACAAAAAACCATTGAGTTCAGTATTTAGTATGAGTGAATTTTATTGGTGGTAGGCTATACTTGAAAAATTGTAAAAATTAAAGAGACTAGCAAGAGATAGTTGAGGATTGTTGAAGGTCATTGCCAATCTGAGCCTTGCTTTTTGCTATAATCAGGAGTCATGAAGAATTTGAAATGTAAAAATGTTCTCACTCATTCTTTCAGTGGATTGTTACAGAACACGTGAAGGGCACTGTCGGTTCTTAGGGTGTGACCGTAAGGCAAGCAGGTATTCTAGTGGAGGAAGAGGATGGTAAATAAAGAGTGTAATGTACCAGGAAATCAGATGGTGTCTTAGAAACTGCACAGGGCTACCAAAAAGAGAGATACAGCACAGTAATGGAGATTGAGGTACATAGTGTGCGCTGTCACTGAGAAGATGTCCTATAAATAGAGACTTGGAGGAGAGGAGGGGGTGAGTCATGTGGGTATCTGGGAAAGTGTTTCAGGCAGAGCCAATAGCTGCTTTGAAGGCTGTGAGCTGGGAGAATGTCTGGGGTTCCTGCAAAGTCAAGGAGGGCCAGTGTGGCTTGAGTTGGGGGAGGAAGGCCGCCACTGTAGAAGGTGGGCACCCTAAGGTGGTGCAGGGAGCTGGGGGCCACAGAATACCTGTGCGGTCTTGAGAAGCATCTGTAAGGGCAGCGACTTTCCCTTTTATTCTGGGAGAAGTGCGGAGCTGTTGAAGACCTTCGAGCAGAGGAGACAGATTGTGGTCTCTCTCTCATAATGTCACATAGTGCTGCTTAATACCTTGTCCGGCCCTGGATGGTGCAGATGGTCAAGTGCTCAACTACGAACTGAAAGGTTAGCAGTTTGGGCTGACAAGCTGGGAAATGTACTCCGGAGAAGGTCCCAGCCTTGACCAACTCTGCACACATGGAGTCACTGTGAGTGGGGGTGAACAATAGCATTACCCTGTCAGTTCTGCTATGCTTAATGAAACAGTACCATCGTCTCTGGAACCAAGTGCAAACTCTGCTCTTTAGGGAGTAGTAACCATTTCTAATGCTAAGCCGAGTTTGCGGGGCTGACGGTTTCTCCTTTATTATACTGGTTAAAAAAAAAAGCCCACTGCTGTTTAGTGGATTCCAACTCCTAGCGATGCTGTAGGACAGAGTAGAGCTGCTCCATAGTTTCCAAGGAGCGCCCCATGAATCCAAACTGCTGACCTTTTGGTTAACAGCCGTAGCACTTCACCACTAAACCACTGTCCTGGTTAAGTGTCCCGTTTTCTGTCCCACCAGTCCCTCCGGGAGACAGTGCTGATAGTACAGCAGGAAAGATAGGAATCTATGGGCCTGATGACCTTGCTGAATGAGACCTGGGAGCAAAGCAGTGTCATTCTCTGTACTTGTCGTGTAAAAGTTCTTTTCTGGAAATTTAGTTACTTGCTTCCTAAAAATCTTTCAATTTTAGAAATCAGGCTAGAAGAATGGGTATTTTCTTTCACATGCATATGAGCCACTTTTTTTTCCTGTCCTCTCTGGTCTCCTGTGATTGCCTGTGATGTGTTCTGATCAGTGGAGGAGGTGAGTCTGGAAAACCACACTGTTTATCTAACAGGGAATATTGCCATCTGAGTGCTTCTGCTGCAGAAAGTGCTGGCTGCTTCTAACCACTGAGTCTCTGGGCAGGTGGGGGGAATCAGAAACCTTAGCCCCTTAGGACTGGCCTCACGTTGAACAGCGTGAGATTTTGAGCCCTAAACAACAGATGTATTAGTCTTTTCCACCCCTCAGTATTTTATTTTATTTTTGTTATCTTTAATTGTGTTGACTTCATTGTCATTAACAGACTGATGTCTCTATTTTACCTATTTTAAGGCTTATAGGTTTGTTTTATTATTAAGAGTTCTTTACTTAAGTTGGTGTCTGGCTTTAGTTTTGTTGTTGATTCTAAAACTGAAGGACTCACTTTTATATTTCTTGTAAGTTTGGCATGGTTTTTGAGAATTCCTTTAGTTTCTGTTTATCAGAAAATGTCCTGATTGTGCTATCATATTCAGGAGAGAGAATTTTTATAGGATATATTATTATTGTTATTATTGTGATTAACTGAAAGTATACAATCCGAGTAGTTTTGCATGCTTTCCTAGTAGCTACAGGTCTTCTGCTCTCCTTGCCCTATGACAGCACACTCCTTTGCATTCTATACTTGTCGTATCCTCCCAACAATCTCCTGTCCCCTCGTCTCCACCCTTTTCTTTCACATCTAGAAAGAGACCAGTAGGACAGCCTCCTATAAGTGCATAGAACCTTAAAGTACACACACCATATGGTTGCATTGTATCCCCGAGTCTAGTCCATTTTTGTCTGGACAGTTGACCTCACTACAGTATTTTCTAGACAGGGGCTGAGCAGGTCTCGGGGCCATGTTCCCAGGGGATCCCTGGGCTGTTGGATCATCAGTTGTGGTTCTTTTAGTTGAGTTCTTGAGCTGTACCCCTCTTTTTCACATGTTGCCACAGGGACTCAAAATTGTGTGCTCCATCACAGCTGTCTTTGGTGGTGGCCGGACACCATCTAGTTCTTCTGGTCACATGTTGATACAGTCTCTCATTATATGGGCCCTTCTGTCTCCTGGGCTCTTTTTTCCTTGTGTCTAGTGTTCTCGGTGATCATCTCTTTCAGCTGAGTTGAGACAATTTGTTGTACCTCAAATGGCAGCTTGCTAGCTTTTAAGACCCTAGATGCCACTCTCTAGTTATGCCACTTAACCTTGATGTCCCCCAAGAACATGGTCCCCATACCCTGCCCATGCTACTCTATCCTTGCAATATTGGGTTGAGGTTAGGAGAGCTTTCAGTTTAAGGCAAAATCCAGTGAAGTTGATACACTTTCTACTGTGTGCTGTCACTGCTTTCACCTAACCAAATTTCTATCAACTAATCTATGATCAACGCTTTCCCCTCCCTCCCCACCCTTGTAGCCATCAAAGAGTTTTTTCTGCTGTACGTGAGTCTACTTTTAAGTCTTTATAGTAGGGATCTCATACAGTGTTTGGCCTTTTGCCACTGACTGATTTCACTCAGCATAATATCTTCCAATTGAAGCCAGGTTATGAGGTGTTTCCAAAAATTATCATTTTTTTTTATCATTGCATCGTGTTCCATTGAGTATATATATAATAGTTTATCCATTCATCTGTTGATGGGCATCTAGGTTGGTTCCATCTTTTTGCTGTTGGGGACTGAGCTGCAGTAACATTTGTGTGCATGTGTCTGTTTGTGTGACAACCTTGGTTTCTGTAGGATACATTCCAAGCGGTGGGACTACTGGATCAAATGGTATATCTGTTTCCAGCTTTTTAAGAAAGTGCCAGATGGCTTCCGAAAGAGGTTGTAACATTTTACAATCTCACCAGCAGTGTAGGAGAGTTCCAGTTTCTCCACAGCCTCTCTAGCATTTGTTGTTTTGTGTTTTTTTGGATCATGGCCAACCTTTTGGGGGTGAGATGGTATCTCATTGTAGTTTTGATTTGGATTTTTCTGATAGCTAGTGATTGTGAATGTTTCCTTACATGTCTTTTGGCTGCCTGGATGGCCTCTCTAGTGAAGTGTTTGCCCGTCTTCTTTGCCCATTGCTTATTTGGTTTATTTACCCTTTTCTTGTGGATATTTTGTAGTACCTTGTAGATTATGGAGATCAGTCCAACATGTAGTTACCAAATATTTTTTCCCATTCTGTAGGTGGTCTTTTAACTTGTTTAATAGTTTTTGGATGAGCAAAAGTGTTTGATTCTTAGTAGTTCCCATTTATCTGTTTTCTTTTGATTGTGCTTTATTACATTTTGAAGTCTGTCTAAGCTGTGTATTAGAACTTCCATCGTTCATTCTATTTTTTCTTGCATGATCTTTATCATTTTAGGTTTGATATTTAGGTCTTTGATCCAATTTAGTTAGTTTTTGTGTAAGGTGTGAGATATGAGTCTCATTTCAGTTTTTTGCATATCCAGTTTTGCCAAGACCATTTGTTTAAGAGACCAGTTTTTACTCCAGTTTACAATCTTAGGGCCTTTGTTGAATATCAACTGTTCATAAGAGCATGGTGGCATCTCTGGGGTCTCAACTTTGTTCCACTGATCTGTGTTTTTCTTTGTACAAGTACCAGGCTGTTTTGACCACTGTGGCAGTGTAATAGGTTCTAAAGTTGGATAGTGTGAGGCCTCCCACTATGTTCCTGCTCATCAGTAGTGCTTTACTTGTCCTAGGTTTCTTCCCTTTCCAAACAAAGTTCGTGGTTTATTTCTCCATCTCATTAAAAAATGACACTGAAATTTGTATTGAGATTACATTGTATATGTAGATTACTTTAGGTAAAATAGACATTTTCACAGTGTTAAATCTTTCTGTCCATGAGCAGGATAGGTTTCTCCATTTATGTAAGTCTCATTTGGTTTCTTACAGTATAGTCTTGTAGTTCTCTTTGTATAGGTCTCTTACTTCTCTAGTTAGATTTATTCCTAGGTATTTTATCTTCTTGGGGTCTATAGTAGAATGGTATTGTTTTGGTGATTTCTTCTTTGATGAACTTTTTGTTGGTTTTATAAAGAAATCCTACTGATTAACTTATGTTTAATCTTATATCCTGACACTTTGCTGAACTCTTCTATTAGTTTCAGTGGTTTACTTATGGATTCTTTGGGATTCTCTGTATATATATTCATGTAGGATACATTAGTGTTGGGTGACAGTTTTTTTCTTTCAAGGTTTTATATATGTCATGCCATTATGTTCTTGGTGGCATAGTGTCTGCTGAGTAATCAGAGGTTAGTCTTATTGTTTCCCCTTTGTAAACAACCTTTCGTATTTCCTGAGCTGTATTTAGGATCCTTTCTTTGTATTTATTTGGTTTTGGTTTGGGCAAGGACCTTTATTATATGTAATTGGTGACTTTCTTTTGAAATCTGTCTTATGTGGGGTTCATTAAGCTTCTTGGATTGTCAACTTTTTGCCTTTTTTGATATTTAAGTTTTCTAACAGCTGATCTTCACCAGTCTTTTCTGTTTTCTTCCCCTTTTCTGTAACTGCAGTAATGAGCAAATTTTTGCTCTTGATTGTGCCCTACATAATCCTTCCCCTCACCCCCATTGTTTTCTCAGATTTTACAAGCTGTCCTGGGATTGAGTACTTGCATGTTCATTCTGTGTTGTGTTCTGTTCTTAAATGAAAGCATCAGTGTCTGCAGTTTCTTGCTGTTTGCTTTCCTTTTTCTAAAGGCTTGATGCCTTTGCTGTGTGAATTACAGGATAAATCCCTTGGTTTTACATGCTGCAAACTTTCATACTGTGTGGGCTTAAAAGGGGCTTGTCTTCCTCATCTTAGATCGTTTCTACCTAAGCATCTGGGATCTTTGAGGGTTGTCATCAAGCACTTGTTAGAGACACTTTTTTTTCCAATTTTTGGAGTTTATGAGTTTTAGAAAAGAATTGCATTCACTTGTAAGCAGAATTGTGTGTTTCCCCTCTTAAATATTAAAATGTGGCGTTCACTCTCTTCACCTGATAGGTTTCCCATTGGTAAGTGTTTTGTTTTGTTCCCATTTTGTTCAGCTGAATCCTGCATCTTTCTTACAGCTGCTGTGAAATGTCCTTCTTAAGATTTATCCTTGTAGCCTGTGCCTTAGCATCTCTTCCTTGCCTAATTTCTTTCTTAGTGAAGTAAGTTTTCTTTAGTTAATTCAGTAAGATGTTAACTTCAAGGAACATGCTCCCACATTTCAGGAAGTCACTGTAGATCCTAACCTATGAACAAGACAGAGATGCCTAAGGAAAAGTAGGTGACATTTGCTTGCCTGTAGGAGTGTCAGAGATATTTACAACTGTGGTACTGTGGTTCAGAAATATGACTTTGGAATCTTACACACTCTGCTCCCCAGTGAATGGTTGCCTGAGTGCCCAGTGAATAAGGTTCAGATGAACAGGTGGATTCAGTCTCTTTCTCTCCTTTGTACTTTTTCTGTGCATTTCTGGAAGGAAATACTTTGTTGTTACTTAAATTTCATTTATTTTGCTTTTATTCTTGAGAATATACACAGCAAAACGTAACCAAATTGAGTTTTTATGAGTAAGTTGAGTGACATTGATTACATTCTTCAGGTTGTACAACCACTGTCAGTCTCCTTTACTGAGGGTTTCTTCCCTCACTGACATAAACTTACTGTGCTGTGTGATTCCTGTCTAATTTTTTTTAACTGTTGTTGTCAGTTTGATTATGTATATATAGTGTAATGCTCAAGGGTGAACCATTTTTCTTGTTTAAGCTAAATTCTTGTTTGGTTATAAGATAACTTATACCTTGTTAAGAAGCTCTGGTGGCATAGTAAAGTGCTGGCACACTCCAGGTGGACCTTGGAGAGGTCTGCCTTGTTGCTATTAGAAGACCCGCCAGGAGTCTGTTGGCCATGGGTGTAGCTTCCACTGAAGATGTCTGCTTCTTTGCACGCAACAGCTGTAGTCAATAATACTCAGCACTGACTGAAAGGGGAGCAGAGAGAAGAAAACTAATTCTCTGGGAGGTCTGTCCTGTTGCTGTCATAGTCCCGAGCTGTGGAGTGCACAGGAAGGCAAGCAGAGTGCTGACTAAGGGAGCAGACTTCACTGAATGGGCTTTCTTTAGTAATTCACAGTAGGATTGCAGTTTGTAATGTCTAGATGGGGTGGTGCCAGCACCCTCCAAACTAACATGTGGAGAGGTTGTTCTCATTGATGTTAGATCAGAAGCTTGGGGTCCTGTTTCTGTGCAGGCAAGGGCTGCTGTGGGTGGGGTAACAGGCCCTTTTCTAGGGCCATTACCCACGTTCACAGCTACTCAGGTAGCTGGCGGATGGGCAGAGATGTTGGGAGATGCAATTTTCCATGTAACTCATTTTTGATTTGTTGATTTTTGCCTGTCTGCAGCTCCCACTGCTTTTCTCTTCTCCTTAATCCAGAGTCCTTCAAAGATGAGCACCTTTGCTTGTATTGCTTGCTGTATTTGTGGGGGAAGGCAGAACGATGGTTTCTTTATGCTGCCATCTTCTAAGATGCCTTTCTTTATTGAACTCTTTTTTGAGTAGTCTGTGGAGAAACGAAGTGCAGTTAAGAGGGTTGTAGAGATAAGTTTCTGAGTGACAGCTATGAAACTGGATCGAACCTTTCAGAAATAAATAGTGACTGTCCTTGTCCATGATGGTGGACTTTACATTAAGATCTGTTTTATCTGAGATTAGAATTGCCATACCTGCTCCTCTTTGTGTATTGTTAGCTTGATGTATATTCTTCCATCCTTTAATTTTCAGTTTGTTCATAACTTTAAGGTGAGTTTCCTGTAAACAACATATGGATGGGTCGTGTCTTTTGACCCAAGATGTCACTTGATGTCTCTTTACAGGAGTGTTCAGTCCATTCTCATTCAGTGTAGTTATTGATAGGTATGTGTGTAGTGCTGTCATTGTGATATGTTTCTTTTTGTGTTGATGTTTTCTCTGTTGTCCTTATTAGTCTGTTATTCTTTGTGAGTTGATTTTTCACCATTCTCAGGGTTGGTTTTGTGGTTGTTGA
Source organism: Heterohyrax brucei (assembly GCA_028571685.1). Classification (NCBI taxonomy): domain Eukaryota; kingdom Metazoa; phylum Chordata; class Mammalia; order Hyracoidea; family Procaviidae; genus Heterohyrax; species Heterohyrax brucei. Next base: position 69,325,711 of record CM053161.1, on the reverse strand, counting down.
GACTCCTGTACATTTCCTGATTTGATATGTTGCATCTTTATTGTGCTTTATGGCTACCTCTATGATCCCCCTTAAACTATGTATAAAACCAATTTTAATTACTACCAGTCTTATTAACTTCCTCTCCATCTGGAAGGACTATAACAACTGTAGTTTGTCCCTCTTTTTAATATGATGACATCATAGTTTTTATGATATGATCATTGGATCATTTCTTTCACTGTTACAACTTTGATTAAGTTTGGAGCCTTCCCTAACTGAGTAGATTTCTGCTTCTAAAATACAAAGTTAGTGGTTTTGTTCTTCTAAGCCGAGAGATTCTTTCAGTATTTTTTGTAACATTGGTTTGGTTTTTACAAAGTCTCTGAGTTTCTGTTTATCTGTGAATGTTTTAATTTAATTTTCAGGTGGGCATGTAAGTTTATACGGGAATGTACATTTTCACTCAGTGATATTAAATAAAAAAAACAAAAAAAGGAAAGTAGTTTTGCAGGATATATAATTCTTGGTTGGAAGTTCTTCTCTGTCAAGGCTTTGAATATGTCATGCTACTGTCTCCATGCCAGCATTGTTTCTGCTGAGAAATCTGACAAAAGCGTACAGGGTTTGCCTCTGAATGTTAGCTTTGCTTTGAGTCTTGCTGCCTATAAGAGTTTCTGCTTATGTTTCATTTTGTTAAGGTTGATTATAATATGTCTTGGAGTCTTTCTTTTGAGATCTATATTGAGTGGCATTCGATATGCATCGTGGATATCTATATTCTCTTCTTTCAGAATTTCTGGAAAGTTTTCTGTCAGCAGCTCAGCAGTAGTACTCTCTGTGTTCTCAGGTGTCTTGCCTTGTTCAGGAACTCCACTTAATTGTAGGTTGTTCCTTTTGATAGAGTCCCACATACTTCTTAATGCTTCTTCATTTTTGTTGTTTCTTTTTTCTGATTTATGCTCATAGATGCTGGTGTCAGTAGCTCTGTCTTCCAAGTCAGAAATTCTTTCTTCCATTTGTTCCATTCTATTTTCTTGGCTTTGAATGGAAGTTTCTGTGTCTTTGTTTTGTTCCTGATCTGTTGGATTTCAGAGTCCTGGTGTTCCATTAAATCGAATAGCTTGCTTAATTTTTCCTTTTGCTCTGCTGCATTTTGTATAAGGTCTAGGAGGGCTCTCTGTATAATTCTTTTGTGTTCACCTTTCGATAGATTCAGAAAGGTTTCTCTATCTCGGAAGTTCTTTGGTGCTTTCTTTTGGGGGCCTTCTGAAGCCATGGGTGATTTCTTCATTATACTTTTACCCAGAGTTTGTTGCTTTTTAGGCATCATGTGAGTCAATAGAGGCTGGTAGAGATGCTGTGCAGATGGACCACAGTTGTTTCTCTAGGCCTTCTTAAAACGAAAGGTGAAAAGTATCTGACAGCTTCGAAAGTCAGTCAGGTTTTCAGATGTATAGGTCCCTCTTCCCAGCTGGCAAAGTAAGCACCTCTATATCAAACACCAGATGTTATAAACTAGTTCAAAATACAGAAAGGATACTGCCCTGCTGGCCTCTGCTTCCAGGCCACAGCCGTAGGCAACACTATGTGAAATACTGCTTTTTTGCCAGAAAATCACTCTCCTCTGGGCAGGTGCTGCCACCCAGCCCAGGAATTAGGTCCAGCTGAGGCCTCCATATGGGTGTATCCACCTCCCAGTGGAACAAGATGGCGTCCCACACAAGCTCCCTGTCTGCCTTGCCACAGGCCACTCAATGACAGCGGCAGAAAGAGAGGCCAAAAGTGCCAAGATACACAGAGTCCAAAGATGGGCTCTCAAAATATGGCAGTTTAACCTGCTGATCCCACCAGCGGTGCATCTGAGACTAGCTGCTAGTCAAGTCCCAGCCTCGCCTGCCCACCATGATAGGGCAAAAGAAGCCGCAATGGCAAGCTACCCTCCGTTGCGAAAGCCAGCACTTGCCAAGAGTGGCGGTCAGCAAAAGAGAGGAAGCCCTCTGTTCAGTGGTATGAAGTCCAAATTAATAGCCATATGCCGTGTCCTAAGGCTCACTAGGTATCCAGAAGGCTCCGTTTAAGTATCAGTTCAGGTCTTGGTTTCCAGAGGACCTTAGGGAGACATGTGTTTAGTCTGTCATCTTGACTCTACCCCTCCCAAGTCACAACTATGAAACTGAAACTATTATGAACGTGTTTGTATTTTCTCTGATGGTTCAGAAAGCCCTTTTGCATCAGAAGATCTTGTAGATCCTTTAGGCTATTTTTATATCATCTGACACCATGGGCATAAATTATCTTTGTATTGTAATTGCTTAAATGATTGGATAATAGTGAATTTTCATTAAGTGAATGTCTGAAAGCAAGGAGTTTGATTTACAAGCATAATTAAAACTTGAAAGGAACCTAGAGTGAGCAGCCATACATTGTGTCCCCTCTGCTCGGGTCTTCAGGGATGCTGCGTGTCTGTGGAGAGGCCCTTGGCCTCAAGTCCACAGCTGCCTGCCTGATGGCTTGTCTCCTATTTCTGCTCTGTTAGCTGTGAGCCTCCCTAGAGGGGCTACACTCTGGAGTGACGGATGCAGACCCTACCACTGTCACGGTAAAAAACTTCATCAGTCAGTCAGTATGGTTAGGCATTGGGTTTTTTAGGCCTGAAATAATAGAGCTTCCATGCTCTTGTGAATCCTGGTCCTTTGGTTCGTATGCAACATGGATCCTGCAGCTTTCCATCCTAATCCCCACGGTTAAAGGTAAAAACATTTTTTTACAACTCCTACTCTGAATAAAGCAGTTACAGTTTGGTTTTTGCTTCTTTGATTAATTTCAGGAAAAGTGCCTACTTCTTTTCTTGGCAGTGGGGGTATTGGTGAGGATGGCATTTAATTAAAATGCTGTGGTATTTTTTACCCACAACATTGAAATGAAAAAGCCAAGTAATAGAGTTGAAGAATATACAGGCTGGTGAATCTGACTCCCACAAAGATTGTATCTCATGGTCAATACTGCTGAATAAAGCTCTGTTGGGAGTAGATACTCCACGTGGAGCTTTCTGGCTGGCCTTCACGGGAGGGGGGTGGGCACAAAGGACAAGAAGACTAAAACTGCTCTTACTCAGATTTCATGGGATTGTGATATCCTTGTGGATAGTCACTTCCAGGCCTTGTTCAGTTGATATCTCCAGCATTTAACTTAGCACACAGCAGGGTGTGTGCATGTTTGTGTGTGTTTATTAATACATATGTGTATACACACACAGAGCTACAATATACTAAGTCTCTATACAAACACACATGTACGCTTCAGTTTCAACAGAGAAAGTAAGAACTCTGTAGTAAAAATAATCAGTTGCTAACATTATTGAATGCTGTTTATCAGGCACTGACCTCAAGTACTTCTCTGCATTAACCAGTTTAGTCATCTCCAGAAACCTGTGTGGGTCACAGATGTCACAGATGACCTGGTTATTCAGTAGTATAGCACAGTTTGTAACTGACTGCAGAGCCCTTACCCTAACCGTTTCTCTGAAGACAGCTGGCCATCTGAGGATAATGTGAAGGCATTATTTATTAAAATGGTCAGGACTGCTTCTTTGCTCTGTTGTCTAGTAGCAGAGTTTCCAGCATGCCCCTCTCCTTGCTTCTGGATTTAATGAAGTGAAATCCTGCATGCAGTGTACCCTAGTGGGTTGACTGAACTATTGGTAGTTCCCAACTTAGGACACGTGCAAGCTAGGACACACTGCACTCACCCACCGTCCGTTTTTACTACATAGAGTGCTGCAGTGTGTACCTGGCTGATGTTTTCTCATCCTCAGATGTTTGCTCACAGATATTTATATGTCATGCTTCCAACTTCTAAAGACAAAGATTGGGTTTATAAAGATAGCAAGAGGCAATAATAATAATAAAAACTAAAAAACTAACAAACAGAAAGATGTCTTTGACTTGCATGATGAAGTTGTCGCAACAGAACCCTGTCATGAGTTGGGGACCACCTGTGATTACGAATGATGATCTTTTTTTTTTTTTTCCTGGGGTACCAATCTTGTCATGGCTTACGTATTTTGTCTTCTTCAATGGCAATAACCAGCCTAAAATATAGGAAAACCTTTTAAAATCTTTTCAGCTGTTTCTAACTTAGGGCTTGATGCTGTGTTGACAGTCTTTTCTTGTGGTGTGAACACATTTCATGTGAAGTCCATTTAAAAAGACCTTTATTTTCCCCTCCCTGTTGGTGATACAGATGTTAAAGCTGTATTTTCACAAAAGTCTGACCACAGTTTTATTCATTCTCCTTTCAAAGCACTCAAGTTTACCTCTGTTGGCCACTGTCTTTTAAGACCACAGATAAGGTGTAGCAACTGCTGTCTTAATATTGTCCATATTTCTCTTTTTGTTTAAACAGCTTTAACTGAAATCAGTTCTACATTTCCAGCAAACATTTAGTTAATGTGAACTAAAACCCTTTCATGCGCCTTGGTGTTCTCAGGTTACTTGCTTGAGCCATTTTCACCATTCTTCAGTCTTCACAAGTTGCTTTTGTTAGCCTCTTGAAAGTTCAATATGGATAAACAAACAAAACAATTCTTTGTGGTAACAGGTGAAGATTATAATAGCTCTGAGTTTGTATGTGGAACATGATTACCTGAGCAAAGCTGGACAGCCCAGCATTACTCTGTGGGAGCGCTGCATTTCTTTACAGGGCAGAGGTGAAAAGAGTTTTTGAGCTGGAATTGTGCTTTGCGGGTACAATCTAATTTTCAACTTGAAGATGAGTGTTAGAAGACTTGGAAAATAGAAAGCCACGTCTTATCTTTCCAAAGCTTTAGTCAGTCTCTTATCTAAATAGATTGGGATTGTTTCTGCTACAAGGAGCAGAAACTCAACTTGAATTGGCTTCAAGTAAAAAGGGTTTCAGGAATAGCTTGATCAAGGGTCAAATGATGTTGCCAGAATCTGGTTTTTATGTTTTCACTTTGCAGCTACCTCCTACTGCGTTGACTGTTTTCCTCCCTTTTTTGGCAAAGTGGCTGCGGAATCCTCTTCCTGCATTGCTGATAAAGTCTTGAGATATTTTGGAATTGAACATAGATCTACTCTGCTCTTACTTAATTCTGTGAACGGAGAAATGTTATGGCTTAGGCTGGTTTAGAACTGGGTCACACATTCCTCTTCTGGCTTATCCACATGGACTGAGACCGGTAAAGGAATTGGTTACTGTCGTGGATTGAACTGTGTCCTCCAAAAATAGGTCACCTTGAGTGGGCCTTGATTCCCGCTATTGTGTGTTTGTCCACCGTTTTGTGATATGATGTGAGTATCCTATGCATTGTAAATCCTAACTTCCATTATGCTAATGGTGCCCTCTCTGATGGTGCAGTGGTTAAAAGCTACAGATGTTAACCATAAGGTCAACAGTTCCAGTCCACCAGTCATTCCTTGGAAACCCAGTGGGGCAGTTCTGCTGTGTCCTGTAGTGTCATTATGACTCTGCATTGGCTAGACAGCAGAGGGTTTGGTTTTGGGTTTCATGATGTTAATAAGGCAGGATCAAAGGCAGTTATGTTAATGAGGCAGGACTCATTCTACAGGATTAGGTTGTAACTTGAGTCAAGCTTTTTTGAGATACAAAAGAGAGAATGGAGCAGAGAGGAGAGGGAGCTCATACCAGTAAGAAAAGAGCACCAGGAGTGGAGCACATCCTCTGGACAGGGATCTCTGTGCTGAGAAACTCCCAGACCAGGGGAAGACTGATGACAAGGACTTTCCCCCAGAGCTGACGGAAAGAGACGTCCTTCTCCCGGAGCTGATACCCTAAACTGGGACTCCCAGCCCCCTGGACTTGTTAAAGCTGTCTACTAGTGGTCTTTCTGTTGTAGCACCATTAGATGACGAGGACAGACCCCAAATGCATAGCAGGGTTTTGCTGGAAGAAGGAAAAACGCTAAGACGACAAACTACTGTCTTTGCTCCTCTTAATGCCTCTTGTCATTTGTCCTCTCTGATGTACAAAGTGACATTCTGGATGGCTGGAAGTTTAATGTGTGGTTGTATAATTAATTTGATATTGTTTAGGTATGTGTTCTGAAATCATCATTAGCTCTTCATGGCTCGTGGGTAAATTGTTTATTTTAGATCTAAGAAGTTAAAATTATTATTTCCTAATACGTGTCTTGTGTTTTGTTTTTGATACTGGTCTTTAATAATATGTTTCATAAAAACATGTGTCCTTCCTATCATACATAGTGCAGGCTGCTGTCTACCCTAGGATCTCAGTATTTCTTACTGATTACTTACAGTTTCCTCATGTCTGATTGATGAGGATGGTTGAAAACCCCTCCCAAGGTTGAGCTGGGTTGTGCGAACTCAGAGGACTGTAGCTTTCCGGCTCCTTTCTGGTTGGTTTTTCAGAAAAGCCCTGGAACCCTGAGTTCTACTGGGAGGCCATGAGAGTCTGCTCCCTTCACCTTTCCACACCCTGTGGCTCCTAAGTTACTGGAGGAAAATGGAGCCCTGAAGTCCTTGTCCTTGCTTGCCCATCACAAGGACAGTGTAACTACTGCCTTCTCTTTATGGTCCACAGGTGGAGTTTGAGTGGCTGAGACAGTTCTGGTTTCAAGGCAATCGATACAAGAAGTGCACTGACTGGTGGTGTCAGCCCATGGCTCAGCTGGAAGGGATGTGGAAGAAGATGGAGGGCGTGGTGAGTACACGGGGTCTGGTGTGCCAGCTCTGCGCTGCAGCCCTGCCGCCACAGTGAGCAAGAGCTCGACTCCTGACCAGGCAGTTTCCAGTTGAAATCCACCAGCTGCTGCTTGGAAATGCTAGGGGAGTTCTGCTCTGTCCTGAAGGGTCCCTGTAAGTCAAAATTAACTGATGACCACAGGTTGGTTGGTTGGTTCGTTTGCTATGGTATAGAAATACTCCACTGCTTACTTTACATAAGCAAATGCATGTTTGTTTATTCCATATTATTGAATGAGGTTACATTTATTCCATGTTACATTTTCACATTACATTATTACGTTGTTACATTTATTCCATATTATTGAATGAGGTTCCGTATTATTGAAGGAGGTTCCATATTATTGAATGAGGTAAGATGGTGCAAAGGATCAAGATTTGGTCAGTGATCCTCAGTTCAGTTCAGTGAACATTTATTATTTCCTAAGTATAAGGCACTGTGCCAGACAGATGCTGGGAATTGGTGATGAGGAGAGAATACGGTCATGTCATTGCATTTCTGTATGTGCGCCAGGCAGGAATCCCGTGGTGGTGCGCAGTTAAGCACTTGACTGTTAACTGGACGATTGGCTGTTTGGCGGCTTGAACCTAGCCCAGAATGCTTCAGGGGACAGCTTGGGCAACCTGCTTTCAAAAGGTCCCAGCTTTGCAAACCCGATGGAGCAGCTCTGCTCTGCACTCGCAGACAGAGTTGCCACGAGTCGGCGTCTCCGTGATGGCCGCTGACCACGTCCCGCAGTAGGCGCTGTTCTAAGACTCTTCCCTGTAGTCACTTTTGAAATCCTTAACCACATTCTCGTGAGGTGCTGTCATGAACCCTGATTTATTGCTGTGACAGCTGAAGCGCAGGGAAGTTAAGTGCCTCTCTCAGGTCCCACAGTAAGTGACAGAGCAAGATTTAAACCTAGGCCATCTAGTTTCCGAGCTTGTGCTCTTAACCACGATATTCAAACAGCTTAAGAAGCAGAGAGACATGGATGTAGCTGGGTATTGCATTAGCTAAAAGGAAATCTTGAATTAAAGATATTAAAAAAAAAAAGTCACAGCCCAGAAGAGGGAGCAGTAAATTGAGACCGCTGGAATTGAGACTGTTGTGAAACATTACGTGTGGCTTTTGGGGGCTTGGATGGGATGGGGCATTTGAAAGGAATGTTGGGCTGCGGGAACTATAAAACACAAGCTCAGAACTGTGCAAGTCCCGTGTGACTTGTGTGTTGTGGAGTCAATTCCAACTCACAGCAGCCTTACAGGGCAGGGTAGCACCACCCCCTAGGGTTTCCTAGGCTGTAATTTTTACAGGGGGCCCTGATGGCACTGTGGTTAAGTGCTCGGCTGCTAAACCAAGGATGGGTAGTTGGAATCCACCAGTCGCCCCATGAAAGATACGAGTCTGCTTCCATAAAGATTTACAGCACTGGATGCCCTGTGGAGCAGTTCTCCTCTGTCCTCCGGGGTCACTGTGAGTCCCCCTGGGCTGGATGGCAATGGGTTCATTTTCACTGAAGCAGATCTCCAGATCTTCTCTTCTGTGGAACAGCTGGTGGGTTGATACTACTGACCTCTCGGTTAGCAACTGAGGCTGTAACCACTGCACTACCCAGTGCTCCTTGCAGTGTTACTAGAGGAAGTCTTATAGTGGGGATATAGCTAGAAGGCTGAGCAAGGCCAGTTCCAAAACCCAGAAACAAACCTAGTGCCGTCAACTTCATCGCAACTCACAATGACCCTATAGGACAGAGTAGAGCTGCCCTATAGAGTTTCCAAGGAGCACCTGGTGGATTTGAACTGCTGACCTTTTGGTTAGCAGCCTTAGCACTGAACCAGTATGCCACCAGGATTTCCTAAGGCTACTTAGGGGTCTTGAATTAAGTCTTAAACAATAGTGGTAATAGCAAACATTTGCGTGATCCTTCTTATGTACCTATTCTAAAACACTAAATATTTTTATGTAATTTATTTGGCTTTTATAACAACCCTATAAAGGAGGTATTATTTTTTCTTCATTTTACATATGCAGAAGCTGAATGAAGCACAAGAAGTTTGTTACTTTCTCAAGGTCATAGGCCAGTAGGTGGGGAAGCTGGGGTCTGCACTCGTGGACGCTGGCTCCCAGGTCCTTGGCCTGTACCACCTCGCTATTCCATCTCCAAACAGATGAATTCGAGATGTCATGGGAAAGTGATGAAGGCCTGCTAAACTCTGGAGATAGTACCAGCACTCAGAGCTTGAAACGTGCTGGAAACAATGAATTCATCTGCAAAGATGGGCAGCTATTGCTTATCCCTATTTTACAGTAATGAAAATATCAAGGGAAAAGCCTTGAACGGCTTCAGTTTGGAAGTCTGGATCTGAATCCAGAAGTCGCTGCTTTCCAGGTGCCTCTCAGCTCTTTAAACCGTGTTTCCACGGACATATGTGGTGATCTCTGAGTGTGTTAGTAGCACCCCCAAACTTAATTTTTCCTAAATCTTGAATCAGTGCAGCACTGAGGGCTGTGAAACGTGCAGCTGGTGTTAAGTCTGTGCCTGATTCTCCGTCTTTTGCCCTGTTACTAAACCCAGCCCTAGTGGCGTGGGCCCCACTTTTCTGAGATGTGTATATAAAGGCAGCTGCAGTTTCAGAGAGACTTTCAGTGCTTTTGTTTGTTTTGCACTGTGTCATTCGGGTTTTGTCTATTTACATGAAAGCTAGAGAAACTTGACACGCGTTTGCTTATTTGGTGCTGCGTCATTCTGGTTTTGCCCATTTACGTGAAAGTTAAAGCTGCTTTGGTGAACTCTAGGAGATCACCTTGATTTTGGGATTGTGATGTGACTGTTCTGTGGATTAGGATGGGCAAGCCAATCCAGATAGGAACTCCTGCTTGTTTTACGAAAAAATAAAATGAAACTGCTGTTGTTCAAGAGTTATTTTGTTTTTGTTTTTTAAAGAGAAATCTTTGGTATTGTAAGCCTGTTCACTGTGAATTCACTGAATAGATTTAAAGGTGTTTTTGCTGGGTGACAGTATCAGAGGGAATGTCCTCTGTGTGTTTTTCCTTCTGTGAAGAATCTTGAAAAGATTAGTGACCTTGGGAATTTTCCGAAGCTGCTTTCCTTGCAGTTGGTGTGGCATTGCCAAGTGTCCTGAGTGCAGTCGGTGGCCTGAGTGTTTCTGCTGTGCAAGCCTCAGGATGATCTGTATCAGCAGACAGTTTAGGCCAAGACCAAAGGGATGGTACTTGTAACTTAAATTTAAGAATTGCTTCAAGCCTTTTTAAATGACCAATTCATAATAATTTATGTTTGCTATTGTAAGTGACAGAGGAGAACAGTCACTGGGAAAGCCCATTAGCTCTGTAGCTGTGTTGGTACAGGGCCGACTGGTACTTGTGCCTTTCTGTCGGATAGGTACTCTGTAGCAGTCTGCCAAGAAGCTTTGGTGGTACAGTGGTTAAGCTCTCCGCCACCTAACCAAAAGGTCGGTAGGTTAGAACCTACCCACCGCTCTGTGGGAGAAAGATGTAGCAGTCTGCTTCCTTAAAGATTACCACCTTAGAAACTCTGTGGGACAGTTCTCCTTTGACCCATATGGTCGCTCAGATTGGGAACCAAGTCCAGGAAAACGTGTCCTCCCATTGTTCAGCTGTGAGCAGTAGGGGGCAATGTTGAGCCACCGGTTTGAGGCTCTTCAGCTTCTCTCCAGCCTTTCAGGAAAATGACTACCAATGTACCATTAACTGTCAAGAATTATCCCTGTTGCTTCAAGTTAGCTGTAATCTCCAAGATTCCACAACACAGGAAATCAGTTGTGGGTTAACACATTCAGCAGCGATTTAACACAGAAGGTGCAGTATTGGGTGCACTTTTGGACGCTGTAGGCTTCGGCTAATGTCAGGGGTGTTTCTGGATGTACCCAGGGGGCTTCTAGCACTGCAGTACCCAGCTGATCATCGTCTTAGACGTGTGATTGCCCTTCCTCCTTTTTGCATGAGTTGTCAAATCACGTGTGGGTTGTGGAAAGACCCCTCTGATAAATGCATTCTGTTTTTTTCTGCAATAGCATCGATCTCTTTTGGTGAGGAAGTAAGTCAGGCAATATGTGCATGACTTTTCACGTTTTGTTTAAGAGTCAAGCAGCCCCTGGCGGTCCTCACGCTCCAGGAGAGACTCGTGTGGTCGTGCCTTCCAGTCTCGGTGTGGCTGTTTTCACTCTGTAATCGGAAGGGGTTATCTCAGGTAGCACCGAGAAGAAGAATGGCAAACGAGCCTTGAAATCGCTTTTCTTCCTTTAATGGTGGCTGTTTCACGTGTCCTAACCAGTCACATATTCGGGAGAGTCTAGTCAGCTGTCCCTGAAACTCCCCCAGCCCTGGCTTCCCTGTCCCTGTCTCAGCACGCACTGTTTTTATCAGGCTGTCTATTCTGGCCATTTCTCTCCGGGGACAGTTTTACTCTTGTGTGGGCTCTTGTGATGTAAATATTAAACCTTATATTTGAATGACATTCTGATAAAATATCACATTTTCCTTGAATATTACCTCATGAAGTTATGAGCCGTTTAAGCCCCAAACAGCATCACCCTTTCTTATAACCCAAGAATTCAGTCCGGCCCTTTCTCCCCTCTTTGCTCCCTACTCAGGAAGCTGCTAAAACACTATATAGCACTATTAAAAAATTGTGTTGCATTTTATTTTAGTTTTTGAATCAACCCACTGCTCCTCATCCAAGACTAGCACGATATGAACAGACACTTCAGGATAAGAGACAGTTACCATTTGAAAGAAACCCCACAAGCTTTGCTTTCTGGGTACAGAGAAAAATGAAAAGCCGAAGTCTCCTGTGAGGTGAGGAAGTCTCTCTGTATCCAGAGATTCAGCGGATAGGCCGTTTGTCTCTCAGGGTCTGGTATCGCACTTCACAAAACTGACATTTATTTTACCTATAAAAATGTTTTAACAGTGTCCAACTCACAGTGATACAGAAAAGACTGGTAGGCGTGATAGCCTCTAAATTGATGACATTTATTCATTTCCCTTTGACCTTAAAAAAAAAAAAAAGTCAACTTGGTATAATCCAGTGGAAATATTCTAGAATCTTTGACAGAGTAAACATTTTTTGAACTACTGATGGTTGGTGTACTGCAGAGAAATTTCTTCATGTTCCTTTTGTTGCTTTTTTTCCTTTTTGTAATAGAGAGTAGGTCCAGATTGTTCTGAATGTTTTGAATTGCATTTCCTGTCTTGACAGTTGGTTGTGCCGGGTAGCTGGGTGTTTATATGGCAGTTGGCTTTAATAACCTTTATTGCCTTTAGTGGGTAGGGAGCCAAGACTGGATTATTTTAATGTATCCGTTTTGAAACTTTGTAAAACACAACATATAATTATGGTAGGTAAGCTACAGGCTACATTTCATTCCACCCATTTATGTTAAAATTTGGCACTGGAGAGCAGAGAGATGTGGAAAAGGACTAAGTGCTTTATTTAATAATATTCCCATTTTCTTGTTGTTAATGGTTTAAGAGAAAAAATGTACTTCAGAATATAAAGCTTGTCCTTTACGAGTCTGTAGGAGTGGTTCAATTTCCCTGTCTACTGTGGCCTGCCCGAATCGGGAGGCTGTCCGTTGCTGCATAGCTGAGCCCCCTTCTCCGAGGGTCTGCAGTTGTAGGCGACCGTGGGGATGGTACTGATTAGCAGTTTGTTTGTTTTTGGAGAGATTAATGATGTTATTATCACAGTGCTTTAGAATGCGTTCTTTTTAACTGACCGGAGGAGCAAGGCTGCTTTCTTATGTACTGAAATAATTTTCTAAGTACCCTGGCCTTTGCTGTTATGTGTCTTAGTTCAGTTCATTTTAAACTCCCCTCCAGGATTGTAGATGTGAGAGATTTTGGGGGGTGGAAGGAGGAAAGTGATGTAAATCCTAATTTTTGATTCATATTAGTGGTTGAGACACCAGTTTGTTTTCTATGTATACACACACACACACGTATGTACATGTGAGTGTGTTTATGTATTATGTGCGTGTGCCTATGTGTATTCTCACACTGTTGGCCTCAATGTACAGACAAGTAACTTCTGCTCACATAACCCTGTCTCCCATCTCCCAGGGTTGATGTTTCTGATTTAGGAGTAGAGTGTTTTGCAGTCACCAGGGTCTGGTGTGCTGTGTCTGTGGTTTGAAGTTCTACTCCGCCTTTTGTCACCGTAACAGTGCTCAATGGTCAGGAGCAGCACCGCTGAGGACCCAGTGCTTCGGAGGCTGAGACCAGCGCACGGGCCTCGGGGGGCCACAGCCGCGTTGTTCTGAGAATCGAGTACCTGGAGGGAGCTGTGCATGCCACGCAGTGGGTAATTTGGCCGGTTTTGACTGCTTTGTCAGGTCCTCTCCTCTGCTTCTGTATCTCAAAGTTTTCCATTTTTTTTTCTTTTTAGTTGGTTCATAGTTAGTAATGAATGTTTTACAAAAAGTGTTGCATATCTTGTCTTTTTTGGGAAAAAAAATTTATAATTCCAAGAGAATTCAGGCATAAGCCTCAAAGCCAGAATGTGCTTCGGAGGCACAAAGACCTGTGCTTATGATTCTCTTTGAAGTGTTTTCACAACTGGATAAGGAAAATTTTAGAAACTGTCTGATAGTGTTCAGGGTAAATACTTAAACCCCTTTAGAGAATTTCCCGGACAGATAGTGTGCCTCAGAAAAAAGGGATACTTATGTTTCTTAAAGCTGCTACAGCCTACAGCTTTGTACTTAAAGACAGAGGTGTTGAATAGAATTCTACTGAGGATACATCCAGTGACAATATCTCCAGGAACATCAGAGCCAACCAGTGGGTAGGACTTTCTGTTTTTAACCCTTTTGTGAGCTGTATTGGTACCTAGTGTTAGGATGTGCCTGTTACATCCCAGGAATATTCACAGGACCCTTTCCTGCTGCCTCTGTGTGGCACACAACAGAGACAAGACGAAAAAGGCTGACAATGGGGTGACAAAGTGACAGGAGCAAGGAAGTGCCCAGTGAAAGCCTTGTTACTGTCTTAATTCTTGTTTGTGTGTGAGTGAAAGCCTTGGTTTCTCTTTGAGCCTTAGCTTCATAGGATTTGTCTAAGATTTGCCGGCCCTTGTTTTGTATATGTAGCTAGATAGACATAAGCATTTCACACATTCTATCTATAAAAATATAGGGCATACATATTTCATACCTTATATACATGTATGATGAATTTGGTGGCTTTAAATAATTTTAAGTGCCCTGGAATTCAGATAGATACCAAGATGTGAGGGTTCTGCTTCCTTTGCCTCGGGTGCTATCGTAGCCTTGGCTGCTGATTCAGTTCGTGTTGCTCTGAGTAGCAGGCCAGTGTAGCGTTTCGGCTGCCAACTCGGATTCCCTGGTTCCAGAACGAGGTGTGGGAAATTTCCATTTTTTTTCCTGGAAAACATACAGCATAAAACAAATGTATACTTTGTTTTTTTTTTTTTGTTTCATGGGGTGGTGATTAAATTCAACTGTAGTCTATCATCTATTCTAGTACAAATACCTCTGAAATATTCTAGAGTACTCTTATTCTTGAAGAATTCAGTAGTACCTGTGTGTGTGTGTGTATATATAGATACACACATACGCACATACACATACATAAATACATTGCTTCTGGTAGTGCTCTAACAGAAATACCACAAAGAGGATGGTTTTAACAAAGGAAAGTTTATTCTTATACAGCCCAGTAGGCTAAAGGTCTGAATTTAGGACTTCTGCTCTAGGGGAAGGCTTTCCTTCTTTGTCAGCTCTGGAGGAAGGTCCTTGTGTTACACCAGTCTTTGGCTGGGGAACATCTTGGCACAGGAACCTCGGATCTGAAGGACGCACTGTACTCCTGGTGCTGCTTTCGTGATGAGGTTCCCAATTCCCTGCTTGCTTCCCTTTCCTTTTATCGCTTGTAGGATGAAAGGACAAAGGGTGGTGCAAGCCTAACTCCAGGGAAATTCCCTTTACAGTGGAGCAGGGAGGTGATCTTCTGAAGGGATTTACAGTCCCACCCTGATCCTCTAACATACAGCAAAGGAAAATCACAAAATGGAGAGGACAATCATAAAATATTGGGAATCCTGCCCCAGTCACATAGCTACACACAGTTTTGGGGAACATAGTTTAATCCATGATGTGTGTGTGTGTGTGTGTGTGTGTGTGTGTGTGTGTGTGTGTGTATGTGTGTGTGTAAGTCCACTGGGCCTGCATTTGTTGAGAATATATATTATCAAGATTTTAGCATCTTTTCTCCTAAGAGGGTTAAAGAAGGTCCCTAAACTGTTGTGATGAAAATCAGTGGATAACCAAATGACAGTTTCGAACACATCAACTACTATGTGCACACAAAGCATCGCTGGAGGTGACTTCAGAGGAAGTCCGAAGAGTCCTCAGCTTATGACCGCTTCTTTACCTGTTACGTGACTCAGCCTCCTTTAGTGACAGTGTATTTCCCCTTTTCTCAGCTCTGCTTCTGTAGAATTGGGCTCGGCTTGGAGCCAAAGGGACTCAGAGGAGCTCAGTGTTATTCTTGCAGTGTTTCTATTCCACCGTGGGTTAAATAATTCTGGAGGCTGGGCTGGGAATCTTTCTGTGTTTTGCAAAAAATGCCTCTATGGAGCAATGTGTGTTAAGTTCCCCAAACGGATTTCCTAGAGAGCTGAGGGAGAACACGAAGTCGTCGCTTCCTGAGGCCTTTAAGGGTAACATAACTGTCATCCTGCTTCCTCCTTATTGGAATCTGCAAAACCAGAGGAAATTGTGATGTGTTGCTTTTTTGGTATTCCAAAAAGTACCTTGGTAGTAATTTGTCACTAATATGTTTCATACCACCTTTTTCCAAACAAGTAAAGCACAACTGACTCTTGAATTTTCTCTGTAAGACTTCTTGCCCCTCTGCCACCACGTGTGACAGTCTCCACTGTAAATTCTTTCTTGATGCAGGTAAACCATCCCTGGCAGGCGATCTCCTACTTGGTTTTGATTGGCAAGCATAGCTGTGCCGTTAACCAGTGCGCCACCAAGGCTCCTTGTTTGTGTTATCCTGATATTCCAGACTTTTGTGTGATGGCTGAGTCTGTCACTTCCCCACTTCATTCTGGTCTCTCTACTCATGTCACTTTCTTGGAGAGTTTCCCAGGCCCCAGTCTCTCATTCTAGGAGCCTTCTCTCGTGTTTTACAGTGCTTTCCACCTGCCCTTACCCAGTGTTGTTTTCTGTCTGTCTTTGCCTGTTGTAATCCACTCAAGGGCAGGGGTTTGCCTGACCTGCTGTAATCCGACTGAGGGCAGGGGTATGTCCCACCCACTGTTATTTCTCCAGCTCCCGGGGTGGTGTCTGGTGCATCATGAGTGCCCCCCACACCTTTGTTAAAGCAATGAATGGTCTGGGGTTAGTTTGCCCCACCCTGTCCCCCTCCTCCCACCTTAATCAGTGTGGTCTTTAGTAAGTTCTGCTAAACTCTGTCCATTTTCCTAAAATATTAGCCCTTGTTTAGCAGGAATGGAGCCCTGGTGATGCAGTGATTAAGAGCTTGGCTGCTAACCAAAATACTGTCAGTTTGTATCCAGCTAGCCACTTCTTGTAAACCCTGTGGGACAATTGTACTCTGTTCTGTAGGGTCAGAATCAACGCTAAGCCGGTGGGTTTGGTTTGTTTTTCAGTGATCAACAAATGTTTTGGGGTTGCTTTTATTTTTAAAACAGTAGCCTTCACAGCAATACTCCTAAGCACCTTTGCTTTATGTATGTATTTATTTTGAATCATATTCAGAGAACAGACGATGTATGAGAATGTCTTGTTCTTCTATCTTTGGCATTTATAGCTGAGGAGATGGAGCAGCAGCTGTGGGACAATTTAGGCAAATATGGGGGAACATTTCTTGGAACGGGAGGAGCGTGGAGGTGGTTTTCCTGAGTAGCAGTGCGGCTGTGACTTTGGTCCCGCTCTTGTGGCCCCTTTGCTGGCCTCCTTCCCACGACAGGTTCCTCTGGGGGTGATCAATGGAGTAGAGTGAGGTTGAGTCACAACACTGGGTTAGTTCACAAAGCGTGGACTTTTTGTTCCTAGCTTCCAAAGTCACATGGGGGAAAGCGGCATGTCCTGGACAAACTCTGAGCATACCCTCTGTTGTTAAGTTGACTCCAACTCATGGCGACCCTGTAGGTCAGAGTAGAACTGCCCCGTAGAGTTTCCAAGGAGTGCCTGAGAGATTTGAACTGCTGAACTTTTGGTTAGCAGACTTACTCTTAACCACTGGGGCCACTAGGGAAATACCTGAGGAATAAGCCGTCTTCTGCTAGTCAGATGTTTATCATCCTTTGCATGAGCAGAAGCTTTTGACCATGGAGGACATATTCACCTTCATCTTCGATGCTCATCTACCCTTCAGCCCAATCCCAGGAAAGAGTATTCAGATGACCAGTCTCTTTCCTCACCGTGAGTCCCAGAGACCCAGTTGTAGTTAGGACCAAGAAATGTATTGGGTTGTTTGAGCTTTGCGGGCTGGGTTGAGGGGAGCACAGACTTGGAGAGATTTCACGGACTAGAAACCTGTAAAGGATGATTGCCTTACTCCAGGAAGTGTTTTGCTAGAACAGAGGAAAAAGTTTGGTTGTAACTGTAAGCAGCAGACCTCCAGCTGCTGCCTGAATACATGGAGTAGACAGGACTTCTTGAGCCAACTCTGGCAGTCTGAGCTTTAGAGAAGATACTGGTGTGAGCACCACTGGAGGCTGAGGGTCTGGTGAAGGAGAGTGAAGAGAAATCAGTTGTGTTTCCAGTTGATCCTCAGGGCTCCAGACTGGTTCCAGGGAATGCCAGCTCTCTATTGTCCTCAGAGGCAAAGAGAAGGTATATAATATCCCATTAGCTGAGCAGTAACGCCATGTCTTGGGAGCTGTCTTTTAAATATTTTTTCCCTTTAATGGGGAAAGAATCTGGCTTGGTTTAGTCAATTAAAAGCTGTCTTGTTTTGTGTTAAATTGCAGTGGCCTTTTACTTTTTGGGGGGCACATAAAGGTCAGAAGAGCCTGACTTTTTTATGCAGCAGAAAAACCTAGAAATAGAATATTTTCTGGAAAACCTAGAAATAGAATATTCACATAAAGAGAGCAATGTGTTAGACTCTGAGTTTCTATCCTTTAACTCTGAAATTTCAAGGTCTTCTCCCTTTTTGGTATTAGTGTTTGTTGTTCCATGCTACTGAGGTAGTTTTTTGAAAGGTCACTGGAAAATTGGACCATGATTATATTTGAAACTTATTGTCATACAGTGACAGCAGCTGGTGAAATACTCTTTCCTCACTGTAGCTATTTAATCATTCATCTTCAACACTTTGTGCGGATCCGAGTGAAGCTATAGGAAGGACTGGTGTCCCCCAGGCTGGGAAGGCACAGGCGGTAAGTAATTCAGAGGAGGAGCAGTCGAAAGAAAAAGGCAGATTCTGACCCGGGCCTTTAGGGAAACCTAGGCTTTTTGACTCAGACATGGCAGGAGCCGAGACATTCGACTGGGAAAACACAAAGTTGGCTCCTAAGCTTGGTTAGACTGGATGGAGCTGGGTTTGTGTGGAGCAGTGGGATCAGGAAGATTAGCAAGGGCTTTCTTGTAATGCATTTCTTTGCGCGGTACCCTGCTTTTACCCTTAGTAACTGCCTTCAGATCACAGTCATGTAAAGCAAGGTACTAAAACTGTACAATTAAAATGAGAACGATTTTCTTGAATTTGTAAAGGTTTTCCTTGGGAGACAAGTCAAACTATTTGCACTAATGTCAAGGCCTGTCTGCGTTCTTGAGTATAGCAAACAAACCACACAGTATGTTTTCAGAATGGGAATTACGAGTAAGATCAGTGACTTTTCCCCTCCTTTTCCTGAATTGAATGTCAGGCAAATTGTTTTGGCCTCTGATCAGAAGGCAAGACTCCCCAGTGGGAACCAGTTATGATTCTCTTGTTGTGTAGGAACTTCGGATGTATTTCATCCTTTTGATACTGGGCTTGTGGTTGGAGGAAATGGCATCTCCACTACCTCTCGTCCGAGAGACTGTCTTTCAGATGTAAATACTTACAGAAAAGTATTTTGAAGTGGACACCAAAGTGTCACTCAGTGTTTTATTTGACGTGTTCAGGAGGGCAGATGTAATCGGCATTCGCCTCACTAAGGAAGAGTGGTCCCTTTCCCACGCATCTTGCTCCATCCTTTGACTAACAAACCCTGTTAGTGACTGTCCATGCTGTGCTGTCCTCTGTTTACCATTGCTCTTGGGTGTGCTGGTCACACCACTAGAAAGGCTGAGTAAATGTCTGGAATGTAAGCGGTTGGTGTTCTTTGGGTCTCTCCCACCTTCTTCGGTAGAGTTGTTCTAAACTACTCTCTCAAGTTTTCTCTCTTTGTTGTGCCATAATTTCCCAGGGGCTGGTTTTATTGCTTAATGCACACAGTGTTAACCCTCAGGTGATGGATAACTGTTGTTAGTTTTTTTCTTCAGACCTGGCTTCTGACTGCATTTACTTTGATTGCCTCAGAATCTAGAGTCTCTGTGTTAATTTTGAGGCCACCTTTCTTCTTGCATGTTAGTGAAATGGAAAAAGAATTGGGGGGCTGCTGTTACATTTCATTAGAGAGCCTTAAAGGGGTCACAACTGACTTGGGCTTCACTAGAGAACAAACGGGCTTTTGTGGGCTTAAGGAGTAACGGGAGACGTTTTTAAACAATATTTTATGCCTTTTAGAATATCTTCCCCTGTGATGTCTTTTTATTCCTCACAGTGCCAGAGAAACCGCAGAGATACAGTCGTAGTTGGCATTGCTGAATTCCTCCCAGCACCTGGACCATTTCTCTATGTGCTTGATTTGTTGACTGCGCTAGCGGCCCCAGGCAGCTGGACTCGGGCAAGCTGAGTCTCCAACTGCCATGCAGTGCCAGAATGTTGCAGGGGGAAGGGGCCGTAAGAATCGATCATCTTTGTCCCTTCCTGTTATAAAAGGAACAGCTCAGAAGGACATAGAGGCTTGTCCAAGGATATGTCCAGAATTTTCAGTTCCTGTTCCATGTTTTCTACTGTGTCTGAAAATCTCTCAGTGGCTTTTCTCTCTCTGGCGCTTCTCCTAGCTTTCACTTGGATGCTGGTAGAGAAATATGAGGTCTGATAATTAAGTTCATAAATTCACCCTAGAAAAAGAGCTATGATACCTCACTGCAGAATATCACTAGGGACACCTTTGAAGTAATCCCCTTAGGAAGCTATGCACTGATGCCAGTGCCTAGTCCACCCTTCACAGCAATTTTGGAATGGCCATCAGAGCTGTCATTGTATTACCCTTGATGTCCCGAATGTCATCAAAATGTCTCCCTTTCAACATTTCTTTTATCTTTGGGTAAAGAAAAAAGTCATTGGGGGCCAGATCAGGTGAGTAGAAAGGGTGTTCTAGTACATTTATTTGTTTACTAGCTAAAATCTCCCTCACAAGTGACTATACAATTAAGTTTGCAAACTTGCCACTGCGTGCAATGGGAATTCCACAAAGAGTTCCAAAATTGCTTTGAAAGATGGACTAGGTACTGGTGGTGATGTGTAGCTTCCCCAGGGGAGCACGTCAAAGGTGGCCGTAGTGATATGCAGCAGTGAGGTGTGTAGCGCTTAGAACAATTAACTTCGTGGACTTAACTCTCAGACCTTGTCTATAGATACATGTACATATACACAGACACATGCACACACACGTATATATAAAATCGGACTTTTTGACTCTTTACAAATATGACTGGTGAAAAATGATGTTTCAGAGTTTTCATTTGCGTTCTGTCATTTCTCAGTTTCTTCACATGAAGAAGCGGAGACTTTGAGAGGTTAAGTAACTTACTAATGCCACAGGAGTAGTGATGGACAGAGTTTTTGCAATTAGGCAGAGGCAGTCTGCCTCCTGAATTCACTTTTTAAACCACTATAATAATGTTTTAACATTTAAAAGGCGTGTTTAATGGTGAGAAATTCCTTCAGTTTTTTTTTGTTTGTCTGGAAAAGATCTTTACTTCCCCTTAATTTTTAAGGATGATTTCACTAGGCACAGAATTCTAGGTTGGCTTTTTGTTTGTTTGTTTAATTTCAATACTTTACATATTTCACTCCACTTTCTTCTTGCTTATGGGTCTGAAGAGAAGTCCTTGTTTTGTCCTTGTTCCTTTATAGGTGAGGTGTCTTTTTCCTCTGGTTTCTTTCAAGATTTTCTGTGGTTTGAATAGGATATGCCTAGGTAAAAATGTTGAGCTGTTTATCCTGCTTGGTGTTCTCAAGCTCTCGGTATCTGTGATGTGTATGTCAACAACTTTTTCAAAAATTTCAGCCATCAGTTCTGCAAATATTTTTTTCTACTCCTTTCTTTCTCTTCTGGTATTCCCTTAATGCATGCATTGTATGTTTTGTAACTGTTCAACAGTTCTTGGGTATTGAATTCTGTTCTCTGCTTTTTAATTTAGGAAGTTTCTACTGACACTGTCTTCATGCCCATTAATTCTTTCCTTGGTTGCATCCAGTCTCTTAATGAGTCCATCAGAGGCATTCTTCACCTCTGTTACAGGGGTTTTGGTGTCTTGCATTTCCCTTTGAGTATTCTGTAGAGTTTCATTCTCCTTGTTTCTATTACCCATATATTCTTAGCGCATTGTCTACTTTTTTCTAATTAGAGCTCTTAGCCTGTGAATCCTGCTGTTGTGAGCTGTCACTGCACTGACTCAGACTTATAGCAGCCTCCTTGCCCATGTGGAATGCTTGATGGAGCTGGAGCCGGGTATTTCCCCACCTCCAGGCTCATTAAACCCAACCCAAACCCACTGCCATTGAGTCAGTTCTGACTCATAACAACACTATAAGACAGTGTAGAACTGCCCCATAGTTTCCAACGAGCGCTTGGTGGATTTGAACTGCCATCCTTTTGGTTAGCAACCACAGCTGTTACCTACTATATTGCCAGGTTCTAAGCTAGTTAGGCTCTGAAAAAACCCCAGCTTGACTGGAGTCTGATGAAGCAGTTTCTTTTGCAAGCAGGCCACTATCAAGGAAAGGACGATGCTATTTCAAAATGATTACTTTTCTCCTTCCTCTGCCAGAAGCTCACTGAAGGGAGTTTTTCTAAGTTTCACAGGGAAACTTGCTGGAGTGTCTACAGGTGAAACTCCGGAAATTTCATCCCCCCAATTCTTCCATACTTCGTCTCCAACAACTGGTCAGGTTTCCTTTAAGTGTTCCTACCTGATGCTGGGTGCTGTCCTGCTGCCGTGGACTCTTTACCCTCGCTAAGTGCTGATGGTCTCTGTCTGTCTGTCTCTCTAGCTCACAATGCAGTAACTTGCTCTGTGACCTCAGTACTTGAAAGGATCTAAAAAGAGTTGTTGACTTTCAGATTTTTTGTTGTCACGAGGATAAGAGGAATGACTTCCACGCTCTGTACATGTGGGACCAGAAACTGGAAGTCTTACCAGCAGGATAATCTTAGCCAAAGCATCGTTCTGGTTCTTGCAACCAAAGAATCTTAATAGATAATAGAGGTCGTGCCAGGAAACACTCACATATTCATGAGTGGTGAATGTAGGAAAGTTGTCTTCTTTCACAGTGGAGCTGTGTGCCAAGTCACCAGAGTCAGTCCAGTGGGGTTACTCTGGCATCCTGTGATGTTACTAGATGGCAGAGCTGACTTTGTCACTAGACGTTGGTGGTCTAGTGCCCTGCTGACTCCTATGACTCTGTGCTGTAGTGGTTTTTGTTGATGAGAGGTGTAGGGAGGGCTCCTTGCCTCTGCAAACATGGCATTTTGCCTGATTTTCTGTTTAAACTTATGTTCCTGTTGCATTCTATTCAGGTCTGTGTTTCAGTTGTGGTGTTCTGGTGATGAGCCTCCTTGGCCTGTCCTGCTTGCCTTCATCCCTCTTCTGCCTGTCACTCTTCATTAGGGTCACGGAACCAGTGACTCATTATCTGTACTGAACCTTTTTCTGCTTGACCACAGGTCTTGGGACTGAAGCGTTTACCCCTGTGCACAGTGTTTCTAGAAAAGAGTTTATTGCAAGAAGACTTCGGGGTGATTGAGATGATTGGGGACTGTTTGGAATTCTATTTGCTAATTAAGGCAAGGATGGAGCGAGATCCCGGGAGAGGTGAAAACACAGCAGAAATGGGGGGTGGGGACTGTGAGCTGAGTCTTAGAAAATGGGTAGGATTTTGACAGGTGAAGATGGGGGCAGAGAGAGACTAGACAGATCCCGTGGAGGGAGTAGTGTGTGTAGTGGCAGCTTCAGGGAAATGCAGGTTATGTTCAGGACTCCTTGAGTGACCCGGTGGCTGGTAGTCGCCTGAAACCAGTCCCCTTCTAGAGTGCCCTAGCTGAGGCAATGATATACCACTGCCCACCCAGTTCTCCATGCTAGAAGCTGAGCAATCATTCTCGCAACGTCCTGCTCCCTGCTTGCAACTCTGAATTATCTCTTGAGTCTATTTCTTCACATCTCTACTTCACCAGCCTAATCTGAGGCATCCCTGTCAGTCCCCAGGCTGTTGCAGCTGCTTACTGTCTGGTTTCCTGTATTTACGTAGCCACCGGGATAGTGCTTACACGTGCCAGATGTAATCATGGCCTTCTCTGTAGAACTCACTAATGGGTTACACTTGCTCTTAGATTAAGAGTGAAATGTGTCATCCTTCGCCTGCTCTTCCGTCTTTGCCTTTGCCCAGACTCCTTCATTCCTATCTCTGGTCACCTGGGCTTTCCTCAATGAGTCCAGTGCTTGTGGCCCCTTCCTCTTCAAGACCTTCGTGCATGTTTTCATGTTGTTTTCTCCTCCTAGGATGTCTGCCTGTCACCAAATAACACATGTACATTATTTCTACTAATTGTCTAGATCTTGACTCAACTTTCTCATCCTTGGGAAAGATTCCTTGACTCGTTTGACTGCGTCAGGTTCCTTTGCTGTACGGCTCTGTTTCCCTCATGGGAGCGTGCCCAGGAGCTTAAGCTTCACTCTGGAGGCACTGAGTACCTATGGCAGCTGGAATTTGCAGGTGCACAACTGTCCCGTGAAGATTGAGTGGTTTGGGTGACCCTAAAATACCTGAGGTGCGTTTTGGTAATTTGTGAATTTCATGAAGTGTCTCTTGATGAAGAACTGGGGAGTACTGAGAATGTTGTGACAGAATGTGAGTGGCTGTTTGGTTTCTTTGTACAGAGTCTTCCCGTAAGCCAGAGACACGGTATTCATGTATATACTGTAATCGGCAGTGGCCTCATATGCATGCGAAAGCTGACAGTGAATAAAGAAGACTGAAGAAGAATTCATGCCTTTGAGCTGTGGTTTTAGAGGAGAATATTGAGTATACTGTGGGCTGCCAGAAGAACAAACAATCTGTGTAGAATGCTCCTTAAAATTAAGGATGGCAAGACTACCTCTCACGCACTTTGGACATGTTATCACAGGAGGGAGCAGTCCCTGGAGAAGAACATCATGCTTGGTAAAGCAGAGGGTTGGCCAAAAAGAGGAAGACCTTCAAGAAGATAGTTGGATACAGTGGCTGCCGCATGGGTCAGTCGTAACCATGATGGCACAGGGCTGGGCACTGTTTTGTTCTGTTGTACAGTGTCATTTGGGGTTGGACCCCACTTAATGACACCTAGCAGTAATCTGCGGTGAGGCAGACACCATCAGATTTTGTTGGTGAGGGGAAGTCAAAAATGTATAACCATTCCATGCGGGCACCATGGCAATGCCCTAGTCCCTACAATGAGCAGATGGCTGACTTGCCCACAGCTGTGGTTTGGAGATAAAATGCCACTGGTGAAGCCCTAGTCATGCTTTGTAGTGCTCAATCCCTCATTTCAGTGTCTTCCAAGTATCACTCACAGATATAAGCAGCCTGTATGGAAGATCTGGAGTCAGCATCCTTCATGCTTCCCTTTGCTCGTCTAGACTGAGAGTCGTGTGACAAATCAGGAGACAAGAAGGGCTTGTATACTTTGGTACTTAGGAGCCGTGAAGAAGCTGAACAGTGGTTTTTCAGAAGTTTCATTTAGATGCCACTGTTTTCTTATTCTTCTTGTACTCAAAATCTCCGTCTGGCTTGAAGGGGCCAGGCAGTTTTCTGGCCCAGGGTACCCCTGGCAAATGAACAAGAATCTTTATGGTGACTCAGTTGGAATCTCCTGGTGAGAAGTGATTTGTTGTCCTGATTACAATGTAAACACTTGCTGAAGTTGAGTTTTGTCTCTCATGTGAGTTTTATTATAGTCTTCTGTGTTTATAAACATGTCTTATGCATGAAGGAGAAATGTGATAACCTTTGCATCCCCCAGAGAGGGGGATTGTTTTCTCTACTGACTGAAATGAAGACCTCATAGCATCGCTCTCTGTGAGTCCCACAGCCCTCCTACTTTGACCAGCAGGCCTGGGACAGTGCCCAGATGCCATCTATTAATTGTTCCATCCTCTTCTACCAGAGACTGTGCAGCAGAAGTCTGGTATTTGTCTTCTAGACAAAGTAAAGTTGATGTTCTGCTGGCATCTTTTAGAGGGTCAGGAAGTCTACCTAAGGCCTCGGTTCAACAGTTACTGATATATATTTTTTTAAGTTCAATGTATCAAGCATTGGAGAAGACCCAGAGCTGCTACTTTTGTGGAGCTTCTGTGTGTTGAGGATATAGACAACCACATAAACAAGATACAGTGTGAATTGCAAATGGGAGTGGAAAACAAAATGCTATCACAGTGGCTGGCAAATAAAAGTTAGGCTGAGAAAACTGGGGAAGACTTCACGGAAAAGGGGGTATCTTGACATTCAGTTCAACCTTGGAGGAGGAACTGAATTTTAACAGGCAGAGATTTGTGAACAAGAAAGAGAGACAGGACCCGTGTTATGCAGAGCAGACACTAGGCCCAGAGTCGTGGCACTGGAGACTAATAGGACACAACTGCAGAAATACAATTAGGGCCTTGTAACCAGCTGTTTAGGGGATGTAGTTGGAGGAAGGGGCAGGTACGTAGCAACTGGAGAACACACGGAATGGGGAGAATGGGCTCCGCTTATGAAGAGCCTTGAATGACATGCCCAGTTGGGCTTTATCCTGGAGACAGTGGTGCGAGTTGAAGAAAAAGCTATGGGAACAGCAGAGTGGTGTGGTCAGGTGGGTATTTCAGAATCCTACCAGCTTCCTAGTGGCTACTTTGTAGAGGGGCTGGAGACACAAAGGTTACCAAATTCTGGTGAGAAAATAATGAGGTTCTGAACCAGGGCAGTAGGTAGGGGAGTTAAAAGGAGGTGTGAATTACAGAGGCTTTTTTTAAAATAAAGAAGCACAGAGAATTGACAGTTGTTTGGATGTTAGGGAAGGTGAAGAGCCAGAGGCAGTTTGACCAGAATTCCGGTCTGTGCTGTTCAATGACCGATCCTAAGACAGCAGAGAGGAGTGTAGGCATAGGGACACATGGAGTTTGAGAAGCCAGCAGAATATGTAAGAAGAGCTGGGAATCCTGCTTTGGAGCTCCATAGTGAGGGCCCCAAACCCAAACCTGCTGCCATCAAGCTGGGACCAACTCATACCGACCCTACAGGTCAGAGTGGACTTTCCCAGGAGTGCCTGGCGGATTCGAAGTACCAGCTTATAGGTTAGCAGACATAGCACTGAACCCACTCTGCCATGAGAGTTTCTAGTAGTGAGGGCCAACAGAGCCCGGTGTAGATTTGGAGCAGGAATCCCGTCCGAAGCACATTCTCCTTCTGGGGTCCTCAGGTTCCAGGCAGTGCTCTCTCCCAGTTGAGCCGTTCTTGAAAGCACCTAAGCGCCCTGCTCAGATACAGAGAGGCAAAGCGGAAGTAAGGCGGAGTGACTGATAGAGAGGGATAGGTTAAAGAGCAAGGGGCCTGGGAGGCAGAGGGGGCGTGCCGCGTGGAGGACAGATGCCGAGAGCCAGTGCCACAAGCTGAAGAGGAGGGCCGGCTGAAGACAACCAGCGTGGATGGTGGAGTTGAGCGGAGGGAGAGACTCAGAATGGTGGGGGGCGGCCGTAGTGCCAACCCCTGCAGCATATTCGTCTGGCTGGGACACTTCTGCCTCTTGGATTCAGCTCGGAAACTGAGTTCCCACAGGATGGGGAAGGCAGAAGGCCGAGGCAGGAGAAGGAGGTGAATGCTGAGCTACGTTTTTGTCAGTAGAGCGCTGAGGGACGTTTCTCCGAGCACTTTTACCCTGCCTGCCTTGGCTGTTTACGGCCAATGTCACACAGCTGAGAAACATGCATCGTTGTAGCCGGGTGGGGGACCCAGCTGGTGGGGGATCTAGCTAGTGTTACTTGGAATTTCTGCAGAGATCAGCCCGGAGACATGTGCTTGCCTGGTAGCTGGCCAAATCAAGGCTGACCTAGAGCCATAAACATTTTGATTTGCAAGATCACTGTTAAATTAAATCACAGATGGGAGGCAATCTCACAGTGCATCTCCAAAATTGTGTTGGGTGCTGGCTGGGGTTTTGCAATTTATGTTGAAAAGTAAAATTGGACGCCATAGCACAAAAACAGATTGTTGCTTTTGTGATTAGTTTGGTCAGTAAGGCCAAGGAAACTGTTAATGCTGCATATTTGTTATCAAGTTATGGTGGTATTGGTGGAGCAAAATGAAAAATCAATGTCATAACCTCAGGAGAGCACTCTTCAAATCCAAGGTGTATTTTGTTGCAAATTGCATGGAAGAAACCGACTCCCAAAGGGAGAAACACACCTTCATTATTTCATAAGTGTATGTGTGTCTGTCTGTCATGAGAGGAAAATGGGTGGATGTTAATTCAGTGTAGCTGGGGTTGCTAGGAGAAGAATCAGATTGTTGCAGTTTCAAGTGAAACCTCACTTACAGTTGTGTGTCCCTGGGCAGCCCGAAGGATAAGATTGCTCATGGTGTGCAGTCAGAAGCCAGGGGACCAGGTTAGGCTGCAGCCTCTGCTCCTCACCTGCTGGCATTAGCCAAGTCTCCTCTTCTCCCTGCTGTGTTGGTGGTTCTCTGTGTTAATACTTCAGAGATGCATTGACACACTGAACTAACAAGGGGCTGTCTTCCATGACTGTCATTATGAGTAAGACATCCAAGAGTCTTGTTTCCATTTTCTGTTCTAGAAGTAGAAAGATACTTGAATCCCATTAAACCTACACTTTTAGAGGAGAGGGTGGGAAGTCCTTTCTTGTTTGCATTTTTAATTGTTTTCCCTTTTGTTTTTGTAAACATCCCTGCGTGCCCTGCCGAGGGGGTTGACGACAGACCGCGTTAAGCCGGTTGCCTTTGAGTCCATTCCAACACCCATGTCGAGTCCATGAGTGTCAGTTAGAACTGTGCTCTGTAGTTTTCAGAGGCTGTTTTTTCAGAAACAGATCACCAGGCCTTTCTTCCAAGATTACAACCCCCTAGCCCATCACTTAGCAGCCGAGCACGTTAACTGTTTGTGTACCACCTGGGGCCTCCGTACAGACGAAATCTTGGTGATCAGAAGAGTAAGACCCAAGGGGAAGGAGTGTTCGTGGAGATGCTAAGAGCTCATCCCAGTGAGTTGGGCCCCCTGTGGCCCTTTCACGCTGCTTGTGTTCTATGTGACTTCTAGTTGTGGGAGTGCCCGAGTTTGTGGTGTTTAGTCCTTCACATGTGGGCAGAAGTGGTGATTTGTTTCTCCATTTATATTGCTTTTCCTCGTTGTCACTTGACTGAATTGTGTGGTCCTTTGCAGTACAGAGATAGTGTAGCCGTGCTGAAGTCACGTCTTGTGGTCTCCTTCAGATCCGGCTCTTTGTAAAGAGACACTTCTGTCTTGTCAGAGTGGCAGTGAGTACCCCACAGTTGGGATCTTCTCTAACAGCTTTGTTCCCTGAAAAAACAAACTTGATTTGATGAATACAAGTTTGGTGTTTCTGATGAGTCAGAGGGCAGGGAAAAGGCCTTGTCTCTGAAGAGGCTCTTATAGTCAGACACTTGAATATCAGGAATAAAATAACCTTAATCTCTGAAGTGAAAAACCCTGGAGCATGAAACTGTTTCCAGTAGAACTTCTGTAAATCTTGCAAGCCATGTAGGCTTTCTGTGTGGGGCAACATCAAAGCCCAGTGACGAGAGATAAAAGTGCGTCTGATGGGCATCGCTTTCTCTGCTCCCTGCTTTTTGTGAGAGTTGGCCTCTCTCTTGCCTTTGTTTCACCCTGGTATGACTTCCTTCAGGCCTGTTGTGGTCCAGCTGATTCTGACTCGAAGGTACCCAGTGGGACAGAGTAGAACTGCCCTGTAGGGCTTCTAAGGAGTGATTGGTAGATTGCAGCTGCCAGCCTTTCAGTTAGCGGCTTGGCTCTTGATCACTGTGGCGGCAGGTTTCCCTACCTTCCTTCCTCTCCTAGAGAGCAGCACCTCCTCACCTAAAGGAAGCCGTGGCCATTTGTTCACTTGAAGCCACTTGGAGGCCTAGGCAGCAGTCCCTCAGCCTGGCATTGTCCCACCCCAGTGGAGGACAGCGCCTTCTCACAATCGTTCCCCTGGGGCCTCCATCTTGGTGGAAGAGTGTCGTAGGCTTTTGCTGAGGATAAGATCAAGCCAGAGGAAGACAGTTGTTCTCTGCACTTGGACAAAGTTTTTAGTCTTTGTCCTTAGAACTTGTGTTTCATTTAAAACCATCTTCTCTGCTGTCACCAAAGAAACACCTTTTTGTTGGTGGTTTGGGTTTTTTTTTTTTTTTTTTTTTTGGTATGTTTGTAACTGTTTGGGATGTCTCAGTGATTTCTGTTTTGCAGATCAAAAATAAGTGACTATATTTTTGTTCAAATAAGGAAAATAAAAACTTTTCAGAGAAATTCTATTTAACAGAGAAAAGGCTTTCCTTCACCAACACCTTTTTTGTCCAGTGAGATATGATAAGATTTTGCTTTTCAACCGATGAAAACTCTGTTAAAGGAATTGTGCTCCCCAAAGCTGAAGATTCTTCCCTCCTGCCAGGTCTCTCCCCACCTTGCCCTTACAAGACTGGCCAGTGGCTGTTTCTGAGGGGGGTCAGGTAGCGAGGCAGGCACAGATTGGGGAGGCATGCAGCATTAAAGTGGGACCCCGCGGTGTCAGTTCTCGTGACTGGAAAAGTGTTGTGCATTTGAGGATAGGTATTCCCAAGTGGAAGGTTGGGGAATGACCAAGGGACTCTAAAATATCTTAAATTGTCTCCGTGGAGCATGTAGCATCCTTAGAGGTCAGACAGAGCTGAAACTTGACCAGCCGTACAACAAGCATCTGGGATTGTTTTTAATTGTGTCTCCTTTCTCTAACAGCAGTCATTCTTGTTGGTATTGTCAAGGACCTTTCCACCAAGCACAAGCGCACCATACTTGAAGGTCAAATGTTTAACCCTTCCACATGGTTACAATGAAAAGTGCCCTTTTGTTTTTATTAATGTGTACGCAGCCGGGCCCGCGGGAGAATGGGGCCCCAGGCGTTCACCCAGCTGAAGTAACTTATTGTCAAAGTGCCACAAAGAGAGCATATTTTTGTCCCCACACAGCAGTTGTTTCGCCTCTGCCGTGTGCACCCGACCACAAGACAGTGGGCTCATTTATCAGCAGGCCGCGTCTTCGGCTGCCATTTTGCTCCTTTGACCTGTGTTGCTTTTTACTGACCCGACCAAATTGCTTAAAAATTTTCCCTTTCTGCTGTCAGTGTTTAAAGCTGTTTAATGTCTCTGAAGTGATGCCGCCTTTCTCTGTGACACTGCGCATTCCTACCCACCACGGCACCTGTTACTGCAGCGAGCCAGGCCTTACAGATGCTGTGCAGCGCAGAAAACACAGACAGCGTATCCTTGGCACTTCGGGGTAAAGATACACATATTTATTTGTGGGGGCCACTTTGAAAAGTATGCCGGTGTATTTACTTGCTAGCCAGGCAAGAAATGTGTCTTTTTTTGCTTCTTAAGAGTTAACCCAAACTAAAGCGGCCAGTTCAGCCGGCATTAAATATGAGCTTCAAACGTGAAGGCTTCTTTGTTACTGAAACAAAAATCCCACAGCAGGTGGTAGACTCGAACCCAGGAGGGAGGAGGAGGTTCAGTTGCTGCCCATTTTTCTAATCCTTTCAGAATAGCCATTGTCTAAACTTTGGAGTTAAAGGGTTCCTGCACAGTCTCACACGGAGACAACAGTTGGAGCCTGGGAGAACTGTCACCAACCCTGGTTTTCTGCAGCAGTTTAATCTGTGGGCATGGAATTTATAACCACTAAACCAGGCAGGAGAGGCAATTATGTCTGTAAGAGGAACCGATACTGTCTGCTTATCAAAGCATAAAACTGTTGTGAATATGGCGAGTTACAGTTACGCAGGGAGCCACACCAACTGCGGGAGCACGTTGCGGGGCGTCGATTGTCTGAATCAAGACGGAAATGTGGTTTCTGATGTCCTTGGGGCTCCCAGAGCAGCTTCGTGGGGACCGCATTCACTTTGACAAGCCGAGGTTCACCTCTTCCCAGGCCTCACCCGTGTGCCCCCAGGTGCCTCCCTGGTGGTGCCGCTTTCCAAAGAAGTAGCAACTGAGATTCCAGTCATTGTCTTCTGTCCCTAAAAATGAAGAAAAGGGAGCTTCGGATGCCAACCCACTGAGTATCTTGGCTGCTGGGTACGAAGCTCCTCCTCATCCTTCCTCCTCCTCTCCGTGACGGGTACCACTGTCCCGTTCACACGGCAGGTGCCTCTGGGTCACGTGGAGCCATCCATGGTCATGATTTCATTCAAAATTACAGAATTATTTCTAAAAGCAAATACCCTCTAGTGTGAGCTCTCTTTTATAAATTCATGAGTAATCTGAGGTTAAAAATCTTGTTCTCATAAACTTCAGGTACAGATTCTGATCAATTTTGTGGAGATGCCTTTAGCCATATTTGATGGAATCTTTTTTTTTCTTAATTTCTTTTTATCATGGTTAAATATACATAACATAAAATTGGTCCTTTCAGCCATTTTCCCGTCCTCCATGACACTCTCATACTAATTGCTTGTGTAAATGCTGCCTGGATTCCTAACCAGAAAGGGGTGCTGCGGTGTCACTGCTGAAACCATATTCAGGGTCCCATGATGGCTGCTCCAGCGCTGCAGCTCTTGCCATGCCTGGGGTCTCCTGGTGGCCACTCCAGCGGCAACAGACAGGCATCTGCCCGGCTTGAGAACTCTGGAGGCCTCTGTAATCCCGGCCTTCACAGGCAGTTTCTGTCTGACCCACATGTTCCTTTCCCATGGAGCGTTCATAACTGTCGGGAAAGTGTGAAAAAACTCCGGGTGATACTGCCCTTTTTGTCCTTGACTTGGGAGGATGATTGCTAGGCGGAATCTGGGATATTTGCTGTAGATCTCAATATCAGAAAATGGTTGGTGAGATCTGAGGCTCAGTGATGGTTTTGTCTTCTGGTCTCATAAGATGTTGTTTACTGTGACCTCAGGTCTTTTGTCCACATGTCCAAGTGGGATGCCAGACCGTTGGAGAGTGAGCCCCTGTTTCTTCACAGGCAGAGACCCTTCTTGGAACCCTGGTCATTACTGAAACCATTGTAAAGAGTTTTTTGCTTTTCAGCCCAGCTCTGTGAGCTGTCCTTCCTCTTCTGTCCCTGGCAGTGAGACTGGGCCAGCTGTTCCAGACTCTGAGCTATGGCTCCTTCACTTGTGAAATGAGTTTGATACCAGTGGCGTCCAGCGAGGTTGTATTGTTGGGAGGATTCAATGAAAGGCTGTGTCCCTACCTAACAGAGAGTGAGTCACTGTATGTTTAGTCATTAGGGAGCTTCTGGTTAATGGAGTGAGCTCTGCTACCAACCCGACTGCCTGAGTTTGAATCCTGTTGTTCTTGTTGTTGCTAATACACTCCCGATGATATGTTTTATAGGACTGCTGGGGTATGTTTTTTTTTACTCCCTAGCTAGTGTTCATGCTTAAATTGCTTGTTGAAAAGTTCTGAATACCTGTTGGACAATTATACCCCAAATTATGTATGTAGGTGGCACAAGCAGTTTGTGACTGTGTACTAACCTAAAAGGTGGTGGCTGAGCCCACGCACAGGCACCATGGCCTGGTGCTCTGCTTTCGTACAGGTCACAGACAAAGGCCTGTGGGGAGTCCCACTGTGCAACATGTGGGGGTGCCGTGAGTCTGAATCAACTCCTCAACGGTAGTTGGCTTTTTTGTTGTTGTTTGTTTTGGTGAGTGTGTGTGACTATCTGTCTGTCAGTCTGTCTCCTCTGGGTGAATATTTGCCAAGTAGCGCGTCATGCTGACATTCAGGACTCTTTGGACAGTGTTATTTGCAGAGAATGGACTAGCCGGGATCACAGTTAGGTAGATGCATGAAGGACAAGCGTACAGCCCTGCCCAGGTGATTTTGCCTGAATTATCTTTCCTAGCAGGTTATTTCACGTGGAGTTTTAATAGTCACATTGTTGGTGGCAAGAGCTACTTCATTACAGGTAGAAGTAGCTCTGATCTCATGAATCTTAAGAAAAAAATAAGATTCTAAAAGGTAAGCTGAGTATATGTGGTTAAATTTATTGATTATGTCTTTGTTCTTCCAGGTCTACAGTTTAGTTTTCATTGCCTTAAAATGAACAAGGTGATAGTATTTAGCAGGTCCCTGTCAAATAGTAACATTAAGATCATGACAGGCAATGAACAGGGTGTTCTAGTAGAGGACGGTAACTGTTGTGTAAATTAGACTCAATTCCAAAAACGTAATTAAATCAAACCTGAATTCATGTGTCTCGCGTGGTTACCTTTCAACCTGTGCGTGTCTTTTCTTTCACTACCTAGATTGTAAGCTCCCAGCAGCCAGGTACTGTGCCCATGAGAGCATCTACTGTGTATAGACCGTTGGTTGATTTATCGCGTGGGAATGTGCGTTCAGTCCATTGTATTCAGTGTAACAAAAGCAAACCAAACCCATTGCCATGGAGTTGATTCCGCCTTATAACGACTCTATGGGTCAGAGTAGAGCTATCCCACATGGTTTCTGGTGGTGTGTGTACATCTTTACAGAAGCAACTGCCAGACGGCCACCCTTCTGGTTAACAGCCAAACATCCTTGCTCACTGCATCCCCAGGACTCACCCTATTTTGTGTACTCAGAAATGTGTGTGTTCAGTATAAAATGCACTGGGCCTCAATTTAGAATTCCTGATTGCGGTCTTAGCTTGGTTCATTCACTGATTTTGATGCTGAATGAATTAATGTCGCTGAACCCGAGTTTCCTTCCTTGTTAAAATGTGGTCAGTAATACTTGTGTTTTAGGCTCTATAAACCCAGAAAACCCATTGCCATTGAGCTGATTCTGACTCGTAGCAACCCCAAGGGCAGAGTAGAGCTGCCTTACAGAGACTCCAAGGCTGTCATCTTTGCAGGGCAGATCGCCACATTTGTCTCCTAAGTAGCGGGGGCGGGTTCAAACTACCAACCTTTCAGTTAGCAGCTGAGGGCTTGCTTACCCACTGAGCCGTCAGGGCAAGTCTGTGATGTGTCTGCTCCAAATGCTGCCGAGCACACATGGCTCTGATGAGGATCAGATGAGGTAACATTCATGAGCTCACGTTGCAAAGTGCATGTTAGTTTACAATATGTTGGCTCTGGCTGCTGGAGGCCGATGCCTGTGTCAGCTCTGTTGCTCACTGATGGTGTCAACTCTGGTAAGTTACTTGACCTTTCCTGTTCAGTTTTTTCATCTGCAGAATAGAGGCAATACCGGTGCACAAAGTTATTGGACAGATTACGCCACAGACAACCTGGGAGCAGCCTACTTGCAGGTGGCATGCAGGCCCACCCATTGCTGTTGGGTTGGTTCCGACTAACAGTGACCCTGCAGGACAGAGTAGAACTGCCTCCTAATGTCCAGGGAGTGCCTGGTGGATTCAGACTGCCAACCTTTGGATTGGCAGCCACAGCACTGAACCTTTGCACCACCAGGGCCCCCCTGGCATGGAGATGGCACTCAGTCATGTTAGCTGCTGTCCTGTCCTTCTCATCTTTTGCTGTCATCGTTATCATTATCAATCACAAGGCACCCAGGCTGAGAGATGCTGGCTTATCTGGTACATCAGTGCTAAACCAGGGCAGGGCTTGAGCAGCTAGCGTAACAAGTAATGACCAATTTTGGTAGATTTATGTGGCTCTTGCTGGCACAGATGGTTAAATGCCCAACCATTAGCCAGAAAGTTGGCTTTTCAGACCCACTCAGAGGTCCTTCATAAGACAGGCCTGACAGTCCGCTCCCCGAATGTCAGAGCCCAGAACCCCCTACAGAGCACAGGTCTGCACAGCACACATGGGGTTGCCACCTGTTGAAAGGGACTTGATGGTCACTGACAGCAGCAAAGCTAGATTCCTAACGGCCAGGAGTCTAAATTTATCTGAATCTCAGTAGCAGAATTCACGGGGGGAAATAAGTGTTGGTTAGTAGCTAACATTTATTGACTGCATGGCTTAGGACAGAGTTTTATGTGTAAAAATGGAATCCTGTCAATCCGCCAAAGTTGATGTTACGAATAGCTCCATTTTACAGATGAGGAAACTGAGGCGCGGAGAAGACACGTAACTTGCCGCTTGCCAGTTCATCCACTAAGGGCACCCGGACCCCAGAGCCTGATTCTTCATGTTTTACATCACCACTCTCAAGTCCGCAAGGAAAAGGGGAGACCTGACTTGCCAGCCGTGATTTTCTCTCCCTTGCAGCCATGGTGGAGAACCACACCCCCTCACCAGCCTTGCTTAAATTTGAGTTCTCTACCATGTGGATACCATCTCAGATAGAGTGACAGTGACCTGGAGGTTGATACGGGTGTGTCATTTTCCCATGTGATTTCTTGATAAACCTTTCTCTCATGCTCCAAACCCCTGTCTGCTAAGTACTCCCCAAGCACCTGTAACTCATGTGTCTAAAACTGAGCCTATCCCTTTCTTCCTGCCTGGCTTTGCAGAATTATTCACTTGCTGGTGTCTCTGCATCCTCCCTCTTTCAGCTCAGATGCCTCAGACCTGTTATTGCTGGAATCACGAAGTAACATCTGTAAAATGCTTGTTGCCTTGCCCAGCATGCAGTGAGCACTAAATAATTGTCGCTCTTCCTCCTGCTGCTACTTTGTGGAAGCAGTGCTCTAGGCCTCGGGGGGCAGTAGTGGGGTCTCGACTGGGCCTTCTGGCTTCCCTGTCTCTAACACACACAGTTCAGATTTCTCCTCGGGCTTTGGTTTGGGTGCCACTGAAAGAAGGGGTGGGCGGATACATACACAAAGGGGTGAATTATAACAAAGAGCCTTTTCTGCATCAGTTCTTATGCAGAAAACATATGTTCAGTGATGCAGGCGGCAGCAGTTGGGTTAAAGACACACTGTAGGGCTGCAGACAAAGGCCTGCACCCTCCTGCATTCACAATGTTTCCAAACATATTCACGTGTCTCACTTGTGAGGGACTGAGCTGTCAGCCAGATCCTCTGGCGAGTGTGATTGCTGTCTCCCCCATTCCCTTTCAGAGGCCTTTCCCCCAGTGTTTTACACTCCATATAATCCAGTGTGCATGACAGATCGCTTCAGCCTTTGTGCTACTGATGCTTGGGAGAAGGAGGGAGCTGATCCGACGGAGAGCTGGGCTCACTTTTCACTGGCCCAGGGCTGCAAAGATGCAAAGCTGCTTTTAGGCCAGACGTCATCAGCGGCGTGGTGATTTAGCGCACTGTACTAGCCATTCTGCACCTTCAGTTAACAGGCCAACAGACAGACTCCTGCTGTAAGATTCTTTGACGTGGCGCCTGGGGATTGGGAGCATGTGTGAGTTGGGTGGCAGGGGGCTCTGGATCTTCTATGTAGAGGAAACTGTTCCTGATGATAACGAAAAGGCAGGGCACTGCTGAAATCACTGGAGAGAAGCCAGCTGCCATTCCAGTATTCATTGTGGGAATTCACATGCATGTCCGTAATTGATTCTAGACCCAGGCAGTATCGCTCTGTGCTGTGGCTACAGTCTGTATTTTTTCTGAAGCCTCTGCAGGCGTGGTTGTGTTTGTTTCTGTGGATGTGACTCTCTGAAGAGCTTCACGTTGAGGTGTACCCCGCCAGAGCTGCCACTGCAGGGACCTGTGATCTGGACGTAGAAGGACTGAGCACACTGTGCTTCTGCCGGTGATTTGCATTGCTCTTGCCCATGTTACCCTCCAAGTCTCAGTTTTCCCCTCTGGAAAACAGGAAGCACATTACTTTCTAGCATTTTCTGTGTTAAAACTAACTGTTTTATAAGGAATGATGTTTGAGAACACTTGTCAAAATAAGACCCATCTTATTTTGTGTCTTCATTTCCATATCATTGAGTCAGTGTCAATGCTCCTGTTTCTTTTTGTCTTGCATGAGCCTTGCTCCTGTTCTCTGTTTCCTGATAGGGCTTCCTGGGTGGTTGCTCCCCCTGGAAGGCACCAGGATGGAGCGGAGCAGGGAGGCGGGCACTTCTCATTGGCTTAGCCTCAGCTTGGGTCCTCAGCGCATCTCAGCAGTAGAGACAATTATAACCTTCCCTTCCATGGTGTGGTCTTTTGTGAGGATAATTTCCACAGTTAAAAATTTGCAGAAGAAAAAACACTGTATATATATTTTCCCATGCAAAGTTATAACACGTGTCAGAACTGGCACAGGAAACTACTGAGGGTATTTCAGGTTTCAGTGCTGTCATTTGACAGTCCTTGAAAGGGAAACATTGTAGCCATGTATACATTCCCCTCAGACAGAAAGCCACAGTGTGCAAAGATTTCTGGAGTGGGTAAAGCTAGCAGACTACAGGTGGGGATAGCTTGTCACCTGAGGTGGCTCCATGCTCTTTTGCTTGGAGTATAATGTCACCCAAAGACCACAGTGGAGCAATGGGAAGATTAATTGATACTCATTCCCACTCAAATGGATTCATTTCAAAGAGTGATGGGAAGGAAAAGAGCATAACAAGAGTATGTCTGTGAGTACCCCCTTCTCTTCCCCTGGCAGTGTATAAACCCCAAACGAAACCAGTGCTGTGGAGTCAGTGCTGACTCATAGCGACCCTATAGGACAGAGTAGAACTGCCCCATAGAGTTTCCAAGGAGCACCTGGCAGATGTGAACTGCTGACCTTCTAGTTAGCAGCTGTAGTACTTAACCACTCTGCCACTAGCGTTTCCACCCCACTGTATGGGCTTTGTTTTTCCTTCTTAAAGGAAACATCAACTTCAGAGGCTGGAAGATTCCTGGGCTCTCTTAGTACAAATAATTATGCTGTTTCTTTCACCTCTCCCTGAATCAGGCATTCTTCTGCAGACTGCAGGCACAGTGACTAAGAGGAGATGCTGCTGAGACAGATGAATGTATCAGGCTACTTGGAAAACGGAGGGGAAAAAGAACAATGATTTTGTAAACTCCATAAAGATCAGAAACAGGCCTTCAGTAAGGAAGCAGAGACTAGAAATCAAATCCCATTTCCTATTATAAGAAGCCCGTTGTTTTAGCTGCAGTAGTTAATGTACTGTATGTGAAAGATTTAAGACTAGTTGGAAAGCTTTGCTTCTGTTTTATTAGGCTGCTATTGAAAAGCCAACAGCATAACTTCGACTAGGTGCTCTGAGATTTCTTAATGGGCTGTCAGGGGCAAGACACCAGGGCTGTGCTACGCTAGCTCTTTCCTGTCCATTAAAACAACAGGGGCCAAGCGATCACATACAGAAGTATGAATTACTTGATGCTTTCTCTGTTCCATATGGCCGGCCATGTCTTTGGCAATTAATCATGTACAAAATCAGTTGAGTGCTCTCCGAAGCATTGAAGTCAACATTTAGTTGTACCTGTGCCAGTGGGGGCCGCGGGGTTGCAAGCGTAACACAGCCGGAGGAGGGGGTCCTGGCGCCAGGGCTCAAGCAGCTGGCTTGTATAAACAACACTTTTTTTCCTTTTCACCTTTTTTTCTTTCTTTCTTTCTTTTTTTTTTTCTGTACTTGACAAGCACATGGGCAGTTTTTCACTTTCAACTGCAACACCAAAGTTGCAGGTGAGGCGCTGAGTGCTCTGTTGGCATTTGCTGCTCTGTCTGGAGGTCACGTCCAATGCCCGAGGCAGGCCACCTCTCCCTCCTGCAGCCTGGGCTGCCCAGTGGTTAGCCACACGACTGTGTCCCAGGGTCTACGCAGTGCTGCCAGGAGCCTCAGTGGCTTTTAGTAAAACAGATGGAGTGGAGTGATTTCTGTCTTGATAGAAAAGTGGGAGATACTATGAAAATGCTTTTGAAAAAAAAAAATAAGTGATTCAAATTTTTGGCTGTGGAGTGTTTGGATTTTGTGTTTTCTAATCAGTTCGCCCTATCTTTTCTCATGGGATCTTTTCTTCCCCAAATATTTTATAATAATAGCAACACCCTCTGACAGTTTTTGAGCATTTGATATGTGCTGAGCATTGTGCTAAGTGTTTCACATGAGTTCTATCATTTAATCTGCAAAACAGCTTTACAGGTTAAAGGGCCGTGACTCGTGCCCCTTCGCAGATGAGGAAACTGATCAAAGAAACCCTTTTCCTGAATTCCTCCACCACAGACATTCTTCGTGACTCTCAGTTGGCTCTCTTAGCCTGGTAGCATATGATGGAAAATGGTAAAATATGCCTTACCGGGACATTTTCAAATATTCATATGATGAACTCTGCTGAGATGTTCATTCCAAGAAAATGAGCCTTAGAGATGAACTGAACCAGTGTGTCTTTTAGTAGGAATAAAAGGCTGCTCTGTTGACAGTCTCTGGAAGGCTTCTGTTTTGGTACCTTCCTTTCAGGACAGTCTGCTTATCTTGCACTTTCCTGGGTGAGAAGAATATGGTGCTAGGTGGTGGCTGGATGGGAGGAATGAAGACAGCGGCCCGGAGGGATCTGGGAGACGAGGCACCCAGCGGTGACTTGGCGTTATCTCTGAGCCGAGGTCATCCAGGATGTGTTTTCTCAAATTCAGGAAACAGGGGAAAGAAAGTTTTAACACTGTGTAAACATTAGCACCCCCAAAACCTCCTGCTCCTGGAGAGAGAGATAAGGTAGGCACAGAGCTGGGTGGAATGTTTATTTGTTCTGCCGGGCTGTGGATCCAAGCACTGCTGGAGCTCTTTGGTGGTGCCCAGTCCAGCTTAGAAAATGTGAAGGCATCACTCAGCATCCAGCTACAGAGGCCTCACCAAACAGCCATCTCAAACTGACAACCAGTAAATGAAGGAAGACCTGAGATCGACCTTTCTCTGATGGGGCTAAGGCTATCTCAGTGGGTTCTGGGCCTTTCTTCTTTTCAAAAAAAAAGGAAAGAAAGAGGAAAAAAAAGTGTTTCTGGACTTTTGAAGGGATACCCTGGTTGGGTTTTTGACAGCCCCTGGCAATGTTGACATGAGGAAATAGTTTTCCCAGCTGATAACATCTTAAATCAAGTTTCTTCACAAGTTGAACCTTTAGCCTTCATGATCAGTCAGGGTAGCTTTGTGATTTGTGTGTGCAGAGGGGAATTACAACCCTAACACAAGACAGCTATGTATATAAACAGTGTTAGGAATGGTGTTTCCCCCCTAATGACTGTTGTCTTTTTTTTTTTTTTGGTGGAGGTGGTGATGGGTAGGGAGACAGGAAGATGGAAAAGTGTGCAATTCTGGGTTCCTGACGTTTATCTCTTTCTAAACTGGAAGAACAGAAGCAGAAATTTTTGTTGTTTACATGTGTGCTAGGCAGTCGGATTACCAGTCATATTTGCAGAATACCATCGTGTTTTTGGGCTTTTCCTTAGGCCAGCAGAAACCAAACCCAGTGCCTCTGAGTCAATTCTGATTCATAGTAACTCTAATAGGATGCAGTAGAACTGCCCTGTAGCGTTTTCAAGGAGTGCCTGGTGGATTTGAACTGTTCATCTTTTGGCTAGTGGACATAGCACTTTTAACCACTAGGCCACCAAGGCTTCCTTAGACAGAGTTCTCTAATTTGTAAGAGGGTGTGGCTAAATCTGAAATTTGGAATTACAGGAAACTTGCACTCAATATCAGAGACAGATCAAAAGAAGTAAAGGTTTACCTAGGGTTGTTAGTAAGCAGTGAATGCTGTGATTCTGCTTTGAAAATCTCACTGACTGTTCTCTGAGAAGCTTACCTGGAACAAATTCTTTATCACACGTCCGCCCACCTGCGTCTCCCTTAGGGTGCACCGGTGCTGGGTCGTGCTGAGTGTTGCTGAATGTGACCGTGCTCACATCGAGGGTTAGATGAATTGCTCGGTTTATTTAACTGATGCATCAGATGCAACAAATTCAGAATTCGGAGACTTTTTCTGAGGAAACCCCAAATTACGCCTCTGTCAGGTTTTGATTTTTCTTTTTCTTTTTTTCATCTCTTTCACTCATGCACTCTCTCACTTTAGTTTTATGCTTAAAGTTTTGAAGCAGGAGAAATGAAAGATGACCAGAGAATTCTGGGGGGGTCATCAGGTTGCTAAGGGTAACCAGAATTTAAAGTGGGTTTTCTCTACTGAAATGGAGAAAGTGAGACTTCTTCCTTTGGTGTGTTCAGAGGGAAATGCACGAGTAAGTGTGATCATAATGTAGTTGAACTGGAGACATTTAGACACAGTCATCCACCTAAGTAGTCGCCGAGGGAGAGGATGTACAATTTTTCTTGACGCTGTTGAGTAAAAGTGGTTGCCGGATGGATGTGCAGTGTAGGGCAGCTGTGTGGTCTCCAGGCCTGCCTTTAGTTGGGTATGGAATACAAGACAGCAGAAGATAAAATCTGACACTAAGCAGGACTTGTGTCAAGAAGGGCTTTTTTGCCATGTTAAGGCATCTCGGCTCTTGAAGTTTTGATGTCCCCAGATGCCAATCACCGAAGCATGTGGAAGCAAAGCCACTCTGGTTTAGGTGGAGTTTGGGAAGTTGACCCTCCTTATCCTTGGTGACCCTGAGATACTGACCAGAAATTCCAGGACTTTGTGAAGAAAGCTTAAAAATCACTGCTGTGGCTAAGGCTATTTTGCAAGAAAGTAACATGTTCAGACTTGTAGTTTGTTTTGTTGTTTTGTTTTTTTTTTCAATCACTCTTGCACTAGGAAAATTCAAGAAAGGGGTGAGACTGGTACAGACTAGTTTGGATGTTGTTGCACGGCCAGATGACACATAGGCCAGGACTGAGCCAGTGGCAGTGAGGAATGGAGAAGTTAGTCATGTTGAAAAGATGGGCAGGATTTGGTGTGGAGTTGTTGGGGCGTGGGAGGGGAAAGGGGCCGATTGGGGTGACTCCTCGGCTTCTCGTGTGGGCGGTTATAGTGATAGATGGCACCACGAGTCACTGCTCTGGAGAAATCTCAGGAAATGCATCTGGAACTGTGGATATGAGGCCTGATGATTAAGTTTGTGAACTCACCCTAGAAAAAGTGCTAGATGCCTCATTGCTGAATATCACTATGGTCACCTTCTAAGTGCTCCCTTTGGGAAGCTATGCACGGATGTCCGTACCTAGTCCACCCTTCTAAGCAAGTTGAAACTCTCCAGAATGGCCATTAGCGCTGTGGTCATATCACCCATGATGTCCTGAATGTCATCCAAATATCTTCCTTTCAGCATTTCTTTTCTCTTTGGGTAAAGAAAAAAGTCACAGGGAGCCAAATCAGGTGAGTACAAAGAATGCTTCAATACAGTAATTTGTTTACTGGCTGAAAACTCCCTCACAGACAACTATACAATTAAATTCATGAAGTTGCTACTGTGCCACTGTGTGCAGTGGCCATCCCAGGAAGAGTTCCAAAATTGCTTTGCAAAGTGGACTAGGTACTGGCATGGGTGCGTAGCTTCCCAACAGGGGTACTTTGAAGGTGACCATAGTGATATTCAACAGTGAGGTCTGTAGCACTTAGAACAATTAAGTTTGTGGACTTAAGTGTTGGAAGAGGAAAGCCATTGGTAAGTGGACACCATCTGTTCAAATCTGGACAAGTAGAGGCTGAAATCCCTTGTTTGAGGTGGCATATTTAAGGAGAAGTAGCTCGTAGTTGGCTATAAGGAACAAGAGCTCATAGGGATGATCTCTTGAAGGTAGAAGTATAGGTGTCACTACTCTATAGGGAACACAAAGCCGTTGGAGGAGAGGTCACCCACCCAGCAAGCAGGGAGAAGAGATGAGAAAGGAACCAGGGACAGACATGAGTCTGGGATGGCAGCAGTTGAGGGTCTGAGGGTGAAGAACCTAAAGAAGACATTGAGAAGGATGGCTGGAGCTGAAGGGCACGTACCCAGGAGAGAGGCCCTCAGTAATGCAGACAGGTCCGGCAGAGTCAGGACTGATGGTGCGGTAAAACCCACCCTCCTGGGCAACGATTTTCTCCCACTGGGAACATACAGAAGAGTATGCTTCCGGCTCATGGTGTGTATGGTGGATTTATGGTTGCCATTTGTTTGGTGTTTGCCTGATTTCCTTGTGAATTTTTTAATTTTCAGTAATAGATATTTTTAGGAGTCCTCTTGTTAAAATAGGACAACTGAGCACCATGTATGTTAGCTGAGTTTCGGATAATAATCCGTAAATGGTAATAATAATTGTCACATATGTACCAAGAAACTGATCTAAGAGCTTTATACAGATTAATTAACTCATTCGTTCATCACGAGAACGTGCTGCGGGTTCCCTGGTCATCTCCATTCTGCAGTTCTGTGAAGAGTTCACAGCTTAAAGCCAGCACTTGTGACCATATGCCTTCATCCATCGTTGCTGTGGCCAGCGTTTGTATTGACGTCTCTGAAAAAGGGTTACTAGTGAAATTCAGCCTCCAGAGTGTGTTTCTAAATCTTGTGGTTTACCTTCTTATATGTTGGGGCGGGGGGTGTTTTTGGTAATTGAGTATTTAAAATTGGCAGTTGTTTGAATATAATTCTGTGTTATTGCCAATACAAAAATGGCCTATTACCATTTCTGGGGTAAAGTCAGCCCTCAAGCAGCTGATGCTGTTATGTAGAGAAAAAAATACTACTTGTCCTATTTAAAAAAACAGAATGCTCATTTGAACTGTGAAATTTCCTTTTGTACAGTGGATTTTTGTTACCCTGCATTTCATGAAACACTGTATTTTAGGGTCTGAGTGCTCCACCTCTTTTTTTCAATTATTTAAAACTTTTAGTTATTTCTGTTGTAACAGAATTCATTTTCATCATGCAGACATATTTCTCTGTATTTTTCTTACCTATTTATTCATGGGATATGTTTGTTCACTGATAGGTTTGTTTTTATGTATTCTGTCTCATCTTAAAAATGCAAAGGAATTAACAGAAAATGGATCATAGACCTAAATGTAAAATGCATCACTGTATTAGCTGTAGAAGATGGCATAGAGGAGAACCTAGGTGACCTTGGGTTTGGCAGTAAGTTTCTAACGGAACACAGAAAGTACAGTCCATGAAAGAAAAACACAATAAGTTGGACTTCATTAAAATTAAAAACTTCTGCTCTGAAAAGCAGACTGTTAAGAGAAGGAAAAAGACAAGCCACAGATTAGATGAAAGTATTTCCAAAACATGTATCTGGTAAAGGGCTTGTATCCACAACATACAGAGAACTCTTCAAGGTAAACAATAAGAAAATCTGGCAGCCCAAATATAATATAGGGAAAAG
This sequence comes from Heterohyrax brucei, assembly GCA_028571685.1. NCBI lineage: Eukaryota > Metazoa > Chordata > Mammalia > Hyracoidea > Procaviidae > Heterohyrax > Heterohyrax brucei. The sequence continues at coordinate 69,281,302 of CM053161.1, read as the reverse complement.
ATCTGAAGAAACGTCTCACCAGAGGAGATGTATAGGTGGAAAATAGACATATGAAAAGATGCTTAACGTTGTATGTCATTAGGAAACTGCAAATTAAAGCAGCAGTAAGATAGCCATCAAGTTGATTCCGACTCACAGCCACACTACAGGACGGAGCAGGACTGCCCCACAGGGTTTCCAAGGAGCAGATGATGGATTTCAGTTGCCAACCTTTTGAACAGCAGCAGAGCTCTTAACCACTGTGCCACCGGGGCTCTGAGACGCGTAACACACGTAAAACACAGAACACTGACAGTACCACGTGCTGGTGAGGACATGGAGCAGCAGGAACTCTCTCTCGCTCCTACTCCTCTGGTTATGTTGAGGAGGGCTTCATTTAGATCTGATGTCTTTAACGTTCTCTAGCACTTCTTAGGAAACTCTGGGGACATACTGGTTAAGTGGTGCACCTGCTGACCAGCAGGCCGGGAGCTCGGATCCACCAAGCGCTTCGTGGAAACTCTGTAGGGCAGTTCTACTCTGTCCTCCAGGGTTGCTGTGAATCAGAATCGACTTGACGACAGTGAGTTAAACACTTCTTCAATGGCCTTTTAGAAAGAGCTTCCATACTTCATCCTCAGGGCTTTTAGTTAGTAATAATACCTATCTAGAACTGAATAACTTTTAACTTTTAAAAATACACTCATTTACTTTTATGTTTTATCGTCTTGTTTATCACCCGTTTTCCATTTTTTTCTTTTACATTCGTTTTATAAGAATTCTTTTTTGTCAGTCATCAATTCCAAGAAAATATTAAATACCACATAGCTTATACACAAATATGGCAAGAATTATGAGCACTCAAAATGACTGAAGTTTAGGAAACTGCAAACTAGAGGATCTACTTATTTAAAGAGACTTAGAAGTGAATTCTTTTGTGGTGAAGTGCTCCTTGGTAAAGCACGTTAACTGTTTCTTAATCTATTTGATGAGTGTATCAGTTGATGAGTAACCTCTTTAAAACAGTCTCTAAAACACAGTACTTGTTTTTCAGATCCTTTTCTTATTCACTGGTTTAACAAATAATTTGCTAAAAGTCCTTAGGACCTTGGGTATGCAGTGGTGAGCTAAATAGACCAAGTCCTTGCCCTAAGTTTACTTTCTTAAATCCTTCCACTGAAAACAAGACCCTGGATAAAATTTAAATAATATGAAAGACAAGGAAGAACTCATTGACTTTTTAAATTATTTTAATAGATTTAAAGGGGGGAAATAATTGTATTTGGTGCTACCTTCGAACCATCTAGGTGTGTACTTTGTCTTCTATCTGATGCAATTCTGCACTTTGGCAAAATATTATATACCTATGTGCAAACATTGGGATAGACTCCATGACTTTTTAAGATCTCTGCCAACTTCAAGAACATAAAGTAGAGTTCCACAGCCAAGGAACAATATTTTGTTAGAGTGCTCACTGATTCAAGGACCTCTCTGAAATCAGACATCTGACAGATTAATCTGCTGCCATCTTGTTGATTCTGACTCATAGCGACCCTAAAGGACAGAGTGGAACTGCCCCTCAAGGTTTCCAGGGAGCAGCTGGTAGAGTCACACTGCTGACCTTTTGGTTAGCAGCTGAGCTCTTAACCACTGTGTCACCAGAAGTCACAAATTGGCAGTCACCCTGGTTCTGTTCAGCTTGGCCCCACCTGGCATTTTAATTCTATTTACAAATTAGTTTCCAACATTTAAAACATAAGCCTTCACATTAATATTCGTATTTTTTCCTATTTACTTTGGAAATTCAGAGAATCGGGCATCCTTGGGCCAGCTTTTCGGAATGGCAGAGTTGGCTGGAACTAAATAGTGACTCCGTTTTTAGAGGTAACCTCTGCTGAACTCATTCATGTTACCTGCCTGGCCCCAGTGGGTGTGAAAATTTACACTTCTAGGGCTTCATGGAGGGAAGTTACCTAGAGAGGCTTAGTATTCCTCCCTGTGCTGGTGGGCCAGAGATATTGCTGCTGTGGGAGCTGGGGAGAGTCCAGTTGGGTGTGTCTCTATATAGAAAAAGCAAAACAACCCGGCTGCTACCTGGTTGATTCTGACAGTTAGCAACCTGATAGGACAGAGGAGAGCTGACCCATGTGGTGTTCCAAGGACCGCTTGGTTAGCAGCCATAGCTTGTAACTGCTCCACCACCAGGATTTCCATGCCTCAGTATCTGAGACGTAATACTGGACCTAAGAGTCAGAATCAGGGTCTTTTTCTTGGCTAGTGCTAATCAGATTGTCCTGAATCCTTCAGAGTGGACATACTGTTTCCTGTTTTTATCTGCTTGTATGAGTTCGGGTTCTTGATCATAAGCAACAGAAATAGCTTCTGGTGAATTTAGGCAAAGTGGGACTTTATTGAAAGGATGTCAAATAATTCATAGTATCAAAGGAAAAGAAGATGATTTAGACTCAGAAAACTCAGGAAACCAGGGGTACTTTGAGGACCGTGGGTGGTAGAAACTACGAAAATTAATAAATTGCCTCCAGATATTTTCCCTTTCTTTGTCATTCCTTTGAAGAGTCTAAAGTTTTGGAAAAAGAGATGCAAATGGGCCTGGCCCGCACCCTTGATATGGGTGGGCTGAGCAGCGCTGGGCACACAGTTAAGGCAAAAAAAAAGTCAGAGCTATTGCTCTTGTGTTGATTCTGCTCACTGGAGCCCCACATGTTGGAGAGAGCTGAGATCCATCGAGTTTTCTTGGCTATCATCATCTTCAGTGAAGCTTGTGACTGGGGTGTTGGGGGGTTCAAACGGCCAGTCTTTCCGTTAGCAGCCAAGTGCTAAGTGTTTTAGGCGTCCAGCAATCTCTTCATAGTTACCATTAGGGACAGAGTGGAACTGCCCCATTGAGTTCCCAAGGATCACCTGGTAGATTCTAACTGCCAACCTCTAGGTTGGCAGCTGTAGCCCTTAACCACCACGTTGTCGAGGTTTCCTCTGTTTGCAGAAGAAGAAAGCAAATCCATGAGAGGAGATCTCAGTGTGGTTACTAGGGGAGAGGAGGGTCAGGTAGGGGCAGTATAAGACAGAAACAAGAAGTTCTTGCTCCGAGCTTTTCTGCTCAGAGCTGCCATGCGAATGTTAAACAAGCGCCAAGACATGCTTTATGGACTAAGGAAGGAGTCTTTCAAGTTACAGGAGAAGTGTCGGGCTGCTCTGTGGGTCAGCAAATATGTTGGCATCTGTTAGATAAAGAGCATGGGAGCGACAAGAACACAAAGAGTGACCGTTTTCTTTCCTCTACCAACTGCCATGGTGACAAAATCTCCAAGGAAGCCACACTAAATTTAAATTAAAAACAGCCCTTACAAATTGCATGGGTTTGCACTTCAGTTCTGTGATGACACGTACAGGTGATAAAATGTTCTATGGTTAAATCATGGAAAGAGTTTCGTCACATTTCAAGTACCATTTAAATACTTTCCATTGTGTTCTTAAGTATTTTTTTACAGTGTTACATAAATTTCAGTGTTTAAAATACACAGATACCAATAGAGCATACAGAGGTTTGTGGGACGTAAAACTGAAACTACAGTTTCAGATCTGAGTTTTTCCTTAATTCTTTTCATTAGAGGAAACAAGAGCTCGTGTGCCTGTGCCTCAACTGCCTTTAAAGGCAGCACCCTGTCCTTTCTGAGAGCCAGGTGGAGGCTGGAGGGTTTTCGTTCTCACCTATAAGCCTTCAAGTCCTGGTGTTTGCATCTTGAGAGTAATATGATAGAAGAGCAACATGGGTAAGATTTGTGGCTGCTAACCAGGAGGCTGGTAGCTTGTAATCCACCAGGAGCTCCTTGGAAACTCTATAGGGCAATTCTACCCTGTCCTGTAGGGTTCCTGTGAGTTGGAATTGAGTCAGTAGCGTAAGGATTAGTGTTTTTCTTTCTTTTTTGGGTGGGGAGGAAGCCTAGTTTCTTTTAAAAACTCTTCTTGTGGCCACAGAATAAAAGAGCCTTCCCTAGATCACTAATCTCCTATGAGAGAGTAAGAATCTTTGAAACTCATTTGAAATATCAGAGTCATGGTGGGCCATAGATTTTCAAAGCTGGAAAAATATTTGTTGACATATAACACTCTTTAAAATTTTTGTGGTCTTGTTTCTTTCTTTGCAAGATTTTGATTTTCCACAAGCAAGCAAGAGGGGTGAGCCTACCCCAACTCCAAAAACAAACAAAAAAAATCACTGGCGTGGCCAGAACTAGAACTGAATGGTGCGGACAGGGGAGGCGAGGCAGCCAGGGGAGACTAGGCAGCCAGCCTCAGCTGGGTGGCTGGAGTGGAGAGAGGGAAAGCCGAGCCTGCTCTTTCTTAAAGAGGCCAAACAAACAACTCACGGTGAAGTGTACGTGAAAGTCATTTCTAATAATAGCTCATGGTAAGCAGTTCACAGGGAAAAAATCGTTGGTGCGCTGAGAAAATGAGAGTGCAAATGCCCAGTATCTTGATGTGTTACTTAAGGCAATGGAGCTTTTGCGTTTACCCTATGTGCCATGTACATTGATTAAATACAAAATATATGCTGGCCATTTTTGACCATCATTTATGGTATTGATTTGTTAGCAGGGGAACTGTAATAAAAAAGGCATTGATTTACTGTCCTTATTTGCTTATGGGCTTTTTTTTTTGTTATTAATTTTTCACTTTTTCTCTCTGTTTTGGATCATTTCTTCTAGACAAATGCTGTGCTTTGTGCAGTCAGAACAGAGGGGCTCCCCGTGGGACAGAGGAATGAGATCTTGACGGCCGTCCTGGCCTCGCTCACCACCAGGCAGAACCTGAGGCGGGAGTGGCATGCCAGGTGAGGGTGGCTGCGGCGGGATGTTGCTGTCCCCCCCAAAACAAGAGCTGTATTCAGTGAAACTTCTCCTTTTGGCCCATTTCATTGGTCCCAATTGTGGGCCCATGAAAAACAAGCAAGTTGAAGATGCCCAGCACTGACCCCGATGTTGTTATGGATGTGTGTGATTTATCCCTATAACATTTAGCATACATGTTTGCATCTGTGATACAAGTACGTAGTGTGATATAAGTAACTGATGCTGAGGAACCTTTTTAACCAACAGTCTCAAAGGCTAGCATTTAGCTGGGACAAGAGCTGAGAAGTCCACATAGTGCCCTTATATCACTCAGTAAGACCCCTCTCTCTGTTTATAGTCCCTATTTTCAGAACTGACCAAGTAAAGTTTATTTGCTTCTATCTAGTTTCTTTGCATACAGACTTCTCTGTGGTGAGAAAGCTATTACGGGTGGCAAGCTTCTACAAACTGTCAGTTTTTCCAGGAATGAAGCTTGCATAGTAAAGATCATGTTACCCTGCTCTTGTTTGAAAAACCGTTGATCTGTAGAAGGCTGGAACTAGTGTCTCCAAACAGTCGGGCTCTTCTTAGGCTCTAATGTTTGTAAACCGTGTTGAATTCTTGTGCGTCTCTAAGAGAGAAGGCAAGGAGTCAGGAAGCTCCTGCTATAGTCTGTCTCAGAATCTTATTTGAGGCTTAAAAATTCCTTGTGTCTGGGAGTGAAGGGCATTTATTGATAGCCATAATATTCTCCAAATGAATTCCTGCAACAGAGTCTACAATAATTGATAACTCGACTGGTACAATTATCATAAAAATGGATTCATCTGAACAAGGCTCAAGATGAGCATTTTCCAAGGAAGAAGTCAGTAAAGTGTATGAACTATCAATTTCGATTGGGTATCAGAAGGCTGCTGTTTCAAATACGGGTATTATCTCTAAGTTCAGATTCACGTTCAAATAATAATTGAAAAGTCCCAATGGTATCCCATGCCTCTTCTTTGTCACGTGGTCAGAGTAGATGAGAGGCAGTTTCAAGTACAGTAATTAAAGGATTTCCAATTTAACTTAGAATAATTAATTTTTAAATTTTCCTTGTATTGTAATTTAAGTGTGTATATTCATTAAAGTAGGCACATTTTACTAAATAATGGATATCAATGTGAGGACATCTAAGAGGTCTCTCTCTGTTGGACTTTTTATAGTTTTCTCTCTGATGATTCTTATTAAATAGGAAAGAGAGACAGAAAGAATTCCCCTATAATCTCCTTCCTGTCCCCCACCCCTCCACCGACCGCAGAGTGCAGAGAGAGACCGACTCCAGAGAAGGACACCTTTTGCATTTGGTTTGTTAACCATCATTTCCTAGGACATCAAGTCAGCGGACAGCATGGGCAGAGTGGCCTGGGCCGAAGAAGTCTGGTTTCTGCGTTTCCGGCCCTCACCACGAACAGTTTAATCAGGGGCTGGAGCCAGTGTGAGGCTGATGGAGTTTAACATCTGAGGCAGAAGTGCTCAGGTCCTTTGTGGCAGGGGAGGAGAACAGAAAGAGCTTAGCAGCTGACACTCTGCAGACCTCCTTAAAACTAAACACCTGAAAGAAAATTTCAAGAGGGTGATGTCTTGAGAGCTCAGAAGGAAAAGTGTCCTTAGAGTATTAAATAACCATAATCCTCCTCCCACCCCCTCGCCTCCCCATTTGATGTTTCCCATACTGGTGACCCATCTGAAAGACTCATCCATATGATCTGTATAAACAGACTGCTGCCAGACCCCCACCTTCCCTCATCAAAGCCTCCCGGGCCGTCTGGAATCGGGCGCTGCTCGGAGTGGCCATCAGCGCGGGGCAGGGACAGTTAGAGGACGCCCTGGGCCAAGCTCACTGCGCTGCCTGGGTTGGTGAGGTTGGCCTGTTGTGTACTTTGGAATTACACGAGAAAAAATGGGCTTTGACAGAAAATAATTAGCACTCACCAAAGGCCAGGCAGTAGGTTACAGTATTTTACTTTCATCAAAGCTATCATGGGATCAGTTAGATTAGATAATAGAATTTTTTTTTCTTCCGAAAGTTAAATACAGATGACACTAATTACCTCATACTGCACGTTAGAGAATGCGTTATGAGTAGCACAATTTCGAGAAATTTCGATCAGCTGAGACTGCAGCTTAGCTATCGCTTTTAGTGTAATTCTACCGTAATACAAGTTTTTTCCTCCCCTTCTCAGCAGGTTCATTCACGATAATGATGTGAGAGCGAATTTTTTTCAAGTGGAGCTTGTCGCTTAGTTATAAACAATTTGTGTCTCTTTCAGGCCAAGAGCTGAGCCATTGTTTGGGGCCCATTGAAGTCCCTTAAACTGAAAGCACATGTTCCCTGTAATTTAGCTTTGGGAGGAGAGTGTCAGTTCTGCGTGCGTCTGAGTGACTGAGTCTGTCACCGTGTCACACAGTTCTGCCCTTGTAGAGGCACATCTGACTGCTGTGGTTTTCCTTCCCCACGCCTGGTAATCCCATAAACAACTCTCTCCAAATATTAAGCCTGTCTATTCACTGCCCCAGAGTTGAATGATCCGAGGTGCATCAGGAGAAGCTGTGTGGATACGGGGTAAGTGTTAACAGAAGTGGTACCGGGTTTCTCAAGATTTGGCTTTGTTTATACAGTCCACTCGGCCTGATGGACAGCTTGTTATAGCTTTTAAAGAACTGGGCAAGCCCTCTGATCTGACCCCTTCCTGACCCCCGTGGCCCAGAGGTCAGTCTGCAGCTAATAAACTCGAAGGCTCTTAGGGTATACTGTAGGAAAAGGCAGAAAAAGAGCAGCTGCCAGGCCTGGGCATCCCTGGATAGGCTGCTTTAGGGTCACTCTCTGATAATGAAAATGATTACCAAATTATATGGAAGTTTAACCGCAATAGTGAGTGAGAGGAGGGTGGAACCCTGCGCATTTGGTTTGATAAATGAACTGTGAAGAGACCCATCTGGCTCTCAGCATCTTTTCTCCCGCTCTTTCCCTACCAAGGGGAAACAGTTTAAAATAACAGCAGTACATATAGACTCAATGACCCATGCAAGGAGCCAGAATGGATTAAGATTTAATGGTGACAGTGGAAGAAATTATCATTTGGAAAGTACACCAAAGGCAAGGTATAGTTCAGTGTCCAGGCCCAACTTATTTTCCTAAATAAAACAGTAAAAATCAGTGCCTGTTTGTGTTGTACAGAGCCTCAGCATCATTCCGAGATTGCTGAAAAGTCGGAGGTCCCATTGATGATGGAACTGTCGTTTGTCGTCCGCGTAAGGAAAGGAAAGGGCTGCCTTTTGCCTCAGGCTTGTCCAGATGAGAACCAAAATTTCATTTCTACCTGTTGGCTCAGTTTTGAACAGCTCAGGTAAATCGAGAGTTAGAGAAAAAGCTCTTCACAAAAATGCTGGTGCCTGTTTCAGCATCTGACTACTGACCACTGTGCACGTTTTGTTTGGAATATGTGAGTCGTGAGCACAGGCATGGTGAAGGGAGGGTCACAGAGAGCATTTACCCCAGAGTGCGAGTCCACCAGAGCTGTCGATAAGCCAGCCTATGAATCCACCCGTTGCCGTTGGGCATTCTCTTATTTCTGCAGTACCCAGGCAGTTTTTCTGTAAAACTAAGAAGCTCAAGAAGACTCACTGCCATCGAGTCAATTCTGACTCATAGCAACCCTGTAGGACAGAGCAGAACTGCTCTGTAGAGTTTCCAAGGAGCTCCTGGCAGGTTCGAACTGCTGACCTCTTGGTTAGCAGAAAAATAAGAAAGCACATGATATTTATTAACTGAGTAAATGTTTGCTCCCTTCTTTATTCCTTTTTTTAAAAAAACAACATGCCAGCATACAAATCATTGTCAGTAGTGGGCAGGTCACAAGCTATCTGCTCACTTACTGCTAATTGGTAAGGAACGTCTACTTAAACCCTCCCTCCAGTTTCGTGTAACTGTGAAGTGTCCTGGTGTGAGAACAGTGACACTGGAGATGACGCAGTGTGTGTCGTTTCTTAGAGACGGCTTGCATGGCCCGTGATTCTCCTTGCTGAAACAAATGACTCATTCAGTAAACGTGATGCTGCTGTGTAGTTGGTGGACCTGCGCTGCATGCAGTGCTGTGGGAGGTGCGGTGCACCATCACGTGGTGTCCCAGGTGGCCAGTGGAAGGGTTTCCATGGCAGTGAGAATTTAGAAAGCAGCCGTGGGAGCAGTGACCAGAGCAGTGCAGCCCTTGCTCCCACAGCAGAGGGGAAAGATGCTCTGACTTTGGAAGGGAATGATGTAGGTGTCTTCAAGGACTCACTCTTTGCTGTCTCAATTTCAACTCTTAGCGACACTATAGGACAGTGCAGAACCCCCTCCTGGGGTTTCCAGGGATTGGCTGGTGGGTTCAAACTGCCAGCCTTTTGGGTAGCAGCTGAACTCTTACCCAGCGTGCCACGGGGCTGTCTTCAAAGATTAGAGTTGTTGTGAAATAGAGAACCCCTTCTGTTGAATGGCATTATCTACATAATACAAGTCTCACTCAGTCAATAATTACATTGGAAAGTAGACATAAAAAGCTTCTAAACATTATCCCAAATTAGCATGTTTTTCATCCCAGGTTTTGACTTATCTTTGTATGTTTATCCATGGGGATTTAGAGTGAGCAGAAAGCTAGGTAAAGGATAATTCGGGGAGATGACAAATGCTTTGAGAGTTAAAACTGCTTTCTTGCTTTAAAACTGTGCCTTTAAATTTCTGCTAAGTGAATTTCAAATACAAAAAAGAAAACAAAAGCAAGGCCATTAGGGTTTTACAAAAATTGAGATGTAAGTAGCTTAACAAAATTTAAATAACATAAAATTCACCATTTTGAAGTACACAACTAAGTGATTTTCAGTCTTTTCACAGGGTTGGACAACCAGCGTACTATCCATTTCCAGAACACTTTCATCACCCTAAAAAGAAACCCTCTACCCTATTAGCAGTCACTCTCAGTTCCCCTACAACCTCTGTAACCACTAGTCTACTTTTGGTTTCTGTGGATTTGCCTATTCTGGGCATATAATATACATGAAATCGTAGAATATGTGGCCTCTTGTGGCTAGCTTTTTTCACTTAGTGTGATGATTTCAAGATTCATCTATGTTACAGTGTGTGTTAGTAATTCCTCTTTTTTATGGCTTGAGTAAGTACCTTTGTGTGAATATACCAAATGTGGTAGTTCCATGGATTATTCTTACATGGCCTTTCTTGCTGTGGTCTTGTAACTCTCACCAGAAGACTGGGTGGAACTATGCAAATAAGGTGTTTGTGGCCCCCTTAAGGGGATTGGATAGCTTGCTAATGATGCAAATAAGGTACGTAGCACCCTTGTGGGAATGAGATTATGCAGATAAGGTATTCAGAACCCTAACAACGCACTGGTGAGTTTTGCCATCTTGCCAGGCTTGAAATGAGATCCCAGAGGTGAAAAGAGGGGACCTCACAAACACCAGGAAGAGCTGGCAGAGGAGCACATCTTTTGAACCTGGTAGAGTTGGGGGGGGGGTCACTGCACTGAGAACTCTTTAGACGTATGAGACAAGACAAGAGAACTGTAACACTGGAGGTGGCTTGAGACAGCAGGAAGCAGCAGTGGAGAAACAAAGGCAGCAGAACCCAGAGAGTCAGTGAGACAGCGCAGTGGGCTTCCCAGCCCACAGGGTGAGGCACCTGCAGCGGCTGGGCTGATCTGGGGAGCCCCTTCAGGCAAGAGGGTTACTGGGAGAGTGGGGTGCCTCTGGGTAATTGGTGCAGCTAAGCTTGTGGACCCACTGAGGGAAGGAGCTGATGGCCTTTGGGCTGAGGCTTTCTGGAGGAGTAGGGTGCTTCTGGGCACTTACTGATGGAGCTAAAGAGCTTGTGACTCGTGCCTGAGCAGTGCTGCGGCGGAGGTGCTAACGGCTAGAGAGAGACTTGCCTGTAGGCACAGCTGTGAAAAAGCTTCCATGATGGAAAAATGATATCCTCAGCCATTTCTGATCCTGAATTGTAACCTGTTACTTGCCTTGTAAACCCCACGATTGTGAGTATTGCCTGTGAGTTCTGTGTGGCCATTGTAGTGAATTTTCGAGCCCAGGAGGGAGGTGGAGAGTGCCATGGGAGGGACAGCTGGTGTCAGAACTGGGGAAAAGTTGGAGAGAGGAGTTATGTCTCATCTTGGCTGCTTAGGAGTCAGCCTTGAGCTGTTGATATAGAGTCCCCTTCCTCATTGCGAAGTTCGAGGAGGTCATGTGTCCCACACCACTGTCACACCCTGTTTTGTTTATGTACTCATCAGCTGATGGACATTTAGGTTTCTTCTACTGTTTTGCCATTATGAATAATGCTGCTATGAACGTTTACTGTGTTTTTGAGTGAACACATGTTTTCAGTTCTCTTGAGTCCATACCTAGAAATGGAGTTGCTGGGTCATGTATTTAACTTTGTTTAACTTTTTGAGGAACTGCCAAACTGTTTTCCACAGTGGGTGCTCCGATTTTATATTCCCACCAGCAAGGAGTTCTTCGCATTCTCACCAACATTTGTTGTTTATTTATTTATTTATTTTAATTAAAGCCCTCTTAGTGATATCTCATAGCCATGAATTGGAATCTATTTGATGGCCGTGGGTTTTTTTTTTTTTTTTTTTGGTATGAATCCCTAAAAACAGTAGAAGAACCCTAAATGTCCATCAGCTGATGAGCAGATATCTCATTGGGGTTTTGATTTGTATTTCCGTAATGCCTAACCACATTGACCATCTTTTCCTGTGCTCTGTGAAGACCATTAGTTTTTATAAGAGGAGTTTTTAAAACATGGCAGACATAAGGCCTCATGCCTTCTGTCAGTGGTGCCAAGGCCACGGAGTTGGTAAGGGCATTTGGCTTCTTGAAGGGATGTGGCTCCCATGAAGTCGTAAGAGATCATGGCTGTGCCTAGTTTTCCTTTGTCCTGGGTGAACTTTAGCTTGCTATTTATTTGCATGTAGCCTGGTTTATTTTCCTTCACAGAGGTCGCATTTACTCCGTCTGTCATTCTCTTAGTTTCTCTTGTCAAAGCATCTCTGAGCATTGCACCCTGGGTAGGAATGTAGTCTGATTAAATGGAAACTTGGTCCACTTACAGGTCAAATTAGGATTAAAGTGTGCTTCCAAAGTAAATTGGTGCTGAGAACCAAAGCAAACAGTAGAGCAGTTTCCTAGAAAAGCTTTCAGAACTCCTTGCCTCCAGTTAAAGGTACCGCTCTGAAGACCTAGATGGTTTTATATACATGTCCCTTCCTGGGCTTTGCAACTAAAACAACTGCCAAGTTAGCTTTTTTTTTTTTATCCTGGGCATAGAAGCACCACCTCATTACTGACATCTGGAACCCAACCATCACTACCTACCTCTAGAATGGATCCACTCTGGACAGCTCTGTTAGGGTTTAAAAATCTAGTTATGATAACCTAGCACTCATGATGAACTGGATTTCATTTACTAAGCTACTCTTCTTGGTGTCTGTTTGGATGCAACCAGAAGAATGACTTACGGGAGTTACTTTTGCTGTATCAGCTGTGGTACAAAGACCAAGGCTTGAAGGATTTCTCCGTAGCCGTCTGGTCCCTCCTTTTGCCTCCTGGATGGGCTGCATTGCAATCAAAACTGACAGGTCTGTTTGGTCCCAGTGTAACAGTCAACTGGTATTTGTTTGGCGCTGACTATTTACAAGTGACTTTGCTAGCTGCTATGGGAAATAGCCAGATGAGCTTGAAACTCAGCCTTGAAGGAATTTTCAGTTCAGGGTGGGTAGGGGTTAGAGAGGAGGTCCATGGCTAGTGTGCGGGTCTGCAAGTCTTTGCTTGAGGTGGAAATCCTGGTGGCATAGTGGTTAAGTACTGTGTTCATGAAACCGAAGATCAGCCTTTAGAATCTGCCAGGCATTCCTTAGAAATTCCGTGAAGCAGTTGTCCTCTGACCTATAGGGTCACTATGAGTTGGAATCAACTCGATGGCAGTGGGTTTGGGTTTGGGTTTTTGCTTGAGGCACTGTGGGAAATGGACAGATGAATTAGCAGTGGAGTCCACTGTAAGGGAACTTCAAGCTTGCTAGGAGTTTATCCGAAGGACTAACTGCATGTCTCTTACCCATTTTGCTTGTGTGTTTGTACTTCCGTTTTATCCTACCAGAATGCAAACGTCGTGTGGTCAGAGCCTTTGTCTGTTCACCGCCTGTGGCTCCTGTACTCCAGATCTTTCTGACGTTAGTCGGTCTCCTCCGTTAGCAGAGCAGAGAACAGCCACCTTGCCGCCTTGTTCTCCACATAGCCTCTGCATCTCGAACGGTGCCTGGCACTCATTTCTGCTGAGTGACTGAATTAACTGTCCTCTTGGCTCTCTACTGAGCATTGAAGTACTCAGTGATTTTGAAGAAGAATGACCGTTTGTGATTCCTGCCTTTAGATTTTATGTGTGTGTGTTCATGTAATGTTCTCAAGAGTGAGAACCTTGACACTGGGAGTTCTGATAGGCTTTTAAGGGCCGACGTAGCATCCCCCAGCCTGGCTTCCAGCGTGAGGAGGAAGGACACTGTGCACAGCTGACTCAGGTACTTGAAGAAGAGTCCAGATGTGAACATTAGTGGAACTGAGCTGGGTCCGAGACAAGAAGACATTGATCTCAGTTCTGAGCCAGCCATTCCTGATGCCCTCCCGTTCCTGAAAGTGAAACAGAGCTGGGTGAGGAAAGGACGAACTGATGGAGGGAAGGGGTAAAGACCTCGCTAGAGGTGTACCTCTGAACAAAGAGATGGCTTCAGTTCAGCAGGGGGCGAAGCTGAGGCTAAATATGGCTTCCGGTCCGTTAATGTCACCTGCTCTAGGTAGCTGCTCTTTCTCGGTTACCTGCTGATGTCACAATGTGTCATGAGATCAGTGCAGTGAGAAGTGTGAGCCTTAGTGACCTGATGCTTGGGCTGAAATTTGTCTTCTGCTTTAGGGAGTTGTGTTTACAAAACTTGGAGCCCCTGGACTTGAGGATGGGCTCTGAGATGATGAGGTGGTGCAGCCACCTGTTGAGACCGGATGTGACTGGGTCACCTGGCTGCATCCGATGTTACCATCCATGCTAGAGACGGTGGCTGCTGAGTCCGGCAGAGTCAGTCAGGAGGTAGGCGTCGTGGCGTCCACAGCTGCGGGGCTCTTCAGTCCGCTGAATGTGGGCAGTGCGGGGCTCAGGGTGAGGAGGGTGAGGGGCAAGTGAAGGGGCTGGAGGGGGGAACGAGAGGAGCTAGTCTCCTGGTCATTGACGGCTTTCTTTCTTTAATGCATCTGTCCCTGCTCCTTTAGTGATCATTGGCTCTGCCTTCTGCTGCCCTTAGCAGAAGAATGTCCTTTGTGTCTCTGAGCTGGATTACTCCGTAACACCCCATAACCCCATAAAACCCCCTCATAAAGGTGTAGGAATTGACACATTGTATAAATCCTGAGCAAGGATTAAATGAGTCTAGAGGTAGGGTTACCTTTCTCTTCAAGATAAAGCAACTTAGGGAGGCGAGTGTTGTTAGTGTTGTCACTGTTGTTACTGTCATTATTTGAACAGTTTTATGAGGCACGGAAGCCAGTTGGCTTCTGCACATCTTATTTGTAAAATTAACACACAGGCTTCAGTGTGAGCTTTGCCCTGGCGAAACAAGTGACAGGTTTGTGACTGTGGTCAGTTGCCAGCTGTTTCTTCTGGGATAGGGTATCTTAAACTTCTTGAGAAGACATTGATTCACTCCTTTATTTATCCATTAAATATCTTATGATTGCCTACTATTTGCCAGACCTTGGTTTAGGTGCTAGGAATACAGCAGACCGAAAGGGCCTCTTCTTTGATGGACTGTATGTTCTAGTGGGATGACAGACTTGAACGGCTTTCCTGTGTGGAACTGGACAGTTTCTGTCAGTGTCTCGTTGTCATGTCTGCATACTCGATGACACTCCACAGAATCAAAGTAAAGTCATTCAATCAAGATAAAAATGTCAGCTTTTCTTTCCTGATCCCCATTGTAAAGTGGTCACTTGTTATAAAATTTGCATTTCTAGTTCTGGTGAATTCTGTTTGTGAGATAGTCGTAGAATGAGGAGCTTGGTGAAGGGGCACCCTTCTCTCCATAGACATATCCAGACTCCCTCAGGGACTGACTTACTGAG
This sequence comes from Heterohyrax brucei, assembly GCA_028571685.1. Lineage (NCBI taxonomy): Eukaryota > Metazoa > Chordata > Mammalia > Hyracoidea > Procaviidae > Heterohyrax > Heterohyrax brucei. Next base: position 69,266,273 of record CM053161.1, on the reverse strand, counting down.
CTGGGGGCTGTGGATACTGTGGTCTGAGAGAACAACATCTGGCTGACCTGGCGTGACATAGTTTATAAAGAAATTGTTCTACATTCTACTTTGGTGAGCAGTGTCTGGGGTCTTAAAAGCTTGTGAGTGGCCATCTCAGACACACCACTGGTTTCGTCTCATCAAGAACGAGGGAGAATGAAGAAAACCAAAGACACGGAAAGAGTGGTCCAAAGGACTTACAGACCACAACTACCATAGCTTCTACCAGACTGAGTCCAGCACAGCTGGATGGTGCCCGGCCACCAGCACTGACTGCTGTGACAGGGGTCACAATGGAGGGTCCCAGATAGAGCTGGAGAAAACAGTAGAACAGACTTCTAACACACACATACATATGATCAGACTTAGCTGGTCTGACAGACTGGAGAAACCCTAAGAGTATGGGCCCTGGACATCCTTTAGGCTCAGTAATGAGGTCAGTCCAGAGTTACATCCTTCAGCTAAAGATTAAACACACTCATAAAACAAGATGAGATGAAATGCACACACTGAACCCAGGACAAGGACTAAAAGGCAAAAGCCAGTAATAGGGAACCCAAGGCTGAGAAGGGAGTGTGTTGACATCTTGTGGGTTGGCCACCAATATCACAGAACTAGATGTGTACCAGTTGTGTACACCTGCATCTAAAGTATAATATAAAAAAATTGTAAATGAAATATCCAGGGAAAAAATAGTCTGCTTTCTGTTAAGACGGAAACGTAGGCAAAATGATAGAATTTTATTTTGAAGGAATTTAAAAATAAATAATTTAGAGAGAGGGAAAGAAAAACACCCTTTCTGGGGACGCCACAACATGAATGTGTCCTTAGATTATCTGTACCCTAGTTCCTACTTACTTTCTCAAGAAATATGTCACTTGAATGATCTTCCTCTTAAAGCAAGGCTTAAATTCAGGCTATGTTTTCACAAAGATCTCTTAAGCCAGAACCGGAGACACCTGTCTCATGGAGGTCTTCACCTAGGATGATATCATCAAGCTCAGTCAGTGGTGGTAATTTTGTGTGAGTGACCTGTCAGTTACGTGTGGACTCAACAAGTATTTATCAAGGGCTTGTCTGATACTAGATGCTATCCTAGGCCCTAAAGTCACACAGATGGGGAGCACTCTATGAGTGGAAATGTATTATGCTATATAGCATAATAGAAGTTTTGAAAGAGGTTGAGCCAGGATTTCTGGGAACCCTTGTACCAGGGAAGAGTCAGGTGCCCCCTAAGTATCCATCTCTGGTGACCCTCGTGGTCTGTCAGCACTGTGGGGAATAATACTGCTGGATGAGGTCCATTGGCAAGTGTTGTTGACTACAGTGCCAGCTTTTGGTCTGCAAATATGAGAAATAGGAGAGGAATCTATATGGGATGATGGATCTCTGAATTGAATTTGTGCTAATCTTTCTTTAGAAGGACCTAGTTTTCAATGTTGAAAGGGGAAAAAAATTGTTGTCCTCAGGAATAAAATTTTATTAAGACATCACACTGGTTTGAAGCGTAGATCCTGAGTCAGATTACCTGGGTTTGAATCTTGGGCCACTTCTGTGACCCTGACTGAGTTACAGTTACAGGTTGTAACTGGGTGAGTTATGTAACCCCTTGGAGCCTCAGTTTCTCCTTTGTATCTAGCCTGGGGGGTAATACTATACCCTGCTTCAATGGGTTGATTGAGTGATTTCACCTGAACCAACTGTCAGTAGCATACGAGGTATTCAGTAAAAATTAGCGACAGTCCTCTTCAGAGCAAAGCAAGAAAGTGAAGAAGAGACCCAGGCACGTTCATCCAGTCTGGCTTCTCTTTGAGTCTCCTACATGACAGTCCTAGGTGCTCAGTCCTAGGCACTTGTGTTGCTGAACTGGTGTAGGGGCCACATTCTGTGCTGGGCCCTGCACTGAGGGAGAGGGGATGGACTCCAGCTGGGATCATGTCTCCAGCTGGCTATAGAACTCCGGGCATGTCACAGGCACTGTGGGCATGTCATAGGCACTGTGGACGTGTCACAGGCACTCTTCATCTGCAAAGGAAGTGGCTTGATCCAGATGGCTCCAAGGGCATCTTCTGGCTCTGAGGCTGCCTGGCTTTGTGGGTTAGATCCTGGGGAGCAGTGAGTGAAAGGTAGGCCACACCTTGTGCGTTTCACCCCGACTGCCTCCAAATGCAAAACCAGACCTGCTGCCATTGAGTCCATCATCCCAACTCCTAGCAGCCCTGTAGGACAGAGTGGAATGCCCTATAGTTTCCAGGGAGCACCTGGTGGATTTCAGCCGGCAACCTGTTGATGAGCAGCCGTAGCACTTAACCACTATGCCTTCACGGACTGTCTCCACCTTCCTTGAAATCATTAGTTGTACTAATTTTAACAATAACAGCAGGTAACACTTACTGTGAACCTGAGTGCCAAACAGTTTTAAATGCTTTATACATGGAGAAAACGGAGGCTTCAGGTGCAGGAGAACTTGCCCTAGGCAACCTGGCTAGTGAATGAAACAGAACCCAGTGCCCTTGCCGCCCTCTGGGACCCTGTAGGACAGACCAAGCAGCAGCCTGGGATTCCAGCGGCCAGCCTTGTGGTTAGCCGCTGTGCTCTTGACCGCTGCCCCACTCTGCTCCCAGGGCTCCAGCCAGTGAGGAGTGGAGATGCAACTGAAACGCCAACAGCCCAGCTGGGACCCCTGTGCTCTGTGGCCACCACCAGAGGGACTGCTCAGCCTGGCGCTTGGTGGGTGGGGCACTCAGCTGCACGGAGCACGCTGACTTGGGTCACTCCGTGTAGGCTTGGAGACTTCCCCAGGTCCTTCCCAGTGTAGAGAGAGAGGTCCACCGTGCAGATCTGTAAATAGTTATTTTTTCTCGTACCTAAAATGTGTTGTACACTTTTTTTTTTCGTTCATAGGTGCCTTGCTCTCTGTAATAAGGAAATCATTTCCAGCTTATGCTTTCTAAATCCCTCCCTCACCATAAATCTTTGAAAGGAAAGTTATTACTTTTATAGCTATGTCACTTCTTTTATATTAGTTACAATCTTTCAGAAGGTGGGGAGAGCAGGGGTAAAGATGAGAACATCAAAGTTTAGCCTCCAAGAATCTGTAAATCCTCTAAGCCAAGTAATTTGGGGGGCCGGGTTAGTCAAGGTTGGTTTGAGTTGGGTGCCCTTAAGGTGAAAGGGTAGCAATTTATCTACTCCATAATGGGTTAATCACCGACTGTACAGTGTTTTTGTATCTAGGAAACAATTTACTGCGGGTTAAGAATAGTAATCTTATTCTGTCTCAGGGGTTTCCCCAGTGTATTTTATAAATTTACTCTGCAATGTGTATTCCAGGTTAGAGATAAAAGTTTCACTCTGGCTTTCAGTTGAGGAAGTGAGGGGTAGGGATGGACAGCTGAGGAAGGATGCTGGTGGCCTGTAGGGGACACTGTTGCTTCATTAATCGGAGATTCCCAGTCTCTTGTCCCCAGGCAAACAACAAAACAAAACAAAAAATAGATCGGTCACCTTACCACACCTCAGTGAAATGATTTGAATGGTTCCAGTGTGTTTAGAAGATGGAGTATTTCTTGAGGATTGGTCAGACACTGCTTCGTGCCCATGCAGGAAAGAAAGAGTTGAGTGTTTCAAGATGGTAGTAGTTGGCATGGCACTTCTAATTCACCAGCTTACAACTTTCTTCTCATGGACAGAGTGCTCAGGAGGGTCATTTTTTGAACTCAACAGACCATCTTAATTTTTTGCTAAGACACACCCGTGTTACGTTGAAATGCGTCTGTTCTGCTGTAGGTTCTGGTGTATGCTGACTACCATTTTGGAAGTCTACATTTTCTTCTTTTTACTCTCTGCCCTCAAGAAGATGCTGTTTCCTGCGAAAATGAAGTCATGTCCACAAGGCAGGCTGACACCGGGGTCGGCCCGTGCTGCAGGAAGCGCGTCGCCAGATGCTGCGCCGTGGCTCTTGGTCTGGCAGGCCTCTCCTTCCAGGCTCTCGGCAGCCTTTGTATCCGTCCAGGTGCTCCATGCCCTTGCCAGCAAGCCTCCAGCTCCTTGCCCAGCTCTGGCCCCTTCCCTGCGAGAAGACGGGGCCTGGAAGGCACTTGTAATTAACCCTTGGAAAGCAGAGGTTTTTCTGAGGCCGCGTGCACGGTAATGAGACCGTTAGCGCGCTTCTTTTCCAGTTTCACCATCAATTACACCATGTGTTTCATCCAGTTGGTGCTACCCTCCCAGTGTTAATTATAACCTACAAGACTGTTACAGTTAATTTTATGGCAAGCATATTGTCTCTTCAAGGCTCTGGAGCAGCTCATAAATTATCTTGAAGGTAAAATGTAACTTGGGGAACTAGTTATGAAAATTCCATCCATCTCGCTTAGGGGCTGCAGCTGCTACTGTCAGCTGCCTTGCTGCGGCGTGGTGAAGGAATTACGGTGGGTCAAGTTTAAGAGGGTAGACCCAGGCTGTCACTGAGGAGAAAGGCTGTCCTGGCCCTGTCAGACAAGTACCTTCTGCCAGTCCCTGGTGGTTTCCCTTCGCGGGCAGGAAGAGGCAGGCAGCGCAGGTGGCTGGATGGTCCCCAAGCTGTCTGTATTCATTACTTTACAGAAACTTGTTGTAGGTAGGCAGGTCCAGAGACCTTTTCTCTTCTCTGTTGTCATGATGTTAGGCATCATCTGCAAAGTGTGAGATAGATAACTCTATAACTAAGTCTGGGCTTGCTCCAGAAGGGTAGGGAAGCCGAAGGGTGGAGGTTCTCAGTGGTCATCCTTCCCAGCAGCCCCCTTGCTGGTCTCCCACGTGGTAATTTTTCTCTTGCTGACTCCTTAGCTTGAATGAGCATTTTCGTGTGGTGGCTGTTTTTCCTATCTGAAAACAGTGTGATTTTATGTGAACAAATGTACTAAAAAATCACCTCCTAAATAAATTAGCAGGCTGTCTTACTGAGAGAATAAACGTACTCCTTTTCTGCTTCCTCATACCAAGTCTAAGCTTTACGTTCAGCCCTCAGGGCTTCGGCATTATTATTTTTAATGACTGAACACAAGTCTTTCATTTAGCTTGTTTGTATAGTTACTGTAAATGATCTTTCTGCTGTTGGGTCTTCATTTGAAATTCTGCATGTTATGCTCGCTTTCAAAGCTTGGCGGGGGCCTCTGAGAATTGGGAGCTGTACGAAGTGCAGCGTCTTTCAGCTGCACTGGAAACGGGATGTGGCAGGGAAGTCAGAGAGAGTGTGTTAAGAAAGGACGCCTGGGTGTGGAAATCCAGGCGGGAGCCTGCGTGAAGCGCACACCAGCAGGGCCGGCCTGGGGGACAGCTTGAGCAGCAGTGCCTTTTGGGGTCCCCTAGCCCGTTCTCTGAGAGCCGGCTCAGGGGGGCCCAGGAGGCACTGGGCTTTCTGATGAAGCGTTTGCCCGGGCACTTGATAATAGGAGCATGATATTTGGATAGTTGGGCATTTTTGAGGGAATGCTATTGAATTTGGATCCGTGATGAAACAGTGGTTAAGATCTCAGGCTGCTAACCAAAAGGTCGGCAGTTTGAGTCCACCAGCCACTTTTTGGAACCCCTCTGGGGCAGTTCTACCCTGTCCTGTTGAGTCACAGTGAGTAAAGATTGACCTGACAGCAGTGGTTGTTTTCCTAATGAACTCAGTCTAGGGGTTGCACATTCAGATACCTGCAGGGCTTGGGAGATAACCCAGGTGAGCGAAGCCAGGGAGGTGGGATCCAAGTGAACGGGGGAGTTCACACCCTGTGTGAAGAAGGCAGATGTGTGCAGCCTTGTAGAGAAGCAGAATCTCTGTTACTGGAGAATTCAGATCGTGTGTCAGAAGAGCGGCCTGTGTGATGTATGTTTTTGGAGGCTCTGAACTGTTTAAATGTTAACAACTCATTCTCTTATTTGTAACTGTTATGCATTGGCTTATTCAAACAAATTAAAATGTGTCTGTAGACCAGAGGTTATAGATAGGATTCAGATTTAAGTTTTGACTGATCTGAACCTGAAATCTCAAGTCTTTTCAAGGACAAAGGCAGTGACCTTGCATTCTTGGTACGGCCTTTAACACCTGTGACATTGTTCTACTCTGTGTAGGTTCTTGCTTGCAGAAAATATTTGTGTGCATTTTTTGCTTAAACTTAGGGTGTTTTTTCCTATTGCTGAGAAAGTGTGTGGTTCCACAAAGGGAGCGAGGTGTCTGTAGTGCTCACTGTCACCATGAGAGGGGTCTATAGCAGTGGATTGGCAGTCTTTAATCCGATGAAGAGCTTGATTAAGAAAAGACTGGCAGGACTTTGTTCTAGGTACGCTTTCTGCTATTATACCCCAAAGCTTCATGGGGGACACCAACTGTCCTTATAGGACTATGTGAAGCTGGCACAAAGATGTCATTGGGTAAGAATAATCCGTATCTCACTGTTACACAGAGGTGTCATTTGGGAAGTTGTTAAATTCATGTGGGTTTGATTGTCTAGAGAGGAGGAAAATATAAAAACTGGTTTTGCTTTGTTTCTTCAGTAACAAGAAAAGGGGAAGCCTAAACCTTGGCTGCTGCTGAAGTCAGCTGTAACGCATGCGTGGTTAAATTTCGTTGTAAATATTTCATAAGGGCTGTTAGAGTGGAGCCGCGTTGGTAGCACAACCCTGTCTGCGCCAAAGGAACCATTTCACTGAAGGAGCCAGCATTTCCAAAGTCATGTGCGTTTCCCTGGTAAAGTTAACATAAGGTCAGAAAACGCTCTGCAGGAAATGCCTGTATCAATGTTTATAATCTCTACATTTATGGATTTGAAGTTTGTGCAAAAAACCTCCCTAACAGACTTTATTTTGGTTAAATAAGACTAACTCATGAAACAGTCTGTACACTGTATGTCCACATCCATCCCAACGCAGTGTCTTGGCAGCTACTTGGGTAAATAATGTCTTTTCCAAAATGAGTGTATCTGAAAACGGAAGAGGACAATTAAGTGGCAAACAGTGTCTCTGGGTTGCCATAAACTGACAAAAATTCTAGAAACAGAAAGTGAAGACTGACAATTCATTTATTCTTTGAGCAAATCACAGAGCTGCCCATTGATTTATTGATGTGTTGATGGTTGCAGTGAAGAGCAAAATATTTACCCTGACTACTTTCTTTCTGTTTTTTTTTCTTTTTTCTTTTTTTAGCAAAAGTTTATTTAATTATGCTCATGTTTGTGTGAGTCACACAGAATATGTATGAGTGTTCAGAGGCATTTGGTCGGGAAAGAAACGAAAGGACACTCACATTTTGTAAAAAATAAAAACAAAAAAAAAACTTCATCCAGGCTCACAGATGGTCCTGTTCAGGTGTTATTTTAATTATGAGCTTAAAGAACAGCCCCACACAGTAGGAAGTCATCTTAATAAATGGAGTGGAACTTTCCTCTTAAGTGTCAAAAAGCCCTGTGATTGAGAAATTTAAATAGTTGATGTTACAGGGGAGAGTCTCAAAATGACCAGGATGCTTGGAGGAAGCAAAATGACAGGCTTGTCCGATGATGGAACGAGCACACGAGCAACATCTCAGAAGTTCATAGCTTTGGACGTCTTGAAAGATGGTGATCTTAGCGACGGCTGTCCCAGTCATCGGTGTCTGCCATGTGTATGTGGGTATAAGTGGGAGAGGGGAAGTAAACAGAACAAACTACAAATACCTTTTAAAATTTTTCATCCCAAATGGACCTATTTCTTGATGATTCTTAAGGTCAGAGGGCTGCTTTGCCCTTCAGGTGATAGAGTGCCCACAGAACTAATAATAGTTCAAATGCAGCTGTAGCTTACAGCTTGCATTAATAACACACAAACAGAACAGTCGTCTTAGTAAATTTTAGTAATATATTATAGTAATGTTTTACTGTCTTTCCCGTCGTGGGGAATTATGAGGACCCTGTGTTAGGACCTCCGTGTCCTGACACAGTTAATTATCCATGGATGATGGGTTTCAGCCATCGCCGTCCTGAGCGGTGCTGCTTTGTTGTGGAGGGCTTTTTAAGTGGTCGCAGACTCAGGTGCAGTGCACCTATGCACTTGCCTCCAGAAGCAAACAGCTGTGTTTTCTTTTCCATGTTATATATCACAGAGAGCATCTCATTTATTAGGGCCAAGCTAATGATGCAAGTGCCAACCTGTATGCCCTCCTCCTCACGGTGATAATATATTTGCTGTAGAGATGTTCACTTGCTTTTCTTAAGTCATTAATCTCTTCTGGTACCAAATGTGTGACCTGAAAGCGGGTTAGCACAGGGGTCAGAATGCATTTAATCTAGCCTGCAGAGACTGGATGAGACCCCTGATGGTCGTGTCATTTCTTTCTTTCTAAAGGGCCTCCCTCTGTCTGCAGTCTCGCCACCAGCGCAGTGCTCGAATGACCAGGAATGCGGGCAAATGAAAGGGGACTGCTTTCAGTCCTTGAGCAGGGAGGCCGGATTCAGACCTCAAGTGCTGAGTGAAGTAGGCTCAGTGACAGTCGTCCGTGCCCAGGGCCTTGACTGTGGCATTCGCTGTCCATGCTGGTGGTGGTGGGGGCGGTGAATTCCTGTCGAATCGGAAATGTCTTTCAGTTCACTTGTGGGAAACCAAACCCTATGACCATCAAGTCAATTTCGGCTGATAGTGTCCCATAGAGCTTTTGTGTGTGTGTGTTTCTTGGTACTTCCAGTTTGTAAGGTCAGTGGTTCCTAAATTTTGGTGACAGGAACCACCATGCTGATTTTAGCCCTGTCTATGAACTGCCTCCATTATTATATTTCTAGCAGACTGTCCCATCTTTTCCCATGGAGCAGCTAGTGATTTCAAGCCACTGATCTTTCCATTAACAGCCGATGGCTTTAAGCACTGTGCCGCTAGGCCTCCTTCATGGATAGGTGAGCCCTCTGACGTATGCCGAGGCTTAGTTCAGAGGCTCCTGCACAGTGGCATCCAGACTGCTAGTGTCACACAGGAGGGTCTTGTAAAACCTGAGTGTGTGTCTAGGAAGACATGGTCAGCACTTTGGGCCTTTGATTTCTCAAATAATGCTGTTGAGGAACTGACTAGAGGAGGCCTTCAAGATGACTTTTAAGTTGATTTCAAGCCAAATGTTAGAAACATGATAAAGTAGGTGGTTCATGGATAGGGCTAAAATCAGCATGGTAGTGCCTGTCGCCCAAATTTAGGAAACACTGGCGTCACAAACTGGAAGGACCAAGGACCGTATATGGCTCTGAAGATGGAGCAAGGACCAAGGACCATGAATATGGTTTTGAAGATGGTGATGATGACAATAATTAATAATAGCAGCTAACTTCTGCTGTGTCCGTACTGCATGCCAGACCCTGTTCTGACTTTCTGATGTTCACTTGTTTACTGTTACACCAACCCAATGAAAGAAGTACCGCTTTTATCTTCATTTTATGAGTAAGGTAACTGAGCCCCGTAAAGATTAGGGAATTGATTCAAGATAACACAGGTTCTGAGTAGCTAAGCAAGAGTTGGCGCCTAGGCAGTGAGGTTCTGGTGTCTTCTTTTTAATTGCTGCATTATTTACATCTTGATAGATGAAGAAATATTACCCTCTGTCTGAAGAAAAGCAGTAGTGGAGAAACAGGGACCACTGCATAAAGTGCTACAATGAACGTCTTGCTTTGTGAAGTCTCTAAGCTGTGTTACAGCTTGGGCCCTGCTGTGACTGTATTCAGAGCCCTTGGCCTCAATAGCATCCTGACTGTGCACTTGAGCATATGCCTCAGAACTTGAAATTCGTTATTTGCATTAATGGGGAAGAGGAGGGAGGAAGCGGAGGGAGAGGGTCACTTATTGTTTCAGTGACTGCTGTAGCATTCTCTGTTAGAGGGCAGTGGTGGTTCCAGGGTAGAATTCTTGCCTCTTGTAGGAGATGGATTCAGTTCCCAGGCCAGGCACCTCAAGTGAACCCACCATTGTCTGTCGTTGGAGGTTTGCATGTTGCTTTGATGCTGAACAGACTTCAGTGGAACTGTTACACTAAGAGGGACTGGGGAAAAGGCCTGGTGATCTACTGAGAATCTGCTGCTCAGAACCCTGGGAATCACCACCATCTGATCCTCCATCCTCAAGACAGAGTTGTCATGAGTTGGGGGACAACTCAATGCGTTAACAATAACAACACTCACTTCTCAGGAAAGTTTGAAGGAAAAGTCTAGGAAATAGCCTGGTGATATTATCAGGGAGAAAAGACAGAGTTAATCTGTGGAAATTAGTCTTGACGCTTAACAGATTTGCCAAAATGAATGGAAGAACACAACCCACAGGACTGAAATGTGGGTGGAAATTAGGTCTCCTAGATCCTTTGGGCCAGCAGCTGAGCTCTTAGCCATTAGGGCACCAGGACCCCAGACCCCAGAACAAGAACCAAATGTCCATATGGGAAATTCTTCTGTGTCTTGTTTTATCTGCATTGAAAGCCCCAGAAAAAGTCTCCAACAGGGGGGATTTCGCTTCCTTTCTTTTCATCTGATGCTTTTCTTATCCAAAGGGACTAGTTTGCTCCAGTAGTATTTATGACAAGTTACAGTGTGCAGGGATTTGCGTGAAGTGTTCAAGTTGGAGACATGGGCTATTTGGGCGCTTAGAAGAAGACCTTTCCTGTGAAGGCTTCTTGGCCAACCTTCCCATGGGGCCAGGGTCATCGGGGACAACGACCCAACAGTCCTGAGGGGTGGGAAGAGGGAACCTGCAGAACAGAAGCAGTGGAGAGCACTGGTACTTTTATCATTTCGGTTTGAAGCCAGGGGCTAAAACTCCTGTCTTTTGCCCTTGTAATCTACAACCGTTTAATTTGCTAACAAGACTTAACTGATGAGGCTCTGTAGCACCCTCCTGCAGTGTAATCAAAACAAGAAGCAGCTGGCCATGGAGAATAAAGGTGGTCAATCTTTGATGGTCCAGCCCCACCGTTTTCTTCCTGGCCAGCGGAGATGAAACAGAAAGCTGATATTTGGAGCCACTAGAAGTGCAGGGCTTGTAATTTAGCAATATCCATTTTATCCCATGTAATTTCTTCCCTAGGATTCCTCCATCTAAATCTGATACAGGTAGGAGCCAAGACAAACAGTAACTGTTTATAGTCACCCAGACCAGTTTGAATTTCACTGTAATGTAAAGCCAAGAGAGGTTTTGGCTCCATTTCAGGTGTGTAACAGGGGTAGAAAATGCATGTAAAATTTAGCAGCAAATGTTACCATATGTTTCCATAACAACTGCAAACTTTTATGTTAGAAAAGCAATAATATAAACACGTAGGAATCTTGGAACAGTAAACTATTAATTTACCAAATATAAAAAAAATCCAGCATGAAGGAGCTTTTATAGCCGCAGAAGCCATGAGGGGGCCCAGTGTCCTGTGACTTTCTCCATTGTGTGGCAGAAAATGCTGCCGGTAAGTTTAAATGAGCTAATCTCCTAAAATTATAGGTACGGTGGCAGTTCTCTACGTGTCGCTTCCTGGAACAGTGTGTGGTGGTGCCAGCGATAGCTCGTTTCTCTGACCATACTGAGCTTGTAAAATCCCGTTTCGTAGCTGCCCCTAACACATCTATCTGGAAAATAACTGCATTTGTTATTCTTCAGCCACATCTTCTAACTTAATATCAAGGGCTGGGTGCAGTAGGAGGCACAGTGCCCGGGAGCTGGCTCTCATGCCCAGCAAGGCATGTGTGCCCCTACATTGTCGCTACAGATCAGGAAAGGTCACACTTTTCTCTCCTACTATTTTTGAAATGTAAAAGAGACAAAAGTAGTTCCAGGGGCAAATGTATCTACTTAACCCGCAGCCTTAAGAATGAGGAGTTAGCAAGTAGAATTGTTGGTATCACCACCAAGGGAAATTCAGTGTTCCCTCTGATTGCTCTGACAGGGCAAAAAAATAATCTTATTTTAAGGGATGGGTTAGAAACATCTTACCCTGGGCATGGGTCTTTCATTTAAAAGGAGGCATGATCTTTTAACCCCAGTGTACCTGTCTCAGAGTGTTCAGAGGGTTTTGAATTACTTCCTAGAGCAGAAACAGTGGGATTACCTTGTGAGCTCAGGTACGGTGAGGTGCCTTGATCAGCCCTGGAAGTTGGGTTAATGAGATAACTATCACTGAGCATACTAATCAATGAAAGTTTAAGTCAAAGACAAAAAAAGGGTGAAAGGGATGTAAAACCCAAACCAGACCCCTTGTCCCCAACTCGATTCCAATTCACAGCAACCCTCCAGGACAGAGTAGAACTGCCCCATTGGGTTTCTAAGGAGTGCTGACTTTTTAGTTAGCACCTGAACGCTTAGCCCCTGTGTAACCAAGAAGTAGATGGACCTGGAAACTAAGTGCAGAGTTCCAGGGAGGGTGCGCATTCAGGAAAGGACAGCTGTGGGTCAGGGTGGAGGGGGGAAATCCTCAGCGTTTCCGAGTTTGGAGCAAAATTAAGTGTTCTCAGTGGGCACCGTTCTCGGCTCAGCCGCTGTTCAGCTTTCCCAGTGAAAGGCTGGTCCCCAACCAGCCAGGACAGATGGCCCCAGGGATGGCCGTCAAGCAGGCGTCACCGTGGTAGGGAACTCAAGGAGAAGGGATGGAGGCTGATATCTAAGGGGCTTCGTAGAGGGTCAACTAGAGACAGGAAGCGGCTCAGTGAGCTGGGTTGACACAGTGGCTGTAAGAGTGGCTCAAACCTAGCGACACCTGTGAGGATGGTGCAGGGCCAGGTAGTGTTCATACACAGGGCTGCTGGGAGTCAGGAGCGACTCCGCGGCACCTGACCGCAGCGTCTACGGAGCCCGAGGAGAGCTGAGAACACCCGATGGAGCAGCACCGAGCGGGAGAAGCTGACTGAGGTAACGGGGGGGCACTGGGGAAAGGAGAGAGGCTTTGTGCAAGCTGATCCATCCTGAGTCCTTGGTAGGCTGCTTTGTTAGGGCCCCCAACCCTCCCCCAAGTTATTAACCTCTCTAACAGGACTGGTGAAAAAGTGTCTCTTGTCTCCTTTGGCATTTGACCAGTCCTAGGGAGTCTTATGCTATAAAGCATCTCTTTAAACATTAGTGCCGCTGGAAGTAGAGTCTGGTGTTTATCATTTGGGTCCTTAGTATGTGTCTGACTATCCAGTAACATGAAGATGGACAGTTAAGAAGACAGTGAAGTGCAATTCCCACAACAAATATTTACTGAAGGCTTCTGTGTGCCCAGCACTGGGGATCCAGGGAGAACAAAAAACACGGCCTGCGAGCTGACAGCCTTGTGTCAGGGCGCAGAACACAAACAGGAAACAAGATAATGCTAGAAAGTGGCTGTGGTGGTGATGCTAGGTGCTGTTAATTTCAACTCCTATTGACAGGATGGGACAGAGTAGAAGTGCCTTATAGAGTTTTCTAGGTTGTCATCTTGCCAAGAGCCGATTGCCAGGTCTTTCTCTCTCAGAGCTCTCTGGATGGATTCGAACTGCCAACCTTGTGGTTAACAACCAAGCAGTAAGCATTACAACACCAGGAGTCCTGAGAAATGGAAACAGGTGGGTGATCGGGGAGGGCTGTATAGCTTTCTAGGCAAGCCACAGAAGGGAATTCCAAGAAAGAGCTGGCTATGCTAAAGAGGAAGAGGAAGCAGCCAGTGCTTAACAACTGCGGGGAAGGGAGAAGAGGTACGGGGTCAGAGAGGCAAGAGGAGGCCAGTCTTAGGGTTGGGGTCAAGGTTTTAGTGATCATGGTATTTGCCGACTCAGTATAATAATAAAGTGAATTCAAATTCCATTTATAGACTATTTCAAAACTTTCTGCGTGATCAGTGCTGTGATAGGTGCTGTGGAAAACACAGTTCTTTTAATCAGGGTTCTAGTTAGTTGCTGGAAAATGGACATCACTGATTGTGAGACAAATGCCGTTAGTAATTTACAAGCTCTTTGCAGTAAGTAAACATGGTGAGTTGGGCAAGTTTTCATGCAGGCAGAGGAAATCCAAATAGAGTTTAAAATAGATTGAGCACCGCCTGGGCGCTGAGCCTTCACCTACAGCTTCCTTCTCCTTCCTTGTGGTGATCACAGGAAGGTGAGTGATGTTAACCCCATTTTACAGATGATAAAACTAAATTCCCCAAAAGTTAGTAAGTGTAGTTATTGGCAAAACTTCAGCTTAGACCCATTTAACATCTTAGTCGAGAGTCAAAACCTGAAAACCACTGACCACTGGCTAAAAATTTTGTTAGGCTTTGAATATTCCTAGGATACATTCTCTCTCTTTTTCTTTCTCTCTCTCTCTTGCTTTCTATTGATGAGCCAAAGTGTCAAAACAAAAAGGATCCGTGTGTTTGTTTTTAGAGTTGCAGAGAAGAAAGGGGATGTTAGGGAGATTGGGTTCTGTTATGAACCAGGGCACAGGGAGAAAATCACCTGCAATGGAGTGGGAGTGGGCAGCTCCTGCATGGCGAAGAAGGCCAACTGCGGGGTCCGACGACAAGTCCATGAGCGTCATCATTCTGAGTGCTGCGCACCTCGCTGCTGAACATCGCTATGGGCTCCTTTGAAGTCCTCTCTTTGGGAAGCTATGCACTGATGCCAGTGCCTAGTCACCCTTCAAAGCAGTTTTGAAACTCTTTGTGGAATGGCCATTGCACACAGTAGCATGGTGGCAAGTGTGTGAACTTAATTGTAGAGTTGTCTGTCAAGGAGTTTTTAATCACTAAAAAAAGAACTGTGTTGGAACACCCTCCCTACTCACCTGATCTAGCCCACAAGGACTTTTTTCTTTACCTGAAGATAGAGGAAATCTTGAAAGGAAGACATTTTGATGACATTCAGGACATCAAGGGTAATACAACATCAGCTTTGATGGCCATTCTAGAAAAAGAGTTTCCAAATTGCTTTGAAGGGTGGACTAGGCACTGGCATTGGTGCACAGCCTCCCAAGGGGGAGAGCTGTTTAGGGGACCGTGGTGATATTCAGCAGTGAGGTCTGTAGCACTTCTTCTGGGGTGAGTTTCCAAACTTAATTGGTAGTCCTCATAGTCTCTGAAGCCAGCTGCAAAGTAGAAAGGAGAATTCCTGCAAGAAGTAGGTCCCAGATGTGACCTTGCAGGGCATCTGAGGACACTGGAATGTAGAGCATCTAAGTGTGCTACACGGAGACAGGCAGACACACCTGAAGAGGAGGTGTAACATGGCCATGGACCCCCCTGTGTCTGTTTTTGGTCTTTCAGTCCCTAAGCAACCCTTTTAAACTTTGTTCATATAATATTTAGCTGTTTGCTTCAGAGGTCCTTTGGAAGGATGGCCCTGCGTGTAGATGGGTCAGCTCTAAGGTGCCCTGTTCTCTCCCCAAGGCTGCATCCCATTAAAATTTGTCTTCTCCTCCGGCTTCAGCTAGGCTGGCGCTTCTGACAGACGCGTAAACAGATGCAAGCTTTGTTGCTAATGACAGGTGATTATAAGAGGCAAGCGGGCCGAGGTAATTAAACCAGAGTTTGACAGGAGCGTTTGGCAATGTAATATTTCAGCATTAGAAATATCTTTGCAATGCCATTTCCCCCCTTGGCTTGGTGAATATCATCCTTTTTTGTTCTGCGGAGTGCAGAGCTCTGAGAGCTGAAACTGTCCTGTCCGCGTTGCCTCTTGGCTCCCCGCAGGGGTCCAGGACTTGGCTCTGATTGGGCTGTGTTGGGGACCTAGGCAGCATCTGAGGCTCCAGGTCAGGACTGCTCTAGACGCCTAGTAGGAATCGAGTAGGAGTCAAGTCCAGTTGCTGCTGCTGTAGGTGACAGATGATTCATCCAATTTGGTAACGGTAGTGCCTTGGGAGAAAAACAAGAAGTATCTTTATGCCTTTATTATTTTAGCTGCTTCTCTCCCATTCGCTTCATGTTAGCTAGTGTTGCTCTGTAGAGCTGACAATAGCAGATTCAGATTTGTTGGCTCCTAACTTTCTACTGGAAACTTTGGTGGTGCAGTGGGTTAAGTGCTACGTCTGCTAACCGGAAGGTCAGCAGTTCAGATCTGCCAGGCGCTCCTTGGAAACTCTATGAGGCAGTCCTGTTCTATCCTGTCGAGTTGTTGTGAGTTGGAATTGACTCGACAGCTGTGAGTTTGGTGTGGTTTTAACTTTCAGAAATTAGGAAGAAACAAATATCAACAGTAACCTGGTGTTACAAATAACAATAAAAGAAGTAGTCATCAAAACATGAAATTTGTTTATTTACTCATTAGATTTCAGTGGAGTATTAAAAAAATAAACTGCATTTCTTTTGCTGTCAGGATATCTAGGGATGCCTGTTGAAACCTTTAGAGCTTGCCTCCTGATAACTGATAAAGGTAATAATGCGATTGTGTCTTTGGGAGAATCTTACCTGTAATTGGGTATATAGCAGCCACTCGTGGACTTCATAGTTACAGTTCTGACTGGTGATGAGCTATTTGAGTTTTATTTAGACTAACTGGAAAATCATGGTTTCAGCTAATAAAATAATACCTGCCATTTACTGACTCTTTATTGTGGTCCTGGCACTTGTCTAAAGTGGGAGCCTTTCCCAGGTAGGTTAGTTCATTCCTTGGCTGTGGAACAGGCCTGCAGTGCCTAAGGTGCTATGTCACCTGGCAATTGTAAGCCATCGGAGAAGGCCAGCTTCTGGCCGGATAGCACTGTCTTTCCCTCACAGATTTTGATTTTGTCCCTGAGAAGTGGCAAAGGAAATGAACTTGTGACTCTAGTTTGGGATACGGGATTGGAGTGCCCGTGACTGTGAATCTTTGCAGGCTCGCTCCCTCCGGCGTGGAAACTAGCCACTGCTTTGACGTTCGGTGGGAGGCTCCGTCAGTTTCTGAGCAGAGGCTTTTTTTTTTGTTTAAAGCTTTGTCAGATAGGTTAAAAGGTGTCCTACCCCAGTATATAGAAGCGAGAGAGATTAAACTCACTAAGCCTGCCATGTTCCCTGTAAGATATCAAGTCAAGATGATTTTTAAATCCAAAGTTACTAGGCTTAGGGGCTTTGACCTTTAGCAAAAGCAGCCATGGAACTGGTAGGAGGGAGGGATCTGTGCAAAAGACATTTGGGCCACAGGCTGGGGACCTCGGGGAAGCTGCTGAAACAAAAGTGAATTGTCTTGTTTCTGTCCCTGCCCACCAGCGGGGCCCAAATCCCAAATCCCAAATAAATACCCAGCCTGGCACCTGTATCTCCAGGTTCACCACATGGTTCCGGGAGGCCCATCTGGGCCAGAGAGCCTGCTGAGTGCAGAGTGGGAGCTGGCTGCAGGCGCTGGGGGTGCACGAGGGGCCTCCCTCCCGCAAGAGGCTCCACTTCAAGTTGGGTAACAGTAGTAACTCTCCCTGAGCCTTCCCTGAAGTGTCCCAGTGCTTTACACGTGTTATTAACTGGTTTAATTCTAGATGATGGTATTAGCTCGCCCTTACTCTGATGGTGCAGTGCTTAAGTGCTCAGCTTTGAACTAGGTGTGAACACACCTAGCAGCTCTGCAGGAGAAAGACCTGGAGATTACAGCCTAGCAAACCCTCTGGGGCAGACCCGCTGTGTCGCTTGGGGTGGCCAGCAGTTGGAGTTGACAGCACTCAGCAACAGCAGTGGCACTTATTGATCACCTCTTGGTGCCGGACACTTTGTAAGTGCTTTATGTAAATCAGCTATTACAATGATATGTGCTTTCTTATCCTTGTTTTTAAGAAGAGGAAAATGAGGCCAAAAGAAGTTAAAGAACATTCCCAAAGGCGTAGGGAAAGGACCTGGGATCCCAGGATAGGAAGTCTGGTTCCAGAGCCTTGCCCTATGCTGTGGTTCTCACACTTCAGCGCCAGAATCACTTGGACCCCCAAAAAGCTAAGCCTGTTGCTGTCGAGTGAGTTCTGACTCATAGTGACCCTATAGGACAGAGTAGAACAGCCCCACAGAATCTCTGGAGAAGGCCTGGAGATTCGAACTGCTGACCTCTCAGTTAGCAGCTGTAGCACTTAACCACTGCTTAACCACTACATCACCAGGGTTTCCAGATTGTGTGGAGGGTTTCTTAAGCACGGATTGCTGGCCTTTCCTGTGTGGGGACTGAGAGTTTGTATCACTGACCAGTTGCTAGGTGTTCGATGCTCACTGCTCTGTGCTGAGTGGAAGACAGCAGTGGAAAGCAGCCACTGTAAAGCAAGGGAAAGTGAAATGGGTGACTAGTATAAGCAAAATACCACTAGCAGTCCTATCACTTAGCGTCCTTAAAGCCGGCACTTCTGAGTGTTTGGTTGATTCCGGACACTGTTTCA
Organism: Heterohyrax brucei; assembly: GCA_028571685.1. Classification (NCBI taxonomy): domain Eukaryota; kingdom Metazoa; phylum Chordata; class Mammalia; order Hyracoidea; family Procaviidae; genus Heterohyrax; species Heterohyrax brucei. The sequence goes on along the minus strand of CM053161.1, from coordinate 69,247,985 downwards.
TAACCATGTAACCATCATCAGTACAGTGGTAACCATGCAACCATGGAAACTTAACTATGGCCTGTCTCAGTTAATCCTCACAGCCGTCATGTGAGGGAGACACTATTATTAACCTCATTTTACTCTTGAGGAAACTGAGGCGCAGACAGGTTAAAAATCCACCTAACTGACTGAACCAGGATTGACTGTCCCCATCTAATTCCAGAGCCCAAGCTCGTAGCTGCTAAGAGAACAAGAAGCAGCTGAGGGGCACGTGAGTCTGGTCAGTACAGCGGGTTGTGTGTGAGGCATTGTCCTGAAGGAGGAGAGGCATCCCGGTGGAATGGGTGTGTGCAAAGGCCCAGGGGCACTGACAGGTAAGATACGGTAGGGAATGAATACCATGGAGACTTCTGTGGAAACTGGGGAAAGAAATAGCTGAAGGTAACACTGGAAAAGTAGACTGAAGACCTTGAAAACGAGGAGCACCTTACGCTCAAGACTGGGTGTTGAGGTTTTGAACATCTTGGTCAGGTACACCCTCTTCCTGTTCCAAGCAGAGTGACAGAGTCATTCTTTGGGAATATGTTCAGAGAGGCATTTGATTTCTGCAGTCAGCAGCCCGGCGACAGTGACGCGTGCCCTGACTGGGTAACAGTGAGTTTCCTCCTCAAACCGCATGCCCGTGAGTGTGGTTGTGTCTAAACCCACGGACCACACTCAGAAAAGGCCTGCCATGGCACTGGGGCCCTGGTGCCGTCAGAGATGCCAGCTTGTTTTATTCTGATATGACCTGGCAGCCCCCGAAGGAGGGCCAGTATAAATTTTTACCTCCCATTGACTAACTTTCATTACATCATGCTTACAGACACAGTGTCCGCACATAAAATGTTAAACATCACTGGTCTGAACGAGGCTCCATTGTCGTCCCCGTGATGCTGGTTAAGTCTCGCTAGCCTTGCTGTCGTGGTTCCGTCAGTGTAATATGACATGAAGCGTTACCCACTAATGGCAGACATTGAATATGAGTGACAGGAACTCTGACCACAAGGAATGGGTTCAGTTACCTGAGATGGGGGTTACCTGAGATAAACCAAAGGGCCCAACTGTGCTTGGTGCTGACCCCTTGGCTCCCAGATCCAGAGCAGCAAAGACAAATGGCTGATTAACCAGCCCCTAACCCTCTTTTCTCCATGATAAACTTGTTTGGATTTCTCTGTCTGGAGGGGAAAACAAAACAAAACTGTGGGTGATGTGTTTCTACAGGAAATAGGATCAGAAAGCAGTGGGACTAGTGCGAATATCTTTGTCCCTTGCAAGCACAAGACCAGCACCTGTCACTCTATCTTGGAGTGGATCTAGGACACAGTGTCCAGAAATCAATACAAGATAAATGATTGCTCTCTTAACCCTGTCTTTCTTCTGCTGCCGCGGGTACCACTGCTCCCGTTCACCTGCAGCCAACCTGACGCCAGCGTGAATGCGAGCTCCTGCCACCGGAGCTGTCCCTCCCCGCCCCCAGCTCCTGCGGGCTGCTCGGCGTGGCACTGACTGTGGGGTGATGCTGTTTACAGTCCGCTGCTTATAGCCCGCAGATAGAGTTATAGCCAGCAGCCAATTAAACTGTCGCAGGCTGCCCTCACTCGACCGGCTCTGCAGAGTCATTTAGCCAACAGACATTCCTGACTATTAAAGCTCGTAGCAGCATGTCTCCAGTGCTGGAGATAAAATGAATGAAATTTGTTATTCTGGGCTGACACTCGATCCCAGCTGTTGAACTAATGCTGTGGCACCTGAAGTTTTTCTTTATGATAATTGCTCTCCATGTTATTATTTCATCTACTAAATGGGAGAAAATTGCAACAGGTATTAAGTTCTTTGAGCTGATTCATGGGAGTTCTATTGTGCATTCTTCCAAAGTAGGTTCTGACTTACCGCTGAAGGCTGGGGAAGCCAGAGTTTGCCAGGCAAATAATGCACTGGCTTGTGTTTCATTATTATCAGAGACATTTCAATTTTAGGTTTGGTCAGGCATTTATCAGCTTCACCTGAAATCTGTTTCAAAGTCCACTTCTGTCCTGAATTCAGTCAGCATATGTGGGAACCTGCACTAGGAGCCCCGTAACGATAACCGACGTTGACAGTAAATTGTGCCAGTCCGGTTGGTCTGGGGCGCACTGGGTGGGTATCTGTACGTCTCTCACATTGTGTCTGCTTAGGGAAACGGGCGATGTGAAATAACTTCCCCATGCACCGCTGGGTTCCAGAGCTCTATCAGGAGTCCTTAAGCTCCTCCCACGGTGCCACTGCGATGACAGCTCATTGGTCTCTTAGCCTCCTAAAGGACCTGAGTTGCTGCTCCTCCTCCTGGCCGTGAACCTTCACTGGCTTCCGATTTCTGTGAATCTCGTTTAGCAGGCGTCTTCTTAGCACTGGGGAATTAATTTGTAGATGTTCCATGATTGCAGCCTATAAGCCCTATTTGGAGTTCAGGGTGGTGTGAGGACCTCCCTCGCTGCAGGCGACAGCATGGGAGATCATGCCTTCTACACCACTGATGTGTGTATGTAGCATGTGGCCAGAGCTGGACCCAGAGAAGTGAGATTCTTGTCCTTGGGACTTGTCAGTCTGGTTAGTGGTAGACTGTTCATTTTGTCCTTAAGTTAATGATTGTGGTGGTGCTTTTTTTTTTTCTTTTTTGGAGGGGTGACCCTTAGCATCATAATGCTAGTCTATTTTCTCTCATTTAAAGCACATGAACCCGGGTCCACTGGAAAGCCACATCTGACAGACGTGGCGGGGCCCTGTCAACTACAAAAATATATTCACATCTTTAGAATCTTCAGGGCTTTGTCACTGTCACTACTAGGAAGCTGTAAGTAGGTTCCACTCCTTAGTTTGATTAGAGGGTAGTGTGAGAAGCTCAAACATCAAAGTAATGCAAGTAGACAAAGGGCTGTGCACCCTGTGTCTGTATTGTATCTGCAGCATCATGGTCCTCTAATACCTGTGGGCAATGTGTGTACTGTTCACGGGTACCCTGATACCAAGATGCCTGGGAAGATAATACAAAAACATCAGGAAGAGTGCTTCCTTATCTGACCTAGATGCCTGCACTTGGACTGCTGTTAGCTGACATGGGGCTGTTGACAGTGAAGGACTGTTGCAAGCCACAGTCCATCCAGTTTGTGGGACCTGTGACATACTGAATGCGTGTGGGTCTGCGTTATTTCACATGTTCTGAGCTTTGTTTGAAGAAGCTGTTTTGAAAGCTCAACTCTGCTTTAATACACAGGAAGTTCAGCTTGAGAAGACTGTGTTTTTGTTCTCCACTGAGAAAATGGAAGAAGTATCAGCCTTATAGAATATGTTTTTAGAAAACTAGGAAATTTATTTTCTCACCTTCAGATCGAGTAGGAAACACTGACATTTTTATCAAAAGCACACCAAGGAAAATCTTTCTTGTGTAAATTACCAAATGCATGACAGTTTTAGGTATTTTGAAACAATATTCACAGGCAAAAATTGACTTGCTCCCAAGGGTCCTTCAGACGCACCTTCATTCTTGTCTTTGGTATTTGAGAATTCTGAATGATACCAGTTTAACACAAATCACAGTTGCTGTATATAAATGCCTGTGAAATTCAGACCCTGAACTAACTCGACTCCTTCTCTCTGTATCTCTCGAACATGAGCGGTGAGCCCTTCTCTTCAGATTTTACCTTGACTGACAGTTCCTCATATTGTGAGTTACTGTTGGGGTCCAGATTGTGTGACCTTAGTTTTGTGTGGATTGCATGGACATGATAGCGATGTAGCGGGTAGTCTACAGGAGAGGTGGTTTGGGAACTGGTGGTTTTAGCAGTGGATTTAAAGTAAGAGTTAGAATTTTGAAGATTCCTGAAATGAGGACAACAGAGAAGACAGTAGAATTTTGAACTCTCAAGAGGCAGAGTTAAAGGAAAACACAGACCCTTGTCTTGCTACTAGGAATTCAGACACATACAGAGGGATCACATCACTAAAGAAAAAAGATTCTTAAGATGGCCCATGTTGGGATGAGGTGCGAGTCATGCATCAAGAAGAGGGACTCCTGAAAGCGTATCCTGCAAACCTGGAAATAGTTCTGTTGTTCTAATCTCGTGCGGTCCCGTTTCAAGAGCCTCGAACCTCACACACAGGACCGTGCTCTCATTAGGTTGCGTCTCATTCCCCTGATTGTGTCTTCTTTTCACCCATGAAGAAACTAGACCTCCGGCAGCTAGAGTAACAATTCCCAGTTGCCAGTTGTTAAGTAATTTTGGAAGGTGAGACCACACCTGTGTCTATTCTTGCTTCTAAAATCACATCACCTGTTTTGGGTGGCCAGAATTTGTGTCTCTGAGATTAATTGCTCTTCACTTGGAAAGGGGTAGAACTGGAAGCAAGAATGTTCATGTACTTTACTAAAATTCGTCTACTTGTTCCTGATAAATAATAATGCCAGCCCAACGCTAGGCTCTTCGATCACTGCCGTGAAGACGAAATCTTACCAAGAAATAAAGTGTATTTCTTAAAATTCAATCTGTAAATCAGTTTGCATTAGGTGTGGATTATTTGCACTTGATGAAGCAGCCAGGCTCCCTGCTGTGTGGATCCTAATAGGTCCTGACCTAGGCCCGGGTTCGGCAGACTTGCTATAAGGGGCCAGGTAGCAAGTATCTTAGGCTTTGGGCATCATAGGCCTATTACAGCTGCTCTGCTCTGCTACAAGAAGCAGCCATAGACAGTATGTAAAGGGATGTTTGTGGTTGTAATCTGCTACAACTCTTTACTTAAACAGGTAGCAGGATTTGGCCTGTGGGCCACAGTATGCGCCCCTCCCCGCCCCGCCGCCAGCCTAGGCCAGGAGGAAGGGTATGCTTAAGGGAATCACAACCCAGCGAATGTTTTATCGTGCGTTAGCTGTTGAGTTTGTATGATTACTGATGAGAAAGATGTCCTCTTAGCATAATTTGAAACCTATCTTTAGCAGGAGCCCTGGTAGTGCAGTGGTTAAAGCACTCAGCTGCTTCCTGAAAGTCATAGGTTCGAGCCCACTAGCTGCTTTGGGGGCAAGACCTGGCAGTTTGCTTCCATAAAGATTTGCAGCCTCAAAAACTGCATGGGGGTTCTCCTCTGCCCTATAGGGTTGTCACGGGGTCACTGTGAGTCACAACTGAGGCAACAGCAGTGGGTTTTGTTTTGTATTTGGCCTCGACTTTTGTTGTTACTGTGTTTGTTTCCTTTATTTTGACTAAAATCTCTTATTTAAGCATGTTAAAATGTGTTCATGTTCTTTCCATTACATATCTTGGTTGCCTTCCCAGACTTCAAATTGCAGTGAATTTATCCCCAAAGGATGTTTGGTATCAATTCTCAAGATGCAATTTGAATGTAGTCTGCTTCTGTAATTGAAACAGAATCCCAAATCTTCATTATTTAAGTTCCATAGCAAAGAATGGATCATTGAAATGCCGGTTACTCAGCACTGTTAAGGTATACTGAACCCTTTGTTTTCCTGTCCTGTAGCTTTATATCAGCTCCGAGGATGAAGCAGCAGGAAGATTTTTATTTTAGAGCTCCATAGGAGGCACTGGGTTATGATTTTGTAGCTAAGCCATGGTGAACTGAGGTTAGAGTGCCACAGTCTTTTTTTTTCCCACTAGTGAGCATTTTCTAATAGGATTCCAAGCCCCAGAATCATTTGCCCTAACAATTTTAATAGTTCCCTTGCTGTTTCATTCCTGTAGTAATGACCTCCTTTTATGACACATCTCATCATGGTGTCACCTGATAATAAGGATTAGTAGCATCAGTGTCCTTTACAATGAGAGAATTAGTAGCGGAGCTAGTGGCAGCAGCGGTAGGGTTGTTTGCCTGGGTGGCATGCTTGGACAGTCAGCTGTTCCCCTTAAACCGCAGCCCCGTGAAGGCATCGGCCATGCTCTCACGTTCCGCACCCAAGTCAGCGGGGCCGGGGAGGCGGAGCAGCAGCTGCAGGCATTGTGCTGGTAGCATCTGACCCTTCCGGCCGCCTGCCTGAAGGGGGTGCCTTAGTGACCCCTGAGACGTCCTGAGAAGAGGGGTACTTGTGTTCTCTTGGTTTATACAATACTGTACATGTGAAAGGTGATGCAGCAGTTTGGCACTCATCTGCCAACCAAAAGATCAGGAGTTCAAACCTATCAGCCGCTACACTGGAGAAAGACTCAGCAGTCTGCATCCTTGAAGCTTCCAGTCTGGGAAACCCTGTGGGGCTGCTCTTTCTGTCCTGTAGGGTTGCCGTGAGTCAGAATGGACCCAAGGACAACAGGTTTGGCGGTTTTTCGGGATACGTGAAATATCTACCCTCATTCTGACTTTCCTCTGTGTTAACCTAGAGCAATAACACAGGGCCGTGGAAAGAGGGTGCGTTTCCCTGAGACAAGCCGTTAAGCTTCCTTGACCTTCTATTTCTCTCTCCTGTGAAATCAGGAGAATAGGCCAGCTTTATGCTACGCAGTAGTTTTGAGACCTAATGAGGACGTATGTTTGAGGGCTCTGTGAATTATATTCTCGTGTTGGAGTTGTTTTACTGTTCGGCGAGCTGTCTGGCCCTGCTGTGTTCACAGGGCTTGTTGACCATCACTGAAATATCTAAGTCTCCACCGTGCATCCGGGAGCATGCCACGTGGAGTCGTCCATGTGAGAAGCAGCTTAATTGCCAATCAGCCGGGGTACTGCATGGCAGGGTGCCAGGGGGCACTGGCCACGTTACATCCAGTGCACTGCAGCCCCAGAAACAGATAATCAATATTAAAACCAAAGTTCCAAGCAGCTGCCGCTGTAACTTTCAATTTAGGGCTCATACTTGAAACTCTCATTTGTTTTCACAGTCAACGACCTTTTAAGACATCAGACAACTCTGTAAGTACTCCTTCCAGTCTTTTGTTGAGGTTTGGTTTTAGTTGCTGTGAAGAACAACTGCCCTTCCAAATCGCCCTGAAGGAAATTTCCTGTTTGTCATTAGCCTTTGTGTTTGAGTTGGAGCAAGCCAAACATCGTCTCCAAATGTGGTGACATCCTTGCAGCTATTTCCATGTGACACAGTCACCAGCAGAAAGAACCTTAATTTCCTGTATGAGGAGCAGGTGGGTATGAACGTAAGGCTCTGCTACCTTCTGCCCGTGTCAAATAAGCTAAACCCTTCTCAGAAAGCCAGCCAGGGGAACATATGATACCATTTGCAATGATAGAACGTTGCATGCTGTTCGTCTGTAATGATAATGGCCTGATCCATGTTGGGTGGGCGAGTTGTGCTTAACGATCATTAATCTATTGAGTCTTAGTTTCAGCATCCCATCTTGAGGAGCAGCAGTATCTGGCTGGATGAGTAGGGCTTTGATTGCATCGCAATAAGGATAGCTTTGTTCATTTCTGCTGCTCAGCGGTGCCTAAGGATTCTGTGTAGAGAAGGTCCCTGCTCCACCCCTCTCTCTGTCTCTCTCTTTTCCCTCATTTTGCGTGGTGGGGGTGAAATGTTCCTCTCTTGCATCCCCTAGGTTACTGTTTGTGCTCTCTCTTGATCTCCTGCTTGTCCTTTTATTCTTCTACGTTGTGGAAGTTTCTTTCTGTGTGACCAGAAGTCTGTTTAGCAGACCATATTGTGAGTGAAGGGCCAGCGTTTGTTGCCTGATTTTGGCAACGCCGGGCAGTCAGCTGGGATGTGATTAAGACTCTGAGAACAGGCTGTCTTCTCCACGGGAAGGGCATGTTAGATGTTGCTGGGATTTGGGGCTGTCAGTTTGGCCAAGGCTGGAGACAGAGAGCTAGGGACAGAGATATTTCCTTTCATTTATAATCCCTTTATGTACAGTGTATGCACTTGGCGGAGTTTATATATAACCTACTGGCTAGAGCCTACAAGCCAGCGCAGGGAAATTAGCATATGTTACATGTATATTTTAGTAATATTTTAAAGCAAGTGCATATTTCCAAAGTGAATTATGCATGCATGACAGCAATAGGGTTGTGTTACACTGGGTGTCAAATCCCACAACTTTTTGTCGAGACCGTGGATTTTGCAGTAAAAAGGCAGAAAGACTAAACGAAGTAAAACAGTTTTAATTTTTAACAGTTTGGTTCTGCCCAAGGAGCCAGGCTGTGACAGATATAACTGACATTTGAATAATTGGATTAATTTAGAGAAGGGCAAATCCGGTTTTGACGGTTGTGCTTGTGTGTATGTCTTTTTTTGGGGGGTGGGGATGGAGTTGTGTGGTTTAAATATGCACTTTACATGGTGCCAAGCAGAGCTGGAGGAAATGCCACAAGATTTGTAAGATTGCCATGTTAACATTTCATTTTAATGTGTATGTGGGTATATGTATGTATTGTGTTCGTGTCTTATTATGCATTCTTCATACGATGTACAAACTACATCTATACTAGGTACTTTATTCAGTTCCCAGGAGCACACATAGATACTGTATATACAAGCACATTGTGTGTGCACCTGGGACGTTGGTGAGTACAATTTGAAGATAATGCATACTACTTCAAAGGCTGCGCAGTGAATGTGTAGACAAGGAAAGTAACCATGACCTTGCTTAAGCCCCTCGCCTTCCCATATCAGTTTATTATAGAACATCAAAACATAGCAGAAAAAAGTGAACTCGGTATCAGGTATTAGTAGCCAAATTCCACATGGTTAATTCCTCAGCCCTAAATTTCTTCAGATGCGTGTGACCTTTTTAGCTTCTTATATGAAGATAATTTCAGTGATGTAAAACTAAGTACATCACCAGAATCCCTTCCTTCTCCACGATCTGTTAATGAAATAGGCCGTCTCACGTCGTCTTGCCAGGACGAGAACTTGTCACAGCAGTCTTGAATTGTGGTTCCAAGCTGGCCTAAGAGACTTGTCCCCAGCAGGACATTAATAGACCTTAACACTCCAGCAAGAAGTGTTGATATGCAGTTTACGATGTTAGCACCCAGTTAGGCAGGTGTCGCACATGCTGCAGGAATCTTGTACCAACGTTTGTGTGTGTGTGTGTGCGTGCATGCGTGCGTGTGCGTGTGCGTGCGTGTGTGTATGTGTGTCTTGACACAGATTAATGAGAACCATAAAAGAAGAGGCATTCCACTCGGGCTGGGACCTTGCTCGGTCCGCCTTTGACCAGGCAAACCTAGCACTCAGCTGGGTGACAATGTCTTGGTCTGGAACATTCCCGTATTTGCAGAAACAAGATGTTTGAACCGTTGGTGGTGCTCTGTTATGAGGCGAGTGTGGATCCCAACATGTTAGTCAGTACGTCACATTAACACTCCTTTTCATCGAATACCATTCTGAAGCTAAGGAAAGTTTCCCAGTGCTGACAGCTGGACCACCAGACAGACATTTCTGTCCCCTCTTGAGTCTACCCACCACTTCTCCAGGTACCTCAGAATGGCTCTGAGAGACTCTGGGTTACTCTGTAAATGCGGCCATGCAGCCTTCTTGTTCCCAGACTAGCTCTCCTTCGAGGATTCCCAAAGCCTTTTAAAATTGTGTGTTTTTCTGGGGCAGCCTTGAAAACCCCAGGAGTGAAGTTGCCATCTGTCCCTTATATTAAAAGTGTCTCCTGTATCGTATACCTGATGTGCTTGTCCCAGAGATAGATGTTGTTAATTAAAGGACAGCATTTGCCTTTATCTGAAATAAATCTTCTCTCTCTTGCCTGGCAAACAGTTTTCCGAGTCTTAAGAAACAGCTAAGGACATTCTGCCTGGAGCCTGGCTGTTTACTGACAGTTCTTAGGCTCAGAAGCAGGCCCTCAGCTTCCTTTGATTAGACACGAAGGACAGTAAAGTGTTTTGTTGTTGCTGTTGCTTGTTGTCCAGTGCATTCAGCTGCCAGGGTGATGGCCTTTTGTAAAGGGTGATAGAAATGAGTAGAACATACACTGGTAATGGTACTCTGTGCGTGTGTGTGTGGATTCAAAAACAGCAAGTTTCCAGGCCTTCTTGGCTGGCTTGGCTCATCACCCTGCATCTTTACGCAGTAGAGGTGACTGCACTAGTGTCTCCCAGTGCCACCTCTCCACTTTGCTGCTGTGGAGTCTCTGTCTCTGTACCCCGTGTCCCCGGGAAAAGAGAGAGCTGCAGACTCCCACCTGCAGTCCCCAGACCAGAGCTCTGCAGATCGCGGCTGGAGTGTGGGCAGGGAGAAAGAAGCTGCTGGTTCTCGGTCTCTTGATGCTGAGGAGATAATTTGAATGCATAATCCGGAAAAGCAGCGAGGGTAGGGTGGCTGTCTACTGTGAGCAGGGAGCACGGTCATCTCGGTAGCTGTGAGAAGGAGGGTGGTGAGAGACTGGTTATGAGGAGCAAGCGAGAAGGTTATACCTTTAGATCCTGCCGGGGCAGAGGAGACCATGTGGGTCTAGAGGTTGAATTCCCTGTGCTGTCGCGAGGAGAATGATGGAGCAGATTGGGATTTTTATGGCGACATAATAATCCAAACTAGGGGACAGGTGTCATGTGTGATTCACTTTTAAAAGGAAGTTCAAATTAGACCCAATCTTCCGTCATATTTTTTCTTCTTCTTAATTGTTAAAAAATAAAAAAAAGTCCCCATCTAGTCAGTTTCCACTCTTGGCGACCCCCACCTGTGTCAGAGCAGAACTGTGCCCCATGGGGTTTCAGTGGCTGCTTTTTTGAGTGTAGATGTCCCGGCCTTTCTTCTGAGGCACCTCTGGGTGGACTCGAACCTGCAGCCTCTTTCACATTTACTATCTATGCCATGCAGGGACTTTTCTTGTCTTGGCAGGCAACGCAAAAGGGTGATGCCAGGTTGGATGGAAAGACTGAGGGACCAGGGGGGCCGTGGTGGAGAACTTCCCCCTGTACTGTCTACAAAGGACAGTTGCTCTGTAACTCCAGCTACTGTTCACCTTGTGCAGGGCTGTGGGCCCAAGACTGCAGAGCCTTAGTTTTTTCAGTAGAGACTGTGAAGGTGAAATCTTTGCTTTTTCAGCACTGGCAGATGAGTCACTGTTTCAGGATGGTGCAGGCCAGATAAAGCTCTTCTGGATTAGGATGTACTTTGTGGCCAGCTAGTTTGCACACTGATGCCTGTAATACAGTAACATGACCCAAGTGGGGTATACCAGATAACAAACTGACAATGTGGAAGCCTTTCAAACAAGGGAAGGAAACTCCATCCCAAACAACTATGAGTGTTTTGGGATGTTTTCTCTGAGTCTTTTGTTTACTGTGTACGCAGTTTACATGCATGTTCTAAAGTAGTTTAAACCATAGGAGCTGGTGTTGTTTTGCTTACCGTAACAGGCAGTTTCCATCCATGCTTCATAATGAGTGCAGTATATTCCATCAGGGGAGTGTGTCACAGTATGCAAAATCATTCCCTCTTGTTGGACGTTTATGTGGCTTTTGATTTAACAACATTCTAAGCAATATTGCAATTATGTATTTGCTCATGCTGCTTTTTCCTTATTTTGGATTGTTTCCTTGGACTTGGACAGGAGAATTACTAAATGAAATGGTGTATATTGCCAAGTTGCTTTCCAAAAGTGTTGTACCAATTTGCACAACAATCAGCAAAACACGAGTATATGAGTTCCTACTATATCCTTGCCAGCATTATTAAATTTTAAAGAGAGTTGTCCCCTAAATTTGTAGGTAGATGAACATGGGACTTCATTGTTGTTTGAGTTTATGTTCATTTGAGGTTTTCCCATATAACATCTATATTTCTTAGGGTGAATTTTTATTGACTATTTTCCCCCCAATAAGTGCTCTCAGTTCACAGTTGATAGGTAATATAGAAAGAGCCCCCTCGGCAAGCCCCCTCTAAGGGGTCCCTCTATCCCAGCAGCTGCTACTTTTAACTGGGCATTGACTTGGAGGTGGGCCGGGGCCCAGGCAGGGTCCCCTTCCTGCAGCGGGGCTCTCCTGTGTCTGGCCAACCACGAGCACGCAGGCCTGAATCTGCCAACGTGTTTTTGGCAGAGGCATCAAATAAAATCCCATTCACCCTGTTCTGTGAAATGTAGCCCCCAGTCTGGATGGTGATTTCCCAATGCCAGTTTTGGGGAATAGCTCACCTCCACATCCCCTGTGGTTTTTGTCTACTTCCTCCCCCCGTCCTCCTTCACTGCTCTGCTGTGGCACATTTCCCGATGATAAGTGATACATAATCTGAATGTCTCGTCGTGGGGTCTAATGGAAAGGGCACCAAGCCAGTAGTAAAGAGTCTGGGCTTCCGCGATGGGCTTGCCCTTTGTGCACTAAGAGCTTAACAGCAGTAACAGACTGTCCAGTTTGGAAATGCTTTTTAGCATTTTTCAAGTATCATTGAAGCTTCCCAACAGTGCTGTGAGGTGGACAATGTTATTATCCCCATACAGGAGAGGAAACTATGGCTCAGGAATATGAAATACTTGTCCAGTATTGCACTTCATGTGTCTGAACTGAAATGGAACTTTTACCTCTCTGGATCTCAGTCTCCCCATCTGCAAAATGGAATTCGCTGCCTTTAGACCTTAGTGGTGGCCTGGAATGATGTCCTGTGCAGGTGGAGTTGCATGGTGCACTGAAATCCAGGCCATACGATAGGTTATTGCTAACCGGTTCACTTCTCTGCCCTTCAGTTGCCTCATCCATAAAATGGGGGACTGAACCAGGTTATATGGATTGATGACTTTCAACTGTAACGTTTCCTCATTTTCACGGGTTCAAGTCTTGGTGAGAAAAGCATGTGTGGTCGCAGGGCTGTGTGTCTGCACACACAGGCATGGTCTTGCAGGTACAACTGCCTCCCAGAGTCATGCTGCTTGGGAAGAAGGGCAGACTTGCAGGAAGGAGCATCCTCACTCCCTGTGCACACAGAAGGCACCAGGAAATTGGTGTAAATGGTCGGTTAAGACACCGGTGTCCCCTGGCCACTTGAACACCATCTGGAACTGCTTACTTTGGCTCTAGGATTGGGTGACCTCTTACATATGGAAAAGGGAATGTTCTTTATTTCTGTTACCTCCCCCTCAGGTGGGAACTTAATTAACCAAAGTGACTGATGGAGAAAGCAAGGCAGCAGGTGAGCTCTGCTCAGAAAGTGCATCCAGGCTTCGTTTCCTACATACTGTTTTGTTTATTTGTTTGTTTAAGTAGGGACTCAGGACCCCATATGGTACCTAGCCTCCTGCATGGAGCTCATCACTCATAGACTGGAAGCAGGCATCCTGGCACAGAGAGCAGAGGTTATTTTGGTGCTGGGCTCCTGCCATCTCAGAGTTTAGCAGTGGCACGGCCACACCGCAGGAAGCTGACCCCAGAAGCTCTCCCTCTGGTGAGGATGGCACAGTCCCACCTCCTCGGCTGGCCATCAGCTCGATCAAATGTAGGTCGCGGTCACACTCGCAGAAAAGTCTGTGTTTAAACTTATTCTCGTTTGCTACTTAATTGCTGCTTCCCAGTTGAATTCCTTTGGAGCAGAGTAACAGCCACTACTGTCACTCATCCTAGGTGTCTCTCTGAAGTCTGCAGTGATGATATCTTGGCATTTTCTTGGAGGTCCAACCCTAAGGCCACAGGGTGAAAAGGCCTAGTTTTGGGACAGGGCTATACACCACAAGTTTGGAAACCTGGATTCTAGTTCTGGGCTCTGCCTATCCCCAGGGTTCTCTGTCACATAAAGGGATTTAGACTAGGTCACGGATTTCAGACTCAGCTGCTAATGGGAGGATGACAAAAATGTGGGAGTCCGGAGGGGCTGGTCGTTAACTGGGAAAGGGCACATGGAAAACTTTGGGACAGAGGGAGAACTGTGATCTTGATTTGGGTAGTAGAGACGTGGGCATAGACAGTTTTCAAAATTCACTGAACTTATACTTCAGATCTCTGCATTTTACTGTAGGTAAAATAAGTGTAAAATCTGTGACATGGGCTGGGCAGTAATCTGAGTCTCACATATCTCATTGAGAGGGGACAACAGTATGCCCTAGCTAGTTCAGGATGTGGTCCAGTGTTGCTCCATTACCAAGAAAAATCAGATTCGAGATAGTTATATACAAGGTTCACCGATTAAGTCCATGAACTTCATTGTTCTAAGTGCTACATACCTCATTGCTGGCTATCACCATGGTCACCTTTGAAGTGTGCCCCTTGGGAAGCTATGCACCAATGCCAGTGCCTAGTCCGCCCTTCAGTACAACTTGGGAACTCTTTCTGGAATGGTCACTGTACACAGTAGTATGGTGGCAAGTTTGTGGACTTAATTGTAGAGTTTTCTGTGAAGGAGTTTTAGCTGGTAAACAAATACTAGTATTGGAACACCCTCCCTGCTCACCTGATCTGGCCCCCAATGACTTTTCTGTTTACCTAAAGATAAAGGGAACACTGAAAGAAAGATATTTTGATGACATTCAGGACCTCAAGGGTAATAATGACAGCTGTGATGGCCATTCCAGAAAGAGTTCCACAGTAGCCTTGAGGAGTGGACTAGGCACTGGCATCAGTGTATAGCTTCCCCAGGGGCGTACTTCAAAGGTGACAGTAGTGATAAATTCAGCAGTGAGGTATGTGACATTTTTTTCTAGTCTGAGTTCACTTACTTAATAGTCCTCTTAAAATATTGGGATCTAGAGATTTGTGGGCTCTTTATAGTCAAACAGAATACCTGTTTGTGATGTCTAAATGAAGAGCTTTTTAATTTTACCCTGGGAGTCATTTCAACTCCACCACTGAGTGATCCTGCTTTACTGTGAGACCTTGGACAAAAAAAGTCAGACTTGTCTCTTCCCGAGTTTTCCTCCACTCTAAAGTGTTGATAATGCATGACCTTTTTACAGGAAGGGAAGTTCCCAGTGTGGCACCAAGGGTTAAGTGCTTAGCTACTGGCTGGTCTGAACAATCAAAAGTTCAGACCAGCCCAGAGGTGCCTCAGAAGACAGGCCTGGTGACTGCCTTCTGAAAGGTCTCAGCCTTGAAAACCTTAGGGGGCGTTGTCACTTTGAACAGATAGGGTTTCCATGAGTCAAAACTGTCTTCATAGCAATCGTCCGTCACACTTAGGAGTTACTCTCTGCTGGATCTCTTACAGGGTTGTGGTGAGGAATTCATGAGTCACCTTGCGCAAAAGCACTTTGGAACACAAATGAGTGACATTTGTGTGTGTCATTGTGTAAATAGTAACATAAGTACAAGTTACCATTACCTTTATTATTGTCATAGAGAATTATTTAGCACTTTATAATTGCTATTGTTCAGAATTGAATCACTGAGCCTTTTGAAACGTGGCTAATAAAAACATCAGGAATTCACTGTGAGTCAACTGCTTGCCTGCAAATGACCGGACAGACTCGTCATTCTCCTTGGAGGAGTATGCTTCTGTTGTGCGTGACAGAAACAGACGGCGTCTCGATGGCATAGCTGCTCATATAAATTGCAAGAGCTCTGGGAGCCGGAATGCGAGGAAATGAAGTTGATGCTATATTAAAGATGGCTTGTCACATGTGCTCACTGCCTAGGCATCAAGGTGGCCCAGCTTTGTCACTGACATTTTGTGAACAAGCAGCCAGTATTGGATGGTGATAACTGGATTATCTTAAATGTCATTCTGCACTTTTTAGAGTTGCAAGGAGAGTTTTGATATTGAGTTGTTGGTTAGTATATTCTATATCAATCCTTTATGATGAAGTAATCTGAAATAATCTCCTCAAGTTACATCTGAAAATGTCAGAGTTGCTTATTTCGTGAGTCACCCAGAGCAGGGTTTCCATTCCGAGATATGCAGAGAAGATTGTGAACTAATAATGTCAAACTGTAGAGAAACATTTCCTAGGAATTGTGCTTTTCTGGAAGTTTTTGTATGTTTAATACAGGAGAATTGTTTCAATATTTGTGTCTGTTTTTCTCTTTTCTAAATTGACTTCAGCTGAGCATGTTTCCCTTTGGTTTTTAAATAGAGGACATTTAAAAGTTTGTAATACTGGCATTTAAAAAGCAAAACTAAGGTCAGTGTAACATTTGCAAAGCATACAGATTCACTAAATTTGGTTTCAAATAACATTCTTTTTGTGGAATCATAGGCCGATGTTAAATATTATGTAGGTGTTACAATACATTTAAGACATACCATTTACATAGCAAAAAACAGTATATAATACTGTGGCAAAATATTTTTTATTTTATACTAAGCAGCATTTTTTCATCTTTTTGTAATGCCAGGTTTAATGAAAGTATTACACAGAATCTGTCATTCATGTGAAGATTTGCTTCAGCAGATTTGTATGAAAAAGTACATAAGCTGGATTTTGAAAGTAGCCTTAAGTTGTCTTTGGCAAAGTTATTCTAAATACTGACTTCCTTCCCCAAAGATAACATCTTTCTAGACACAGCGATGGAAAACATTCGATGTGTCTCTACTGCGGTGACTCTGTCAGTTCCCACTATCTTAGCCCGTTGTCCCTCCGCTACACTGCTGTCAAAGGAGGAGGAGGTCACGTGATATGGGTCAAAAAATAAAGAAAAGAGATATAAATGATCATGCTAGCCTGAGCCACGCAAATTTTCATTTCTGTACATCTGAGAGAGTTACATATCAGCAGCTGCGTAGGGCTCACCTACCAGCTAATGCTTCCATTGTGCTTGACCTGTATCATTCACTTGATTACACCAGTCCCATGACATAGCCAGTCAGCTCATGGTTTCGTCATGCATCAGAGGACATCTGTGCTTTGTAGAGTTGTTACCCGCTGATTTTCCATCAGAAGATCACCAGGCCTTTCTTTCAAGTCTCCTCGGGTGCGTTCGTACCACCCAGTTTGCAGCTGAGCACATTAACCATCTGTGCCACCTATGGCCCACTACTCTGTGACATTCGTACCAGATGAAAAACTGAGGTCAGATTGCTTGAGGAAATATCAGAGCCAGGGCAGTCTAGCTCTTGAGTCACCGTGTATCATCGCCGCTCTGTGCTGCCTCTCTGAAAAAGCAGTGTCCTTTGACTCCTGCACCATGCCTGTTGTTCTCTGTTGCCCAAAGTGATGGAATCAGTTTGGTCTGGATCCTTTCAGATCTTCCTCCTTTGCACGTACATACATGCATCTATAAAGGAGTATTTAGCAGTAGAAAAATCACAGTATTTCTGTACCTTTTCCTTTTTTTTTAAATTAGTTCTTTCCTGTATAATGTCCTATCTTTATTCCCCCCTTTATTTATTTCTTCAGCTGTTTTTTACAAAAATGGTATGATCTATATAGTTCTACAACTTGCTTTTTTCCCCCTACTCTAATCTGATTTAGAAAACTGTTCAACTTTTTTTTTAGAATACATTTGTGTTTAGTTCAGAGTTCTAAAGATTATACCTCCCACTTATTCACATTGAAAAGTACTGTTTATACAAATATGTATTTTATAGAAAAAACTTTTTTCTTTTATTTTTTACTTTCATTTTTTTATGAATTACAGTAAAAGAATGAAATTTCTAACATCTATCAATTATCTCATCTATGATAAACCCTCAGCTCCCCACCCACCCATGCAGCCAACACCATCATTTTCTTCTGTGGATAATTCTTTTGTTAAGTCCTTATAACAGGGGTCTCATACAAAGTTGGTCCTTTTGACACTGATTGATTTCACTCAGCATGATCTCTTCCAAATGAGACCATGTTATGAGATGTTTTCTAAAGTTGTCATTGTTTTTTAATCATAGCATAGTGTTCCATTGAGTATATGTACCATAGTTTGCTTATCTATTCATCTGTTGATGGGCATTGGGGTTGAGTCCAACTTTTTGCTATTATTGACTATGCTGCAACAACCATTTATGTACATGTGGCTGTTCATGTGACCACCTTTGTTTCTGAAGAATAAATTCTGAGCAGTGGGGTTATTGGGTCAAATGGCATATTTATTTCCAGCTTTTTAAGGAAGTGCCAGATTGCTTTCCAAAGAGGTTGTACCATTTTGCAATCCCATCAGCCATATAGGAGAGTTCCAGTCTCTCCACAGCCTCTCCAGCATTTGTTGTTTTGTGTTTTTTTGGATCATTGGCCCACCTTGTTGGGGTGAGATGATACCTCATTGTAGTTTTGATTTGAATTTCTTGAATAGCTAATGATCGTGAATAATTCTGCATGTGTCTTTTGGTTGCCTGGATGCCCTCTTTACAGAAATGTCTGTATCCCAAGAGAAATGCCTATCACCTTCACCCATAGCTTAATTAGATTATTTATCCTTTCCTTGTTGATACCTTATAGTACCTTATAGATTATGGAGATCAGATGTCAGTCTTACATATAGTTTCCAAATATTTTTTCCCATACTGTAGGTGGTCTTCTAATTCTTTTGATGAAGTCTTTGGATGAGAAGAAGTATTTGATTCTCAGTAGTTCCCATTTATGTATTTTCTCTTCTGTTGATCATGCTTTCTCAGATTTTGAAGTCTGTGTACATTGTGTATTAAAGCTTCCATTGTTGCTCTTATTTTATCTTGGATGAGCTTTATCATTTTAGATTTTAGATTTAGGTCTTTTAGCCAATTTGAGTTGGTTTTAAAATCTTGGGGCCTTTGTCAAATATCAGTTGTTTGTAGGAGGGTGATGGCATCTCTGGGGTCTCAACTCTGCTTTGTTGATTTATATATCTCTTTTTGTACCAGTACCAGGCTGTTTTGACTACTGTGGCAATGTAATAGGTTCTAAAGTCAGGTAGTGAGGGGCCTCCCAGTGTGTTCTTCTTCAGTAGTGCTTTACTTATCCGAGGTTTCTTCCCTTTCCAAAGAAAGTTGGTGATTCCGTTTCTCCATCTCATTAAAAAGTGTCACTGGAATTTGTATTGGGATTGCATTATATAAGTAGATTGCTTTGGGTAAAATGGACATTTTCACAATGTTGAGTCTTCCTATCCATGAGCAGGGTAGATTACTCCATTTATGTGAATCTCTCTTAGTTTCTTGTAGTAAGGTCTTGTAGTTCTCATTGGTATAAAGGAATCCTATTGATTTACTTATGTTTATCTTGTATCCTGTTACTTTGCTAAATTCCTCTATTAGTTCCAATGGTTTACTTATGAATTCCTTTGGATTCTGTGTATAAACAATCATATCATCTGCAAAGAGGGAGATTTTTACTTCTTCATTGCCGATACGATGCACTTTATTTCTTTGTCTTGTCTAATTGTTCTGGCTAGCACTTCTAGCACAATGTTGAATAGAAGTGGTGAGAGTGGGCATCCTTGTCTAGTTTCCATTCTCAAAGGGAATTCTTTCAGTCTTTCACCATTCAAGATGATGAAGGCAGTTGGCTTTGCATAGATGCTACTGATTGTGTTGAGAAATTTCCCGTCTACTCCTATTTCTGTGAGAGTTTTAAGCATGAATGTGTGTTGAACTTTGTCAAATGCCTTTTGTGCATCAATTGATAAAATCAGGTGATTCTTATCTTTTGTGTTATTAATGTAGTTGATTACATTAATTGTTTTTCTGATGTTAAACCAGCCTTGCATCCCTGGAATGAAACCAACTTGATCATGATGAATTATTTTTTTTTATGTGCTGTTGAATTCTATTGGCTAGAATTCTGTTGAAGATTTTTGCATCTAGGTTCATGAGTGATATTGGTCTGTAATTTTCTTTTTCTGTGGGATTTTTCCCTGGCTTTGGTATCAGGGTTATGCTGGCTTCACAGAATGAATTTGGGAATATTCTGTCTCATTCTATGGTGTGAAATAGCCTCAATGGTATCAGAGTTAACTGTTCTCTAAAAGTTCGGTAGAATTTTCTCATGAAACCATCTGAGCCAGGACTTTTTTTGGTTGGTAGATTTTTGATG
Source organism: Heterohyrax brucei (assembly GCA_028571685.1). Lineage (NCBI taxonomy): Eukaryota > Metazoa > Chordata > Mammalia > Hyracoidea > Procaviidae > Heterohyrax > Heterohyrax brucei. The sequence goes on along the minus strand of CM053161.1, from coordinate 69,228,168 downwards.
ACTTTTTCAATCTCTTCCTTTGTGATAGATTTATTAAGTTGATCTACTTCTTGTGATAATCTTGGTGGGTGATACAAATCTAGAAATTTGTCCATTTCCTCTAGGTTTTCAAAAATGTTAGAGTGCAGCCTTTCTGTTGTGATATTTTTTACTTCAGCTAGGTCTGTTGTAACAACTCCCATCTCGTTTCTTAATCAGGTTATTTGTATCTTCTGCTGTTTTTCTTTTGTAAGTTTAGCCAGTGGTTTATCAATTGTGTTGATCTTTTCAAAGAACCAGCTTTTGGTTTTGTTAATTTTTTTGATTGTTTTTCTGTTCTCTAATTCATTTGGTTCTGCTCTAATCCTTATAATCTGTTTTCATCTGGTGCCTGAAGGGTTCTTCTATTGCTGTCTTTCTACTTGCCCAATTCTTTAATTTGGGCCTTCTTTGTGAATGTGTGCAGTTATAAACTGACCTCTGAGCACTGCTTTTACTGTATCCCCTAGATTCTTGTAGGATGTATTTTCATTCTCATTTGATTCCATAAATTTCTTTATTTTGTCCTTGATTTCTTTTGTAACCCAAGGCTTTTTGAGCAAAGTGTTGTTCAGTTTCCATAAGTTTGAATTTCTACCTATCAATTTTCTGTTATCGATTTCAACTTTTATAAGTTCTCTGGTCCGAGAAGACACTTTGCAGTAAAGCAATGGTTTGGATTTTATAGAGAATTGCTTTATGACCAAACACATGGTCTATTCTGGAGAATGTTCCATGTGCATTGGAGAAGAAGGTGTACTTAGTCATTGATGGATAAAAAGATCTGTATGTGTTGATGAAGTCAAATTGGTTGATTCTTGCAATAAGATCCTCTGCATTTCTACTGAGCTTTTTTTGGATGATCTATGCATAACTGAAGGGGGAGTGTTGAAGTCTCCAACTATTATTGTGGAATGATCTATCTCATTTTTCAGTGTTGTCCGTATTTGTTCAATGTATTTAGGTGCTCTGGTACTGGGTGCATAAATATTTAATATTGTTAAGTCCTGCTTGAATATTGAACCTTTCAGCAATAAATAGTGATCATCCTTGTCCACAACAGTGGATTTAGCATTAAAATCTATTTTATCTGAGATCAGTATTGGCACACCTGCTCTTCCTTGTATATTGTTAGCTTGGTATATATTATTCCATCCTTTGATTTTCAATTTGTTCATATCTTTAAGTCTAAGGTGTGTTTCTTATAAGCAACATATAGATGTTTTGTGTCTTTTGATCCAGGATGCATTCAGTCCATTTACATTCAGTGTAATTATTGATAGGTATGTGCTTAGTGCCATCATTTTGATGTAATTACTTTTATGTTGATGTTTTGTATATTGCTCTTAGTGTTCTGTTTTGGGCCATTCTTCTTTATGGGTGATTGTTTCAGTGTTGGTTTTGTGTTCCTTGAGACTCCTGTATTGCATTTCTTATTTTGGTACAATGCATTGCTCATGCACTGTTTTTCTTACTATGCAGAAATCTAACTCATTCTTTATACTGCTGCTTGGTTTTCTGTAATTAGGATGGAAAACCCAAACCCGTTACCATTGAGTCAATTGTGATTCATAGCAGCCTATAACCTGTTGCTATCAAATTGATTCGAGCTGCAAGCAACTGTATAGGACAGAGTAGGGCTGCCCCATAGGCTTCCAAAGAGTGGCCAGTGGGTTCAAAGTGCTCACCTTTTGGGTACCAGCCAACCTTTTAGCTGCCAGGGTTCCAGATAGGAATGATGTATCCTCCTACATTTAACTGTCTTGCTGTTGATATTTAATTTTTTTTCTTCCCCCACATTTTTTTTCTTCTCATTGTTACAAACCATATTTCAGTGAACATTCTTTTTTGTGCTTCTTGATCATAGATCCTAAGAAATGGCATTAATAGTATAAAGTGTGGGCACATTTAAAATTTAGCTGACTCAACGGCACTTGGCTTGGCGTCAAGTAGCTCTCTAAAAAAGTTGTGCCAATTTGTATTCCCATCAGTTTGGCATGAAAAGTCAGTATTATCAGTTTATCATGCTTACTTTCTGCCATGTTGATAGGCAGATACTTCTATCTTTTGGTTTTAATTTGCATTTCCCAGATTTCTAGTGAGGCTGACTATCCACATTATTATTGGACATTTTAAATTCTTCTCAACTCGTCTTTTTGTATCCTGCACTTGTTTTTCTTAGATTGTTTATCTTTTGCCATTGACTTGTAATTTTCTGTATATTCTCAATATTTATCTATTCTGTTGTATATAATGGGAATTATGTATGTTGCAGATATGCTCTCAGTCTGTGAATTTTAACTTAAATTTCATTATATATTTTTGTCTTACAAGTGTGTTAATATTTATGTACTCAACTACATTAATTTTCTTTTGTAGTATTTCCATATTGTAGCTTTCATTAAGACCATTTTATTTATACCATGTTAAAATAAATATTCTTTTACTGTATTATGATGGAAACCCTGGTGGTGTCGTGGTTAAGTGCTGTGGTTGCTAACCAAAAGCTCAGCAGTTCAAACCTGCCAGGCACTCCTTAGAAGATCTCCTGGGCAGTTCTACTCCGTCCTCTGTAGTTTTATTTTTAATGTCATCTTTAATCTGCCTGAACTTCACCTTTGTGACTGGTCATGAGGTGAAGATTAATTTTAGTATCTTTTTTTTCCCCTAAATGAAGAGCCAGCTGGCATAACATTGAATAAAATGTCCTTACCTAGATTGATTTGAAAAGCCAGCTTTATCATATACGGAATTCTTATAAATTAATATGTCGATTTCTGTACTGTCAGTTCTATTTAATTTCTGTTTTTTATCTAATTATCCAAATGTTACATTTCTGTGTTGTTGGCTGCTGTTGGATTGACCTGTGACTCATGGCGACCCCTTGTGTCACAGAATGGAACTGCTCCAGAGCATTCCTTCGGCTGTTGTCTCCTCAGAAACACTTCCCCAGGTTTGTCTTCAGTGGTACTGCAGGGCGGGTTTCAAGCACCAGCTCCTAGATGAGCAGCCAGGCCTAAGGACCCATCCTACCACCAGGGTCCTCATGACAGAGCCCTCCCTCTCCCATTTACTGAAAAAATTTTTCTGAACTATTCTTACAACTTTTTCTTCCAGATTAATTTTAGAATCACCTAGTCAAATTCCATTGTATCTTGTTGACATTTTTGTTATGAATATGTTGAATTTATAAATTTATGTTAGAGTTTTTTAAAAAAATAAATTACATTTCTCCATCCTTTGACATGATATATCTTTTCCTTTATTTATATCATCTTTTATGTCCTGACGTAGTTTAAAATTTTCATCACATCATGCTGAGTTTAGTTTTAAGTATTTTATAGTGTTTATTGTTATTTTACTGAATTTGTAGGTATATAGAAGAGCTCTTGATATTTTATGTTTATTTACCTGCCTTACTAAATCCTTTTATTTGAGTTTTTTTCAGTTAATTCTGTTATAATTTCTAGGTGAAGAATTACGTAACCTAAAATAGCAGTGATGGTGCTCTTTTCATTGCAGTATATGAGGTCTGGCAATTAAGTCCACAAATTTAATTGTTCTGAGTGCTGCATACCTCGCTACTGAATATCTCTACAGTCACCTTCAAAGTACCCCCATGTCATTGCATACAGTGGCAAGTTCACGAACTGAATTGTATAGCTGTGAGGGAGTTTTTAGCCAGTAAACTATATTGGAACACCTTCCCTACTCACCTAATCTGGCCTCTGGTGAAGTTTTTCTTTACCTGAAGATAAAGAAAATATTGAAAGGAAGATATTTAATGACTTTCAGGATATCAAGGATAATGTGACGACAGCTCTGATAGCCATTCCAGAAAAAGAGTCCCAAATTTGCTCTGAAGGGTGGGCTAGGTGCTGGCGTCAGTGCATAGCTTCCGAAGGGGAGGACTTCAAAGGTGACAGTAGTGATATTCAGCAATGAGGTATGTAGCACTTTTTCCAGGATAAATTCACAAAGTATATACAAGGACAGACAACTAAGTTTGTGAATTCATTTTTCTTTCTTACTGTTTTAACTGTGATTTCCAGAATGATACTGAATGGTAGTAGGTGGGATGGATATCCTTCTGTTTTTTGTGATGTTAATTGGAACAGTACTAACATTTTACAGTTGAATTTAGGATTTGCTGAGATTTCTCATAAATACCTTTTATAAAGTAAAGGATGTTTTAGATTCCATCCGGGAATGACTATTTTATCAGATTCTTTTTTTAAAATTTTTTATGGGGAAGTGGAGGATGGTGGCAAGGATCTACTGTGACAATTGGATGGATTTTCCCCTTTAATCTGTTTATGTGGCTTATGGCATTATTACATTTTGTACTGTTGAACCATCCTTGCACTCAAATGATGAATTTGATTTGCTAGTATTTTATTTACAATTTTCATATCCTTATACGTAGGTGAGATTTCCTTCAAGGGATCTTCTCTGATTCTTCTCAGCAGGTATCGTGAGATTCATTCCTCACTTGCCTGTTTGTTGAAGTTTGTCCAAGGCTTGGTTGGCTTCTGGCCACTTTAACATCAGGGCTTTTGCATGGAACTTCCTTCAAATCTTTGAACTTGATTTCTATGTTTAGCTTTCCAGAGCAAAGAGAAGAGTTGGCATTTTCAGCATTTTTGATCTTGCTTCCCAGCTTCCTTAGGGGAAGAAATGAAAAGGAGTAAGGGTAGAGATTTCATTGAACCGTGAGGCGGCACCATTATAAAACCTGTAATTGCCTGCCTTCAACTAGAAGGCAGTTTTTCTCTTGCTTCATTCTTTGCTTGTTGAAGTTAGTTTTATTTAGCCATAATTTATATCAAGTGTTCCCCTAGAAATAGACATTTACTATTTTATAGTGAGTAACAACTGGTTTGGAGAAGATAGTATTGAAGACAGAGTTATGCAGGAATGTCAGCTACTGGGCGTGCATAGCACCACTCCTCCTCTCATGCCACTGGCAGGTGTCACAGTGCAGGTGTCCATCCTGAGTTGGTATACACACTTCTCAGTATAGCCTTGCAAACACCTGCTGCCAGTTGATTGGCACTTGCAACTTCAGTCTCTTGCAGGCCTTGTTATTGTTGCATGCCACCAAATTGGTTGTCACTAACAGAGGCTCTGTATAGGAGCAGAGCTGCTCCATAAGGTTGAGGTTTCTTAGGCTTTGATCTTTCTGGGAGCGGGTTGTCACGTCTTTTCTCTATGGAGCTGCTGACTGGGTTCCAACCTCCAGTCATTTTATTGGCAGCGGAGCACTTAATGGCTGAGCCACCAGGCCCCTATTTCCCCCTCTTAGGACCATGGGAGCAGCCTAGCGTGGGAGCCCGAAGTCCCAGGCCTTCAACTGCCAGCTTGCGGTGTGGGTGACACCACCCGAGTGCTCAGTCAGCTTCCACACTTACACAAGGCGGAGGGTAAGCTAGGTGATTACTCATGAATCTTCCGTCGTGAAGGTTCCCTCTGCCTACAGGCTACCACAGCGTTGTTTCAGGCACCAAGTATCTGTGTTTTCTGGCTTGGCAAACGTCCATCAAACTGCATTTTTTATTTTGAAATCGTCTTTTTACCATGTTCTTATTTAATTACGTATTTTGGGTATTCTAAACAGTACAATTTTTTTTCCTGAATTTTATTTATTTTGTTGTTGTCTCTGAGAACATACACAGAAAGGCACATACCACTACAACAGCTTCTGCACATCCAGTTTAATGGCACTGGTTACGTCCTTTGAGTTGTGCAACGATTTTCACCTGCCATGTCGTTCATAGAATATCTCTGTCCTGTAAGCTGCCTGTTCCGTCTTTTGAGTTGCTGTACTGAGTTTGATCCTACGTAGCTAGTTCTTAAAAGCAAACAGTGCTCAAGGAAGACCTTTTTTTCTTGGTTAAGCTATTATTGTATGGTTTTAAGATGCCATGGGGATATTTTGAGTTTAAAGTTTAGACGCCATCTCAGGACAAGGTGAGGTGTGACAATTAAGTCTGCGAACTTAATTGTTCCAATTACTATATACCTCATGGCTAAATATCACTGTCGTCACCTTCAAAGTGCCCCCTTTGGGAAGCTGTGCACGGCTGCCAGCTCCTGGTTCACCCTGGAGTTTTGGAGCTCTTTCTGGAACAGCCAGTGTGCACAGTGGCAAGGTGGCAAGTTCACAGACTTAATTGTCTAGTTGTCTGTGGGGAATGTTTTCAGCCAGTAAGCAAATAGTGTATTGCAGTACCTTCCCTACTCACTTGATCTGGCCCCCAATGATTCTCTTTCCTTCCTGAAGATAAAGGAAATATTGAAAGGCAGACGTTTTGATGTCATTCAGGACATCAAAATTAATATGTTGACAGCTCTGATGGCCATTCCAGAAAGAGTTCAAAAATTGCTTTGAAGGGTGGACTAGGTGCTGGTATCAGTGCATAGCTTCCCAAGGGGAGTACTTTGAAGGTGACTGGTGTGATATTCAGCACTGAAGTATGTAGCACTTTTTCCAGGATGAGTTCACAAACTTAATTGTCAGACTTCATGACAAGTCTGGAGTCATGATAATTTGAAATTCTATCCTACATTTTCCCCTTTTTAATCATGATTTTTTATGGAAACATTTGATCGGAGTGTTCAGTAATGGTAACTGGGCACCATCCCGTTCTTCTGGCCTCATGGCAAAGGAGGTAGTTGTTTATGGAGGCAGCTTAGCACACATTCCATATCCTCCTTCTGTTCTGACTCTTCTTCATCTCTTGCTCCAGGTGAACAGAGATCAGTTTCTGTGTTTTGTGTGGCGTCTTGCTAGCTTTTCAGACCCCAGGTACCATGCAAAGAACTATGAAATCAAACAGAGGGACTGAACGCATTATTAGGCCAATTAACTGGGATATGACACTAAATTTCCAAGTGAAGGAGTCAAATCCTATGAGGTGACTCCAGCACCTCAGCAATTTTTTTTTTTTGTCTCTGTAGGTATATCTATCACACATCTTTTGCCAGTTCAACTTTTTACAAGTGTACAAGTTACAACAATTATGATAATTGGCTGTACAGCCCTACCTTTAATTAATGTGATTTTTATGTCGCCATTACTCTCCTTTTCTCCCCTCCCTCCCACCCCTGGTTACCACTAGAAAATTGCAGTCTCTGTACATTTGCCTTTTCTTGTTTTTTATATAAGTGAGATCATGTAATACGTGTCCTATTGTGATTGGCTTATTTGACTCAGCATAAGGTCTTGAAGTCCCATCCTGACTGTAGCATGTGTCCAGACTTCATTTCTCTGACTGGCTGAGTAGTAGCCTATCATATGTTTGTACCACATGTTGTTTATCCATTCATCTGTTGATGGGCAGTTAAGTTGTTTCCACCTTTTGGCTCTTGTGGATCATGCTGCTGTGAGCACTGACATATGGGTCTCTTGGTCCTGAAGTCTTTTGGCTACTACCTAGAAGAAGAATTGCTAAGTCATGTGATAGTTGAATTTTTTGTTCCTTGAGGAACTGCCACACTGTTTTCCACAATGGTTGTACCAGTTTGCATTCTCAGCTCAGTTTGCATTCTCAGCTGTGGTGGGTGAGGGTTCCAATGTCCTCACATCCTCACCAACATTTGTGTTTTTCTGTATAGCTTTTTAAAAAATCTTCTCCATTGTAGTGGTTATGAAATGGTATCTCAGTGTGATTTTGATTTTCATCTCTCTCATGAGTATTAGTGCTGAGCATCTTGTTGTGTATTTGGTATCCATTTCAGTGTCTTCTTTGGTGGAATGTCTATTCAAGCCCTTTGCCTATTTTATGGTCGGGATATTGGTCTGTTTGTTAAAATGGCAAGGTTTTATAAGCATTTTTGTTATTAGATTCTTTTCAGATTTGTAGTTACCAAAAATATTGTCCTAGTTTGCAGTTTATCTTTTCTTTCCTTTTTTTTTTTGGTAAAGTCTTTTCCTGAACAAAAGCTTATAATTTTAATGAGTTCCAATTTATGTATTTTGTTTTTCTTTTGTTATTGTATTAGTTAATCCATTGTTGAAATCCAGGCTTGACAGCATTGTCTCTGCTTGTTCTTCTAAGAATTTTATGATTTTAGTTTGTACATTTAGGTTCCTAATCCATTTCGAATTTGTTTTTGTGTAAAGCATGGTTCCTGTTTCATTTTTCTGCATATGGAAATCCAGTTTTCCCAGCACCAGAATAGACCATTAATTGTTCCTATAGCAAGTTCGAGTTTAAACTGAAGAAAATTAGAATAAGTCCATGAAAACCAAAGTATGATTTCAACATATCCCACCTAAATTTAGAGACTATTTTAATAATAGATTTGAGATGTTTCACACTAATGACTCAAGACAGTATGAGTTGTGGGATAACATCAAGGATAGCATCGATGAAAAAGACAAACAAAAAGTCTTTTAAAAGAAAAGACCAAAATGGATGTCAGAAGAAACTGTGAAACTTACTCTTGAATATAGAGTAGCAAAAGTGAAAGAAATGATGAAGTAGAAGAACTAAACAGAAGATTTCAAAAGGTGGCTCAAAAAAGACAAACTAAGGTATTACAATGAGATGCGCAAAGTCCTAGAGTAAGAAAACCAGAAGGGAAGAATGTTCTTGGCATTTCTCAAGCTGAAAGAACTGAAGAAAAATTCATGCCTCAAGTTGCAATAGTGGAGGATTTTATGGGTAAAATATTGAGTGACACGAGAGACATCCAAAGAAGACGGAAGGAATACACAGTCACTATACCAAACAGAATCTGTTGACATTCAGCAGTTTCATGAGGTAGCATACAATCGAGAACTGATGGTTTGGGAGGAAGAAATGCAAGCTGTACTGAGGGAATTGGCAAAAAAAACAAGGCTCCCGGAATTGGTAGAATACCAACTGAGATGTTTCAGCAAATGATGTAAAAATAGAAGTGCTTGCTTTTCTATGCCAAGAAATTTGGAAGGCAACCAGTTGGCCAGTTGATTGAAAGTGACCCATGTCTGTGCCCATTCCAAAGAAAGGTGACCCAGCAGAATGCGGAAATTATCAAACCCAAGTAAAATTTGACCGAAGATAATTTGCAGATGGTTGCAGCAGTATCTTGACAAGGCAGTGCCAGAAATTCAGGCTGAATTCAAGAAAGATTGTGAAATGAGAGAGATCATTGCTGGTGCCAGATGGGTCTTGGCTGAAAGGAGAGAACCCAGAAAGATATTTACCTGTGTTTTGTTGACTGTGCAAGAGCATTCAACTGTGAATCATAACGAATTAGGGATAACATTACAAAGAGTGAGAATTCTAGAACTCTTAATGTGTTCATGCAGAACCTGTGCGTACACCACGAGGCAGTCATTTGAGCCACGAAAGATGTTTGGCAGGGTTGTATCCATTCACCATATTTATTCAGTCTTTATGCTTAGCATATAAGGTGAGAACCTGAACTGTATGAATAAGAACTTGACATGAAAATTGGTGAAAGGCTCTTTAACAACTTTGAATAACGCAGGTGGCACAGCCTTGCTTGATGAAAGTAAAGAAGACTTGGAGCACTTACTGATGCAGACCAAAGAATGCAACCTTTTGTATGGATTACACCTTAACATAGTAAAGCAAAAATCCTCACAACTGGACCCATAACTAATATCGTGATAAATGTAGAAAAGATTGAAATTGTAAATGAAATCAAATGATATACTGCACCAGGCAAATCTGGTTTGTTTTTTAATACTTCACGAAAGTCTTAAAAAACAAAGGTGTCACTTTTGAGGTAAGGTGTATCTGATCTAAGCCGTGCTATTTTCGATCACCTTTCATGCGTGCAACAACTAGGCAGTGAATAAGGAAGACTGAAGGAGAATTGATTGCTTTGTGTTATGGTATTGGTGAAGAAAGATATGTTATGGACTGCCAGAAGAATGAACAACTCCGTCTTGGAAGTACAGCCAGAATGCTCCTTAGAAGTACGGATGGCTCAAGTTAGTCTCACGTACTTTGGGTGTTGTTTTTTTTTTTAATTTTTTATTTTAATGGAGTGAAAATGTATAATCCCATGTAAATTTGCATGCCCACCTAAGTGCAACACCCACCCTTCTCCCTGCCTGATGACAGCACATTCCTCCTCTCCATTCTATACATGTCATAACCTCCTAATAGTCTCCTATCCCCTCCTCTCTACCTTCTCCCCTGCCTCCAGTAAGAGGTCAGCAGGACGACATCCTATAGATACATGAAACCGTAAAGTGCACACACAATATGGTCACTGTGTGTCACCAAGTCCAATCCCTTCCTGTCCAGAGACTTGACCTCCATTATGATTTATGGACAGGGGCAGCATTAGGGCCAGGGGCCATGCTCCCAGGGGAACCCTGAGGCCTCTGGACCATGAATTGAGATCTTTTAGTGGAGATCTCAGGGTGCACCCCTTTTCATTCTCGTGTTGCTGTCACTGGTGGTGGCCGGGCACCATCTGGTTCTTCTGGTCACGTGTCAATATAGTCACCCACTCACGTGGGTCTCTCTGTCTTCTGGGTTCCCTTTCCCCCATGTCGTTTTGGTCCTTGGTCATCATCTGTTCCTGCTGAGTTGGGACCACTCGGTGTACCTCAGATGGCAGCTTGGCCGCTTTGAAGACCCCAGGTGACTTTGGGCATTTTATCGGGGGAGCACATTCCCTGGAGAGGGACGTCGTGCAAGCTAAAGCACAGGGTCACCAAGAGGATTGACACAGTGATTATGCAACAGTGGCAATGTTGTGGGGACGTCACCAGACTGGCCATGTTTCCTTCTGTTGTATGTGGGCTTTCCTGGGTCACAGCCCACTCAACACACCTAACAGCAGTGTCATCATCTTTTCTAACCTGAATGCTGTTTATTTCTTGTTGTTTTGGCTAGAACTCTAGATATTATATTGAATAGAAGTGGTGAGGGGGGGCCCTTATTCTTTTCCCGATTTCAGGAGGAATGCTTTTAGCCTTTCTCTATTAAATGTTAATGTTGTCTGTCAGCTCTTCTTGCATGCCCTGAATCCCGTGGAAGAATTCCCCTTCTATTCTGGACTTCTAGAGTTTTCATCAAGACAGGGTGTTGGATTTGATCAAATGTTTCTTCATCCATAGATACAGTCACACAGTTCTTTTCCTGTGCTCTGTTGTTCTATTGATACAGAGTGTTCCATTGATTGATTTTCTAATGTTGAGCCTTCCCTGAATTCCTGGAATAAATCCCACTTGGTCATGCCGTGTGGTATGTTGATTCTGAGTACAGCCTCCACCAAAGATTTGTGTTTCCTGTTACACAGCAACCTAAGTTGGCATTCCTCAGCACTGGAAGAGGGAGCAAACAGACTTGAACTGACTCCCCAAAACATCTGTCCCATTGGTTCCAGAGGCCTATAAAAAGAGAAAGAGCATTGACTGTAGGAGCAGAGTCCACGGCACAGGCTCTCTGTAGCAGTTCATAGGTGACTTGTGTTCAACACTTGTCTGGGTGGGGGCAGTGCTGGTATACTCTAAATAAACTCCCAGAGAAAACTGTGTTTTTGCTTTCAGGACCCCCTTTCAGTATGTCGGCTATGGGTGTAGCTTCTACCAAAAATGTTGGATTTCTAGCACACAGCAGCCTCAGTCAGCAGTCCTCAGCTCCGCCTGAAAGGGGAGCATACAGACCAGAACTGACTCCCTGAATATCTGTCCTGTTGGTTTGAAAGGCCTGTGCAGGGAGGCAGGTAGAATGCCCACCACAGGGTGGACACCGCTGCACGGGCCTTCCGTGGCATTTCACAGCTGGCCTGCATTTGACAGTATCTGGGCACAGAGGTGCTGATACACTCCAGATGGGTCCTCTGTGAAGTCAGCTTTGTTGATTTTAGGGCATAAGCGTTGAGTCTTGTCTGTTGTACAGGCAGAGGCCGTGGTGGTTAGGGAAGCAGCCTCTTTTTCTGCACTGATTACCCTCGTTTACAGCAACTGGCAGCCTGCACGGCTGGAGGAGGGCAGGGATGGTGGGAGAGGCAGTTCTGCATGTGACTTGTTACTGAGTTGTTGATTCTTTTCTGTCTGAGTTCACTGCTGCTTTCTTCTGTGACAAAATTCCTCGAAGCCAAATATCATTTGCTTGATAGATTTATATGGAGAGTCAGAAGAATTGTTTATGCTATTATCATCCCAGAATTCTTACCTCTTTTTTGTAATTTTAAAATTAATAAACACTTATAGGAAATATGTAAAACTTAGAAAGACACAAGAAGAACGTAAAAATTACCCATAGCATTCAGAACTGCTAAGATTTGGGATATGAATAGAAATATTTCTGTGCTTAAAATTTTTGTACCTCAGTTTTTCACAGGACATTGTTATTTTTTTCATCTTCATTACATTTTCTTCAAAAACAGTTACACTCAGAATATGCAATTTAACCACCTCTTTTTAGTGTTTCACTCTTTTAAATATTACCAGTGAACATTTGCCTGTAAGACTTTTTTGACCCTTTCTCAGAGAACATACGTTTAAGATACTGACAAATAACAGGTACTTGATAAGTATGTGTGTAATGAATGTTTGAATCCTAACAGTGCCAATTTGATTTTTAGAAGGATGTAATCATTTACAGTTTCATTATTAGTATCTGGGAATGCTTCTCCTTTCTCATGTTTGATAACATGTAATGTTAACATTAAAAAAAAAAAAACTTTGCTAACTTTATGGGAAAAATAATGTCTCCTTTCATTTTTTTTAGCATTAATGTGCCTAAACATTGATCACATTTACTGACCAAAGTTATGTGTGTGTTTTTTGGTGTGTGCATGCGTGCGTGCGTGTGTGTGTGTTTGAGTCTTTTGACAGTTTTCCCCATTGGTTTGAGGTAAGCATAGTAATTGTTAATACCTGCAATGGCTGCGGACTTTTCATTATTCAAAATAATTATCAATTTTTAGAGTTGATATAAAGTCCCAACTTGAAGCTCAAGCAAAGAATTAAAACGTTTCCATAGATCTGACCTATCTTTATTTTCACTGACTGCTCTTCTAAATTACATTCTGTTATTCAGAAGCGCTAGACTCCTAGCCTGCATTATGCAGATGACACAGCCCTGCTTGCTGGCAGTCAAGAGGATTTGAAACCCTGAAGATCCAAGACCACAGCGTTCAGTATGGATTGCATCAAGAAAACAAAAATCCTCACAACTGGACCAGTAAGCAGCATCATGATAAATGGAGAAACAATTGAAATTGTCAAGGATTTCACTTTACTTGGCTCCACAATCAGCACCCATGGGAGCGGCAGTCAAGAAATCAAAGCACCTATTGTGTTGGGAAAAGCTGCCGCAAAGGACTTCTTTAAAGTATTGAAAAGTAAAGATGTCACCTTGAAGACTAAGGAGTGCCTGACCCATGCTATGGTATTTTTCCGTCACATCTTATGCATGCAAAAGCTGGACAATGAATAAGGAAGGCAGAAGAGGAATTGATGCCTTTGAATTGTGGTGTTAGAAAAGAACATTAAATGTACCCTGAACTGCCAAAAGAACCAAGAGATCTATTCTGGAAGAAGTCCAACCAGAGTGCTCCTTGGAAGCAAAGACGGCCACACTTTTTCTCACCCGTTTGCACATGTTGTCCGCGAGGATCAGTCCTTGGAGAAAGACATTACGCTTGGTAAAGCAGAGGGTCAGCGGAAAAGCGTGGCTGTGCCTCTTTCTTTCTGCTGTGTCTACCCCGCCCCTCCACTAGAGTTCCTTGATTTTTTTTTTATTCCTCCTTTTCTTCTAACTTGACCCTCTTAGGATCATTTTACCAAACCATTATGAAGTCAGTCATTAACTTCTGCTTCTGGTAAAATTGTTTCATAGACTCACACCCCTTGGAAAGCAAGTGCCTGAAAAGAGAAGAGTTTTTCGTATGTTTTAGGTTCTGCATGAGGCAAGCAGGTTATACCCTGTACATGAGCTCTTAGTTAAGGGGACCTGGCAAGGGGAAGAAGAAAAAAAGAAAACAAAAGGAACCAAACCCATTACCAGTGAGTTGATTCTGACTCCTAATTTGGCCCTGTAGGAAGAATAGAACTGTTCTATAGGATTTCCAAAGCTGTGACTCTTTACAGAAGCAGACTGCCACATCTTTCCCCATGTCTGGTGGGTACCAACTGCTGACCTTTAGCTTAGCAGCCAGGCACTTAACCGCTGCATCACTGGGGCTTCCTCATAGAAGCAGCCCCTCCACCACCACCCGATGCCTTTGAGTCGGGTCAGACTCATAGCAACCCTAGAGGTCAGGGTAGAACTGCCCCATAAATTTTCTGAGGAGTGCCTAGTAGATCTGAACTGCCAACCTTTTGGTTAGCAGATATAGCACTTCACCCACTCTGCCCTTGGGAGGAAAGATGGACTGAAATCCTGCAAACGCTTCCCTATCCAACTTGAAAGACCTGATCTGCCCTTAAAGCAGAACAGAATCCACTGCTGCTGATTTTGACTTGTAGCAAACCCGTACGGTTTCCCAGCTGTCAGAGGCTGTGGAAGCTGATTGCCACGTCTTTCTCTTGCAGGGCTGCTGGTGGTTTCACACCACTGATCCGTCAGCCAGCAGTCACTCACTTAAACCAGTGGGCTGCCTTTTTCTGTTGTGCCCAAAGATGCTTGAAAGGCCAGCAGAGACCCTCATCAACAGCATGTATGATTAACAGGAGATCCTGCGTCTGTAGAACAGGCGGGGATCCAAAACACTGTCCACGAAACTTGGTCAACCCACAGTGCACTAAGCAGCCACAGGCGAGACAGGCTGTTGGGGACATGCTTTTACTCTAGTATTTAGGTTGGTTCTTGTCAGTAAGCCTAAATTAAGACTTCCTGCGTAGGTAAGCTACCCTATTCAAATAACTCAGCTACAACTGGTATATATATATTTATTGCAACTTTGCTTTTTCCCTGAAGCGAACATAATGACTACAGGATTAGAGGGAAAAACAACACTTTGGATACATCTTAGAAGATACAGTGTGAATTCTCACAGATGCCAGCTGAACACAGGGCTAGTCTGAAAGGAGCCAGCGCCCCGCCTGGAGGGATGGCATGACATCTTCAGTGTACTTTCAGCCACACAAGTCACTGTCAAATTTGAGAGTGATATTCTAATGACATTTGGCCGTGTGGTGTTCCTTCGTGACTCCCAGTCACTGCATCAAAATAGCAACCCCATTTTCCTTCTAAATAATGAAAATAGATACGAAAACTGGCTGCGTTTTGAGAGACGTTCTGATCGCAGTATTGGTATCTTGATCCCAAACCTTCAGCCCCGTCTCAGGCCACCACTCTGTTACAAGAAAGTGGCGTGGAGGAGACCTTGGGGTTACTCGCATCTCTTTGTTGGTGAAGGCTGAGGAAAGGGCCTGGAAAACTCAGGACCACCTCCATATTCATGAATATGATACACAAGCGTGCTGTATGTGAGATTTAGGTTTTTCCTTTTCTTGGTATAAATTAAGTGTTAGGTACTTTTACTAGGCATCTTGTTGAAATAGCCATCCCCAGTGAACTTGCCTGCTGCCATCAAGTCAACCTAGTAAGAACAGAGTGGAACTGCCCCATGTGGTGTCCAAGGAACACCTGGTGGATTTGAACTGCTGACCTTGTGATTAGCAGACATTGTTCCTAAGCGTTATGCCCCCAGGGTGAGTTGAAGAAAAACTTGGTATTTTCATGCCGAGTTGGAATTGACTTGACAGGAAATAGATTGCCTTTGAGATTCAGAGATGCGTCCTTCTGTCTCATGTCAGATCAAAAGGTTACCATCATACCTACTTGGGAGAACTTGTTTATCCTTATTGGCACTAATTCATGTTTTCAAGCGACAGAATGCTGAGAAATACCCATCTCTTGGAACCTCTGCACAAGAAACACCATCTTCTAGCTGGGCTCCAGGGTTGTGGAAACTGCCTCACCTTTCACCCGAATCTCTACTATGTTTTGCAAATGAGGAGCTGGTGAGAAAAATAGGCGGCTAGAAGCTGGCGAAGCTGTGAGTGGGTAAGGCTTCCACTGTTCAGATCATAGCCCCAAATTACTGAAGGGCTTCTGCTAACACGGAAAGAAGACTCTTTGTTGCTGAGAGAGTGGATATTCAGATAATTTTTTTATGAAGGAAATAAATATTTCAACATGCAAACCCTATCCAAGCAGGTAGTGTTGCCTCAAAACAGGGTCAGAGGTCAGATTGTTTTGTTTGTTTTTTGGAATCATTCCAAGTTTAAAGCCATTGCATATTACTGCCTGAGCCTTACATGGTAAAATAATTACTGCTGGCAAGTGCATAATATCTATAGTTGCTTTATTGGCAGAGATCCTGAGATTTCTCTCTTGGTTATTTTTGTGGTCCTAATTATAAAAAAAAACTATGTCGTGAGGATGGTTGGTTTCTCTCCATAGTAACGGTGAAAAGAGTCGAGTCAAAAGTGCATGTCTGGTAGTTCAACTTTTAACTCACTTAATTTTGCAGTTATAAAGCAGAATAGGATGTATTTCTCCTTCAGAGACTAGTTAGTTCATTTTCGTAGTTTGCCTTTAAAACATGCAACAGCCCCCATGGTGCTGGCTGACGTTCAGAGGGAGTGCTGGCCCAGTGGTCAGCCAGTCTGAGCAACTTGAGGCCCAGCACGTCTTCCGGCGAGTTTAAGGCTAGGTGACATACATGGTTACAAAACTCAAACACAGAAGTCTCAGTGGTGTGGTGGGAACTTTTGGTTACTGTTGGAACTGCCCGGGCTGTTCTGGAAACCCTGTGGGCAGTTCTGCTCTATCTTAGAGCCTTGCTATTAGATGGAAGCAATATAACAAAAAAAAAAAAAAAAAAAAAAAAACAGGTTTGTTTTTTAGTTTGGTTGGGATTGTAAGACAGAACTGAAAGCTCCTGAAGTCCTTCTTCTTTGCCTTCAACCAGAAAACCAAACCCACCACCACTGAGTTGATTCAGACTCAGAGCAACCCCAGAGGACAGAGTAGAACTGCCCATGGTTTCCAAGGAGCACCTGGTGGATTCAGACTGCCGACTTTAGGGTTAGGAGATGTCGCACTTAGCCACCGGGCCACCAGGTTTTCCTTCTGCCTTCAAGTAGGGACAATGATGATTTTCCAGGCCATTAATTAGTTAACTACCAAAAGACACCAGAAATACCCAGCTCCAGTGCCTACAGCAACTGGCTGGTGATAGGAGTGAGGCCAGCCGGCTGTGTGGCGCTCTAGGCAGTTGTGGGGGCAACAAGGCCGACCTGGGAAGCGTGCCTTTTGGTCTAAAGAGAGAGCAGCCAGTGGTTTGCTCTGACCAGCTGCTGCCATGATGGATGTAAGCCCAGTGTTGGGAGCTCTTCAGATTTTTTTCCCCCTGAAAGAATCCAGAAGTTCCAAATTTGATATAAAATGTCCCAATATAGATATCGTGACAACTAATTTAAAAAAAGGTTTGAGAATCTATTTGCAAGCTCCATTCATCTTAGCAGCCATGCGTTTATGACTTTAGCTTTCAAAAGTGGCAAATGGTAGTGCCTTCTTCTCCCAGGGCTTGGGTGTTCGTAGTCTGGTGCATTCTGAACAGATACAGTTCAGTGGCTGAAAACTCCCATCATGGAGAATGTAGGATCACTGTGGAATTGAGGGCAGCTTGTCCACGTTTTGTGACATAAATCCTTCGTCAAAGCAGGCTGATCGGAGTCGGGTTCCAGGAAAGTTTACAGGGCAGAGCCACTCCCGGTGGTTTTCTCGTGCTGACGCCTTCCGCAAGGTAATTAATTGTTTTCTCTCGTCACTGTCAGCCTCTGCAATGCGGTTGTTCCTCAGCGTGCCTTCTGAGGCCGGACGTTGTTTGTATTTCCATTGCCAGAGCTACTGCACCGGCAGAAGACAGTGTTTGCACCGCAGAGAAATCACCCTGCACTGTGCGATCCCGAGTGCGTAATGACTGCTTTAGAAATGACCAGTTAGGCAAGAGGAGCCCTTGACTGGGGTGGAGGCAGCGTCCTGTAGTTATTTGCATGTTGTTTCTTCTGGTTTCGGCTCAGTTGTCCAGCTGTCATCTTTTCTGCTGGCGTCTGCATTTCCTGGGCAGAGAGCTTTAGTGATGGAGGTGGGTCTGCTTTTCAGGCAGAAAAGAGTAGCGGTCAGTAGAGAGAAGGCAGTCTGTCCTAGGCTGTCACTGATGTCCTTCCGAACAGGTGACGTTTAGTTGAAAGCCTGCTGTTAATTCCTGGCCTCTGGCAAGAAGGGCACAAGGTTGCCTGTTAGTTCTAGCGTGCCTATGAGAGGTGGTGGTGGGGGCGTTGGGACAGGTAGCAATTAGCCAGTGGCATTTATGACCGATTTATAAACTAGAAATGAAATAATTGGTCACAAAATCATGACAGGCCTTCACTTGTCTTTTACAAACTTGTTCACAACACACTGTGAAATTTTATGAGTACTCGGCAAGAAAGTGCACCGCCGCCAGCTTGAGGAGACCAAGCCGCGGTGCGCGGAGGGAAGGGTCTCCTCGAAGGGCAGTCCAGGGTAGGGAATCACCACCGTTTTTGATCTAGGATGCTTAGATGCAAAAAAAGAAAAGAAACCAACTTCAAGCCCTTGTCACCAACCTTTAAATGCCTGGGAGGCCCTTTGGCCTTGCCTGGGGTCAAGCTCAGCGCCCTCAGAACCAGGAGGCAGTGTGCACATGGCAGTCTTTTTCCACGAAGATACGTGTGGTAGCACTGAGGTCACAGACACCAAGCTGCACACCAGGCCCTGGGTGGCTTTTCTCTTTCCAGGCTTCTCTCAGTTCCTGCCTCTAACTCTTTGTCTTTCCAACCTTTCCTGCCTCTAGGGAGAGAACACTTGTTGAGTATAATAGAAGGAGAAGCCAGAGCTACTTAGTTTTCTTCTTTTTATTATGACTGAACGAAAATGTGCATTCCCATATAAATTGCATGCCCACCTATATGCAGCTCCCACTGTTCACCCTGGCCAGTGACAGCACACTCTTCCTCTCTAACTCCATACATGTCTTATCCTCCCAACAATAATTAGTTTTCTTAAAGTCAGTTATGCAACAATATACTGCCATGTACTTAAAAGTTAATTTTTGGAAGAATGTATCTTTGATAAAGAGGTTCCTAGCTTGAGGAGTGTAAACTTCAATTTTAGCAGAGATGTTTGTTTGGTTTTGAGCTTTAAAATTCTTCTGCAGCATTTCAGACCCATGATCAAAAGCAGCATCTTGGATCTGAGTCCTTTCCTTGTAGCACTCCTGAGCAAAATTCGGACAAAAACCTGGCTGCTCTAGTTTAGAGAAGAAGGCTAATGCTGCGTGTTTTCACCATGCTTGCTTGGGTGTTAGAATTCCTTTGCTTTTTGTGATGCTATTTATGAAATGAATTTATACTGCTGTAACCATCTAAAAGTTCGGTTTTCTTCTCATTCTGTTTAAAATACCAATCGCTACCACCAAACATCTGAAATTCACTTTAGTTAAGCAGGGCGGGGGGGTGGAGGGGGTGGGGAGAGGGATTCAAATGGAAGAGAAACAGCTAGGAGTGGGCATTACTCAGCAAATCTAGATCATTTCAACAGATTTGATTTTTTCCAGAACATGCCATGTGGGATTTCGGCTTCCCCTTCAGCCATCGCAGACCTGCAGCGTGGTGCCTCTCCTGCTCCTGCGTGGAGGCTGACTGTGTGTTCCTTTCGCTGGGCACCCAAACTGGGTGTCGTCCCAAATGCTCTGAAGCTTTCTGCCGAGTCTCTGTGTAGTGCAGGGAAGGGAAGGGTCATGAATGTGCCCTCACTGACGCCTAATTTTGTCTACTGCTAAAAATACAGCAGGGATGCTCTGCTCTCCGGGTTGGGAACCGGTTTCTGATTTCAGCCTGCTCAGATCTGCTCAACGCTATAATCAAGCTGATTGTGTTGCCCTGGAATTCTAATTTCCAATTCAGGGCTTTGCTATATAATCTCCAGTAGAGTGTGTCTAATCTTCATGAAACCCAGAGTCTTTATATAAACTCCATGGATTTTCTTCCCTGTGTCTAGGCTGAGCAGAACTGTGTCTTCAGGCTGAGTTGCAGAGACATTCAATTACTGAGCAAATGAAGGCAGCTTTGTAATGTCACTATGTTTTTTCGAAAGACCAACTCAAACTCTGTATGCTGTAGCTTTGATACTTTTCATTTAATTCTAAGTACACTTGTTATTATAGTAACTGTTGTTTGTATGTTATTTTAGCTTTTTACTTAAGTAGCTATTTAGCAATTTAAATGAAAATGTAATTAGGTTACATCTGTTTTACATGCATGTAATACCACGCAGATGTAAACTTCTATTAAAGCCATATTTTCTCTTTGGCAAGAAAAGGAAAAAAGCAAAATTACACCAATCTTTGGAGTATGTCTCCCTCTTAAAATATGAAAAAATAATAAATACAAAGCATCTGCCATTATTTATGTGATGGTAAGAGTACATCACTTCTGGTTTTTGAAAAGTGGGTGAAAAATCCAAAAAGAACAAGTTAGTGCATTATAATTTATCTGGACTCTGTGTTGGAAGTGACTGTGAAGCTCACCTCATTCCTGCAGACAGAGATGCATCTATCTCCACATCATAAACATTAGTTTTTAGGACTCCGTATAAAGTGGAGAAAGTCAGGGAGCAACCAGGACTTGAACCTAGCTCAGCTTTAAACCAGCTTTGTTGAAGCCACATGACCCTTCTCTGTTACTGAAAACAGAACAAACAAAAAGCAGTGAGCAGTCATCCTTCTCCAACCTGCCTCACTGGCTTTCTGTGATCACGAATGTACAGATACTTTGAGAAGCATAAAATGTAATTGTTGAAGTATTAGTAATTATCAGTATATTGGTCTGCCAGCAGCATGACCAAGAAGCTCCCCATTTCTCCCACATTTTTGTGGGTACAATGGCAGTTGAACTCCGAAATTAATCCTCCTGCTTTGGGAACTATTGCCTCTGTTATATAGCCTGTTAATAGGATTTATAAAACATCATTTCAGACGAAGTCATTTATTGTACTTGCTAACGAGACCCCAAATTTGGACTGTCTGGAACCAGGTAACATTTTAAGAGTTGCCCATTTGTTCCATACATGTTCGGCTTTTCAATGCAGTCATTTTTAATGGCAGTTTTTTATAACATCAATAAAAATATTTTCATATAATTCTTCCTTGTAAATATGGTTAAACTTTTAGCTTTCTGCTACTTGGTGACCTGTTAAATAACTTAATGTACTTTCAAATTGATTTTCCACTGCCAAAACGATAAGAAGCCAGGAAGAGCCAGCTTTGTGGTGTTTCACTTTTTACACTGGGGCCTCAAGCTGTGAGGGAAAAAAAAATCTAGCAGAGTTTTGAATACCTAGCTTTCTAAGGTTTTTTCCTTTCTGGTTCTGAAAGAAGAGCATAGACTGTAGTGCTTTCTTCTCTGTGATACCTCTTTAAAGAAATAAGTATTGTAAATGACAAGAAAAATATTCTACCCAGGTAATGATGCACCTATCATTTAGTGAGCACTTACTATGTGCTAACCGCTATTCTGAATGTTTTCCATATGATCTCACTTAATCCTTTATGGCTAACCCATTGGGCAGATACTTCTTTTTTATTTTCCATTCTGTGGTTGGTAAAAACAAAGCCCAGACAGGTTAAGAGTCCTTCATTATTGACTGGTACAGTTAGGATTATAACCTTGGCAGTCTGGCTGTAGGAAACCCCGGTGGCATAACTGTTAAGAGCTATCCCCCAGGTGCACCTTGAAACTATATGGAGCAGTTCTCCTTTGTCTTATGGGGTCACTAGGAGTCAGACTCAACAGCAACAGGTTTTTTTTTTTTTATAGGCTCTAAAACCTATAATTTTACCAACTGTACTTCTCCATGTCTCATAAAATACTAAGGTTTTGTCTGTATGTTTGTTTTGTTGTCTTAATCAAGTATCTGTGACCTGGAAAGAACCTTAAGAGATTTTCCCCTGGCCTGTCCACTTTGCAGTACGAAAAAACCATTTTTAGAAGCTATGGGTGTCACAGTAATGGAAGTAAGATACGATGCTCGTGGAGCCTGCACCTCAGCTAGGGAAGGGGTCGGGCTCAGGTCTGCAGCGCTGTCGGCTTTGACCTTCCCTCTGGAGAGCCTGGAGGCAGCAGCGGCAGGCACGTCTCCTGCCCGCTGGGGTCGTGTGTCGAGCATGTGTGTCTGGCGTGCCGGAACACGCCTTGTATATACTTCTAATGACTAAATGGAGGTTTTATTTTGCTCCCCTTACTTACTTTCTATAAATTAGACATTTATTTTTCCAGAATCCTTTGGGGCACACCAGAGGCTGTTGTAGCCTTTTGTGTGTGACTGGCTGACACCATCGTGGCAATATAGTGTATTTCTTGAAGACTCGACACTACAGTAAAGCTACCCCAAATGTACTCTCTTGTCTAACCTAAATCCCAGTGTGTGTCCTTTTCGTCTTCCTTTTCAGTGTATCCAAGTTAAGCTCTTAAGAAGGTGGCGCATTGTGAAATTTGAGAGAATAACATCCAAGACCACGATGACTCCTCAGTCTGTTAGTCTGGAAGCTACAGGTGCCGGGTGTGACCTCTTGCCATTTGTGTGGTGACACCTTTTTGGCATGGACTTGGTAAATGAACGTCTGCTGTGGTGATGGCAGGGGCCAAGCGGCGTCTGGGCAGCCCGGACACGGGATCAGGTCCTGTCTCACCAAGGAGGGAGATGGGTTTGTCGTGCTCCACGGGGTGAGGCGGACAGAGCACCCACAGCGGCAGCGTTTTCATTCCCTTGTCTGCTAAGTATGCAAGTACAAACAGCTTTAACACAATTTTTTACCTAGAAAGGAGCCTGAGGCTGTGTCCAAGTACATTTAACATATGAAAATGGAGCTGCTTTGAACTTGTATGTTTTTGATAACTGCTCAGTACGCTTCCTGGAGGACCACCTGTAGGCTTTTCTTTCCAAACCCTAATCCCTTTGATTGAGCGCCAGGACAGATAGCGCTCATTGAATACCTCCAGCCTCATAATTCTTCCTTCATTCTGAGTTGAAAAGAAACAGCTCCAGATTCAATAGGCAAATCCTCAGATTTAGCCAAAGTAATTCCGACACTTTAAAACTGAAATTGTTTTGTTCTAACGTGGGGGTTCAGATGGGCTGCTGACTGTTTACACAAGTTCATGGCTGTCAGGAGCAACAGGATGGGGAAGAAAAACACCCATCCCTCCACCTCCGCCTAGCCGCCTCACCTCTGACCAAGGAGGGTTAAAAGGAGGCCAGCTTGGAGAGTCGGGCAATTCACAGTGACCTGGCAGAGTTGTTTCTCACCCTTGTTTTCTCGCCTCCATAGGACCAGGCTGAGCATTCGTGTTCCCTTCTCCCAGCCCCCTTCAGGAGGAAGGAAAACAGCCTTGTTCTTTTTACATTTACAAGTCTGCCTGGTGGCGACTAGTCTAAACCAGTTCAAGATGCTCTCACTGCAGGCTGGTGAGGGGAACCGACGACGACGCTGCAGAATTAGAAATCAGGTGGCATGCGGGCCCCTGCCATCCTGCTCCCGAGCTTGTGGCCCTTTTGTTTCTGGCACCAACCTGATTTCTGCCGAGATCTCAGTGTCGGGTCTTTTCAGAGATCATGTTTACTAAAAGATGGTGCCTTTCTGCTGAACATCCTGTGTCTGTCCTATTTGGCCAGATTATGCTGCTGTTGGGAAAAGGCATCTTCCTCCTCTTTGTGCTCAGTGCCCTATTTCAGAAGGACGCTGAGAAGTTGTTTGCACAGTCAGTGTGTAATTGGGCCCAGCACAGCTTATCGGAATGCTTGTTCCCTCTCGGATGAACAAATCCTACCCTGCTTTGGACTACCAGGAGAAGAGAAGGACTGTGACCCCTTATTTATAGAGTATCAGGGATCTGAGGGCCTCTCCTGGGTTGCTTTTGAGGCAAGGTGCAGAGATTTCTTTTCTCTTCGGCTAATTTCCCAGTGGAGCCCTGGTGGGTCAGTGGTTAAAAGTTTGGCTGCTAACCCAAAGATCAGCAGTTCAAATCTACTAGCCAATCCTTGGGAACTCTGTGGAGCAGTTCTGCTGTGTCCTGTAGGGTTGTTATGAGTCAGAGTGGACTCAAAGGCAGCAGGTTTGGTTGAACTGAAGGTTCTGTTTAGATCTGTACTAGGACTTGACCTGCTTACCTTGTGAATTTTGACCTGTTGATGATACAAGTTTATTAAAAACCTTGTTCATTAGATTTTCCCATTTCACATTTTCTGCTTCTCTTCTCAGAAAATTTTTACGACATTGTAGTCATTTATAATTTTAACATGCCTCTAGTAATGCTTAAAAACAGCACTTGATTTTAATGGGTGCTGTTTAAACCTAGAAGGATTGTATCTGCATTACTGTCGATTCTTACAATAATACTTTGGCATAAAAGTAGAAAGTTTATGACACATTTTATTATATTCTTAAATGTGAAAAAGGATTCTACTTTAAAAACAAGCGGCTGTACTTTTTAATTCTTATTTAGCCTCTGTAGCTGTTTTAATATCCCTTTTATGGTTGACTGGTCAATGTTTTAAAGCGGGTTCTTCAGGGACTCTATGCCCATTAGTCCCTGGCAATAAACTCTGAACTTTACTAAAATAACATG
Source organism: Heterohyrax brucei (assembly GCA_028571685.1). NCBI lineage: Eukaryota > Metazoa > Chordata > Mammalia > Hyracoidea > Procaviidae > Heterohyrax > Heterohyrax brucei. Next base: position 69,203,510 of record CM053161.1, on the reverse strand, counting down.
TGATGCCACGGAGCAATTAAGAGGAGAATGTTCTGAGATGATCGTGAATATGAAATGCAGTGATTTATTTTATTAATGGATTTGGGGAAAACCAGCCCACCTCTTTTAGGCTCAACTGTGTGTATTTGGAGGGTTTTATATTTTTAATTTATTTCTTTGTTTCTTTCAGGATAGTAGAGGGTTCCATAGTAGGCTCTTAAGGTTGGCCTTTGTAGCCTGCCACTTCTGAATGTGAGCCTTCATGGTTTTAGGTTTTTTTTTTCACTTTATATAGAAAATGGGGTGATGTCACCTAGGAAAGCATTTTTCCCTAAAGTGGTTTTGGGAAGCAGAATCTGGTGAGGTGTTATTTAAAAGTAGTAACACAGTAAAGCTATGTTTTGTGCTCTAATAGTGGGAGTTATGAGATATATCCACTAACCTCTTCAGTTTTATGGGGGGACAAAATACAGGTATTCATTTTATCACAGTTCCTTAAAAACACAAATAGAGTTGCCAGTTATTTCTCTGACATTACAACCATTTCTTTGTATTTATTAAAGTTAGTTTCTAATAATTTAGGAGGGCTGTAATTAAGGAGTTATTTAATTTGCAAATGAGATTGGCCTTCCAACCTTTGAAAGAAAGTTACTTTTAATGCTTTAAAACTGTCACTGAATTGCTGTTGCCTTTTACAAGAGCAAATCCAAGTTTTAAAATGCCTCCCATGCTTTTCTACCCTCCTCTTCTACTTCTTCAAGTGGCCCCGGAGCCCCTCCTTCTCCCTGAACCCTAGGTCTGCTCCAGAGCAGTTACAGTTCCCCCACTGTCTAGACAGCATACTTGTCGGTCGTCGTTTTCTCTGGTCGTGTTGTTTTCTCTCCTTCTTTGCCTTTTCCTACCCTTGGAAATCACACCCTTCTTTTGTATTCAGTACAGATCTTTTTTTCTGTATGATGCCTTTTTGACTCCGTATCCATGAGTTTCTTGGACACCTACACAAGGTGTGTACAATGCAGGCTGTATGACTGTCTTCGGTGTTCCTGGAGGGACCGCTCCTCTGCCCAGCAGGTTGACCTTCCCCTCCATGCCATAGTTTCTGCATACCTGTGTACTTAGGATGTTAAGCTTAGTTACTGGTGGAGGGTTTTTCTGTGCACCAGACAAGCGAGCTTCTTGAGGGCAGAGGTCGTCTTACCTGTTTTTGCACCCTAACTTTCCCCATGGAAGATCCACAAGAGCTGTCAAACAAGCGATTGACCAAAGGTATTCTTGCCTTAAGTGTTAAGAGACACTTAGGAATGTGAGTGAATAGAAACTGTTTTGCTGTTTTAAGAATTCTCAGTCAACCCACATGATTCTACTGAAGAAACCTCGTGTTGGAACAATGAACATTTAACCCAGAGACTGTCAGAAGCTGGCAAAGAACCCATGTTTGATTAGTGAGAAACCTGGGCTGAGGACCTCGATCTTTTGTTTCCCCAGCCAGGAACCCTGGCAACCATGCCAACAGCATTCTGGCAGGCATAGTCTGTTGCCCTCCAAAAGCCAGCACTCTATTCCTACCCGGACTTCTTCACTTCTCCTGAGAGGATCCAAATTTTGTTCATGTGGTGGGCAGAGGCTCCCCAGATTATTGAGAGAGGTGGGCCCCTCTGCCAGCCCCAGGTGGTGAACTGGGATTGGCTTCAGCCATTCATGGCCCTCCCACCTGTTTGCTAGATGCTCACTTTCCCAGATTTCCTGCCATGTAAAGAGGTTGCGTGACAAGTTCTGGCCAATCAGACATAAGGCAGAGTTGGCTAGGGGGCATCTGGGAAGGATTTTCTTCCTGGAAAAAGAGCTTCGTGCTGCTAGAGGGGCAGAGGTGAAGGCTCTTCCAAGGTGTCCCACCTGTACACAGTGATTAGAAGTGTTGCTGGAGCTTTAGAAGCAACTCTCACCCATATAACAACAAGTGAGGGGACAAAAGGCTATTTATCACCATTGTTTTTAGAGCAGAAGGATGGAAAGAGCTTGGATCTGTGAAGGCTGACCCTGAAATCTCCCATCTGCAGACTTCTTGTTAAATGCAGTATAAATGTCTTGATGGTTTCAGTTTTTAATAGTTGGCTTTCTACTGCTTGTGGCAGCATATGTCCTAACTGATTCTGTTGTTTTTAGAGGCAAAGGTAAAAATGGAGGCAGCATCTTAGAGGAAAGGTGGTGACAGGGTTAAAACACAGAAGTCATGACAGCATAAGGAACCCTGGTGGCACAGTGGTTACGTGCTTGGCTGCTAACCCACCAGGTGCACCATGTGAGAGAGAGGTGTCAGTCTGCTTCCATAAAAATTTCAACCTTGGAACCCCTAAGGGACAGTTCTACTCTGTCCTATAGGGTTGCTGTGGGTTAGCATTGACAGAAATGAGTTTGGGATTTTGTTTTTGTTTTTATGATGACATAGTATTGAAGAAATTTGGTGACTGACCTGTATTCTTTTTTAGGTATAAAGAAAGTCCTACTGATTAGCTCTAGAAATATTCATCATTCAAGAAACATATCTCTGGTATGTCTAGCACTGTGCAGAATTCTCAGTATACAAAAATAAAGCACAGTTTCTATCCTTAAGATTAAGAAATGTAAGAGTCTAGCAAGGAAGACTCTATGTAAGCAGAAATTACCAAAGACTATGATTGTGGAAACCCTGGTGGCATAAGTGGTTAAAGTTCTACACCCGCTAACCAAAAGGTCAACAGTTCAAATCCGCCAGGCACTCCTTATGTTATCTTTTGATAGGAGTACATTCCCAAATGTACTATGGGAGTTCATAGAACCCTGACAGGTTGGAAGATAGGAGAGGGCAGAGAAGGTTTCTTGAAGGAAGTGATAGCTGAGCTGAGTCTAGAAGAAGGAATAGGATTTTACCAGGCAAAGAAAGATGGGGAAAGAGAGAGGGTATTCAGGACAGAGGGAGAGTTTGTTGAGAAGGATGCATGAAAGAAATAAAACATTTGAAAGTTTTGAATCTTAATTTCTTGCCACTTTTCCTTCAGATCTTCTTCATCATGATTTGGTAAGTTGATGATACCTACAAGTATATTCATTAGATCCTTTTGGTATTTTAAAAATATTTTGTAATAATATTTAAATGACTAAATGGGAGGAGAAAAATGAAGACGCTGAGTACATCCACCCACTTGGATTAGCATGGCGAGGTTCCAGAGACCAGGTCATTTTGTGAAAATCAGCGTGATGTGAAAATGGAAGATGACTACATCAGATCACAAATACTGGGTGGGACACATGTCTTTCTGGACCCAAGAGGTGGAAATTTAAAGTGGGCTCTATGTCCTACTACTGGTCATGAAAGGGTTACTGCCAAGTGTACCTTTTTAATGTGCAAAATAATTGGATAGTAGATTTTTTTACTGTTGTCATAATTGCAAAATGTTGAGTAACAGGATAGTTGGTAAGTGAAGAGTAAGTGTATTAATGATCATTGTTCAGTGTCTGCTCCTCAGAACTCTGAGTCCGTGGAATGTTTGATGATGATGATGATGATGATTGAATGAAAATGTACATTCCCATATAAATTTGCATGCTGACCTATATGCAGCTCCCACTGCTCTCCCTGCCCGGTGACAGCACACCCCTCCTCTCTGCTCCATGCATGTCCTATCCTCCCAGCAGTCTCCTATCCTCTCCTCTCCACCCACTCCCCTTCCTCCAGAAAGAGGTCAGCAGAATGACATCATATAGATGCATTGAACCATAAAATTCCCACAAGATACAGTCACACTGTATCATCAAGTCCAATCAATTGCTGTCCAAAAAGTTGACCTTCACTATGATTTATGGACAGGGGCAGCATCAGGGCCAGGGGCCATGTTCCTGGGGAACCCCGAAGCCCCTGGACCATCATTTGTGGTCTTTTATTGGAGATCTCAGGGTGCACTCCTATTTATTCTCCTGTTGCCAGTGAGACTCCACTTTGTGAGCTCCGTCGTGGCTATCACTGGTGGTGGCCGGGCACCATCCAGTTCTTCTGGTCACAAGTTGATGTAGAGACTCACTCACATGGATCTGTTTGTCTCCTGGGTTCTCTTTTCCCCATGTCGTTCTTGTCCTTGGTGATCATCTGTTCCTGTTGAGTTGGGACCATTTGCTGTACCCTCAGATGGCAGCTTTTAAGACCCCAGGCAAGTCCATGGCATGTTTTAAGGAGAATAAAAGGGGGCATTTCTGTGATCATAACAGTTGGGGAAGCATTGGATTAAATAAAATTTAATTATCTTTTTTATTGAAAGAATTCCAAGTATCTTTGCTATTCACATGTTCATTGTTACTCTCCAAGAGGAGGCTACTACCTGGAGCATTTCCTAAAACATTATTTGGCCATATGCCCTTTTACACCTAACCCCCTCCAAAACTGAGGCATTGAGAAGGGTCGGTACAGACTACGTCTTCCCAAAGCTTGATGGAGAAGGAAAGTGTAGCTATGGTGTAGCAACCAGAACAGATTTTATGTAAGTGGAGCTATTTTATAAGATGTCAGAATTAAGGACGTGTTTCTATGCCAAGGGCAAAAGGGAAGGTTGAAGTCACAGGAGCTGGGGGCAGCGGGGGGCAGGGAGGGTGACTGAAAGGGCAGCAAGGTGCTGGAGATCACAAGAAGGATGTGATATTCCTGTAGGACTTCTGCAAGAATTTCTATGGAAGGTGTCAAGACAATTGTTAAATTGCAATTCTGTGTTGTAGAAGAAGGTAGGGCTCTAGGTCAAAGACTTAATGTATTTCCCAGAGTTGACTGACTGAATCCGTCTGTCAGTGTCCTTCTGTTCAAGAATCAGAAAACCTATTCAAATGGACTGCAGTAAAAAGACTTTATTGACTTGTATAACTGAAAACTGCATGGTTATGTAGCTTCAGGCATAGCTTGATATAGTGAATAAGTTATTTTGTAAGGATCAGCACAACTCTGTTCTCTATGAGGAAGAGGTTAAAGGTAGCACAGATATCCAACTCTCCCAAATTACGGTATCGTTCCATCATCTCTGATATCAGTGACTGCCCCTCCTGTCTTCGGGTTCCATAATTCACTGTGGCATTTCACAGAACTCACAGACACTATCAAAGAAATGGCTCATGTGCTGTGGAGGTGGCAGGTCTCAAGTCCATGACTCCGGCAGAGGTTTCTCTTGACTCACGTTGCTGCAGGGGCTGACGAACCCGTATCAGCAGGCCAGGTGACAGGCTGTTGGGTCACAGGCTGCAGAAGCTGGCCAGTCAGCTCAGTGGGCTGCTGGCCTGGGTGGGGGGAGGGCGCGAGGGTGGGTGCGTAGATGTGTGCAGAAGCTGGCCCATCCTCTGGTTGGCAGGTCAGAGAGCAAGCTACTGGCTGAAGTCCTAAGAACTGGAGATCAGAGGGTGACAAACGGGAACCAGGCTCCAGGGGCAGAGAGAAAGAGCCCTGCCAGAGCACCTGCACTTACACACTGGGTGCAGGCCACACCCCAGAGAAAAGTGTGGCTTGAGTGAGAGTAGGAGCTGCGTCAGGCCCTCCTCAAAGTGCATCTAACCTAATCCTGCCTCATTTACGTACAGAAGTTAGGATTTGCAACATGTGAAACTGAGGATAGTTAGGATAATCACATCGGATCACAAAGCAGAGAAGAGCCACACAGTGCTGAGAATCCTGGCCCAGCTGAGCCATGACACACAACCCGAAGCTTTGCAGGCTCCGTTCTCCTCATTTACATAGAACTAGTCAGTCACTGTGCGTGAGTTACAAAGACTGTGGCCAGAAGGGCCATCACCACGCCCAAGGATTAATGACATCACTAGAACCGTCTTTCTGCTCTGTTCCTTCTTTATTGGTCTCATCCTTAGGTTCCTGGCAGCCTGAAGGTCTTTTATTAGAGTTGCAGGATGGTCACAATTCCAGGCTTCACTTACGTCTACTGCCTCACCACAAATCCTGGGAAAGATACGCTCCTCTCTCAGAAGGATGAGCTGCTTTGCATGCCTCTTTAGTCTGATTCAATTATGTGTCTTATGCTTGAAGCAATCTCTGTGACCGAGAGATCTAAAACATGCTGACTAGCTTAAATTGATCAGGCCCCACTCCCGTCCCACTGCCCATTTGTACTCCAACCTCCAAGGTATAGGAACCCTCCCAGGGAAGCTCGGATCCTGTATCTGAGTGGTACAGGATGTTAAGAAAGTACCTAGCCTCCAAATGAGGAAATTGGCATGACAGAGTTTTTAGATTTTACCCATGATTTCACATTCTAAGTGTTGGAAGATGTAGGGTCCCAAATCATAGCAGCATGAATTAGATCCCTCCATTCTGAGCAGCCAAGGTAGGTGGAGGGTATTGACAGCTGTCGTGGGGAATGCTGATGCTAACTGAAGAAATCACGCAGTAAATCCTCTTTGGAAATAAACAAGGAGCAGTTTTGGCGAACCCAGCTTTCACTTGAGACCGGAACCTGTCATCCACAGGCCGAAGTCGTTAGCAGGATTTATTTGTGTCTGCTGTCCTCGAGCATCACGTCAAATGCAGATCCGCAAAGGGGATTTCTCTTCTCCGGAATCCCAGCAGAGGAGCAGGGAAGACTTTCTGGGTAAAGTTTCAGAGAACCTAATGCATAAATCCCCGTAGCAAACACTGGGATTTGGGTTTGTAACTCATCCCCCTCCGCATAGGTCCTGTGGAGACGCGCTGCTGTGAAGCCAGCAGCCCACCAGAGACTGAAAGGGGCAGAACGCACGATGAAGGCCTAGAAACTGTCTAAGATAGTGATGTTGTGCACTGTGTCACATTGTGCACGTTTTTGCTTTGAGGACCTTGACTAGTCCTGTGTTGTTGTGAAAGACCCCCAAAGTGGCCGGTTGCTAGCTGGTGGGCCCTGCCCCCTCTGCCCGGTACAGTCCCATGGGCCTCCATTTATTTTCTCCAACTAGAGACTGTCATTAGATTGGCTAGAGTCTCCCAGACTTGGTGGTAGGTTAATGTGGTGTCATCTAGTCACCTTGTGCTGCCATAGCAGAAATTCCACAAGTGGATGGCTTTGAAAAGAGAAATTTATTTTCTCACAGAAAAGCAGACTAAAAGTCTAAACTTCGGAGGACGTCTTTCTGTGTTGGCTCTGGAGAAATGTCCTTGTGATCATTCTTCTTCTAAAGTGGGAGCTTTTGAGGTGCAGGGACCCTGGGTCCTTTCCAAGGGACACACTCCACTCCTGGCACTGCTACTTGGTGGTGTGAGGTCCCCAACTCTTCAGTCGCTTCCCTGGATATCTAGAGATTACTTCAAGTCACAGTACAGGCTTGCACACTGAGTCCTGCCCCACCAACAAACCTGTCTCATATCCTCTGTCATTAGCATCGTAGAGGCAGCATTTGTAGATGGCAGAACTTCGTACAGTACCGGGCGTCAGGGCTCCAGACATTGGAGGTTGGGGAGGGGAGCACAATTCAATCTGTAGCAAACGGAAAGATCTGGAGCCTCTCCTCTGCAGAGCCTATCATTAATTTGGTAAGTTTTTGTCTCATAGGGCCATTTATAAAACCAACACCTTTGTTTTTTTCTCTGGACTGACTAGCTTTCTTATATAGGTGCCTCTGGCTTTGAGAAATGTCAGTAGAGTCTGTATCCACATGGCATGACATGATCTCTCTACCTGCTTGTTGCAGTAGATACAAAGTCCCCTCCCTGCCCCACCTCAGTTCCCAGAAGAAGGGAGCCAGCATGCCGCCTGCTGAGTAAGAGGACAGGGGTGAGCTGCTGTGGTGACACACGCCGGTGCTCTGTCACTGCTTTGGTGATGGATTTGGCTGCCATTCAACAGCCACCAAAGCCAGTTCTTGGCCTGGCTTGTCTTTTCCCCATGTGTTCAGTTGCACACTTATTGTGACTGAGGAGTTACTTGTCACTTCATGTTGACATTTCACGTTACTGCATTAAAAAGAAAAAAGAAAGCAAACAAGCCAGTATATTCTAACATGTCACCAGGTGTAGAAATTGTACTCAAGTTTCAAGGAGAAGGAGGGGTCTGGGGTGGAGAATGGAGAACAGATGTGTTTGTGAGGAGGAAAAGCCTTCTGGTTCCTGGACCTGAGTTGGAACCTGGATGTGTGGCTGTTTGTGTCGGCTCCTGGTGACCCCTCAGGCTGCCGTCAAGGAGAGATTCCGGTCTGGCTCTAGTGCCCGTGTCACTCCGTGGAGTCAGGCTAACATTCTGCTCTCTGATTATAAGTGACTCAAACTACAAAGAGAATAAGTCGGCTTGAAGAACTGTTTCCACAGGGTCCGCAGAGGATGGATTTGCTTTGGTCTTGGAATTCCCCAAAGGCGAGCTGAGACTATGTAAATTAAAGAGAGCCAGGGACAGCCACCTCTGTGGTTTGATTTTCCAAAACACATGTCTATCGGTGTGTCGTAGGAAACACAGTATGATTAAAGCACAGCAATAGTCACCCATATATTACATTTTAATTGGTGGAAGAGGGGATGGAGTTGGATCCGACTCGACGGCACTTGGCTTTAAGAGAGAATGAATAGTAAGATGGGCACCACTAGGTATACTGTAACCTTTGAGGTCTTGCTTTGAGTCATCAGGATTTCCAACTACATAGAATAAGAAAGAATTGGGAAGTCTGGAGTTGGAGGTGGGCCCTGGCCCTTGTCCTCTGACCTTCTGTAAGTTCATTTCTTTGGACCTCATTTTCCTTAGCTGTAAAACAGAGATTTAAACTAGATAATATCTAAATGTTCCTGTCCTCTCGAGTTTGACTCCTCCAAGATCTCTTCTGGTCTCTTGTATTTTGTCACTGAATTCTCCATTCTTAAGTCTTTGGCAGCTGAGTCTTTCTTTTCTCTATAATCTACTGCAAAGATGGCTGTTGACCACACATTAGCTTTCTGAGACTGATTTCAGTACATTGAATCATACATACTTAAAAAAAAAAAAAAAACCTCATATTACACTCTTGAGACAAGAAAAAGAAATAGGAGTAATTTAAATATTTTTTTTAACCTGTACCATTCCGTTCCTTGAGTATTTGCCATAGTGTAAGTGTGAAACAGGAATCAAGCATTTGTGCATGTATCTCAGAGGATAAATATCTTTCTATTCGGAGTATGATTTTACTGCTTAAAGACTTGTTTTCCCACTAGAACTGGCCCCTAAATATAGGACAACTACTTCATTTGGTTCTTAACCAAACAAATATACTTATTCCAATGGTAGAAGAAAACCTAGCTCTGCTGGCACTTCGTGGCTTCTAAGGCTGTGGAACTTGTCTTCCTAAGACTTACTGTTTCCCAGTATCCTTGGGAACTCATCTTCCAGTGTGTGCTCATCAGCTGGTGGTCCCAGAAAGCAAGCAAGCCTCCAGCTTAGTGCTCAGCCTCAAACCCCGGGAGACCTCAGAAAAGACTTCCTTTGGGACAAGTGATTGGTGACTTTGTGTTTCAGACATTCTAGGAAAGAGACAACTTTCTACTTGAATCCATATTTTGTATCACCTAAACCAGACTATGGTAGGAGACTAGGAGAAGATATTGACAAGCGTCCTATAGTTTTGAGCAAATGCATTTTTATCACATTCTAAGTGATGATGTATATTCTACTTAACCTCTTTGTTCCCATTTTCCAGTTGGTGTCAGTTTCAGGGGAAAAAAAAAAAAGATTTCTAGTTTTCTTGATACTGTGTTATCTTTTCAAAGTCCAGAAACACTCAAAGCAGTTAATATACAATGATGTTTTCAAGTATTTTTTATTTCTGTTTATCTGTGAATGTCTTAATTTCATTTTCAGATTTGAAAGATAGTTTTGCAGGATATGTAATTCTCAGTTGGAAGTTCTTCTCCTTCAAGGCTTTGAATGTGTCATGCCACTGTCTTCATGCCAGCATCGTTTCTGCAGAGAAATCTGACGAAAGCCTACAGGGTTTCCCTCTGAATGTTAGCTGTACTTTGAGTCTTGCTTCCTGTAAGAGTTTCTGCTTATGTTTCATTTTGTTGAGCTTGATTATAATATGTCTTGGAATCTTTCTATTGAGATCTATATTGAGTGGTGTTCGATATGTATCTTGGATATCTATATTCTCATCTTTCATAATTTCTGGGAAGTTTTCTGTCAGCAGCTCAGCCACAATGCTGTCTGTATTCTCAGGTCTCTCACCCTGTTCAGGAATTCCAATTAATTGTAGATTGTTTTTCTTAATAGAGTCCCACATGCTTCTTAATGTTTCTTCATTTTTCTTGTTTCTTTTTTCTGATTTCTCCTCGTAGATGCTGGAGTCAGTGGCTCTGTCTTCCAAATCAGAAATTCTGTTTTCCATTTGTTCCATTCTGTTTTCTTGGCTTTGAATTGAAGTTTCTGTGTCTTTGATTTTGTTCTTGATCTGTTGGATTTCAGAGTACTGATGTTCCATCAGATCGAACAGCTTGCTTAGTTTTTACAAGTATTTTTTAAAGCAGTGATGTTTTAAAAAACTAAGTGATAATTTAAAAAACTATGTCATCAGAAAGACATATAATGATGAGTATTGACAAGGATGTGGGGAATTTAGAGCTTTCCTGTCCTGCTGCTGGGAATGGAAAATGGTGCAGCTGTTTTGGAAAACAGTCTAGAACCAGTCTAGGTTATCATGTAATCCAGAATAATCTAGAATTATCATGTAATCCATCAGTTCTAGGTCTGTACCCAAGAGGAATAAAAATTTGTATCTATACAAAAACTCGTACATGAATGTTCATAGCATTATTGTTCTTAATAGCCAGAAAGTAGAAAAGCAATCCAAACATCCATCAAATGCTAAACAGAGAATAAAAATATGGTCTATTCATACAGTAGAACATTATTCAGCAATAAAAAATGGTTGAAGTAATGGTACAGGCTACAGCATAAATGAACTTTGAAAACATTATGCTGAGTGAAGGAAGCAAATTGCCTGACACCACCTACCATGTGATTCATGGATGTGAAATCCCGACAATAGGCAAATCTGTAGTGGTAGATGGCAAATTAGCAGTTGTCAGGGGCTGGACTTTGGGAGAGGGGAGGGGAGGTATATGCTAAAAACCACTAAGTATATTCTTTGAATGGTGAACTGTCGAGGAGATACCACAGTGAAGTTGTTGGCCCCCAAAATTGAGCCATGTCCTTTCCCTCTGTCACACCTAGAACAAAAGTCAATCTCCTTACCGGTTGCTGGCCCAGCCTGCCACTGTGCCCGCTCACCTCTCATCTTGCCACACAGAGCTCCTTTCTGTTCCTTCAAAACAGCAAGTGTGTATCTGTCTCTGGGCCTTTGCACGTGCTGGTCCCTTGGCCTGAAATGCTCTTCCGCTCTGACTTGCCAGCTTTTGTCAATCAAACATTACCTCCTTAGAGAGGCCTTCCCTGGCTGCTGTACATGAAGTTACTTCGCTCCTCTGTACAGCCAGTCACAGCATCCTGTACCTTTTCCTTCAGGACCCTGAACTCCATCAGAGATCTCGATTGGCTTGTTTACTAGTTTATCCTGTGTCTCCCCCACTAAAAAGCTTCACAAGAGCAGAGCCTTTCTCTGTTTTATCAACACTGGAGCTCCAGGGCCTGGCTCAGTGCTCACCACGTGGGCACTCACTCTGTGTGTGGGGGAGGGTGAATGAGCTACGCATCATGCCCTGCTGCTCAGCTGGGAGTAGTAGATCTCCCCGTTTTACTACGGGAGCTCCCTGCATGGGAATTGCTCAGAGTCCTTTACCTGGGCACCTTTATTTCCTTTCTTTGAAATATTCAAAGGTACAGGGAAGGCTGAAGTGTAGCATTGTCATTTGCCAGAGGGAACCCAGAGGCACGGAAAAAAAATCTAATGAACCTTGAAGTTGTAATCCAATTGGGAGTTTGCAAAATACTATTCATGATTTGGTTTCCTCCTTTCCGTCCATTCGGTCTCAGAAATACCTTTTCCCATCTCACACGTTTGTAATTATGCTTTGTGGTTTCGCCGACATCATTTGCTCTTTGTGTGTTTGACCTTCTGGTGAAAGCCCCTTGAAGATAGGACATGTGATTATTGCTTGCTCAGTGTCCTCAAAACATGGACAGTGTTATGTATCTCATGAGCACACAATACACTCTTAAATCTCATTTATAGATTCACGTGACTTGTTTATCAGGGTGCTGCATTAGATTTTAGAGAGTCTCGGGTTGGGCACGTGGTATCATCATGCTTAGTTTACTGTATAGGGTAGTTGCACTTTCTGTTAATCTCAGTGGTATTCTGGCGTGTTTAGAGATTACCTGGGTGGCGCCTGGCGTGCTAGGGAAGTGGAGAAACCTGTGAGGAGAGCATCCAGGGCTTGTGTTGACCTTCTGCGGGAAGCAGGGGGCTCACTTTGGCAGGCCCTGCCTTAGGTGGCTCTGATGTGGACAGCCAGCTGTCCCTCCATTCTGCACACAGCCTTGTGCTGGGGCCTAGAGCAAAGGGAAAGTACTGTGAGCTAGATGCTTCTCCTTTCTCAGAACTGTTGGCTTGAGCTTCCCATTGGTGACCCCTTATGGAATTCTGGGAAGAACTAAAGAGATAACAATACTCTTTGCTGCCTTTTATCAAATCTAGATGGCCGAGGGGAAACCCTGGTGGCATAGTGGGTTAAGTTCTACCTCTGTTAACCAAAAGATTGGCAGTTGAAATCTGCTGGGTTCTCCTTGGAAACTCAAGGGGGAAGTTCTGCTCTGACCTCTAGGTTCACCATGAGTTGGACTCAACTGGAATGAGTTTTTTAGATGGCCAGGGAGACTCTGGGGCTTGGGACTGGCTGCCTTGAGTTGTTGCTGGCTGACTGCTGATGCCAGGGTAGATGATATGAAAAAGGTCACCTCCAAGAGTGTTGGTGTGAGTCCCACATGGGACCTGGAGGTTCTAGATTTGGGTTTCTGGGAAGAAGAGAGGGTCTAGCCAACATTCATTAATAAATTTAAATAAACAAGTTAATTTTTTGACATTATCTGTCACTCATGGTCACCCAATTACCCATAAGTATGCAGCAGAGAAATGAGATTTATGTTGGCTTTCCTGGCATTGGAAACCCTGGTGGCATAGCAGGTAAGTGCTACGTCGGCTAACCAAAAAGTTGGCAGTTCGAATCTGCCAGGGGTTCCTTGGAAATTCCATGGAGCAGTTCTGCTGTGCCCTGTTGGGTCGCTGTGAGTTGAAATCAACTCGATGGCAATGGGTTTGGTTTTATTTTTTGTTTTCTTGGTATTCCCCCGGCCTATATCTGCATGTTGAATTTTCTGTGAAGATGCTGTCTTAGGAAATATTTATAGAAATAGCTCAGGTTTTAAAAAGGAGGATTGTATGTTTTCCCCACACATATGTAACATGCAGTTGATAATATGGCTGTTAAAAATTGTCAAGTTATTTGACGTTTTATATTCATTCTTGAAAACGATGGAGAGGCTTCTCTGTAGTGGGCGCTGTGTTTCATGTTGGTCTTTTCCAACAACGAGTACAATTTGTGCCCTGTAGTATCCTGAACAAAGCAAGGAGCTCTATCCTCTCATGACCCTAACTTCTCATTACAAAAGTAAGATCATCTGTGTAATTTATGTAACATATGTACCACCCTATGATGTTTGACATCTCACATTTGAAGTCCTCCATAGTTTTTATTGAAACAGAAAAGACACTGCACCAAAACCGATTTTACTTTGATTCTGGGTAATGAATAATTATTATTACATTATAACCTTAAAGATGATTATGAAGGAATAGGCTTGGAAAATCCTTCATGATCTTAGTGTGTTGCATTTTGAGGGGAAGGTCTCTGTTAAAAATTTAGCAAGGCACGCAGCATAATTTCCATGTTGGGTTATTCTATGGATAGAACTATCTTCCAGATCAAATCTAAGTTGACATTTACTCATTATAACTGAGCTCATTGAACTAGGGTGTCAGTCTCGAGTTACCATGAAACATGCATCTGAAGCATTGTATGCCATTTAATGAGCTTACATCCTTTAAAAAGGAGGACAGAATGAAAACGGGTTATGTCGTGCATGTATGCATGTGGCCCCGCCTCTGGTTTTGATGTCAGGCACCAACGGGGATGTGGTGAAGTCATGCAGCCTGGTGAAACCGGGGTTTGGTGCAGTGCCTTAGCATCACGGGCTGTCTCCAGGCAGCAGCCGGTGTCTTATCTTCAGAGTGAGGTAGATGGGAAAGGGAGGAGAACGCATCCTCCATCCCATTTTTCAAGTATTGTGTCATTTAATCCTCAGGAGAGTTTCAAGAAGATATTTGTACTATTTCACAGATGAGAAGACCTAATGAGAATAGAAGTTCAGTAACACGCCAAGCTTACCCAGCTAACTCACTCACCCCATTCATTCTTTATGATGGATTTGTTAAGCAGCTACCACATTCTGACACTAAACATACATCTATCATGTACAGTTCTTAACCTTCAAAGAGCCCACAGTCTAGGGTGATCAACAGGACTGGAGTAGAATTCACTATGTCATCTGAAAGGCAGAGCCCCCACACTGGAGGGTTTCTGGCAGCCACCTTAAGACCATGCCCAGGATAAAAGTACTGTATAAATATGTACATCAGGATCCTGGTAGGAGGCGGTATTCCAGGAAAACGTTTTTTAAAAATGAGTCTGGTATTCTTAAAAATGACTAATTCACCACTAAATTCTCTGATAGAGTCTACCATTGCTCAAAAATTTCTTCCCAGAGCAATTTATAGGTATATAATTATTTTTGTGATGGATAGTTTCAGAAAGGGTTAACGCTGGCTTCTCTGGGACCTATAATGGGAAAGTAGCTGAGCATGATTTCAAAGGGATTTTTTAGGGGAAAATTCCAATTACAGAGAAGTAATTTCCCTTTCTAGCTCACTAAGCTCTATTTCAGACACAGGCAGTTTCAGAGCTATATCCCTTCTCCCCTTATTTCAGCAGATATTTTGAATATGAAAATCTTATGTCAAAACTTAGCTGAAGCCTTCATCAGGCTTTTGAAAGGCTAAGTAAGAATTCTGTTTCTAGGAATAAAAAGAGTTGGATCAGAAAGAATCTTCGCCAGCTCCAGTTCCTTTCTGGATGGTAGTTCAAGCAGTCTTTAATCATATTTTTGTTGATTATTTATTAATTTCCCTGAGAAATCAAAGTCTCGGATAATGTAAAATCTGTTTTCCTTAAGATATTTTATGAATCAGTATCCACAGTCAAGAAATAATGGAAAATGCATTTCATTTGCTAGTATGGACTCATGGGGCATTAAAATACCTTTCTCTGTAGTCAGCGTCCCACATGGAAACATTTCAGTGACCCAACTGGGCCAGTTCTACCCACCACGGCTTCTGCCCAGACAGCCCTCGTAGGCCACTAGTAGATAAAGAGTGTTTTGTCAGTAAATCAAAACTGTAGAGAACTAGAACTAATTTAAGTGAAAGGATAAGGCTGCAAGCCAGCTGTTTGGGTAAACCCACACTGAACCAAACGGGAGAGGGGTGAAACTTAATATGTGTGTATTCCAGTCATCTACCCTTGAGTGTGTGTGTTGCAAGCCCGTGATGTTTGCCGTTGTGAGGAGCGTGAAAGCTGGCTGCCAGTCTCCACCATGTGGGGCTGGCAACCTGTGGGCAGCTTGGGTCAACACTGCGCTTGCTTTTGGGGAGACCAATTTTGGCTCGTTTTCTGATGGAGGTTAAATGACTTATGAAATGTGTTTACCCAGACTGTCTGATCAAGCAAAATCAAAAGGCATCTGAGAGTAAAATCTTCTGTAGTGCAAAAGAAATATGCATTTCCCACCATTGAGGCCAGTCAATGGTTTGGGGGAGATACAGTGTACACATACGTGAAAAATGAGCGTGAAGTGTAGCTGTCGAAAAGAGGCAGCAGGGAATGGAGATGGCCCAAGTTCAAGACCTGCTGCTCTGCCGCTTATGGACTGTGAGACCTGGAGCAAGCTGTTTACACCTTCCCTGCTTGGATCTTCGTCTGTAAAACAGAACAGTAGTTCTCGCTTCTGTTGACTGCGCGGTAATAGGCAAGAAGGTGCTTAGAACAGTAGCTGGCACATGGTAAGCACTGGGCAAATTATTGTTGTTGTAGGTTGGAAGACCCAAGCTCAAATGCCTGCAGAGTCCAGGAGTACCAGTGTAGTGGTCACTGGCAACAGAGACTTGGCCCCTGTAGTGGGGAGACAATAGAGAATGGTAGGGACAGCGGCAGACAGTTCGGCTGCAGCCACGACTTAACTCTGCCCTGATGGTTGCCTTACAGAAATGCTGGTCCCATAATGCTGGGTCTTCTGATATTTCAGAAGAAACTGGAAATCTGGATTTTGTTGAAAATCTCCCAGCTTTTAAATGTCATCCCTTTATTTGAAGATAACTCTACAAGCCAGGTGAAAAACACTGCAGGGTAAGGGCCTCAAATGAGTGATCTCTTTGGTCTAATAATGAAACTCAGTTAACTGTAGCTGGTAAGAATCAACCTGATTCCTATATTGTCACACTGTCAAACAGGGATTCATTTTGCCTCAAGAAATGCTTGTTGAGCTTCTACTGTATGTCAGCTCCGTGCTAATGCTGAGGATATGGTGGAGAGCCAGACAAACCGGGCAACCCCAAAGCTTCACAGGACTTCTGGAGAGGAAAACCTGGCACTGAGTGGACACTCAGCACACCTAAGTGCCCAGCTCTTCTGGTTACCTTTAGTAAGTCTAGACCTGAGTCACTGAGTGTTTGGGAGCTAATGCAGATTTCTGAGTCAAGGCCAAAAAACCAAACCAGGGATGCTCCAGTCGATTCTGAATGGCAGCAGCCCCATGCACGGGTCTCAGAGCGCCAGCCCCCGGGGCCTTCAGTGCCTGGGGTCCTTCCCAAGTACCTCTCCAGAACGCTCTTCTGTGGTGCCTCTGGGTGGCTCCGAACCATCGGTCATTCAGTTACCAGCCTGATACTTAGCTCAGGCCCTTCTTGTGAATACTATTAGTGATATTATTAAAGACTAATGAACCAACCTGCAGTATCACAGAAATAGTCCAGTGAAGTTCTCTTTCCCTTCCCTGTGTGTTTCCTGCGTTTCCTCTGATTAGTCTTCCTAACTCTTTTTTTGTGTGTTGCCTTAGTGCTGAGGAACTTGGGCTGTGATATTTTCCAGTTATTTGCATGGTGCTTCATAAATTTTTCCAGTTTTTTCCTTGGAAGAGATGAACTTCCTTCACACTTCCGAAGGATGCTAATGGAACCTTCATGCTGTGAGCTAATCAGGGCTTGTCTGGGAAATAGGCCATATGATAACTACCCTCTCCTCTTTCCTGAAGATCCACAGAGCATATTAGCAGAACCCGTTCAAGGCTCTGAGGAAAAACTGCTGTTTAAAAAAATACTCAGTAAACATGTTCTCAGTGAATATTTCTCACACATATTTGAGCGAGCAACTGCCTTCCTTCCCCCTTTTTTCCATACTGAATGCATTGTAATAGGGTGAGTTGCTGATACTGTTTGACCCATCAGGGAAAGTACTAGATGGTCAGGTGCCTTAGTGCTGAGAACTGTAATTATTGTTGTTAGGTGCTGTTTGGTTGAAGCCAACTCCCAGTGACCTCCTGTGACAGAGTAGAACTGCCCCCTTACAGTTTTCTTGGCTGTGATACTTACAGGAATAGATTGCCAGATCCTTCTTCTGAGAGCCACCGGGTGACACTAAGCTGTCGGCCATTATGTTAGCAGTTGAGTGGTTAACCATGTGCCACAAAGAATTATAGTTTCTGTCAGTTTTTTCCCTAACCCTGCATCACCTGAGGGAGGTATCTCCGAGGCTCAGGCTTTATTTTCCAGGAGTCTGGCAGCCGAAGTGTGGCCCTGGTGGTGTTGCTGGTGTCTTAACAAATCAGTTGTAAATGCTCTGAGGAAAGTGACTGTCATGTTGGTGCTGCACCCAGCACCCAGCACCCAACGCCTGGTCCTCATGCAGCGGGTGGTGCGTAAATGCGCGTTGGATGCTGTGAGCGCTGGTGGAACTGAGCAGTGGGTGGCCACCAGAACGTGCCACAGGGGTGTTACCAATAGGTGAAGCTGACTAAAGACATGTAGCCTGTTTTTGTAACTTTACCGCAAGTTGAAAACTATTTCCAAATTAAAAAAAAAAACAAATTCGTTAAACTCTTAAAATGTGAAAACTATAACTCAGTAAAACTAACCAAGCCAAACCAAACTCATTGTCATCAAGTTAATTCTGACTCGTAGTTACCCTATGGGACAGAGTAGAACTGCCCCGTCTAGCATTTTCAAGGAGTGAGCAGGGGGTTCAAACCACCAACCTTGTAGTCAGCAGCCTGAGATCATAACTGCTGTGCCAACTGGGCTCAAATGCCTCCATGAAATGATTAAAACACAGACTGCCCGGCTTGGCAAGCCTGAGAGGCAGGCACAAAGAAAAATGGAGAAATGCTCGTGAACAGTTGTGCCCAAGAAAGAGAACAGACAGGGAGAGCAGTGGAAGCTCCATATAGGTGGGAATGTAAATTTACACTGGAATGTACATTTTCACTCAGTCATATTAAATAAAAAAAAGAGAGAATTTACTAGAAAGAAAGTCTCATGAGCAGCAAAACCGCCAGGTTGGGGTTTTCCCAAAGATCGGTGCTTAGCACTTGTTCCGAGATGGTGTCTCTCAAAATTCCGGCCTAGCAGGTTGCATTCCAGACTGGGTCTGCCCAGGCCTCCCACCAAGTCTTTGTGCCCGGGGTGTTTGCCAGCACATTCTGCCTTTACAAGTTGCTGGCTCCTCTGCCACCCCCCTGACCCACCTGCCTCAGAAACTGACATCTGGTCTTTCTGCTTTGAATCCAGCGCAATAATCTCCACGATCATGTAGCTTCCTACATGACTCACCCACCCCGCCCCGCTCCTCAGCACCTCCTGGCAAGACTCAACTTGATCCTTCTTTGGAGAGAGAGGAATTACTGTCGGGATTGACGGTTCAGCTGGAAAATGATGTTTCCCACACTCATAAAGTAGCATGGCAGCGCGGAACTCCAGTCTATTTTCGGTCATCTCTGTGAGCTGTGTGCAGACTCTAAAAGACAGGAGGCCGTTGAGCCAATGTGGGCATCTTACAAAACCCCAGTAGCTCTGATAGGACTTCTGAAGCTGTGGTGTAACCTGACTCGTGAGCTTTAGTACAGCGCATCATTCCTTCCTCCCTAGCTCTTTGCATTTGTAAATCTTCAGTACAAGGCATATGAGAAATCAGTAGGCCATGCTGCAAACCAGGGTCAGGGGCTGACTACCCTGGCATTTCCGTCTGGGCTTATTGTCACTTGTATTTTTGTAGCCCACTCTTCCCCACTCTCCACTAGCCCCTGATTTTTATGAAGGCGGGTGATTTAGGACAGTGCAAGTCACAGGATTTCAAATAGCTTAATTCCTAGGTGTGTTTGGTATGGGAACAAAGATAACCCTGTTCAATGGTGAACTTGTGCCTCTGGGTGAATGGCCAGGTGTGGTTTCAACTGAACTGTGAGACTAATTTCTTCCTGGCCTCTGGAAACCAGCTGAAGCAGCGGGCCAGCTGGACTATCTTCAATCTTGCATACCAACATCTTTCTCTGATTCCCAGATTTCCTTTATCCCCAGAACTTCCTCTGGTACGTACATCCCCGACAGTAAGCGATATCTCTTATTGGATTTGGGTATTTTACAATTGGGAGTGCAGGGAGAGGAAGGAGGGTGGATTACATTAGAATATTTCCAGAGGGAACAACATGCTTTAATCTCAGCCACCTCTGACTCCTGTGTCTCAGATGGTCTCCACATTCATAAGGTGACGGCGCAGAAGCAATTGAGGATGGCATTATGAACATTACTCTTTTTAATATCGAAATGATGCACAGTTAATCTCAATGAAAATAGAGTTAATTTACATCCAGTTGTAATGTGTAATATTACATGTAATATGCATGACTAGGGGTAGAAAACAACCAGACACTGTGCTATGTAAGTTCTTGTCTGTAGGAAAAACTTTTGGAAAATTTCTGATAACTTTCCATTGCCAAGGCCAGTTCTTTTGTACTTGTATGATCTGAGACCCAGAGAGGCCCAGAGATTTGCCTGGTGAGTCACAGGGCAAAACTTGATGTTAGGAGGCAGAAGCCTGTGTTGACAGTCTGAGGGGAACAGGGGTCTCAAAATACCAGATTGTATCTGTGACTTACTTTCCCAAATAGCTGTTAATATATAAGATTCTTCATGTGCTAAGAAGGGTATTGGAAAGTCACAGGTAAGTGATAGGGGACCTCTGGTGACTTGAAGCCAGTCCACTTGCAGCAGTGTGTCCTGGCTGGTGCTTCTGGTATAGTCTGTGTCCATTCTCACTCATGGGTACTTTTAAGGGAAGTATATATGTGTTCCTTCGCCAGCAGTATATGCACTTGGTTTCGCAGAGGGTGTGGTGTGTCAGTGAAAGCTCTCTCCATCTGTTTAGAGAGGAAACCTGGAGCCACCGTTGTGAGCACACACAGAGTCCCCTCCTAAAGTCTTGCAAGTGTGAGAATTTGGTCAACTGTACCAGTCACCCTCCCAGCCCAATGGGAGGAGGGGGCCCTAGTGTCACTGGTACCAGTCTAGATCCTCTTAAGTTTGTGCCATAAATGGACGTGGATATTCAGTCACTTCGTAATGGAGAGAGGGCTCCTGGACATTTCAGTCGAAGATACCTGTGACCTGAATGTTGTTGGATATTTGAATACTATGAAATCGTTTCACTTTTATGTAAAGTGTTAAAGGTCTCCATGACATCACCCCAAGGTGATCCTAGCAGCCTTTGCAGGAAGAATGTGCATTCCCTACAGGAACCTTTGTGGGAGGAGTGTGCATGGCCTACAGCAGCCTTCGTGGGAAGAGTGTGCATACCACCTTCCATGGCAGGAGTGTTCATGGCTCACAGTAGCGTCTGCAGGTAGAGTGCATTGCTCACAGAGGCCTCCATAGGAGGAGTGTGCATTGCCCACAGCAACCTTTGCGGGAGGAGTATGCGTCACCCACAGCTAGCAACCTCTGTGGGAAGAGTGTACATTGCATGCAGTTTACAGAGAGCTGTCTATTTGCAGAAGCTCCTGGCGCTGGGTAATAGTTGTAGTAGCTGAAGGAGCACATTAAGAAGTCACATGGATTGGTTTTCAAAAGTGAATTCCCTGTGGTTAATAACTAGTAATACAATTATAAAGCAATGCCCAGGGCAGAAGGGAAGTGTAGAAAACTGGAATCAGCTTTTTAAAAAAGATTTAAGACCCAAATACTTGGGGAAAATGTAGCTTAGTAACACGAATAATGACTGTTAGTATTTGATGAGTGTTTACCATATGCCAAACAGCGTGCCACGTGCTTCATGTAATCAGAAAACCAATCCCATTGCCATCAAGTTGATTCTGACTGATAGCAACTCTATGGGACAACGCAGGACTACCTCACAGAGTTTCAAAGAAGTGCCTGGTAGATTTGAACTGCCGAACTTTTGGTTAGCAGCTGTAGCTCTTCGCCACTATGGCACCAGCGTTTTCATCTCCTCCTCAGAACACTCTCTGAAGCAGATGGTTTGTTATCTTTACTTGACAAAGTCAAGGTCAGACAGTCTTGAACAAGCAGGAGATGAGATTTGAACCTGCAGTCAGCCACAAAGTCCTCGCCCTTAGCCATTCTCCTATCCTGCCATGACATGTCACTTCTGTCTGCAGCAGAGCTTACAAACCAAGAGCCAGCAGTCCAGATCGGTGGTTGTTGGGTGCTGGTGAGTGGATTATGACTCATAGTGACCCCAGGTGGCAACGTTTTAAAATATCAGTGTGACAGAGCAGAAAACTCAGAGGGTTTTCTAGGTAATAATTTTTTCAGAAGCAGAGTGCTAGGTCTTTCTTCCCTTGGGGCCGCTGATGGCTTCAAACTGCCAGCCTGTCAGTTAGCAGCCTAGCACTTAACCGATGTGCTCTCAGGGCACCTTAGAAGCGATCTAGCTCTTCCTTAAAAATAATAGCTATGAGGCGTTTGCTGTGTCAGGATTGTTTTAAGCACTGTACTTAATCCTCAGAACGGTGCCTCAGGTAGCTGGCAGTTGTCTTCATTTACTTGTGAGCAAACAGATGAAGTAACTTGTCTCAGATGCGACAGTCAATAGGTAGAGAGCGAACAAATCCAGGCAACCTGGTCCCAGAAACCACTCTTGATAATTATTAACAGTAGAATTCTTTACCAACATTTTAAAAACTAGACATTTCACAGAAAAACAAAGATCTGTGGCCCCTCTAAAATATGATCAGACACTTGTCCCTTCTACTCAGAGTAGAGTCTTCTACTTAGCATCAGTCACTTGTCAGCCATGAGGAGCCGTCCCTTGTAAAGGATGCAACCCCGGACCTGTTGCCTTCCCCCAATTTAGGCTACTTTACTCTTTGGTTGCCCACCTGGATTTTGGAGGCACTTTATTTTGCAGTCCTAGTCTGCGGTCTCCGTAGTCCTGGAGGTGCCTCTGCTGCAGCCTCGGTGTCTGCCTGTTCTGTGTCTTTCATTGTGCTGTAAGCTGTTTCGTGCTCTCTGGAAGCTTTCCCCTCGAATGACCACACCTTTCCTCTTGGCTTCCTGCCCGCAGAGGGGCAGCTCTGCAGGTGGAGAATCTGCATCCAAGCAGGTAGAAGCAAGTGAGGCCTCTGAGCTTCATCGCTGTTGCTGGCTGATGACAGTCAGCTGGTGGTTGGTTGGGCCAGTGTCTTGGGCTTTGGCCACCCAGTCAGTAGGCTGTGACATTCAGACACCCAGCCTCACTACTTGGCAGAGCAAAATACAGCTATGACTTCCAGAAATGAAGAAGCAGGTACCAGCACATACACGCCTCCTTCTCAAACTAGAGATTTTTATATTCAAAAAGGGCTTTTCTAAGAATCATTCTTAACTATTTATTCCATGTTGAGCCAAACCAATGCATTATTGGTAAGATAATGAGTGGCGTTCACCCAAGAGTACTCCTTCCAAGGATTTTGATGATATGGTAAATCATGAGTGTGAAGCCTGAGTGGTTTATGCCATTAAAAACGTCCAGGTAGAATTAGACTTATAATCACCACTCGCCCATGTTTTGTCATTTATGATAATTATAGTAGTAATAATCCATGTATTGTTGAGAAACAGCCGTCAGAAGCATCCATCAATTTTTTATCGACACCATATCAAGTTGATACTTCATCTCTTTGCTGCAAAAATGTAGATTGCACCAATTAGTCTAAAGGAATTGGGCAGTCATTAGCAATGAACCAGGCAGTTAATCTGCAGAACGTATCAGGCCCTTCTGATGCTAACAATCTCTCTTAATTATGTGGAGTATCGGGAGCTTCCTCAGGATTCTGTCAGCAGTGCCTTTGTTGGCTCGATCGGGAAAAACATCCCTACATCCCTGCTCTTATTTAAGAGGACGCCCCGCTAGTGCCTCCCAGCCCCACCTGTACCCTGTGCACTCCCAGGCAAATATATTCTGATGCCGAACCCTCAAATCAAAGCAGAAGGTATTTTCTTTTTCATATTTAGAAATAGGAATTTTCCCCAATGGGCTTCTTTCAGTGTGTTAGCTATCCATCCCATATTTGTTAACTCTTCTTGTTCATCCTCCCAAATCGTGCAATAATCATCTGTCTCTCTCAAAAGAAAAGTCTGAATTGAAAAGAAAAATCTAGCTAACTGTAAAGAACTCCAGGTGTTAATGAGCTTTCTGCCTCTGCCTCAAGTCTTTTCCCCAGGCTAGCCCGGTATTCCTCTCTAGACATTTTCCGTCAGCCTTGTCCACAAATTGTGCTGAGCAGCTGAATAGTGCCAAGTGGGAATTTCCAGTGTGTGTGTATGTGTGTATGTATCCATGTGTATATATGGGGTACCACCTTTGTAAGCGTAGATTTGCTTCTGCACTCTCAAACACGTACTGTTTAAGAGTTTAAACATACTGAGTTTTGTTCTAGTGGTGGTAGTGGTGTTATTTTCTGGTTTTTCACTTGTCATAATGATTTTTTTCACTTTACTAACAGTTTTAATCACTTCTCATGAATGCACCGTACTCTATCAAATAGAGTATAATTTATTTAGTAATTCTGCCATTTGAGTGCACTTGGGTTGCTTACCCGCTTTTTAGCTCTAGAAAAACCAACACTACTGTGAACATCTCTATGTCCGTATCTTTTCCACGTTTTGAATTATTTACTTGGGATGGATTGCCCAGAGTGAAGTGTTGTGAGGTGCTGTCAAGTCGTAGCGACTCTGGTACCACAGAACAAAATGCTACCCAGTCCTGCTCCACCCTCACAGTCATCATCAGGCTTGAACCCATTTTTGCAGCCCCTGGGTTGGTTCATCTTACTGAGGGTTTTTCTCGTTTTCACTGAGACCCTCTACTGTACCAAGGGTGATGCCTTCTCCAGGGACTAGTCTCTTCTGATAAAGTGTGTCAAGTACATGAGAGGGCAGTCTCACCCTCCCTATGTCAAGGAGCGTTCTGGCTGTCCTTCTTCCAAGACAGATTTGTTCATTCTTCTACAGATCTGTAGTATACTGAGTCCAAATTTATAATCCCCTTTATAGCTCTTTGGCTGGCTGGCTTTATAGCTCTTGATATAGATTGACAAGCACTTTGCAAAAGAATTGTACTAGCTTTAAGGAAAAAATAAAGAAAAGCAACATGCTGATGCTTGTTTAATTTTAGTGAGAGAGATCTCAATCCAAATGCTCATAGTTTGCTAAAAATATAAATTGCCCCACTCCACAATGGACAGTTGGATACAGTATCAAATTGGGCACTGACTCAGATTGGCTTGAACAAGGACAGTTGTCTCAACATTATGAGGAGTTCAAGAGCAGCACAGCTGCAGGTGTGGTAGATTCTTGGGCTCAGTGATGTCACTGCAGATCAGGAGTCTTTGCTCTCAAGCTCTGCGGTCATCACCTTTCCTCCTGGTGTTGGCTGCTTTCATGGTTGAAGTGGCTCCAGGCTTCATATCTAGGTATAGAGACAGCTGAGGTGACAAGAGATTGACTCTTCCAGTGACTGCTTTTTAAAAGTAAGGACATTCTTCCTAGAGGTTCCCAGTTACCCTTGTTTTGAGTCTCATTGCTCAGCTCTGGGTCACATAAAAAAAAAAAACAACAAAAACAACCATGGTCAATGAGTCGATTCTGACTCATAGTGACCCTACAGACAGAATAGAACAGCCTGATAGGGGTTCCAAGGGGCGCCTGGTGGGTTTTAATCAGCCGACTTCTTGGTTGGCAGCTGTGTACTGAACCACACCACCACCAGGGTTTCCGAATCCGTCTCTCAACCAGATGCTAGCAAGGGGCGTGGGAACATTCTGGCTGGCTTACTCAGTCGGATTGACTCCTGAACTGACAATGGAGGCAGCATCGTCTGAGTGTGGGATATGCGAGTGAAATTCCAGCTGTGCAGAAATGGGTCCATGGAGAAAGGAGGAGGCAGGAGTTAATGGGAAGCAGCCAACACCGCCTCCTACAGGCACCGTGATTTTCCTTCTTCACAGTCTGGCTCACAACAAGAACTAGTGCATAGTCTTCAGGGACAGTTTATGCGTTTATTAGATGCACACAGAAGTGTTTGGCAGCTCCTCTGAATACTGGACCTGGTCCTGCTTGTGAGGTCCTTGTGCACTGTGATGATGCTCCTTATTTCTTTTTCATTGTCCTAAAAGTCTGTTCCCCTAAGATAGAAACCAAGAGCTCCTGGATTCCATCTTGCATGTAGAATACAGACCTCCTACAGGCAAGAAAGTGGGGAACCGGCTCTTCTCCTTGGAGGTGGAAATTGGACATCAAATGGCACCACGGGCAGGGCATCCGCGGGGGTGAAAGTCGGTAGCCTGACAGAACAAGTCTCGCCTTCCAGCCAGTGGATGACTTGCCTCTCTGCATCCTCTTCCATGCACAGTCCAGTATCCCGAGCTTTTTACTGCTCGTCAGGACCTCCAGGGGAAGACCAGAAAAGAAGGCAGAATTGAGGAGCTTAGATCAGCCAAGTATGTCTTGTCTTTCTCTAGCTGGTGAAATGGCTGAAATTATTGCCTCCAAAGGTATTCAGAAAATTAACCAGTTTATTTCTACAGTGATTTTTCCCACTAATTAAATTACTGTGTTGTGGTGTCCCATAAAGATGGTTTTGAGTCATAATAACCCTGCAAGACAGGGTAGAACTGCACCATAGAGTTTCCTAGGCTCTAATCTTTATAGGAGAAGAGCAGCATGTCTTTTTTGCCCTGGTGTGATTGCTGGGTTCAAGTCACCAACCTCAGCTAGCAGCTGAGCACTTAACCACTCCACCACCGGGACTCCTTGGTAAATTATTAGGAGTATTACATTAGAGTAAAATTAATAAGTAAAACACAGTGGCAAAGACAGCAGAAAACATGTTTGTGGATCACAGATACCAGCCTGAATAATACTGTATGCCTCAGAAATTCAGGACTTTTATAGGTTTAATATATATATAGCTGGGTTATAGGGGATGGATATTGTCTCTTTACTAACGCCCAGCTGATGAGTACTATTTGGCACCAGGAGTAGCAAGATGACGTAGGACAAAGCTGCCCATCCCTTCTACCCAGGCAGCTGAGAGCCCAGATCATGATGGAGTCATTGTGGCCGTTACCATCCTGGGTAGAGACCAGGACAAAAAAAAAAAAAAAAAAAAAAAATCTCACCTGCTATACTACTGCATTTTTCATTTTATAGTTTCATAAGGATTTTTACAACATAATTACATGTTCTAATTATGAGATTACATATATTTCCACTACTGACATAATCAGGTATAATTACAGTGACTACTTGAACAGACAATGGCAAAATTACTTGGAGCAAAAATTACACAACTGAATGCAATTTCAGAAAGCACTTGAAGTGTATGCTCCACAGACCCCCAAAAGAGGTAGATCAGGGTAGAAATAATACCCTTTAAGTGTCAGAGTTTCTGTGATTTTCAGCACCAAGAATAGCTAGCGTTATTTTGTAAGTCATCCTTTTTAAAAATGTTTTTCAACTTAAACCATACACAGTGTGGCTACCTGGGTACCAACTACCTGTGTGCCAGCTAATTGTTCATTGTGTTTTCCCCACCTTCCCGCTCTCGTTCCCTGTGTACTTTCATCCTCACTCCGTTTTCTATCTGTCTGTTCTCTTTGCTACCCCTTCCGTTGTGTGAGAGGCTGGGAGGAGGGTTTCCAACTGCAGACTCGTGGAGACAAGTAGAATAGTTTCATGGGACGTTATTCTCCAGTGAAGCAATCCATGAATCAAAGCGTTTGAGGGTGGCTGACTTAGAAGAGTTAGCATGGTCTTTAGCTTCGTCTAACTTCCCCTGCAGAGGGTAGGCTACTTATAAAGTGAAGGGTTAATTGGGATTTATGACCTTTAGGAGAATTTTTATTGTTATGTGGGAGAAGGAAGGAAAAAAAACCACTGGGAAAGAAGAGCAAGCACAGACTGTAATGTACACAATATTACCCACTGCTGTCAAGTTGAGTCTTACGCAGAGAGACCCTCAAGGACTGAGTAGAACTGCCACATAGCTTTCCAAGGTGGAAATCTTGACGGAAACAGACCACCATGCCTTTCTTCCATGGAGCAGCTAGTGGATTTGAACCACTTACCTTCCGGGTAACAGCCTAGAGCTTAACCAGTATGCCATAGGAGCCCCTATCCCAAATTAGGAGCCTTTAAGGCTAAGTGTGATACTACGGGTATTTCCTTAGAACCACCATGCTAATTTATATAATTGTTTCTTTTGCCACTGAAAACAAGATGTCTTGAAAAATCATGTGTCTCCTAGTCAGTCCCCTTTCCTTGTGTTTTTTTTTTTCTTTTTTCTAGCACATTCTAAACCAACATGTTTTTAAATAGATGTTTTAAAGTATTTGTTTATGGGTTACTGTTACAGCAGAATTTCTGCGGAACCTTTGCATCATTTCACCTGGTTTTTTTTTTTTAAAGAGAAAAAAAAATCCTGATCACCCGTCCCAGATTTGCTGTTCAGAGCAGTCCTTTGGACTAATCGGTCATGTTCTCCTAAGGACGGTATCTTTTAGGTGAGCTGCACGTAGTCCATATGGAGCAAATTAGGGAGTAAAAGAACGGGACTGCCACTGTTTCTGATTGGTTACGGTGGTATTTACCAAAAAAAAAAAAAAAAATCAGACTGGCCCCACACTGGAGAGGGGCAAGATGGATAAGATGCTCTTTGAACACATGAGTCTTTTTTTTTTTTAATGTCAGTCCAGAAGGGTTGCATTTATGTTGGGTTTTGCAGACCCGTCTCTTGACCCTCTAATTACTTTATTTGAACCAGCACGGAGGCTATAATAAACCTGGACTTGCCTCTCCTTTGCTTTATCATAAATTAAAGCTGCCAGTTTGGTGAGGTGAGAGTGGAGGCGAATGTTCATTACTGCTCAAGTGACGGCTTGTCAATAGCAGGGCTTTTGAGTTTGTTCCAGTCAGCACTTGCTGTGCATTTTGTTGGACCACTGGGAAATAAATACAACAAGATTATACATTTGGAATACCACAAGAGTTCACGGAAGGAAAGCACACACACACACACATACACACACACACACACACGTGATAAATTATGTACTTGGTGGAAAGTGACATGCTATCTTGTGCTATTAACAACCAAAGATAATTGCAACGGATTGTAATTGCAGTTTGCAACTTACAGTAGAGTGTGTCCAACATCAATCTTCATAGCGAACAAAGCAATTTATATTAAAACTTAATTCATTTGGTAACTTTCTGCTGTATACATGGGAGCGAACAGATGTAGCTTTTCAGAAAGTTCAAAGGCATTTGAAACGTGGTGAGAAATGCTAATACCATAAGCCTTGGAGAAATATTGCATTACTACTTGTAATGAAAACAAATGTATGTCATTATCTCCTAGTTGGTGTTTATTTAATAAAATATGCAGTTTGCACATTGGTGCACTTGCTGTTTCTGAATGGATGGGGAATGATGTCCTGTTTGGCATCAGAGGCCCGACAGGACTCGTAATGGAACACCTAGTGTAAATAGTCTGCGTTCTCAGGGCCTCCTGTTACAGACAGTCACATATACTGTAAGGCTTCAGTGGGTTTTGTATGGGGTGTACCAGCAAACTGGGCTAACTTTATTCATGACTTTCCATAGATGGGTGGCCTTTGAAGCAAGAAAGAGAGAGCTCCTGGAATTTCTTAGAAAGTGAGGGTATTTGTTTTGTGAGCTTGACTGATGGCCAGTAGAGCAGTTGAGTGAAATCTTTAAACTGATTAGGGCTTTAGTTCAAATAATCTTCTACCTCTTTTCATTAATTTTTTCCTTAATGCTATTTTGCTGCTCTTCTACCAAGGATAATAATCTCATAGTTGCTGACCTCCATGAGTGGATGACCTGGAGCCCATAACTAATCTTCTTTACTCCCCTGCCTGGCCAACTTTGCTTACCTTGACTGGGTAAAGGGCCTGGTGGTGCTAAGCTTCCCCTCCCTCAGTGCAGGCTAGTTAATCTACAATGTGGGGGAAAGGGGGGGCTTGCCCAATCAAGACCCAGAAGCCCTCCTGGGGCAGCAGAAACTTGGGGCCTTTTCCCTTCCTTTCCTGAAACCATTTTTAGACTTTTAATTATTCATTAATTATGCATTTTAAGGACTAGATAATATCATTATATTTTCATATACTCTGTTTCACCCAGTCATTTTCCACTGTTGAAAAGCTAGGTCCCATCCATGTAAGTTTCACTATTATAACTAGTGCTGCAATCAAAACCTCTGTGGGTATTTTCTTCATTCAGAGTATTTCTCTGGAATCTATTATTAGAAATAATGCTATTAAGCTAATGGTGTAAACATTTGTGTGGTTCTTGCCTGACATTACCAGATGTATGAACAAGTTAAACTGGTTGGTACTGCCTCAGCAATAGATGTGATGCAGTGGCTTTGGGATTTATCTGGCTCTGCCACTTGCATACTAAATGATGTTGGGGCCAGCTAAGTGACTTAACTTCTCTGCCTTCGTTTTCTCTTCTGTTCATATAGGTTAATAAGAATGCTTAAACCTCTTAGGTTAGCGTGAGTAGTATATTAATATACACATACATGAAGTTTTTGTACCCGTGCCCGGCACATAGGGAGCACTCAATAAAGATTTACTAGTAGTATTGTTATTATTACCAGAATTTAATTTTTCTACTAGTTAACATCACCTTCCACTGAAGGTTGTTTTTAGAGCAAATGTTATAGTAGCCCACTAAATCTGGGTAGTTAGTGGAATCCAGAATCAGCAGCTTGTTTATCCAGTGAAAAATTTAAATCGCCGAGGCAGATGGTAGATTTGCCATTAAGAACTCCACAGTCATGAGGATTCTGTCTGGGAAGTCAAGACTTTTGGAAGCATAGTCTCTTAATTTATGCTAGTGTATGACTCTTATTCTAGAATGATCGTGATGGGCCTTGAAGTCTTATGGCTGCAATGTGACGGCGCTGTGAGTCTCATCTTCATTGAGAACCCAGGTTCTGTACTGTTGGTTCTTGAGCTGCTCAGCCTGGAAGGAGAGCATCAGGTTGCTGCTGATTGTCAACTAAGATAAAGCACCGATTTTCTGAGTCCTTTAATTTTGGAAAATGTATTTCAAATGTATTGCTTCTCAGAGAAAAACCACAATTAATATTATCATTCCATGGTGTGGCTCTGATGAGGTGCATCTGCTGCATCTTATTGAAACTTGATATAGCAGCTTCCAAAGCAGAGAGTCAGAGCAGTTTTCCCTGGTGACCACAGCGGCCCTGCACTGACTTTGCCTTCAGCTGGGCATTACTTACCCAAGGCACAGTCTGGAAATTACTTTCTTGAAACTTTTTTTAGACAAAAGGAATGTGAATGCCCTGCTGTTCCCTGAGTTAGAGTTCTTTGGTTGCAAGCAACAGAAACAAATGCTGGTTGACTTAAACAGATGTGTTGTGTTGTGTTGTTGTTTTAGGTGCCATCAAGTTGGTGCTGACTCATGGCAACCCTACACACAACAGAGCAAAACACTACCCGGTCTTGCGCCACGTCCACAATTATTTTTATGCTTAAGCCCATTGCTGCAGCCACTGTGGCAGACCATCTCATCAAGGGTCTTCCTCTTTTCACTGACCCTCCACTGTACCAAGCATGGTGTCTTTCTGCAGGGACTGAGCCTTCCTGACAGCATGTCCAAAGTATGGAAGACGCAGTCTCGCCATGTTTGCTGCTTCCAACAAATAGGTTCTTCCAGTAGAGGTTCTGTTTTGGATGGACTGGAGTGATTCATGGTCCTAGTGAAAATACACAGGACCAGAAGCCGTCCTGCACTGAGGAGCAGGCGGCAGGATGAGCAGGTACTCATCAGGGTGCTGTTGGAAAGAATAAGCTCCAAACTTCCTTCCATCCTTGAGACATTCCTTTCACAAATCAAAGTCACGTGGGGCCTCGCTTGAATCTTGTGCCTACTGCTCAATTAGGGGAGGCTACAGTAGCTTAATCACAATTTCACTAGAATGGTAGACAGTGGGGGGGTGGGGGGGTGGAGGGAAGAGACTCTCCCAAAGCAAACTGGAGTCCTGTTTCTACCAGAAGGGAAGATGGAGGCGGGATATATTGAAAAGGTCGCAGACACCATGAAATATTTGGACCACCCAGTGGTTCCTGCCCATGAAAGAAGTCCAGCAAGACGAGGGCTATGACAGTGACTCCCCACCATCGCCAGCGTTTACAGCTTCTTCGGTCTTCCTGCTCTTGCTGCGCTCTGACATACGTTCTCTCTTGAGGTGCCGCTCGTGGTGGTGGGAGCCCTGCTGTAGCCGCTAATATCCACATTCCAGGGAGGAAGAAGAAAGAAAAGGAGGGGAGAGCAAACTGTACCTGCCACTTGTGTCAGTCCAGGGGACTGACCCAGAGAGCCCTACCCAACAATCTCCACCTAGATTCTTCTGGCCAAAACTTAGTCATGCCTATCAATAAGGGAAAACTGAGAAGTATATTTTAGATGAAATGCATTACAAAATCAGGATTGTGTAAGGAAAGGAGAAGGGGTATTCGGCAGGCACCCAGCGGTTTCTGGTGCAGCCTCCTAATACAAAGTAGACAGTCTTGAGCTCAGTGAAGCCTCCTGACAGCCTCCAGTGTCCATCAGTATTTGATATGAGGAACAGGAAACTAGTAATGAACCACTTTCTTGAGTAGAGAGAGAGCTAGGCCGTTAAATAAAGTTCCATTGTTTTCTTCCTACCCCAAACACTGCCAGCAAACTCAGAAGTAGGACTTGAAGGAAAATGTGCCATACCATTTTTCTTTAGCCCTTTTGCAATGCAACAGGACAATCAATAGAAATCTTTGCAGTAATCATATATTGATTTTTTTTTAGAATATAACTCCATTTAAAGCACTTTTATCCCCAAGAGTAGAAACATTGGAGGCTCTCAGGGGAGGAAGTAGGTTTCCTCCACCCCGTCTGCAGTGTGCAATTGATTAACCGAGGATTAAGTTATGGAAGAGAGAGAAGTGAGAGCAGAGAGAGAAAGAAGTCACCGAAAGGTTAATACTAGCCAAAGAGAAACATGACTGTGGGATACTGGCCTTTTCATAAAATCGTAAGGTTTGGATATGAAAAGGGTCTCAGGAGTTTGAGTACTTAGCATCCCTTGACTGTGGCATCCGCCAACTGCTCGTTTCCTACCAGCCATACCTGAATTTGAGGGCTTGCCAAAGCTGTGAGTGAACATGGACTAATGTGTTTGGGCCCAAGGCTGATAAGGCAGCTTGGTAAAGGAATATGTGATAGCATCTTAGTTTTTTTTCCCGAGTCTTGGCTGCATATAAAACTATAACTCTAAACCCAAGTCCGCTGCCATCAAATCGACTGCAGCTCATAGTGAATCTATAGGACATAGGAGAACTGTACCATAGGGGGTCCAAGGCGATAGTCTTTATAGAAGCGGACTGGCCCCATCTTTCTACCGACAGAAAAGCGGGTAGGTTCAAGCCAAAGACCTTTTAGGCTAAGCAGCCGAGTGCTGTAACCACTGCGCCATTGGAGTTCCTTAAGCTACAGCTCCGGCATACATCCTGTTAAATATTTCAGACAGATAAATGAAGAAGTATTTAAAACCCCCATTTTCATTTCTTTTCTGAAGAAAACAATACATGAAAGAACTGCTCTCCTCCCTCCTGCCTCTCTTTCCCTAAAGAGAGAATCCCTGCCCTCTGATAATCCTGAGTTTGGGTCCCCCGGAAGCTAGGCACAGACAGGCACCTTCGGAAAACTGACAGGGAGAAGAATTGAATGGTCACATTGAAAACAGCATGCAGGTTCTACTGTGCCTCTGGCGTGAGTTAGCTGGGATGTCACCCAAATCGAGGCAGTTGTTAGGTGACTTGGAGTTGGTTCTGCCTGATGGTGACCATGTGTGCAACAGAACAAAACGCTCCCCCGTCCTGTGCCATTGTCAGCAGCGTCACTGTGCTGGAGCCTGTTGTTGCAGCCTCTGTGTCAAACCAAAGGTGACACTTCCTAAGACAATCCGAAACCAATGTCTGTTGCAAGCTCCTTACTGAAGGGGACAGGAGAGAGCCCGGTTTTCTCTTAGTTCACAAAAATTGTTCTCAGTTACACTGAGCAGTTGGGAGTCAGAATTGACTTGGTACTATTAAGTTTTTGGTGTGGTGGTTTTGGTTTTGGTTTCTTGGTTCTCAATGTATTTTACTCCCTAAACCCCTCTAGTTTTTTGTATTAAGGTTGAGTTCTTACAAACCAACTCTATTAAATGAAAAGGTGCGTGTAGTCTCATTATCTTTCTCAATATGCTTCTGTACTTGATACTGTTTGTTTTGCTAGTAACTTCAGGAGCTTTTTTTGCTTCAGGCAGAGCAACTAGTACACACTGTCAGATAAAGTAGCTTATCTGTCAGCAACACCCTTGTGAGTTTATCATCATTCAATAGGTTTAGTAATCAAGATTTGAGATGAATGTTTTGATAGAGCAATCAGATTTGTCTAATCTATCATTAGTTGACAGTTGCTGCAGGCCAAGTGCAAACTTGACAATGGTAGACCTGTTTCTGATCCCTTTGGCTTGGTCCACCCGTTGGGTAGAATCACGAATTGCAGCAGTGGACCCAAGTTTCCCCGTCATTAAGTTCTGTTTCTTACTCTCCCCAATCCTCTCTCCTCCTCCTGTCAGTTGTCAGAATAGGTTGGGTGAAGTTCAGTAGTTAGGCACCTGCCCATGTTGGCAACAGGTTTGAGAACATACTGTGTTCTCTGTGTCATTTTCACATGGTAACAGTGGTGTGCCAAGCCAAGTGAGGCATCTCAAGTGTTGTTTCTGATGTCATTTGCAAATAGTGGCTAGAGAAAAAAAGATAAACTTAGTATTTTGTTAAACTGTACTCATCACGTCATGTCACCCAGATTTGCATGTCCACTCATCTGAATGTGTCATACTATGGTGGCTTGTGTGTTTGTTATGATGTTGGAAACTCTGCCATCAGCGTGTCAAAGACCAGCAGGGTCACCTATGGTCGATGGGTTTCAGTGGATCGGAGACAGAGTGGGAAGAAGGACCAGACTTTCGACTTCTGGAGAAATTGGTCAGTGAAAAAAATATGGATAGCAGTGCGACATTGTCAGATACACGGCTGGAAAGGGAGCCTCTGTAGGGGAAGGCATTTGGAATGTGACTAGGGAAGGGCTGCCTTCTCAAAATAGAGTCAATGTAAGTGATAGGAAGGGAGGCACGCCTTCAGGACTCAAAATGAGAAGAAATTAGCAGCAAACATCCATTAATAAACAGAACATGGAATGCATGAAATAAGAATCCAGGAAAATTGAAAATTGTCAAAAAATGAAATGGAAGGGTTGAATGTCAATATCTTCGACATTAGTGAGCAGAAATGAACTGGTGTTGGCGATTTTCAATCAGACAGTCTGTCATGGATTGAACTGTGTCCCCCTAAAAGTATGTGTAGCCATATAGCTGGGCCGTGAGTCCCTGTATTCTACAATTGTCTTCCATTTTGTGATTTTTTGCTGTGCTGTATGTTAAAGGATTAGGGCGGGGCTGTAACTCCCTTCATAGAATCATCTCCCTGCTCCACTGTAAAGGGAGTTTCCCTGGAGTATGGCTTGCCCCACCCTTAAAACTTTCATCCTATGAGAGATAAAAGGAAAGGGAAACCAGCAGAGAATCGGGACCCTCACACTATCAAGCAAGCAGCTCCGGGAAAATAGCACGTCCTTCAGACCTGAGGTTCCTGCACCAGCATGCTCCCTGGACGAAGACTGATGCAATACCGGACTTTCCTCTAGAGCTGACAAGGAGAAAAGCCTTCCTTTGGAGTAGACATCCTGAATTGGGACTTGTAGCCTACTGGACTATGTAAGAATACTTTCCTTTGTTAAAGCCATCCACTCTGTGGTATTTCTGTTAGAGCAGCACTAGCTGAAGAAAACACGGTGCTATGGTCTACTATGCTGGGAATGACAGTTTAAAGAGGAATGTCATTGCATTCATCATCAAAAAGAACATTTCAAGGTCTGTCTGAAGTACAGTGCTTTCAGTGACAGGGTAATATCCACGCACCTACAAGGAAGACCAGTTAATATGAGTATTACTCAAATTTATGCACCAACCACTAAGGCCAAAGATGAAGAAATTGAAAATTTTTACCATCTTCAATCTTATTGACTTATTCATTACAAATACTTTTTTTCAACAGCATGAAGAGCAAGTATATGTGTGAACCTCTAGATGGAATATACAAGAATCAGCTCAACTACATCTGTGGGAAGAGACGACGCAGAAGTTTAGTATCACCAGTCAAGACCAGAGCTGACTGTGGAGCAAGCCAACAATTGCTCGTATGAAAGTTCAAACTGAAGCTGAAGAAAATTAAAACAAATCCATGAGAGCTGAAGTGCGATCTTGAGTGTATCCCACCTGCATTTGGAGACCATCTGAAGAGTAGATGTTACCAAAAAGACAGGTCAGAAGAGATTCTAAAAAAGTTGCTGTGGAATATAGGATACTTAAAGCAAATGGAATAAATGATCAACTAAAAAGCTAAACATCGTAGTTCTAAAGGTTGCTACACGAGACAAAGTAAATTATCATAACAAAATGTAGAAAGACTTGGAGTTAGAAAGCCAAAAGGGAAGAACATGCTCAGCATTATTCAAGCTGAAGGAACTGAAGGAAAAATTCAAGCTTTGAGTTACAGTGTTGAAGAATTTTATGTGCAAAATATTAAACAAAAGAGGAAGCATCAAAGGAAGATGGAAAGCATACAAAGACACTATATCAAAATAGTTGGTTGATGTTCAGTCGTTTCAGCAGGTAGCATATGACCAGGAATTGTTTGTACTAAAGGAAGAGGTTCAAGCTGCACTGAAGGCTTTGGCGAAAAACAAGGATTTGGGAATTGGTGGAATACCAGTTGAGATGTTTTAACAAGTGGATGCAGTGCTGGAAGTGCTTGCTCATTTGTGCCAAGAAATTTGGAAGACAGCTACCTGGCTAGCCAATTGGGAGAGATCCATATTTATGCCTGCTCCCAAGAAAGTTGCGCCAGCTGAATACAGAAAAGTACTAAACAATATCCTTAATATCACACACAAATAAAGTTTTGCTGCAGGTCATTCAAAAGGGACTGTACCAGTACATCAACAAGGAACTTCTAGAAATTCAAGCCAGACTGAGAAGAGGACATGGAGCCAGGGATAGCATTGCTGATGTCAGATGAATCTTTGCTGAAGGAGACAAATGCCAAAAAGATGGTTATTTGCATCTTATTGACTATGCAATGGCATTTGACTATGTGAATCTAAGAAATTATGGATAACATTGGGAAGAATGGGATTTCCAAACATGTAATGGGGCAGATGCAGAGCTTGTGCATAGACCGTAAGGTATCTATTTGAACAGAACAAAGAGATAATTACAAGGTTTAACATCAGGAAAAGTGTGTGTCAGGGTTGTATCCTTTCACTACGTTTATTCAGTCTGTATGCTCGGCAGATAATCTCAGAAGCTGGAATGTGGGAAGAACAAGGGGACATCAGGATTGGAAGAAGACTCCTTAGCAGCCTGCAGTATGCAGACAGGGTATGCAGATGAGAAAACCTTCTTGGTGAAAGGAAAGAAGACTTGAAGCACTGAACTAATGAAGATCAAAGGCTACAGCTTTTGGTATGAATTAAACCTAAAGAAAACAGAAATGTTCACAAATGGCCCAGTAAACAGCATCATGATAAATGGAGAAGAGGTTGAAATTATCAAGGGTTTCATTTTACTTGGATCCACGATCAGCTCTCACCACAGCAGCAGTGAAGAAATGTAATAATGCGTCACACTGGGCAGGTAAGCTGTAGACATGTCACTTTGAGAAGTAAGGTGCATTGGACCCAAGTCATGGTATTTTCAGTCATCTCATATTCATGCAAAAACTGAACAGTCAGTAGGAAGACCAAAGAAGAATTGATGCATTGAATTATGAAGTTGGTGAAGAACATTGAGTTATACCATGGACTGCCAAAGAGGGAACATGTCCGCCTTGGAAGATGTATAGCAAGACGTTTTTCAGACAAGAGCAGCAAGACTTTGTATCAAGTACTTCGTCCGTGTTGTTAGGAGGGACCAGTCCCTGGAAAAGGACATCATGCTTGGTAAAGCAGCACGTCAGTATCAAAGAGGAAGGCCTCAGTGAGATGGCTTGGCACAGGGGCTGCAGCAAGCTCAAGCCGAGCACGGATTGTGAGGACAACGCAGGACTGGACAGGGTCTCACTGTGTTGTGCGTAGGGGCACTGTGAGTTGGAACTGACCCGATGGCACTGAACCGTACATTCCTGTGCGAAACTTATAGCATAGTTTGTACCTTTTTTCCATTTGATCAGATAAATGAATGTTTTTCTTACAGACCGATTTTTTTTTTTTTTTTTGTAAGCAGTGTTTAAAGTTCCAATATAAAATCGTGAAAGAATAAATTATGCTGTTTATACTGTGTGGTAGTCACAAGCTCATTACTCTGGGAAATCAGTTTACAGTGGAGTCTTTTACCAATTTTTCTTTATCTGTCTACGTTTATTAGTCTTACTAGCATAGAGGTATTTCTTTATTATAGAAAGCTTAGAAAATTCTAGAAAAAAATTAAATTTCATGTGATCCATCACCTCCAAGTTAATCAGTACTAATATTATGTCACCCTGTTACACAGTTAAATAAGTAAAAACCCAGACACTTCAGTGAGGGATTACTTGGGATCTGATTCCAGGTGCTGTGCTGTTCTGGAATCTGTAGAACACCAGAGGAAATCCAGAGGAACACAGGAAGACCCTGCTTTTTCTCCAACTTTCACTGTGCATATGAGAAAATTCATTTAAGCTGTGCAGTGCATGCTGTGTGTTGGAAGTGACGTCTTTTTGATTTCACAGGCATTTCACAGGGCTCACTCAATGAATGCCAGCCACACTTGGGGAGAGTCACAGGCTGGATGATTTAGACAAGAGACAGTGGAAAGTTACCTAATTAGATTCCAGGTATAATTCTGCATGGCGGTGCGGGTACCAGTGTGCTCTGTGGTAATTAACTTGCGTGCTGAACAAGCCCAAGCACCTGAACAAGGGTGGTTTCTGGTGGAAGAGCAGCTCTCTCACTTTGCCAGTGGCGTTGGCATTAGTTACTCTCTTTGTCAAGTGACAACCCCCGCATCCCTCCACCTTTTTTTTGAATTCAGGACAGGAAGCCGTCAAGCAAACTATTTTGCAAAAAGTTCATCATTTACCCCTATCGTTCCCTTCTTTTTCCATAGCATAGTGTTTGGAACTGTCACTGACAAAATAAAATGTATATTTTATTTATTTAAGTATTTATCTGTTGCTGCTTTGTAAAATCTAAGCAATTCTCAGCCCTGATTCATCGCTTTGCATGAAACTGCTCAGGTTCTTTCTGCGGTGGAGAAGGATGTGCGCTATCCTCTGTCAGCAGGCTCATGCGACGGTCCTCAGGTGATCCCTGTCCTGTCTGTAGGTAACAGCAACAGTGGGAGAGATGCTGGTTGAAGAGTACTCTTATTTTTGGTCAGTTAGCCCATGGCTTCATTTGTACTGGCCTCTGTGGCAACTGCTTAACCGCTGCAGGAGACTCTGTAAACTCATATGTGTCCACTCTACACCTCTGCATGCGAAAAGGTTGCAGGTAATCAGTCACACACTCGGTGTGGATAGTGGCCATTAACTTTTCACCATTTTGCCAGCTCAGGTGGGAAATTCCTTTTTGAGATTCTGCCTGTAGTCCTCTCTCCTGTCCTCTCCTGTGATGACATGCTGCCTGAGAAAGTCTAGGGTCACACACAGGGTTAGCTGGTTCGTATAGAGGGTGAATTATAGTTCTAGATTTTGTGTATAATAGCATGAGATTAACACAGATCAAAGACTTCATCAGATGTATTAGGAATAGCCAATCTTGGATTGGAATCACCAGCTTTTTTTCCTGGTACCTCGTAGCTGGTAAACCCAGGTGGCATAGTGGTTAAGCTCTACATCTGCTAACTAAAAGGTTGGCAGTTCAGATCCACCAGGGGCTCCTGGGAAAATCTGTGGGGCTCTTCACCTCTGTCCTTTAGGGTCATGTGAGTCAGAATTGACTCGATGGCACTGTTTTGATTCTTAGCCAGTATGAAAAAGAAATGCTTCAATTTTATTGTGTAGTACTAAACAGTCTAGATTTTCCTTGTCTTGTGGGAAGAAAGAAATATTAAAAATCTACTATGTGAAAAGCATTATCTGGGAGGGATTGTGCAGGCAATAACTAGAAACCTGGAAGCCTAGTGGATTAAGAGCTACGCCTGCTAACCAAAAGGTCGGCGTTTCAAATCCACCAGTCACTCTGCAGATTCTGTGAGCCAGTTCTGCTCTGTCCAGTAAGGTCACTATAAGTCAGAATCAACTTAACAGCAAGAAGTGTGGTTGGGTTGGGGAATGACTTTGAAAGATGAGGGACATGCAACAGATGAGGATCACTGGAGCCACAGTTTGAGTTCCCTTTCTGTATTTTTTCAGTCGAGTATCTGGTGAAACTGTCATCGTTGTCTTTTGTTCTGTAGGGTCACTGAGTCAGAATCGACTCAGCGGGGATGGGCTTGGTTTGGGGTCTTAGTATCCAATAAAGACCTGATCAGTACATTATGGTCGAAGCCAGTGCAACCAGTTTTGACTGAGTACTTGCTCTTTTTTGCAAGATTATGATTGGTACATCAGGAACCCAGAGAAATCTGAGACAGAGAGCTTACTCTGTCTTTGGGGAAATAAGGCATAAAAGTATGGAAAGCAAACTGACAAAGGGCTTGATGAACAGCTGGAGACAGCAGTAGGGGACATGTATCAACGGTGATACACTGTCATTGTCGGGTGCATTTAGGAATCTCTTTTAGAAGAAAACAGTGTTTTCAAACCCTTCCAACAGCAGAGACTTAGAGACACTAGTTGTGAACCCTTGAAATATTAAGAAACTGAAGTCGTATTCTATAAAAATGCCTTTAACTTTAGAAACTTCAGTGCAAATGAGAAATCTGGTCTATGTAACTGATAAAATCATTATTTTAGATCTTTACTGAAATGGATTACACCTTAACATAGAAAAAAACAAAAATCCTCACAACGGGACCATTAGCAACTTCGTGACAAACCGTAGTGGATATTGGGTATGGGGTCTCTCAGGTGCCCTGGTGGTGTGGTGCTTGACCTCTAATGGAAAGGTCAAGGAAGGACTACAGCTTTGGAAACCCCACAGTGCAGTTCTACTTTGTCCCCTAAAGTGGCTGTCAGTCAGGATCAGCTTGATCGCAGTGTGCTTGGGGTTGTTTGTTTATAGGGTCTCTATGAGTTAGAATCAACTCTGTAGCAACAAGTTTTGTTTTGTGTTTGAAGATGTGAGCATTCAGTTGGGGAGAGGCCATCCGGACAGGTAGAATGATATGCGTGTGAGAATAGGCTCATTGGTGGAGACAGAAAGATCAGGAAACTTAGAGCTAATATGTGGGAAGCTCTAAAATGTGATGAAGTTCTCGGAAGCCTTCCAGTGAGATAAAGTGGGCAAGCACAAGGTGGAAGAGGTGGTATGAGAAGTCTGAACTTGAAAGCGATTTGGAATGTGAGAGAACTTCCTTACCCGTGGCCTATAGGGCTGACAAAGAAGAGTCAAGGGTGATTCTCTGATTTCATACTTGGAAATAAATTGACATAGAGGGAAGAGGATTGTGTATTCCTACCCTGGTTTGAGTGTGGGAGTTTTATGAACACAGCCAGGTAAATAGCCATCAGCAAGGCCTGAAATACAAGGAATGAGGCACAGCCTTGATGTTCTTCTTCCAAGACGAAGAAGTTATGCCCCAAAGAACTACTTTAAGCTGGGTACTAAGTCTGTGACCTGATATATAATAATCAAGTACTAAGCCAGTAATTAAAAGAAAAAAGAAAATTCTCAAATATTCAATACGGTATTTTGTTGTGAGGTACTAATTGGCTTGACTGCTTCCTTGCAGGGTTTGTAGTTTAGTCATTAAGTGCTTTTTACTCGCTTATCTGATGAGTCAGTTCCCTCTTCATCCCTCTTTCGTTTTCAGAAACTGGTAAATTGCCAAACACCAAACCCATTACCATCACATAGATTCCAGCCTATAGCGACCCTATAGGCCACTGTAGAGCTACCCCCTAGGCTCTCCAAGGCTATAACCTTTACGGAAGCTGACTGCCACATCTTTCTCTGGCAAAGTGAGCACCTGGTGGGTTTGAACCATTGACCTTTAGGTGAGCAGCTGGGCACTCAATCAGTGTGCCATCAAGACAGCCTGGACTGACTTCTCCCACCTGCTTGAAGAGACTGTATTGTATCTCGGGGCCTGGTGATTTCTTCATTGACTAAGCCTATATAACATTTGAAGAACTGGCTGCTTTTTCTCCACCTGAGAAATGCAGTCCCAGCAAGGAAGTGAACGGATAGGGCACAGCCTCTTTGAGGCTGCGGCACTTGGGGAATCTCTGGAGCAGCACCTCCAAGTTTGGAGAGAAATGGAACTGACCAGCTTTTGCCCAGCCCTTTGCCCAACTCTAAGAAGGAGTTGCGGACATGAGGTGTCCAGTGTAAAACTGACTGTTGACCACTTCCTGCTTCTTAAGACTCATCCCTCTCCAGGAAATGGACCAAGTTCTACTTTGCTCAGAAACGGCTGAGTCCAAATGCTGTGACGTTCTCATGGG
The DNA here is from genome assembly GCA_028571685.1 of Heterohyrax brucei. Taxonomy (NCBI): domain Eukaryota; kingdom Metazoa; phylum Chordata; class Mammalia; order Hyracoidea; family Procaviidae; genus Heterohyrax; species Heterohyrax brucei. Next base: position 69,161,187 of record CM053161.1, on the reverse strand, counting down.
CAGCCTTTAACTCCAGCTTTCCACATCTCTAATGTGCAGCATGGAAACCCTGGTGGCATAGTGGATAAGTGCTGCTGCTGCAAACCAGAAGGTCAGCAGTTCCAATCCACCAGGCGCTCCTTGGGAACTTCATGGAGCAGTTCTACTCTGTCCTGTAGGATCGCTATGAGTTGGAATTGACCTGCCAGCAGTGGGTAACATGTGGTGTGTCCAGTACTATATGGCCTCGTCTACACTGTAGCTGTTCTAGAGTCACTTCTGAGTGGTGAAGGCTAAAAAGTGGGCTGCCAGGGCCCACTGCCACTTTGTAAGGATGTAGCAGTGCTTGCCAAGTTTTAAAACTATTTAAAAATCTGAAAGTAACAATGAAAGGTGGTTATTTTTCCTATTACTGAATGGTGTGTGTGGAATCTTGCCTTCACCTTTTTTTAATAGACCCTACGATAAACACTGGCTTTCCTCTCTCTGGGGAGGCAGATGTTTGCGTAACCAGGAAATAAGGCTGCTTTCAACAGCACTTTTCTCATAAAAGGCCAAGCTACTTTTCCATCTTAAAACCTGAATTTAAGAGCTTTATGATTCTAAAATGAAAAGAAATCCCTTGCTCTACACGGAAAAGGAAGAGTGGTCGAGTTATTTTTGCAAGAAAAATGTCCCTGTCTTTGCCTCCTCCCCGTGGCCTGTTGGCATGAGTCCATTGAGAAGAGGAAGCTGGAAATAATCATTGCCTGTTCTGTTAGAGTCGTTAGCCGGAGAGCTTCCCAAGTGCTCTCTGCAGCGCTGTGTCCTGGAACCTGTTCACCCACAAGAGGGAATGAACTGAGCTTTTAAGACCAATGGGATAAAGTAAACCTAAGACCAGGTTGCTGTGCTGTTTTCTTACTAGTTCAGAGTCTTGGAAAGGGTCACTAATGTTTCCAGGCCGCTACAGTATCTTCTGTGTTTAGTAGCTATAGCTTGTCTACAGTCATAATTCACATTTGCACATAAATAAGCTTGAATGAATTTTTACCATTAAGCTGGCGTTTGTTACATTATCAGCCTCCACTGGCAGTGTGTCCCCAGGGAGTAAGCCGCATTGAGTCACACGTAAAACGTTAACTGGGAAAGTGAATACCTTCCAAGATAATAGGATATGGTCACCACTCACAACGTACCTGCTTTGAGATTCTCCGTTTTGGTGTCGTCTTTGTGTTCTATAACTGTTTCATTCAGGAAAAAGAAGAAGGCTGGTCCCAGCGACTTCCTTGTGATTTGAAAGAACTCGTTTATCTCTCAAAGTGACTGCTGTTCACCAAAATCCATTACCATCGAGTCGATTCCAACTCCTAATGACTATATAGGATGGAGTGAACTACAGTGTAGGGTTTCCAAGGATGTCAGTCTTTACGGGCAGACTGTCAGTCCTATCGCTCTCCCACGCAGCAACCGATGGGTTCCAACTTCCAACTTTCACTTAGCAGCCAAGTGCTTAACCACTGCACCACCTTCAGCAAAGAGGTGATTTATTGACTGAACAGAATCTCGTTGGTTCATTTTGACTTAAAACAGATATTCCTGTTTGGTTAACTACTTCTTCAAGATAGTTTTTAATACGAGCTTCCAAGGTAGGGTGCTGCATTGGCGCTTTGCCAAGCCAGCATAAAAATTACAGCAGCCCAACAAAAAGGTATCATTTGCAAACCATGTAGCTCTTCACATTCGGAAATGAAATGAGACCCCTTAAGAGATCTCATTTTTAAGTCATTGTAGCTCTGGCCCCTCAGTCTGGCATGTGGCAGCCAGAAAAGGATCTCAGATGAATGAAGAGCCCTCATGGGGTGTACGCAGAGCCCTTGTCGGGTGTATGCCGAGCCCTCATGGAGTGTACGCAGAGCCCTCGTCAGGTGTACGCAGGGCCATCCTGGGGTGTATGCAGAGCCCTTGTCAGGTATATCCAGACCCCTCGTCGGGTGTACACAGAGCTCTCATGGGGTGTGTGCAGAGCCCTCATGGGGTATAAGCAGAGCCCTCGTGGGGTGTACATAGAGCCCTCATGGAGTGTACATAGAGCCCTCATGGAGTGTACATAGAGCCCTCATGGGGTGTACACAGAGCCCTCATTGGGTGTACACAGAACCCTCATGGGGTGTACACAGAGCCCTCGTGGGTTGTACACAGAGCCCTCGTCGGGTATACACAGAACCTTCATGGTGTGTACATGGAGCCCTCATCAGGTGTATGCAGAGCCTTCATCAGATGCCTTGTAACTCTGACTGCACGTGACTGCACCAAGATCTCTTAGCGTGACACTGATTAGAACACATCTTCCTTGGGAAGAAAGGGTCTTTAAGGTATTTTGAAGGGAGGAAAGGGTTAAAAGATCTTACCCGTAACTCCAGATTCTTGTGCTTTGGGGCACGCATGGGCGTGGTCAGTTAAGGGCTCCTTTTCTGTTTGTAATGCTGAGACTGACTAGCACGCACTCTGGGGCAGAGCACTTCGCTGTGTGCCGCAAGACCATCGCAAAATCTTTGACAATCACCTTGCCACCACTTAGGGGAAGCCTTGGGGCAGTTCTGATGCAGGCCGGCCCCCAGACATTTCTGTAGGTTTCTCCTTTCAAATAACTGACATTTTCAGAAAGTTTTGTGTCTTCTCTTCATCTCCTCCTTTAAATCACACCTCAGCTGTAGATAGACCCCTGGGGGCTGGACATATGTTGACTATCTATTTTTTTCCCCTTTGTAATTCCTTTGTTTTGGGGGTGAGGGGTTTTTTTTTGGTGGTGGTGGTGGTGGTAGAAGTGGTGTAATGAGGAAACACAATTATCACATCCCGGACCGACAAAGCTTTAATTTAGAAATGTAATAGAGATCGCAATGTTTCACATGGAACCAATTCCTCCTTGCCTCTTCCCCCGAGGAGTGAAGGAAATATCTCTGGTATATATAGTTAAATACTGATAGATTAAACCTGCAGATAGGTTGGTGGATGAAGGCAAAGCGCCTGTGCATGCCTACACACACACACACACACACGCACGCACGCACGCACGCACGCACGCACGCACGCACGCGCCGCTCAGCATTCTCAATCTACCCCATTAATCCTGATCTAATATTTAGCGCTTTCATGTTTTAAACATTTTGGCTGAGCTCAGTCCCCAGCTTCCGGGCTGCCGTCTCTGTTGACGTCTCTGCATGTTGAAGGGCACACTCACTAGGACTGGGGTGAAGGCAAACCACCCGAAGGCCAGGCCTGGACTCTTGTCGCTGGAAACCCAGGCCCCAGGTAGAATGGGTTGAGAAGATCCTGCTGAGTGGGAAAGACAGGAGGCTCAAAGCTAGAAAAATAAACCTTGAAATTATTATTACATTTTTTTTGGTCTCAGGGCCCAGAACTGCAAAGTTCCTCAGAAATCAGTTCCTTTCTGAAAACGCTGGCGTTTGGGGAGCTCTAGCTCCTTCCCATGGCTTCCCGTACCAGAAAACAGCGGTGAAGCTATAGGGTCAGAAAGAGTTAGCCAATAAAGACAGTCTGTGTGCTGAACACGAGTGTCCGTCTCCGTGTCAGTGGGGTTTTTACAAGCTTGTTGCCCGAGTTCCTCACCTACAGACGCAGGTAACAGCACCACTTCGTTCCTGTCTGACCAAGGGCCACAAACGTGTAGTAATACAGAGGACACTGAAAGCAGGCTTGTTCCTGGGGGGCTTTCTTGTTAGGTGAGGTAGGCCAATGAAATGAGGGACATGATTGTTGGGGTCGAATTCTGTAGAGATACGGGATGTGTCATTAAATCGGACTTGTCCAGGAAGTCGTCTGTCTTTCATTTCTGCACCGTCTGCCTTCGGCGTCTTCTACACCAGCCTCTGAGAACATAGTAGCTTTGATGTAGGAACCCTGGTGGCGTAGTGGGTGAAGTGCTACGTCTGCCAGCTGTAAGGTCGGCGGTTCAAATCCACGAGGCGCTCCTTGGAAACTCCATGGGGCAGTTCTACTCTGACCTCTAGGGTCACTGTGAGTCAGACCTGACTTGAGGGCAGTGGGTTTGAGCTTTCATGTGTCAGACCCAGCAACCTGGGTAGAGACAGAATCTTCTAAGGATCTCCACTCCAGATCCCCAGAGAAGGAAATCTGATTCCTTCAGCCTGGGTTAGGTGCCGTTTCAGTCAGCTAGTGCTGCTGTAACAGAGATACCACAAGTGGATGGCTTTAAAAAGAGAAATTGTGTCACAGTCCAGTAAGCTAGAAGTCCAAATTCAAGGTGTCAGCTCCAGGGGAAGGCTTTCTCTGCTGGCACGGGAGGAAGGTCCTTGTCAATCTTCCCCTGGACTAGGAGCTTCTGAGGCACAGGGACCCCGGTCCCCTCTAAAGGATGCACCCAGCTGCAGGCACTGCTTTCTTTCTTGATGCTATGGGGTCCCTAGATGTCCCTGCTAGCTACTCTCCTTTATACTTCAGGAGACTACCTCAGGCACAGAACAGTCTTACACGTGGACTCCTCTCCCACCAATTCAAGTGGTACCCATCACTCTCATTAATCTCTTAGAGGCAGGAATTCCAACATGGAGAAATGTCACACAGGACCCATAGCCTAGTCAAACTGCTACACAGGTTTGAGGGGGAACACAATTCAATCCATGACAGGTGCCCACTGCTGGACCATCAAACTGTGGCCAGCACACTAACCAGACATGCTGCCAGGGCCCTGCTACTGGGTGTGCTGAGGCTTCTGAAGTAGGTGGCAACAGAAGCACCCAATAGATCTTCACTTGACCACTTTTTAAGGAGTAAAAGGTTGATACAGACGAGTAGCAGGAAGAAGGATTCAAAGTACCCAGAGATCTGTGTACTTCTTAGGAAAAAGTTGCTTTAAAGATGAACACAAAATTTCAGAGTGGGAAGGGATTCTAAAATTCAGTAAATTCTGGTCTTCATGTCACAGTGAAGAGACTAAGGCCAAAGGAAGTTGAATGGTTGGTGCTACACGCTTATCCTGTTACTGCTGAACATCATCTGACCCACCTGTGTCCCCTTTTCTTCTGCCATGTCACAACTGCGGTATTCTGGCTGTTACTTTTACCTAGCGATTATAAGGAATTTATTTTTGAAAACCTGTTACTGTCAAGTTGATTCCGACTCATGGTAACTCGACAAGGCAGAGTAGAACTGCTGCATGAGGTTTCCAAGGAGTGGCAGTTGGATTTGAACCTCTGACTTTTGGGTAGTAGCTTGAGCTCTTAATTACTGTGCCACCAGGGCTCCTGATGGCCAGTAGCCACTACATGGCCTCAGGCGGCACTGAGGGCGTGCCACCTGCTTGCCCCACCCCACCCACGGTCCACTCCACCCCCAGTTAGGCTTCAGTGGCCACCTATTTCAGAAGCCTCACTGTCTAGCGCTGACTGCAAAACTAGGGTAGAAAAGCCAGTCTCTTAGCTGCTGTTTGATTGCTACCCTCTCCTCCAGATAGACAGTCCTCTTGTAAAGAAGCCAGCGATGATCAGAGCAGCCAGCAGGGGTTGTGAGGGCTGCAGGAAAGGGTGTCTTCCTTGTTACCCTGCTCCTTTGCCTTTCCTCGAGAGGGGCAAACAGGACTTTCAAGGGGGAAGAGAATTGGAGGGAAGGGATTGGAGTAGGGCTAACATTCCATGTTAGCCACCTGCCAGATGCCTTGAAACCCTTAGCGTCCAGCCCCGGAACCTTCTCTGTGTCACTCTTCATACTGTGGACAGCAGAGTGCTGTGTGATAGTGGCTTAATGATGCCTGTGTCTGATGAATTCTGGGGAGGAGGACAGGGTTGTCATGAGTGACCTCAGAATCAAAAAGAAAAACCCAAATCCAGTGCCATCGAGTCAGTTCTAAATCATAGCAACCCTACAGGACAGAATACAACCACCCCATAGAGTTTCCAAGGAGCGCCTGGTGGGCTTGAACTGTCAGCCTTTTGGTTCGCAGCCACAGTGTTTAATCACTACGCCACCAGGGTTTCTTCAGAGGCACCTCTGGTTCTCTAGAAATAGTAGGAGTCTTTGCTTCTGGGCTGACACAGAGGAGTAGCAGGGGAAGGAGGAGAAGGGAAGATGCTTTGCTTTCTGGAAAGACACTCTGGGAGTCAAGGGAGAAGCATGGGGGTGGAGGTAGGATTTTCACCTCTGTGGGGCACACATCTTAGGCCTAGGGCCGAGTGCCTCGGTCATTCAGTTACTGGTTCATTCATTTATGTTGTCCATTCGTAAAATAAGTTTACTCAGGCTCTCCTGCCAAGAATACTAAGAACTGGAAAGGCGTGGCCCTGCCCTCAGGAAGCTTTCAAGTTAGGCCTGTCCTCCTCAGCTGCTCGAGCTTAGTCAGCCACATGTATCTTGCGGGCTTAGTAGGTGTAAGGTACAAGGAAGAGCTACAGAGATGTCCCAGAAACAGTCTTTGAACAGTACACGTGTCTGAAGGTGTCTTGCTCTCAGTCTCTCCAGACCGTTTCTCTAGTCATCTGTCAGGTCTCTCACTTCTTGTAGGGATTTGTTTCTTACGAGAACTGCCAATTAAGTTCAGAACGTCATCTTAGAAAAAGTGCTGTGTGTCTCATTGCTGATTATCACTATGGTACCTTCAAAGTTCTCCTCTTGAGAAGCTACACAGTGGACACCAGCGCCTAGTCAGCCCTTCAGAGCAATTTTGGAACTCTTTCTGGAATGGCCACCAGGGCTGTTGTCCTATTACGCTTGATGTCCTAAATGTCATCAAAATGTCTTTCTTTCAGTATTTGCTTTATCTTTGGTTAAAGAAGAAAGTCATTGGGGGGGCCACATGAGGTGGGCAGGCAGGGTGTTCCAAGGCAGTTATTTGTTTACTGGCTAAAAACTCCGTCACAGACAACTATACAATTAAGTTCACGATGTTGGCCACCATGCCACCGTGCACAATATGGCGATTCCAGAAAGAGTTCCAAAATTTGAAAAGTGGACTAGGTGCTGGCATCAGTGCCGAGCTTCCCAAGGGGTGCACTTTGAAGGTGACCTTGGTGATAGTCAGCAATGAGGTGTGTAGCACTTAGAGCAATTCAATTGGCAGACTTAATTGTCGGGCCTCGGGTAGTAGTTTCACAACTCCTGTCCTCGTTCAACATCCTTTCTTCCGGGCCTGGCCAGTCCTCGGTGTGCGTGAGTCCCATCGTGCACCCGTTGTCCGAGGCTAGAGTATCCTGAGCCGAGGACTCTTCGCCACGCCCCTCTGAAGCTGTATTTAGCAGGGATCTGGTTGTACTGCTGTAAACCTCAATTCAAGTCATCTCAGAGTCCAAACCTAGCAACTATTTTAATACTAACAATGGAGAAGGAAGTTGGCTTTAAGATAATCCTTTTAGGGGCACAAGATGCAGTGGTTTGGCCTTTGTTTTCCAGTAGTAATAATTTTTAGTCTACCTCTCTTTAAATTTGGTTAGTTCCATTAAGGTTGCTCTAAAAGAAAGGTTCACCAGCATCTTTGGAATCCAGAGGAGAGGAAGAAAATCATCCATGGGGTGAAGTACCAGTTCCACTAACTGGGGAAAGGCTTTCTGCTGAATTAAAGAAAAATTTGACACCTGTTATTGGAAAGTAATTGTAAACATGTAACTTTCAAGAACATAAAGAAATGCACCGTGACATTGTAGTACTTCCAAGTTCTCTCAGAGTTTCCAGTCCACTGGGAGAGATCTATATGAAAACAAATGTAAAGAAGGTAATTTCAGAGCTAGGAAATAGCACAGGAGTGGGTAATATTAGAGAGATCAAGGAAGGCTTCTGAGAGGTGGCACTGAAGCTCAGATCAGGCAGACAAAGGGCTGCATGAGGACATGGAGTCTGTTTTCTAGACAGAGGGAAGAGTAAGTGCAAAGTCTCTGGAGTGGGAATGGACTTGATGTCTTGATGGAATGGAAAGGGAGCAGGAACCATGTTCAGAAAGGGGCAGCAGCAGGAGACTAGTCAGAGAGGAAGGCAGGGCCATAGGAAGAAGTTTGGATTTTATGTCCAGTACAGAGGGGCTTACCAAGGGAGACACTTATTTTTCAAAACCATCATCAAAGACAAGTGGAACTGAGGTGTCTCCTCTCCTGTACCTTCACTTCCAGGAAACCCCGGGTAGTGCAGGTGGTTAAGCACTGGATTACTAGCCAAAAGGCTGGTGGTTCAGACCCGTCCAGAGGTGCCTCCGAAGACAGACCTGGGGATCTGCTTCTGAAAGATAGCCGTCTTCAAAGCCATGAGGAGCTGCTCTGCTCTGCGGACGTGGGGATGTGACTCAATAGCAGCTCACAGCCACCACCTCGCATTTCACTGCTCTCCATAAAATGAAGTATTATTTACAAAAGTGCTTTGAAAATATTAAAGCACTCCAAATTTATGACTATTTTTATTAAAGTTTTTAACATAACGGAGGGTATTATTACTTTATTCTAGAAGAATCAGGCTTAAGCTTAAGTAAACTGTCTGTGTTAGATCCACCTGGGTCTTCCCTAGGAAAAGCATTGCTGTGAGGACTCGAACGCCATTTGCAGGACCTTGTGAAGCCAAAGGCAGGAAGATCCTGCCATTTAGGGCCACAGTCCCTGAGGAGAGACTCCCGGCAGACTACCCTGCTGTCATCTGAGTCCCCAAGGGCAAAGGTGAGGGTCTCCGGAGGTTGTGCTTCCCAGGAGGTCTCCACATCTGGGGCCACACTAGCTAAATGGAAATTATGAAAATATCCAGGGCAAGAAGCTAATAAATAAGAAGTGACAGGCATTGCATATTAGGGGATTATTGTGCACACTGCCTGTCCCACAAGGCACATGCTGAAGGTTGAGGGCGTCTGATAATCCCCCTGAAATGTGCTGTCTGATGGGCTGATGATGCAGAGGCAATCAGCTCTGTTGGAGGAGTCAGTGAAAAGATGGATGTCCTATGGGTGGCTGTGGCCTTTGACACGGATCTCTGGGGTGTCTCCCAGAACTCTTTTGGTGACCTTAAATGTCTCAGTATAGTTCCTGACTCTCATCTCTGGAAGACACAGAGGTGTATGTTGCAGGTTGGTTTCAAAGTGTTAGGGATGGACAAGAGCTGAGTGTTCTCCGGGTGTGGGTGCAGGACGGCGCCGGCGATTGCCCTTCAGATTGGCTGCTCTCCGCGCGTGGCTCCTTCCACAGGAGGCCCTGGCAGGGGTGCGATAATCATGTGCTCAGCGGGTGCAGAAGTGGTTTTGATTTCTTCTTAGTAAATCATTCCACCCACGCTGCCCAAGCCCTAAGTGTGGCACAAATTAATTGAGTCAGAAAACAGTGACTCGCATGCACTCATGCCTTCTGTTATGACTCGGATAAGAGAGAGCAATTGGACAAAGATCGCTTCAGGAAAAAGAAGAAAGCATATGTTCCTTATTGTGTCGGGTGCATGTTTTTTATGAGAAAAGGAGATGCCGCGTCATTAATAACTCTGGCACGCCGCACCGATTCTGGTCAGCCTGATAGATTAAACATGAGCCCTTGCTCATTACTTGGGCAGCCGTAGAGCGGCGGCTCTCGCCAGGCTGATCTGATATGTATTCCGTGCACAGTCAAGCCTCTGAGTTGACATCTTCTTCTAAAATTGTTTGGCAGTAATAAACATAAAACTTTCACCACTGATGTAAAGCATTGCTGGTTGGCATCATCTCCTACCCCCTTTTAATTATTCCTGACACTGTGGAGAAACATCTAATATAAATCTGTAATGTGCACTGATGACAAACTACACGGTTGAAGGACCATGTAATTTCTCCACAATTAATTAAAGTGCATAGTCTTTTTTTTTTTTCCACCCCCTCTGTTTTTTTTTTTTTTTTTTTTTTCCCCTCCAGCAGCCAGATGCCACTGACTGGCTCAAATAACACTGCTGTCAACTGTAAAAAATTAAGATCCAAACCGTAAGAAAGGTACTTAGATAAAGAAACCAGATGCTGGGTTATTTGTGGGGCTACCACATACATCTCGGTGTGAGCCTCCATTGTTCCACATCTGTAGTGGCGCAGCCCTAATTACTTTGGTAAATCTTTTATTCAGAATTGAACGGTGCCAATCCGCCGAGGGAAAGAGATACTCAGACGTTCCGAAGACCACGTGCGAGAAGAGACATCTGCCTGTTTAAGCTGGTAGCACATGCGGGCGTTCACGGGCGCGTGCGTGTGGTCACTCCGCGACAGAAAGGCTCTGCTGCCGTTGCAGGCTGAGCTGCCACCTGGAATTGATCAAAAGCAAATTAATTTTCATTTTCAATTAGGAATACAATTAAATCCAAAGTGGCGAGGGGGTGGAAATTGTAATGTTTACGTCCAGCTCATGTGGCGGGAGGGCTTGCGGCCATTGCGGGTGAAATGAAATCGCGTCTCGGTGTCTTTGCGTGTGCCTCACGCAGGTGTGCAGGTGCGGCGCTCAGGCTGCTGCCGCCGCAGCGCTTCACCTCCCCGGCATCTTCTCCTGCTTCCCTGGGACGCAGATCGAAGAAAAGGGGCAAGGGAGAGCAAAGCGGGGGTGGAAACGCCAAGGTGTCTACCCACAGGGGCCCTGCCCCCTTGCTCCGACGGCTCTTTTCCCAGCATTCTGCTGTGGTTCAGAGTAGTGGATGTTCTAGGGAGAGCCTGAGTTAGGAAACAGGAATTGGACTTGGCTTCCTGCTCCCAGCATGCCGGCTCTCAGTGTCTCAGCGTTACCTGGCAAACGATCCCCTTTCCCAGTCTGGCCATCATCAGAGATATTGAGTGATTGTGTGAAAACAATCTGACTGTTGAATGCCCGGTGTCACCGGATCTCAGCTCTTTTCACTTGACTTTTCTCTGCTTTCAACTGCTGCCTTTTGTTAGGGTAACTGAGCCGGGCCTGTGGGGCAGACAGGATTCCTCCCGCCTGCCTGGGGAACAGTAGGCCCAGTGTGCTCATCACCAAGGGTGGTAATTTGGGGAGCTTTGACCCTGGTTTCAGGAAAGTCAATTGTTTCTCAATTATGAGCCCGAAATCCAGATATGAGACCCAAAGATACTAAATGCCTGTCTCTGTGGTCTAGGGACAGAGAACAGTGTTAAGCGAGTATGACTCTCAAGTGTCCTTTCCATACCCACTGGTCTGTCCCAGGCAGCTGCCTGTGGCTTGCTGTAAGCACATTGCCACGCTGACGAGAATCTTCTATCCATCCATCTCAGACACCTCCATCTCAGAGACCAGCTGCTTTGAAAGAATACTGGGTAATAAATATTTCGCCATGTGAATAGCAATGAAGATAGCTCCAGATAACAGCTTATGTCTTTGGAAACTCTGGGGTGTACTGGTTAAGTGGTCCTGCTGCTAACCTGAAGGTTGGCAGTTCAAACCTGCCAGGAACTCTTTGGAAACTCTACAGGGCAGTTTTGTCCTGACTTACAGGGTTACTATGAGTCAGAATCAACGCAACAGCTGCAGGGTTTTTTGGTTTCTAAAATCCTCTGGGTGATGGATTAAAAAGAAGGGGATGTTCTGGGCCATGGAAACAGATTTTTTATTCAAACCCAAACCCACTGCCATTCAGTCGATTCCAGCTCATAGTGGTTCTGTAGGACAGGGTGGTACCATCCCATAGACTTTCCATGGAGCGCCTGGTGGATTTGAACTGCCGACCTTTTGGGTAGGCAGCCACAGCACTTAACCATTCCTCTCACTGGATTTCCATAGCACTGTGGTGCCTAGGAATCTCCAGTACTCCAGTTCCATATTTTACCTCATACCCACTCCCCGCTCCCCGCCTTTGTCCCCATGCAGGGTTTACAGTTCCTCCCTGCATGGTATTTGGGCTTTAAAAGAAGATTTTATTACTTCTGCTCTAGTGGAATTTCGCTCTTTACTAGGCAGTTGGCATGACTGCAGCCTGAAACCGCGATGGAGTTGTTAACACTCCAGGATCAGTTTTTTTCTCCCTTTAAAGCTATTCTTTTCTTTTTCTAAAGTGGGGGGAACTCCAACAAGTCAACAGAACTATTAGCTTTCTGATTTACTTGCTACACAGAGCAAAAGAAGTCAATGTGACGTGACAGAAACACCAGAACAGACAGTCTGAAAACATTCTATGTGAAAGTTTTCGAACTGACTTCGCACCACGAGCAGCTGGTTATCTGGAGATAGACATCTTCAATTTCCTGACTGCATAATAGAAATGGGATTTCTTCTTCCTCTAAAAACACATTATCCAGAACATTGACATAAAGCCTTCTGTGTTCTGGGTTCCAAAAAGCCCTTCCCTCGAGGAGGGGCCGCTATCTTTCCACTTGCTAGCTGTTTCAGTGTTTTGTGTCCTTCCAGTGAAAACGCAAATTTTACTGATGCGGGGAAGGCCAGAAGACGGGAGCAGACGCCTGGAACCTTCACTCTGTCCACCTGGCAGATAGTGTGGCATTTGCTAAACAGGTCCCTCACCAGAACACTAAATAGTAACTAACAGGTCATACCAGCACAGAGGAACCCAGGCCCAGATTGGTGACCCCTAGCTGCATAACCAGTGCACATTGTCACTCGGCAAGTATCTCAGGGCTAGGAGCATCTAAGGATTTGAGGCTATGGTTGGGAGTGGTTAAGAACAGCTATCCTATCTGCCCCTGGGCCAGGTGTTTGCAGTTGTCCTGCCCGCCTGCCAAACTGGCCCAGGTGATGTGGTCTTCAAATCTATGTGTCCCCCAAGTACAGTTGCTGACAATGTGCAGTGTTCTCTCCACCCCTGAGTTTCTATTAAGGGGTCCTGATGATGCAACAGTCAAAGTGCTCAGCTGCCAAGCAGACGATCATTGGCTGGAACACATCAGCCATTCCATGCGGGGAAGATGGCACCCAGCAGCCACTCCATGAGCGAAAGATGTGGCAGTCTGCTTCCTTAAAGGTTTACAGCCTTGGCGACCCTATGGGGCAGTTCTGCTCTTTCCTGTAGAGTCTCAGCACGTAGGAATCCATTCCTCTGTAACCTGCTGGATTAGATTTCTAGTGACCAGTATCTGGAATGGAAAATTCTTGTCGTTGGCGTGCAGCTTACTTTCATACTTAAAACACCCGTAATCTCAAGCATTCCTCATTTTTAAATCACCCAGCACATCAGTACTCATTTAATACAACTTTTTAAAATCATATTTAAAAGGCAGAGTCTATTGTCTGTGTACCCTTGGCTGGAAAACAAAGGAAATCTCTTTTAAGAGGTGTTTTACATTTCATGACTGTGGAGAGAGAACATAGTTGTTTAATAGGTATATATGGAAGAGAGGTCCACATTATAGATATTCAGAGATTAAAAGTTCTGGAACAGGGTTGTGTGATAACATCTCTGAAGAGTGAAAGAGAAAATGGAAACTTCAGAGGCCTGGGTGCCAGACCAGACCTGACCAGTCCCTCAACGCGAGGGCAGCAGGAGCGTTTCTGAGATCACCATCCTGATAACAGAATCCTGATAACACCATCCTGTCTTGACTGTGGATGAGGGCATGCGAGATGAATCATTCTTGTCTTAGGCTTTATGGTTACGGGCCTGTAATATGTTCTTCACTGAGCCAGGCAGTGGACAGAGATGCCAGGGCGTTTAGGCCTTGAGTCTACTGGAAATGAGACTTGCTTTCTTGCCAGAAGTGGATGCTTTTCTGGGTCCACCACTATCACAGATCTTGATTTTTTTCTAATCCTCACTCTTAAAACAACATTATCAAACAATTCCAGGGGAAAAAAAGTTAAACATTTCCATCTGAAGAGCTGATTAAATTTGTATGGTTTTCTTTTCAGTAAAAATTGATCCGTGATGACACATAGTGCAGCTGGTTGGTTGGGCTGGACTGGTCCTCCGTGTCCTCTGATCTCCTGGCCCAGCTCTCAGGGCCAGTGCAGGGTGACCCGCCCTGCTGTTACCCAGATTCTGAAGTGCCCAGGAGTGGCCCCTGCATATGCCAAAAAAGGCCATTCTGCCACAACAGTGGGACAGGAAAGTGGAACTCTCAAAGCAGGAAATCAAGTGCCCAGATTTGGGGTGAATCACATTCACCCCTTTCATTTTCATACCCGTTTAAAAGGCTTTAAAATTATTAGGTGGCATGGCTCTATAGACTTGATTTATTATTTTCCTAGTATTTGGAGTAGATGGGCCTCTTCTCTTGCTGCCGTCAGTGGCCTGAGGTAACAACCATTCCATAAAGTTCAGGGAAGTGGAAGCAGCCTGGCGATTCTGTGCTCCAGCACCATGTACATCTCTTCTCTCCGAAGGGCAGAAACCAACCGTATTCCTTTATGTCCTGACAGTGCCCCTTCACACCCACGTGGGACAGCGTCAGTGATCAGCTTGTATTCCGGTCCTTCTTATCTCCGTCTGTCCTCCGTTGCTGTCTCCCGGAAGTCCCATAACTCACAGCAAACTGTGAGCACTCTCCAAAGAGCTAGGGCAAAGGGAAGTTGATTAGAGGGCTGAGCTGCTGCAGGCACAGTGGCCTGACCACCCCTGGTTGGTGTATGGGTGTGAGTGTCGGTGGGTGGATGTGGTTATAGGTGTGATTGCGTGCACACGTGCACACGCATGTGCGTGCACGATACTTTTCTGAAAACTATAGGCAGCATTCACTCGAGGACTCTTCTTGTGAGTATTCCGCAGTCAGGGATGGGAAAGGCTCTCCCAACCCCGTAATCAGGGACTTGCGTTTCGTGAAGGAGAAATTGAGAAAATGGACTCTCAGCATGAGTGATGCTCCAGGGGAGCGGTGTGTGCCACTGAGCTCCTCCAGATCTCTAGTTGTCAAAGTGAGTGTTTACTGTGGGCTCCCGTAGGTTCCCTGACCCCACCCCACTGCCCACACCAAAAACCAGTCTACAAACAAAGCATCTATCCTCTCAGGGTTTCTTCCTAATTAAAATTTTACATATATCAAATAAACAAGGGCACTTTTGAAATGTAAATTTGTCATTTTCATTGACAACTTAAGTCAGCTCTTACCTACCTTGAGACTGGCTTCTCCTTCAGCACCAAGCGACATATTCCCTGTCTCCCTTTCGTCTCTGCAGCTCAGATCCCCAGCACTTTGAGATCCTGCGGTAGGTTTTTTTTTCCCTTGAACACTTTCTGCAGTTTAGTTATTTGTTGTAATTATCAAGTTCATTTTTCTCTAATAGATGTGATTAAGTATATTTAGCACTGTGTAATGAGTTTTCTGCCTGGTTGCATCTTAGCTAATAAGGAATTCCTTAGCGGCATCTCTGACAGCTGCCGCATATCCCAGGTCTGTATTGCCACCAGAGACCCCTTCCCTGAACCGCTAGCATTAGAAAAATTAACTCCATTACACTAACCATAAAATTGAGGCTGAAATTTGATTACTAATAGAGCCTCAGTCCAACTAGAAACTGTTGAAATTGAGGCGGGCCAGCGGGAAGGAAGGTGAAGGCTGGGAAGTGGCGCCCACCTCCGGCATGTGTTCGCATGCCCTCGGCCCTACCTTGAGTTCTCTTCCTGAGCTGGAGGGAGAGAACGGTGCCCAGCTGGTGGGCTCATGACTGCAGGATTCAGTGGGTCTAGGACTGCAAGCCTTTGTCACTGCCACAGTGGTCCTAAACCCTGCTATAAACAGTGCCTCTGTTTTCCACAAGCTAAGAAACCTCTGGATGCAGTTTTGGGCATCAGAAGTTACTCTTCATTGTTGCAGGTGGTCCAGATTTGTGAGGCTAAAGTGCTGAGGACAATTAGTCATTGGTGACTGGCTGCTATGATGGAGAGTTGCTTAGCAACGGTCCCTGAATTAAGTCGCTGGAAGGGGCACACAGGAAGAGACAAGACAGGAAGATGAAACAGGGACCATTTCCATGTGTATAGGTGAGTCGGTTATGAAGAAAGGGTAAAAGGTATCTGTACTCATAGACTGAGTGGACAGTGGAGGCCCAAGGAAAGAAGAGACAGAACATGGTTCTTCTCTTGCTAAATAAAGTGGCAGTTAACCAGCCAGAGTGATGCCCACGCTCACCCTCTTTCTCTGACACTAACCGTGATTCTAATGGTGGCAGAACTGAGGACGCCCTGTTTGCCCGAGTGTGGCACGCAAGCTCCTGGAAGGCAGTCACCGAGAATCGAGTCAGGCTGTCTTGAAATCCTTCATGCCAGCTTAATTTAGTGTCAGTCCCTTTATGCCAATGACCCAGGATTGAGGGGGTAGGTTTGTGATTCAGCCCTGCTGTGACAGGGTCCTTATGAGTCAGAATTGACTGGATGGCAGTGGCCTTGGTTGGAGTTTTGTTCTAGTACCAGGCCGAACCAGGACTCTGGCAAGCTGGTGTTCTGTCTTGCTCCATTTAAAACAGAGGAGTGTCTTGAAGAAACCAAGCAGCAGCCTATTCATTTCATTAGACTCAGCATGGTTAGGAGACCCTCAGCTGACTAAGCTATCACCCTGAACTACGTGATTCAGAGGGCTGCTTTAGCCTCTGGAAGGCCAGATGAGCCAGAGGAAGTGGAAGAACAGTCAACGACCTTGATCCAGATACTGAGCCTTGTTCAGGGGCCACCTTTTCTACTCCGTGAGCTGTCTAGAGGTCTGCAAAGGTCCAGGGGCTCATTGCTGTTAGTGAGGGCTGTTGTGCAATTAGTGTAGAAACACTGAGATAAAGAAAGGATATATAGGAATTAAAAACAGATAATGTAAACACTAACAAAGAGCCTTAATCCCTTTGGCTGAGTGTTTTGCATGTTTACCTCTGATCAGAATTCTTAATAATATCAAGTGTGTTGCAACTCAATAAAGATTCCCTGGGAAGGAAGAAGTTGATCCTTGGATTAAAAACCAAAACAACTAAAAAAGAAACAAAAGAACTTCTACTCACTTCTCTCTACTACCTTAAAAATCAAGATGAAGGAAGTGCAAATTAGAGAATAAATTACACAGGAAGGTTTTGCTTTGGTTTCTTTAGGTACAAAGCACTTATGGGCACAGTCGCCATTATCTGGTGATGAGAAAGATTTCTCAGAACTCAGCCGACTTTCTATCCTCACCTATGACTTGCTTTCTCTCCAAAGAATGAAGGTGTTTTGAGGGAAAGTTACTATTGTACGATTGAGGAAATCTTTGCCTTTCTGGCCTGGAGGTCTCTGACTGGAAGGAGGAAGTGGATGACCATCTCCGGATGTTGTCTAGTCCCTCTAAAGGGCTTGCCTTCACAGACAGTAGAGTGTTGTATTTTAAGGACAATGTATAATGATTTGAGAAGACACTAAAGCAATGACTAGTGGATAATAATAACATGCCTAATGACACAAGCTGTCTAATGGCCTATGGTTCCAGTTTCAGCATCTTAAGTCAGGTAGATACTCTCTGGTCCTGTATTCCAGCCCCTACACCTACCCGTCTCTTGCAGGTAACACTCATACTCTAGTTGTCTACCAGCCCGCTTCCCTGCTGGACTATAAACTCTGTGAGGACAGGGCCATTTACCCTGCTTTCTGGTGATCATTCTGTCCCCAGCAGGGCTGAATTGCCCAATAAACCAAATCCACATGGACCCAATTATGCCTTCCCACCAGTGCACAGTGCACAATTCCACCTGTCCCCACCACATCAGAGATGTGTTGAGACCCATGTGAAACTGCCCACCACAGATTAGCAATACAATTAAGCATGCAGACCTTGTCGGTGCAAGCCAGTGCGTACTGTGCTTACTGGTCAGTCCCCTCCTGATTCCCAGTACCGAGCCCCCATACCTCGTACACAGAGGGCCCTGAAGAAATGCTGGCTGAACTGAATGGTTAGCTGAGAATCTGGCAGCGTTAGCCAGCCTCCGGGATGGTCCCTAATGATCTCCACCTCCTGATATTCACAGCTGTGTGTAATTCCTTCCCTGGCAATGTGGGCTAGACTCAGTGACTCCTAACCAATAGAACAAGGGGGAGAAGACTATCATGAATAGCAAGGTGGCCTTGCACTTGAGCTGTCTTCTCTCTTGGCCCACTCACTCTGGGGGAAGCCAGCTAACATACTACAAGCAGCCACTGGAGAAGCCCTTATGGTAAGGAATTGAAGCCGTGAGCGAGCAGACACGGGATTGATCTTGGCCATGGATCTTCCAAGTCCCAGTCAAGCCTCAGATGACAGCTCCAGCTGATTACTTCATTGTATCCTTGATAAAGATCCTGAACCTCCCAACTTCCCAAGTGCTGACCCAAAGAAGCTGAGATAATACCGCATGTTGTTTGAAGCTGCTACTTGGGGAGTAGTTTGCTATACAGTAAGAGATAAATGATGGCTGATTACAACATATATGAATTTGGTCATCTATTTGTTAAGTAAGTATTTGTTGAATGCCAGCTGGGCCAGGGATTGTGCTAGATGCTAGGGATGCCAAGACAAATAAGGCAAGATTCCTGCCTCCAAGAAACATACAGTCTGGAAGAGAGAGATGCCACGTGTAGACAGGGGGCAGTGAACTTCTTCTTAGAACACTTGTGAAGAGTGCCGTTAGAGACGTCAGCCAATAAACCACAATGTAGTCTCCTACGTAGCTCCTCCAACCTCTCCCCCTCTCTCTGTCTCATGCTCACGCATGTGCACACGTACACACATGCACAACTACATCACAGAAAACACCTTTTCCATAACTGCAGCCTAGTTCAGTGTTGCTTGGAGCCCTGATGGTTACAAGCTGGTTTGCTAACCAAAAGGTCAGCAGTTTGAACCTTCCAGCTGCTCCTGGGAAACCCTATGGGCAGTTCTACCCTGCCCTGCTTGATCACAATGGATCAGAATCAGCATGATAGCAATAGTTTTTTGGTTTATTTGGTTTTGTTCTAGAGAGTCCCAGCAAACCTTGTTTAGCAGTGCCCCATACAGCACTGAGTCATGATGGAGCCAGCCAGCCACTACAGTTACATAATCTTGGCCGTGGGCGCGAGCATCCCATGCTGAACTTGACTCACTTTGAGTAGCTCTTGCCAGTCTGGCAGTTTTCTTTACTCCTCACTGGCCTCTGTGTCATCAGCACGCTGTTATCAAGGGGTCTTTGGGTTAGAAGCAAATGGTTTGATTATTTTGAAAAGGACAAAAACACATGAGTTTATTTCATCAGCTTTGTATGTCTGCTGGGTGTAGAAATATGTTTCCCTGTGGCTGAGGCCGAACCTGGCAGAAGGGTGTGAGTCCTGCCCTGGACCAGTTACATCTACCGACAGAATGCTGAAAAGCTCCAGCCAGCAGCCAACAAACCCCCAGGACACTGAGGGTCAGTAATAAATCATAATGACAGGAATACATCTCTGCAAAAACCCTGTCCTGTTGTTGTCGCCCTTATAGACCTGATTTTCCAGTAGTCCCGTTTCTGGCCTGGTGGTCAAGAAGTATAGCAGCTAAACAGAAGGCCGTCAGTTCGAATCCACCAGGCTTTCCTTGGGAACCATATGGGTGGCAGTTCTGCCATGTCCTATAGGGTCACTGTGAGTGAGAATCGACTCAGTGGTAACAGGTCTTTGTATTTTGTGGCCTCTAGACTGTAGAGTAGGTCCGGTCCACCAATGACATTTGTGTGGCGGATCTGGGACCTGAGGTTGAATGACAAATTGTATTTACTCTGCAGGCGAGAAACAGCTCTTTTGGGTCTGAGTCCTCCACCTTTGAAAAGGTGGTTCTCAGGAACAAGGAAAATCAGGCCCAGCCGCCAAAGAATCCCAGGTCACACTGTCAGTCTGCTCCCAGTGTCTGTGATGAGTCCAGCCTTTTGCTGCGGGCCACACTGGGAAAAGCGATGAGAAGCTGAGGCCATCCTGTTGCAGGTATAACTGATTGGATGTGGAGCAAGGGAGGTGGCTGAGGAAGCCCCCCACAAATGATATGGCTCGTCCCCACCTCCTGTGTGTGAACAGGAGGGTGATGGAACAATTGGCGGTGGTTAGGATTTTTATTGTTTTTTTTTTTTCTTAAAAAAACAAAAAAACTTCCTTTGTATGCCGCTACTGCATCTGTGTTCTGCTGTGGTGGTGTTGTTTTAAATAGGAGAACTTGTGAAATGAGACTGCATAAAAGATGGACTTGTTTTATCTATGGGATATTGCCTGTCCTTCAGATCTATGTGTCTCGCTTAGGGAATGAACCAAAGGAGGAGAGATAAACTAATATTTTGTATAAGCTCAGCCAGACAATACAGATGATAAAGATGTTTCATCTTCTTATGCATGCAGAAAATATGAAAAATCGTAGTTTACACATATTTGCTCAATTCAAGTGTAAAATTGGGCCCCTCGATTGCCCTGGGCCACAGTGGCTGTGTTAAAGAAGCTCGATTTACCTTGCAGCCGAGTGAAAAATGATCAGAATATTAGACTCATCTAGCCCACATTAAGGCACCATTGCATTCCCTGACAATTTTATGCTATCTCAATATGAAAACAGAGCAATTTCAACTCATATCAGGTTATGATCGGCAATTACAGTTGCATAATTCACCTAGTCGTCTCTTTGCCGGGCCTTTATTTTCCCTCTTGGTGACATTCCTGAGAAAGTGCCTGATAAAAACGTCATATATCATCCCAGCTTTAGAACTCAGGAGGGGGTGATGTGCTGTGCCTTGCCGAGCCGTATTCATCACTGGGCTTTTGACTGGGAGGGGTCACGGCACTCATAATTTCCTGTTTGATGTTGTCCTCCGCCGCTCTGACAAGGGGCTGTAACGCCGGGTGGTGGGCAGTGGTTAAGCGCCACTCCAGCGGGGCTGTCACTGGCAGTAGCAGTGCGACACCGCGGCGGCTGTTGTTGCCGGCCGTTCGGAAGATAATTAGATTTGATGTCGACATTTCTTTATCACCTGCCTCCTTTTGTGCATCTGTGTGTCAAGTTGTTATTTCCGGATTTATCAGCACCCTCGGAGCTCCTCTCTATCTGTCAGCCTGTGTGCCGTTCGTGTTGGCAGTTGTAAAGTTAATTAGTAGTGCTAATGAGCATCAGGCTTTTGGTGGACATGGCGTTTTGGACATTTAAAACTATAATTAGGTGGGTTTTTTCCTTCCCCTGCATGGTGCTTGATTTCCCCAAACAACAACAGAAAGGATTTAAAAAAAAAAAAAAAAAAAAAAAAAACCTTCCTACCTTCTATTTTGACATTCCGTGCGCAGTCAACTTATCTTTTATTCAAAGGCTCTAAAAACTCAGTTCTGTTTATTTTTAAAATAGATTTTCTTCTCCCTGTAACTCCATGAATAATTTCTTTTGTTCCTGCCTTTTCCTCCAGCCATGGTAATGTGGCCATTTCAGAGGCTTCGAGAATTAAGGGGAAGGCTAGTGCAGGGACCCAGAAACCATGCCACCTGAAGGTTGACTTCTGCCCTGCCATTGTCCGTGTGTGATTCTCCTCCCTTCCATTATTGCTTGGCTTCAGTGGGAGACACCATCAATGAAGAAGACTGGATAAAATGGAGAGAAATAAAAAAATAAATTGAGAGCAATAAGTAGTTCCCTTGATAATAGTAACTAGCCAGTATTAAGCTGTTCGTAAGTCTGGGCTGAGAATCATGGTCAACTCTGTACAGATGACTGCATCTTATCTTTACATCAAACTTCAGAGGTAGGTACTGTCTACCTCTCCATTTCACAGATGGGAAAACAAAGGGTTAGAAAGCTTAAGTAACTCATTCAGCCAGGCTCTGACAACTGGGAAGTTGTCCTGGGCTTTGAATCCAGTTGCTGTAGCTCTGAGCCTGCTCTCTTTACCACTGCTCTGTAGCCACAAAGCATGCTTTCAAGGAAAATTAGCAGACTCCTGGGGCATGTATTCTAGAAGAACAAAAAGCAATCACTTACTAAATCAGATTGGCTCATTTGTATTTCACTCCCAGTCACGCAGGGATGCTAGTTTCAGTGTAATGGCGATTATCTGTGGCATGTATTTTATGGAGGTATTTTGTTGGGTCTTTCACGGCAGCAAAGCACCACTCCCTTGCCACTCTTCAGACTCGCTTTCTATTCATCATTATCTGCCATTTTGCTAAATAACTATCCTTCCCAGACATAAATCATCTATAAAAATACTCTGGCTCAGAGAAAATTTCGCCCTGGCACTGCAGTGATGAGATAACCATTTTCATCTCTTGTTGAAGCATTGAGATTTATTGGCTTTCGATGGGCAACAGACCAGGCATCGCTCTCTGCTAAACAGACTCCCACTTGCATTTATTCTGATTGCATTTAGTGATTCAAGATGGAGCTCTCGGAATCCCTCGAGGGTCCATTCCCGGCCTGGGTGGGGTGTTATTACTTTATATTAGATAAGGGAAGGACACACAAAGAAACATGCAGTGATGTAGATGATTTTTTATTTCCGTTTAGCACTGATGACAAAATGTCATAGTGAAATGACTTCAAAAGTCATTTTTCCCCACTGCCCTGGTTCTGCAGCCCTGTCCCTTGAGGGCTCTTCCATTGTACAGTGTTATTAATTCTGCTAACTTTCAGACTTCATTGCTGACAACAGGCCTCTTGGCTTTCGCAGCCTATTACATTAAATTTCCCATCAAACCATGTCAGCCTCTGAGGTCACAGATTTCAAGAGAAGCTTTAGATATTTTGCCATCTGACTTCACGGGCAGGTGTTTTCTAAATTGCTTTTAGGTTTGTTTTTCCAGTGTCAGAATCAGATTGAACCTATTTAAAAAAACCTCAGACAGTGAGCGCTCATCAGGATAAGAACAAAGCTGGAGCGGAGGCCCACCTGAACCGGCGTGTGCGCTTGTGTGTGTGCAGGCCTGCACACCTGCCCTTGTGTATCTGTTGACCTTTCTGAGGGAAAGCAAAGCCTTCCAACCAGGCTTCATCCCCGACCCCACCCGGTGAGTAGTGTCTTGTTGACAATCTCTTCATCTAACACTTATTGAAGTCCCAAAATACAGTGTGACTGCCCTGGTGAACAAAGCAGTGCTCCACCAACCTTGACTTTGAGGGGATCTGTGAAACTGGAGTGGTATCAGAAGGTCACCCTAGGCAGGCCAGTGAAACGATTGTGGACTTGGTTCACGACGAGGAGGTCTTAACATGGACTACTCCAGTAGGTTTCTGGCAACCGTAAGAACTCAGCGTTCCAATCGGGGCTGTGTTAATTTTGGGGTGGAAATAAAAGGGTAGCAGAAACCTTCCTTCCATGCGCCGTGGCCATGGGCTCCACATTGTGTCAGAATTGCATTGTGGAAAAGAAAGCCTGTGGAAGAAAATGGAACTGGGTCTCCGTCGGAAAACAGAAGAGAAATGAGATGTTATTTCTGGAACAGCCAACTCACAGAAATGATTACAAGTCATTTGGCAAACAGGGAGCACCTTTACAGTCCTGTTTATTATTTAGTTCCAGTTAATAGTTGTGCTCTACCAATGACAACAGAGGCCAATCTCAGCTTGCCATTGCACTCTGGCGTGCAGACCTAGGGGTGTGCAGCCCCTTGGAGCTAGTCCCTTCTCTGGGGATTGAACACTTGCTGGGTGGTGGGAGGGTGACAGGCCTGAGGGGCTGAAGAGCAGGAGCCCACACTCCAGCTTCTTCAGTGATCGCTGTCCAAACCCTTCAGTGCCTCACCTAAGAGCAGGTGGCAAGAGAGAGTGTGGGTGGCTGTGAAGTTAACCCCTGGCAGCCAGCAGCAGCGCTGGCCCTTTGTGCAAGATGATTTTGCCAGCCCCCAGGAAGCTGCTCTCGCCTGAGTCTGCCCTGAGCCAGCTCTGCCTGCTGGAAGAGGTGCCGCAGCAGCCAGGCTCCGGAAAGACGAAGGAGGCAGGGCTGAGTCGCCGTGCTGTCCCCTGCTAGCAGCCATAAGGAGAGAGAGTCATTTGTGGCACTCTGGGGACAGTTTTGTCACCCTGACAGTAATGCTGTTATGCGCTGGCTTGACACACAGGATGAATCCATAAAGACAGATAAGTATCTGTGAAAGTGGCTGGGGATCAGGCTGAGTGCCACCACTCACCTACAGTGACAAATAGATAGTCTTGAAGGATTGGAAATGCTGCCCAACACGGGGATCTGTCAGCAGAGAGATGGACTGCAACCTGGTGACACAGGCAGCCGAGGGACGCCTGCGTGCACGTGCGCGTGGCCGCAGGGGCGCGCGAGAAGGTGATTTCAGAGCCTGCCTCCCGGGGGGCCGGCTGCAGGGGTGCAGGGGGTGTTCGTGGGGGCAGGAAGAGAGGATTTCAGCACTGTTTTTCTTTGTGAGATGGAACTGTGGACCCTGTGTCTTTTTAGTGGTAAGTTCAGGGAGATTTGGTTCAGAGAGCTGTGTTTACTTTCTGTTTTCCCTGAGATTTTTTTCATACCAATAGGGGTCCCCATCTGCAAATCAAATGAACCCAAGTTGTGATAGTTAGCAAAATATGACTGCCAAGCGACTGGTGCCAGAGGCACCAGGCAAAGGGCAGGCGGAAGCAGGGGGCCTCGTATTTAATCTTTTGTGCTGGAAACGTTTGTTATTTCTGGTTAGGGATCTGCTTTTCTTCAGTACAAAAAATTCTGAGGGAAGAATGGGAAGAAACAAGCTTTATGCTGAAATGACTGCTGTCCACTTGAGCTTGAGTTTTACAGTTTTGACATTCACTGTTAGTAGGCAAAAATGTTCTGTCTTGGTTTTAATTATTCCTGAAGTCATGAGTGCCTGACTGTGCTCTGTAATCTTCCTGGGAAATTAGGAAAACAGATTTAAGATGGAAAAATAAACGTAAGTGATAGGAGGAAAGCCTCGTGGAATCAGCGTCAGGGATAGGGGCAGAAGCCTGGAGGTTTTATACAGTCAGTGAGGGCTCTTTCCCGTGGAAAGAAGAGTTTGACCCCAGAGATAAGCATTACTGTCTTAGGGATCCAGAGGTTTCAGGCAAGATGGGTCCTCTACCCTGTAGCAGTTGGATAGGAATCAGGAATGGAATTAGATCACTATTTAAGCATGTATTTTCTATAGCAGTGATCAAGATTGCCAGTGTTAGTAAGAGGTAGAAGGTAGTGAGGCCCCTGTCAAATCCTTCTGCTGGCTGTTTTAATGTAGTAATTTTGAAAAAAGAAGGAATGATAGTAATAAGTTATTTTTTTTAAATAAGTCCTATTTCCCGGTTCCTTTGCTATCATTTTTGCTCCCTACCTTTATCATCAGTGGAAGTGTCTTTGATCTATCTCAATTTTTCTTACCCTGCTAATTGCACTGCTAGGAGCTGAACACCAGATCTTTGACATGTCTGGCCTGCTGGCTTCTCAAAAATGGTAAAGTAGCTTAACTGCTCCTGCTGCTACTATTACTTATTCCTTTAAACATTTATTGTCCTGCCTATCTGATATCCTGGCAACCAGGTATTTCTTTAGAAAACCTCAGATCCTGTTTGTTATGTTTAAGGTTCTTTAGTTCAGAATTTTTAGAGCCTGAGAAGGTTTTGAAGCAATCGAGTTGTAATGAAAACATTTTTTTGTTTTGTTTTGTTTTTTGACCCCAGGTTCTTAGTTTGACTGTTTTGACCCTAGCATTCTAACCATGATTTAAATCCTGAATTTCCAGAAGCTTTATTAAAGATGTCAATTTGTGCACCAGAATGGTAAATGTTCCTGTGAACTTTGACTCCTAAAGGAAACTCTATTTAAAAAAAATAAATAAGAGATTTTCCTGATAAATATGTTCCTCATTTGGGGCTAATACGTTCAGCTTGAGGGCTTGAATGAGGCCATGGCCTGACCCCACTGGCACTCTCCTTCTGTGATCTGGCACTTTTTCACAACCTTCAGCAGTGCGTTTCTGTTTTGCCAAGATCACTTTTGTAATGGGACATAAATTTCCCAGTGTACCCCTGATTAAATAGGCCTGTATGTGAATTAAAAAATAAATAAGTAGTGAGCCACTTGCCCCGGTGAGGTTATAGGTAACCGGGCCAGGTAACCAGACTCAGTGGACTGAAGGATGCTCTGGGCTGTCTTCACTGACGGGGGAGCTAAGGTCGCAGTGCTTCTCAGGCCCTGGTGATGAGATGCAAGCCAGGAGCCTCTCCCTGGCTGCGGATTTCCTCGCCTTGTTTCGCAAGGGTTCTCTTGAAGTTGTCTGTGTACTATGCACCTGTTCTCATTAGGTGGCCACAATGGCAATGGCCAGTGGGGGTCCATAGCAAGGGCTGCTGAAGCCAGGACGGTGGAATTATAGCGACAATTACCACATCTGCTCTTGGTGGTGAGTTTCGCTGTTTGTTCGCTGCTATTCTGCATGTATGCCAGCTTCGGAGTCAGGACACTGACTACTAAAATTCGTCAGTAAAAAGCCTCAAATGATGCTAATTTCTTCTGTTCTAGATTCAAACCCAAGCTCTCAATGAGAGTTTTTCAGGAGACACTTTTTCTGGACAGTTTAAGTTTACCTGCTCACCAGCTCACCCTGTCTTCCGCAGGCAAAGCTCGTCACGGACACCACCAAGACTCCTGTGCTTTTCCAGAAATGGAAAAAGTGTTTTGATAAATAAAATTTAATTAGCTATAGAATTATAGTAGATCAGAAAAACTGATGTGTCCTGCCCATCCTTAGGGGTCGGTGCAAGACTTAGGCTAACATGAGACTCCCCCAAGTTCTCTTCCCCACCCTGCTCTGATCTTAGTGACTTTTGAGCAAGTTTGGTGTGTTTGGAACCCATGGGCGAACACCTGCTTAAAATATTACACTCAGTAGGTCTCTTTGAGGTCTACTGATCACTTTTGCACACATCATGTCTCTTGATCCTTGTAATGTGGTCAGCTATGTAAGGCAGATCTTCTGGACCCTGGCGTATAATGGGGAGGCTAGGAGGGTTCCCACTACTAAGTGACTGGGCTGTCCCCGGGAAACTTTTGTGGGCCTTCTTTCCCTGATCCTTGTGGCAGTCCCCACAATAGGTAGAATAGGTGGTGATGTCCCAGTTTGCTAACAGAGAGCCTGAAGCTGAGGAAGACTGGCTGACTGTCTCAGGGACACGGCAGCCACCGAGTGATACAGCTGGGAACGCATCCCAGCCCTTCCAGCTCTTAGGCCAACGCCCTTTCCATTATAGCAGGATTAACTCCACAATCATGAAAATCTCAAGAACAAAGCTATTCTTAAGTCTCCTTAGAGCTTCACCCTTAATGTGATTCCAAATTCCCATGTCAATCAAGCTGAAACTCCCTGGGCGAGGGGCTGTGTAGCAAGGGGAAAGTCACCCCTGGCTGAAGGTTCAGACCAGGCCAGCAGGGGAGGCTTAGCAGAGCGCCCTGCACCTAAAAGTGTGCTCTCCGAGTTGTGGATTGGAAGGAGCCTACAAACCAGACCCAGATTCTGGCACTGCTTGTCTCTTGCCAACTCTTACCCCGTATGTTTGCAAAGTGCGTTAGCAGTAACACACAGATGGGTGCATGGAAGAGTATCAGCTGCCACTAAGGAGGAAAGGTGTCCCTGTCAGTGGGGACAGAGAACAAAAGCCAAAGTGTCCCCGTGAGTGGGGACAGAGAGCAAAAGCCATCATCCCTCCTCCCGGCAGGCACCGAAAGCAAGGGGCTATGCTATATAGGCAGCTCCCAGCTCGTTCCCAGCTCACAGCCCCCTACTTGGATCCTGGGGAAAGTTCCTGCACGTCAGAGCGTGCTGCATTTGCAAAGGTCAGCCTTTAATTACATGCACAGTTAAATGGAAATACTGTAGAGAGGTCACACTCATATTTCTTTGGCCTTCATTAATGTTACTGCTCTGTCACTTCCCCTCTCCTTGGGTTTGTAAATGAAAGTTCGTTTGGTATATTTAAAAGGATTAGTATTATTTTTTAATTGTCTTACCGCTGGAAGGAGAGGTTCCTTTTCTGTTTTTTTTTTTTTTTTTGAGAAGTTAAAGTAAAAAAAAAAAAGGCAAAAAAAAAAAAATTTGCCTGTGCATTTCATGCTCATTTATTTCAAACCCCGTGCTTTTTATAGTCTTATCTACTAATGCTTTTGATTAAAACACAAGCAAAAACCAGCCAACGTGAACAGGTTGAATGCCACATCTGTGCAGAAGATAGCAGCTCACTTATTTATGGCTCAAAGAAATGGAGCCTAAATTAAGCTAGCTATTGCCAGAGAGTGGATAAGCGGCCATTATGAATTATCCTTAATTATGGTGATTTCCTAAACTAATAAACCTGCTAAATCTTTATTGCAAAGGTTAGTTTACGCATTGCATATAAAACGCGCATGTGCTCCGCATCAGCCACCAGCTGTCTGACAGTGTGATGCTATTTCACTGAGCATTCCCATAAATTTTATGTTGGTTATATTAACAGTCAGTCCATATCACTACCCACAGATGCCAGTAGACATAAAAATTGCTCTCTAGTGAGCCTAAATGTCCCTAGAAGCTAGTTGTGTCTAATGTTCCATGTAGTATTTGTACGTGAAAGCACCAGATTGGAGGGTTATTTACAGATGAATATTTCAATCCAGTTAGTTCATATAGGCCTACTTAGCCTTCTTTGCTGGTTTATTTGTATGCTAAATAATTCACCAAAGGTTCCTGTTTACTTTCCATAGTCATTTCTATGAAATGCAAACAAGGGAGCAAACTTCAGGTGTTCAAAAGGCTAAGCAGCTGCTTGTTTAAATGCAGATCGGAGCAGCAAACGCAGTCCTGCCGATGGGCTGTTGCTCAGTTTCACATGTTTCTCTCTCTCTCTTTTCGTACCCCTTCTTCCTCCAGATATAACTGGAGCTTGCTGCTTTCATGGGAAATTTGGGCTGGAGCGACGGCACTTGGTTTGGCTGTCTTTATTCTAAATTTATCTTTTCCAGTACCTGGCTGCATGCTACCTGCAGCTCGTGCCGGTAAACATCCAGCGTCTAGCAGGTTCACCCCAGTCCTCCGAGCTGACGGGAGCAGGTCACCTCTCCGCTGCTGAAATGCCCTCGGTGTCTTCTTTTTCCTTATCTTCTTTATCTTTTCGTCGCTCTCCCATGGTTCCTTCTAGTGTATTGCCAAATCTTCAGATTTGAAAGGACCGTTCTCTTTTCCTTGAAAATCCTGAGCTAGCCCAGCACCTGTCACCCTGAAGGACAGAGAGGCAACACTCAGCTCTCCAAGCTGTAGCCCTTGGTAGCCCTCAAAATATATGGTCACCCTGGGGTGGGAAAGATTGTTGTTTTCTAGCAGGGTGACAGTCACCGGCCACTATTGTTCAGCTGCTCCCCACGGCTCAGGTTATATGTGAAAAATACCCCCTCTGCCCCCATATTTTGCAAATGTTTATGATCCTCAACATTTGCCCACAAATAGATTGGAAAATAGCCTCGTTCATTCTCAGCCAGGCCCTGCCAAGATCATGAGAGAGTTCAATAGCAGTGCTAACTTTTTATTTAATAATATTGATTTTATCATTTTTACTACTTACAGTAGGGATTGGTCGGCTGATAGTTATTTGACCTCTCTTTGTGCCTGGCTGTGGAGTGCTTCGTTAAAGCTATTGACATAGCTCTCTCTTCCCCCGCTCCTTCTGCCAGCAGCCCGTCTCGGCAAATAATATTGAGATGCGGTAACTGTTCCCCGATATTGATTTCAGATTGTGTTCATCACACCCTTCCTGGGGCCAGGCAAAGAGTACCAGCCTCAGTTCCGTAAACCCTCGACCGCTGTAGAGGAGTGTAGCCTGTCCATCTGCCAGGGCAAACTATCAGCCATACATGGTCCAAAAAGAAAAAAATTACCCGGAATAATGAACTTTTTTTTTTTAATCTTCATTACTTCGTATGCGTGTGTAATTAAACTGATCTCAGTTTTATGTCAGGCTTGGCCTGTGATTGTTTTTTAAGGAGTGCTGGAAGACCTTTGTGTCCCTGACCTGGCCAGAGGGACACTGAGTATGTTTTGAGCTTTGGGCATTCAAGGTTGGGCCCACGCAGCCAGATTCTGGGCCTTGGTGACCTTAGCTTCTTGGCCAGCTGGGGTTATTCTCAGAACCTAGACCTCAGAAAGTCCCATGTCTCACTCCATAGAGTCAGGTGAGGTGGCAGGGTATTGAAAAGAACCAAGGGGTCAGCCTTCAAGCTGTGCCTTCTGAGTGGCTTGTCTGGTACCATGGTTGTACCCACATTTGTCCATGGCAAGGACACACAGTTTGGGTAGGTTGATATGTTTCTTGCCAAGGGAAAAAAAAAACGCTGAGCAAAGAATACTGAATATCATGTGTGTTACAGGGAAAAAGACAGGAGAGAATCTGCTTCAAGACGGGTCATCTTTCCATGGTGGGACTGCAGGCTCTTCTTCAGGCCATTCTAATTTTTTGGGGGGGGAACTAGAAAACAGAATCCTGCTCAGAAGTGTTATTTTGAAAAGTGGGAAGCTTAGGAGAATGATTGGCTCTCCCAAAGATCCCCACCTACCGACATGAGTGTATTAGCCGGGGTGGAGATGGGCACACTGGCCACGTTCATCTCTGGTTCTGGGGAAAGGCAGTGGGGCACACTCCAGTCACCAGGCACCTGCCAGATCTCATTTTGTGAAGCTATTAGGGGTTGAATGGTGTCCCTTAAAAAGATATGCTACAGTTCCAGCTCCAGGTTCCTGTGAATGAGATCTTATTTAGAAACAGTCTTGTAGATAGAGTCAAGTTTAGGATGAGGTCATTTCCAGTGGCTAGTGTCATTGTAACACCCTTTGCTGTTCAGTCGATTCCAGCTCACAGCTACCCTAAAGATAGAGTAGAATTGCCCCCTGGGTGTCCAAGGAGTACCTGGTAGGCTTGACTGCTGCTGAATTCTCAACCACCACACCACTGGGGCTGCAGTGTGCTTATGAGAATAGAACATTTGCACACACACAGACACAGAGAAGACGCAGGGAGAAGACTGCGTAACAAGAGAGGCAGAGATTGGAGTGATGCATTTTCAAAGCCAAGAATCCACCGGGGCCACAAGAAGCTGGAGGATACTCAAAAGAAGTCTTCTCTAGAGCCTTCAAAGGGAGCCTTGCCCAGCCAACACCTTGACTTGGGATGTCTGGTTATCTGAGCTGTGAGAGAACATACTTCTCTTACTTGAAGCCATTCAGTTTGTGGTTCATTGTTACAGTAGCCGTAGGAAGTGAATACAGAGTCCTTGGTGGCTTGCACTCACCTTTGCCACTGAGACAGAAGGGGAAAGTGACTAGGAAGAAGAGCTTTGGGATCAGGCAGGCAGCCCCAAATTCCCCTTATGGCTCTTCTGCCAGCTATGACTTCGAGAAAGTCATTTAGTTTCTCTGTGCCTGATGTCCTCATCTGGAAAAGGACAGTAGAGAGGGGTAAATGAGATCGTTATAGCTAAACTCTTAACCAAGTGCCTGTCATCTAGTTAACAGTCAATAAACGGCAGTTGTTATTGGCATTTGTGTAGCAGTCTCCCTATGAAGCTGGAACCATCACTGGGATAAGTGTACATACAGTCCTTCAAGGGGTCTGTATGAGACTCAGGCGGGTTCTAGCCAGTGTCTGATACATGCCAGATATGCTAGGAAAAACCGATTTCACGTAGCCCACTTTGATAAAAGGCAATTCATTTTTAAGTGCGTATCTAAATGAAACATTTGTGTTCTATTTTTGTAGAGATTTTAAAATAAATGTATGTATGTATCAGAAGAAAAAACTTAGTCGTTATGGTTCTGAAGGTGGGATCCCCCTACTGACAGTTCTTTAGCATAGAATATACCCCCTTTGCCAAACACATGCACACACACACATGCACACAGTGTGTGCACAGGCACATACACTCCTCCTCCCCAAAGCAAGAATTCTTCTAGAGAAAATGCTGTAGAACCAACACAAACCCATAGATTATCATCTCTTTTTGTCCGTTTTGCTGTTCTCCAGCACTTTCCATTTGTAAGATGAGAAACACTTTCTGATCCCCTGGATGGCATGGGAGTCTTCCCTGCAGGCAGCCATCTTCAGGGCTGAAAGCAGAAGAGAAAAATTGGCTAAATTAGAGACTTTACACAGTTGCTGGAACCGGCTTAATGAGCGACAGCGAACATTTTGCAGGCTACTGAACTTCTGAAATGTGGCAATCCAAGCAAATGAAATCATGGTACCTTTCATTGTAGTTTAATTGGACTCAAAGTTGGCACGAGGGGCCGCTGAAAGCTGTGTTCAGGGGGAGACAGACAGGGCTCCCGCAACAACTGGTGCAGCCCACACAACGCATCGTACAAATGTCCAAGCTCCACGGTGCTCTGAAGACTGACTCTTTCGGTCAAGAGAGAGAGAAGTGCAGTGGATGAAAGAAAAGATGATGAGGCAGGCCCAGCAGAGGCACGCTGCGTGGCATACCTGTCACCCCGAGTCAGACACTTGAAATAGCTCAGCCTCGTGGCAGCCGGTACGGGCCAATTTATTTTAAAAAGGCAAAAAGAAGGAAACAAACTTAGGCCTTTCCTCTGCCTGTTAGCGTGTCAAGATATCAGTGTCAGGGGTCCTCGGCGCGAAAGCGTGAGGAGGAGTTCGGCATAAACCCTAACAAGAGGGATCTAAGCACAGGCCTCCTGTCGAGGGGTGCGAAATGGGATCCCAGTCGAGAAACCCAAAAAGCAGAAAATTACCACAGCTGTCAGGAAGAGAGCCCAGATCCTGTCAGGGAACGGTAATGGGAATGGGCACCACTGGAGGGGAAGGCGAGTTTTGAGAGGGAGTGCCGGTCAGAAGTGGTCACTTTAGGGTGTACATGTCTAATGGGCACATGGGCTATTTAGAAGGGCACCTCGGCCTCTTGTTCTTGTTTGTTTTGCTTTTGTTTACCTGTGCGATTTGAGTTCTCTGGGCTGAAATGAAGGAAACTTTGGTGGCATAGTGCTTAACAGTTGCTAACCGAAAGGTCTGCAGTTCAAATCCACCAGGTGCTCCTTGAAAACTCTGTGGCCCAGTTCTGCTGTGACCCATAGAGTCTCTATGACTTGGAACTGACTCAACAGCCCTGGGTTTTGAGGCACAGTGGTTAAGCATGCAACAGCTAACCAGAAGGTCAGCAGTTTGAACCCCCTAGCCGCTCTGTGGGAGAAAGATCTGGCAGTCTGTTTCTATAAAGATTAAAGATTAGAAACTCTGTGGGGCAGTTCTGCTCTGTCCTGTAGGGCCCCTAGGACTGACAGTTGACTCAACAGCAACAGGTTGCTTATGTTGTCTTGGCCTCTTCTGGTCAAACCGTCCCACCTGATCAGTTGAGTCCATGCTAGCTGTTAGGTTTAGCCAGTAAGCCTAGGAGAGGGGACAAATTGGGTACCTGCATGTAACGGCCATCCTGGACATTGATTTTTGAAGGTTCATTAGATTGATGCTGACATCACAGATTGATGTCTCTTTAACCCAGTACCTAGTGTGGGACTGTCTGGGGAATCAAAAATATTGATGTAACATGTTTGAGCAGAAGGCCCACTGGAGAATTCCCCTGGCTAAATGGAATCCATCAATTTAGGCTTTCTTTAATTATTCTAATTCTGTGGATCACACTGGAAGGAGGGTTTATCTGCAAAAGTGGTTTTTGTAGGGGAGGCTACCCCTATTTGGGGTGCAGAGGAAGGCCAGATGGGGGCTCATATCTATTTTTCATCCTTGTTTGGAGCTGCTGTTTAGTAATTAAAAATTTTGATCATAGACAATTTTCCCCATGCAGTGTGGCTGTGGAATTGACAAGGGACTGATTTATGAGCCGACTCTGGGGCCGGGAGGCTGCCAGGTTGTTCTCATGTGGAAGGCGTGCCGGCGAAATAAAGTTGATGGTTTAGTTTGTGTTTAACCCTTCACCTTGGCACTATCAATAGATTGAAGACATCATTTGTATCTGCAAGTGTTTCTTTAATTAAGACCTTCTAAAAATCTTTCCTATTGATTCATTCCATTATCTTATTGATTAACTGCAGTGGATCATGTACTTGGTCTTCAGTGGACGGCAGCCGTCCCAGCGTCTTGTCACGCCCGCAGAGGCAGACCCCATGCAGCGAGCACTCAGCCCCCGGGGCTGGCAGGACTGTCTCGCGTTCTGATCGGGCATCCACGGCAACTCGCTGACCACCGCCGAGAAAGCCAGTTGCCTCCTGCTGGAGGGGTGGCCAGGCATAAAGCATTCCTTCCTATTACACGTCCTGCAGCTGCTTAGGGAGCAGTATGGGGATCTTGGCAGTCTGGAGTAGGGAAGGAAAAGAAGGATTTTGCTCTGCATTTGAATTTGGAAATCTTGAGCTTTAGAACCAAAGCTGGCTCAGATATCTAGATTCATGAGGTGTTCAGAGGCAGACAGTTCATCTTCCTTGCATCCCAGTTGTGGTTGTATGCACTTGTCCTATGGGCTTCCTCACTAGACTGGCTACAGGAAGTGCCTGTGGGCTTCCTGTTTCAGAGGAGCCTCCTTCTGACTAGTTGAGAAGGAAGAGCTGGCCATCTTTGTAACTTCTGCCCCAGACATGCATCTGATCCATCCCCTATTAGTAAAAACAAATAATCCTATGGCTAGACAAGTTCTGCACTGTTCCTTAACACTGACAGCTATGAGGGGTTATTCTGATGAAGGTTTGAGGAAGAGAGGACTTTATAAAGCTGGAGTGTGGTATTCTGGGATATGAGAAGTTAAACAAGGTAATGTACATAGAACACTCAGTATCTAATGGGCACTCAATCCAGTAACCAGTAAATGTTCACATACACCCCCCAAAATCATTTGTCTTGCTCACATACATCACATCCCCCGTGCCTTCTCTGCCTTCCCATCCTCCAGGTAGGCCAGAGCCCATGGTCCTCTCAAGGGGTGGGACACCTTCTTCTTGCAGGAATCCAGTAGAAAAGAGAAAATTTAGAAGCAGGGATTCTGGACAAGAGGCAGGTTAAGTTGCAGAATATGCTGTCTCTCTGACTTTATTCTTTAATAAAGAATATTAATTAATTAATATTAACTCTCAGAATCAAAAATTCAGACACTTGGAAACATCTTACAGAAGCAAGGTCAGGTGGACTTGATCCTGATGGTCGGGCTCTGGCCTGGGTTTTCAGTAGGCCACAAAGGACGTGCATGGTCCATGGGTCCATGAGCATGCCAGTGGCATACTGGTAGTCTCTGAGAAAGGAAGTTTCAGAAAATCTCCCTATGTGTGTTTTGGGGTTGAGAAGGTAGAAGTGGGAAGGCTGGTGGTTGCTGAGAGAAGTTCTTCTTTTTAGCATGCATGTTTAAGAATTTTATCACTTATGGAAGTTTAGAATCAAAGTAGAGCACAAAGTTGATCCCATTTCCTTTTTTCCTGTTGGTGGTCGTTAATAGCCAGTTGTGCCAATAATGTATCTGGCACCATTCTGGGGTATCCCACACTCTGCCCAGTGGGTTAACATCATATAATGAACATCAGGCCCAGAGCCTGATCACCCTGTCAGTTCTACCCTTGAAAACTTCCGAAAAGGCCTATCTTCACCTTTTTGTCAAGTTGGCTATTGCAAAGATACCATAAACTCTTCTCTAAAGAAAAGAACTTACTTAGATCTAAGTCTGTTTTTCCTTAGCCAGTTTATTTAGACAGTGTGGTAGGAAAACATCTTACAATGCTAGATGTTCGGGGGGTTGTCTTTGAAATTAACAGGTTTTGCATGAACATACAATTTGTGCTAATTAAAAATACTTTTTGAAAATGCAAGCAGGAAAGCCTGCTGTAGTCCCACCACCTAGAGATACGCACTGTGGACACTGTAGTGTTTGTGCTGAGATCTCTTCTCGATGATCGTGTGTGTGTGTGTGTGTGTGTGTGTGTGTGTGTGAACTATTTCAGTGTGATAGATGAGAAAGATGATGTCTTGTTGATTTAATTTATTTTGATTACTAATGAGGTGGAAGTATTGTCTGAGATTTAATGACTGTAATTCCTCTTTGGTGAAATAAGTGTTCCTGCCTTTTTGCCCATTTTTATTGGAGTGTTTGGCTTTTTCAGATTGATTGAAAGAATTTTTTTTCTTTGTAATTAAGAATTGTGACCTTTGCATAGAGTAGATTGTTACAGGTAACAATCTACTGGATTTTTCATGTAGAGATTAAATGATGTTTGGAATATCTGTTGATAAAGGCAGTGTTATTAATATGCTTTTTACTTTAAAAAATGATTAATTTGTCTTTGATAAGAAAGATATATGAGAAACTGTCTTGACAGTGTCAATCCAACTCCAGTCGACCATCCCAGGACACTACCAGCATTTTATTACAGTTGTTTTTTTTTTTAAAAAAAAAAAAAGCTAACAATTTTATTGTTTTGATTATTGAGATCTGGCCACAGATCAACTGAGCAATTAAAATCTCTAAATAACATTCTCTGAATTGTCAAACAAAAGATTAGTTCCCTGTGGAAAGGGCTGTTTTTCAAAAGATAGTTTTCACTGTAATGTCTGAGCCAGTAAATGGTTGTACTAATTGGAATATACAGAAGTATTTTACTGGTTTAACAATGCATGACATCCTAATAAGATGGTGGTGACAGGCTTTTCTTTTTTATGGAAGGTGATGTTGCTGCATGCTTCTAATATACATGGGCTGCTGTGTTTTTTTATGACATGTTATTAGTGACATTTTTAAAAAATTAATCTGCTTTCCTAAGTCTTTCCCATCTATGAGCTTTTTCTTAAAATCAAGACAACAGAATCTTGATTGTTTTTATGTATAGTACTTAGAATAATTTATTTTAAGTAATCTGAGAGTCAGATGCAAAAGGATCGCTGTTGAATGCACACTGAAGTGCTCGGCTCAGACGCCACTAATCTGCCACGAGACTGTGAAGCTGGAGGAGTCCCTTTCTTCCGCCAGATCGGGTGGCTGGCTGAGTGCAGACTTGGGACTGCTAATGACAATCTTCCAAGACAAGCGGGACTTCCCATCAATATCCCTGTCCCTGATAATCTGTGTACTCTGGAGGTGGTGCGCTCTGGCAGGCCTGTGATGATTGTATGGTGTCTTGTGTATATTTACAATGTGTTTAAAATACTCTTTTTAATTATCATTTGAGTGACAAAGCTTAATCTTTCCATCTTTCTCTGGCCCTGCTGGTGATGTGTGTTGGTTAGGTAACTAAAAAGAGGAAATTGAGCAAAGCCAGAGCTTTATGCCAGTAATAAGCCTGAGGAGTCAGTGGGGGCTTAGCCTGCTTTTCTTTTCTTCATAAGGAAAAAGGAGTTCACTTTGTGTAATCTTTCAGAGTCACCCAGGATTTTTAAAGCATCATTTTAGAAACATATAATAGCTGTAGAAACGGGCAGCACTGGAATTCCACAAAGTAAGTGTGTATGAAAAACAATATCAGAAAATCACTTGAATGCTCTTCCTCAAACACACTGGTTGACTCTGCATTGGCACTGCCTATGACAGGAAACCTTATCAGATTGTCCTATACATGTTACATACAAGTGTGTATATGTGTGTGTGTGTGTGTGTGTGCGCGAGCGTGTACGCGCACACGCACGCATATGTGTATGTAGATAGATCCAGCCAAGGCAAGTGCCGGGACAGATAGATAGATGTATATAAATTATTATATGGAGTTAAGTGGCATCTGCGATTGAAGATGGATATTTTATTAGATTTTAGGGGCTGGATACAGGGGATGGAATCCTCTCAGCCTATCAAACACTGTCCTATTACTGCATTTGAAAGGGAAAGGAAAGCTGAAGTTATTATTCCTTCCCACAAATGAGTTAAGGCAGATGTGTTAATATGGATGCTTAGGATTTAGAATTAAATAGTGAAGCTGTATTTTGATTTTCCAGAATAATGAGACACAGCCACCACCTTTTTATGAAAGCTCTTGTTTCTTCTAGTAATAGGTCAGACTTCTAGGCATGGGCAGAGGAAACCATTTAGGTTAACTGCTATGTGTGATTATTGACATGTGTGATTACCTGACAAAGTAAATGAGTATCATTGTCATTACCATATATAAAGAAGCTCTATGTTGCGCAAGACTGCTCTGAAAAAAATCCTAAAATCACAGATTGATTTGCAGAGCCAGTGGGATATTAAAGGCTAATGTTGTGCCTGAATAAGATAAGCAGTCTATATTATATTGTACTAGAGAAAGCCCTCATGTGCTCCTGAGATTTTATTGACAGCTTAGAACTAAAGACTATCAATTCTACTATTGGGTAAGCTACTGTCGGAAGAAATGGTGATGTAATGTGGTAAGGAGTGGGCATAGTGAATGCCAAAGCTGCCTTGGGAAGCCCATAAACACGATGAAAAGTCAGCTGAAGCATTAAGCCCCAGACCATGCCCAATACCCACCCAATTGTCATCTCTTGTACTCTTCTAAGTGTTGGCAAGCCTTGGCCACCATTTGTAACACAGCCTTTCCCCTTGACGCTTCTCATGAGTGTCAAACTGTGAGTCACACTTGTTTGTGTTGTGAGGTATTATCAAGTCAGTTTCAACACCCAGCAACCCCACATGGCAAAGGAGAAGCACCCCATGAAGCTTTTCAGGCTGTAACCTTTGTGGGACCAGCTCTCCAGGTCTTTCTCCTGTGGACACGCTGGATGAGGTCAAACCACCAACCCATGGGTTAGCAGCCGAATACTTAGCCTTTGCTCTACCAGAACTCCTTATGAAGGCCAAGTATTCAGCCAAAATCTCCAATTCCTAACCACCACTTCCTCCAAGCTACCAAAATCACTATGGTGCTTATCATCTGATTGTCACCGTGAAATTT
Organism: Heterohyrax brucei; assembly: GCA_028571685.1. Classification (NCBI taxonomy): domain Eukaryota; kingdom Metazoa; phylum Chordata; class Mammalia; order Hyracoidea; family Procaviidae; genus Heterohyrax; species Heterohyrax brucei. The sequence continues at coordinate 69,122,553 of CM053161.1, read as the reverse complement.
AGGTAGCATTTGGACAATGTGGAATCTGTGTTAAGAGTTCAGCTAGAGAGGAAAGAAAGCTTACTTCATCCCCTCAGTCAGGCAGACCCATAATTTAGAGAAGTCGTTAAAGGCAGAGAGGCAAGAACGGTGAGCTGAAGGAAGCAGATAGCAAGGACACGGAAAGGTGAGGGACTGGCTACGGCGAACTGAGTCAGAAGGAAGAGAGAAGCAAGATGGGAGGCCAGAATGGCTGGCAGTTGGATGATGTATCCAGATTTGTGGATTTGGGAAGAGAAAAATCAAAGACCCAGAAAGTTCTGGGCCAGAAGGCATCACAGGAACCCAGGCCAGAACATCTTTACAGGAGAAGCAGAAATCTAGTTACAGGATGGGCAGGGAGGCAGGGAAGCAGTCCACCACCAACAGCCGTCTCCACTTCCCGCCTCTTGTGGGCAGCAAGGGTGGTGCATTCCTCAGGAAAACTTTTAAATAAAATGAAGAGGCAGTCTGCTTTTTATGAGCACCATTCACCAGCAGTTGTACACAGTGACAGTGGTAAAATAAAACCAAAGTCAAACCCATGGCCATCAAGTCACTGCTGACTCATAGCAGCCCTATAGAACAGAGTAGAACTGCCCTATAGGATTCCCAAGGCTGTAATCTTTATAGACCCAGACTGCCACATCTGTATCCTGAGGAGCAGCTAGTGGGTTTGAACCACTGGCCTTTCATTTAGCAGCTGAGTGCTTAACCTCTGCACCACCAGGGCTCTTCCCATGATAAATATTCCTCTCTAAGACATTCTTTCATTGGTCTGATTTCTCAATAATTTCTGAAGTTACTCTTCAGTTTTACAGATACCTCTATAAGCTTCAAATGAGCACATTTGTGTAACATATCCTTCAATAAGTGTTGTATACTACCTTGCACTTTAATTCAGAGAATTCTCGTGTTAGCCAATCGGACATTGACATACTTACTCATCTCAAGAGTAAGCTGATTACCATTTGAAATCATTTGAGCTCGGTAGCTGGTGTCTCCTCAGTCTAGGACACCTCATGTCTCAGCATTTGAACAGTAGTTTCAACATAAAGTGATAGACAGTGAATTGTTAAGAGGAGGAAACAACAGTGAGGTACCTCAGCTCTGTCTTACTGTGTGACCAGTGGAAGTTCTTAGTTTTGCTTAAAAGTTGAAAACCAGGAAACAACAGGCGAACTACTAGGTGTCATATTTTTTAATTGGTACGTGAAGATTTTAAGTCTCTACATAGAATATTTGACTAAATCTTAGTAAAATTTTTAAATGGAAATTTCTCCAGTTCTTTATTGTTTTTAAAGTAAAGAATAAAATTAAGAAAATAATTATTTTTTATTACTATATGGTTGTTAGTGAGAATAGTTGTCAGTGGAGAGAGAGGAGAGAGATGTGGAAACAGGTGTGCTTTGGGCATCACGTATGGTAGAGATGTCCACGGAGATGGGACAGTGTTTGAGCACCTACTGAACGTAATGTCTAGGGAGCTAATCAGTAGAAATAAGGTCATCTGAGTACGGGAGAGTCAAGGCCAAGAGTGGAGTTTGAATTTGAGCTGTATGAAGTAGTATCTCCTTATGGTCTTCTTTGTCTGATTGGCCTCGAAGTGAAGGCAGGACTAAAGCTACTGAAGGAAACATGTAAGCAAATTTGATGAGAGTTAGGGAGCAAAAACAAATGATGGATGGACCAACTGTTGATGGCCACTTTGGGGAAAGCATACAGATGCCACCCAGGTAATGGCAACTCAGCAGAATGTGCCAAAGCAGCACCAGGGCTCTCCTGAGCTACAATTCAGGAAGGAAAGTCGGGGGATTGTGAATAACCCTGGTGGCGTAGTGATCAAGTGCTGTGGCTGCTAACCGGAAGGTAGGTGGTTCAGACCCACCAGCTGCTCCTGTGAAACTCTATAGGGCAGTTCTTCTCTGTCCTGTAGGTTCACTGTGTATCAGAAAAGACTGGACGGCACTGGGTTTGGTTTTAACAGCCACGGTAAAGGGGCTGGCTCTTTTACAGCCCAGTGACCTGGAGCGGAACCTGGTAACAGATGAGTGAAGCAGGCCAAACATGGGAAGGTGGGATTGATTGATTTTAAAATGATGAGCGTGTGTCCTCTAAAGGGGCAGCCCCTGCTCAGCTCTGGCCTGTTGCTGCCGTGCGGGAGTATTGAGCCCGATAAGTAGGTCTGCCAAGTTTTCAAGTAAATCTGAATTATGAATGAAATCTTAGGAATTCTTTTCCTTTTCTGTGTCTTTTAACTAGTTAAGCTTGCAAGAGCCATATTACTTGGACTCTAAGAAATGTCTCTGGGCTAAATGTGACTCCTGAGTGACCACCACTTTGGCACCTTTGACCCAGAACTTTCTGAATGATCTTCAGCAGAATTTTCACTTTATGTGATACAAATAATATTGCTAATTAATTTCTGCATTCTATTTGATCACCATTGTTTGAAATGGGCACAAATACAGATCTCCTCCAGTCAGGTGGCCAGGCTGCTGTCTTCTAGGATTTCGTGGCCTAGATAAGTGAAGCATCTCCAACACTTCATCCTTTTGTTACAACATCTCAGTTGATGTTCTCTGTGTTCCTTGTCTGGTTTTTTGCCAGGGTCTGCAGTATAGCTGGGACTTCTTCCTTCGGTATGGTTGTTTCTTGTTCATATGCTACCTCCTGAAGTGGTTGAAAATTCATCAGTTCTTTTTGGTGCTGTGACTCTGAATTTCTTCCATCTTCTTTTGATGCTTCCTGTGTCACTCACTGTTTTCCACTGTAGAGCCCCTCAGTATTGCAACTCAAGGCTTGAATTTTTTCTTTAGTTCCTTCAGATTGAGAAATTCTGAAGATAGTCTTCACTTTGGGTTTACTAACTCCATGTCTTTCCATGTGTTGTTATAATACTCTGTCTCTAGCTGCCCTCTGTGAAATCTTCTGTGCAACATTTTTACTTCATCATTTCTTCCATCCACTTTTGCTGCTTTAGATTCAAAAACACATTTCGTAGTCTCTTCTGACTCTGGAGATAATTCAGAAGAAGTGGTTGCAACAATTCATCAACAGGGAACTTCCAGGAATTCAAGCTAACTTCAGAAGAGGACATGGAATGAGGGATATCATTGGTGATGTCAGATGGATCCTGGATGAAAACAGGGAATACCAGGAGGGTGTTGACCTATGTTTTATTAACTATCTAAAGGGACTCGACCATGTGGTTCGTAAAAAATTGTTGATAACACTGTGAAGAATGGGAATTCCAGAACACTACATTGTATTCATAGACCAGAAGGCAGTTGTTTAGATAGAACAGGGGGTGTTGCATGGTTTAAAATCAGGAAAGCTGTGTGTCAGGACTGTATCCTTTCACCATATTTACCCTGTATCCTGTGCATACAATCAGAGAAGCTGGGCTGTATAAAGAAAAATATGGCATCCAGTTGGAGAAACACTGATTTAACAACTCGTGATATGCAGATAACTCAGCCTTGCTTGCTGTAAGCAGAGAGGCCTGGAAGCACTTACTGACTTAAAGACCATAGCCTTCAGTGTGGATTATACCGCAGCATCAAGAAAAAAAATTCCTCACAACTGGACCAATAAGCAACATCATGATAAAAGGAAGAAAGGCTGAAGTGTTGAAGGATTTCCTTTTACTTGGATCAACAGTCAGTGCCCTCGGAAGTAGCATCAGGAAATCAAATGAGATACTACCTTAGGCAAGTCCACTACAAAAGACCTCTTCAAAGTGTGAAGAAACAGAGACATCACTTTGAGGCCTAAGATGCGCCTGACCTAAGCATGGTGTTTTCAGTCGTCTCACGTGCACGTGAAAGCTGGGACAATGAATAAGGAAGACTGATGCTTCTGAACAATGATATTGGTGAAGAAAATTGAATATACTGCAGACTTTCAAAAGAACAGATAATCTGTCTTGGAAGTACATCCTTAGAAGCAAGGGTGGCAAGACTTCATCTCACATACTGTGGACACTGTATCAGGAGGGCCCAGTCCCTGGAGAAGGACAGCACACTTGGTAGAGCAGAGGGTCAGTCAAAGAGAGGAAGACCCTCAAGAAGAAGTATTGACACAGTGGCTGCAGCGATGGGCCTAAGCATAGCAACAATTGTGAGGATGGCACGGGACCAGACGGTGTTTTGTTCTGTTGTTCTCAGAGCTGCCGTGAGTTGGAAGAACCAACCGGAGATGGTGTGCGTGGTTGGGACTATTGAGGAGGGCTAGTAATTAGACTGCACAGAAGGGTAGACACCTTCCTCAATATTCTGGACACTGATAGAGTGGCTATCACAAAAACAGTCACAGGCTACAGTCCCCAAGGCACCAGGGAAGATGTTATACTAATAATAGTTACCGTTGACAAAGCTCATTAGTGTATTCTGGGCATTGGGCTGCACAGTTAACCTTGGGCTCTCAACCATCGAGTCTGAGCTGCCTGCCTTCAGGAGTTCTCTGCCAGCCGTGCCAAGGAGGCTTGAATTGGTTGCCGTGAAGACTGGTCTGAAGCAGTTCATCAGGTTTTCTCTTAGATTCTCACCTGTCACCCGAGAGCCCTGGCGGCTTGCCCAGCAGCACAGAGATGAACGGACTTGTCAGGTAGTTTTTGTTACTTGGTCGGTGATGCTGTATAAACATCAGAGTTTGCCGTTAACATTGTCCTGTTAGAGAGAATTGTCTAGAACAAAGCCCGCCAGCAAAGGCCCTGACTTATGTGCCGTTTGGCCTGAAGGACTTGTGTCAGCGTTCTGCCAGTAGAAGAGTACACTTGGACTTAGGCATTGCTTGCTTAATAGACCACAGGACTCCACATCCCTCTGGAAAGGCAGCTCATGCTCAGAGATGTCACAAGCCCCAGAGGATCCTGGTAAGGCAGGATGTTGTATGAAAACCACAAGTGGAACAAAGCCCCACGTCTCCTAATTCTAGTAATAATATTTAAGAAAGCTTCCGAGAGTACTTCTGGGCTGTCTACCAAAAAAGGCTTGGAATTTTTGTTTTCCTCCCTTTTGCTTTTTGGACCTCAAAGTGTATCAGCAATTTCATGTCCCCCAACCAAAGAATGTGTCTCTTGTAGCTGAGTATGGTAAGGATACAGAGAAGGTGAAGCTGACTTGTAGGAAGAGGGAGAGGAGGTGACTGAAGTCAGTGCACACGGGAAAGATGTACAGGAACAGAGGCTTGTGGTGCTGTCCCACCTTGTCACCAAAGGAGGCAACTGGATATCGTTTCTGATAGTTTTTCTTCATGTATTCTCATTCCCTTTTCCAGAAACTTGGTGACGGATCCTCCACTTCTCTTGTCCTCTGGCCCAGTCTAGGGTTGGCTTGAGTAAGTGGCTGAGCTGGCCAGGCAGGTAGTGACATGGTAGCCACAGAGGTGAAATCCAATCTGACACTCAATCAGGACACATTCTTGAGTAGCTGTTTGGCCCTGGAGTGCTTGATGGGTCTTTGCCGGCTGCCTGTGGAGCACAGTGCATGTAAATAAACCCTGGCCGTGTTTAATCCATGCCATGTCCTTGTATCAGTAGCCAAGGAGGAATCAGATTGGAACCGAAAATACCCCCACTATACATCATTAAATAAATGTCCCCTGTACCCTTCGATGCTGTTTCTAGACAATGGCATGTGTAGTAAGGACAGGAGGCATCTAATCAGAACCTCAGAATGAATGCCTCTTGGAACAGATGGGTGAAGTCTGTGGACTTTCCTTCCTGCTAGGGAGGAGGGTCATTACTGAAATTTATATACAGTGCAGAAGCCTGTGGAACTCCATCCTGGTGATTAAATTGGGTGATCACAACACTCAGATGCATTAAGCAGTGACCTTCTTGAATCAGACATGAGCAGAGATGCCTCATAGCCCTGGCCAAGGACACAGCAAGTTAGTTTACAGGCATTTTAGTCCTGGTGCTGGATAGGTCAGTGGAGGCCCTGCAGAAAAGGGGACTCTGATTGCCACCAGTGTCCACATTGTCTCTTTGGACTGGGAGAGCTTAGCTTTCCTCTCTGAGGCCCATTCCTCTTCCCCTGTCCCCTGCTTACCTGGGAATTTGCTTCAGTCAGATTCGTCTACCTAAATAGTGGTGAACGAGCATGAAGGCTGTAATGTCCAGTAAAGGGATGTGGCTTTCAGGAAATACAGTTTGAGCTGTTGAATCAAGAACTGCCACTCGCCAAGCTGTTCAGCGGCTTCCAATTAGCCTGTAAAAAGCAGACCACCAAGCTGAAATCCCAGTTCTACTGGAGCCTTCCTCCAGAGATTGAGAACTCAGGAGCCGCGTCCCATGGAAACCAACATCGCCAGCATTACTAAAGGTTTATATGGTAAACACGGCTCCTAAGAACTGCCCCGAGAATCTGAGAATCTCTCCAGCCCAGATTTGCTCCAGTGGGTAATGTATTAGGAGATTAGGGGTATACTCAAAACATCCCGATATCCTCTTAATGTGTGCTGTTGATCGCTCAAGGGCAGTTAACTTATCATGTCTTTGTGGGATTTATGTGCTTCGGTAGACTAAGGATATCGCCAATGAAGGAAAGCCTCTATCTTCAACTCAGCATTTGCTGCTGGCCTGTAAGGGGGAAAGTGTGGTCAGAGTTGTCAAATATAGGGCCCGTATTGCCTCTCATACAACTTGAGGAATCATGAAAAGTCAGTTCCTCATGGTGGCGGCCTTAGCGCAGAGACTATGACACAGGGAGGATCATTCTTCCATCCTTTCATTTAGGTTCAAGAACTCCTCTGATTTGCGAGTGGTGAACCTTTAAAAGAAAACCTTATGAGAAAGGAGAAATGGTCGCCACTGGGGTCACTTTTGCAAACCAGGTGTGCCTTCTTAGCTCCTACCATGAGTTAAAACCAGACTACATCACATATGTGTATTTTCTTGATTGTGAAAAATACTCTAAAGTGTATTTTTTTTAATTGCGATTATGTTACAGTGGCTTCTATGTACTAAAGATTAGGTTTTTATTAAGCGTTTTATTAAATGACTGGTGTTTCACCAACATCTAATTAAATCTTCTATCTAAATTGAACAGAAAATTATGAGGGTAAAGAAAGCATTTGTAGCCGACTTTATTACAGATAAGACCATTATTTGTTCATCTTAAGAATTTGAGATCAAATTCACAAGCAGCATCCACATCCAATTTCTTTTCTGGGCTGCTGCGCCCCGGCCCCTTGAAAGCAGCCCATTATCCCCCCACCTGCCCCCACCCCGTCATTACAGTGTCCTGCTTGTTGGCAACACGCCTGCTGTTTAAGGTTACTTTCATTAATTAACTGAAAGTTAATTTCTTTGCAAGCAAAATCTCTGATCTCATTATGTTGTCTTTAAAGCTGAGAGCTTCAGGTTTTCTGGACGCCTTTGATGGCACAATGAAAAGCGTGCTCTTTATCTTAAGGGAAACTGTCTCCAGGGCTTAATTTAATAGTCCTTGAAATAGTTACAGCACCGTCAGCAGACTACAATAATATGCCAGTTTTAGAAAACTTTACCTTTTCCATGGTTTGAGAGTCAGCCACTGGTATGGATGCGGACTGCGAGAGAGCCATTCCCAAACAGATTCTGCAGCTTAACTCTCCAAGTCTCATTTTGACACCCCCCATTTGTTACATCTTATGAACAGAAAGGACACCAACACCAGGGCTCCTTCCAAAGGCTGCCACTGACTAACCGTCTTAACCCCCTGGGATTCCAGAAGATTTGGAGGGTTGACATTTTTCCTGTCTGCCTGTATCGCATTTGGTCGACAGTATTTCACTCCCCTGAGAGAACTGAGGCACCGCTGGGTGGTAGAGAGAATTTTGGGTAGCGGTTTTGGAGGCTAGCAAGCTTGGACTTGACTCACACTCCTTCCTTGGGCAGCTCGGTGGCCGTGGGACAAGTGATTTAATCTCTGAATCTCAGTTTCATCATCAATAAGTTCTGACTGGTTATAGATTTAAGAGAATGAAATGAGATGAAGTAATTAGTCCTTACCAAAAAACCAAATCCATGCCATCAAGTTGATGCTGACTCACAGCAACCCCTTGAGCCAGAATACAACTGTCCCCCAGGGTTTCTGAGGCTATAAAGTTTTAGGGAAGCTAACCACCACATCTTTCTCCTGCAGAGTGGCTGGTGGGTTCGAACTGCCAGCCTATGGCTTATCAGCTGTGTCTCTTAACCCCTGTACCACCAACTAGGCCGTAAGCCCCAGAACAAGCCAAACCCCTTGCCATCCAGTCAATTCTAATACCCACCCCCTGGACCCTAGTACATAGAAAGTACTTAACAAATGTCAGGCCTCTTGTTGCCCACACTCTAGGCTTTCCTACTACAGATGTGTGTCTAACAGTTGGGGTTCATCCTGACATTTGGGGTCGGCTGCTGAGGAGTTTGCAGAGATGGTTAGTGGTAGATTTTATGAGTTGGGTTCTGTCTTGGTGCAAATGCTACTTTATAGTCTTGAGGACATAAACAGTCTATTCTCTTTGTCACTCTGAGTTAGCTTCAAGCTCAGTCATGAAATCTGGTTGCTTTCTGGAGCATTAAATTTAGTGAGTTGAGAGTGGCCAAAATGTCTCTTCAGAGCTGCCAGGTGTAGGTCACACAGAGGGGACAGAACTCTTCAGGTGGCTCAAGTCTCAAGAGTCATCCAGATACACGCAGAAGCCATTTGTATCCCTCCGAGTCCACTGATGTTGCACACACTCAACTGAGATTTATGGCACCGGGAGGGGGGACTGCCAGGAGGTGGTAAGGGCGTGACCCGACATGCTGCTTCAGATGCCAGGAAGACCGTGCCTGGGCCATTTGCATGTGTCCTCTGTACCAATTCCTGATGAGGAATGCAATTGACTCAACTCAAGCAGGTCAAAGTCACTTAGGCAGAAAATCCTACGTCTTGGGAAGCAAAGTCATGTGCCCCTTGGGCCCTTGGCAGAAGTCAGAGGTCCAAGGTAATGTACTGGCACAGATCACATCTGCTTAGGTGCTTTACTTACTGCTCTGCATGCTTTTAGGCAGAAATATTGTCAATGCTATTGATTAGTTGATCTGATCATCCAGCAGGCTCCCTGATGTGTTAATTTCCTGCTCTGGGATGACTGTAAGTATGAGCAGAGTGTGTGCTGCTGTCTGGGGAACTCTCAGTGGACCTTGCTGAGAGGCGGCTTCTATGATGAGTTTGCTGCAGGCATGACAATTCCAATTATTCTTTCGGCTGTCGCATTTAACCCTTCCCAGGACATTCTCCCCTAAGTTGCTTCTTTTTTCTAGTCTTCCTTGAGAGTCGTAAAAACAGTATCTCCTGCACTGAGCTTCTACACTGATTTTATTCACTAGCAAGCATTCCCTTTGTGTGTTCAGATTTTCATTTGCTGTTTGCCGGGCTGCTGTGAGCACGCTCTCGCTCCCTTCCTCCTCCACATGCGTCCACGACGGAATCTGTGTTTGCCTTTCTCCTGTAGGCTAACCTCTAACCATTCCACCAGCCATGCCACTCACTGAAAAAGCAGATGACAACTCTCTGAAAAGCATGTCATTCACAGTGGAGTTACCAACAAACAGGTGACCCCAGGCTCAGGGCAGTGAAGTTTCCTACAGGTGCACAGAGGTGGTGATAAGCTAGTGAGTGCCTCAGGATTGAAGCTTGGTTGCAGGTGCTTATCGAGAGCCTGGTATGGCAGTGGTTAAGTGCTGTGGCTGCTAACCAGAAGGTCAGCAGTTCATATCCACCAGGTGCTCCTTGGAAACTCTGTGGGACAGTTCTGCTGTGTCTGTAGAGGCACTGTGAGTCAGAATCAACTTGACTGCAGTGTGTTTGGTTTTGGGTGTGGGAGAGCCAGAAACGGAAATATCTGTTGACTCTCACTTTCTTTAAAAACCCACTGACATGGAGTTGATTCCTGTTCATAGCGACCCTACAAAGTAGAACTGCCCCATAGAGTTTCCAAGGAGCGCCTGGCAGATTTGAACTGCTGACCCTCTGTTTAGCAGGCACAGTGCTTAACCACTGCACCAGCAGGGTGGTTATTTGACCCCACCCACTCTCTTCAGTCTCCAGGAACTTCAGCTTTCCTGGTGGAAGGGAAGACACGTTGAAAGGGCATAAAGGTACCCTTGGAAATACAGAATGCCACTTGGACGAGTGATGCCTTCAGCTGTTGGGATCCACGGGTCCATCTGTTCAGCACCCCAGCTTACTGTGCTGGACATCAGTTAATCCTTCCCCTTAGCACAAAGCGTGGGGGATGAATACTTTAATCCCCTTTGCAAAGGAATAATAATAATCATAACAACAATGCCTCCAGGCCGAGCACATTAAGTACCTAATTCAGATTTTTGTTTAAAGTGGAAAACTAATCACAAGTACCTGAGAAACGAGGTTCATAATGGAAGCCTCGCAAAGCCCTTTAACCTGGGCAGAATCCTATTACACAATTATATACAATTTCACACTTGACTGAAGCTGTTACTTGAGCAAGAATAACCATTTTTCTGCTTGCATTAAATGGACCACGAGAGCCATGTATCCACCTGCGGAACGATGTGTGGTTGCCCGTTCCATCCGCACCTGCTCCGCACACTTGATGGCAAGGGCGGTGTGGCATCTAAGGAGTTAACCACTGGGTCCTGCCCACAGCAACCACACAATTACGGGCAAGATTAGCAGAGATGAAAAATGTATTGTGAAAACGCAGTGATGAACCGAAAACAAAATGATTTTACCGAGCAGTTGCTCTATTGCCATAATCCGAACGATCAGCTCAATCACTGTAATAATAGGAGGAAAACTAATTGCAGCGAAAACAGGACAAATCTTTTTTAATCTGCGTTGTCATCTCAACTAAGTCCCAACCCATTTGTATTAACCTTTGCTGACAGAGTCACATGATGGACATAATTTCTTATAATTTACCAGCTATGGATCTAACCTTTCTTCATCAAATATTCATAAAGGCAGGATTCGCAATGATTTTCTGTCTCTCTTCATATTTACAGCTTGTTGTCTTCTTCCTCTTTACAGTAATTTGGACACAATGGAAGTCACATAGAATTAAAGTGAAATGCCTTTAGCGACTAAGGTGCCTAAAAGCCAAGTCTTGGGATGGGGGTTGGTCATGAACTGAGGGGAAAGCTTATGTTCCCAAGTCTGCTTCCAGACCCCAACGAGTCTGGGTAAACTTCCCTTCCCCAAAAGGGAGAAAGGAAATCAGCTGGAGGGTGGAGTGCCACAGCCCTCTCCCAGCACTTCTCAGCATGGGCTCTCAGGCCTGCTGTTCCATGGCTCTGAGACCAAGAGCCTGGGGTCTTCTGCGGCACCTTCACAACTTGTGAGAAACCTTGGCGGCTATGGGCAGGCCCTGCCTGTGTGCCCAGAGGGCTCCAGAAACATGCTGGAGGCCGAAATGGTGGACAAGAAGTGTGGGTTGATACCGTTACTGCGAAAACAAACACGACCCTCTGAAACCATCCCTGAGAACACGTGGAATGGAAAGACATCTGTTTTCTCTTGGCGTCTTTGTTTCTTTGACAGTTTTCTTAACAGACATGTAGATGAAAGCACTCTTACAAAGCTTAGATATTTAAAATAACCGTAGTAATGAGTCCTTTATTTTCACTCCTGCTCCTCCAAGGGTTCAGTCTCAGTGAGGTGATGGAAGTTTGGAAAAGTTGAGAGAGAGAAAAGGGTTTTCTCTTTCTACTCCAGTCCTCAACAACCATGCCTTCAGGAAAGCATCAGAGAATGTTGTCAATAAATCCTCGCTTTAGGTGAAGAAGAAGTGTTCTGCCTCCTTGAGTTCAAATCCCTATACTGACCAAGCCAAGAACGTTCTGCTTCTTACTGATTTCCTAGAATTCTGACTGGTGGAAATGGAATTAAAACTGGTGGCAGTTCCGTTCTTTAGTAACTGAGTCACATCCCCAGCTAAGGTATTGTTTCATTGCCTTCACTACTACTGTTAGCATCGTTATCTGTTTTTCACTGCATAGGTAATACACAAATGCATTTACTTATAAATAAAGCTTTATCGACAAGGCCAAAGCCTTCTTTGACCAGTGCTCAAAATCTCAGACCTTCTTGCTTTTCCAGATGATCTTCCATGCACTTACATACACAGGGATGTACTGAAAGGGGTTTTTTTTGTTTGTTTCTTTTACATAAACAGTTATTATGCTTTACAGATCAATGTACAGCTGGGTTTTTCTTTGTTGTTGTTGTTTTCGACCAATAATACATCTTGTGGCTGGAAATCTTTCAGTGTTAAAACATACAAATGTGTTTTATTCTGTATCATTGCTACAGAGTAGTCCATAATATGCCTGTACCACAGTTTAGTATCATCTCCACAATGATAGACATTTAGGTTGTTTGAAGAAATGCTTATAACTTGAAAAGCTGAAAAGTATCCTTGTCTATTTGGCACTGAGTTAGTTCCTATAATTGTCTTAACAGTGTGCTAGCTATTACAGGTACGGTTTTGAGAATGTGTGTACTGACTTGAGGAAACCAATGACCATCTAGTGGATTCTGATTCACAGCAACTGAATATTAAAAAAAAAATTTTTTTTTAATATCATTTTCTTTCAAGCCACACATCTTTCTGATGGTAAGGATGAAGACAATTATGAGACTTGCAGTATCCTAAGGACCCTGAAAATAGACTTTCCAAACATGGTGATGAATTAGGTGTTTTTACTGGGAAAAAATGATAATCTACTATAGGAAATGCCCAAGCAAAGCTTGTTGTATGAGGAAAACATCATTCTGACAAGTTTCTTGTTACCCAGATGCAGTTAGGCAGAATAATAAACTGTGGGCTGCAAGCTACAACTGCATACTGGGAAAATCCTTATGATGTTGTTCAACATGGTGTTGGGATCGCCATCTGCCTTGCTTTCTGACACCCATGCTATAAAGTGCTGTGACTGACCTTGTAAAAGATAATTTTCCAGTCAGGATAGACATGTATGGCCTCAGTAAGGATTCCTCGGAGTCTCTTACAGATCCAGAACAAGATAGAAGGAAATTCTTTTAAGGAACCAGAATGCTTTGCCAGAAGGTGTGAAAGGTGAACTCCATGAGATGTTTTTCTGAGGGATCAAAGATGCTGTCATTTCTCTAGACAGGAATTAAGCATGGAGATACTCACCAGTTCCCTCTGGGTTAATGGGATAAATAAAGCTTATGTACAGTCAGATCCCATGCATTTGTGCAAGGTCTGATTTAAACCAAGTCACAGGATGGGCCAGCCAGGTCAGCATGGGAGACATGGTTTATCAGGGGCCATGTTTGGAGGTTTGTTACCACAAACACACTTCCTCCCCATACAGAATAACCCAGCCACCCAAGTCTACTGCCATCAAGTCGGTTCCCACTCATAGTGACCCCACAGCGTTTCCAAGACTGTAAATCTCCATGGAAGCAGATTGCTACATCTTTTGCCCATGGAATGCTGGCAGATTCAAACTGCTAATCTCTTGGGTAGCAGCTGGGTGCTGTCACTCCTGTGCTCTTCATATGGAATGAAAACACCAAACCAAGCCCATTGCTGTCTGGTTGATTCGGACTTAGAGTAACCCTATAGGGCAGAGTAGAACTGGCCCATATGGGAGCTGATGGGGGATTGGAACTGTTGACCTTTGTATTAGTAGCCATAGCTCTTAGCCACTGCACCACAAAAGTGAAGCAAACTCCTGGCTGTCAAGTCAATTCTGACTCATAACAGCCCTACAGGGCAGAGTAGATCTGCCCCACAGGGTTTCCAAGAAGCACCTGGGGGATTTGGAAACAAATTGGGGGGGGAGGGTGGGGTGGTATGGGCAAAGGTAGGAAACTCTTGTTTCTCATTACAGACCCTTCTGTGTCATTAGATTTAAAACTATATCTGCATTGGTTCAATAACATTTTGAGATACTGGGTTTTTGAATTTAGACTCTGAGGTCAAACTCTTTTGGTTCATGCGTGTATTACTCATGCTGTGTGACCTTGTCAAGGTAGGTATATTACTACTTAGTGCATCTGTGCCCCTGTCTGTAAAATGGGGCTACTAATCGTACCAAACCTTGTCAGAATCACAGGAGGCAATGCGTAAAGCACCTCGAATGCTGTCTCGCACCTAGTCATTGCTCGGAAACTGTTAGCTGTTAACAATGACAGCATCTGAAACGGAAACAGCCGACAGGGAACACGGCACCCCAGAACCCACCTTCTAGTCTCGACCCTGCCACAGAGATGTTTGCTTGAGTGTGTGAAGCTCACTTTTCAATCGACGGGGCGGGAGCTGCTCGTGGCCAAGATTCTGTTAAGTCTGAAGTGTGGAAGAGCCAGCCAGGGCTGTCAGAAGTCACCTCGCTGAAAAATGAATCTTCACTGGCTTTGAGGCAAGCACGTCAAATTCTTTGCAGTTTAAACTGTCCCTTCATCCCCACACTGTACCCACGATGGGGACATGATTCACAGCCTCACTTGCTGCCTGCTCAAAGACCGTTCTCCTGGGAAAGAACTTGATAAATCATTTTAAGTTAGTGGCCATAACTCCCAGGTGCTTACATGAGACCAACTGGAAAAGGACATTAACTTGGAACCAATTAAATTGCTTTGAGTCTGTATTTGCCGGCCACCTGAACAAATCTCTCCCAGAAGACTGGCCACATGGCCAGGTCTCAGTGAGACTGGAAGGCAGACAGAATTGGCCTTCAGAGACCCTCACCTCTTCCTCTCCAGCTGGGGACTGCAGAGTTCACACGCTCCACCAGCACACCAGCTAAGCAGCAGCCGATCCAGGGAAGAGGACTTCGGAGGTCACCTTCCTGCACAGTAGTTGTCTTTTCAAAGGCTGCCCCTCTTTTTGCCCCATGCACTTGAAAGGATGAATTAATGGTTGGCTTTCTGCAGTGGGTGCGAGCCAGAACGCCGTCCTGGTACCTCTGCCAGCGCACCAACTGGACCACTGCTGCTGCGTGTGGCCGGCAACGCAGGCCTCATAACTTACTGGGGCCTCCAGGCATCGGTGTCTTGTGAGCCAGTTTCCAACTAGAAAGAGCAGTTTAAATTAGGAACAGCAAGTTTTCCGAGGTCTTACCTTCCCACCTGCTTTAACCTACCAGGCAGCACTGCAGAGAAAGCAGAGTGGCCCCTTGGTAAGGTATTCTGAGCTGACTCCCCGGTGGTCCCGACAGCAGACGTGTCTCTCTAACAGCAGAGATCTGAGAGACCTGGCTCCCCAGCAGGCCGGTAGTGGGGGCAGCAGCTGATCAACACCTTGCTCTGCGTCCTGCTACCACTGAGCCCTGGCCGACTCCCAGCTGACGCCACTCCTGTAGTGCTCTGTGAGGAGCAGGGATGCTCTATTAATCGGCCTGTTTTCAGGAGTGGGAAAGGTGACTTGTAACAGGCCTCTGGTTCCCAGATTCCTCTGTAATGACACTCTGCACAAGCAGATGTTGTTTTTGACCTGAGTTTTGGCAAATGAGAAGGTACCTGGAATCTACAGTAAGGGTCTGGCAGGCGGAGGGAGGTCAGGAGCTTCTTCTGCAAAGAGCCACTCTTGTCCTCCACTCGTAGCTCCACTAAGCAAGGCAAGGACGTGGCCTTGCTCATCTTTCCTGTTTGCAAAAAGCCGCCTTCCTGGGGCTTTCAGATGAGGTGATCGGTCTTTTGCCACACTTGGTATTCACCAAACACAACGCTGGGTCCCTGTGGCCATCTCAACTTGACAGATGAGAAAAGGCTGCTTAAATGCCCTTCCCAGGTCACCCCACAAGCAAACCGTGTGGTAGGGAAATGAGATCACCCCAAAGAGTACAGAAACCACACACCCCACCTTTCAGAGACTTAAGGGGTGAGTCTCAGCATGAGCCTGTTGAAGGTCAGGGCATAGGAAACTGTGACCAAGAGTTCGTGGTTTGCCTTTCTACTTCCTCCTCAAAGCCACATGGTTGTGGTTGTGATGGTTAATGGATGAACCTGCGCAGTTAACTTGGAGATCGGAGGTGATGCTGCCACCTGAAGGCAGCCTGTTTGATGAGTCTTTGTCCTTCCTGCCTGAGCTCCAAGGGGCTGTGTCCAATGGTGGCACTGCCAGCAGCATGGCAGGAACGTCAGCCAGAGGCTTGCAGCATTTGGCCTGTTGCCTACTGAAGCATGAGTTTGGAGAAAAACTCCTTTCAAAACCAGGTCATTGTAGAAGCAAACCCAACGCTGACTCAGAAAGGCTGCTCAGTCTTCCGTGGCTCTCAGCACATAGGGTTAGCCTTCTTCCTCAGGCTGAATCCGGCACCCCAAGAAGGAAAAGAACAGTGCCAATTGGATGTGAGCTGAGTTTGAAAGAAACCAATCAAGTGGACCTGGGAACACAAGGAGGTTTTGGCGCTGTTTCTTCTTTTCCATTCTGATATAAAGGGGAACAGTACATCAAAGCCATCAGAACAATATAGCTCAGGCCCCCCCCTCCCTCCCACCCAGTCCCAGAGTTGGAGCAGTCTTTAAACAGCTAGGAGTACTAAGGGAGATACTCAACCTTCATAGTTTGATTGTAGACGTTGACTCATGAAATGGCCCAATCCCTAAAGGAGCCGGAGGCTTTCTGCAGGGTACTGTGATGTGATCCTATCTCTCACCTGTTTAAAACCCTCCTGGAGTTTCCCATCTCAGAATAAAATTCAGTCTCCACTGTGGCCTCCAAGAACCTGGCTCCATCTCTGGTCACATCTCCTTTCCTCGTCACCAGCGTCCAGCTGCAGGGGCCTCTTTGCTGTCCCTTGAACGTGCCTCACTCATTTCTCCTAAAGTAATCTTCCCCCAGATAGCTGGCTCCCACAGTCACCCTGGCCAGCGTCCCTCTTCATGCTTTGCAGTTCACTCACTTTTGCATGTCCCTGTTTGATTGACCACGGAGTATTTATTTCTAGCTGGAATTAATTTTTTTTTTCTTTACAACTTGTGACAGAGAATGTTGGTTTTTCCCCCAGTCCCCCTCTTTTCCTTCTTTTATAGTATAGAATCTCCTTTTTGATGAGGAAAAGAAAGGGGCAGTGTATCCAACTAAAGACCTGTATTTCCCAGCCCCTTTGCAGCCCAGTGACTTAAGTTCGGTGAGATATAGCTGAAGGTTGGTTGTATGCCCCTTAAAAACAGGACAGACAGCAGGAAGGGACACATTCTGCTCTGCCATTCTTAGCAGGTGGCTTCCATCCCTAAGGTTACCCTAATGGTTCAGGATGGTCCAGCTACTGTATTTTAGTCCCAGGCAGGGAGCAGGAGACAGGGCATGTGACGGTCAAATTTATGTCAATTTCACTAGGCTAGGGCACCCAGTTCCTTGGTCAAACACTGTCTCCCCTGTCCTAGGGTTCTCTAGAAAAGCAGAAGTAGTAAAATGTATACCTTTACTATTTCTGTAAATATATATGAGCCCTGGTGGCATGGTAGTTAAGAACTCTACTGCTAACCACAGGGTTGGGAGTTCAAATCCACCAGCTGCTCCTTGGAATCCCTGTAGGGCAGTTCTACTCTGTCCTATAGTGTTGTCATGAGTTAGAATCAACTAGATAACGGTGGGTTTTTTGGAGAGAGAGAGATTTTAAGGAATTGGTTTGTGCAGTCATGACAGCTGGTGAGCCAGAAATCTGCAGATTACACAGCAGGAGATTTTATCCATCTTATTTCTCAAAATCCATAGGTCAGGTGATGGGGAAGAGGTTCTTGTGTCTTGAATGCTAGTATCAGTACATCTGTTGACAGGAAGAAAAGGTGTATAGTAGGAGTTCTGGCAAGATGTCTGTGTAGAGTCTGGAGGCAGGCTACACTGTAGGGAAAACTCCCTTGTTTTGGAGTTCTCCAGCTAGTTGATGAGGCCCAAGCACATGGTGGAGGGTGAGCTGCATTATTTGAGGCCAACTGATTTATTCACATGTAGCAACTTCCTAACAGCCTCTGGACTAGTGTTTGACCAAGGAACTGGGTGCCCTAGCCTAGTGAAATTGACATAAAGTTGACCATCACATGCCCTGTCTCCTGCTCCCTGCCTGGGACTAAGATATAGTAGCTGGACCATCCTGAACCATTAGGGTGACCTTAGGGATGGAAGCCACCTGCTAAGAATGGCAGAGCAGAAAGGTGGACAGAGCCTGGGTCCCTCTATCCATGGACCACTTTCATGTCTTCTTTAATGTGAGAAAACCAAAACGAAAAAAACCAAACCCAGTGCCGTCGAGTGGATACCAACTCATAGCAACCGGCAAGACAGAGTGGAACTGTCCCATAGAGTTTCCAAGGAGCATTTGGTGGATTTGAACCTGCTGACCTTCTGGTTAGCAGCTGTAGCACTTAACCACTATGCCGTCTTCAACCGCTGTTAGCTCTAATCACGTTTACTTACTGGCAGCTGACTACGGGTTCTAACTGACACCAGTGTTTGTTTGTCTTTGCCTACCACAATGTAAGCTCCATGAAGCCCAGAACTTGACCTAGTTCACTAGTATTTGTCTAAACCCTGGAACCTAGTAAATATGTGTTGAATATAATGAGCTAACTAATTAATACTAAAAGCGGTAACAAATCATTCTGGCCTAATAGGCAAGCACTGAGCAAGCTACACTGATCTCAAACTCAATAGCATAGCTATTCATGTGGACTAAAACGGCTTTATCTTCCAAATGTCAGCTGTAGACATAGTGTTACTCTGTCCCTAACAGTGTGATACACAGTTATGCTTTGGGGCTAGAAGGTTAGGATGTTGCGGACATCTTTGGAGTCCCAAGTGGCCTTGCTCGTTAACGCAGTGGTCTTGATGCGGTGGTGTCTTGGGCTTCTTCCTCTTCGGCAGAAGAACTGTACTGCAGCGTGTCTCTTTTCCTGTCCTAAAACATCCCTGGACAAATGGAACAGTTCATTACCTTTAGTCTTGGAGTGAGACGGCGGGTAGAGAACCTGTGGATTCTTTGGCTAATGTAGAGTAGTGCCCAGAAAGTGGCACTCACGGTAACACCTGTTACCTCGGAGAGAATTAAACTCTGCCTGAAACAAGTCACTTTTGAATGAGGGTAAGTGACTGGTGGCACTTCTGATGTCACCAAAAAGGAAGTATAGTTTAGTAGAAAGGTGCTGCACTAGCAAATGACCTGCATTCCAGTCCTAGCTACATGGCTTGCTAGCTGCGTGACCCCAGGCAAGTCCCCTAACCTCTATGAGTGTCAGCTTCTCGGTCTCCCAAGCTATAATTGAACCTTCCATTCCTACCATTATAGTAAGGTGTTGAGAAGATAATGCATGTGGAGAGAAACTAAAATTTATATGTAAAATCTCAATTGTCTAGGAATGCAAATAGTTTTAGGGATTGTCTGACCCCACCCCTCATATTAGAGATCTGAGTACTGGTGCTCAGAAAGTCAAGGTCTTCCCCAGGGTCACAGGGTAAGCGAGTCACCAAGCCAGGTCTTCAATTCCAAGACCACCGTTTTTTCGGTCATATTGCCCTGCACTGTTAGTTAATTCTGAGTGGTGATGTTATTATTCTTCCTTTATGCTTTGTATTTTTGCTTATCATTATTATTAACTTATTATATAGCAAGAAACCCTGGTGGCATAGTAGTTAAGAGCTACAGCTGCTAATCAAAAGGTTGGCAGTTCAAGTCCACCAGGCTGAGAAATCAAGTTCTATTTTATGTAGCAGAGAAACGAGTTACATTTTAAGGTGGTGCAATCCCAATAGATGGTACCTTCAGTCATTTGTGTATTCTGCCCTATTTCTTGTGGCTGCTGTGTGCCAGCCTCTAGTCTAGGCTTTGAGGACCTAAGTGTGAGTAAGACAGACAGAGATCTCTGCCCTCAATGACCTTATCTTGTGGTACCTCCACCACGTTCACACACACACATATTTTAAGTGGTATCAGGCATTGTGGAGAAAAACTGGACAGGAAAGGAGGATGGGGAATATGGCGGTTGGTGGGGACAGGGGCACATGTTGGAGGGAGAGGTGTTTCTCATTAAATAGGGTGGTCTCACTGACTGGATTGTGTTCAAGATGTGACCTGAAGGCACCAGGCAGCCAAGCCACATGAGTATCCAAGGGGAAGCATTTCAAGGTAGAAGGAGCAACAGGGACTTACGCCTGAGCGTGTGTTTGGCCTGGTACGGAAGAGCCGACAGGCCAGTGTGACTGGAGCCGGGGAAACCACGCAACGGGTGGCGGGAGAGGAAGCCTACAGTCAGAGGTGGGAAGGGGCGGGTGGATCACACAGGACGTTGGGAAGAGACCGTTATAAGAACTGTGACTTCTGCTTGACTTTTAAATCAGTGCAAAGCAGAAATTCATCGGAATGGTAGTAAGTTCCTGAAAGACTTAGCATTTCTGCTTTGGCCTGCCGTTTGCCCTCTGACAGTGAGGAGTTTGAACTGCTTCCCTTTGGTGGTGTTGGACACCCCTCAGTTTTCCGCCTTAATTGCTGTTGACCTGTTAGTGAAGGTTCTTGAGGAAGAGAAGCGAAACGAGGGCCCAGTTGCCTTATCTTCTGAGTAAGGTTAAAATAAACTTGAGAGATGTTTCTTGGCATCCAAAAGCCAGTAAAGCAGGTTACGGAGAAGTATTTCTAGAAACAGCAGTACTGTGGAAATAGACTGACAGGTGAGCAGATGGGGAGACCGTCAACTCAAATTTATTTCACAGCTTACAACTCAAATGAGCATTTCAAAGTCAGAACAGCTGGGCTTTTATTCGGTAAAGCCATTGTCCATTGCTTTGCTCATCTCTCAGGAGCCTGAGTGGATTATGCTCCACCGGCAGTCTGTCTGTCAGTCTTTGACTTTGTGGGGGAAAATCCTTTGTAGAAGAGAGCTCCTTTATATAAATCAGATTTCTCTGTAGTATCTGCTTCTTCTGTGGCCTGTGGTGTTTCTACCTTCTGGAAATCAGTATCGTTGGCCTTCGGGCTTCATTTTTGTGACTGTGTTCATTACGTGTATGTCAGCTATTGTCTGCTACTCAGTGAATGTGATTTAACCGGATAATAAGGAAGCCAAATCTTCATATATGGAAGGAAAAAAATAGCAAAAGTCACAGTGCATCTAAAACCCAACAGCAGCCTTGAATTTCTGACCATGAGTTCTTCTGGAATCTTTCTGAAGTTTGAAACTGTCCCGTGCAAACTTTATTTAAATTTCAAGCACCTTGGGAAGCCATGAAATTTGGAAAGGGTTATCTTCTGTCAATCATGCACCTTTGTGGGGCACAGCGCTGACAGAAGCAGAGACGGTATTCTGTGGCTGAAAGGAGGGTTGATACTACCCAGTGGGGATTCTGTTCCAGTAATTGCATCAAATTGGACCTTCTGCCATGTTGAAGGTGTAGCATTAATGTCGCTCATTAAGTCATACGCCTGTGTGCACTCTCTCGCAACGGCAGAGTCCCTGGCAGAATATATTTTCTTCCAAAGTGTTTGTTTTCATTGTTGCCCTTTAAAAATAATGAGTTCATTTTATTCCCTTGCAAGGAAAGTCACTCTAGACTGCTTTGAAATTGTATATCTTTTGTTGAGCGCATTTCTGCAGTGATTCCATAGCTTTGTGTACGAGGGAACCCAACCCGGCCTCTCTTAAAGCTTCTAACCAGGCTGCCTCAGACTTGATACATATAATTGTCCAGCCCATTTGACCTTTACATTGTTACCCTTGGGCAGGTAGAAGTCACGCAAGTTTCAGGTGACCCTATCATGTGACCAGAGATCAGAGGTCAGCGGCTCCTAAATGTCCCACTGTCAAGGTAGCCCATTCATGCTGTCATTATGTAACTCACAAGCCGACAAATGAACCTGGGGATGAAATTATTCTCAACCCTCTACCGCCTGGGTCTACACCCCGGTGGTGGGCCGAGCCGTCTCGTGCGTTAAGTGGTTCCAAGGGCCCGCCGCAGTCCCTGAAGTAGAAGGAAGTGCTCCCGGAGACCTGTGCTGTGTGCCGGACCTTGGGAAGTCACCAGGTGCCTGCCTGGAGTCAGGGGTGGGGGAGTTCAGGTGACAGGCCAACCCTGAGTATTGTTTCCTCTGACACGGAGATGAATGAAATGTTAGTTCCTCATAGACCCAGAGACACTCGGGTGCCCCGTGCCTCACCCTGTTCTCGTTTCCGCGTCTTTGCGGTCCACGCACCAGGCTGACATGTTGCCGTGTTTTCACAACTGTCCTGATCCTAAGAGTCACTGAGGGGGTGCATGTGAAAATTAAGGTTCCCAAAGCCCTCCTCTGGGGCCAGGGCTTTGGGGAATCTGTATTTTGAATAAGCACCCCAGTGATTCTTTTGGTGTCTGTACTTTAGGATAAGTGAAGAGTTTGAGAATTGACTGAGATGATTTTGGCTTTAAATTCTGCTCCTGTCCCTTTTTTGACTATGAAATCTTAGGCGGTCAGTTCATCTGGGCCTCAGTTTCTCATCCGTAAAATGAGAATGAAAACAGTTCCACCTTCCTTGGATTGTTTTGAGGCTAATGATTTAGCCTCAAAGATGTGCACAGTGCCAGGCCCTGGGTATTTATTATTGGCTGCTATCAATGTTTTCATCAGCATTATTACTGTCCCTTTGTCCTGAGAGGCACTGTCACTGGAGGAGCCCTGGCACAAGATAGAATGTCATGTAGTATCTTCTGTACCGAAAAACTATCTGAAAAACTTAGAGGGTGGTTTCAGAGGGCCTGAGGCATGGAAATCATGTAAGTGGGACAGAGCCATGTTAGAAACAACAGGCTATAGCTCCTAGTATTGTGTAATTGTTCACCATTTTGTGATCTGATGTAATTATCCTACATGTTGTAAAGCAGAGAAGGAAGAGGGCACAATATTCCACTGGATCCCCAAAGAAAGAACAGAGACACCTTTGAGCCCTTCTGTGACCCAGTGTGTCCCTGACTTTTATACCAACGAAAGCTCTTGTGTCTTTTGCCTCTTTGTCCCCTGGCCTCCTGTAGATACACCCTCTGAGAACCTTTATTCCTCACCCTAGGGTTGTCTTCTCCTTTGGGGAGCCTTTGCCACAGGCCAGGGGAGCTCATAGTAGTAACTGGGAGTGGGAAGAGTCCAGGTGGTACAAGCCCAGATGAAGAAGACCCTTTATCACGGGAGATTTCTTCTCAGAAACCCTGGTTGAAATGGCAAATGATTTTTCTCACTAAAAAAAAAAAAAAAAACCTCATATTCATGTTTATCAGCCTATGTAGTATTATTAATGTATTATTAGCCAAATGTTGAAGGGAAGGATTGAAAGCCTTGAAAACCATTGTTTATACGGAAAATCCCATCTGAGTTCTGAACAGACTTGAACACAGACCTTCTGTAGCAGCTGGTCATTGCCTATGTGTCCTGCTCCTCTTCTCCTGTTGGATAGAGCAGTGTGTACCCACAGCAACCAAAACCAAACCCAACCCAGTGCCATCAGGTGGATTCTGACTCATGGCAAGTAGAACTGCCCCAAAGAGTTTCCAAGGAGTGCCAGGTAGGTTTGAACTGGCAACACTGGTTAGCAGGCATGGCACTTATCCATTACACCACCATGGTTTCCATGTACCCACAGTAGGACTTTGTGAATATGCTGGCTGCATATTCAGGCAGCCGCAGGATCCATGATGAACAGCCTAAGAACATTTTGACAAATGGCTGGATATCCACTTGGCTCCATCGCACCGTCTTGATATTCAAAAACATGTTTGTTACGGTTGACTCAGCATTTTTAAAGCAGCTAAACAGTTGGTCTCGTGTTGGGTTCTCACTTCTTTCCTGAAATGTGAGGCCCAAAAGTAGATTGGTATGCAACTAGAAGTTACATCAAGCTCAGCTTCTCAAGTGATCATGGCTGAAAAATGCTACTTGCTAAAATGGTATATTGACCTGTAAACAAAACTGACCCATGGGCAGAAGTTTGGCTTTGCCTCAGTCTGATGTGTGTTGACTCTACTGATCTCGACACATTAATGTGTGGCTCAGGGGAAAAGATAAAAAGCCTTTCAGGAGAAAGTGAACATGTCCTTTGTTGGAGCTCAATATTTAGAAATTGGTTTTGCTTAATGGTTTGAAATAGGTAAACTGAGTTGTACATGTTTAGTAAGCTGATTTCCTACTTGGTCAAAGTAGAGCAGTATGAAAGTTGTAAGGCTGACTGTTTATTTCAGAACTGTCCACAGTTCCATGATGGCAGGGACAAATAGTCCAGGAAGACAAGTTATAAACTCATTAACTCATTCTTGTCCTCTCAGACAATTTACAATGTCAGAGGTTAAGAGTATTATACACTAGACTGAGTACTCCTCCTCACAGACTAGAACAGGTTATTTGGAGGCAAAGCATAGTAAGACATAAAAAACAAAACTAGCTTCTTTCTCAGCATAGTATTTAACAGAAAAATCCTATAAATTCAAAATTAGGTATGAAAAATCTCTTAAGTTGCACGTAAAGTATGATCAGGGATTCAGATGCTATGTTATATGGAAAACAGTCACCTTAAACACTGCAGTTTACACTCTGTGTGGCAAGATGCTCCAACTCTGATAGGGTCATGGAGACTGAGACTCAGAAACTATTCTGGTCTCGTATTGACTTCATGCCTCCTCCAATGTCTAAGAACATTGAGGGAGATTTGCCCACATGTTATTGGGCTGTAGAGGGAGATTTACATAGCATATTGATTTTCCAGTCAGTGATTCTTACAGTTTCATGGTCTTGATTGCAACCCCCACAGTGTGTCAGTACTCTCCCTGATTCCTGCCTGGACTTCCCATGTCCGTTAGTCCATTTTCCCTGTCCCTTCCTGTCTTGTCTTTGGCTTTGGGCAGATGTCGCCCCTTTGGTCTTATGTAATCCATTGTTCTAGGGAGCAAATGCTTCACAGATGTTTCTGTTGATGTTACAGCCCTGTCTAGTATTTGGGTGAAAAGTGGCTTTCAGGAATGTCTGTCATTTTACGTTAGAAGGTTGTCATAGGGTCATAGTCTCAGGAGTTCCTCCCATGTCTGTAGAAGGTTGTCTTAGGATCGTAGTCTCAGGAATTCCTCCCATGTCTGTAGAAGGTTGTCTTAGGATTGTAGTCTCAGGAATTCCTCCCATGTCTGTAGAAGGTTGTCTTAGGATCGTAGTCTCAGGAATTCCTCCCATGTCTGTAGAAGGCTGTCTTAGGATGATAGTCTCAGGAATTTCTCCCATGTCTGTAGAAGGTTGTCTTAGTATCGTAGTCTTAGGAATTCCTCCCATGTCTATAGAAGGCTGTTTTAGGATGATAGTCTCAGGAATTCCTCCCATGTCTTTCAGGCTAGTTAAAGTTGGCCTTTTTCTTTCTTTCTTATTTGAATTTTGTTATACATTTTTTTTTACCCCTTCTGCTTAGGGCTTCTATTGGGATCCCAGTGAAAATAATCAGCAGTGGTCACCAAGCACCATCCAGTTCTTCTGGTCTCAGGTTAGAGGCGGCTGTGATTCAATGGGGGTCGTTAGTCCTCTACATTAATTACTTCATTAGGCCTCTGGTTTTCTTTATTCTTTTTTCCTGATGGGAAGAGACCAATAGTTGATTCTTAGAAGCTTTTAAGTCCCCAGATGCTGCTCAGCCTAGAATGTTGAACATTGTCTTATAAACTTGCCAGTTGACCTAGATGTCCATCAGAGCATGGTCCTTAGCTTTCATGTCCAGTAAGTTCAGTCTCAGTGTCTTAAGTAGTTTCTATAACTGTGTCACTATATACTCTACTGTATATATGAGTATACACACAGTATTTACAAATATGTGTGTAGAAATACCGAAAGCCATATATCTATGTACGTACATGGATGTACTCCCATACAGTCTCTCCATCTCTTTAGCATACTTCTTAGCCCATGTATCTACTTCCAATTATTGATTGTTGTTAGAGATTGAATTGTGTCCCCCCTAAAATATATGTCAACTTGGCTAGGCTATAATTCCTAGTATTGTGTAGTTGTTCACCATTTTGTGATCTGATGTAATTATCCTACATATTTGTCAATTCTAACCTCTGTGAAGTTTATGAGGCAGGATTTGAAGTGATTGTGTTAAGGAAGCAGGATACAATCTACGGGGTTGGGCTGTCATTCTCTTTTGAGATGTAAGAGATAGAAGAAAGCAGAGAGGAGAGAGAGCGTCAAATAATGTTTCTTTCTGTGTAAAACTATTCTTGCTTTGTTTATAATAGTGGTCTTACACGTTATTTGACCTTTTGTGACTGGCTTATTTTATTTGTTATGAAGCCATCCAGATTCATCCATGTTGTGTAAGTTGTTTGGCAGATTCATCATTGTCTTTCATCAGTGTGTAGTATTTCGGTATGTATAACACATTTTGTTTACCCATTCATTTATTGAGGAGCATTTAAGTTGTTTCCATCTTCTTGCTACTGTGAGTAGGGCTACAGTGAACATGTGTATGCATGTGTCTTTCAGATTACAGCTCTTATTTCACTTGGATGTTTAGCTTGTAGTGAGATTGCTGGATCATAGGACATTTCTATTTCTAGCATTTTAAGGAAGTGCCATGCTCTTTTACATAATTGTTGTACCATTTTATATTCCTGCCCACGGTATGTAAGAATTCCAGTGTCCCCACAATCTCACCAGCATTTTTTCTTTTTTTTTTTTAATGATGCCATTACTGCTGGGGTAAGGTGATATCTCATTGTAGTTTTGATAAGCATCTATCTAATGGCTAATGATTGTGTGCATTTCATCATGTATTTGTTTACCATGTCTTCTGTGGTGAAGTGTCTGTTCATGTCCTTTGCCCATTTTTTAATTGGATTGTATGTCTTTTTGTTGTTGAAGAGTTGAAGTTTTCTATAAATTTTAGAGAATAATTCCTTGTCAGTTATGTCATAGCCCCATTTTTTTGTCCTACTTTGTGGATTTTCATTTTACTGTTTTGGTAAAGTCTTTCGATGGGCATAGTGTTTTATTTTTTGGAGGTCCCAGTTATCTGGTGTATCTTCTGGTGTTTGCACATTTTTTAGTGACCTTTGGTGTGCTATTTATGCCTTATAGTAGTGCACAACCTGGTCCTGATACCACGGTAGACATACAGACCAATGAAACAGAGTTGAGAACCTGTAAGTAAATCTATCCATCCTTTGGACAGATAGGAGCCTTGGTGATGTAGTGATTAAGAGTTTGGCTGCTAATCAAAAAGTTGGCAATTCAAATCTACCAGCCACTCTTTGGAAACCTAGTGAGGCATTTCTACTCTTTCCTTTGGGATCACTTTAAGTTGGAATTGACTCAAGGACCACAGGTTTGATTTGGTTTTTTATGGACAGATGATTTCCAGACAAAGTGTCAGAATCCATTAATGAGGAACCAGAAGTCTCTTGAACAAATGGTGCCGGCGAAACTGAATGCCAACCTGTAGGAGAATGAAATAAGATCCGTGCCTCAAACCATATGCGAAACCAACCCAAAACAGATCAAAGAAGCAAGCAAAGAAGCGAACTCTAAACATCATGGAAGCAAAAATAGGGACAACACTAGGGGCTCTAAGTGAAGCCT
Source organism: Heterohyrax brucei (assembly GCA_028571685.1). Taxonomy (NCBI): domain Eukaryota; kingdom Metazoa; phylum Chordata; class Mammalia; order Hyracoidea; family Procaviidae; genus Heterohyrax; species Heterohyrax brucei. The sequence goes on along the minus strand of CM053161.1, from coordinate 69,095,003 downwards.
TTTAAATGTTGGATTCTGATTTTATTGTTGAAGGGAAACATTCTAATCTAAAACAGACTCCTGTTTAACTTGAGCCGCGATGACTGTCCACCCTCATTGTAAATTGAAATCCAAGAGAAAATCTCTGACCTGAAGAAGAGTGCATTTTCTTACTCATTGAGTATTTTATGATGGAGTTGGTAGTTTAAACAGCACTAGTCTTTACGAAATGATTTCTTTTGTTTTTATTTACAAGCAAGCCTCTGTGTTTTAAAAACAGTACATGTATCATATAGGAAGTGGGGAATCCAGGCATAATTGTACATCTGTGTGGTACTCTATGTATTTTAAAAGGATTTTATGTATAGCATTTGAATTTATCTTCACGTATCCCTGTGAAGCAGGGAAGAATGTGCTTCATTGAACAGTTGAGGAAACCAGGAATTTGAGAGAGATTTTTTCTCCATTCATGTTGTTGTTGTTGTTAGTTGTCAAGTGATTACAACCTGTTGCAGAGCAGAGCGGCTCCGTAGGGTTGTCTTGGCTGTGATCTGAATGGAAGCAGATCACCAGGCCTTTTCCTCTGTGTTACCACCGGGTGGGTTTGAACTGCCAGTCATTTAGCAGGGCAACAGTCAAGCCCAAAGCAACACCTAGTGACCTTCTTTCTCAAGGTTGTATACAGACTGTGATCAGAGGTAGTTTATGCCTTTAAAAAGTGAGCACATATCTTTTATTTCCATTGAGTATAGGTGACTGTGCTATAAGTACCTCAAGGTCATAGACTGAAAGGAAGAAAAAAGTTGTCAGTTCTTTGTCACAACTGTAGTCCTTTCTGGAAATCAGAAAAACATTTTTGCCCCCTCATTTCTCCTGAAATGCATTGGAATCCCTAGAATGTCTAAATTTGCCAGGAATAGCTAAGTAATAAGGGGACAGAGTCCACAGTAGTCCAAATGGAGATCTGTGATCAAGAAGGGATGTCGTGGAGAGGGCAAGATGTCTCGAGTCCGGCCCAGCCCTGCTTTCCACTAACCATAACCCATCCATTAACCCTGAGTGAAGCAGGCTCCCTGAACATGGGGACCCAAATCATGATCTCCCTGTCTCTCAGGCAGTTGCTGACAAAGTCCAGTTAGAACAGTACTGTGTGTTGAGATTCTCTGGGCCCTTTAAAGAATGTACAAAATATTTCAAACAGGAGTTACTCTCTTCCTTCCCTTTAAAGAGTTTCTCCCTTTGAGAGGCTTATTTATTCCTTTTGTCTTTTGCTTGTTTGTCTTAATTACCAGTCCTGCACTTGGCCTAGTTCTCTGGGACACTCCAGTCCTCTGTCTTGTCTTTTTTAATTTGAGTTTCCTTGTCCTGACTCTCAGTCTTTTCACAGAAAGCATCTCTCCTGAACTGTGTCTTTATCGTGTCATCGAGAGTAATGGAAATGTTACCTGCCCTTCCTGATTTGTTGCAAAATTTAGGGACAAGGAAGAAGACCGTATATGTTTTCTTAAAATCAATGGCCAGCACATTACTGTAAAACCTATTGATTAAAAACACGAAGTATAATGTTAGTCATTTAGTCTGTGAAGTGATGCAGTAAGGGAAGAAATTTATCCTTTGACTTTTACATTAACCTTTTATTGACTGCTTGCATACCCATAATTAACACACACTTTAGCTAAAGTGGTTAATTTCAGCGTGGCCACCAGTGTTCACTAATGTGGCTGCAGCCCCGATCACCCACACGTAAGTGCAGCCCTGGGGGACATGGTGAGCGCTGGGGCCGCAGGAGCTACACCTGTGGGAGCCAAGCTGGATGGTCTGCTAATGAAGGGGCCGGTCAGCCGGATGCCTCTCAGCTGCTTCCTGTTATGTTACTAGGTGACTTGGAATCAGTCCTTAGTAGCAGAGAATTTTTGGCATCTACTGAGTCCTTAGGTTCTAAATTACATGTCTGTAGGAAGGGGGACAGATGGGGTGTGTACTGTTTTCTTTTGCTTCCCTTGAAATGGCTCAGGGAAAAGGCAAGACTTCTTGAGTGGACACAGTGTTATTTGACAGCCCCAGAAGCATTTGGAGGCAGAGTTTTTGGTGGGGGCAGGTAGCTAGTGTTCTCCATGGGGACACGTGACTGAAGCACTTCTGGAGAGCACATCTGTCTATGTCACAGAGGAGGAAAGGACAAAGTCCCTGCCTGCAGCTCCTGTGCCACTCCTCTGATTTTCTCTCACTCTGTTGTCCCCAGTTGGACCACACACCTCCCCCTAATACTCCCTGTGGCCAGGAGAATGGTGTGTGCTGAGTGGCTAAAGCCAGCAAGGCTGTCCCCTGACTCCAGAGGTGAAGTCAGCACCACACAGACACCATGGCAGCTGGAGGGAGGGAATCCCACAGGCAAGTTAGAATCCCATTCGCAGGCAAGATGGGAGTGGCTGCAAGACAGCCAATGTCCACCACAGGCCGTGTTCCTAAAGTATTTTGTCAGACAGCTTGGGCCCCTTTACAGTCACCCTTTGCAGGTGACTGCAGAGTATGTTGAGCCTGGGGTGGCAGTTCAAATCCATAGAGTATACATGCTAAGAGATAAGCCGTCTGTGCTTCCTACCAGTGCCTACTCAGTCTTAAATAACCACTACTTCAAAAATCCAATACTGGTGCTTTTTCTGAATTCTGGGTCTTCAGGACCAACTGCTGAGTCTTTCTGAATCTGAATATTTTAGCCTGTCACGAGGAGATTGTAGCAGCATGAATGTAGAAGCCACCGTGTCTTAGATAGGATTCAGCCGCAGACTGGGTTTGATTCAAGCCAGAAGGACCCACCCCGGTACTGCCAGAGGTCCCCTGGAAGGTTCTGGCCAGAGGCTGCCCATCCAGTTAGGGTGGGGGGATTGTCACAGGTACACCGGGTGGCACTCTCCTTGGCATCTCCACCTGTTGTCATACTTAGTAGTATAAGTAACCATACCTGTTACCTGTAACTATCCAGTTGATTCCAACGTGTAGCTACCCTAAGGGACAGAGTACAGCTTTCCCACAGATTTTCCAAGAAGTGGCTGGTGGACTCAAACTGCTGACCTTTTGGTTGGCAGCCAAGCTCTTAACCACTTTGCCACCAGGGCTCCCCAATACTGGCAGTGATGATAGTGTTTAATACTTATTTCAGCACTTAGTGTGTGCCAGGAAATGTCTAAGCTCTTTGTAGGCGTTCATTCATCTTATCTTCCACAACAGCCCCGTAAGAAAGATGTGATGACGATCCCTTTGTCCCCATTTGACAGGCAGGAAACTGAGGCTCAGCGAACTTCCGGTACTGCCCAAACTGTCACACCTCTGGGGAGTGACATTGCTGGCAGTCCAAGGCACGCCCTTAGTGCTGCCCTGGCTGTATGGCCCTGTCTTTGGAAAGTCACAGGAGAGTGGCAGAGTGAGTGATGTGGACAAGAGAAATGAAAACCCGTGGGAGGAGGTGGCTTCAGGATGCAACCTTATTTCAGTTCCACTGTTGGGCATGATGCTGAATCAGACAGTGTTATTTAGGTTGGGAGTGACTGTCCTCTGTCATAGGTGAGCATGTCACCTCTAACCACAAGTCATCTGGAGATTGGCAAGGAGGACTGAGCATTAAGAGCTTTAAAGGGATCCAGAAAGTTCTGAATTAAGGCTCTGAAGATACCCAGTCAAGGCTATTACTCATCCCCTTGACACAGACAGTAAACATAGACCCGTCCTGGCCAGCCAGGCCCGCGTGAAGGGGAGCTAATTCCCACATGTGCAGGCCTTTGATGAGGACTGTGGCAGAAAGCCATATAGCAACTTTGCCCAAAAGAAAAGCCAGTGGGTGGCCTCGGTTTCCCAGCATGGTGCAGGGAAACCTCCACCACGGGTTTTAATATTTCTAAGACTTTCTCCAAGTGAGGGGGCAAAACCCACTTGACAGGTGAAAAATCATCTCTATTGACTTGTTGGAAACCAGTGATATTCTAGGTGGATCGATGCTTATCATAGCCCTTTAATCTGCCAGCCTGGATAAGGCATGCACGGATCATTTGTCCACTGTGAGTCTGCAGTGCTCAATTTGGAATAACTTTCCCTACCTGGTAAATTGAGCATCACTTTCTGATTCCGAGGCAGCCAGAAAGCACGATTTGAAAAGCTTTGCCGAGTTCCTTTGTAATTAGTCGCAGCTTCCCCTGAATGTTAATTTTCCCCTCAGCCGTTTCATGTGATTTAGAGGCTGTCTCTGCAACAGAGACGTCCCCTCAGAGCCACGCCAGCAAGTGGCAGAGTCTCAAACACCTATTATGAAGTAGTCTGCAGAACGCACCCTCCGTCCTTCCGTGCGGTGTGGGGGCTTATCAGCGCTAACACTTGAATATTTATGCTAAGAGGATTGTCGAAAGCTGCTTCTGTTGCTTTAATTCTTGTTTTAATAAATAATGAGAACATTTAAACACATTACTCTTCTTGGGGCCCCGAGGTCAGCTAATCTTATTATTTATGAAGTGATGTGCTACATAATAGTGCTTAGTGCGTGTTAACAGACGCTATTATCAGGGCCTGACGCGGAGAGCCCAAGATAGATTGGAACGTTACGTGTAATGTACGACGGACTGAGTGCATAGGATGCCGGTGGAGCAATTAACCACGTAAGAAAATAGGTGTCAAGTTGAAGTATGTTTTCCCCTGGGGATGCCCTCACCGTTAATAACTCCCCAAGAGAAGAAGACATCTCTTGGTTTGTAGCCTTCTCCGCCTCCGGCTGGGAGACGGAGGGATTCTTCCAGTCTGCCGTCTCTTCGTAGCCCACCCTGTGCAGTCAGAAGACCACTCTTTCTATTGATTTAGAGAAAGATGTAGAGAAAGCTAGGGACAGGAACCGGGACAGGGGCAGAGGCTCTCCCAAATGTACGCATCGTGTTCCCTCCTAGTGCACACATTTCATTTCTGTGTGCCCCGAGAGAAGAGAGAGATTCTTTATCGCGGTTTGTGTTGCCTTCTCCCTGATCCCTGTTTTTCAGATAAATAAAGCTAAAGCCACTAAGCTCTCCCCAAACTCATTTTAAATAAGCTGATCTCTCAGAGAAATAGATGTCTGCCAAAGAGTGATGATGCTATCCCAACTTTCTTCCTACAAGGCTATGATTTAGTTGCATATGATAATTAATTTCTCTACTATTGATGAATAATCCATTTAATAAAAACTGTGATTTAAGTGTTTTCCTTAGGGACTAACTCTTGCTAGCCTCTTAATTTAATTTTGTGGAAGTTTTCCCCACCTATTCATCAGTGGAAATCATTATTAACCTCTATTTGCATATATCCTTATAAATCGGTCTCTCCTTGGAGTGCCTTTTTCTGCGCACAGCACGCCGGGACACTTGTAAATCTCCAGGATCTCCAGAGTCAATCCTGGTCTGTAATATTGTTTAATCTATTCTTGGATGTTTTAATGCAGTAAATTCAATTTAATCTTTCCCAGTAATCTAGTAATACATTGAAATCCCACAAACATTTAAATCTGATAATGGCTTAATCACACACTTTAAATAACAGTTGAGATAATGAAAAAATAATTCACCATTTTAAAGGCAGAGTAACTGAATTTCCCTGATGATTGGCTTCGAGGAAGCCACTCGAGATAACACAAATCTGGGAATTGAAATAAAACAAGTTCCAGAACACCGTAAGAACAATTCTTCCTTCTCATAATCCCTCGCTTACTGCCTCGCAAACTCAGTCTTCCTCCTCCTCCTCCTCCTCCCCGCCACACCTGCACCAGGGAGGACAGTGTGTGGAGCTTTTTCCAGGGCTGATGCTAAGACTTCCATGGGTTTGAGTCTCCTGGAATTTTCCTCCAGTGAACTAATTGCCTGTTCTTATTCTTCCAGGTGCCAGTCCCGAATTGCCCGAACTTTACCTGTGGATCAGAAACCAGAATGTCACCCGTACTGGGAAAAGGATGATCCTTCCATGCCTCTGCCATTTGATCTCACAGACATCGTTTCGGAGCTCCGAGGTCAGCTTCTGGAAGCCAGACCCTCCAAAGAGTACAAATCTTAAGTGCCAGACAGAAAGATGCTTTTGACATTTCTCCGGCTCTCTCATGGGCTTGGGCAGGGGCACTATGGGTAGACTCTTTTGGCCGTTAGATTGTAAAGCCTGACTCCCAGATGGAAACAGCCAGGCAAGTGGAGTTCATGAATATTGAAAAGTTTTTAAATGAGACAGTGATTATAATCTGATTTGGTATTAGGCAAGAACCCACTCCCTCCACTGGAAAAAAAAAAAAAAAACTACACAAAAACTATTTCCCACATGGACTTATATTGTGATCCATTCAGTCCCCAGCCAAGAGCCAAGGAGTCTAGAGGTGAGCCCAGCCTGTGACAAAACCTCACCTACTTCATCCTCTCCAAGCCTTTTCAGAGATACTAGAGTGGACCAGTCATCCATCTGGGAGAAGGCAGAATTCACATAGTTCACGCCAAATATTCTTATCACGTGTTATGAAGGCTGTGACGTCCAACGTGGTCCTCACTAGCTAGATGTGGCTACTTTCACTGAAAATCCAGGTCCTCGATGACTAACTTTGACATTTCAAGTGCGTAACAACCACAGGGAACCATTGGTGGCGCCTTGGCTAAGAGCTTAGGCTGCTAACCAAGAATCCTCCAGCTGCTCCTGGGAAACCCTGTAGGGCTGTTCTGCTCTGTCTTTTGGGGGTACCGTGAGTCTGAGTCAGCTCAGTTACAGAGGATTGAGTTTGGTACGGGTTCAGTAATCACACTTGACTCGTGGTTACTGTATCAGACACACGGATACAGAACGCTTTATCACTATGGAAAGTCCTGCTAGACAATACTGCTTTAAAGAGTTTGCTTTCAGGAGAGCCTCTTCTCCAGTTCTCTTTAGCAGCTGTCCTCACAAGAGAAGGAAAATAAAAGAGAAATAACTCACTGAAACGTAGCCTCATTCTCCTCTCCAAGACAGCCTAAGTCACAGTCAAGTTGTGAGTCCTATACCCTGCATGCAGGGATAGGGGATGTCGAAAGATAAAATCAAGGTGACACCCATCCTTAGGAGGTTCCCTCATTAATGAAAAAGCAGCACCCAGTTTATGCTGTTGTGTGGACTCAGCCGGCAGAGTCCGTGTCTTCTGTAATTCCCCGTTCTTGTGTAATGGCCATTGGGATTGTGAGGCTTAAGGAGCCTCACTGCCCGATCCTGATGACAGTGACATGTCCAGAGACAGTGGCGAGTAAAGGGTCAAACCTAGGGTCAAAACCTCTGATCAGAGCCTGGATTAAAGCTGCAGTAGCTCTACGACCTTTGGCGTATGACCGTGCCTCAGTTTCCTCATGTGTGTGTAGTGCATCCACCAAAGGCACCTGGGGCCGTGGGGTGAGTTCAGTGAAATAATTCAGCTGAAGACTTGGAACACCTTCTGGCATGCCGCTGACCACCCTGAAGATTTTAATATCGTCAGACACCCAGTAAACACAAGTATCGATATGTGGTCCGTAAGCAGACGCCCGGGTTCCCCTTGTCCTTCCTGGATCCCTGTGCCCGTTTTGTTCTCTGATGCTCTTAACACATCTCTCCTTTCTGCCCTGGTTCCTGCCCTTTGGGGTCCCCAGGAGCTGTGAGAATAGTTGGCCCACTCCCAAACCCGATTGCCTTCTCTCATCATCGTTCACCGTCGTTTGGGAGCTGAAGAGCGCTGGCCTGTGGAGAGGCACACCGAGAGCCAGGTCTGCCCTCGCCTGCAGAATCACACTGATTGAGTGTGCGTTCCTTCCCCGCAAGCTGACAGTCACAGACCGGTCAGCACCGAGGGTCGGTTTCCTTGTCAGTGGAAGGGAGAGGCAGCGCTCCCTGACAGGGTGGTTGTAGAGATGGAGTGGAGAAGCACAGGCCAGGTGGGGGACACGGGAAGTCACTGATGGGGTCTCCTCAGAGCCAGCTTGCTCCCAGTTTCCTTTAACTCTCTCAGTGCTGTTTATATATATACATGGATGTCATTAGGTGCCAGTATTTTGAAAGTAGATTTCACTCTCTTTAAAATTCAGAACACGGGGCATCCCTGGGCCACCGTTCTGGCACAGTCACAAGCTAAGCAGTGTCCTCTAGCCCGTCCCACCTCCCCGATGGTTTGCCCTGGTCACGCTTGCTCCCCATTATCATTTATTGTAAACCTGACCTCTGGCACCCCTTTATGTCAGTCTCCTCCAAACCTCTTTGCTTGTACCCTTGTAGTAAAAAAATATATACTAACGTTTAGTGCTCACCCCAATAAATGTGTATACTTACTGAGCTTGATTTGTGGACTGCTTGTGCAAATATATCATGTACACTGTGCAACAGTTATAAACAATAAAAATATTAAAAGGATGAAATATGAAACACAGAGAAGTTCTGCCTTTTCTTCTTGCATGCCAGCGGGCTGGACCAGGTGACGTCCAGCCAGGCTCGGAGAAACCACTGCCCTGTGGAAATCTGAAAAGTGAACGCAGATGTTCTCTGAAGACCTGATGGCTTTCAGTCAGCATGAGCTCAGTGTGTCCAGGATTATGCGTGTTCTCTAGAGACGTTTCAGGAGGGTGAAGGAGGAGAGACAAGAGGCCATCTGGGAGGGACTTGGGGCGGGCAGACTGGCAGAGGCAGGGGAAGCTCGTTTCTCCATGTGAGCTCAGTCCAGCGCTTCCCCAGGAAGACAGACCCAGAGCTTCCCAAACCTCCATCCGTGTGACTGAGGGAGGAGGCCAGCTGTGCTCCCGGGGCCACCTGCAGGCAGTAATCCCACTGCCTTCCTGCTGGGCTTTTAGTGTCTGGCCCCTGCCATCTTGAGAAAAGTCATCTTAAGAGACACCTTTGCACTAAGATTTGGCTGGCTCTCCCCCTCTCCTTCCCATAGACCTTTTTGAAATGTGTGTCAAAGCCAGCTGAGTAGAGAGCCCTGAGGAGCCCAGGGCAGTTCTCTGCCTGGGGGCCACCTCTGTGTCTGGTGCTAGGGACATGGTATGAGCAAAATAACAACTTCTGTAGGAGCGAGGGGGCAAAGACATGATAATCCAGCAAATAAATGATGACTTCCCTTCCAACCAGAGTAAATGCTAGAGTGAGGGGGTGGAGATGGACTGGTCACTGACGATGCAGGTCAGGGAAGGAAGGTGATGGTGTTATCATGTGCCACTGTGTTGGTTCTGACACATAACGACCCTGTAGGACAGAGTAGATCTGTCCCATAGGACTTCCTAGGCTGTAGTATCTGTAGTAGCAGACTGCCATGTCTTCCTCCATGGAGCAGCTAGTGTGCTCAAACTACTGACCATTCAGTTAGCAGCCAAGCTCTTAACCACTGTGCCACCAGGGCTCCTTAGGGAGGTGACAGGCAAGAGCTTCCCAGGCAAAGGGAACAGTGAGTGTAAACACTTCAAGGTGGAAAAGACTGTGGAGTCAGGTGCTCACGGAGGGAAGGGGGCCCCTGTGGCTGAAGCAGAGAAAGCAGGGAGAGCTAGGGAGAGGGTTCAGGACCCACATCTGGAAATTAGGCCAAGCACCCTGAGAACACTGGAGGATTTAGCGGGAACGGGGTGGGTATCTTGATAGGACAAGATACGTTTACACTCTCAGGTGATCGCTCAGCTATGATGTGGATTCTCAGTGCCTCTCAGAGAGCAGACAGCTCCATACAAGGGGACGGTTGGCCCACCCCAAGGGGCAAGGTTTGGAGACTGGGGAGAGGTGGGGTAAGCACCTCCTGTCACACCAAGCTACTGCCTGATCCTGTTTGTAGCTTCCCCTCCAGCCACCAACTGGACTTCCAGCTGCTTCCACAACAGGAGAGAATTCTACATGTAAGAGAAAAGAGCAAGGTCACAGGATAGCTTGTTGCACCATTTTTGTAATAAACATCTAAATTCGTCACTAACTGAATGGAGGGATGCTAGGAGTGATATCCCATAGGCTCTGTCTAATGGATGGAGCCCCGGTGGTACAGTGGTTAAGAGCCTGACTGCTAACCTAAGAGGTTGGCAGTTCGAATCCACCAGCTGTTTCTTGGAAACCCTATATGGCCATCCTCTGCCCTGTGTGGATACTATTAGAATCCACTGGATGGCAACAGGCTTGATTTTGTTATTTTATCTTATGGATACTCCATTCAGTAGAAGGTTTTTTGATGTGCTTACCAGGAAAGTATTCTTGAATGTGGCTTTTTTCCCCCCTGCTCTAGTTTAGGCTGATTTTACCACCGGGCAAATTGCATACAGTTGGATCCATGCCACGCTAAAGAGTGTTTATTTTGGAGATCTGTCAGAGGCAAGCGATGGGAGACAAGGGTTTCGAATTTGAAAAGGCATTTCTCATCCAAGCCGATTCAGAAGGAGAGAAGCGGTGTGGATTAAAATGTGCTGAAGTGGTAATGCCGCTTATCCAGGTTGCCTTTGTTACTTTGTGATTAAGTGGTATTTTTAATTAAGTTTCATCGGGAGCCATAGGTATCGCTGCGGTGAAATCAATTTGACAGCCATAAAGGGAGTGCGAAAGCACAGGGGTGTTGTAACGATCGTGGCTCGAAGGGGAAGGGGAGAGGAAGGAGAACTGGCACATCAGGACGTCGGCAGGACAGCAAGACACCCGTGGCAGCTGCTGCTTGGGAGACACGGTCCCCTAGTTGTTAGGACAGGGGATACCCCTGGTTTTCTAGCCTACCGGAGAGAACTGGATGCGTCCTGAGCTGGCTGGGAATTCCAGGAAGAATGAGAGCTGATTTCTGCTTGTTCCTTTATTAACAGAGAAGCCTGAGAGTTAGAGCGTGGATGGCAGCCTGTTTGGGCCAGAAGGCTTTGCTGCCCTGCTCCCAAGGTTGTTGCTGTCACGTGCTGTCCAGCTGGCTTCCACTCATAGCAGCCCCACGTGACAGAGCAGAACTGCCCCCTGGGATTTTCTAGGCCGTAATCTTGATGGAAGCAAATGGACAGACCTCTCTCCCGCCGCACTCCTGGACAGGCCTGAACTGCCTTCAGTTCCAGTTACTAATCAAAGCCCTTACTGACTGTTAGCACTACCAGGGCTCCCAAGCAGTGCTGCCCCATAATCCTTCATGCTATTGGCCACATGTCACAGAGGAGTCCCAATTCCCCTGCAGAACCCTTTAGAGGCGAGAAGTCCTTCTGGTGTCTTGCCAAATCCTCATCCTACAATTGACAATAGTAGCCTTGGCACTCATTGTCTCATCTCTATGCTGCTCCCATAATTTGTTGCCATCAAGTTGATTCCAGCTCACAATGACCCTATAGGTCGCAGTAGAACTGCCCCATAGGGTTTTCAAAGGGTGGCTGGTGGATTCGAACTGCGTGCCTTTTGGTCAGCAGCCTTAACGATTAACCACTGTGCCGTGATGTCTCCTTCCACACTGTTCACAGCCACCAATTTTTCAGAATCTTCTGGTTCTTGAGGACAGTAGACACCTCTGATTGCAGTCTTCTTGGGTCCTATCAATGTGCGTGACCCTAAGGCTATACACCCTTCCAAACCTTTGCTTTCCTGTGTGCAAAACAGGAATGATGGTAATTTACTACCTACAGGACATTAAATGAGATAATGTGCGTATAAGACACTTCCAACCGTGCCTGGCAGAAGAGGTTCTCAGCGAGATGCTAGCTATTATCATTCTTATCATCATTGTCCCAGTTTCCTGTGATAATGGTTGTAGGTGTGTAACTTGGGACATCACATCCTCTCTACTCACAAGTCTTCACTTAGTAACGAGGAGGGTAGTAATGTGCAAGTCATTGGATTGCTGTATCACCTGCTATCATGCATGTTACAGTATCATTAGCATCATGCCTGGCACTTAGTAATTACTCAGAGCATGAGAATTATTAGGATGAGAAACATTGCCATCGGTCTCTTCACCAGAACATTCTAGAGTCACCAAATAGAGACCAAACACAGCTGTGGGCTGTTGCAAGAACGGTGCATTCCCATTTTACATTATCCTGCTTGCCCCTCATGGCATTCATTTTTTCCTGGGCAGATGGCATGGTGCTTTTTATTAATAAGATATCATGAGAAATGATTCTTTAGGACTCCCATTAGTCCAGCAGGATTAGGTCACCCATTGCAATTTTAGATTTGCTTTAAAAACCTCCTTGCCACCGCCTTCTAATGGATGTTGTGTGTACAACAATTGTTTATTGATGCTGAGTGTCTAAGTACCAGGGTCAGTCTATTTCAAGGGGAGGGACGCATTAATTAAGTTCCAGCCCTCAAGTCAGTGATTCTTTTCCAATGATGCAGTTCATGACTCTGCTTGCATTTACTTTTCATCAGCCCTGAAAGAATCGAGGTAAAATAGTCCCTCCACACATGGGTGTCAAGCCAAATGGATAACGGGAGATACAGATCTGTTTGCCTGTCTACACTTGCCTTTAGACAAGATTCATCAATTTTACAAAAGCCACTGACGCAACGCGGCACCCATACAAATGAAGTGCTTCCTACACACACAGGTTTTTCTGTTGTTTTTAATCTGGTAAGTGAGGTGGTTTCCTGCTGAGAGATCAGAAGTGCCAGTGTTGGACAGTACTGTGCCCCACAGATGGGGACAGAAAGGCCAAGGCCATGCTATGGGAGGTTTAGAGCAAACAGTAGTTCTAGGACTCGTGCACTCAGATGATTCTGGTTAGTAACAAAAACCTGCTCCTGCTTGGTTAGTAATAGGAACTCTAATGGCACAGTGGTCAAAACGCTCAGTTGCTAACTGAAAGATGAATGTCTGGAACTCACCAGCTGTTGCACAGGAGAAAGATGCGGCAGTCTGTTTCTGTGAAGACTAAACAGCCTTGAAACCCTCACGGGGCAGTTCCACTGTGTCCTATTAGGTCGCTGTGAGTCACCATTGACTTGAAGCAGTGGCCTGTGTTTCATTGTTTCGGTCTGGTTTGGGTTCGTAACTGGCAGCATCCAGCACCTTTGTTCACGCAGTCTCCCTTGATGTCACCGAGATCACAGGTGATCCCTCCCTTAGCAGGGCCAGTTTGGAAGGCTCTCCAGCTTCTAAGAAGAGAGGGTCAGCAAGCTGGCTCAGATCCCACAGGTGGAACCCACTCGCACTGTGAAGCCAACACCTCTTCCAATGGAAAGAACAGTTGGAAGATCTGTGTACACACTAAAAAATAAAACAAGACCTATTGCTGAGCCAATTCTGCCCCATGGTAACTCACTCATACAAAGTATGTCTGTATTCCACAGGGTATTCTTGGCTGTAATCTTTACAGAAGCAGATTGCCAGGCCTTTCCTCTGCAGCACCACTGGGTCAGAGTTTTTAGGGACCAGCTTTTAGGTTAGCGGGCAAGTGTGAGCCACTCGCATACCCAGGGAACTTTATGAACACTAAAGCCCTGTGCACTTGCAAGGGAGGAGAATTAATATTTATTATTTCATGAGACCAGTTCAGCTCTGGGGAGTGGTAGAAGAATGTCCACATGTTTATCCCTTCTGATCAGTTTGACACGGGACAGGTGAAGGACACATTTTGAAGCCATAACACACAGCCAGAGCACGCTAGAATGTACACATCTCCTGTAAAAGACTAGTCTCAAACACTGATGCTGAAGCCCCCGTTTTAATTCTTTCCGACCCACAGGCCTTGCAAAAAAATCTCACACCTGAATAATTGGTCCATTCAGCGCTTTGGAAAATACTCTTGGAGCCACAGGACGCGCAGACAGAGGGAGTGTGCTTTCATTTGTTCCTTTGCAAAACTGCCATTCACAACCGAAAAACCTGTTCGTCCTTGTAAAGTAGCGAGTTCAAGTTTTCCCTTTGGAGACAGCGGAGCTAACCTGCCAACCCCTAGCCCCTCTAAGGGTGAATCAGCTTCACCGAGCATTGAAAGCTGCCCGTCATCGTTCAGCCCTCACAGAAAGCCCGACCTCCTTGGTTGCCCCCACCCCCAGCTCTTCAGACAGAGATTTCGAGTTGATTATGCCCTGATTAGAGATGGGCAAGAAGCAGGCCAGGTACACAGGATTCCTATTGTCCTCTCCCGTCCTCTGCTGCTAGCCAGGGTCAGGCGGAACGAGGTCTCAGCAAGCATGTGAACAATCAAGGCCTGTTTACCGTGGACGTTTAGTTTTCTTTTCTCAAAATCAAAACAGAGTTTAGTAGGCAGCATATTTCATACATGCCCCTTGATCAATGGGCTGATCTGTCAGAAGCTATTAAGGCCCCCATTAGCTTGAATGCCCTCAAAGCCCGACGATTGGATCATTTAAGGATCGCGGTGATTGTTTTTAATATACCGGACATTGATTTCTCCCTGTGAGCAGCAACATAAGTTTGAAACTAACTGTGTATGACTAAGGCTCCATTGGCTGTCTCCAGTGCTCTGTGAGGAGCCTGGTTTCACTTCGCCCAGAAAGGTCTGTGTATAGTTTTTAAAGAGATGCAGACCCTGTTAGATTTCCCAAGGTTTAGACTGGGCCGGGTTATTATATTTTATTTTTTTCCCTGTGCTTTCTCCCGTTTCTTGGTGCCCATTAAGTAAGTCGTGCATGCAGAATGGGAGAGGCATCTCTGCCAAGGAGCTCAGGTGAAAGGCGGTCGGGGAAATTTTTCTGAAAGCATGAAGCCCCGTTGCAGCCAAAATCAAAGTGACTTTGACAGCTTTAGGCCAGCAGAACTCTTTGCCTGGCGCAAAGCAGCAGAGAAGGGTGGCCCCATCGGGGGCATCCTCACTGGGGCTTGGCTTGTTGAGCAAAAGCCACCTGGGAAGAGCCAGCTGGGGCATCAGCCAAAGTCACAGGCCATGTTCCTTCAGCTGCCATCTCGCCAGCTCTTGGGAGTGTTAGTCTTCCCAGCCAAAACTGTCTGAAATGCCAGATTCAGTGCTAGTAGAGACACCAAGGTCTTGTCATCAAAGTTCTGGGCTTAACTAGCATTTCTGGTTTCAGTCCTTTGCTCATTTTGGTACAGAGCCTGAGAATAGAAATAATAGAAAAACAATCTGGCCAAAGAAACAACAGCTTCCACATTTTAAAAGGCATGTTTCTCACAGAGATGTTTCTATGTATCATGCCCATTTTATAGATGGGGCTACTGAGGCATAGATAGGGAAAGCTGCGACATCAGGTGTTTTAGAAATTCAGTTTCAAGTTTCTGGCGTTGACCGGAATTGGGGGAAAACATGAATATTCTTGATTTCCCTTTCCCTTTCCCAAATAAACCTAAAGTTTGTTGAAAAAGAAGGAGCCGTGGTGGCAAGGGGATTAAGTGCTTGGCTGCTAACTGAGGGGTGGTGGTTCAAACCCCATCAGTGGCTCCGTGGAAGAAAGACCTGGTGATCTGTGTCTGTAAAGATTATAGCCTGGAAAAACCTGGGGGCAGTTCTACTCTGTCACTTGAGGTTTCTGTGAGTCAGAATGGACTTGACGGCAATTTGTTGAAGAGGAAGATGGTTCCAGGTTGCTTAGGAGAAGCTGAACTGCTTGCACTCTAGTTACAGCCCAGAAAAGAGAAATGTTATGAGCTTGGGAAACTGCGTGTGTGTCGTTCTTTTTTTTCCTTTAGCCATAAAGTTCTACAGGATTGGGGTGATTTTATCTTCCCAAGCAAGCCACTGAAATTTATGGTGCAGGTTATTAGAACTGATGAGGCCAAGATCCGTCATTCGTAACAGTGACAGGTCCACCAAGAGTCACAGCAGTAAAATCTGGAGCAGGGGTCAGCAAAAGAAGGCCGCATGGCCAAATCTAGCCTACCACTTGCTTTTGTAAAATAAAGCTTTATTGGAACAGAGCCACGCTAATTTGTTTACATATTATCTACAATGGCTTTTGAGCTACAAGGTCTGAGTTGAATACTTGAGACAGCGTCTCAGAGCCTGAAAAGGCTAAAATGTTTACTATCTGAACCTTGACAGAAATGTTCTACCAACCCCAAGCCTAGATCAGAGGACTGTTGTCACTTGAGATTGTGCATGCTAAGTGATTAACACCCTATCTAGTACTTAGTGACTGAATGCATATACATCATTGTGATGATAAATACTATCAGTGGTATCTCAACCTGGATGCTGCCAAGGTGACTCCTTAGAGAAACATGGGAAAAAGTGTTCAAGATCAACACTATTGAGGAGCAAAAATAGCATAAGGAGCAAAATTTGAGTGAGGATGCTTCTGAACGAAGCCTCAGTTACACTGTGTGTTGACGCAACTGAAGCCATCCCAAGAAAGTGGAGAGCTGCCCTCTGGTTTTCAAGTAGTCATCTTGTACAACACTTGTAACAGAGGGCAGCTTAGAGGAAAGTCTGCTAAAGACCTATCTGCCCTGTAGAACCAATGGACAGGCAGAGAACTGTTTCTCAGTGCTCCGGAGCCCACCCGGTCTTGTCAACAGTGGTATGTTTAATCTAATACCTCACTGCAAGAGGTGGTGTTCTGGTCTATGATCTCTCTCTCTCTTTCTCCCTCCCTATGTCCACGTATGATTTCTAACTAGTGGGACTGATGAATATACCATGATAAAGAGTCAGGAAAAAGCGGTTGTGTCTTACTCTATAGTTGAGTTATTACCCAGAAGCTGCTGGCTCTCAGCTTTTCTGTTAAGGGGTTCTAAATCACTCGCTTTTCTTCAGACGTTGTAACTGTAACCATGAGGCCCAGAGTGAGATGGTTGCAGAGTGAGCCTAGCTATCTGTTGAGTTCTTCATCCCGCAGGACACTGCTCAGTTCTTAGAAACAAAACCAAGCCCATGCTGTCAAGTTGATGCCCACTCATAGAAATGCTACAGGACAGAATAGAACTACTCTATAGGGTTTCCAAGTCTGGAGATCTTCATGGAAGCACACTCACATCTTTCTCCTGCAGAACAGTTGGGTGTTCAAACCACTGATCTTTTGAGTAGCAGCCAAACACTTAACCACTGCACCACCGGGGCTCCACGTTGAGTTCTTGGAGGCTCCTTAAAACCTTGGCACTTTGCTGCCATTGGCCAGACTCTTCAGGAGTGGCTTGGACCTTTGTGTCCACACTGCCTTTGCTGCCACACACAAATTAGTTGTGCCATGTGGTGACTTCCATTTGTCCTGTTCCCAAAGTACTTATGAACACAGTTTTACTTGTCAGATTTGGTTGCCATGCTGGATTATAAACTACCAGAGGTCAGGACTCACAAGGACAAATCCTTATTTCCCTTTCATTAGATTCCACAGTTCTCAGAAAAACACATAGTATCCCCAAATTGTTTGCTATCTATTAGCTATCAATCCAGCTAGCTTTTACCTGACACAGAAGAGGTGCTCAATCAACATTTGTAGACTGACCACCAGAGCAAAATTCATCTGATCATCACCATAAGCCAAAAACCAAACCTCTTGCTATCTGACTCATAGCGACCCTATAGAACAGAATAGAACCACACAAGATCCCAAGGTTGTGAATCTTTACAGAAGACTGCCACATCTCTCTCCCTTAGAACAGCTGGTGAGTTCAAACTAGTGATCTTCCAGTTAGCACCCAAGTGCTTAAGCACCGTGCCACTAGGGCTGATGTCATCACTGCGTTGTTGTACATGTTGTGCACTCGATTCCAACTCACACTGACACGAGGTACAACAGAACAAAGAACTGCCCAGTCCCATGCTATCACCATAGTCACCGCTATGTTTGAGCCCACTGTCAAGGCCACTGTGTCCATCCGTCTCATCGAGGCTCCTCCTCTTTTTCCGGACCCTCCTTCTTCACCAGTCATGATGTTCTTCTCCAGAGACTGGTCCGTCTTGATAACAAGTCCAAAGTGTCTCGGACAAAGGCTTATCATCCTCTCTTCTGAGGAACATCCTGGCTGCACTTCTTCCAAGACAGCTTTGTTTGTTCTGTTGCTCGTCAGTGGTATAGTCAATGTTTTTCACGAACACCACAGCTCAAAGGCAATCAGTTCTTCAGTCTTCCTTCTTCATTGTCCAGGTTTTGTGTGTCTATAGGCTGATTGAAAATGCTATGCTCAGGTCAGGTCCATCTCAGTCCTGAAAACGATGTCTTTGCTTTTCAACGCTTTACAGAGATCTTTTATAGCAGATTTGCCCAGTGAAGTACACTGTTTGATTTCTTGACTACTGCTTCAATGGGCATTGACTGTGGATCCAAGTAAAATGAAATTCTTGACAATTTCAATGTTTTTCCTGTTTATCATGATGTGAATTGGAATTGAGTGGACAACATGAATAAGAACAAAGCAGTGACAATGTCAGCCCTAGCGGCACGATGTTTAAGCACTTGGGTGCTAACTGGAAGGTCAGTAGTTTGAACTCACCAGCTGTTCTAAAGGAGAAAGATGTGGCAGTCTTCTGTAAAGACTTACGACCTTGGGATCTTGCGTGGTGGTTGCTCAATGGTCTAATAGTGAGGATTATGTTGAGATATAACCCATACTGAAGGCTGTAGCCTTTGATCTTCTTCAAGTGCTTCCTCTTCCCTTTCAGCAAACGAGGTTGTGTCACCTGTGTGTCACAGATTGTTGACGAGTCTTCCACCCATCCGGTGGTGGCTCACACGTTGCTGTGATCATCACCACACCCTGCTCTGATGCTTCTCTTAGTCCCTCCTTCTTCTTGGATTGTCTGGCCATAGCTTACAAGAGTTTTTGCAGTCTATTCCCAACTTCTCTCTATAATGCCACCTCCCGAAACTTCCTTTTCAGACCATGGAGTTTGGTGACGTGGGAGACAAGAAATCTCTGTTTTCTCATTTAGGAATTTCTCTCATGGTTTCTAAACACGGCTCAAGTGCTTGACCTGGTACTCACTAGAAGAACCTATTCCAGTTCCCATGGACAGACTGGTCACCCATTTCACCAAGAGGTGCAGATGGCAAATGAGCAGATGAAAAGGTGTTCGACGTCATTAACTACTGGGTTTTTGAAATTAAAATCTCACTGAGATATCACTACCCACCTACCAGAGTGGCTGGGGGAAAAAAGAACACTGATGACACCCAATACTGGTGAGGACGTGAAGAAAGTGGATCCCTCATACGAGAGCGGACAATGACGTTCACCTCACTGTTCTGGGTGCTACATACCTCTCCGGAGCGTATCACTACAGTCACCTTCGAAGCGCCCCCTTTGGGAAGCTTTCCACTGCCACCAGCACCTAGTCTAACTTTCACAGCAATTTTGGAACTCCTTCTGGAATGGCCGTTGCATGTGGTGGCAAGTTGGCAAGTTCATGAACTTAATTGTATAGTTGTTTCTGAGAGAGTTTTAGCCAGTGAACAAATAACTGTATTGGAACACCCTCCCTACTCACCTGATCTGGCCCCCAGTGACTTTTTTTCTTTCCTTGAAGATAAAGGAAATATCAAAAGGAAGACATTTTGATGACATTCAGGACATCAAGGGTAATATAAGGACAGCTCTGATGGTCATTCCAGAAACAGAGTTCCAAAACTACTTTGAAGGGTGGACTGGGCATGGCCGGTGCATGGATTCCCAAGGAGAGGACTTTGAAAGTGACCATAGTGATGTTCGGCAATGAGGTATGTAACACTTTTTCTAGGATGAGTTCGTGAACTAAATTGTCAGTCTGGTATGTTGCTGGTGGGAAAGTAACATGATACAGACACTCTGGCAGCCTCTTATAAAACTAAACATACACTTAACATATGACCCAGAAATCACACTCTTGAACATTTACCCTTGAAAAATGAAAATCTATGTACACAAGCATTCATAGCAACTTTATTCATAATAACCCTAAACTGGAAACAAACCACTTGCCCTTCACTGAGAAATGGTTAAACTGTGGTACATCCATACTATGGAATTCTACTGAGCAGTAAAGGAGATCAAAACCATTGATACACACAACTCAGTGCATCACAAGGGAATTATGCCAGGCAAAGAATGTGAATCTCCAGTGGTTCCATCTGTGTGAGCCCATTTGTCTAACATTCTTGAAATAAAACTATAAAATTAGAGAACTGATTAGTGGTTCCTAAGGGTGAGGGGTGAAACTTTTGGTAAGGGCCAGCATGAGGGGGTCTTGTGATGGCGGAACCTGTATCTTGGTTGTGGTAGTGGTTACAAAAGTCTACCCAGGTGATAAAATTGTGTAGAACTACACCGACGCACAAGTGCACGTACAGCTGGTAAAATCTGTGCGACCTCTATGGCTGGTGCCAATGTCAGTGCCCTGGTTTCCATATCGTGCTACGATTATGAAAGATGTTACCGCCGAGGGAACTGGCTGAAGAATAGGTGATACCTCCCTGTACTCCTGCCCCCCCCCCGTGAATCTGTAATTATTCCAATACAAAAGTTAAAAAAAGAAAGAAGGAAAGAGAGAGGAAGAAGGAAGGAAGGAAGGAAGGAAGGAAGGAGAAGGTGGGTAAGGTGGGAGGGAGGAAGGGGAAGAGGAAAAAGGAGAGGAGGAAGGGAGGGGAAGGGAAGCAGGAAGGGAGGCAAGAAGGAAGGAAGGGAGGGAGGGAGAGCTAGAGAAAGAAAGAAAGGAAAAAAGGAGGGAGGGAGGGATGGAAGGAAGGAGGGAGGAGGCAAGGAGGGAGGGAAGGAAGAAGAGAAGAAGGGAGGAGTGAAGGAATGAAGGAAAGAAGGACAGAAGGAAGGGAGAAAGACTATCTAGATTGGAGAAAATTAAAGACGGTGTATTGACTGTCAGTGTGAAAACTCCCCAGGAGATTCGCAACAGTGATTTGCACCATCTGTGATTTCCACCTCTTGCGTGGACGCCTTGCGAACGGAACTCCACTCTTGAAGCGCAATGCTTGCTCATGCTTGTACTCAGGACAGTGCTTAGGCGAGGGAGTTGGCTTGCCTGGGATGTGGCTGCCTTGCCGTCCTGGGTCTTTCCGGAAGGAGACCAATCTCCGCATTCACTAGGATAAATCCCTGTCAGACAAGGTAGAGTGGTTCGTCATGGGGACCTTTGGCTGTCTGAAATGACTCTCGTGACTGCCCTAGACTGTGCTCCTTGCTTTGAAAGGTACTTCTCGCATAAAAACCATGGACAGGAGCAATAAGCTACTATATATGCTGGTGGCATAGCGGTTAAACGCTACAGCTGCAGCGGGCAGTCCAAATCTGCCAGGCACTCCTTGTAAACTCTATGGGGCAGTTCTACTCTGTCTGTAGAGCTGCTATGAGTCAGAATCAACTTGACAGTAGTGGGTTTTGGGTTTTCTCTGGTTTTGTATGTGCTGAGAATTCTCTATGGGCTAAGCAGTGTTCTGAACACTTCTCATAGACTCTGTCATATAATTTTCACAACAACCCTTTGTGGTAGTCACTATTTTTATTATCATTTTCTAGATGAGGAAACTTAGGCTCAGAGAGGCTAAAGAACTCACCAGCTAGTAGCTGGCTGGGCTGTAATTCAAACCCAGGCAATCTGGCTTCAGAGCCTAACCATTTAATCTGTCTCTCCCAGCCTGATCTTGGTGACATTTTAAACTCCATTTGATTATTGGGTTCACCAAACAGAAGATGCCAGATCCGGTAGGGGCAGGAGACAGAGTTAGTTTCAGCTGCTTCCACATGAGAGCAATGCACTGTGGGAGATACCTGGGAATGGGGGGTAAACGGTACCCAGATTCTCGTCCCAGTAGACTGTCACTGAACACACGCACATACGCATGCACAAACACACACACACACAGACACACACACCTACCAGCAGCAGCAGTAGCGGCAACAGTGTGACTACAGCTAAGTTGCTTAACCTCTCTACGCTCTGGTTTCCTTTCTAGAAAATGGGGTCACAAACAACATCTGCGACATAGAGTTATCTGAGGGTTAAAAGAGAGAAAGCGTACAAAGCTCTTAGCACAGTACAAGAGTCAGAGTAACTGCTTTCAAATGTTAACTATTGTTATTGAGTGAGAAGCCTGGCTTTTAAACTGCCTTTGCTCTCTGGTGCTGAGTGATAACTTGGGGTGAGGAGAAGCAGCTTTTGCAGGAACAGTATTGTGTAAAAGAAAGCGATTTCAGGTCCCTGATGAAAACAAAGGCTATCTCTCAAGAGTCCAGCTTTTGAAAGTCTTCTGTAACCTCTGTAGCTGGGAGGCAGTCTAGTTAACGTGCTCTCTCTGAAATTAAGAGGGCGATGAAACCAGGGAAGTAGATGACCTCAGGTGTTGTGTCTCTGTGGGAAGCTAGATCTTAGGGATGACCATACGCAAGGCTGGCAGAAGCAATAAGACAAATGGATTCTTCAGTTATTCTAGATGCTACCTGGTGGTATAGTGGTTCAGCATGTTGACGGCTAACCAAAAGGTCAGCAGTTTGAATCCACTAGCCACTCCTTTTGGAACCCTGCGGGGCTATTCTGTTCTGTCCTATAAGGTCACTATGAGTTAGAATCCACATGACACCAATGGTTTTTGTTTGTTTGTTTGTTTTGTTTTTACCTAGGTAGGGTTTGGAAGTAAAATTAACTACCCCACCTTACTTCTAAATTTTAAAAAGAGTATTTTAGAGCGTTTTTTTCAGCTGCATAGAAAACTCTAAGAAATTTTTATTTTTGCAGTCCTTTGATCCTCTTCACCGCTTCCTACCCTCATTGTCTCTCGTGCATCAGCCATCTCCCTGCAGCCACACTCATCTACCTCAGGGCCTTTGCACTCGCTTTCGGTTCTACCAGGAAACCTCTTCCCCTGGATATCCATGGCACTCACTCCCTCACTGTCACTTTCAAAATGAACCATTTCTTGACCTCTATCTACAAAGCTAAGCATGAGGAATTTCAACATTAAGCTCAACATAATATTTCTAAATACCTGCTTTACTGAGAAAGAATTCAGGTACCATAACCACAGTAACAATTTTAAGATTGATCTTATTCTTCACCTCCTCTAGTTTCCTGGGGTGTATTTCATGGATTCTGAAATGCAAATTTCTTTCAGTTTTAGCATCTCTGACCTTGAGATGCACCTTACAATGATAGCACACCATAGTCTCATTGGCAGTATTTTCCTTTTATCTCTCTTGCTGATACGTAAAATAATGGTATGCCTATAATCGACAGTGTCTTTGAATTGATGAAATACAGCTAGTTTTTGTAGTCACGTTCTTTTAAAGAGCTCAAAGTACAGGTGTCAGCTGGACTGTTGATAAAGATACAAAATCTGCCCTCAAGCTGCGTGAGGAGCAGACCCCCTTATGGACGTGGCTCGAGGCCGAACAGTGTTTCGTTCTGTTGCGCATACGGTCACTGTGAATCGGAACCCATTTGATGGCACCTCACAACAACAACAACAGTGGCGTAGGGGGAGACATTCGGATCTGCAGTTGTTGAGTTCATGGCTATTCAAACTCGTTGCTGTCCAGCAAATTTCCAACTCATAGTGACCCTATAGGACAGAGTAGAGCTGCCCCGTATTGTTTCCAGGCCTGAAATCTTTACAGAAGCAGACTGTCATATCATTCTCCCACAGAGTGGCAGCTGAGCATTTGTAACCACTGTGCCATCAGGCCTCCTCTGGGGGGAGGTTAGAGGGTGAGACATGTTTGCCTAATTTCTCATTGCTAGTTTACTATTGCCTGACTGCCATTCTTTCTGAAGAGTCTTTCCTTCTCTCCTATTTCTCTTCCAGCGCCTGCTAGGGGGTTTCTTTTGAGAATGTTTGAAAACAGCAATAATGAGAAAACCAAACCCAAACCCACTGCCTTCGAGTCGATTCCTAATGAGAGAGAGAGGAAAAAACCCAACTTCACAGGGACTAAGTCTTTGAAAACTGATATCAAAGTGGAGGTCTCGTGGAAATTTGGGGCTTGCTGGGCTGCCACAGGCAGTTTGCATTTAAACAACTTGTGACTTTGATTTAAGCATTTGACTGGCTAGGTAATACATCCAGGGCTGGAGATGATATATATACTGTTTCCATCAGAAAGATCCAGTTCTTTGTGTGATGTGTTTATTTCTTGGAGTGCTTATGTACTTAATAAATAATGTGTTTCAGTGGGTATTATTTTCATTTCAGTGTTTAATACCACCACAATGTGTCTCACATTTGGGGTTGAGTGGCACCTCATAAATTATGAGCTGTTATTAGCTGCTTTCTCGTTGCATCTTAATTATTAGGCTGAAAAGAGAGGGCAGACTTTTATAAGCCTTCATATTTTCTGTTTACAATGCTTTTACTGACGTCTAATAAATTTAATTACCTCTAATAAGAAGAGGAAATGAAGTTCTATTTAGCAAATTCATAGCTTTGAAATGCATCTTGTAGCTTTATGAGCGTGGCAGACTCCAAAAAGGTGAAAGCCATTTAAGGAGCTGTTGCTGGGTTAAACTAACTGCAAAACTGTTAAATTATTTTTGTTTCCATTTTACTGCTTAATCTCCAGGGTAAACTGCAGGCTACTTGATAAAGCAGTCATTCAGCAGCTTGAAACCCTACACGCTCCCCCTAAAGGGGAGGGGCTGGCTCCTGTATTAAAGATACATTTTTCAAACATAATTTTAAATTTGGAAATTGATTGTGTCTTGACCTACTTATTTCCAAGAGCTGCTCATTCCCGACTCCTTTGTTGTGCTCGTATTATAAATCTATAGTTCTTTCTGGAGGGCTCCCAGCTCGGAAAGGCGATGAGGGAGAGCAATCAATGCTGTGAAGTCCTGCACATGGCTATTGTTTGACTCAGATCCACAATTAACTGGACTCAGGCTGTGGAGAAGACACGGTGATTGCAGGTCAATTGCTTCCTTCCAGGCCGTAGAGAAGATAGTCTCTTGGTTTACTAAAGATATCATTGGGTGTGCATGTGCATGGGGGTGGGAGAGGCAGGGGGATCCTATAAAACATTTAGTGGCGGATTTTACAGGACATTGGATGGTGAATTTGGATGATTTTGTAGGCAGATGTCTCCCCACATAGCACTTTTTAAGTATCTAAATTTCCATTAATTTTAGTACACTGGCAGGCATGCTCTTGGAAAGACCGCACTACACAGTGATAACTCTTTCTCCTCTTGATCTTCCCTCAAAAGCCAGAAAGCAATTTGGGTGTTAATGGAAAGACATTGCGAATAAATAAACATCACTTAAAGGGGGATGGTGTGGTGGTTAAGTGCTACATCTGTTAGCCACAAGGTCGGCAGTTTGAATCTGCTAGGGCCCCCTGGAAACTGTCTGGAGCAGTTCTAGTCTGTCCTATAGTGTCTTTCTGAATTGGAATTCACTCAGTGGCAATGGGTTTGTGTTTTTTTGAGTGGCACAGTGGTTTGAGATCAGCTACTAACCTGAAGGTGGGAGGTTCAAATCCACCCAACAGTGCCCAGGGGAAAAGTTCCCTGCCTCCCCCTAGGTTACCAGTGTGTCCTCAGAGCTTGGGTCCCTCAGTCATCACATGAAATAGCCAGAGGGTATCTTAGGTGGCCAGAAGTGACTGGAGCATGGAAGAAGCCTTTGCCTGGGTGGTTAAGGGAGGGAAATTGACTATCCCCAAAGACCACACCACCCCTCCATGAAATAAATTAGACCTCAGTGACTTACAGACTGAACTTCCCCTTGGTGGAACTGGAAACCATCTGTGATAGCAAGGTGAGACCAGGCCCACAAAGAAAGCATGTCCAGGTCGCAGGCCTTTGAAAAAGGTGCACTGGATGAATCAGTGGCTGGATGACTGGGTGCTAGGATGAATGGGTGAATAGCAGGGGACATTTTAATTTCAAAGTGAAGGAGAGCATCACCACCCCTGGATGGCATCTCACAGCTTTGGGTATGGCTAGTGATGAATTAGGTCCAAACAGTTTTGAGCAGAAAGGTCGGGTGTCATGTCTGCCCCAAAACATTGACAATATGGTGCACAATTCCTCTGTCATCTTTTTGCCTCTGACATGTGCTGCTCTGCCAGCCAAATTCCAGATGAGTTGTACGAGCAGAGCTCCCCCTAACAAACCACCACGGACATGCAACATGAGCAAAAACTTCAAGGGATGCTTGTTACCCAGCATGACCCGACCTACCTCAACCTATACATCTTCTGCTCTAATCTGAACTGATTCAAACTGTATTCCTAGAAGAAAGGAAAGGGGAGCCTACATTTCAGCTACTGAGTTTTTTCTTTGTTCTAAGAGGGAATAAAGCCTTGTCACTTTTCATATAGGCTAGAGAAACGCATTCAGATGGGCCCTGCCAAATTACGACATGGACAAATTTTGTCTTTAGTACCTGCTCTTCCTGTGTCTTATACTCCTTTCCAAATGCCCTTTCTTACCATCCTTCTCACCACTGAAGCACTTATTTCCACTAACAAGAGAGTGGAACCTTCTGTGGGTATTTGGTGTTCACAGAGGGAGGATTTCATCCAAGCAAATGCATTGCTGATGGTACTAGTCCAAACTCAGTAAGGGAAGTGTTTGCAGGGTGCAGTGCCCCTGAAATCAAATTCCGTGGACAATGACACTTCATGCAAAGGAAGCCCCATTCCTACAAGGCACCTCCTGAGTCACGACTACATCAGTTCACTGTGCTACTGTTTTGGTGTTCGGTCCTCCTGGATACGCTTCATAAACAGTGTAATGACATGACTTTACCCAGAAGTCTCCCCGAGAACACACGAGGCCTGGCTCTAAAGCTCAGTGTCTTTATTGGGGCTAAACTTTTAACAGGGTCCAATAGTGAGTCCCAGCATCCTGGGATAGTCTCAAAGCTTTGTCAAGTGATGGCTTTGGGTGGGACCTCTGGGGACCCACCTGGGTACCATGAGGGTAAGGATTCATGATGGGGACCCAGCTGAGGGACTCTGGCCAGACAGGCCCTGTCAGATTCTGACTTCAAATGTTCTTTGCTTTGGAAGCACTCCAGAGTGGCAACCAAAATGGTACTGTGGCTCCTGAACCTTTCCCATGGACACTTGGGAGCTGCTGCCTCTTGCCACCACCTGGAGGTCCAGAGCACGGAGCCACAGTTAGTAACATGGGGCTTGGGAAGGTTAGATTAATTTGACCGTTAGTAGCTCTGATGGATGGCTGCATCCTGGCTGAAAGCCGGTTACAGGATGGTAACTGTTGAAGAACAGAGAATGGCCTGGACGTGACTTCTGCAGCATCTTTCAGCTGCCAGGATAAGGGCTTCCTCTTTTCCCTCTGGAGTATCTGTGGGTAAGAGCTGTGCTGCCTGGATCCTGCTGTTGCCTCGATCCTCTCTCTCCGCTCTGCTTCAGACGCCTCTCACTTTGCTTCCGGGCACCCCCTGGGGCTCCAAGACCCATTTTGAAGAAGAGCCATCATGGAGAAACACACCTCTGTTGGGTTTCTCCCACAAAAGGAAGACAACGGCCCATCCCATAGAACCTCACAGGAAAGCTGAGCCTGCTCGTCAGCAACTAGCAAATGTTGAATGAAGGACTGATAGAAACCAAGGGGACCTACAACATCCGGAAGACGAATCCAGCCCTGATCTCAGATTGTCCTCATCTAGAAACCAGGGGTCCTCCCTCTTCACAAGGAACACTAGGCTTACACCTCCCTTTTCAGTCTTGAGCTTGCAACCATATTCCAGAAGTTAACTTGTCTTCCCAGCCGTAAGTCCTCTTATCCTATCTTTCCTTGTTCCTGGTCCAAAGAACTCACTGTTGACTCTTGTCAAGAAAAACTTTTTAAAAGTCGGTTCCTATTATAGTTTCTACACAGATATCCCCTGACCTCCATGAGACTCACCTTAGACATGGAGAAGCAGAAAGAGGTATCTCAGGGTGACTTCACTCTCCAGCACAGTGTTGTTAGCTGCGGCAGAGTCAAGTGTGACTCCATGTGGCAGACTAGAACTGTCCCATAGAGTTTTCTTGACTGTAATCTTTGCAGGAGCAGATCACCAGGTCTTTGTCCCCAGAAGTGGCTGGGTGGCTTTGAACTTCCAATGCTTTTGGTAGCAGCTGAGTGGTTAACTGTTGAGCCCCTAAGGCTCTTACAGCAGGGAGAGTCTTAAACTAATCTCAACATGAATGACACACCTACCAAGTGGCCCTTCCCAAAGTGAGGGCTACCCCAAAGACCCACCCTTGTTGCTGGCGAGGGTTCAGATATATTCAGGTCCAGTGTCTGACAACCCTGCCACCTTTCCTATTTCTCACCATCCACAGCGGCCAGTCTCCCACACTGTGGCGTGGAAACCTAAGCCACATCACTGGGTTGGACCCTGGAGAATACTTTAATTTACTGCCCACAGGCATTCATTGAACAACTCCCAAGAGTTTCACTGCATGCCGGATTCCATTGGGAATTCAAGATTCTGGCCTAGGCACCCTTGGGTGACGCGATAGTTTGCACTCATCTACTGCCTGAAGTCTGGTAGTTTGAACCAACCCAACAGCACCACAGGAGGAAAGCCTGGCGATCTGCTTCTGCCATAAAGATCACAACTAAGAAAACCTTATAGACAGTTATGCTCTGTAATACATAGGGCCAACATCACTTAGAATTGAGATTTCACAGCAACAAATTTAGTTTTTGGCTCGGCCTAAATGAAACACTAACCCAGTCTGAGTAGGAAAATATAATAGTGCAGAGATAACACAATATGATTCATAACTAAAGACTAACTCAGAAAGTGAGACTTCAGTAAGCAGGGAAATCATCACTGAGCAATGTCTTAGAGTACCTTTGTTCCGGGAATTTGTAGCATAACCCTGGAAAGCTACAGTTGAAAGGATCTCAGAACTCAAATGTTGCAATTTCTTTAAGTTTGGAGAAGGAAGCAAGATCTAAGACAGTTACCTGACTTGCCCGAGGCCATGTAGATAGTTAAGTCAAAACTGGGTCTGTCACCAGGTTTCCTGATGTCTTTTATGTAGTGCCTGGCATGGACAAAAGGAGACTCTCAAGAGAATCATCAGGGCCGAACTTTTAAAGGCCACAGAAGGATTCATCTTCCTTGAGCTCCCAAGAGCTTAAGTTAGCTCAAAGCACAAGGAGATTTCCCTGCTTTTAAAGACCCAGGTCCAGCCCACTTCTGACTGGACTACCTGTCCACTGAGTGGGCAGCCTGGCCGAGCTCCCACCCTCCATCGCAACCCTTCCGTTTACCAGCTGCTTTCTGTGCTCCCAGGCTGGGCAGTCCCCGTGCTCACTCAAGTGGTAACGATGGCTCCCCCCACCTTCTTGGGATCTGTGAAAGTTAGAGGAGGCACCCTTCTCTAGGCTAAGTCTTAACTTACACTGATCCCTATAATTTCTGTTAAAGAATTCATTTTTAATTCAAGTATAAATCAATATTGTCAAGTTCATTCTTTTGATGTGTAGAATTCAATGATTTTTAGTATATTTATAAAGTTGTGCAACTATCACCATTGTCTAACATGAGAACATTTTTATCATCCCCCCCAGAAGAAACTTCATAGCCATGAGAAGTCACTCCCAGTTCTTTAGTTCTTAACAGTCCCACGAATCTACTTTCTGTTTATGGGTTTGCCTATTTTGGACTTTTTTAATAAATGGAATCAAACAACATGTGGCCTTTTGTGACTGGCTTCTTTCACTTAACATAGTGTTTTCAAGGTTCGTCCATGGTACAGCATGGATCAGGTATTCATTCCTTTTTATGGCTAAATAATATGCCACTGTATGGATATACCACATTTAATCTATTTAACTAGTGGATGTTTTGTTGTTTCTGTTTTGGCTATTAAGAATAACATTGCCTTAAATATTTGTAGACAAGTTTTCCATGTATATGTTTGCAGTTCTCTTGGATGTACACCTAGGAGTGGCATTACTGAGTCATACAGTAACCCTGTTTAAATTTTTGAGGAACTGCTGAACTATTTTCCAAAGTAGCTTCACCATTTTACATTCCTCACAGAAGTTTATGAGAATTGCAGTTTCTCTGCATCCTCACTGACACTTGTTATTGTCTTTTTTGTTTTTTATTATAGCTGTCCTAATGGGCCTTATTTGACAGCACTTGGCTTTTGGTTAATGGACTTGATGTTGTATCTCGTGGTTTGGGTTGGCATTCCCTAAGGACTAATGATATTGAGTATCTTTTCATGTACTTACTGGCCATTTGTCTGTCTTCTTTGGCAAAATTTCTTCTAAAGCCCTTTGTGTTTCAATTCTGTTATTTCTTTTGATTATTAAGCTGTAAAATTTCTTTATATATTGTGGCTACCAGTCCTTTATCATGTATGTAATATGCAAATATTTTCTCCCATTCTGTGGGTAGTCTTTTTATTTTCTTGATGGCATCCTTGGAGACACAAAAGTTTTTTAATTTTGACGCAATCCAATTTACATTGTTTGTGTTTTTCATGTCATACAAGGTCTGACAATGAAGTCTGCAAACTTAACCATTCTAAGTGCTACATACCTAAACTGCTGAATATCACTATGGTCACCTTTGAAGTACTCCCCTCAGGAAGCTATGCACTGATGCCAGGGCCTAGTCCACTCTTCAAAGCAATTTTGGAACTCTTTTTGGAATGGCCACTGTGCACAGTGGCACAATGGCAAGTTTGTGAACTGAATTGTCTAGTTCTCTGTGAGGGAGTTTCTAGCCTGTGAACAAATCACTGTATTGAAATATCCTCTCCATTCACCTGATCTGGCCCCTAAGGACCTTTTTCTTTACCTGAAGATATGGGAAATTTTGAAAGGAAGATATTTTTATGACATTCAAGACATCAAGGGCAATACAATAAAAACTCTGATGGCCATTTCAGTAAAAGAGTTCCCAAACTGCTTTAAAGGGTGGACTAGTCACTGGCATCAGTGCAGAGTTTCCCAACAGGAGTACTTGGATGGTGACCATATCAATATTTAGCAATGAGGTGTGTACCAGTTTTTTCTACAATGAGCTCACGAACGTAATTTTGCAGTCTTCGTATCCCTCTTCTCAATGACCTTGTTTATTGTCTGTCCAAGACAGTGCTAAGCAGTGTTGAGATGGTAATGAACATCTCTGCTTAAGGAGTGATCTAGTTCTATTTGAGCTGACCAGAATTCCCAGAAAGATCTTAAGGGACGACATAGAGAGGTTTGTTGCGTGGGCAGAGCTGGGCAACTGGGCCAGGGTTCAAATGGGAAGATCTCTATTTCTTTGTTGATTTCCTCAAAGAGACTCTGGCCCAGGGGCCCATCTAATCTCATCTCTTTACCTCTTATGGGGGAGCAAGTACTTCAGATTTTCTTTTTAAAAATGTAAAAGCTGAGTAGGTAGGTAGATGACATCATCACGACAAACAGAGAAAAGACTGAATTTGTCAAGGATCTCATTTCCCTGGGATGGACAGACAGATAGATTAATGAAAGTAAAGGAGGGAGGGAAGAAAGGAGAAAAGAAGAAAAGAAGGGAGGAAGGGAAGAAAATAGAGACCTACACGGAATGCTCTTTTGGGGGCTTTTCCCAACCTTCTGCTGTTTTCTTTACTTTCAGTCAAGGTTTGACTGAAAAAACCAAACTCACTGCTGTCGAGTCAATTCTAATCCCTAGCCACCCATAAAGGACAGGGCAGAACTGCCCCATAGAGTTTCCAAGGAGCGCCTGGTGGATTTGAACTGCCAGCCTTGGGCTTAGCAGTCGTAGCACTTACCCACTACATCACCAGGGTTTCCACATTTGACCAGGTGACCATTGTCTCCTTCACAAGCAGCAGACTTTAAGTGGCAAAGGGGCCTCCCTATTTTGCCCTTGAGTCCAATTCTGTGTAGTGGACTCTGCTGGTCTTAGGGGCTCAGGGGTGTTGGTGTTCCCTCTGTCCTGTTTCCTGCAGGGCAGAATGTTTGAATCACAGTAGCATTTGTCTCTCTATGTGACCAGTTATGACTTTTGCCTAGAAAAGGTTACAACCGTGACAAAACCTGATTCTGGGCCCTACATAGAACTTGGAGGACTTGGCGTCCTCCCAGCACCCATGTTGTTGCTGTTCTTCTTGGGGTGTCCTAGAAGGATGCCAACTCATAGAAACCCGTGAAACAGAGGAGAACTGCTCTATGGGAGTTTTCTTGACAGTAATCTTTACAGAAGCTGATCACTAGGTCTTTCTTCCACCGAGCCACTGGATGTATTCAAACCACCAACCTTTCAGCTAGAAGCTGAGCGCTTAACCACTGTACCTCTAGGGCTCCTGAGGGAAACCTAAGACCAGGAAGGATCCAACAGCAGCCCCGGGTAGGTCTTGGCGCTGTGGAATTTGGAGAATTTCTCTGGTCTGTTCAGGGAGGTCGTCTTGTTCTCTCCGACTGTTGTTCTTAGGTGCTGTCAAGCCAGTTTCAACTCACAGAGACCCTGTGTACAATGGAACGAAACACTGCCTGGTCTTACACTGTCCTCACAATTGTTCTTGTACTTGAGCCCGTTGTTGCAGCCACTGTGTCAATCCATCTCCTTAAGGGGCTTCTCTTTTTTTGCCAGCCCTCTATTTTACCAGACATGGTGTCCTTCTTCAGGGACTGATCCGTTTTGACCATGTGTGTGTCCAAAGTACGTGAGACAAAGTCTTGCTATCCTTGCTCCTGAGGAATATTCTTGCTGTCCTTGCCAGACAGATTTGTTCTAACAGTCCATGACATTTTCAGTATTCTTTGCGCCTACTGTAATTCTTTGGTGTTCTTTATTGATTCTTCAGCTTTCCTACTCATATAAGGTGATTGAAAACACTATGACTTGTGTCAAGTCCACCTCAGTCACTTTAAAGAGGCATTTTGCAGCAGATTTGCCAGTGTAACACTTTTGCTGACGTCCTGTTTGCTGCTTCCATGGGCATTGATTGAGGATCCAAGTAAAGTGAAATCCTTGACAAATGGCAACTTTTCTCTGTTTATCATGACGTTGTTTACTGGCCCACTTGTGAGGATTTTTGTTTTGTTGATGTTGAGGTGCAACCCACACTGAAGGCTGTGGTCTTTGATTTTCATCAGTAAGTGCTTCAAGTCATCTTCACTTCCAGCAAGCAAGGTTGTGTCACCTGCAAAATACAGGTTGTTAATGAATCTTCCTCTAGTCCTGACGCCCCTTCTTCACTTAGCCCAGCTTCTTGAATTATTTGTTCACGCAATCTGAATAGATATGGTGAACAGATACAACTCGAACACACAGCTACCTTGAGTTTAAACCATATAGATTAGTATTCCCTCGTCTTGTTTGCGTGACTACCTCTTGTTCTATGAACAGGTTCCTTATAAACACAATGAAGTGTTCTGGAATTCCCTTTCTTCACAGCATTACTTGTAATTCATTATGAACCCCCTAAGAGTCCAGAAGACTAAGGTGTAAGACTGAAAATTGGAGTTTTGCTGTCCTTCCTCGGGCTTTCTCACCCACCTTGTCCATCTCTGTCCACCACTTTCTCCCAGCATCCTAGGCACAGTCTGCATTCTAGATTTGTGTGGAAATAAAGGACTTAAGGCCTTCAAAGAAGAAAGCTCTAGTGTTTTTCAAGTGAAGACTTTTAAAGTCAGCTGCCTTTGTGGCTTGGCCAGTAGCTGTGCTATTGGGTAGATAGATGTTGGTTAGAGAGGTGCGGGGCAGGGTTTGGATGAGAAAGCACTGAGAACGGAGATGGAAGGTACAGTGTGTTTGCCCCCAGTGAGAGGGATTTGCCACACTTCCAGCATCTCAGCCATATTCCTGGGATGGCTCACGCAACTGATAAGTGAGAGATGAAACCCCTGCCTCCTTCTCATTTATCAGGACCTAGAGAGAGTGAATCTGATTGGAAGCTCTTTGGAGCTGAAGTTGGGCTTCATTCTTTTTTAGTTACAAGGGGGAGGATCTGGAAAGGTTAGCGTCCAGTCCCCAAAGCTGTTACCCAGCTAACTTGGAGGCCCAGGAAGGGGAGGACCACCACAACATTGGGGAAAGAAAGTGTGCCATCTGACCAGACAGGCCATGAAGGTTAAGGAGCTGGTGACAACCAATGATTTCTCAAGGGTGTTTTGTTTGCAGATGGCTTTCTGGTGATTTAGGCTGCTTGTGAGCAGATCAATACTTCTCTCAGGAGTCCCTGAGTCTCTGGCTGCTTGATAGTTGAGCCTGAGTAGTTATTTCTGGTAGTTGTTTCTTTTTCTTTCTTTGTAAATTGTGCCTTAGGTGAAAGTGTATGGAGACAATTAGTTTCTCACTCAACAATTTATGCACACATTGTTTCATGACATTGATTGCAATCCCCACAGTGTTGTCAGTACTTTTTCATCTCCACCCCAAGTTCCCCTTTTCTGTGCACCCAGTTTTCCTATATCTTCTTGCCTAGGGTGGCCATGAGTCGGATCTGACTCGACAGCATTTGGCTTGGCTCTTGCCTCTCATCTTTGCTTTTGGGCAGATGTTGCCCATGTGATCTCATGTACTTGACTGCTCCAACGAGCGTGTTCTTCATGGGTGTTGTTGTTTGTTTTGTAGGGTTATCTAATCTTTGGTTGAAACATGAACTTCGGGAGTAGCTTCAGTTCTGAGTTAGAAGGAAAGCTCTGAGCTAGTCTCGGAAGTTCCTCTAATCTCCGTCAGACTAGTAAGCCTGGTCTTTTTCTGTGAACTGGAACCTTGTTCTACATTTTTCTCCCACCCTGGTACCCTGTATTGCGATCCCTGTCAGAGGTGGGTTGTGATAGTTGGGCATCGTCTACTTCTTCTGAAATCCTGGTCGTGGAAGCTGTGGTTTATGTGTTCCAATAGTCCTTTGAGCTAATATTTTCCTTGTGTCTTTGTTTCCTTCATTCCCTTTTGCTCCAGACAGGATTGGACCAATAGATGTATCTTAGATGGCCACTCACAAGTTGGGCAGTTACTTCTAACAAGCAATTCTATGCAACAGTGTGAAAACCACCTTGTTCTTGTAGCTACCATTTGAGGACCTAGTGTGTGCTGCTTGTTTTGTAAGTTTGCATCATCTGTTTTTATCCTTTTGTGGGCGAGGCAGCTGAGATTAAGAAGGATTAAGTGTCTGGACTACAGCCGTAGAGTCAAGCTGCCCCAGTTGGAATACTCCCTCTGCTTATGAGTGTATACATCCTGCTCTACCTTCCTATGTCTCAGTTTCCCCATCTCTTGAAAGAGGCTACTTTTGTCAAGGATTTAAACAGAGTAGTACATGCTAAGTCCCTGACACCCTGCTGTCACAGAGCCTGTACTCAATAAATGACAGCGAAAGTGTAGACCAAGGCCTGCCCAGCTCAAGAGTCCTGGCTTGTCTCATAACAACATAAGGACCTTCAGACAGGAAGGCAGAAGCATGGTTGGATTTTGAAAAATGTGTATATTTTCAAGGAGGATGCACTGATTGATGTTGCTATCTCTGTTTAAAGGTGACTCACAAGAGCTCCTCCAACTTACCTTCTAGTCTGGAGTGTAGGTGGCAGACAGAAAACTAACTGGTCAACAAGAGAACGACAAATGGGGATAAGGACTACCAGTACACTGAAACAGAGCTGGGGCCGGGTCATCAGGGAAGGCATTTCTGAGGAGGTGACATGTGCACTGATGCCTGGAAAAGGGGCCAGATCTGGGGAAGAACATCCCAGGCTGAGATTTGGGGGTGACAAAGGAGTGACATATTTGAGGAAGAAAGACACGATCGGGGTGGCGGATGCTAGTGAACATGGCAGACAGAAGTTTGAGCTGAAATGGAGAGATGTGAAGAGCTTGGTCCTGGGGTGTCTTGTGAGCGGGACAAGGAGTTTAGATTTTCTTGTGAAAACTGTGGGAAGTGTTATGGATGGAATTGTGCCTCCTCTGAAAATCTGTATGTTAAAGCCACAACCCTTGCTCTCTGTGAGTGCGACAAAAGAAAGAAATAGGATCTTTGAAGACATTATCAGTTAACATGCTGTCATACTGGCGTGGCGTGGTTCCTAATCCAACCTGGATGATGTCTTCATGAAAAGGGATAAATGACACACACCGAGGAAAGATGACCACATACGGTGGAGGTCAACACTGGAGCTACAAGTTTAGAAATGCCAGGGACCACTGGCCGTCACCAGAGTCTATGAGAGAGGGATTGGACGATTCTCCCTTCAAGCCTCGTAAGGAATCAACATTGGCTGACACCCTGATTCCAGACTCTTGGCCTCCCAGCCTCCAAAACTCTAACACCATACATTTTGATTCTTCTAAGGCACTCAACTTGTGGTGCTAAGACAGAAAGTCTTAGAAAGCAGTGTAAGCAGGAGGAGAGCATCGTCTTACAGACAGTTGAGCGGCTGAGGGCGAATGGTTTGGGAGGGAGAAGACAACTGGAATGGCCAGAGACGAGCAGCTCAACAAAGCATAGCTGATGGTTCAGGTGTGTCACGTGTCAGCTGTGGGTCACTGCTGGCTGCCAGCATGGAGGAAAGCAGACGGGCTAAAGACGTAGCTTGATAATAGACACAGTGGGACTTAGGGTGGACTGATATGGAAGCCATGGAAAAGTGAGTTGTCGCGGATAAGCCCGCAACTTGAGGCCTGAATTCCTTGGCTTTTACAAAGTTATGCCACCTAACAAATAGCCCAGCATCCTAGTGGCTGACAAAGCCGATTTCGTGCCTCACTTAAGTCTCGTGTCAGGTGTGGGTCACTGTGGTTGCTCGTGGGACACCCTTCACATGACTTTCCATTTGAGGAGCTGCTTTGAAAGAGCAACTCCTATTTTGGATGGCTTGGGGTGGGAAGAGGGGAAAGAACAAGCACAAACACGCAACTTCCGTTAGAATCTACTCACATCATCTCCACTCACATACCACTGGCTCAAGCAAGTGCCATGGCCAAGTGCAACATCAGGGGTGGGGTGGTGTGCAACTCTCACAAGAAACCCCTTGACACCCCCCTGAAACTGCAACCATTGCCACCAAATCAATTCCAACTCATAACAACCCTATAGGACAGAGTAGAACTGCTCCATAGGGGTTCCAATGCGGTCATCTTTACAGAAGTAGACTGCCACATGTTTCTCCTGCCAAGTGGGTTCCAACAGCCCATTTTTCAGTGAGCAGCCAAGCAGTTAACCACTGCATTACCAGGGCTCTGTCCTACAAGAAAACTCATCACCATTGAATCAATTACTATGTATAGTGGCCCCACAGGATGGAGTAGAACTGCTCCATAGAGTTTCCAAGGAGCACCTGGCAGAACTGAACTGCCGACCTTTTGGTCAGCTGCTGAAGCACTTAATCACTGTGCCACATGGGTTTCCTCCCTGAAGAAGGCAGCTTACTATTTGAGACCAGCAACAGAATCTACCACAGGCTCTGGGCTTACAAGTGAATAGTAAAAATTAAACAAAAGGTTGCCAGCAAGTGGATTCCCGTATATGAAGACCCATGTGTTTCAGAGCTGAACTACTCCGTAGGCTTTCTAATGACTGCAATCTTTATGGAAGTAGGTCACCAGGTCTTCCTTCTGCAGTGCTGCTGGATGGATTCAAACTGCTCATCTGTCAGTTAGCAGCCCGTGGCAAACTGTTTGTAGAAGCCAAGGACCTAGGTGAGGGGCAGAGCCATTTATTGAGATGATAAAGAATGGGGTGGGGGTAGGGGTGGACGGAGGAGGAGTAGGGCAGGTGTCGGGGGACCACATCAGTAATTATTCCTTCAGCTCTTGTCACCTGAGTTCCCAAGCAGGTGCTTCCATCAACTGAATGGGTTTGACACAGACCAGCCTGGGAGAGTACCTCTGAGACAGCAGTTCCAAAGGGTTTGAATGTTACAGAGAAGACAGGCTGGATATCAGAGACTCCGTAGGACTCTGGGTTAACTTTCCTTAAGAAAAAATGCTGGTAACTCAAGCCTTTCTGCTTTGTTCCACCAGCTCATTTCAGTTTGACCACTGAGTTCTTGGGGTTGAGCCAGGGCCCCCCATCTTTGTTTTCTCTTCTCTCCTCAAGGCTCAGGGTCTCAAGGGCCTCTGGGAAGGTCAACTGCTGGTTCCTTGGCTTCCTTTCCAGAGATCAAAAAATGGCTCCCCAGTTGAACAATGGCCCATCCATCTGCGATCTGTTAACCGCAGAGTGGAATGTAACTCCAAGGGCTTTTAAAAGCAAGAAGAGAGATTTTATTGTAACTAATCATGATGGATGGTAAGTATGGTCACACTAGAAACATAAATCTTGGTGCCAAGCCTTGGACTAAAAAGTGAACTCACTGGCTAGTTCAGACAGCCTTGTCCTCAGCCACAGGGGCATTGTACGGGAAAGGCTTTGAGCCTTAATCTGCATTAGGAGGGCAGGCACTCTGCACCCTGTGGCCCCTGCCCATCCTGCCCTGAGTCAGTGAAGTCACTGGAGTGGCGTCTTTTTGAGGGATGGGCTGCGGCGTCGTGTCCTCCGTCCACTCACGCTGAGTGGCTGGGGGGGCAGGTTCACCGAGGAAGCAAGTAGATGGAGATTCTGGAAGTTCTGCTTCCTCTCTTGTTTAATTAAAGAGAAGAATGAGTCAGAGATCAGGGCGAGCTCTTCAACAGGAAAGTTCATGTGTAATAGCTGCTCCTCACCCTTGGTGAACCATCTCAGCTCTCTTCGATGTGGCCAAGGCTCTTTCTACGGAAGGTTTATCAATCGGGTCAAGGTCTGATGGTTACTGTGGAAGGACCAAGACCACTGTGCGAAAAGTTAGAGGTTCTAGACTCAGGAGTCAGCTCTACTCCTCTGTGATTCTGGGCAAACCATTTGATTTCACTGAGTCTCAGTTTTCTCACTTACCATCTGTTAAATAGGTATAATAATACCCATGCTACCTAATATAAAGAGGTTGTGTGAGGAGCAAATTAAATGATTATTGTGATGTCTCAAAACCCTTGTAGAATATTAGCATGTATTTTATTTTCATTGCAAATTTATGAGACAACTTAAAAATATTCCCAGATACTATTTGGGGAAAAGACTTTTAAAAAAATCTCCAGGTATTATTTTTTCATGACAGGTGAGAGAGAAAGGAAATGAAAAACCCGGGTTAACTTTCCAAGTGGAGATAACGGCTTGAAGTCCTGTTCCCATCCCGCAAAACCTCAACTTCTTTCTTTCTTTCTTTTGTTTCTTAAAAAAAAATTTCTAAAACTCAAGCATTTTGGAATCTGAGAATATATTGCATTCTCAAACAGAAACTATAGCAAATTCTAATTTTGAAAAAATATCCTGTGTGTCTTTGGTGTATGATAATTTGTGTGACACTGGCCTGAAACTAGACCAGCACTTGCTGACATTCAGTAGTGCATCAGGCACAGTGCCAGGGTCTGGGGGCCACACAGCGTCCCCAGGTGACATTTCTATCTATCTTGTTCCTTCCTGTTGTCGGGAAGACCCCAGGCTCAAAGCCAGCGCAGGGTGTTCCCGCACGGCCTTGCCGGCTGTCCCACAGCCACCTGCAGCCTCAGCCAGCCTTCCCTGATGGTGATTCTCTCGGGCTCCCCTCTCAGGGGTCCTCCCTGTCTGGTACTTTCTCACTCCTTGGATTGTTTTTCAATCTGTTTCTTTGAATTCCAGAAGTATTTTTATGATTTGGGGTCCACTGGTGTCATTTCTTCCAGGTTTCTGAGACCTAGAAATTATGATTCTTAAATGTCTTCACTAATTCCTATGGAGTTTTTTGAAAATGAAGAAGAGATACACGTTGTGCCCAATTCTCTACCTGCAAACGTCCTCTCTGGTGCTGTGTATTTTCTTTAAGTCATCCTTGAAACCTATAAGGTGACAGTTGTGTAGATGCTGTAGTGAAATTTTAAAACTATATAGTCTTCTCTTGCAGGGCATATAATTTTATATGTATATATTGAAACACTGTTATTAATTATCTTATTCAAATACTCCGTACTTTTATTTCTAAAGATACTACTAATTGCTGTTATTAATGACTATTATTAATTCTCCCGGGTCCTTTTGTTTTAGGAGTATCTACTTAAAAAGCTATGTTTCTCTTCCTCTGAGAATCTGAATTTAATAGGATTCACTTCTTTATCTGGATTTGTTGTTTAACAGAATTCACCCATTTATATAACAGTAATACTTGGTCTTCTATTGTTTTGTTTTTAACACTTGTTTGTTTTTGTCTTCCTCTTTTTCTACACAGATGATGATTATTTTCATCCTTCAAAAAAATCATTGAGGAGAATCAAAAACAAAAACCCAAACATGTTGCTGTCGACTCAGTTCTGATTCATAGTGACCCTACAGGGCAGAGTAACCATCATCAAGTTTCCAAGGAGTGGGCGGTGGATTCGAACTCTTGACATTGTGGTTGGCAGGCAAGCTCTTAGACAGTGTGTCACCAGGGCTCCTCTAGGAAGTCGTACCCCGTTTTTGTGTTAGTGGCAGCTTTTTCAAGTACATCTGATGATTTTTCTCCATCACTAAACATTGGTATCTATCAAACGTTCCTGTGTGTATAATGGAACGTGCCTTGAATGTGTCTTTCACCTCATTATATTGATTTTCTGCAGTATCCAGTCTGCTGTTTACATGATAGTTTTTAATTAATCAATTGTGTTTTCCTTTCCCTTCACGTTTCCCTTATCTCAGATTGTTCCTTTCTCATAACTGCTGGCTCTGGTTTCCAGGTTCTACGTCCTCTTGAATACTGTTGAAAAGGCAAACTGGAAATGCCCTAAAGCCATCTCCTTCTTGCAGTCAGTATACAAGGCAGGGAAATGTTCTCTTGTTTCTCAGGCAGTCTGCTTTCCTCCGCCCCACAGGAGCCCCCACTGTGTGTGGAGCCCACTCTGCCGTCTCCACTCAAGGCCTGGCTGTCCCCTTGTGTCTCCTGCAAGGAAGACCAGCTCCCTGGGCTTGTCAAGTCCCGCTCTGCTTATTTCCTGGTGTGTCGCCCAGAAATCAGAAGAAGGATCGAGAGCTGATCTCCTGTGTCTCTGCCCCCACCCCCCGGGGTCTGAGGCTCACCCTCACGGAGAACAGTAATGACAACCAGCTCTTCCTGGCTTTTCGTTGCCTTTTGGGAGAAACAAAATAAAACCTTATAATGTCACTCAGTCAACTTGGAGCCATGGGAATTCTCTGATCCCACAGATACCCAAAGCTGGATTTTTTTCAGTGACAAATTTTAATTTTTTGAAAGATGCAGCAACTCCTGTTATTGTGATTGATTCATTAGCAATAATTACAGCTGCATATAAGGCGTTAGCCCATGAGGGCGAATACCCAGTCATCTCACTTTAGCTGGAAACAGCCTAGTGGTCCAACCACAGAGGATTGTTTGACTAAATCTGGATTACAGATAGTGCAGGAATAAGAGAGAGAAAGACAGAGAAGAGAGAGAGAACTAGATGACAACATACCAATATGTTAATCTCTGGATGAGATGATAATCAAGATAGGAAACGTTGGATTCCTTTCGCTTTCCTGAATTTGTCTTCATTCTCTTTAATGCACATGTAGTGCCTTTATATTAAAAAGGATTTTTAAAAAAAGGAAATAAAATAGTTTCTTGGAGGATTTCTGGCAACTCTTATAGACATTACCTCTATCAGATGGTTCTGCTAACCGTTTTGATGTTTTCCTCTAAAAGAACAGAACAAAATAAGAAGAAAGAGGAAAAACAAAAACAAACAAAGAAAGAAAAAACTGAGGATTTCTGGACATGCTGTCAACTAAAAATTATAGTGACATCCGTCATTCTAATCCTGTTATGCTGAATAATTCAGAAATAACTGCTGAATTGTCCAAAAAAGTGTCCTTCTCTTCCTGTGCGCATGCATTCAAATTTTAATTTAATGCTCTAAAAACCCGTGAGGCATTTATATACCCTGCATCTGTAAACCCACAGTATTTCTGAACTGAAGGGACGTTGGTGGCAGTGGTGCATCGGAGCTGGCTCTAGATGGTTCAAGGCATCTCTTCCCAACTATGTGTTCAGTAATGGCAAATTGGTTGTTTGAAATCAGCTATGGTGGGAACATTTACACCATGGAAATCGGCATCTGCTGGGAATCACAGCTCTGCTGCTCCAGCACACCCGTTTTAAGGGTCATCTAAGCCATGAAGAAATTGGGACAGAGAGAAGTGAAGTCACCTACCCAAGGTCATACAGCAGCATGGGCTGGCTCTGGTTTGGCTGCTTGGCCTCCCAGATCACTCTGGCTTCCAACTGTCCCACCAGGACACGGCTAAAAACAGCACACCTCTGCTTCTGCTGGTGCTAGAGAGAAGTCTATCACTCAGGGAAAATCTCACCCCAAGAGGATAGGGAGAAACGAGCAGGGGATCATAACTATTGTTTTGCTTTATGCACCTACCCAGAGAGACTTAGAGTGATAAGACAATTAATCTACACATCAAACACAGCATTTATCAGCTAATTGTAAACAAAACAAAGAATAGTAATGAGAGACTTAAATCCTTGTATTAGACAACATGTATTCCTACCACCAGTGCAGCGATTTGGTAATTAAATTGCTGCTAAAACAATATTTATTTTGCACCTTAAAATCAGCCAAATATCAACCTACAATCAATACAACACTGCCTAGAGGCATCTCCTGCTTCAAATTTGCTTCACAAATCTGCTGCAGGTAATTTATACCCAGTCAATAAGACATGTTTCAAAAGCCACTTTTCCCTCCCAACAGGCAGCCCTGGTCTAATTTACAATTGGATACGAACCGGCAAACTATCCACATCTGAGCTGGATGTAATTTGTAATAGGATTTTTTTTTTTAAGCAGTAGTGAAAGATTTGATTTCCTCTGCTAGGTATGCAAGTAATCTTTGGCTATTTCTGGGACGCTAACTGGAAAACATAAATTGCTTTTGTTTTCCTTTCAGGCATAATTTTTTGTTGTTGTTATTGGGGAGGGGGCCATGGCAATCTTCAGGGACAGCAAACATCATAATTGCCGGCTCAGGTACATGATTCCTGAGTCTACAGGTAATAAGTTGAGAAGGTATTTTTATTGTTTGAATTCCTTTTTTTTTTTTTTAAGGAAAGAAGTTGTTTATTCCAAGATGGATCTCCTCGTTCTGTTCTGTTTTGGAATAAGCAAAGGCAAAGAAATAGCTGTCAAGTTTTGGCTGAGCAAAAAGATTTACAAATTAATCCCAGGGCTTGAGATCGCAGCAAAGGTGGAAATCTATAATTAGGGTTTGAAGCTGTAATTAACTTATTAGGAAGCCCGGTGCACCCTGGGTCCATCTTTTGCTGCGGGTGCACGCCAGCCTCAGAAGCGTCTCTAGAAACCGGGTCTCTCAGCTCCTACCCTCCGGTTCCTTCCACCAGCTGCCAATTTGATTGGTTAAGTAGTTTGGCCTGCACAATCTTCTCTTTTTCTTTTGGATTGATGTGTTTATTACTTTTTGTGACAGTGGCTCCCAAGGCAGATGTTCAATAAAGGAGGGAAAAAAAGTCTGCTACAGACCCCAGTCAAGAGTGAAGTGGCAGAGATTGCAGAAAATTGGGAAAGTTATCATAAGCATGGGCTGTTATTGGAGATTTTGCTCCCAGCGTTTGTAGCAGTTGTTTTATTTACTCTTCCGCAGACGGAAACTGAGCAGGGAATTATTGAAAGCAGTTTGCACACCTTCTGTGAGCTTCGTGACAGCAGCCCATCCCAGGGAAAGCGAGACTGAGCCACAAGAAAGGAAAGCAGTAATGTCTCTCTTTCTCACTTGCCTTTATCCAAAAGGAGAAGAATGGCCTTAGCTTCTTGATAATAGAGGGCTGACAATTAGGTTCATGAACTCATCCTAGAAAAAGTGCTACATACTTCATTGCCAAGTATCACCACAGTCACTGTCAAAACACTCCCCTTGTGAAGTTATGCACCAAAGCCACTGCCTAGTCCACCCTTCAAAGTAATTTTGGAAGTCTTTTATGGAATGGCCTTCAGACTGTCACTGTATTACTCTTCACGTCCTGAATGCCATCAAAATGTTTTCCTTTCAGTATTTCCTTTATCTTCAGGTAAAGATAAAAGTCATTGAGGGCCAGATCAAGTGAGCAGGCAGGGTGTTTCAATACAATTATTTGTTTACTGGCTAAAAGCTCCCTCACAGACAACCATACATTTAAGTTCATGAACTTGCCACCGTGTGCAATGGACATTCCAGAAAGAGTTCCAAAATTGCTTTGAAGGGTGAACTAGGT
Source organism: Heterohyrax brucei (assembly GCA_028571685.1). Lineage (NCBI taxonomy): Eukaryota > Metazoa > Chordata > Mammalia > Hyracoidea > Procaviidae > Heterohyrax > Heterohyrax brucei. The sequence goes on along the minus strand of CM053161.1, from coordinate 69,051,008 downwards.
GCTGGCATCGGTCTGTAGCTTCCCAAAGGGAGTACTTTGAAGGTGATCTTGGTGCTTCCGCAACGAGGTAGGTAACACTTTTCCTGGGATGCGTTCGTGAACTTAATTGTTAGTTCTTGGATATAGCGGCAATGGGGAGCATGGTCAGGCTTGGGCAAAACTGTGAAATGTTGCTGTTGTATGCTGTTGAGTGGATTCCAACTCCTAGTGACCCCGTGTGACTGGGTAGAACTATCCCATAGGGTTTCCTAGGCTGTAGTCTTTGTAGGAGCGTATTGGTAATTTTTGTTTTTTTTCCTCCCCTTTTTGCAGCTACTGGCTCACCTTTTGGTTAGCACCAAGTGCTTAATCACTTTGTCTCTGAACTTCCAGTGTTCTTTAAGTTTTCAGCTCTTGACTTCCTGCCCATCTCTGTGGCTGTGCCAGGCCTCAGGGCTCTGTTGTACTAGCTCCTTGCCTTCCTTGCCCTTCTCCTTTCCTGGAGACACCCATAAAGACTTACCTGCCATAGACACTGGCCAAGAAGCCCCGGACACACGATGGTTAAGTGCCTGGTTGCTAAGACAGACATCAGCAGCAGCCCATCTTCAGGAGAAAATGTGACACTTGGCTTCCATAAAGATTACAGCCTAGGAGCCATGTGGAACAGTTCTCCTTTGTCCTACAGGGTCACCATGAGTCAGAACCGATGGCCCACCACCACCACAGCAGACGCTTGCCACCTCACTGGTAAGCTGGTGGCAAATCCGTGCAAAGAAACTTACTCCCAAGAGTCTCCATCTCTCCCCATCCCAATATAACCACAGCATGTTACATCAGTTTTCAGAGCACTCCAGGTTCAGGTGGCTGCTTCTCAAGTCACCCCAAATGCCATTTTACCAGGTTTATGCCTCTTCTCTTCCCTTTCAATGTCCCTCAGCACAGCATATGAAAATCTGGTTCTTACATCTGTAAAATTGCTCTACTATAGAACAAGAATAGCTCGCTCTGGTGGTTCAACGCATTTGGGGATACTATGTCTAAACAAATTTGTTTGCATAGCAGCTCCCTCTCTTGGCACTTCCTAAGGTACATCAGTTTACAAAAGGTCTGAGAAGGCCCAAAGCAGGAAAATGCATTTAATTTAGGAAACTCTGGTGGTGTAGTGGCTAAGTGCTACTTAAAGTTTAGCAGTTTGAATCTGCCAGGCACTCCTTGGAAACTCCATGGAGCAGTTCTGCCCAGTCCTATAGGGTCTCTATGAGTGAGAATCAACTTGACACCAGTGGGTTTGGCTTGGTGGGTTTTTGCTTTTACCTGGTGTTCCACAAATTTATTTGGTCATTTAATCAAGTGCATTCTACACAGATTTATTGAATATGTTATCTGGCAGCCTTATGCTAGGTTCTGAAAAAACTGTGTGTAAAAGAAGAATGTGGTTTCTCCTTTCACTTACAAAATGATCTCCCTACCTCCATTCTACAAGAGACTGATTTGCATGGACCTACAGCCTTGGAAACCCTATGAGACAGTTCTATTCTGTCCTATAAGGTGAGTATGAGTTAGAATCCACTCACCGTGGCATAGTGGCAATGGGTATGGGTTTGGTTTTGGTTTAGTGTTTCCTGGGTGGCATAAAAAGTTAAGCACTCAGCTACTAGCTGAAAGGTGGTGGTTTGAATCCACATAGAGGAAGAAAATCTCGATGATTTACTTCCAAAAGACTACAGCCATTAAAAAAAAAAAAACCTGTGGGGCCCAAACGAGTATCTTAACCCTACAACTCAAACAAATAGAAAAAGGACAGCAAAGGATACCCATAGCCACCAGAAGAAAGAAAACAATAAACATTAGAGCAGAGATAAATGAAACAGAAAATAGCAACAACATGGAAACAGTCAGCAATACTAGAAGCTGGATCTTTGAAAGGATAGATAGCATCGACAAACAACTGTTCAAACTGAGAAAGGAAAACAGGAGAAGATGCAGATAACTTAAACAAGAAGAGCTGGGTGACGCTACAACAGAACCAAGTGAAATAAAAAGAATCATAAAAGAATATTATGAAGAATTACACTCCAACAAATTTGAAAACCTAGAGGAAATGACAAATTCCTAGAAACACACTACCTACTTAAACTCTCACAAACTGGGGTAGAAAATCTGAACAGACTCATAACAAAAGAAAAGCTGAAGGGGTCATTTAAAAAAAGCAAAAAACAAACAAACAAAAAACTACCAATAAAAAATAAAGCCCTGGCCAGATTGTTTCACTGAAGAGTTCTACTAAACACTGAGAGAAGAGTTGACATCAGTACTACTCAAGCTATTCCAGAACATACAAAAAGCAGGAATGCTTCTGAATTCACTCTGTGAAGCCTGCATAACTCGACACCAAAGCCAGAAAAGACAGCGCCAAGTGAGATTCATACCAGGCATACAGAGAGAGTTCAACATTAGGAAATAAATCAAGGTAATCTACCACATACACGAAAGAAAAGAATTACAAGATCATTTCAGTAGAAGGGAAACTCCACACCATTACAAGGGCATATACACAAAACCAACAGCCAACATCATTCTCAATGCAGAGAGACTAAAAGCATTTTTCCTGAGAACAAGAACAAGACAAGCATGCCCTTTATCACCACTCTTACTCAACATTGTACTGAAGTCCTAGCTAGAGCAATAAGACAGGAAAGGGAAATAGAGGGCATCGAGACTGGTAAAGGAAAAGTAAAATTATCCCTGTCTGCAGATGATATGGTCTTATACATAAGAAATCCCAGTAAATCCATAAGAAAGCATTGGAACTAGTAGATGGATTCAGCAGTGTCTGAAAAGGAAATCAGGAAAACAATGCTGTTCACAATGGCACTCAAAAAACTAGAATACTTAGGAATAAATCTAACTGTTGTCATTGCTATGTGGCGCCGAGTCAGTTCTGACTCAAAGTGACCCTGTGAACAACAAAATGAAACACTGCCTAGTTCTGCACCATGTCCACAATCATATTTATACTTAAGCCTATTGTTGCAGCCACTGTGTCAATCCATCTCACCGAGAGCCTTCCGCTTTTTCACTGACCCTCCACCCTACCAAGCATGATGTCCTTCTCCAGGGACTGACCCTTCCTGACAACACGTCCAAAGTGTGCAAGACGCAGCCTTGCCGTCTTTGCTTCCAAGGAGCCCTCTGTTTGGACTGCTTCCAGAACAGATCAGTTGGTTCTTTTGGTGGTCCACAGGACATTCAACATTCTCCAACAGCACAATTCAAAGGCATCAGTTCTTCTTCTGTCTTCTTTGTTTATTGTCCAGATTTTGCATGCATATGATGTGATTGAAAGTACAACGGCTTGGGTAAGGCACACCTAGGTCTTCAAGGTGCCATGTCTTTACTTTTCAATATTTGAAAGAGATCCTTGGCAGCAGATTTTCCCAATGCAAGGCGTCTTTTGCTTTCTTGATTGCTGCTTCCCCAGGTATTGTTTGCAGACTCAAGTAAAATGAGATCCTTGACAACCTCAATCCTTTCTCCATTTATGATGATGTTGCTTACTGGCCCAGTTGTGAGGATTTTTGTTTTCTTAATGTTGAGGTGCAATCCATACTGAGTGCTGTGGTCCTTGATCTTCATCAGGAAGTGTGTCAAATCTTCACTTTCAGCAAGTAAAGTGGTATCATCTGCATAACACAGGTTATTAATGAGTCATCGTCCAATCCTGATGCCTCGTTCTTCTTCGTATAACCCAGCTTCCTGGATTATTTGCTTGGCACATAGATTGAAAAGTTATAGTGAAAGGTTACAACCCTGATGCACACCTTTCCTGACTTTAAAGCATGCAGTGTCCCCTTGTTCTGTCCGCACAACTGCCTCTTGATTGGTATGCAGATTCCTTAAGAGCACAGTTAGGTGTTCCAGAACTCCCTTTCTCTGCAGTGTTAGCCATAATTTATTATGCTCTACACAGTCGAATGCCTTTGAATAGTAAACACAAGTAGATATCTTTCTGCTAGTCTCTGTTTTCAGCCAAGATGTTCATCTGACATCAGCAGTGATATCTCTGGTTCCATATCCTCTTCTGAGTTGAGCTCGAATTTCTGGCAGTTCCTTGTCAATATATTGTTGTAGGTGCTTTTGAATGATCTTGAGCAAAATTTTACTTGTGTGTAATATTAACGATATGGTTTGGTAATTTCTTCATTCAATTGGATCACCTTTCTTTGAAATGGGCATAAGTATGGATCTCTTCCAGTAATTTGGCCAGGTAACTGTCCTCCAAACCTAACTAGGGATGTAAAAGCCTTATACAAAGAAAACCATCAAAACAAACAACAACAAAAAAGATAAACAAACAAAACAAACTACCATAAGAAACAAAAAGAGGCCTTCATAAATGGAAAAGCATACCATGCTCACGGAGAGGAAGACAACATTGTGAAAATATCAATACTATTCAAAGCAATCCATAGATACAGTGTAATCCTGATCCAAATTTCAACAATATTCTCTAATGAGATGGGAAAGCTAATCACCAATTGTATAATCAAAAGGAAAGAGCTCCTGGATAAGTCGAACATTACTGAAAAATAAGAACAATGAGGCCTCACACTACCTGATCTCAGAACTTAATACACAGCTATGGTACACGTACACGACAGACACATAGGGCAATGGAACAGAACTGAGAACTCACAAATAAGTTCACCCATTCATGGACACCTGATCTTTGACAAAGAGTCAAAGTTCATTAAATGGGGAAGAGGTAGTCTCGTCAACAAATGGTGCTGGCAAAACTGGATATCCATCTCATGATATGGATGAATCTGGATGGCACCATGCAGAAAAATGAATCCAGATCTATACCTCACCTCATACACAAAAACTAATTTAAAATGGATCAAAGACATACATATAAAACCTAGAACTATAAAGTTCATGAAATAAAACTTTTAGGGACAATTATAGGGGCCTTAATTTATGGCATAAAGAGAACATGAAACATAACTGGAAATGCACAAACTTCAGCAGATAGACTAGATAGCTAGGACCACCTAAAAATTAAATACTTACACCTGTCAAAAGATGTTTTCCAAGGGAGTAAAAGGAGAAGCTATGCATGGAGGGAACATATTGACAATGAAATATCTGATAAAAATTTAATCTCTGAAATACACAGAAAATTTCAATAAGTCAACAACAAAAGGACAAGAAAACCAAACACAAAACTAGGCAAAGAACATTAACAGATACTTCATCAAAGAGATCATTCAGGTGGCCACCAAGTGCCTGAAAAGATGTTCTCGATCATTAGTCATCAGAGAGACACAATTCAAAGCCATGATGAGATACCATCTCCTTCCTGCAAGAATGACACTGATCAATAATTCAGGAAATAAAAAGTTCTGGTGAGCCCCTACTCGTAAGAATGTAAAATGGCACAACCACTACGGAAAATTAGATGGCACTTCCTTCAAAAACTAAAAATAAAAAGGCCATATGGTCCAGCAATTCCTCTTCTATGAGTATATCCTAGAGAAATAAGAGTTGTCATAATGAATAGACACACACACCCATGTTCACTGAAGCACTGTTCACAATAGCAAAAGATAGAGGCCACCCTAGGGTCGCCATGAGTCGGATCCGACTCAACAGCATTCGGCTGGCAGGCAAGTGCTTATCGACATATGACTGGAGAAGCAAATCGTGTAGTACACAACAGCAAGGATAATGATGAATCCACACAACATCTCACAACATGGGTGAATCTCGGGAGCGCTGTGCTATTTAGACCAACAAAGAAGTTGGTCACAAAAGGACAGGTTATTATAAATTATAATATTATAAAATCCAGGAAAAGTTTTGCACGCAGAAAGAAGCAATCTTTGATGGCTATGAGGAAAGGGAGGGGAAGTGACTAACTAGACAGTAGTGTGTGCGTTAAGTCTGGTAAACGGACAGACAACACGAAACACGGGAAGTCAGCACCACTTGACAAAAGCAAAAGAAGACAGAGGAGTACGTGAAGAAAAAGAGGCAACCACCATCAAGGCTGTGCCATACACAAGTCCACAACAACAACAGAAACAACAACTTACAAGCAGCTAAACAGGCAACTACGTATGCTGAACTGAAGGAGGAGGATGTACAGAATACTCGTGCACCTGTATAGGTTAGGCTCTGGATATTTTTACATACATATTTGTATGTACAGCATGTACATTCATGTATATAACTGAACACAAAGGAAGCACAGTCACAGAAGCTTCCTGTTGCTCTTAGGAGCTGTCAAGTCAGTTCTAACTCATGGCACCCGTTAGTACAAAAGAACAGAACCCCGCTCATTGCTGCACCAGCCTCGCCATCACCGTGTTCGAGCCCGTGGCTGTACCCACTGTGTCCGTTCAGCTCACTGAAAGTCTTCCTGCCGGCCAAGTGCCGCTGAGTTGGATCCACTTCCTAGACACCTGCGAAACAATTTTAGGGACTGTGTTATTGGGGCTCAGGGCTGGGGACCACGGTCTTGGGGGATATCTGGGTCAGTTGGTGAGTAGCTCCTAGGGTCTTAAAAGCTTGTGGGAGCATCTGAGATACGTCACTTTGTCTCATTCTGTCTAGAACAAAAGAAAATGAAGAAAACCAAAACCCAAGGGAAATATTGGTCTGAAAGACTACTGGGTCCCTTGAACCACAGCTTTCACCAGCCTGCTCCCAGGAGAACTGGATGATGCTTCTCTGCCACCACCAAACCCTCTGACAGGGGTCGTAACAGAGGGCTCCAGACAGAGCAGGAGAGACGTGTAGAGCAAACAACGGATTTACAAAAAAGACCAGACTTTCTGGTCTGGAAAAACACTTAGGCTGTGGCCCCTGGACACCCTTCTAACTCAGAACTGAAGCCCCTCCTGAAGTTCACCTTTCAGCCGAAGATTAGACAGTCCTGGAAAATGAACACTAACACACTTGAGGAATGGGCTTCTGAAATCAGTGAAGAACATGAGACCAAATGGGCGACTCTTGACCAAGACAGTAGAAGGGACAGGAAAACTGAACAAGTGAACCCAGGGAACTGGGGTGGAAAGGGAGCAGGAATGCTGACACGTTGTAGGAATTGCAACCCATGTCTTGAGACAGTGGATAAGTTTGTGAATGAAAAAAAAAGAAAGAAAAGAAACTAATTTGCTTGCAAGTATTCACCAAAAGCACAATGAAACACACACACACACACACACACACACAAAGAAAACCTGCAGAACATGATGCTACTCTGACACATGTTGTGTAGACACGAGTTGGAATCAACTTGGAAGCCAGTTGGTTGCAACTTGGTTGGTTGGTTGGTAGTGTGCCATGGAACACATTTTGAGAAATGCTTCTGTAAATCCAAAGAGTGACTGTGGTGGTGGGATTCTGAGGCTCAGGACTAGCTTGTTGAGTTGATATTCTGGGAGCAGGAAGGCCTTTCGGTCCCCATTCTTGGACCAAAGAATGGTCAAATGAAAACCTGGGCCTGAGAACAGTGAAGCTGGTGATGCTGAGATGACACAACAACAGATGCTGTATGTTGTGGGACTGCCCAAACCACCTTTCCTCCAAGCTGCCTGGTCTACCAGGCGGGCTGCAGCCTGTCCACTGAGGCCACCAGAAGGAGCTGTGCAGACCAGACTAGTGGGCAAGACAGGTGGGTGATGGCAGTGTTACGCCTGTTCTCTCCAGGGGAGCTGAGACACACTCACCTGGAAAGAAGAAGCGGGATCCATCTGGCTAACTTTGGGTACTGGTCAGGAGCTGGACAGTGGCCTAGGTAATTTAGAGCAGAGCCCAGCAGTTTGCTCTTGAGAACATGCAATAACTTGAAATCTCAGCTTTGAGAGGAGGTCACAACACCTGAGAGCATGGGGGCTGTTGCTGTTCCAATGGCTCCTAGGTGGCAGGTGGAAATCACAATCTGTCTTGTGGCTTCTTCTGCCCAAAGTGGCTTTGCAGTTGGAGCCAGGTGCTCTGGAGGACAGCCACTGACATAGGCGTGTGCATGTAAGTAAAATACATAAGATGCGAGAGTACCCAACAAGAACGACTTCTACTTTATAATCATACCTTAGTGATAATTCACACAGCGTTGCCCTCCTCTCATGCAGAGTTAACCCCACAAGTCTTCAGGAGCCCCTCCTGCCCTTAGGGGAGACTCTGGGTGGTGCCAACGGTTATTATACTTGGCCGTAACCCGAAGACCAGAGGGTCAAGGAGTCCACCCAGTGGTGTCTTGGAGGAAAGGCCTGGTGATCGACTTCAGATAAATCAGCTATTGACATCCGGATGGAGCTCAGTTCTGCTCTGACACATGTGGGATCCCCATAAGTTGGTTCTGGTCTTAGTTCTGCCCTTTACAGCATGCAGCGCTCCGAGGAGCATAAAGGTCGTTTAGAGACAGACTCTCCTTTCCTTTGGAAAGGTTTCTGTCCAGCCTGGGAGGAGAGAATGGACTCAGGTACCGAGAACCACAATCACTGTGTCTGTCTTTCTAGAGGGGTTGGGGGGCAGAGGGAGAAGAGAAAGGAAGATTTATCATTGGCATTGCCTTTCACCCACTTGGCGACTTTCCTCCATAATTCCTTGTGAAACCAGTGTTTCCATAGTCCCCTTAGGAGACACTGACACCAAGGGCCAGCCCAGAGGACTCATGACAGCCAGGTGTGGGAAGCACAACTTCTTGAGTGATGACAGTGAGCTCATTTGATCCTAAGCTACTGGCTTTATTTTTCAAAGGAAAAGTGAATTTTTGAACTCTCCTCTACCAATTTTTTTAATGAAAAAAAAAAAAAATTTAACATCTAACCTCCATGTTGGATTACAGGAATGTAGGTACTGGTTTGGGCAGGGGAGACGAGCTGCTAGAAGGAGTGTGGGGAGATTCTCATATATCTCTTTAAAAATTAAAAAACAACAACAACAAAAAAAAACCACATAAAATCACAAACAAGCCACAGGGCCAGATGGTCGTGAGAGACCTGGAGGTGGGATGGGTGTCTGGTGGAAGCAAGGAAAAAATACTCTATTTAGCACTGGAAAAAAAATGACCTTTTTTTTTTCTTTTTATTTTTTAGAACAATCCTCCCTTGGATGTCTGCATTGTATAAATCTAATAAGACAGAGTGGAAAATATTGGATTTATTTTTACAAGTTAGCTGTGACCTCCCTGACCTTCTGAATGGATTCTCTTCGTACGTCTCCTCTGAAAGGCCTTAGGGTTATGACTAACTCATAAAGATAAATCCAATATTTCCCCCTTGGCTGTGTCATAGCCAATGCAGACATTCAGATGATAGGGCAAGGGAGGTGGGTTTTTATTTCGTTTCCTCTCCCATTATGAGAGGAGAGGAGTTCTTGGCCCTGGTGGGTTTCCCAGCTTCTAACCCTCCAGTAACCTGTGTATAAGGGGAGAGAAACAAGGGACTGAGTCTAGACCAGAGCCCAGGGTAGGGCGCAATGGGGAGGCAATGGCCAGTGTACCTGGACTCAGGGCTCTGGGCCTCAGGGAGGGAGCAGTCATCCCCTGTTGGTTGTGGGGCATAGAGAGATAGATGGAGTCCCTGTGCTGCAGAAGGTTTGACACACTCTGCTGCTGACTGAAAGGTTAGAAGTTCAAGCCTAACCAGGGTAACTTGGAAGAAAGGCCTGGTGATCCGCTTCTGAAAAGCCAGCCGTTGAAAGCCCTCCGGAGCACAGTTTTACTCTGTCTGACACACGTGAGGTCACCAGAAGCTATAGTCAACTTGGTGACAGACAACTGACTTTGAAGTGAGGAGAAAAGTTTCCTGTTTTTCAGTGAGGAGCAAAGGCTCATTTTCAAAGCGGGGTCTTCACAGTGAGGGAGACCACAGCCTGAGTGCAGTAGCCCAGGCTGGGCCTTCCTCAGGCAGGAAGCACAAGCTGGACCAGAGCCTGGACCCTTGTTGCTACCAGGGGCCTGGGGCATCAAACACACGGTCCCAATCACCTGCTGCATGCCAGGCACATGGCGCTGCCGGAGGTGATGAGGTAAGTGAAACTGGCTACCGTCCCTGTCTCTCTGTGGCCTGTGCCTAATGCAAGATTCTGACACCAACCAGACAGATGCAGTAACCGAAATGTGTTCACACTGAGATATGAACTTAATTGTTCTGAGTGCTACATACCTCCTTGTTGAACATCACTACTGTCACCTTCAAAGTGCTCCCCTTGGGAAGCTACGCCCTGATGCCAGCACCTAGTCTACCCTTCAAAGCAATTTGGAACTCTTCCTAGAATGGCCATTGTGCACATTGTATAGCTGTCTGTGAGGGAGTTTTTAGCCAGTAAACAACTGTATTGCAACGCCCTCCCTACTCACCTGACGCTGCCCCCAAATGACTTTCTTCTACCTAAAGATAAAAGAAACATTGAAAGGAAGTCATTTTGATGGCATTCAAGCCATCAAGGCTAATACAACAACAGTTCTGATGGCCATTCCAAAAAAAGAGTTCCCAAATTTCTTTGAAGGGTGGACTAGGCACTGGCATCTGTGTAGCTTTCCAAGGGGAGTACTTCAAAGGTGACATTCAGCAATGAGGCATATAGCAGTTTTTCTAGGATGAGTCTGGAAACTTCTTTGTCAGTCTCCGTCAGTCCCCCGGGAGAACTGGGTCCTTGGGAACCATTAACGGCAGGGCCCGCCAGGGTAGATGGGGGGCTCCCAGGAGGAAGTGATGAGTGACTAGGGAAGCTAACAGGAGCTAACAAGTGGAAAAGAGCATTCAGGCAGAGGTACCAGCATTAGGGAGGCAGATTAGGGTCCCCAGGAGTAGACGCAGACAGCTATCAGGTGCAATAGTGCACTTGGGATCATGCCCTGTGGAAGGGGAGGGAAGACGAAAGGAGAGAAGGGAGGGAAAAGTGGGGAGCAGCTCTGGGCAGAGGCAGATGGACCGTAATGCGATTTCCATGAAGGCTTCAGCCAACACTGTGGGCCACTGCGAAGCTCAGCGGGCCCTCAGAATTTTCCCGAGTTGGTAGGAGGGTGCTAGCCTTTGAACTACAGCGGTGACTAGTCACCAAATGTAGGCTCCTTCACAGAGGGAAGGGGCATTGAGCAAGGCGGTCCCCTTTAGTTGAGGCAATTCTAGAAGATGGTTGACAGCAGATGGTCATCTGCTACCAGCACTGCTAACAGCAGGGGAGCAAGTCTTCAGACCTGAGGAGGACAGGGGTGGCATATCACAGCATCTGTACACCACGGGATATGAAGCTCTGCAGCAGGAGGGAGTGTGGCACTTTCTAGGAGCTAAAGCGAGGCAATAGGAGAACCAGACGGGGTCTCAGCTCTCAGGGTGTGAGGGAATCTTAGCTCCCACCAAGATGTCACCTCAAGAAAATGGGCCAACTCTCGTGGTGGCTGTAGAGCCCATGGTGTGGACAAGTGCCCTATGGGTTCCTTCTGTGTCCTGTGGGGGAGACAAAAGACATGAGAAAGAATCCCTGTCCTCAAGCAGCTTGCACCCTTGAAAGGGAACAAAACATACGCAATACAAGATGATAAATCAAGAGCATACGTAATTAAGGATTCAGAACTGGATAAATGGTTGTACTCACTGTTGGAAACCCTGGTGGCATAGTGGTTAAGTGCTACATCTGCTAACAGAAAGGTCGGCAGTTTGAATCTGCAGAGCATTCCTTGGGAACTCTACAAAGGAGTTCTACTCTGTCCTACAGGGTCTCTATGAGTCGGAATCAACCCAACAGCACTGGATCTGGTTTTGGTTTTGCTGTCTACAATCTTCTCCCCCTACTCCTCCTAAATCCGCTCCATAGTAGACCCACTGATGGAAGCTTCTCTTGCCTATGACCCAATGACCTCCACGTTGCTAAATCATCACTTGGGGTGACAGCCTGAGACGCTTCTGTGTCATCCAGTCCCCTGGACTCTCTTTTGCCTGCAAGGAGAAACCCAACATTGCCCAGAACTCTTTGGTGTGGGGGCTAGGGGGAAGTTTGAATGCTCAGAAGCCACAGACCTGCCCTCGGTATCCTGTGTCTCCTTCCAGATATGCTATGACAGGCTTGTCCTTCCTGGAACATGGGGCTCCAGATGACCGTCCCCAGCTGTATTGCTGCAGCTCTGGGCTGGCTTTCCCCTTCATCCTCATCTTTAATACAAGCAATATCTTCCCAGCCACGTGCCAGCTACAGCAGTTTGCCTTCAAGAACACAAATTAAAGTGGTGCCACCCAGGGCATTAGTGGTCTCAGCAGAGTCCACATGGAGGCCACCATGCATTCCCTGTTTCATATTAAGAGTGAGTAAGCAGCAGCGCCACCCTTCCAACCTGGCCTGGTCTGAATACCAAACAGACTCCGGCGGGAGCTGGGCCAGGAGGAGGGAGGGCCTCCGAGCTGCCACTCGACTGCAGAGCTCCAGCTCGCAAGGCCGACCCATGGGACTACGTGACAGAAGGTAAAGGTCAGGGCCTCTCAGCAAATATTTGGAGGGCTGTTCCCATGCCCAGTGGGTTTTGGACACAGGTAATCCTCTCCTGGAAGGGGAAGGGGTCCAGTAATCCCTGAGCAAATGCCTGGCCTAACCGGTAACTCTAGAGCTGAGCCGGCCCCTCTCCCCCGGGGCCACCTCAGGAAGGTGGACGTTGAGTCCAGCACCCCAGTTTGAAGCTTGAATGGGAACTGAGAGGTCTCAGCTTCAGGCGAGAGCAGACCTGCTGGTGAAAGCATCCCTGGGAGCCCTGTTATTCAGTACTCTTGACCCGTAGAAGCAAGTGTAGAGTATTTACTGTATGCCAGGCTCTGGGTTAGGAACGGGGCTTTGAGGTGACAGATATGGCTCCTGCCAGGAGCCCAGAGTCCAAAGGGGAAGCCAGCCTGTCAGCTCCCTGCGGACAGACAGCATCTGTGATTTTGCTCACGCCTGGATCCCTGGCAGAGAACACAGAGGACGAATGAATGAATGAATGACTGACTTGTAAAACAGTGAGACCCTTCCCCCAGTCCCCTGAAACTCAAGGATGGCTTCCTGGAGATGGTCTTGAAGGGAAGCCAGAAAGGGTGGGCAGAGAGGTGGTGGCAGGGCAGCCCCAGCCTGAAGGAACAGCACATTCAAAGACACTAAGGTCTCCTGCATGCCTGCTGCATAGAGTGTGTCCCCGCCGTCTGTGCAAGACGTGAGCCCGGAGTGGCTACCACGGACTGTGTCAGGAAAGACCTTGCTGACTGCAGTGAGCAGCTTGGACGTCTTCTTGAAACTCTTGCGGGATTTTAAGTAGCAAACCAACAAGATGTGATTTGCATTTTAGGTCATCTGCGTGTCGGGTGGACCCGCCTACTGGTGGTGCAATGCTTAGTATTTGGCTGTTAAGCAAAAGGTCAGCAGTTTGAATCCAGACTGATCTGTCCAAAAGAAACGTAATGCAAGGCACCTACGCTATTTCAAATTTGCTTACTGGTTAAGAGCTGCAGTTGTTAATTAAAACATTGGCAGTTCACATCCACCAAGTGCTCCTTGGAAACTCTACGAGGCAGTTCTGCTCTATCCTGTAGGGCCACTATGAGTTGGAATCAACTTGATGGCAATGGGCTTTTGGTTCCTGTTGTTGTTTTCAGCAGCCCACTTGGAGCCCTGGTGGCATAGTGGTTAAGAGCTATGGCTGCTAACCACCAAAAGGTTGGCAGTTCAAATCCACCAGCTATGCCTTAGCAACCCTATGGGGAAGTTCTCTCCTGTCCTATAGGGTTGCTGTGAGTCAGAGTCAACTGAGCAGCAACGGGTTTAGTTTAGTGGCCCACCTGCCAACCAGTTGTGTGTGACAGAGTAGAACTGTGCTCCATAGGATTTACAATGGCTGATTTTTCTTTCTTTTTTAAAAAATTGTGATCAAGTGAAACTATGAATCCAAATCAGTTTTGCATGCCCACCTGTCCGCATTTCCATCTGTTCTCCCCACCTGGTGAGAGCACTTTCCTCCCTTTCACTCTATATATCTAGTATCCTCTTAACGAGCATCTGTGCCCCCCTTCACCCTCTTCTCTCCCATCTAGAAAGAGATCTTTAGGATAGCCTCTTACAAATCCATAGATCCGTGAAGTATATACACCATGTGGTCATGCTGTGTTCCCAAGTCCGGTACATTCTTGTCTGAAGAGTTGACTCATTACGGATTTCCGGTCAGGAACAGCAGCAGGTCTAGGACCCATGTTCCCAGGGGATCCTCCAGGCTGTCACACCATCAGCTCAGGTCTTTTAGTAGAGTTCTTGCATTGCACCCCTGTTTTCCCTATGTTGTCTCAGGGAACCAACATTGTGTCCACCATCATGGCTGTCTTTGGTGGTGACTGGGTGGTTCTTCTGGTCTCAAGTTGATACAGTCACCCACTCATATGGGTCCTTCTGTCTCCTGGGCTCTTTTTCTCTTGTATCTTTGTTGTTTTGTCATCATCTGTGTTGGATGAGTTGGGACATTTTGGTGTACCTCAGATGGCAGCTTGCTAGTTTTTAAGACACCAGATGCCTCTCACCAATCTGGGGTGCAGAAGACTCACTTAGTAATAGACTAGTTATGGCAGTTGGCCTCAATGTCCCCTGAATACATGGTCCCCAGGCCCCCATCCCTGCTATTGGGTTGAGTTTCAAAAACCTTTCAGTTTATGGTGAAGTCCAGTTAAGTTCACTTACTCCCTACTGCATGCTGTCACTGCTTTCACCTAACCAAACTTCTGTTGACTATCTAACCTATGACACAATGGCTAATTTTTAAGAAGTGGATCCCCAGGCCTTTCTTCCAAGGTGCCTCTGGGTGGACTCAAACCACAACCTTTCACTTAGCAGCTGAGTATGTTAACCGTTTACCTTGCTCAGAGGCACCAACTTCTCCATTAGCCACATTAAAAAATATATAATTAAAACACTTAATAATATATATTTTTTAACCCAGTGTGTCTGAAACAGCATGACACATTTTACATTCCTTTTGTGGTCCAAATTCTCTGAAATCCAGTGAGTATTTGTTGCTTACCAAAACCAAGTTCGACCCACTGTTGTTGAGTCAATTCCAACCCATAGCAACCCTAGGGGACAGAGTAGAACTGCAGTTATAGGGTCTCTAGCACATCTCCATGCTCACTTGCCTCATTTTAAACACTCAATAGCTGCATATGGCTAGTGGACACCGTACTAAGCAGCACAGGTCTAGAGCATGATGAGAAGGTGATCACGGTCCCTGCTTTGCCAGGGCTGAGAGCCTAGCACAGAAGACCAACAATTACACAGGGAAACAGAACAGTACACTGAGCGTTATCATGGTGGCGATATCCAGGGAGCATGGCACAGGGATCTAATTTAGGGTCAGTTTAAGTTTTGTCCTTGCGGCTGAAAAGTTAGTTAACTGAAGGATCTGAGCATTCTTGGTAGGCAGAACTGCACGCATAAAGTCCAGTGGCTATATGTGATAAATTGACGAAGGAGGCCTGACATTTAAGTCTGTGAACTTTATTTGTCCTAAGTGCTACGTACCTCATTGCTCAATATATCACTAGGGTCACCTTTGAAGCACTCCCCTTGGGAAGCTATGCACCAATGCCAGTGCCTAGTCCATCCTTCAAAGAAATTTCGGAACCCTTTCTGGAATGGCCATTGCACACAGTGACATGGTGGCAGGTTTGCGAACTTCATAGTATGGTTGTCTGTGAGGGAGTTCCTAGCCAGCAAACAAGTAACTATTTTGGAACACCCTCCCTACTCACCTGATCTGGCTCCCGGTGACATTTTTCTTTACTGGGAGATAAAGGAAAAATATTGAAATGAACACATTTTCACAACATTCAGGACATCAAAGGTAATACAACAACAACTCAGGTAGTCATTCTGGAAAGAGACTTCCAAAATTACTTCGAAGGTAACCACAGTGATACTCAGCAATGAGGCATGCAGCACTGTTTCTAGGAGGAGTTCACAAACTTAACTGGCAATCCTAGCTGCCCAGAGAGACTGGCTTGCAGTCATGTGGACCACTAGCCATGATGGATGTTTGGACTCCATTCTAAGTGCTATGGGAAACCACCAGAAGGTTTTAAGTGGAGAATGAACCTTGTCCAGATCATTACAAATGTATCACTGTGGATGCTGGACACAAGTGGTCTGGGGGAGAACAGGATGTAGCAGCTCAGGCAGTTGGCCAGTGTAGTTGTTCTACCAGGAGACGTTGGTGGTTAGGACAAGATAGCAGCAGAGGAGATGAGGACAACTTGATGGATGCCTGGATGTGGGAGAAAATTCGAAGACAGAACCAGTAAGACTTGGCAATGAGTTGGAGGTGTTTGTATTTACGGAAGGAAACGGATGGAACAATAATGAATGTCTCCAGGGGTTCTGGTACTATTTTCTGGGATAGGAAATCTGGAAGAGAAGCAGATCTAGGAGTCAGAAGCAATGATGGGTTCAGTTTTAAATGTGCTGACTTGAAGTGATTGTGAGATCTCCGAGGTCCAAATTTAAGTGACAGTAAATAAGTCTGAGCTTGGGAGAGAGGGCTGGGTGGAGCAGCAGATTTGGGAGATGGTCAGATGTGTGGTTGGTAATTAAATACATAGAACTTGGTAAAATCATCTAAGTCCATGATTCACAAGTGGGGGTGATCTTTTTCTCCCACCCAGGGGACATCTGACAATGCCTGGAGACAGTTTTGGTTATCACAATGGAGGGGGCATTGCTACTGGTGAGTAGAGGCCAGGCATAGCAGCAAACATCCTACCGTATATAGGAAAGCCCGCATAACAAAGCCTTTTCTGGCCCCAAATGTCAGTGGTGCAGAAGCTGAGGAAATCTTGATCTACAGAGATGATGCAGAGTGAGAAGAGGAAAGATCCTAGGATGGGGCCCTGTGCAGCTCTCACATTTAACGTAGAGCATGTTGGAGAAGGAGCCCCGGTGATGCAATGGCTAAGAGTTTGGCTGCTAACCTAAAGGTCAGCGGTTCAAAGCCACCCGCCACTTAGGGTGATCTGCTCTCATCAAAATTATATCCTAGGAAACCCTACGGGAAAGTTCTACTCCAACCTATAGAGTCGTTCTGGGTCTGAACTGGCTTGATGGTACACGACAGCAGTAGCAAGTCAGTGGGAAAGGAGTGGCCAATCCCTTACATGGTAGGAAGCACGGAAGCGGGAGTAAGAGGACACCAAGCAGAGAACAGCCTGGCTAGGAAGCTATGGCTTCAGTGATCAGGAATGATTACCCCATTGTGTCTTTCTAACTGAGATCTTTTCCATTTTCAGTCTTCTTCTCCAAGACACTCGACAGCACTTGGTTTTGGCTTCTCCAAGCGACACCTAAGGACATCCCAAATTTCAAGCACCTAGAACACAGAATTGCACATGAGGCAGGCAGTGTGGTTGAGTTGGAAGAGCAGAAGACACCAATCATCAGCTATGTCTTCTTGGGCAAGGGGTCAGTAGCCCTGAGTTTCAGTTCTTCATCTGGAAAATGAGTGTGTGATGGTGATCAAGTGAGAAGAGAATATATTTGCTACATAGTAGGTGCTCAACTAGTCATGGTTACTTTTCCTTCCTTTCTTTTCTTACATCTGACCTAATGTTTATAGGTTATTTGTTACTAATAGTTTTATTTTACCTGCTCTCCAAAAACCAAACCAAATCCATTGCTGTTGAGTCGATTCCAATTTATAGCAACCCTACAGGACAGAGTAGAACTGTTCCATAGGGTTTCCAAGCAGCAGCTTGTGCATTCAAACTGCCAACCTTTTGGTTAGCATCAGTAGCTCTTATCACTGTGCCACCAAGGTGTCCTACCTGCTCTCAGTGCTGTCAAAATCCTACTGAGAGCAGGACTGCTTTTCAGGTGAGGACGCTGGCTCTTCCCTTGCTTTGCAGGTAAAGTTTGGTTTGATGTTTTCCAGGCCTTTGATGAGGCTGTATTTTGGAGGGGCTCTGGTCATACAGCGGGGCCCTGGCGGCACAGTGGTTAAGAGCTCAGGCTGCTAAGGAAAAAGTTGGCAGTTTGAATCCACCAGATGCTCCTTGGAACCCTATGGGGCAGTTCTACTCTGTCCTATGGAGTCGCTACGAGTCAGAATTGATCCAGCAGCTGTTTAGTTTTTGCTATATGTTGGGAAGGAGTCCTGGTGGCATAGTGGTTAAAGTGCTCAGTTGCCGTGCTAACCAAAAGGTCTGCAGACCTACCAGGTGCTCCACAGGAGAAAGATACGGCAGTCTGCTTGCATAAAGATTACGGTCTTGGAAACCCTATGGGGCAGCTGTACTCTGTATTGTGGGGACACTAAGGGTTGCAGTCAACTCAGTGATAAGGGATTTGGTTTTCTATATGGGGAACACCTTCTTCTGCTCTATTCCCCTCCTTACTTCCCTGCCCCTTTTTCTTACCCACCATTACGATGCTCTGCATTAGAGATGATCCATGTGCTTGGACCAGGTCCCCTGTGATAGGGTTTAGCAGACTAGGAATTAGGCAAAGAGACACCAGTTGGGAAACTCTTTGAGTATCAGGGGATACAATGCCAGGTGATGCTTTTCAAACTCACTGACCTTACTCTAGCAAAGGAGAATGACCTTGAACCACCCTTCCCCCAGCCTTCCAGGGCATGGGATGAGAAGGGGCCAAGGTTTTGTGATGTATTCCAAGGGCACATTTCCTTTCAAGTCTTCTGTTTTATCTTAAACCAAAAAACCATTGCTGCTGAGTTGATTCTGACCAATAGCGACCCTGTAGGACAAAACATAATTGTCCCCATAGAGTTTTCAAGAAGCACCCGGTGGATTCAAACCCCTAGCTTTTGGTTAGTAGACTTACCATTTAACCACAACACTAACAGGTTTTACTGTTTCACCTTACCAATTACTAAATTTAAAATCAAGTGCAACCTATGTGGCTGTTCATTTTAACCTAGCAATAAAACTACATCTTCTTTTCTAGCTCAGTTTTTTTCTCCAGGGCCCCAAGACATACCTCCAGGTAGCCCCAAGAAGACTGAGGATCTTCGCTTGAGATCACACCCACCGTTGTCCTCATAAACATCTAAATGTCCTCCTTGCTGTCTGGCACCCCTCAGACATCTGACAAATTTCTGACGATGGAAGCAGTGAAGGCAAACAGCCATAGAAAAACATAGTTCTAAAATCAAGAATTCTCATGGGAAATGAAAAGATTCCTGAACTCTCTGCTGCTTTGGGAAGAATTTGATTTGAGTCCCCCAGTTTACAGAATTTTTCAGTATAGTTTTGATAGCAGAAAAGGTTTTCTGAGTCATTTTTGATGTTGTTGTTGTTGTTGAGATCTGTAGAAGGTGTTTGGTATTACTGATGTCTCATGGGGGCTGGGTTCTCACCGGTACTGACGATGGAGGCATTTGTGGGCTTACTGCAGAGCCCACATTAGGGCACCCTCTGTTACCAGACATGACCAAGCAAGGTGGCTGTCAGAGCTGCCCCAGAAAGATGCCAGGAGGGAGGAGATGTCAGTGACAATGTCCTCTGCTTTGTCCCTTGAGGAAGATGTCATCCTTGGAGTCCTCAGTGAGGGATGGAGTTGACGCTTCTCTAAATGTATTGCACAGATTGCAGTGAAGTTTGCTGCAATTCCAAGCAGAGACGCAGGCTCCGTCCAAGAAAAACAGCGTCTGCTGATTTTTTTGCTCCTATGAACAAAATGGCTCCAAATTTACATAATTGAAATCCCAGTGTCTTCTCAGATCGTGACAATGGGTAATTAACATGATCGCTTGTCAGCTGGGAAATACCTCAGGAGGGGGCTGTCAGAGCCCAGCCATTTTATTCGGGGCCACATCTCACGGGCCATCGGGGCTAATTACGTCACCCCCATGTCACCGAAAACGTGCATGTGGCTCGCCCGGCTCGGAGTCACCCCCTAAAAGAACGGCTTGCTCCAAGAAGCCTGTGCGTGCTTAGCACCTTGGCCCTGCCTCCGGGACGGTGGCCTGACAGTCTAATTTGGAAGCGTTGCTTAAAATCTTAATCAGCACACTGAAATCAGCAGAGGCGAGTTTCGACAGCGTGTTTGTTGTTTATGGTTTTCATTTTTAATAAACGTTAAAGTGTTTTTTACAGGTGTGGAGACAGCCGCATCCCTGGGACTGGCTCTCTTAGGTTTGCGCTTGCGATCAAGGAGGGGGGGGGGTGGAAAAAGTCGTCATCGCGAATTGAGACATAACATATTCACCCAGGCTTGCCTTCCCTTTATTTTGTGGCTCCCTGAAAGCTATCAGCAGTCCTAAGCCCGAGTCCATCTTCCCTGCTCAAGTGATATCTTGATTGACACGTCTCCAAATAAGAGGCTGAATAGCTCTTGGTATTAGCCGTGGAATAATTCACTTGTCAGATTACGGCTGGCAGACTCCCTGACTCCTCTCAGGCCCCAGAATGAATTTTTTAAATATTTCGGAGAAAATATTAAATTTGGTTCAGGCTAGGTCAAAGTTCATATCATTTGGTAATAAAGACTCACGGAGGCTGTTTGCCCACTTGATTTTATTTTGCGCAACAGCTGCAGGTCAGGCGTTGGAGTTTGTAGGCCTTCAGCTTCGGGAGGCTTTGCCTTTACTGTGAGTTTCTGTTAGGTAGTAAACAAAGCAAGACAGAAGGAAAAAAGAGCAAGGAGTTCTCTCTTTGTGCAGGATTCCTGACTGATGTCATCGCAAAATATGCAGCTTTAATTGCACCTCTGTTTGCTGCAATAATCAAGACAGTGATCCACATTTCTTGCTTTCATCACCATTGAAAATGCACTGTTGTCTCACCCTCGTTCTGGTCCTGCAAACTGGTCAGAAGCATCCCTGGCTGGCAAGAGGGCAAAGCAGTGCTTGCTGGGCTCATCATGACCACTGGTCCTAATATTTGTGCCCTGTTCCCAGCCGTGTGCCTGAGCCGCTCTTGTTATGACTGTCTGTTTGTGTAGCTGTAAATATTTAGCCAAGAATGCTACCTGCTTTGTGGCGAGGCTTGCTGATGACATCTACCTCTCTCTCTAATTGCATATTGTTGTAAAATTCTGGGATAATGGCACAACTGTGTCTCTTGCAAAGGGTAAATTTACACCAAGTGCAGCATCTGAATTTCCATAAGTAATTAGCCTACACATTTACATCCCTGTGTTTGGCAGTGATTTTATCGAAATGAAAGATAATGAATTAAATCCAATTATAGCAGGAGAACATTTAGCAACTTGGTGTTTATTTTGATCTGTAGTTGCACATCTTACATAAAACGGGTCCAGGAATGACAGGGTTGCTTCAGTAAAGCAGAAGCATCCAGGTAAACTAGAATACCAACCTGATAGCCCAGACTCTGGTGAACAAGTTTTATTGTGGTTCTCTGGACAAATCGCTTTCTGAAAGTGCCTATTTCTATTCGGATGAATGTGAAGTATGGTTCTTGGCTTGTATCTTGATTGTTGCTGGAATATCTCTGTAAAACCGAAGTCACACCAAGGGCCATGATGAAGCCCAGGAATTAAAAAATCATCCATAGTTCAAAGCATTTGTTGAGAAAGTTTGGAAGGAAAGCTCTGGAATTCTGGAAGTGAGGGACAAATTTCTATTTGAAATTTTAAAACGTAGGCAGTCGTACTCTTCTGGAAAATCTTGCCTCCCCAGGAAAGGTAGAAAAATGTAACCCCTACCTAGGTGACGAAAAGATGTGTCTGCTTTAATCAGGGAGACTGCCCAAAAGAGCCTGAGTCCTTGTTCCTGAAAATAACATAAAATGAGTAGCATGACTCCACAGACACTTCCAAAATGCGTGAGTCCCTCCCCCCACACTTGTCTGGTTTCCTGTCCTCATCACCCCCTCTCAGTATGCTTTGTACACCCCTCTTCTCCCTCTGAATCAACGCAAATAAATATCTGAAAGTGTCAAAAGCAGAGAAGTAACACGCTGTCTAACGGCCCAGCGGACAGTGATGCCCTGATCGCCACGTCGTCTCATGTTCGGCACAATTCCCAGGCCGAACAGGCTCCACTTTCAACCTGGAGGCAAAGCTACTTATTTGTTTAGTGGCCATGACAATTCCTACAAATGTGATAGGAAAGAGGAGGGTGATATCAGGTATGGAGAGGCGCGGAGGCCTAGGTGACAGCCCGGGCCAAGGACCGGGAGCTGAGCAGTCATCCTGTCAAGCCCTTCAGTTTCCTCTCAGTGGCTGGGCTGGAGGATGGTGGGCTAATGGTCAGTGTGCATACAGTGGAAACGCTCGTCGTCTTTCCATCTAATCCGTTTCTGAAAGAGTTCTTCACGTAAACGGCTGATCCCATTTCTTCATTTCCAGAAAAGGCAATCAAATGCGATTGAACTGCACAGGCTGTTGGTACAGTGCTTTTGCAAGTGTGTTGAGAAAAAAATACACACAATGATTCCTTCTGAGACATTGTTCTTCGTCTTGTCTTCGACTATTCCTCATTTTTTTAAGAGGGTTCTGAAAACCAATACTATGCTTCACTACCATCAATCTTTATATGGTAATAAATTAAGTGGGAAGTATTGATAATTTTGACTGAGCTTTTAAAATTTACATGCTAATGACAATTATACCCTGGTGACTGTTGATTTCTGCTGCCGTTCACTGTTGGTAACTTAGGGAAAGGCTGTTGGAGTCTTGCCTATATGTTCAGATATTCCTGAGCATCCGGGTGCTTCTACTCACCTGGAAAACCCCAAATCAGCCAGAACCTCAGCCCCAGGGAAGGGAGAGCTCAGAAAATCTGAGCTGGCCTGTTTACTTGAGCAAGTCCTGCAGAGAAGCACACAGCCCAAGGTCACAATCAAGAACTGGCTAAATGCCCTAAGGCTTGAGTGATGACCCCTAATATAACCAAGGGGTCAGCAGTTGGGGTGGGGGTGGGGTGGAGAGTGTCCTAGAAGCCCCTCTGTTTTGTCAGATGTTAACACTTTAGATGCTGAATTAAGAAAAGAGGAGGAGGTCCTGGGAAACGGCCAATGTAAGAGGTAGCAAGGGGCTTGGTGGCAATGGCTGTTTATGAGTTGGTGCAGAATAGTGAATATTTAGCACTGATGCAGGACAGGTGACCTACAGCTCTGGATACAAGACTGCTCCTCATCTGCTTCCGGAAAGGCCTGAGGTCTTGTGTGCCCTTCTTGGTCCTTAAGGCAAAAAAAACCTAGAAATCTAAAACCTTGACATCCGGCACTTCCCGGCTATTCCTGATAAACTCTCAGAGTCTGCAGAGGAATGTATCAAAGCATCACCTGCCCGCTTGCTACCTGTCCCCCTCAAGACGAGTTAAGGGCACCTTCTTGGTCCAGCTAGAGTGTTTGCCTGGAAGCAGGGACAAGGCCCTAGTGGAGAGGCGGCTCCAGGAGCAAGGTCAAGGTTACACTCTGATTTTATTTATAAAACCAAGCCACTGGGGGCAATCAAAGTGCTGTCCAGAGGTAGATGGCCAGGAAAAATGCCACCAACCTGGCAAAAGTCTTTGACTTCATTTCAGCAGCTATTTGGGGGCCCAGGACAGCCTTGAAGCTAACCAAAGTTTGGTCTCCGAGGTTCATTTGTCATTACTGTTGATTGCTGGAAACCCTGGTGGTGTGGTAGTAAAGTGCTGTAGCTGCTAACCAAAAGCTTGGCAGTTCAAATCCACCAGGCGCTCCTCAGAAACTCAATGGGGGCAGTTCTACTCAGTCCTACAGGGTTGCTATGAGTCAGATTCCAGATTCGACTCAACAGCAGTGGGTTTGGTTTTGGGTATCGGTTGTTGAAGGCCTGCTTCACTCTACTGAGGATTCTACAAGGCACACACAGCAGTACTTCCAAGAATTTTCTGGATGCTGAGGGGGCAAGTCTAACAGTTGCCAGACAGAAAGTCCCATCAGACCAACTGTTGCCAACTGACCCTCAGGGCAAGGTGTATGAGATTTGTTTGTTTGCATTTTCCCAGCCTATCAATAAATGGCTTACATATAAAGGTCTTCTTTTAGTCTACAGTTTTTTTTCCTATGTGGTGGTTACTTCAGCAGCCCACAAGCCCGGTGTGTGTAGGTTGAGTTGAGATTTCCGCTACTCAATCCTGAAAAAACTCATTTTGCAGAATCATCCACACATTAAGGCTGCTGAAAGTCGGCCATCTCTGGTTTCCCGTCACAGGGAGTTTGCTCTGTTCGATCCCACTGTCCAGGAAGTGCCTTTGCTAGAGTGTCTGCAAAGAAAAGGCAGAACATAAGAGAGGTGTGCAGGAGAGCTGACTTTCATCAGAGGATCGGCTTTCAGGATGGTTTGGGAACCAGGAGCATTACTGTATTACAGAGCACACTGAACTGGGTCTTGTTCTGCCTCCCCACCCCCCCATCCCCTTTCTTTTCTTTCAGTGTTTTCAAAATAAAAGAGTTTCTTCTTCCAAATTGCACTGGGAGGCAAATTCTTGAACGGTGTAATAGAAAATGTTCGACAATATTCCTTACTGGAGCCATTGACATTTTGGATAGTCGTGACACTTTGATTTTTCTCAAAATATATGGATCAAGCCTGACGTGTTATTGGACAGAAAGTCGTGATGAAAGGCCTTCCTTTATCTTTCTTTGTATCTCCCCCCCTCTGTTTGTTCGTGGCTTTCTCTCTGAATATAATCGTGGTTTTCTTAAGCTGTCCGGGGAGTCGTTATTGCCTTACTAAATATTTCATGGTGCACGGCGCACCATACCTGCCAACTGCCTCTTATTTGTTCTCATCAAATAAAGGAATCATCCTTCGAAAGGGGGAAAAAAATAGCAGGTTTATTATATGCTTTTTATTTTAAAGTTTCTCATATGCACCAAATGCACAGAAAGGCTGGAAATCGACAGGCGGCACCTTTTATATTTGCCAGAGACAAGGCTGGCCGGTGATTTATTTATTTGAGGCTTATTTATTTATTTGGTATGCGCGCTCTCTTCTATGATTCCCAATTCTTGTTTCCTTGCTGTTTCCCTGCCTATTTGTTCAAAAGGGAAAAGTTCAAAGCGGCCCTGTCTGCTGAGGGAAAAGCTTGCTGAATACTAACCCTCCGGTGCCTGTCTGGTCTGACCTTGACAGAGGAACTGTAAACGGTTCCATTGCCAGCCCGCACGTGTGTTTTGTTAGACCAGGTCGGGAGGGGTCAGGGCTCACCTGGGGCCGCGGGGGTGCCAGGGCCAACCTGCCCGGGCAGCCGGGCAATGCATTTTTAAAAGGGACATTCTCGCCTTTGAGTGGGCCTAATACGGTCTCTGTTTAAAAAACCTGTCAGAATCCCAGGCACACACTCCATAAAATATAAATAAGTACTTACTGTTTGCAGATGTTGCTTGTTTTTCATAATGTTTGTATTTGAAGTCTCGAATCTTCACTTCCTGTCAGCCTCCCTCTTACCCGCTCCCCTCCTGTTTCTGAAAGAACAAGTGGGGAACTTCAGAACAAGATTTCTCAATGAAGACACTTTCTGTCAAGTCTGCAGGCGTCTTTGGGGCAATTAGCACTCCCTTCTCTCGGCTCTTTCTCGCTCTTTCTTCCCTCCTTTTTACCTGGCCCTCAGAGAGCCAGCTCTCTCGTTAGGGGCTGGAGAAGCAGGCTCAAGTCACAGGCAGGTGTGATGCGGATGGCATGAAAAGCACTGCTGTAACTCGATAGGGCTGTAATCCACACGCTTGCATTAATTGGAAAGAATTAGTAAAGCATCTATGGGGAGCTGCCATTGTCGCTGAAAATCCAGAGATGTGGCCTCCTAGGTCTTCGCTGTTCTACCCTCGCAGAGTCCTGGTGATAAATTCATGGCTCGCTGATTAATAGGGTGTGGTGTGAGCAGTTTATGTGGGGCTACTAACCTGAAGGTTGCTGGTTCAAAGCCACTCAGCAGCTCTGCAGAGTAAAGGCTTAGCAGGCAATCTGCTTCCGTAAAGATCACAGCCGGGAAAACCCTATGGGGCCGTCCAACTCTGTAACACTTGGGGTGGCCGTGAGTCAGCATGCGCTGGATGACAACAGTTTGGTTGCTGTTGTGTTTGTGTGTTCTTTATGGCTGCGTCCAGCCCGCCCAGCGCTGAGTGAGATCCCATGGCTCCCACCAAGGGTCTCCCTTCCGGCGCTGTTGTACCCTCCCTGGGCTCACCCCACAGCTCCTAAAAGACTTGGGATCCCCTGCTTGCCAGCCTAGAGGAGACCTCATTCTCCTTCCGTGTGTCTGGTTTAGTCTCCCTTCCTGACCATGGTCTCCCTTCTTGGTTACTTACTGTCTGCCACCCAGCTGGGGATAAAGGGTGGCTGTGGCACCCAGGCACACACCTATTTGCATTACAAAGTCCATGGGCCTCGTATTCCCCAGGATCCCAAGGATGACGTACGGAGAGGGCTGTGGAAGCCGGCGTCTCTTCTGCAACCCCGATGTGCTGGATTGTTTTCACCATGTGTTTTCGGGGTACCCACCAGAGTTACCTCCAGGGCAGTGTGTGAGCTCTCCTTGCAGAGGCTGACCTGGGCCATTTATGCTTGCATGTTTTATTTACTTCTGTTTTCTTGCTCATGTGGCCTTCTGCTTAAAAAGCCAGCATCACCCTGGTTCCTTAGCCCTTTCTTTACTGGCGAAGTAGGGGATTAGCGGGAGCACACACCTCTTATTTCTTAGTTCCCTAATTCTGACACCAACAGCTGTCAGTGATATCCTCAAGAATGTAAACCCTGAGATGCCCACCTCAAACGACAACTAAGAATCCCCGACTCCCCTACACCTACTTTAGCCAGAGGGAAATTCCCGACAAATACTCTTCACTTGCAATTTGCTTTAGTATCTATTATTGTACAATAAATGGATAAATAAGTGAATAAAAAGAAAGAAAAGACACACACACCCCAGGCCTTTCCTCGTGCCTCCACTGTTCCAGGAGGCTGTGATTATAAACAGATGCCCAGGACAGCGCGCCTCCACGCTTGAATCAGGTCGGTGACGTTTCGCTTCATCTTTAAAGCACAGAAACCATAAATCAAGATGAAAATCCTTCAGCCCCAAAGCCTTACCAATTGATACAATTTGAAAATGGGCAGCTGGAGAGGCTGGGGAGAAAGCTGACATGATGACTTTTATAATAGCAGAACGTTTAAGGTGAGAGAAATAAAAGGGAGAGGGTGAAATCTGGTGTGCTAATCTCTGCCTGCGGGCTCTCCCGGCTCCCTCGAAGCTTCAGCAATTATTTCTGCTCCGACTTTCCCCTCCTTTTTTTCCCAGCAGTCTGTTTGAAATGAAGCAGAACTGGGCATGGAAGGCTTATCGGTGTCGTTAGCTGACAGGGTGCCCGGCACACCTGCTTTCACTTGCTGCCTTCTCAGGCACTAATGCCACAGAAAGCGTGGCTCAAGTCCTTATAATGTGTAAAGATTCATTTATTTCACCTTTTGAACCTGGCTGACCCCCCTGGGCTTGTGTGGAGCAGGGGCTGGGGGGTTGAGAGGGCTTTTTTCCTGGCACTTAGATGAAGCTGGCGATTAGGCGTCTGGCCCTGGGGCTGTTGCTATGATGGAGGCTTAAAAGAGAGAAGCATCCTTAGCCAGCGAGGCTCTGAGGTGGCCAGGGCTTCAGCCAGCCCAGAGGGGGTGGGCGATGGCGTGGAGCCCAGGACCTCTGGTCTCTGCTCCTCTAGCCTCACTGCTTTGGGACAGAGACACACCTTGGGAAACCCCAGCTCACACTGCATCACGCTACACATATTCAAATACACGCACAGTTCACTCTAATCGTGTTTGTTCCATAGGAGAGGATGCCCTGAGCGGTGCTGCTAGCACATTTAACAGCTAAGCAAAGGCTTGAAAGTTCAGGTTCATTCCTAGGCACATTGGAAGAAAAGCCTAGCAGGCTACTTCCAAGAACTCAGCTATTGACAACACTGTTCAGACACGTACGGGGTTACTGGGAGCTGGGGTCAACTTGGTGGTAACTGTACTTAGTTTTAGGTCAGCTGGGTTTGGAAAAGCTTTCTTAAAATCATTTTGCCTTTGAAATGGTTTGGCAATGAGTCCTTCATTTAATTTACGAGTGGCTGGGATTTCTTGGCAATCACAGGGCCCACTTAGGAATTTTTGCAAGGGAGAAAATATCTACTTTCAAATTGTTTTCCAATATAATGGAATTTTTATAAGTACTAAATTTAGCCATTAATGAAGTTGATATAATATTAAGTTTTGCAGACATTTAATTAAACACCTATTAGTTTCAGTCTTGTGGTTTTCTTAATATATTTTGGAGTCAATAAAATACACTTTTTTAATGTCTCAAATGTTTTAATGGGCCCCTGAAAAGTCTGTAGCCCTCAGGTGCCTAATGGTACCCACCTCCCTTTTTTGTTCTTCCTTTGGTGTAGGTTTGAGTCATACATTTTCCCTTTCAGAATCTTAATTTAAGGCCTAAGTTTACTAGGAAAATAAGAGATAGTTCTTGCTTGTGAACATCAAACTTTTTCAGACTTTGAGTCTGGTTCCTTATATTTCATATCTCGTGACTGTTACTGAGAGAAAGGGGCGCATTCCTCAGCCTCTGCCTAGAAATCTGAGCTTCTTTCATTGTTTGATCTTTTAAAGAGGTTGACTGTATCAGGCATCTGCTGGTTACGCCTCATTAGTACCACCCCTTTTCTTCTTCAGATAATTATAAAAAAACCAAACCAAACCCACTGCTGAATAGGGTCCTACTCACAGCAACCCTAGAGGTCGGGGTAGCACTGTCCCATAGAGTTTCCAAGGAGCATGTGGCAGATTTGAACTGCCAGCCTTTTGGTTAGCAGAAGTAGCACTTAAACCACTATGCCACCAGGGTTTCCTCTTTGGATAACAGGATTCTGATTTTCCCTTGGGAGCATGGCTCCTTCCCCACTGACTTAGTCTATATATGCTTTCCAGGGCAGGCATATGACACAGGCTGGCCAATTAGAGTATTCTGTGATCCCCGCCACTGTTACTGGTTCTGGGACTTCTATAATCATTTGAGAAAAGAAGCCTTTTTTTATGCAGACATTACTGACTATAAAGAGCTGCCTGCAGAACCACCACGTAGAAAGACCCTGCCTAAAAACATAGTCAATGCAGAGAAAAACAGAAATAGGAGTTTGAGATAGAGAAACTGAGTCAGTAACATCATCCCTGGGTCTAGCTGCACCCAAGACCGTAAAGCCAGGCTACCCCTAAAATATTCAGTCATGTGTACTGATAAATATGAACTTTGCTTAAGTCGGTTTGACTTGCTGCCACTTGTAGCCAAATGACTCCTGATTATAAAATATTCTGGTATCACTAAGGTGCGTGGTCTGCTAGGAAGATTTCATTTCATGTATTCTACTGGAAAATTTGAATTAGAAAGACTTGTGAGCATAAGAGTGATAGGGAAGAGTATTAACAATGTAAAGAATAATGTTATGGAAGCTTTCCGTGCACCAGGCACTGTGTTAGTGTCTCAGAGGTTGTCCATTATCCCCAATTTACAGATAGGAAATGGAGGCTCAAATCCCCCTAGCTAATAAGAACAGAGCATGGCTGGTTTTAGACCTGTCTCGTTCTGAAATGAATTAAAAGTTTTGAACTCACGCTCCTGATTCTTAGGGCATAGGGACCTGCAGGTTAAGGGCTTAGTTTTAGTTCTTGTGGTCTGACTTTAGATGTTCCAATATCTCACTTTGTCTTTGCTGCAAACTGTATGGAATTCCTATCACTGGAAATTCTATTGCTTGGAGTTCTGAAAAATTTTATGCTAGTTAGAATCTTCTGCCAAAATGCAAATGCCACTTAATATTTAGATAATCAGACTCTTTAGAAGATGCATTTGAAAAGAGTCTGGAGAGGATGAAAAATGAAAGCAGGTATTAAAGAAAGGAAAAGTGGCCCATGTCACAAGTATTTCAACACTTGGCTCTGTCAAAGGGAAACAGAACCACGTGATAAAGAAGGGGTAAAGATCTAGAATCCGTGGGTCCTGGATTACTTGCTGGTTTTGTGTCTTCATGTGACTAAATTCTCTTTCATAGAAACCTCATCCCCTTTGCCTCCCAGGACCCCAACCTGTGCTTTTAACAGCTCCTGTTTTTCATCAGAACAAAAGAATCTCAAAATACATTTCAGAAAACACTTCTTTAAAAGTGACTGACTTGGTTTCTTGATTTTTCCATCAATAAACTCCGTTAGAACCAATCCAGTCTATGACCCTGTGATGAGGACAGGTGTGAGTGCAAACAATTTGTCTGTTTCCCAGGCTTCCCAAATAAGGTTGGTAAGAAAAAGGTCATAATAAGAGTAGCAATTTCCTTTTTCTAAATTTGTTGTAAGTCTCTCAATTCCGTGGACCCTATAGCCCCTCAAACTCCTTCCCACCCATTCAGGAAGCAGCCAGGTGGGGTCTCCACGGCACCCCTCTCACCCCCACGCGGTCTCCTCAGCTACCATTAGGAGCCTGCCGCTTTCCTCATTCCCACTATTAATTGTTTAGCTCCTTCCACTGCTGCTTAAGACACTGGATCACTTTCTCTCTGACTTCTCCTCTGCTTCTGTAGGCTTTTCCGCCTTCTGAGTCCATTAATAGCTCTTATATTAACTCCTTCCCCTTACTTTCCGCTGCCCCACTCTGTGTCAGTTACAGAGCAGGCCTACCTCGTGCTGTCAATATTTTACAGAGACATTAGTGTTCTAGCTCTTCATATGTCACTCATCCTTTATTTGGCTTCTTCTTCTCAGATCTTAGAATTCAGGTATATATTGCCATTTCCCTGGAAACCCTGGTGGTGTAGCGGTTAAGTGGTACATCTCCTAACCAAAAGTCTGGCAGTTCAAATCCACCAGGTGCTCCTTGGTAATTCTGTGGAGCAGTTCTACTCTGTCCCATAGAATTGCAGTGAGTTGAAATCAACTCAATGTCAGTGGGTTTTGGTCTTTTTTCTTTTCTATTTTTTAAAGTTTTTTCCTAGTTCATCTGGGCTGCACAGCCATCCAAACATTAAATAGTTGCCTGACCCACTATCCAAACGCCACATGTCTATACTCTGGTTCTCACTTCACAGAGCATGAACTCCTTCCCATGTAGCCCTGGGACTCAGTACAGGTCACCCTCTCAGACACCTGCTCTCCTGAAGTTGGAAGAAACCCAGATTGAATTCTCCAGTGGAGAATATCACTCCTTTAAGTACTGAATCCCTGTTGAAACTCCAAAGAGTCTGCACCAGAAAAGGACATATCCCTCAAGTATAAAATGAATCTTATTCCATTTGCCAAGTTAGAAATTTCAAGGGTTTAGAATCTTTATTGAGTATGTGACTTTGAAACGGTTCTGTTTCCTACTCTGGGTGGCAAAGTGCTCCTGGAAGTGTGAAAAAATTTCATTTTTAAATGCAGCAAATATCAAATATCAGTTGAGTACAATCTGGGTCACATTCTTGGTAGAATATCTTTCTTGTAGACACTAGATGGTTCGAAGTTTGTAGACTTGATTTCTGAATATTCTTTGGGGTGGAAGTGTTGTGGGAAGGGAGCGAGTATAGCTTCATACAGTCTGGGCATGTGTATGGCTGCATTGCAAATTAATATGTGGTCAGTCCTTGTTATTGTGAAACAGCAATGTCAAAGTAATCACCATCATTCATTTTATTTTGTTACTGTTTTTATTTGATTTTGTCTTTGGCAGGGGGGCAGGGACTGACTCATATTTCCTGTTTATGCTTGATAATTCCAAAGTCCCTCAGGGGAAAAACGATGCTAGCTGAAATCATGTAAACTAAAAACGGAATTAGTTGACAGACTTAGACAAATTCAGAAATGAGAACATTCAGCTTTAATGCTTTGGTCATCTTCATTCTTGACTTTTGTCTTCATGATTGGCAAAGGAGGTCCAGAGAAGACATGAAGAAGTTGTGTTGGTCAAAGTGAGGAGCTGTTTAATTTGCAAATGAAATGATGATGAAGATTTGTTGTCTATGTGCTGAAAAACTAAGTTTGGTTTTGTAGATAATTAGAATAGGAAGCCATCTTTGTTATCTAGCTATAACAAAAATACCACAAATGGATGGTTTCAACAAAGATAAGTTTATTCTGTCACAGTCTAGGAGGCTGGAAGTCCAAATTCAGCATGCTAGCTCTAGGGGATGGCTTTTTCTTTGTGTTGATTCTGGGGGAAAGTCTTTGCCATCAGTCTTGCCCCACCCTAGGAGCTTCTCAGTTCTGGAACTCCAGGTCCAAAGGATGAGTTCAACTCCTTGAGCTGCTTTTTTGGTTGTAGGAGGTAATCCCTGCCCCACTCTTTGCTCACGTCTCTCTCGTACCTCAGAAGAGATTGACTTAAGATACAATCTAACCTTACAGATTGAGTACTGCCTCACTACTGTAACTGTCACTAATCACAACTAATTAACATCATAGAGGTAGGATTTACAACACAAAATAGTGGACAATCACACAATAGCACACATTTTGGGGAGACTCAGTTCAATCCAAAACATTCTGCTCTTTGGGCTCCCAAAATTCATATCATTGCCATATGTAAAACATATTCAACCTATCATATCATACTCAAAGTCTTAAATCAACTCCAAGTCCATGATCTCAAAACGAAGCTAAATGAATAGTAGAATTTCAGGATCTCTTAACCTAAAAAAAAAAAAAAGGTAGAAAATGTCTCTAGACATGAACTCAGCAAGGCATTGTCTTGGACAGGGGCTCCCTTGGAAAAGAGCCCATTCTAAGCAAAATAAACTGAAGAGCAGACATTTGTTGCTGGGACAGAAGGCACTGTGATGGACCAGAAAACATTATGAGTTCAGATCACATCTCTGGTATTTAGTAAGCCTAATTTGAAAATAGATTGCTTTCTAAAGCATGATTATCCAGATGAATAGATAAAATGTGCAGTGGAATAATATTACTCTACCATAAAGAGAAATGAACTCCTAATGCTTGCTACCATGTGGATGTACTTGGAAATATTGTCCTCAGTAAAGTAAGTCAGCCACAGAAGGATAAATATTTTCTAATCCTGGCTATATAAAATACATAGAATAGGCAACTGCATAGAGCCCAAAGTCTATTAGTGGTTACTGAGGTGTTAGAGAGGAAGAAAAAGGGAGTTATTGATTGGGAACACTGAATTTCTCCTAAAGGTGATAGAAAAGTATAGAAATGGATTATGATAATTGCACAACATGATTAATTAATGCCACTGAATTACATGCAAAAAAATGGTGAAATACCAAATTTTTTTATATATATGTGTGTATATACATATATACTTCCCACAACAACAAAAAATATTTTTTAAAAGAAAGAGAAAACAACAATAAAAATCTGCAAATTTTCTGTAACTTTGGCAAAGTCTTTTCACTTGTCTAAAAATGAACAATGTTTTCCCCATAAAATCTTTTACTATGGCAACCCGAGGCTTGAGTTTCTTCTTCAGTTCTTTCAGCTTGAGAAATACCAGGCACATTCTTCCCTTTAGGCTTCCTATCTCCCGGTCTTTCCATATTTCATTTTACTAGATTACTTTTTCTTCTTGAGCTGCCTCTTGAAATTTCTGTTCAACTCTTTTACTTCATCATTTCTTCCTTTCACTTTAGCTGCTCTGTAGTCAAGAGCAACTTTTAGAGTTTCTTCTGACATACATTTTTGTCTTTTCTTTCTTGTCCTTTTAATGTCCTCTTCCTTTCTTCATCAAATGTCCCTGATGTCTGTCAAGAATCTGTGTGCTCGTCCGAAAGTGTGTATAGATATGTACGTGACAGGTTTGGCTGGGCCATGAGTCCTAGTATTATGTGAGGTTTCTGAACCCTGTAAACTCTGTCTCTGAGAGGTTAGTGAGGGAAAATGGGTGGCAGATGAGCTGGTAGGGCAGGACTTAATGTGTGAGATTGTATTGTGGCTTGGGCAACCTCTTGGGATATAAAAGAAAAGGAGGCAAACATTGTATTGTGGCTTGGGCAACCTCTTGGGATATAAAAGAAAAGGAGGCAAACTGAAATTTGGGGATATCATACGGTCAAGAAAGAAAGCAGTGCTGGGAGCTGACTGCACCTTGGAAGCTTCCAGTCAAGGGGAAAATTGACAACAAGGACTTTCCTCCAGAGCTAACAGAAAAAGCTTTTCCCTAGAGCTAACACCCTGAATCTGGATTTTAGCTTACTGAACTGTGACAAATAAAATTTCTCTTTTTAAAGGCACCCACTTGTGTTGTTGCTGATAAAGCAACAATAAATGATTGTTTAAAAGCAATACCATTCCACAACTTGCTGGGTCTTTAGTCATTATTGTTCAGTGCATCAAATCTACTCTTGAGACAGTCTATGAATACAGTTGGGATATATTTAAGGTTGTACTTATGGCTCTCATAGACTTGTTTCAATTTTCTTCAGTTTTAACTTGTGTATGAGCAACTGGTAGTCTGTTCTACAGTCTGCATCAGCCTTGTTTTGATTGATAATGAACTTTGCCATTGTCTGTTTCCATAGATGGAATGGATTTAATTCCTGTGTATTTCATCTGGAGAGGTTCGCATGTAGAATTGCCACTTATATTAGTGAAAAAAGGTTATTTGCAATGACAGAGTCACTGGTCTTGCAAAAATGCAGCATCATCTCTATCATCAGGGCCATATTTTCCAACTACTGATCCTTCTTCTTTATTTCCTGTTTTGTCATTCCAATCACCAGTAGCTATCAATGTGTTTTGATTGGATGTTTGATCAATTTCAGACTGCAGAAGCTGGTAAGAAAAATCTCCCATGTCTTCGTCTTTGGCTTTAATAGTTTGTGGGTAAGTAGTTATATTAAATGGTTTTTCTCATAAGTTTATGCTATTATCCTATCACTGACAACGCTGTATTTCAAGATAGATCTTGACATGTTCATTTTGACAATGAATGCAATGCCGTCCTCCTTCCACTTGTCATTCCCAGCAAAATAGACCATAAGATGTCTGATACCAAATGGCCAATACCAGCCTATTTCAGCTCACTAATGCCTAGGATATCAGTGTTTATGCTTTCCATTTCATTTTTTATGATTCTCAATGCTTCTAGATTCATACTTTGTACAGTCCACTTTGCAGCTATTAATGAATGTTTGCAGCTGTTTCTTCTCTTTTTGAGTAATGCCAAATCAGTAAGTTCCCCAAATCTTGACTCCTTTAAGTTTGACTCTACTTTGAGGAGTCTATTCTTTCCCAGTCTTACTTTGAATGCCTGCCAACCTGAAGGGCTCATCTTCATTTCAGACAGTGGTCTGTTGTTATTCATAAGGTTTTCACTGGCCAACGTCTTCAGAAGTAGACTGCCAGGTCCTTCTTTCTAGTATGTCTTAGTCTGGAAGCTCAGCTTAAACTTGTCTATCAGGGTGTCCCTGCTGATACTTGAAATAACAGTGACAAAGCTTTCAGTGTCACAGTGACATGAAAACTACCACAGTATAACAAACCAATAGACACATGGTAGAAAAACAGTGTGGAAAATATTAAGCGATTCAAGAAGCATTAAAGAAGATGGAAGGAATACAGAGTCACCACACCAAAAAAATGAGTTGATGTTCAACCATTTCAGGAGACAGTATACAAAGGGGTGCAAATTAAGTTTGTGAACTCATCCTAGAAAAAGTGCTACATACCTCATTGCTGAATATCACTACAACAACCTTTGAAGTACTCCTGTTGGGAAGCTGTTCACTGGCCAGCACCTCATCTACCCTTCACAGAAATTTTGGAACTCTTTTCCTGGAATGGCCAGAGCTGTCACTGTATTTTGCTTAATGTCCTGAGTATTCTCAAAATGTCTTCCTTTCAGTAGTTTCTTTAACTTCAGGTAAAGAAAAAGGTCACTGGCAGCCAGATCAGGTGAGTAGGGAGGATGTTCCAGTACAGTTATTTGTTTACTGGCTAAAAACTCCCTCACAGATAAGTACACAATGAAGTTCACAAACTTGTCACTGTGCCATGGTGTCCAGTGGCCATTTCAGAAAGAGTTTTAAAATTGCTTGGGAGCTGGACTAGGTGCTGGCATCAGTGCATAGCTTCCAAAGTGGAATACTTTGAAGGTGACTGTAGTGATATTCAACAATGAGGTACATAGATAGCACTTAGAACAGTTCAGTTCACGAACTTCATTTTTGGACCTAGCATGAGCGAGAATCAGTGGAACAGAAGGAAGCAGTCCAAGCTGCACGGAAGACACTGGTGAAAAACAAGGCTCCAGGAATTGAAGGACTACCAACTGAGAAGTTTCAATAAACAGATGCAGCACTGGATGTACTCACTTGTGTGTAACAAGAAAGTTGGAAGACACCTACCTGGCCAGGTAACTGGAAAAGATCCATATCTGTGCCTATTGCAAAGAAAGGTAATCCAACAAAATGTGGACATTTTTGAATGCCATGAACATAAATTTTAAGTGGAATATTGCTCAGCATCATTCAAAAGTGACTACAGCAGTGTACCAACAGGGAACTGCCATAAATTCAAAGCAGATTCGGAATACACAACAAGAAATATCACTGTTGATGTCAGATGGATCCTGGCTGAAAGCAGGTAACACTGGAAGGATGTTCACTTGTATTTTATTGACTATGCAAAGGTTTTCAACTGTGTGGATCAGAACAGATTATGGCTAATATTGTGAAGAGCAGGAATTCCAGGACACTTGTGTTCATGTGGAACCTGTTTATAGAACAAGAAGTAGTTGTTCAGACAGAATACTGTGTGGTTTAAAGTCAAGAAAGGGTGCATTAGGATTGTATCCTTTCACCATACTTTATTCAATCTTTATGCTGAGAAAATAACCTGAGAAGTGGAACTATGTAGTGAAGAACACAGCATCACGATTAGCGGAAGACTCATTACCATCCAGCAGTATACAGATGACACAACCTTGCTTGCTGCAAGTGAAGAGGACTTCAAACACTTACTGATGAAGATCAAAGACTACAGCCTTCAGTATGGATTGCATTTCAACATAAGGAATACAAAAAATACTCAGAACTAGACCAATAAGCAACACCATGGTAAATGGAAAACACATTGAAGTTGTCAAGGATTTCATTTTACTTGGATCCACAATCAACACCCATGGAAGCAGCAGTGATGAAATCAAGTAACGCATTGCATTAGGCAAATCTTTTGCAAAAGATGTCTTTACAGTGTTACAAGCAAAGATGTCACTTTAAGGACTAAGATGTGCCTGACCTAAGCCATGAAGTTTTCAGTTGCCTCGTATGCAAGTGAAAGCTGGACAATGAATAGGGAAGGCCAGAGAAGAACTGATGCCTTTGAATTATGGTTTTAACAAAGAATACTGAATATATCATGCACTACCAGAAGAACGAACAAATCAGCCAGAATACTTACTAGAAGGAAAGATATCAAGACTTCATCTCACATATTTTGGACAGGTTATCAGGCAGGACTGCTCCCTGGAGTAGAGGGTCAGCAAAAAAGACAAAGCCCCTCAATGAGATGGTTTGCCACAGTGGATGCGCCAATGGGCTCAAGTGACACAATGATTCTGAGAGTGGCATGGGACTAGGCAATGTTTTGTTCCTCACACACAGGGTCACTGTGAGTCAGAACTGACTACACAGACCCTAACAACAATAACAGTTGTTGGATATGCATGTTATTCTGACTTTTTACAATTACGGATTTGCTGTGATGAATCTTTGTAGCTATTTGTTCACCCACATTCAAGACTGGTGATTCTGACGGTGAATTTCTCAGAAGTCAGATTTCTGAAAGAATGGGCATGAATGTTTTTAAGGCTCTTGATGAAATAAGATGCTTTGAGAACTTTGCAAATCCTCTATCCTTTGGATCAGCTTTTACCAAAGTTTGGAACACTGATTTCCCAAGATGCTCTGGAAAAGAGGAAAGGAGAGAGAGGATTTCCTGAGCTTGGGAAACACAGCTGGCTCTATGCCTCTCTGGGATAGTGCCTGTGGACAGAGGTGCATTAAATACTTTTAAAACTCTTGTAAGAAAGAAAGGAGAATGAAGCAAACTAAAGACACAAGCGAAAGATTAGTCTAGAGCACTCAAGGACCACAACTACCTCAACTTCCTCTGATGCGAGTCCACTACAACTAGATGGTGACTGGCTGCCACCATGGACTGCTCTGACAGTGACCACGATAGAGGTTTTCAGATAGAGGTGTAGAAAAGAATGTAGAGCAGAATTCTAACTCACAGAAAAAATCCAGACTTATTGGTCTGACAAAGACTGGAGAAATTCTGAGTACATGGCCTCCAGAGACCCTTTTAGCTCAGTAATGAAGTTACTTTTGAGGTTTGCACTTCAGCCAAAGATTAGATAGGCCCATAAAAAATGAGAGTAAAAGGGCACACCAGCCCAGGGGCAAGTACTAGAAGGCAGGAAGGGACAGGAAAACTGGTAACAGGGAAATCAAGGTCAAAAAGAGAATGTTGACATGTTGTGGGGTTGTTGACCAATGTCATAAAACATTATGTGCACTGTTTAATGTGAAGGTAGTTTGTTTTGTAAATCCTCATCTGAAGTATAATTTAAAGAATGTCGTACAAGAAAGAAACGTACTTTAAAGCTGGTATTTCCTGGACTCGATTGACCATGGGATACCTTCTTTTCCCCCTCCAAAGGATCAATGCCTTTCAGAATGCATGCTCCTGAGCACAGTGTGGGAAATGCTGCTTTAAGCTTTTTGAGGCTTTGTGGGGCTCCTTGTTGACATGTAGCTGAAATAGAAGTTTTGTGTTTTCCTAAATAGTCCAGGAGTCACAGCAAAGCCCAGTGGAGCCCTATCTAAAGCCCTCTGAGCACAGGCTACAGCTCTGCCTCTCTTACGCCATGAGTTCCCAGATGTCTCAGCCCCTGGTCTTGAGGAGAGGAAGATGTCCGGGGCAAGGTGCGGGGTGGTCAGGCATCACCTTTATTCCAACAGCCTCTTTCAGAATCTGAGAAGGATGGTTTTGCAGGCAGTATTCATGTTATTGGTCTCACTGGAAAACAAAGCACTATGTTCTCATGGACTCGAGTGTTTTGACACCAGAAGAATTCTCAAGCAAGTGAAAGGGCAAGGTCCATCCATCCATCCATCCACCCACCTGTTTATCTCTCTATTCGTGGGTTGCCTCACGGACTGCACATATGAGATGTTATAGGTAAGGATCACCATCTCCAACATCTGCACCAAAGTTTGTCTTTTCTGCTTGGAATCACCATAGGATGACTTGGTAGATTATCTGAACTTCACTCCTAAATTTCGAAGACAGTCAATAATATTTTCTCTAATTGTTAGGTGAATCCATGTCTTCTTTCCTCACCTAAGGAAACAGAGTTCTCCAAGACTGACTTCTTTGTTAGGAAAACAGAAGCACTCTTTGGAAGGTCTATGGGACAGTTGTACTCTGTCCTACAGGGTTGCTACAAGTTGGAACCAACTCCGTGGCAATGGGTTTGGTTTTTTTGGTTTAGGAATCGATAAGGAGTTCTGGTGGCATAATTGTTAAATGCTTGGCTGCTAACTGAAACTCACCCAATAGCTCTGCAGAAGAAAGAGTTGGCAATCTGCTCCCATAAAAATTATAGCCTATAAAACTCTAGGCAGCAGCTCTACACTCTCACATGGGCACCGGGAGACAAAATTGACAAAACTGACAACAAAAACAACAAGGAGGAGTAACTGATGGTTAAGTGAATGAGTGTAAGCTGAAAGGTTGTTTGTAGGAGTAGCTGGCTAGCTGGATTACTCCTCCCAAGCATCACTGTCTTTACGCCATCAGGACTCATGACTTACCTGCATGCTCTCTGTATTGTTACATGCATAGCACTTTTCATCCGAGCAATTACTTCTTATTTGAATAAATTATGTCAAAGGAAACCTAGTATTGATCCCATAAATGGAAAAATCATTATCACTTGCTTGTACATAAAATACCTCTGTAAAAAAATGAAACTGAACCATGCTCCATTTTTTCTAGCTAGGCACTACAGATGTTTAAAGCTGCAGACTTGAGACCTGCCTGTCTTTGTCACATAGGACTCGAGAAGTATTAAAAACATGCTAGCACCACACTGAGGCTTTCTCTTTGGGCTTATCAGAAGTATTGACAAAGGAAAAACTGTCTACCATGTGGTTCAGTATTATTTAATGGACTGGCTGTGCACCACGGAAAATGTCCTTAGGTTCTGCTAGTGGTATAAGTCTCATGCCTTGAGTTAGAGAATTATTTGTGGCAAGTACATCTGTAAGTATTTCTCCCCAACAGGTAGATTTGCCCATACTGCCTTTCCCATGGTGGACCTGCCATGCAGGGTATGCATAGGGAAACCAAAAGAAACTTTGTCTTTGCTTTGCTGATCACTCAGGGTAGAAGATGCTGGGCGTGGTGCTGTCCCATGAAGCATTTTGTGGAGTGAGTTTTCTGGGAACCTTTGCTCTGGCTCTTTTGAGACGGAAGGGCATAATGGATGGAGTCACACTTAAATTGTCATATGACATTTGTACAGAAGACCTAGGTGAACTGGATTTTGTTGTAAACTTAATGAAGTCTTTTTTTTTTTTTTTTAGTTTATGACCTTTCTATAGAAGGTGAAGTGTTGATTTACCTGGTTAGACAGGTTAGAAAAAGACAGAAGACAGCAGTGTTGGTCTCTGGAGGGCACTTGTCTGCCTCCCCATCACTCTACTCAGGTTAGATTCCATATGTGCACACCACGCCCCATAGAAGCTGTGCGTGAATTTATTCACATACATACATGTGGCTTTTCTTTTTGAAAAATGATTGTGATAATAAAAAGTTTCCATTTTAACAATTTCAAGGGTACAATTCATTGACATGAATTATACTGCCTATGTCATCCAACCATTACCACTATCCATTTCCAAAAGTTTTTAATCACTGATGCAGAAACTTGGGGCCCCGCAAGCAAGAACCTCCCGTTTCCCCTCTCTCCCAGGCCCCCGGTGGCCCTTAGTACACCACTGTCTCTCTACATTTGTCTCTTATTGATATTGCATATGAGATTGCACAATATGTGTTCCTTTGCATTTGACTTTTTCATTCAACATAATGTTTTCAAGGTTCATCTGTGTCATAGTATATATATATCAGCACCATTTTTCTTTATGAAGAATAATATTGCATTGTATTATGTAACACAGTTTGTCTATCCATTCAGCTCTCGGCGGACACTTAGGTCGTTTCCATCTTCTAACTACTGTGAGCAATGTTGCCATGAACGTTGGTGTCCAACTATCTGAGTTCTTGCTTTCAGGTCTCTTGGGTATGTACGTCAGTATGAAATTCCTGGGTACTATGATAGTTCTGAAAGCCTGACAATGAATAAAGAAGACGAAAGGAGAATTGATGCCTCTGATCTATGATATCAGTGAAGAATACTGAATATACTATGGACTGCCAGAAGAATGAACAAGTCTAATTGGAAGAAATATAGCCACAGTGCTCCCTGGAAGCAAGGATGATGAGATTTTATCTCATGCTCTTTTGGCACATGTTATCAGAAGAGACTGGTCCCTAGAGAAGGACATCACGCTTGGTAAAATAAAGGGTTAGTGAAAGAGGAGAAGACACTTGCCAACATAGAGTGACACCACGGTTCCAACAATGGGCTCAGAGAAAATGAGACTCATGAGGACGGTGCAGGAGCAGGCAGGGCTCAGGGTAGTTGTGCATGGTGTCGCTACGAGTTAGAACCAGCTCCGCTTGACGGCACTCAACAACAACAATGTGATAATTGTATGTTTAACTCCTTGAAGAAGGCGACTCTTTTTGATTCATTCAAAACCAGAGTATTTCATAATGTGAACTGACTATAGGTACAGCCATCCTCTGTTAGGAAAAAAAACAAGAAAAAAATTCTCTTGGTGCACTTAGTTGGAATTGTTTATCTGGCGCAATCATCTCCATCACTCTCTTTCTTTCTTCTTACTGATTTATTCAATAAATGGTAATCAATCTCTATATATTATGGGAGATAATGATCACTTATTGGTCACTCACTTCTAAGTATGTCACATTTGTTAGCTCATTTTATCCTTATAATATCTCACAGAGGCAGGTCCTCTTATTAACCCCATTTTACATATCAGAAAAGAAAAGCTCAGAGAAGTTAAGAAACTTTCCAGAGTTCATACAGCTAGTCTTAACAAGCATACAGCTAGATGGGTGACCATCCACTTCTAGAGAGCTTGAGGTCTTTGATTTTGGCAGGAATGTAGGGTACTGGAAGGGAAAATGTAGAGACGATACAGGAGAATGTGTCAGGGTTAGATTCTCTTGGACCTTCAATTAGGACAATAGGGTGAACACTGAGTTAGTAATGGATGAAATCAATTTATAACTTGTTCTGTTCCAAAAGGAATTTGGAAGAAGACGACAAGTGGGAGTCTCTGTAGGGAACAGGAGGTTGGGGTAGTGGTGGTTAGTGTTGCTGAGTGTGAATGTTAATTACTCTGTTAGCCAGCTGTCAGGATGGCCCCTGATAACCCTTACCCCCTGACATTCATACCCTTGAGCAGTCCCCACTTTCTGTACTGAATAGGATGGCCCACATGACAAATAGGACACTGCATAGATGATGGTGTACAACTGCCAGGGCAAAGGCATTTAGGCATTGTGGCTTTCACTTCACTGTCACTTGAGTGACCTGCTCTGGAGCCAGCTGGTTGCCATCGCATGAGGACATTCAAACTGCCCTATGCAGAGGTCTGTGTTGTAAGGAAGTGCGTGCAGCTTCCTACCAACAACCATACAAGTAAACCACTTTGGAGAGGGGCTCACCAATCCCAGTTAATTCTCCACACGATTCTAACCCCAGCTGATGTCTACACTGCAAACCCACGACAGACCTTCAGACCAGAGCCACCCCAAATTCCAACTCTTGAATTCTTGACCTAAAGAAGCGATGTAAGATAACAAATGCTCGTGTATTTTTCAAGCCACTAAGTTTGTGACTAAAAAAGTTCCTTGTTTCTGCTGTCATCAGACCCAATCAAGTCAGCTCCAACTCATAGCCACCCCATTTATGACAGACAAAATATGGCCTGTTGTTGTGCTACCATTGTGATTGTGGTTGTGCCTGAGCCCATTCTTGCAGTCACTGTGTCTATCCATCTTGTGGAAGGTCTTCCCCTTTTTCACTGACCCTCCACTTTACCAAGCATTATTCTTCTCCAAGGACTAGTCCCTCTTGATAATGTGTTCAAGTTACATAAGACAAAGTCTCTGTGGCTTCCCTTTTAAGGATCATTCTGGCTATACCTCTTGCAAGACAGATTTGTTGACTCTTCTGACACTCAATGGTTTATTCAATATTCTTCACCAACACCATAATTCAAAGACATCAATTTTCCTTTAGTCTTCCTTATTCAATGTTCAGCTCTCCCATGCATATGAGACTATTGCAAATACCGCAGTTTGGGTCCAGCACAAGTCATCCTCAAAGTACACTGCTGCTTTTTAACACTTTAAAGATGTCTTTTGAGGCAGATTTTTCCAGTGCAATGCATTTTTTGATTTCTTGACTGCTGTTTCCACAGGAGTTGATTCTAGATCTAAGTAAAATGAAATCCTTGACAATTTCAGTATGTTCTCCATTTATCATGATCTTGCCTATTGTCCCAGTTGTAAGAATTTTTGTCTTCTTAATGTTGAGATAGAATCCATACCACAGACTGTAGTCTTTGATCTTCCTCAGAAAGTACTTCAAGTCCTCTTCATTTTCAACAAACAAGGTTTTATTATTTGCACATCAGAGTTTGTTAATGAGTCTTCCTTCAATTCTGATGCCCCATTCTCTTCACATAGTCCAGATTCTTGGATTATTTGCTCAGCATATAGATTGCATAAGTATAGTGAAAAAGTACAGCCCTGACACACATCTTTCCTGACTTTAAATTATGCACCATCCCCTTGTTCTGTGTGTTTGCCTCTTGGTCTACGTACAGGTTTCACACGAGCATGATTTACTGTTCTGGAATTTCCCTTCTTCATAATGTTATCCACATTTTTCTTTTCTTTTTTTTTATGATCCACAGAGTTGAATGCAATAAAACACAAGTAAACATCTTTTTGATATTCTCTACTTTCAGCCAAGATCCATCTGGCATTGGCAATGAAATACCGTATTCCACATCATTGTCTGAATCCAGCTTGAATTGCTACCAGCTCTCTGTTGATGTACTGCTGTAATTGCTTCTGAATGATCTTCAGCAAAATTTTGCTTGTGTGTAGTATTAATGGTATTGTTCAATAATCCCTTCATTTGTTTGGATCACTTTCTTTGGAACAGGTGTAAATATGGATCTCTTTCAGTCAGTTGACCAGGTAGCTGTCTTCCAAATTTCTTAATATAGACAAGTGAGCACTTCCGGTATTGCATCCATTTGTTGAATGTATTTTGGTATTTTAACAATTCCTGGAGCCTTGTTTTTCACCAATGACTTCAGTACAGCTTGGACTTTTTCCTTCAATATCACCAGATCTTGATCATAAGCTACCTCCTGAACTGGGAGAATATCTACTAAATCTTTTTAGTACAGTGGCTGTATGTATTCCTCCCATCTTTTTTTGGAGGCTTCCTGTGTTGTTCAACATTTTGCTTATAAAATCCATCAATATTGCTTGAATCTA
Organism: Heterohyrax brucei; assembly: GCA_028571685.1. NCBI lineage: Eukaryota > Metazoa > Chordata > Mammalia > Hyracoidea > Procaviidae > Heterohyrax > Heterohyrax brucei. The sequence goes on along the minus strand of CM053161.1, from coordinate 69,006,377 downwards.
AAGCTTGAATCTTTTCTTCAGTTTTTTCAGCTTAAGAAATGCTGAATGTGTTCTTCCTGTTTGGTTTTCTGACTCCAAGCCTTTGGACATTTCATTATAACACTTTATTTTGTCTTCTTTAGCTGCTTTTTGAAATCTGCTCAGCTCTTCTACTTCCTAATTTCTTCCTTCTGTTTTAGTAGCTCTATTTTCAAAGGCAAATTTCAGAGTATCTTCTAAAATCCATTTTGACTTGATTTATGGTACTTGTGCTATAAGTAGCAAATACAATTACCAAAATGACTCATTCTCTGGCCCATGATCAGCAGATTATAATGTTTCCTTTAGAATTGGGGAAAAAAATGTATAGTCATTGGTGGCTGAACTTTTTGCTTAAGTAATATTCGTTTCTGCAAAGACTGAAGAAAGCTCACATGCCTAGATTGTACCCCCTTTACCTAAGACCCTCTCACCATCACTAAGCTTTGACACCAGCTGCCTCAAATGGACATGGCGGTACTTTCTGGGTAAGTGAACCTCCAGGGATCAGATGAAGATGTCCACAGAGAAAGAATAACTAAGCAAAGCTGAATAGAGAAAGAACATGAGGAAAGTGAGAAGGGCCAGGAAACTCCTTTCCTTCTCAGATCTGTAGGGAGCTCTTTCTGGTCTCCTTCATTGGCCTTTGAGTGCCTTGGGGGCAGTCAGGGCTCCAGTATGTTTCCATTGCCTTGGCCCTGCCTGCTCTGTGCCCATTTCTCAGATAGAAAACCATGTTCAACCAGATCGTTGCAATGGATCATTTGGTTGTTTGCAGTTATATTGCTGTTGTAAGTAATGCTTCAATAAATCTATTCTGGAATTCTCCACCCTGCACGTCCCGAGGATAAATTCTTACCCTGGGTATCTAATTGGCGCTTCAGTTCTTCACTTTCTGAATCTGGGGAGAGACCCTCTGTTTTAGTCACCTGATACTGCTCCAAAAGAAAATACTATGAGCCAAAGGCTTCGTGAAGAGAATCTTTATTGTCACAGTCCAGTAAGCGACAAGTCCATTAACAAGTTATAAGTCCATTTATTGAGAAATTTTCACAGTCTGGTAGGTTGAGTCCACATTCAATGAGAGCATCTCGGCACAGGAACCTCAGGGCCCAAGGACATGCTCTGCTCTCAGGGCTGCCTTCTTGATGGTATGAGGTCCCCAGCTTACTCCACTCACGTCTCTTCCTTGTACCCCACAAGCTGGTGGCTTGAGTCCTGCTTCACCAGCACAACCGCCACCCATGCTCCCTCATCAACATCACAGAGGCAGGACTCACAACACATGGGAGGAAAGGCACCATATTGGGACTCACAGCCAAGTCAAATCAATATGGATAGTTTGGGGGGAACACAATACAATCCATGACACCCTCTGAAGACAGGAGTTTCCAGAGCTGCAAAGGAAGGGCAAGCAGATAGGGAGGGCTCTTGAGTTAGATAAACACAGTCATGCCCTGAGGGTGAGGAAGGAAGGAGAGACTTCATGAAGTTTCTTTCCTGTTGCCAGCTCACAAATCTGGGTCACATCTTAAATAAAGAAAAAATTTGAGGGAGAGATGTGGTCCAGATGGAAGGGCCCATTCTACCCTGGCCAGCCTGTCAGATATTTACTGTTGCTCTTGGTTTGTGTGTGTTTGTGTTTGTGTGTGTGTGTGTGTGTTTGCGTGCACTTTAGGCTGTATGCCAGTTTGTGGTCTGCCTTTTAGTCTGGTGTGGCCTTTCCTACCACAGTGCCCTGAATTGTCTAATGGTGTCACCGGAGCGTACCTCCTCTAGAAGGAAAGTGAAGATGCAAGATTATGAGAAAGGATGATTAGGGCTGGTACTGGGCATCAGAAGGTACCCTTGGGTCTTCCCAGGGGCAGCCATTGAAGGTCTGGATGTGCTGGCCACCACCTGCACCTGGAAAGAAATTGCCAGGGCCGATACAGGATGAGTGTTGTGAGTCACCACACTGAGAAGACCACAGAGGACTCAGGGACAAATTCTGGCTTAGGGTCAGGATGTCACCTATTCTCTGCTGGGTTGTGTTTTGAGAAACCATTCACTATCAGGAGTGACTAATGTGAACCAACCCAGGAAGCTCACATGCTCCATTTTAAAAGCCCAGATCAAATGGTGTAACAATCTGGGGCTAGTGAGCTTTATCTCCCACCCTCCCACCATCCCATCCCTTCTGTCTGCATTCACTGTGCCCTGCTTACGATGTGGTTTAACCCCATGTAGGGTCGCACCTTTGTCACCTTACTCAGGATGCTGGTGAGCGCATTGTTTGAGGAATGGGAAACAGACGTCTTCGGCCACCATGCCCAGTGTCATTTGCCTGATGACGAATGCCCACCGCATGCCCCCTGAGATGCGTGCAGATGGGTATGGTTAGCCCAGTTGACCACACAGGCCATGTTGGGGAACTAGTGCTCCTCCCAGGTAGCAGTTAAGCTGTCTCTGTGAAAGCAGTGTAAGACTGAGTAGTATCTGGGGTCTTCTTCCTGGGTGGCTTGTGTCCTCAAGGCCCGAGGGAATCTGGGAGAATGGTGCAGGGGAGGTTGCTGTGGGAAAGCCCCACAGGACGTAGTCTGGGCATTTCTCAGAGGTCACCTTCTCTCCATCCAACTGAGGAGTAGGGCTGTGTTGGTTCCTAGCAGCCATCCACTTCTCCCGACTTCCTGCCACTCACTCTCTCCAGCACATCCAGGCTGCAGAGCAGGGGAAGGGAATGCTTTCAAGAGAGCTTAAAACCAAGCAGGAACCCAAATCAGCTGCCTCTGCAGCATCCCTAGCCTTTTTGGATGTCTTTCGTTTGGTTCCTTGGGGAGATGGTGTCCTGGGAGAGCTGTGAGTGTGTTTCCAGAAATGAGTGACTCGGAGGAGGAGGGAGAAACCCAGAAAGAGGGAGAGGGGAGGAGGAGGAGGCACAGGGAACAAAACGGAGGGAGAGGCAGTTTGTGGCAATAGGACGAAGCCAGAGAAAGTGCATCTCCACTCTTGATGACTTCTGTGGCTTCATGTAAAAAATAATATGAAATTTAAAAACAAGTTATTCACCAAGTTACCAGACTTTGGGTCCTAAGAGCTGCCTTCTTCCATGGGCTACAGATACATCTGTTTCTGACTGAAAGGCAACAACACCTTCCCAGTGACTCTGGGAGGTAAAGAGTGATTCCTGGTACATGCCAAAGGAGGACTTTTGAAGACTTGGTGGCCAGAACTTAACCAAAGGGGATCTGTGTAAGAAGCTTGACCTGTGCTGGGGGCACTGGTATGGGCAACAAACAAGAGAAAGAAAAGAAAGCTGAAGATGCATGGCTTCGTTTGATTCTCTGTGATTGTTGTGAGGGCCTAGAAATTTACAGCACAGTGCAGTCCGGCAGAAGACTTCGGAAGGACTTCCAGCCACAGTTGTTTCTGTCTGCCTGGCCCTGTCTATGTCAGACTCACCACCCACCCACACACTCCTCAGAGAGATGGAAGATAGACAGTTTGACTGGCAGTGTGAAAGGCCCTTTTGTCCTCTTTTGTTGGAAAGGTCTCTTGGGCGGCCCAGAGCAGTGTCAGAGAGGGGGATTTGTTCCTTTAATTGATAATGAGTATCTGAAAGGTCATATTTACATTATGAGCTGGATAGGAATTCTGGGTGTGCAAATAGTGGAAAAAAATCACAGAAATAAATGACATCCCATTCTCAGCGTTTGCGGCTATATAGGTATGAGTGGGGAGTGCGGGGAGGCTGAGAATTGACAAATGCAGGAAATGAAAGAATGAGAAAGTGCAGAAGGTGAGTGGGAGAGTTAGTGCAATAGGAGAAAATGAGAGCAGGTAATGGGAGAAAAGACAAAACAAGAGGACAGGGGAGAGAGAAGAACGGAGGCCAGAGGTAGAGGCATGGGAAGACTGGGGACAGCAGACAGCAGTCATTTTTCAAGTGAAGGTCACGCAAAAAGCTAGTGGATTGGATTGGCTTTTGTGTCAGTCATCCGGGGAGAGTGGAGGGCCATTCCCATGGCAGGAGTAGAACCATTGTCCTGCTGAGTAAATTTTCTAATACCCACAATTTGCCAAGGTAAAGCAAAAATAAGATAGTGTTACTCTTTTGTTCAAAGCTATTTTATGGCTGCCATTGACCTCAAGACTCCATTGACCTTGAGACTTCACTGACCTCGATTCCATTGACCCTGGGATCTCATTGACCTCGGGATTCCATTCAACTTGAGACTCCACCGACCCAAAGAATCCACTGACCTTGACATCCCATTGACCTCAAGAGAATGTTATAAGGAATTCCACGTTATGAGCCTCTGCACATGGTTTTGATGATCTGATTCCTGCCTACCTTCTACCCTCGCACACCTTACATTTTCCTGGCTAAACTCTACTCTTCCTTTGCAACTCAGTTTCTTCCAGGAAGCCTTACCTGCTTCCTGAAAATGGCTCACGGTCTTCCACTATGCCTTGACATCCCTGGTCTTCCCCACTTCCAGACCTAGCCCACCGTGTTCTAAGCCTGTTGAGTTCCTCCAGGGGATTCTGTGCTGCGTGAGGGTAGGGGCCTATGTTAGTCACCACTGTATGTCATTGTTTGTGTAGGGAACTGTCACTTAGTATCAGTTTGTGAGTTGTGTGGAACCATTTTAATCTCTTCCAGTAGCATCCTCACAAAAGGATTTTCTTCCTTATTCTTATACTTGGAGGCTTTGTGATCTTTCAGAGAAAAAGACCTATAGACACAGAGCATCTAGTTTCTATCTGAGGCTCAGTGAAAAGAGAAAACAAACCAGCTGAACTTTAGTTTCTCTCTGACTACACCTTGATGGAAAGAGATGACAGAGATGTTCCCTTTACTCTGGGGTAGTGGTGGCAGTGAGTACAGGAGAGGTGGATGAGCCTTCCTCTTTTCTTCTGCTGATGTCACTCATGACACTGGGCAGGACAGCAAGACAAGAAGCCACACACATTATGAGCCTGTAGGTAGGGCCTTCAGAGCCAAGGTACAAACAGCCCTGTCCCAGGGTTTGGCAGTCTAGCCTTCAAATTGATGCTTCCGGATGTCATCAGGGGCCCTGATGGTGCAGTGGTTAAGAGCTCAATTGTTAACAAAAAGGTCACCAGTTTGAATCTACTAGCTACTCCTTAGAAACCCTATGAGGCAGTTCTACTCTTTCTTACAGGGTTGTTACGAGTTGGAACCAACTTGACAGCAATGGGTTCTGGGGATGACCTCAACAATGAAAGGTGAGAGTCAGCAATTTAAGGGTACTGCTTCCTAACTGGTCCTGTGACTGGGGAACCCAGCACCATGTCTGTAGTACTGAGGAATAGCAGGGGACATCCGGTTTCCCTTCACAAGGGAAGAAGGGAATTATCAGTGCTGGCAGAGAGCAGCGTGTGTGTGTGTGTGTGTGTGTGTGTGTGTGTGTGTGTGTGTGTGTGTGTCTGTGAGAGAGAGAGAAAAAGAAGAAAAAGAGAAACTTGGGAATGATAGATGGCCATGGGCCCCATATTTTATTCCAGACATAAGAGAGAATTCTTTTTATGTTTGCAAATAATGTTATCATTTTTCTTAGAATAGATATGATTCTAAAATTGTTTTTGTGTATATTCTTTTCCATAAGCAGTCTCATATACAACAAATTTTGTGAGAGCCAGAACTCAATAGGACTGCCTTGTTTTTCCAGGTTTTGAAAGTTTTTCACCTTTGACAGAATGCAGTCTTATCCCTTTCCTTCTGTCTCTATTATTGGAAAATATTTAAGATTTCCTTACCTGACAGATTTATGTCTTACACAGGCTTTGGCTTTTGCAGGTTTAATTGTAACAGTTGCCACGTTAAACCCAAACCCAAACTGATTGCCATTGACTTGAACCCAACTCATAACAACCATATAGGACAGACTAAAACTGCCTCATAGTTTCCAACAAGTGAGCTGTCGACATTTTGGTTAGCAACCATAGCTCTTAACCACTGGGCAACCAAAGTTCCAGTCAAGACTTAGTTTTTCAGTCATGTCTTAGAGGTCTTTTCATGTGGGTGCTTGGTGATAGAGCACTCTTTCTCACCACTGGGTACCACTCTGTAATAGAGACCAATGTCTTATTGATAGTCCTAACTTTTGCTGTTACAAACAGTATTGATAAAGACAACTTCTGAAAGGAAACCCAGAATTCAATAACAAAGGTTTCCTCTGGGGAGCGAACAAGACTTGGGATAGTGGTCTAGAGATTTTCTTTTTGTCTGTAATGTTAAAACAAAATTAATAGTATTAACGCATTCACATCTCATGTAATCAAACACTTAAAAAAGTAACAAGAATTGGTCTTCCAAAGACTGTGTCAAAAGAGTTAAAAGACCACCTACAGAATGGGAAAACATATTTGGCAACTACATGTCAGACTGACATCTGATCTCCATAATCTACAAGATATGGCAAATATTAATAAGAAAAAGGTAAATAACCCAGTTAAGCAATGGGCAAAGGAGACAGACAGATCACTTCACTAGAGAGGACATCCAGGCAGCCAAAAGACATGTGAGGAAGTGCTCATGATCATTAGCTATCAGAGAAATCCAAATCAAAACTACAATGACATACAGTCTCACCCCAACAAGGTTGGCCAAGATCCAAAAAACACACAACAACAAATGCTGGAGAGTCTGTAGAGAGACCAGAACTCTCCTACACTGCTGGTGGGACTGCAAAATGGTACAACATCTTTGGAAAGCAATTTGGCACTTCCTTAAGAAACTGGAAATAAATATACCATTTGATCCTGTAATCACACTGCTTAGAATATATCTTATAGAAACAAAAGATGTCACGTGGACAAATACATGCATATGAATGTTTATTGCGGCACAGTCTACAATAGTGAAAAGATGGAATTAATCTAGATGCCTATCAACAGATGAATGGATAAACAAACTATGACACATATTCTCAGTGGTACACTATGCAACGATAAAGAACAATGATAGTTTTAGGAGGCATCTCTTAACCTGGTTTCAATTGCAATACATTACGCTGAGTGAAATCAGTCAGCAGTAAAAGGGCGAATTTGTGTGAGACCCCTGCTATAAAGACTTAAAGTAGAGTTGTGTAAGTAAGAAAAGACTCTTTGATAGCTATGAGGGTGGGGAGGGAGGGAGAGGGTTGTTCATAGATTAGAGTTAATAAAAATTTGATTAGGTGAAATTAGTGACAGTACGCAGTACAAAATAGATCAACTTAACTGGATTTTACCATAAACTGAAACCTATTCTAACCTCAACCCAATATTGCAATGATAGAATAGGAGGGGTGGGATCTGGGGGCTATGCTGTTGGGGGGCACCTGAGATCTTAAAAGCTAGGAAGTGTCTATCTGAGGTACACCAAAGTGTCCAAACTCATCCGGAACAGATCGTCTCCGAGAACCACAAAGACATGAGGGAAAAAGAGCCCGGGGGATGGAAGGCCCTGTGTGAATGGGAGACTATATCAACATGTAACCAGATGGTGCCCGGCCACAACCAAAGACAGCCGGGATGGAGCACAAGATGTTGAGTCCCTGTGGCAACATGAGAAAAAGAGGTGAGCAGCCCCAAAACTCTACTAAAACACCACAACTGATGGCCCTACGGTCTTGGGGGTCCCCTGGGAGCGTGGAGCCTAGACCTGCTTCTGCCCCTGTCCAGAAAACACTACTGAGGTCAACTCTTCAGGCAAAAATGGACCAGTGTGACCCTATGGTGTGTGTACTTTACGGTTCTATGCATTTATGGGACGTTGTCCTGCTGGTCTCTTTCTAGATGGGAGAGAAGAGAGTGGAGAGGAGGGGACAGGAGCTTGTTAAGAGGATACAAGAAGTGTAAAATGAAAAGGAGGAGTGTGCTGTCACTGGGCAAGGAGAGCAGAAGGAGCTGCAGATAGGCAAGCATGAAAAAATAATTTGGATTGTATACTTTCACTTAATCACAACAAGAAAATGTAACAAGCAGAACATGTTTTGTGGTAGAAAGTAAAATACAAATATGTACCCAAGCCAGGTGTCGTCGAGTCGGATCTGACTCATGGCGACCCTGTACAAGTATGTATAAAGAGGAAATTTTCATTTGCCCACAATTTATATATTCGGAGATTATAGTTGTTGATTAGGGGTGTATTTTTCCAGTTTTGCCCAGCCCTTCCTAACAGCTTTTTAATGCATAAACACCCAAATAGATATGCTAAAATGTAAAAAGTGGAATTGTATAGAACACCAAGATGTGTAACTTGCTATTTTCCCTTAAGAGCACATCATGAATCTAGGGTACGAGGATTAGTCTCTCCCAGTCTGGAGCAAAGGAGGGTGAAAAAAAAAAAACCCAAAGACTCAAGGCAGTGATTAGTTCAAAGTGCTAACGGACTACACGAACTGCAGCCTACACCACCCTGAGACCCGAAGAACTAGGTGGTGTCCAGCTACCGCATTTGAGCACCCTGATTGCAGTTATAGCAGAGAACCACAACAGAGTAGGAGAAAAATACAGAACAAAAAAGTCTTCACAAAAAGACCAGACTTGCTGGTCTAACAGAGAACGGAGGAACCCTTGAGGCTATGACCCTAAGGTACCCTTCTGACCCAGAACTGAAGTCATTCCCAGAGACCACCTTTCAGCCAAACAACAGACCAAAGCAAAACCAAACCCACCACTGTCAAGTCGATTCCAGCTTGCAGTGAGCCTTTAGGTCAGAGTAGGGCTGCCCTATAGGGTTTCCAAGGAGCGCCTGGTGCATTTCAGTTGCCAGCCTTTTAGTTAGCAGATGTAGCACTTAACCACTGCGCCACCAGAGTTTAAACCCATAAAATAAATGATGACGCCTGAGAGGAATAAGCTCCTTAGAACCAACAACTGTATGAGATCAAAAGGGCAATATTTTCCCAAAAGCAAAGATAAGAAGACATCAAGGGGCAGAAAATCAGAATGTAAGGACACCGGGAAGCCAGGGTGGAAATGAGAAAAGTGCTGACACCTTACGGGGAATGCAGGCAACGTCGTCCAACATGTTATGCACACACTATGGAATAGGGAATCTAATTTGCTCTGTAAATTTTCACCTAATGCCCAATTAAAAAAAAAAAGTGTATATTGTGACATATCTCCATGTTATTGATCATCTACTTTAAAAGTAAATTTTATACAACTTTATGTGCATACGACAATTAAGACCATGAACTTCATTGTCCTAAATGCTATGTATCTCATTGCTGAGTAGCACTACAGTCACCTTCGAGGTACTCCCCTTGGAAAGCTATGCACCGATGCCAGCACCTAGTCCACCCTTCAAAGCAATTTTGAAACTCTTTCTGAAACAGCCATTGTGCATGGTGGCATGGAGGCGAGTTTGAAATTTAACTGTAAGTTTTGAGACAGTACACAAATAGCTATATTAGAACACTCTCCCTTCTCATCTGATCTGAGCCCCACTGACTTTTTCTTTACCCAAAGGTAAAGGAAATGTGGAAAGGAAGACATCTGGATGACATTCAGAACATGAAAAGCAATACGACAACAGCTCTGATGGCCATTCCAGAAAAAGATTTCCAAAATGGCTTTGAAGGGTGGGCTAGGTGCTGGCATTGGTGCAATAGCCTCCAACAGGGAGTACTTCAAAGGTGACTGTAGTCACATTCAACAGTGAGGTATGTTGCACTTAGAATAATTAAGTTCATGGACTTAATTGCTGGACTTCGTTCGAAAAGCTCTTACAACTCAACGATAAAAGACAGATAGGCCAATGAAAAAACAGGCAGAGGATCTGAATAGACCTTTCTCCACAGAAGATAAGTTGTTGTTGTCAGTTGCTGTAGAGTTGATTCTGACTCACGGTGCCTCTGTGTGTGCAGAATAGAGGCGCTTCGCAGGATTTGCAAAGCCATGACCTTGCAGAAGTAGCTCACCAGGCTCGCCTTCCCACACCCCTCTGGGCAGATTTCAACCACTAGCCTGTTGGCTAGTAGATGAGAGCTGAATTATTTGTGCCTCATGGGTATAACTGTTTAAACAAGCTGCTTTAAGACCAGCTGCATGGATGGACTGTGAGTTGCATTACAGTTCATTATTGATGGATGTTCAGAATACTTCCCTTGTTTTTCACTAAAATGAATGACTCTGTCGTGAACACAGGCCATTTTTATTGATAGAAAAGAGTAGGAAATGAGTTTACTGAGTGTCTGACCCAGTCCCACCTCTGAGACTTCCTGTTGGAGGGAATATTTTGAAGCCAGCGTTCTAGTTTTGGCCCTCCCTGTCCATGTGTAGGACATCGGGAACAGCAAGAAGTGTGGTGGGAAAGTATGAGTGCTCCCCAGTGCACTATGTTACTGCTGCGGTGCTGTTTTGTGGCCGGTGGCACCAGTCTATGTGCGTGATTGCATGTCCCGAAGGCAGTTCTCACTTTCTTGTGGAGCGTGGGACAGGTCTTGTACGGGAGAAGAAAGGATGTCAGCGTGAACCCGGCAGTGGAGAAGGGAGGGAGTTCCCACCTTGGTGGCTATCCTCCTTCAGTGGGCCCACTGAGAGCGGTGAGGTCTCCCCTTCCTCTGCAGACGATCTTTGGAGTGAAAGCCCCGTGAGGCATATTCAAGGTCCCCAAGGTGAAAATGAGAGAGATCGAAACACCCATGTAATTGACTTTGTGGATTTCATCTTTGCATCAGAGTCAGGCAGGGAAGGAACAGCACTGAACAATGTCACTCTCTGTCATTCACTGTGCTCACTGTTGGTGTTATTGCCTGTGTTTATTGAGCAACTCCTATGACCCACTCAGGGCTCTGGTGGTGCAGTGGTTAAGTGCTACGGCTGCTAACCAAAAGGTTGGCAGTTCAAATCTGCCAGGTGCTCCTTGGAAACCCTACAGGGCAGTGCGCTCTGTCCTACAGGGTTGCTATGAGTTGGAAACTGACTTCATGGCAGTGGGTAGGATATGGTACAGGCAGCACAGCTCTAGGCACTGGGGGTACAGCAGTGGACAAAGGGAACAAAGTCTGATGATGGTACTTTCTAATAATGTTCTATCATTACAAACATTATGAGCACTTAGTATATTTTTTAATAAAACAGAATAGAAACGTCAGACTATTATAACAGTTAATAGCAATATAATAAAAACAACTCTGTTGCCATTACTAAGTCCATTGTGACTCATAGCACCCCTGCAGGACAGAGGAGACCTGCCCCATAGGGTTTCCAAGGAGTGGCTGGTGGATTTGAACTGCTGACCTTCTGGTTACGAGCCAAGCTCTTAACCACTGTACCACCAGGGCTCCAGGTAGCTCTTGTCGACTATCATTACCTTGTACGATGAGAAAGATTTAGCAATACGGTTTGATACAGTCCTCACAGCAGCTTTTCATGTGGGCATTTCATTTCTCCACTTAACACCTAAGGTGTCCTGTGGTCCAGGGGTAAAGTGCTAGGTGCTAACCAAAAGGCAGGTGGTTCAAACCCACTCAGCAGTTTCACGAAAGAAAGACCTGGCCATCTGCTTCCATAAACATTACAGCAGAGAAAATCCTATGGGGAAGTTCCACTCTGCCACATAGGGCCACCGTCAGTCAAAACTGACTCACTGGCACCTGACCGCAACCACAAGGAAACTGAAGCAGCCCAAAATTAAGTGGCCAGAGTGGGGACTGGAGTCTAAGACCAGGCTTTGACACCAAAGCTCTTAAGCTTTCTGCTGCATTTATTGTACCTTGAAAGAACTTGACGGAAACAGAGCCTCCCCTTCTGCCTGTGCTGGAATTCCAGGCTTGGATCCTCGGGTCGCCGGGGAAGTGACAGGGAAGTCCCGTTCCCTTGGAGACACTCTGCAATTAGTCAGTTCCTGCTTTTGGATTGAATCCTTCCCTTCAAGTGCGTTCATCCAGTCACTCAGGAAAGATTGGTATTCAGAGAAGGAGCATCAAAGCCGGTAATTAAACTGTCTTCACCAATGTGTTCCGTCTCTGGGAACAGACCTGTTTGATTCTGCAAAGGAAATCATTGGTATTTTAACAGGAGGCAGGAAACTTTTGATTAGCAAGTGATAGATAGATAAACAGATCGATGCCTTTTCTGGTGACAGTTTCTGCTTTGTTATTGTCACTGGCAAAGAGATGGGGACTGCAGGGGGTAGGAACAGAGACAGATGAGAGGAGGTGCAGGTGATCCTTCGTGACTTGAAAGCAGTGGGGTGCTGCAGGGGTGGGAGTTGAGGAGGGTCATAGGGCTGGGCATGGTGGGCTTGGAGCCCCAGGAAACCAAGGCTGGGAGCTTAGTCCTCAGGGGTTCACCCCTACATGGGAGATGGAGTCTGCAAAGCCCTCACTCTGAATGAGCTCAGGAACTACCCTGCAGCTATGTCTCCACTTGGTCCAGGTGGGGGCAGATGAGGGCCCCCTGGCAGCCGTGCCTCTGGGTGACGGTCTCAATCTGTGTTCCCAGAAGTCTGTCGTCCCTCTGTTTGATTGCCACTCTCTCTAGGTCAGAAGAAGTTAAGACCAGAGATTATACAGTGTCAGCTGTGCCTTTTTGAAATATGACTCAGTGTAATCTCTTTCCACACCAGAAAAGAGATGCCAAAATCACTCTTCAATCTCCAACTCGAAATGGGCTTAGAGGGGTTTTAGCAGACCTCTGGCTGGATAAGCCTGGTTTTTCTCTCAGGGTGCCCTTCTACAAACTTTGGCTAAGTGAGGCCGTAACTTAGAGAGAGCAGGTTCCGAATGTCAGGGACCCTGTGCCCATTAGACGGAGCAAGGGCCAGGCCACCCAGCACTCGAATATGTGCGCCTTGTCGCTGGAACCAGCCCTGCTGCTCACCGCTGTGCCTTCAGCAGGGAGGTATTTTAGTAGTCTGGTACTATTTCAACAGAAATACCACAAAGTGGGTGGCTTTAAGGGAAAAAAAGCTTATTCTTACACAACCTAGTAGGTTCGAAGTCCAAATTCAGGGTGTCTGCTGCAGGGGCAGGGCTGTCTTCTGTCAGCTCTGGAGGAAGGTCCTTATGTTGCAGTAGTCTTTGGTCAGGGACCATCTTAGCACAAAAACCTCAGATCTGAAGGATACATTCTTCTCCCAGTGCTGCTTTCTTGATGGTGTGAGGTTCCCAATTCTCTGCTTGTTTCCCTCTCTTTTTATCTCCCATAGGATGAAAGGATAAAGGGTGTTGCAAGCCACACTCCAGGGAGACTCCCTTAGCAAGGTGTCGCAGTCCCACCCTAATCCTGTTTTAGCATAATCAGCCTAACTATTAGCAGAGATTGAGACGTACAGCATCGGAAAATCACAAAACAATTGGTAATGATATCCCAGCTAAATGGTTACTCACATTTTTTGGGGACACAGTTCAATCTGTGACTGGGGGCTTTCAGTGTTACCCATGCATGGGTTGGAATCCAAGCTCATCTTTCTAAGTCTTCTCGTCTGTAAAATGAGGAGCAGCATGCCCACTGCTCAGAGTTTTCCTAAACCAAAAACTCAAACCAGACTTGTCACTGTGGAGTCTATTCTGACTCAAAGCAACCCTATAAGACAGAGTAGAACTGCTCCATAGGATTTCCAAGGAGTGTCTGGTGGATTTGAATGGCTATCTTTTGATCCGACTCAATGGCACTTGGCTTGGCTTTTTGATTAGCAGCTGAGCTCTTAACCACTACACCACCAGGGTTTCCAAGTTTTCATAGGGCTTAGAGATAATGTGGAAAAGCCTGTCACTGAGCAGGTGCTCAGCCAATAGGAACTCCATTCAGCTTCCCCTGATTTTGACCTTTGTGTTCTAAAATACCTAGTGGAGGGTGGGGGAAGAGGAAGAGGCCACCAGAGAATTCCATCATGTTGTCTGGGGCCTGTACAGCTGCGAGCTTGTGAATTCCCTTCTTCCCCAAGCACATTAAGGACATCCACTGGTGAAGGGACAGCCTCCAGTGACCTTGGGTCTCTAGGCGCAGTCCACACCTGCTCCATGTGATGAAAGGAAATGGGGTGGAAGCCCAACGGTGAGGACAAGAAGTGCCAGTGGCATCAAGAGGTCTGGCCTGTTGTCTGAGGGCTGAGATTTCAGGTGTCACCATGTTGGCTCCTTGAGTGTTCTCCCAAACTCTTTCCTCTTGCTTTTATTCCTCTTGCTGTTTCTTCTCTTTGCTGAATTTCCCCCGCTTGTACTCCCATTTTTCCAGTGGTCCAAGGTTCAAATCCTGGCTCTAAGAGCCTGTGCACTAGGCAGTCCCTCAGCTGAGTCTCGGTTTCTTTGTCTACCAAGTCTGAGATCATGGTTGTAAGATGCTCAGCACGCCGCCCGGGCCCACAGTGTAAACCCAAGCCCATTGATGTCCGGTGGCCTGGACTCCTGGCAACACCGTGGGAGTCAGAATGGCCTTGTGTCCCTAGGGGTTTCAGTGGTTCATTCTTGGGAAGGAGACCGCCAGGCCCATCTTTGAGGCACTCCTGTGTGGGCTAGAATCACCAGTTACCAGCTGAGCATGCCCACTGTTTGCATCACCCAGAGTTAAAAACCAAACCAGTTTCTACAGAGTCAATTCTGACTCCCAACAACTCTATAAGACAGAGTAGGACTGCCCTACAGGTTTTCTAAGGAGTGCCTAGAGGATCTGAACTGCTAGCCTTTTGGTTAGTAGCTGCATCCCTTAACCACTATACCACAAGGGTTGGGTTTCTGTACGTGAGTTACAATCACATCTCAGCATCTATTCCTATAGACTTTCTTTGTTCCTTAGCCGGGATTAGAAGGCCCGCTTTCTAATTGCCTGCTGGGGCTGTAAATAGATACGGATTAAGGTGGGATTCTTAAGCAAAGATTCTTCCCAGAGCTGGAAGTCTAAAGATGGTGTATACGAAAGCTTGGATGACCTGGTCATGGCCATATGTTGTTTTCTTTGTATGATATTAGTTCTCCCTGCCTCCCGCTCCATTTCCAGTAAGACCACTGGTTTTATTTTGGGTTGGTGACCTCACCCTCGTGGGGAGCACTTGGTAGAGCTGTCAGTCAAGATGCCGTGCAAGCGGGTGAAGCAATGACTCCCAGCCAATAAGATTCACTCTCTCACAATGAGGAGGGGCTGCAGCCCCACTCCATCCGAGGAGCCTTGTGCAGACTCTGGCTCCTGGGGTCCTTCCTGTCTGCCCCTCTGAGCCTCGGGCTTCGTCTTTTCTTATTATCCTGAGAGCTACCCCATACCATTCCAAACGATTCCCCTCCTCGCTTAGATGCCAGCCCAGGGTTGGCTTCTGTTGCTTGTCACCCTCAAGTCCGGCCAGATCCAATCTGCCTCCCTCAGGTGTTGAAGGAAAGAAGCAAAGCCACGTGGAAACACTTGTCTCTTACCCTTGACGAAAGGGGGAACATTCCCTCAGTTGCTCCTCTCCCTCCCCCTCAGGCCTCGTCTCTCTCGTCCCATAGCTACGGGCTGATTCTCATGAATTCATCCTGAGAAGGGGGTCCAGAATTCTTGGGTGAGCAGTATCAGCCTGACTTCTCCAACCTTGGGTGAGCTCTTCTCGGAGGGATCCTTAGTTTTGCCCTCTTAAATCCGCACTGCCGCCTAGTCGGGTCTGACTCACGGTGACCTTAAAGGTCAGAGTAGTACTGCCTCATACAGTTCCAAGGAGCACCTGGCGGATTTGAACTGCCAACCATTTGGTTAGCAGATGTAGCACTTAACCTTCTATGCCACCAGGGATTCCCCCTCTTAAATAGCCCTCAAAAATCTCTGTGGCCCAATCCATGACTCAGATTCTGGGGTTCAAATCCGTCTTATTTCTCCTCTTGCCTTTGCTTGAATATGTCTTTTCCTCTGTCTTCTCTCCCGTTAGCTGGTTCTGAAAGGTCACTGAACACAGCCATTGAGGTCTGGCTTGCAGGAGTGGCCCTGATTCTTGGGGCGGAGAAAGGAGTAACCATGGCCAACGGGACTCGTTGTGACTCCTCTTTTCTCCCAAAGATCCCAGAACCCTCAGGGGTAGGAATAGTGTGTGTTTAGGGAGTCTTTCCTTTCTCCTGGCCTCTAGGGGGCCTGAAACCGTAAGCCTCAGACTCCTCCTCTTTGTTCCCTGAAGGCTTCCAGAGCCCCTTGGCATCTGGGCCTAAACATGGACAGCGGCTTTAGTCCTGCCCCTGGTTCAGAGCGAGGCTTAGAGGTGAGAGGGGGCCATTCTCCGTCCTGACGACTATTGACCCTTGATTCATTAGCCATCTGGAGTCAAACGCTTCTGACCGGCGGGCTCTGGTGGGCACCTAGCCACAAGAGCTGTCAGGCCCGCCTGATGTATCTGAGGCTGGGCTCACCCTAAATCAATGCTGTGTTCCTCTCAAACGGCGGCTACCTGTGAGGACGCATTGATTTCTGGGCCATAAAGAGCCTCGCGCCGCCCAACTGTGATGCTGGTATTACTGTTGCCTTCCGCAGCCCCGTTGGGGTCACGGTGGTGAGCACTGACGGTCTGCTCCAGCCTCAGACTGATGTGTCTGTCTCTCCACTTCTTCGGAGACCTTTCTAAGGCTTCTAGACTGTTCTCTGATTAATGCTAGGGCTTTCTATGAGGGGAAACAAGGCAAATACTCTCTTTTCCCCAGCACGTGGACAGGCTAGGCTCCTAAGTACCCTCCTACTCCTCTTAAGTCTGAATTTCTGATTCTTTTCTCTTTCTTTCTGTTTTAAGGGCCTCTTACGTGGCATGAAACTAAAGCCAACCTGTTATAAAAGGGACTATTTTGGCTCAAGATCAAAAACCACATTCAGTGCTGTGTGGATTCCGACTCATAGCAACCCCTTAGGAGAGTAGATTTCCCCACGGAGTTTCCAAGGAGTGCCTGGTAGATTTGAACTGTTGACCTTTTGGTTTGCGGTGGTAGCACTTAACCACTATGCCATCAACTACAACCTCCTAGAATGTCAGTAGTTACGTCCAGAGGCTAAAACAACGTCCGCTGAATTGTATCTTTCTATCCCCCTCCCTCAGCTCTGTTCTCTGGCTCCACTCTCCTGTGGCAAGGTGGCGGCCACCTGCGCCAGGCGGACCTCTTCTGTGCCTCCAGGCTTTGTTCAGTTCAGTGAAGAAGTGCCTCTTCCTTGATATGCTAATGATAACCCTGGAACTATGCTTTTTTTAGTTACGATTTGCCTGAGTTTGGACAAGGACCCATTCCTGAACCAATTATAGTATCTGGAAAGATGTGGTGCTGGGATTGGTCAGAATGAGGCCACGTGACGACCTAGAGTGGGCCCCACTACAGTTATAAGGGTAAAGTGTGTGAAGGCTGGCTCCTTAAAGCAACACCAGGTGCCATTTCCAGGAGAAAGGAATGGGTGCTAGGCAGGTAGCTCTCTCCACCAGACCTCACCACCAAAGCCTAGCTATGGGGCAGAGGGGGGTGGTCCTGGATCTTTCTGATAATGTTAGGGCAAGAGGAGCCCTCCTGTGAACACTTCAGCTCAGCCTTGCTCAGTTCTCAAGGGGACGTGGGGAGCCCGCCAACAGGAAATACCTACTTTGTCATAGCCAAACCTGGCTGGATTCTTTCCCCCTTCCCATCCTGACCAAACCAAGAAAAGTCTCATCTCAAACCAACAAAAAAACAGCTTCCAAACTCATTGCTACAGGGCTGATTCCAGCTCATGGCGACCCCATGTGTTAAAGGGTAAAATTGCTCCCTGAGGTTTTCTTGGCTGTAATATTTATAGAAACAGATTGCCAGACCTTTCTTCTGTGGTGCTGCTGGATAAGTTTGAACTGCCAAACTCCAGATTATTGGCTGACAGTAAACCATTTGTGTTACCCAGAGCTGAGAAGGAACAGGGGTATAGATGGAGGATTCTGGGAAGGGTGAAAAAGGGCAAATTTTCTCCAGCTCCCTGGAGGGAAGGCTGTGCTTCCAACCCCTCCCCATAACTTGACAGTCTCAGCTCTTTGGCCAAACATCTGTCTACTACTCGTTGGGGTGTGGCCATTGGTCAAAGACCACTCAGGGAGCATGGCAGGGGTTGTGAGTCCTACGGTCTGGTGGACAGGACTCAGTATGGAACACTGAGTTACAGCCAGGGGCTTCAAGGAGACTAGTTCTGGGTTCAGATCTCAGTTCTGCTACTTCATGGGACAAATGTTGTAGCTTCTTTGTGTGTCAATTTTCTTGTGATAAGTAGCACTGATAGAGTGTGCTATGTGCTTAGCTGTGTTTTAAAGCTCTCTCTTTCTCTCTAAAACCAAACCTGTTGGTTTCCAGTCAACTGTGACTTATGATGACTGGATAGGACAGAATAGAATTGCCCCATAGTTGTAAGAAGCACCTAGTGGCTTCAAGCTGCTAGGCTTTTGGTTAACAGCTGAGTGTTTAACCACTGTGCCACCAGAATGAGAAAATGGGAACTCCTCCACCAGAAGGTTGCAGCAATACATAGATATGTCATGGAAACTTCCTAACAACTCTATAATGTAAGGTACCGTTACTTGCATTTTAAACATTAGTTATAGGAAGTCCCTGTCAGAGAGGTGAAGTCACTTGTCCAAGGTCACACAGCCAGTAAGTGGCTGAGATTTGAAACCAGGAAACTTGGCTTGAGAACCCAAGCTTTAACCACTAAACTATACATAATTGATTGCTTAGTTTGCAGAATAAACGAGTTGTTCTAGGCACATGGCTTATTGTGGTGCCTGGCAATATCCAAAGTCCTCTGGAAATAACCAGGCTCATTTCTGGCTCTCTCTCTGCTGACCTGTGGCTTCATAGGCAGGGCTGGCCATCGTGGGTAAAGCCTGAGTGAGCAGGATGGGTCGCGTTGTGGGGTTTCCGTGGCAGGCTGGCCTGGGGAGGGTAGCCGATCACCCAGTGGCTGTTCCCAGCTCTCCACTGCACATATCTAAGACTCGCTGCTGCAGTCTCCTGTTTGTCCAACTCGCCCATCACCCAGCAACGGGGTGCAGGGAGGCTGAGTAAGCAAATGGGAAGAGAAAACAGCCTTGGAGACAAAGAGCTAACCGGGGAGAGGTGCTTGCTTTGTGATTTTCAGGTTTCTGGGGGTGGGGAGCTCGCAGTGGGGAGTTATCTCCAGACTGGGATATGAAGGGCTCTGGTTTCCATAGTCGGGAACTGGAGAATCCTCCACCAGCTTGCAGCAGCATCAACCCCAGAGTGTCCCCATTTTTAGAGAGACTTTGCCTGCAGTGATGTGGATGTGGGTGGAGGAACGGTGGGGTTAACGGCACAAGCGCTGAAGGATGCTGGGAGCAAGGCAATATGGTGGTGGGCAGGCCTGACCACTTAGGGAAGGTGGGCTTGAAAGTCCCTGTCAGGAGTCCCAGTGGACATTTCTAGTTCAGTCCATGGAGCTGCCAAGTTCACTCAACACCCAAAAGCTCAATAGGAGCAGGCTGTTATGAGAAGCTTCCAGTACCTGGGAAGACCCTGGGCTGGAGACAGATCCTTCAGAGGCTCCCATCCTCCCTTCCCAAGGTGACCTTGGCCTTGAGTGGAGGCTCTGTCTCGTTCTACACATGATGGAGGGTAGTGATTAGCCAAAGTGGGACTCACTGCTGATTACTTTCCCCACCCCATTAATTTTCATTTTCCCCGAGTCCTCTGAGGCAGGCTGCGGGCCAAGGCAGTGGTGGCTGGAGGGCTCATGTCAACCCCAAATGCACCGCAATGATTTGCTTCTTATTTCTAGGTTGAATTATCTCACCCTTCTGCCTGGGTTTTTTCTGCTCAGTGTTCTGCCTACAGTTCACGCTCAGTTATCACTCTTCTTTCCCTTATCCCCCAGAGTCCTTTGCACCAGCCCCTGTGGAGCATTGAGAGAACACAGGTAGATTATGGGATCCATCTCACACCTGTCTGCAGAGGCAACCCAGCCCAGTACCCCACCTGGGTGGTAGCTGGTCCCTCCTTCAGGTAGTTTCCCAGGTGAAAGGACTCCATGGTGTGTCCTGTGGTACAACATGTTAGCGGTGAAGGTTTGTCCATGGAAGTTGTTCTCAGAACTCCTGTTGCATTAGAACCACCTAGAGAGTTTTTACTAACTGCAGGATCCTGGGCCAGAGATTTAATTACAGTTCTTCTGGAGCATGGAGCGCGGCGGCACAGCCAACGACAGCCTGATTGTTAACCCAAAGGTTGGCAGTTCAAACATGCCAGCTGCTCTTGGAAACCCTATGGGGGCAATTCTGCTCTGTACTGTGGGGTTGCTAGGAGTCAGAACGGACGCAACAGCCGTGAGTTTGGTTCAGGCTATTCTGCAGTGTGGCCCAGGTATTGGTTCCGGTTATATGAGTATGGCCCAGAAGTGTCTCTGGTGATTTTAATCCACAGCGGGAGTGGAGAACTACTGGCCCGTGGTTTCCTCCCCTACATATAGGTGAATGTATGGATTATCACCCTCCACAAGTAATCTGTATTTTAATACCGCACTTGGATAATACAAAGAAATGAATGTCTAATGGTGAAATACAGGGAAAGTGGAAGTGGTAGCTCTGGACAGAGGAGCGATAGGTTGCTTGTCTCCTGAGCGGATGAACTCTTCTGCCAGCGGACAAGGTCAGCTCTGGCTACCAGAACTTGCACTGGTGCCTTTCTGGGTTTTCTGGAAGGGATGCCGTTTTCTGGAACAAACTTATATTTGTCTTTTTTTCTTCATTAGGAGGAGATCCTAGGTTCAGGTAGAGACAGTCTCCCTCAGGTTCAGTGAGAGTAGCCTCCTTGGAAAGGTGTTGTTATTGGTAGTGGTGGTAGTGCTGTTAAGTTGATTTTCAAGCCCCAGGGACCCTGTAGAACAGAAGAGAACTGCCCTGTAAGGTTTTCTGGGCTATTGTCTTTATGAGAGCAGGTCATCGAGTCTTTCCCCTGTAGAATCCCTGAGACGGTTTGAACCACTAACCTTCCAGTTAGCAACGGAGCACTAAAGCATTCTACCACTAGGACTTCTTTAGGAAGGGTAGAGGAGGGGTCAATAACTCACCGATTCTAAGAAAGCAAGCAACCCCAGGCAGAGTCAGGCAGTCACCATGGAGGAGGGAGAGGGTGGTCCTAGTGTTGGAGAGACGATCGACCCCAGCATGGAGCCCAGGGGCCACAGGGGAGTGTTTCTAGTGAGAACCGGCAGAGCTGAGGGCTGAGAGCACAGACACACTGAACTCATTTTATTCTGCGCTGGATGGACCTACAGGGACACTTAACGAGGGCCACAGGCTGGAGGTGCCTATCATGCTTGGCTTTACTTTGAAGAAAGTTGAGAAGATCTCAGGTCACATCTTGGGCTCCTTACCTCTGAGTTCACAAACTTGACAAGTGGTGACCACTTTTTTGTTTGTGTGTGTGTGTGTTTTTCCTTAACGGCAGTTTTAGGTTTATAGAAAAAAATGTACTGAAGTTTATGAGGTTTCCCACTTACTGCCTCTTCGGCACATGGTTTCTTCTCTTACCAACATCTTGCATTCACGCAGCTGGTGTGTTACCACTGATGAATCGGTACTGGGAGCCGATTGTTAGTGAAGCCCGTAGTTCACACTGACATCCCCTCTCTGTTGTACAGTCCTACGGGTATTGAAAAAATTCATGTCATGCATCTAGCATTGCAGCACCCTATATAACATGGCAGTTTCACTGCCCTAAAGATGACCCCTGTCACAGGTACTCTTCTTTCCTCAAGAACCCCTGGCAAGCAGTTTCACTGTCTCCATAGTTTGGTGTTTTCCACAATGTCACACTTAAAAAAAAAAAAAAAAAAACTGACTGCTGTCAAGTTGATTCTGACTTACAGCGACCCTACAGACAGAGTAGAACTACCCCGCAGAGTTTCCAAGGAGTGCCTGGTGGATTTGAACTGCTGACCTTTGGGTTAGCAGCCCTAGCACTTAACCACTAGGCCACCAGGGTTTCTGCAGTGTCAGATAGTTGGAGTCATATAGTGTGCAGCTTTCTCAGCCTGGCTTCTTTTACTTGGAGTCCCTAGATGATGCAAATGGTTAATCTGCTTGGCTGCAAACAGAAAGGTTAGAAGTTTGAGTCTACCCAAAGGTACCTCGGAAGAAAGACCTGGTGATCTACTTATGTAAAAGCCAGCCACTGCAAACTCTGTGGAGCACAGGTCTCTTCCGACACACAGTGCATTGCCATGAGTTGAAACTGACTCCATGACAACAGTGGTTTTTCTTTCACTCTTTGTCGTGTGCTGTCAAGTAGATTCTAACTCATAGCAACCCTATAGGATGGAGTAGAATTTCCCCATAGGGTTCCCTAGGCTCCAGTCTTGATGGGATCAGACAGACAGATCACTTCTCCCAAACAGTTTCTGGTGGGTTTGAACTGCTGACCTTCTGGTTAGCAGCCAAACACTTAACCACTGTGCCAGCAGGGCTCCTTCCCTTTCCCTTAGCAGAAGTCATTTAAGGTTCCTCCATATCTTTTGCATAGCTTTATAGCTCTTTCTTTTCATTGCTAAATAATACTTAGTATAGAATTGGTTCAGAAAAGGACCTCGAACAAGTGATATCATTGCTAATGCCAGATGGATCCTGCCTGACAGCAGAGAACATCAGAAAGATGTTTACCTGTGTTTCATCGACTATGCCAGGGCATTTGAGTGTGTCAATCATAACAAATTATAGATAGCATTGTGATGAACAGAAATTCTGGAACACTTAATTGTGCCCATCAGGCACCTGTACATAGAGCAAGAGGAAGT
This sequence comes from Heterohyrax brucei, assembly GCA_028571685.1. NCBI lineage: Eukaryota > Metazoa > Chordata > Mammalia > Hyracoidea > Procaviidae > Heterohyrax > Heterohyrax brucei. The sequence continues at coordinate 68,983,667 of CM053161.1, read as the reverse complement.
CATTCAAACAGAACAAGGGGACACTGCGTGTTCTAAAATCAGGAAAGGTGTGTGTCAGGATTGTATCCTTTCATCATGCTTGGTCAACCTATATGCTGAACAGATAGTCTGAGAAGCTGGACTATATGAGGAAGAACTCAGCACCATGTTTAGGGGAAGACTCATTAATAACCTGCAATACAGAGATACACAATCTTGCTCGTAGAAAGTGAAAAAGATTTGAAACACTTTACTGATGAAAATTAAAGACCATAATCTTCAGTATGGATTACACCTCAACATAAAGAAACACAAATCCTCACAACTGGACTGATAAGTAACATCATGATAAGTGGAGAAAAGGTTGAATTTGTCAAGGATTTCACTTTACTTGGATCCACAATCAACGCCCATGGAATTAGCAATCAAGAAATCAGAAGATGCATTTCACTGGGCAAATTTACTGCAAAGGACCTCTCAAATGTATTAAAAAGCAAAGAAGTTGCTTTCAGGAAAAGGTGTATCTGATCCAAACCATGGTATTTTCAATCACCCCATATGTGTGAGTAGGCTAGACAGTGAATAAGGACAACTAAAGAAGAACTGATACCTTTGAATTATGGTGTTGGTGAAGAGTGCTAAACATACCGTGGACTGCCAGAAGAATAAACAAAACCGTCTTGAAAGAAGTACAGCCAGAATCCTTCCTAGAGGCGAAGATGGTGAGACTTTGTCTCACATACTTTGGATATGCTATCAGAGGGAGCAATCCTCTACCGTGCTTGGTGGAGCATCCGTGAAGAAGAGGAAGCCCCTCATTGAGAGGGATTGACACAGTAGCTGCAACCGTGGGCTCAAGTGTAACAACAGTGATGAGGATATGGCAGGACCAGGCAGTGTTTTGTTCTGCTGTACACGAGGTCACTATGAGTCCTAACCAACTGGAAGGGACCCAACAACAACACTCTGTTGCCGGGATGCATCCTGTGTTGTTTATCCATTCACCTACAGAAGGACACTTGCTTCCAATCTTTTACAATTGTGGATGAAGCTGCTGCAAACATTTATCTGCAGATTTTTGTTGCTGATTTTGACTGTTTTGTTTTTAGCTGGAGTCTATTCCAACTTATGGCAACCCCACGTGTGCAGAGTTGAATTGCTTCAAAGCATTTCCAAGGCAGTGACCTTTTAGAAGCAGGTTGCCAGGCCTGTCTTCTGCAGCACTTCTGGGTGGGTTCTCACTGCCACTCTTCTGGCTGTTCGTTGGGTGCTTGACCATTTTTTCCATCCAGGAGACCCTCATGGGTAGCTTTTTGTGTGACATAAGTTTTCAACTCACTTAGGTGGGTATCTAGGAGCATGTTTTCAGTACTGTATGATAAACTGATGTTGAGCTTTGTAAGAAACTGCCAGACAGTGGCTGTACTCTTTCACACTCCCGCCAGCAATGAATGTGGTGGCCATTCACTTTGCTCCTACTTCCTGTGGTTGCTGAGCTACGGCTCTCTTTCCAGGACCGCATGTCATCGTCTCCTGGAGCCTACGACTGGGTACTCTTGGATTCCAGAGCACAGTGCCTGGGCAGGCAAAGCTCTAAAGGACAGACTCACCTCTTTCTTCTTTCAGCAAGCTGGGTCCTAGAGAATACCCAGAAGTGAGAAGAAGACCCAGTCCCCATTCTTTTGACCTTGCAGTCCAGCTCCTCTCCTCTGTGGCCTTCTTGGTTCCTTGGGCACACACTGTCCCCTCCATCTGGAACATTCTGCTCTTTTCTTGGCTCAAGCTATTCCCTTCTTGCCTTAAATGTCGCTGTCTCCTGGGGCCTCCTTGGTGACTCTCCCCAAGCACACTCCCCTCCTGCCCTCTGCATGTCACCCTTCTTTGTCTGCGCCCTGCGCTCCCCTCCAGGACACACTTCCCATCTGTAATTACACGTTTCCTTATTTGTGTTTCCTGGTCTCATGCCTGTTTCCTCCACTGAACTCGAAACTCTGCCAAGGTCAAAAACCAAATTTGTTAAATATCCTTTATGTGCCTAGTACCAAGCATAAGGCTTGCATACAAATAGGCCCTCAGGAGATAATTGCTGAACACATTATAGTTGAAAACACTAAAGAAAGAAAATTCAAAGATTAAAATGCTATCACACTTGAAAAATTGAGAATTTACAGCTGTGGGACTGTTGAGGGTGGGAATTCTATTTATATGAGTTACCATGTACACTCAACCAAGGCCGAGAGGGGAAGATGACAAAAATCCGTGTGTGTGTGTGTTCGCAGGTGTGCATGTATGTGTGAGAGAGAGAGGGACAAACAGGTGGACAGACAGACAGATGGATGGACAGACAGACAAATTGACAGACAGACAGACAGAGCATTTGTGCTCTCTTTACCCAGTAAATGTAACAGGTGGTTCAGTGTTAGAATTCTCACCTTCCATGCAGGAGACTGGAGCTCAATTCCCAGCCCAGGCACCTCACGCACGGTCACCGCCCAGCTGTCAGTGGGGACCTGCATGTGGCTGTGACGCTGAAGAGGTTTCAGCAGGGCTTGTGGGTGAAGATGGCCTACGTGGCCTGCACTGCAGCTGGAGACAGGAGCCGAGGCCACAGCCTGCAGAGCCACATGCTCTGGAGTGCTGGAGCGGCAGACACCAGACGGCTGTAAAGACAGGGGTGTCGAGACCTGATTTAGAAACAGCTTCTGTTAAAGGTGATGGAAGCTGGTGGAGACCGGCCTGGTAGTGACTGGATGGGTGACAAACACCGTCAGTGCAAGGAGGGTTGAAATGGTAAATGTTTTGATACCTATGTGTCTGCCACACACCCCCAAATAATAAGAATAGTAACAATAAATTTTGAATGTCTTGTGGTGAATGAGGTGGAGTGGGCAAGAGACGAAGCAGAGAAATGGGTCAGAAGGCTCTCGAAGTAGCTAGGGTGAGAGAGGCCTGGGGAGCAGGTGTAAATTCAAAACCCACTTCAACCGCAGAACTGCTGAGAGTTCCAAGCTCCTTTCTCAGTAAATCAGCAACCGTGTCATGGATACATTAGATCTCAATAAGGCTGATTTTTTCAAAGCAAAAAGAGAATATTGTTTGGCATACAGTCAAAAGACAAAAGTAGTAATACTGTAGGTTTGAAAAAAAACCCAAACAAAACCCATTAGTCATCCAGTTGGTTCTGACTCATGGCGATGTCATCGATGTGTCTCAGTGTAGACCTGTGTTCTGTAGAGTTTTTGATGGCCACTTTTTTGGAAGCAGCGTGCCAAGCCTCTCTTCTGTGGTACATCTGGGTGAACATGAACTTGCAGTTCACAGCCAAGCGTGTTTACTATTGGTATTGCACAGGGACTCTTTCCAAAAAGCTCTTATAAACAGGAGTTTGGGCAAGAGGGTCCCTGGCTGCCTGTCTCCCATGCCCTGTCCCTGTCTGCCATCCCCGCAGGCCCAGCGGATCCCAGCAGCACCGCTGAGTTAGCAGCGCCGTCTTTGTTTGCATTCCACCCTGTTGTTTGTGACTACACTGATCTGCTCCTAATTGATGTTGCCTCCCACCAACCTGCAAACCAGACTCATGTCACTGGGACCCCCACATTGTTTTCGAGAGCACAACTGCTCAGTGCAACCCTCCCGCCTGCCCCCTACCTGGTGAAGAGAGAGGGCGGGGGAAAAAAAGAAACAAAAACAAAATCTGGTAACATCAACAAGACTCAGGGCCCTCTATAATTTTCATGACTCCTGAAGAGTGTCAACTGGGTTTCAAGACAACACATGTTCCCAGCCCAGGCTTTGAGGCCATCCAAGCATTCTCCTATTCAAATCACAAATAAATAAATCATTCCTTCTTGCATCTGCAGTTTGTTGCATTGGAAATTAGAAGAGCTTGCATATCCACTGTCGTCGGCTTCTGTCAGATTGGAAATGCTTATGATAATCAGGATGAGGCATCGATGCAAAGTTGTGGAGTGTGTATACAACCAATTATGGGGTTTTTCAAGGAGAAGCTTGTTTGGTTCTGAGACACAGATTCTCCCCAATGCAACTTGCTTTTGCGCGATATGAATGTAATTTAAAGTATTTCTGGGTGTTCTCCTTGGGCTATTTATTTGAGGCGTTGCTCCCTGAATAAACTCGATCGAGGAGAAACAGCGGAGATTGAGGGGTCTGGCTGAAGCTCGAGTGATATTGATCACAATTGCAGAAGATTGTGTGTCAGGTCACCTTCTGGCCATTGATTGTTGATGGCTCTCCCGTACTCCTTCCTCAGCCTCCCCACCCCTCCCCTCGGCCATCATGGACACATTAATTGTAGGGACAAATTTAATCACTACTCACTTGCAGAACAGTTGCAATTCCAAGACATTTTTCATACGCAGTAAAATTGTGGTCAGGATATAGAAAGAGGATCCTGAGAGAAGCCAGCTACTGCGGAAAGACCTAGCAAGTTTCAATCATTTGATGAGTCAAGCTAGAAAGGAAATTAATGCTCTCTGACTGAACTGCAGTCCTGCCCGGGTGCCGAGCTGGGCAGAAGCATGTGCAGCACTGATCCTGTCAGCTGCTGGGGAAATTCTCCTACCCTGACCAGCGTGAAGACTGACAGTGTTCTCCTTTGGGTGGTGAGGGTGATGGCAAAAAATAAAGCAGCCTAGGAGATTATCTGCCTGCCTCCCTAGCCAGGCTAGCAGTGCCCACGGTGGTGGATGGTATTAATTGCATTGTCTCTGATCACTGCAGAAACAAGCCTTTGTGGTGCCGTGGTTAAAGTGTTCAGCTGGTAACCAAAAGCTTGATGGTTTGAACCTACCAGTCCCTCCCCAAGAGAAAGATGTGGCAGTCTGCTTCTGTGAAGATGTTAACCTTGGAAACTATATGCGACTTTTCTATTCTGTTGACTTTATGTAAGAAGCAGCTCGATGACAGTGGTTTTGATTTGGGTGGGTAAGAGTGGGCTGGATAGAAATAAACAGTCCAGCACAAGTCTTTGTTTTTTTATTTTTACTTCGGTGGGAGTATCACCTATCACGCTGTATGGAATTATTCCTTTATTCCTTCATTTTGTAAAATGTTTTGGAGCTAGAGAACACAGGTGAAGACAAATGTTCCCTGCCTCCACTGAGCTTATAACCTAGACAGAGCAGTGGTTCAAACTGTAACATGTTTTCCCATTATCTGGAGGGTTCATTAAAATACTAGTTGCTGGGGTTCCCTCCCAGAGTTTAATAGGTCTAGGTTTGGGTTGTTAGATGCTGTTGAGTCTGTTTTGACCAATCATAACCCCTTAGAACTGCCCAATGGAGTTTTCTTTCTAGGCTGTCATATTTACAAGGAACTGTAGGGGTGCAGTACTTAAAAGCTCAGTCTCTAACCAAGGGGTCTTCTGTTCAAATCCATCAGCCACCCACAGGAGAAAGATGTGGCTGTCACCTTCATGTAGATTGTTGTTGTGGTTAGGTGCTGCCAAGTAGATTCTGACTCATAGCAACCCTGCAGGTCGGAGTAGATTGCAGCCTTGGGAAACATATGGGGTAGTCCTACTCTGTCCTACAGGGTCCCTATGAGTCAGAGGCAATTCGATGGCGACAGATTGAGGTTTTTGTTTGTGATCTTGACAGAAGCAGATGGCCCAGGTCTTTCTCCAGTGGAATAGCTGGTGGACCGCAACCTCCAACCTTTTGGTTAGCAGCTGAGTGCTTACACGGTGCCCCCAGGGTTCCTTAGGTCCTTTTGAGAACTAGGGTGTGCCTGACCCAAGCCATGATGTTTTCAAGCGCCTTGTTTGCAAGCAAAAGCCAGTCAGTGAATAAGCCAGACCAAAGATGACTTGACGCCTTTGAATTACAGCATTGGTGAAGAAGAGTTGATACAGCACAGACGGACAGAAGAGCAAACAAATCTCCTTTGGAAGAAGGATAGCTGGAATGCCCTTCAGTAATGATGTCTATGATAAACTCATTGCTGCTGAGTTGAGTCCGGCTTGTGGTGACCCTAGAGATCAGAGTAGAACTGCCCCCTAGAGTTTTGGAGGATCACCTGGCAGATTTGAACTGCCGACTTCTTGGTTAGCAGAGACAGCATTTAAACCACTACAGGGGTTCTGACATCTAGGCTATGGCTTGGGAATTTGCGTTTCTAACTAGTCATCATAAATGAAAACCAAGCTTGTTGCCTTTTAGTCGATTCTGACTCATAGTGGACCTATGACTAGAATTGTCCCACAGTGTTTTCAAGGAGTGCCTGGTGGATTTGAGCTACTGAGCTTCTGCTTAGAAGCTCTAGCACTTAACCACTGCATCACCACGAGGGGCTGCCAGTGCTAGTGCCAGTCCTAGTGCCAGCGTGAGTGCCAGGCCTAGTGCCAGTGCTAGTGGTCCAGGGAACCCAGCTTTGAGGGCCACTGTGCTGGTTTTGACAAGTAGATTTCAAATTCGGCTGTACATCAAAATCATCCTGAGAGTGTCCTAAAAATACCAGAGCCCCAGAGTCCACTCTGAGGGATCCTGACATTAATTGGTCTGAGCTGGGCTCTGGGCATTGCCTTTTATTACTATTATTATTATGATGAAGCACTCCAGGTCATTCTACTGGGTTCACCAACATTTTTCTCACTCTAAACATGAAAAGCAGAGGATGGAAAAATTTAGCATTAGGATCTGACAGGTGTCATTAGGAACTCTGATTCCGTTCCATGCACTGACAAGTCACTTCCCCTCTCTGCAGTGTGGTGTCATCATCTGTAAGTACAAGAGTCTCAAACTTGTAAGCTGTTGTGAGGATCCAGTGAGGTCACAGATGAACCAGTTGCCCCTGAGTTGACTCTGACTCAAGGTGACTTGACGTGTGGGAGCACAGAACTGTGCTCCATCCGTTTCCAGTGACTCATTTCCAGAAGCCGAGCACCAGGCCTTTCTTCCAAGGGGCTTCTGGGTGCACTTGAAGCTTCAGCCTCTTTATTAACAGCCAAGCACGTTAACCAGTTATGCCATCCAGGGACTCCAAGGTAATATATAAACAAAGATAAACCTAATCTGTTGCATGTTTCCCATTCATAGCAACCCAATAAAGCAGAGTAGAACTGCCCCCTAGAGTTGTCAAAGAGCTCCCGGTGGATTTGAACTGCTGACCTTTTGGTTAGCAGATGAAGCATTTAACCACTTTGCTACCAGCTTTTTGACGTAACACAAGGTCAACTCATCCTATAAAAAGCGCTACATATCTCATCGTTGAATACCACTATGGTCATCTTTGAAGTCCTAGTCCTAGTCGCTCGGGAAGCCATGCACCAACACAAGGGCCTAGCCCACCCTTCAGAGCACGTTTTCTGGGATGAGTTCACAAACTTAATTGCCAGACCTTGTACAATGACAGCTCTGATGGCCATTCCAGAAAAAGAGTTCCAAAATTGCTTTGAAGGGTGGACCAGGTGCTGGTGTGGGTGCTTAGCTTCCCAAGGGGAGGACTTCGAAGGTGGCTATAGTGATGCTCAGTAGTGAGTTATGTGGTACTTTTTCTAGGATGGGTTTGTGAACTTAACTGTCCAATCTTGTATATACAGTTAAGAGCTTGGCTGTTAACAGAAAGGATGGCATTCAACTCTACCAGCTGCTCCTTGGAAACCCAGTTCTACTCTGTCCTATAGAGAGGGTCATTATGAGTTGGAATTGACTCAGTGGCAACAGGTTTGGTCTTTGGTTTGGACATACAGCAAGCTGTCTTCTCATGCCAGCATTTAGTATTTTCTCAGGTTGATACGCACAGTGGGGCTTTGCCAATTTTTATCTCATTAATTGATGTATTTTTGATTAAATTTCTTGCCTGTTTAGACAGCAACAGAGACTCACTCAGTTTGCCTTTCTGCGACCAGCCTAGAGGAATCCCCGTCCTGGTCTTTCTCTTTCTTAGTGTCCGCACCAACAACAGGGTCCTCAGCCTTCTCTAGCAGCCCCAGCTTCTTCCCACATGTGCCTTTGTTTGCAGCTGTGGAAGCATTCGTCATCCAGTGTCATAAGCAAAATGCTTGTCCTGGGACATGTCTAATACACGTGATGGAGATGGGGTGCCAGCGGTGTGCTGGGCACCGAGAATAATTCCTTGGATGAACCACCAGCACGTTGAGAAAGCCAGCAGAGCCAGGGGCCCCACTGCTAAAGATGTGCTTGCCAAGTTTGTGCCTCTAGTGACGGCTTTCTCACGGCCTGCTGCGGGCTGTGCTGGCTGAGTATACGAGAAACGGTCACTTTAGGGAAGGGCTGGTGGTGAAGGGGTGGAGACGAGGACTGGAAAGAGAGTTAGGTGTGTGTGCAGGGGAGGTGGTGGCAGGAAAGGCCAGGCAGAGGACACCTCCCGGCTGCTCTCTGAAGGAAGCCCTAAACCCTCATGTCACCAAGGAAGAGACCAGGAGGAGAACGCACTCTACTGAATTAGTCTTGGGTGGACCTCCCATAAGCTAAGTTTATACACAGTACCTTCCAGAACCAGGAATCCAGACACATCCAGGGTAGGGACAGTGGAGAAGTGGTTACAAAGAATTGCCATCCAAAAACTCTTGTAAAACAGACCTATTTGCCTTTTACTTGGGTTACCAGGAGGCAGAACCCCTGGGTGGGGCAGCCAGCTGAGTGCTGTTAGACAAAAGGCTGGCAATTCAAACCCACCCAGAGGTGCCTGGGAAGACAGGCCTGGCCATCTGCTTCTGAAAGGTCACAGTCCTGCAACCGTATGGAGCAGTTCTGCTCTGTGTCACACATGGGGTCACCATGAATCAGAACTGACTTGTGGGCAACTAGCAACAACAATAATATCCAGGAGACCCAGCATCCTCCTTTCAGGTCACTCACACGCTGAGGTCCTATAGCGTCAAGGTCAAGAATGCAAGCACTGGGGTCAGAAACAGCCCTGGGCTTGACATCCTCATAGTCCCCTCTTGCTAGGTTGTGTGACCTTGGGCAAGTAAGTGCTTCTTCACTTGTTTGAGTCTGTACCTAACCAGAGTACAGTGCTGTCATGAGGATTCAATGAAATCATGTTTGGAAAACATGCATACACCTGGCACACAGTGATAGCTGCTTTCCATTTGTTCAGCTACTACTTACAGAACCCTACTCTGCACCTGGAAAGCTCAGTGGCACAGTGACTAACAGCTACAGCTGCTAACCAAGGGGTCAGAAGCTTGAATCCACCAGATACTCCTTGGAAACCCTATGGGGCAGCCTACCCTGTAGTATACAGTTGCTATGAGTCAGAACCAAGTAGAAGGCAATCTATTTAGTTTTATTCTGTTTTGTTTTCACCCTGGGCTTAGAGGTTTCTAGTTGGTACAATGTTCAATACACTTGGCTGTTAACTGAAAGGTTGGAAGGTCAGGTCAACCCAAAGGCATCTCAGAAGAAAGCCCTGGTGACCTACTTCTGAAGAATCATACATTGGAAACCTCATGCAGTACAGTTCTACTCTGACACTACGAGTTGGAATCGACTCCAGAGCAACTGGTCAGGTTCAGCTGCTCTGCTCTGTGCCTGACCTGCTCGTAGAACTGGATACGTGGGGTGAACAAATCAGGTACGGCTTCTCCCTTCCAGGTCTTCATGCTGAAGCACAAAGAAGCTGAACAAACAACAACAATAATAATAATTAAACAAGAGGTAAAAGACAGTGCTCAATGCTATGCAGATAATTAAAATGGTGACACAAAAGAGAGTGTCTTGGTTCTACTCTCCACTGCATGGGAAGACAAAGTCTCTATGAGAAGATGACATCTCAGCTGAGATCTGTGTCATGAGAAGGAGGCAGCCATGCTAGTATCTGGAGCAATAGCATCCCGGGAAGGGGACCAGCACGCGCAAAGGCCCTGAGCGTGGGTGTGTGGAGGACAGAAGGAAGTTCAGGGCTCAAGAGTAAACCAAGGAAAGAGCGGGGAGAGAGGGAGCTGGGAGAAGAGGCAGGAGCCAGATTGTGGTCCTTGTGGCTCTGCTAAGGGCTTCGACGCTTTATGAGTGCCATGCGTAGCCATCAGAGGATTCGAACAAGTGAGCAAGGACTTACCAATTTCTGTTCTAAAATAGATGCTGGCTGGGGCTGAAGTGAGCGCTGCCTTCCGATGGGAAGTGCTAGGGGCCCTGGCAGTTCCTGCTGACTCTCACTTCCATCTCGTCCCCACCAGGGGTGAGACCAGTGAAGCACTGAGCCCAGTCTCCAACATAGGCCAGCTGCAGTAGCTGGAATATGGGTGCCACCTGCCTTGGCCAAACTATAAGAGCTACCAGTTACTATCAGGTCAGTTCTGACTCATGACAACCTCATGTGTGTCACAGTAGAACTGTGCCCTCTAAAGTTTTTAATGGCGAATTTTTGAAAGTAGATTGCCAAGCCTTTCTTCCAAGCCCCTCTGGATGGACTCCAATCTCCACCTTTTTAGCTAGTGGATGACTTCGTTAACCATTTGCGCTACCCAGGGACCCCCAGGAAAGCGAGCTGAGATGCATTCAGGAGGAAGGTCCCTGCCACTGGCAGGTCCCCAATGCCCCCATTTCCTGAAGGAATGCAGAACCCTGGCCTCTGGCTACACCAGCTGGGAAGCAGCTGTGTGAATGCGCAGGTGTTCCTGGAGGTGACACTGAGCAGTGTCCACAGTTTTCTGAATCCTTCTCTTGGCTCTCTTGGAAGCCAGCTCACCGCCCACGTGTGCAAGAGACGTTTCCCCTCCTTCCTAGACACCCCCAACCCATCACTGAAAGGTTGCATGGCATTTGTATTCCCGTCACCCTGGGTCGCTCAGCTCTGGTACCAGAGGAGCTGGGATCTGGACCTCTCATCGGTGGATCCTGTCCGAAGGCTGCAGCCTTAGGGGTAGAAAAGAGTTAGGGAGACGTGAGAGAAAGTGGGGCCACGCAGAAAGTAGCTCTTGACCTTGCCGGGACCGCGGAATTCTCTGCAAACTCATCTGGAGACCCCCACGCCCAGCCTGTCTTCCCCACCTAGAGAATGAAAGCTTGCATTAAAATAAATTTCTCCTCCTCGCCTGGTCTCCTGGCCAAGTCCTCAACTTGAAGAAATCACTCCCCATTCTGTGCTTTTGTAGCCAATCTTCGTCTTCTTTCGAGTTTTATAGCCGCCTGTTTCGTACGTGAACTAAGTACTAAAGCAGCATTATTACTGCTTCGCGCTTGGAGCACCGCAGAGGCATAAATCCCACATTAACCTCGTCCTAAAGAGAGGCTGAATGCATTTTAATAAATGTCCCCAATGGTTTCAGTGTCTGGTAGCCAAACAGAATAAAAAATGCACAGGCATCACAGGATGTTATGAATCTTTCTATCAAAAGTAATAATAAACAGACCGCTTGTTGGGCTTGGCAATTAGGTTACATTTTTTAAACAGCATATTGAGAGACAAATCAAAGCTGAGCTGAGCTGATGATGTGATAGGACCCAAAGAGATCCGGTAATTTCCAGGGAGCAGGCAGACGTCCCTCCTGCTCTTGATCCCCGTTCATCCTAACCTCTCCTGCTAAACGGCACCGGGAGAAATGGGCAGATGAAGAAATCTTTGCTGCGCGCAGATATTTAATCTCAGCCGCCAGATAAAGGCAGGGGCGCACGTCATTTGTCAGCGGAATAAAAACTCAGATGAGATATTTTCCTGACGCTGTGCCAGGCACAATTAGGAAACCCTGTTATTTTCATGGGTTGGCGACAGCAGGCTGGTGAGGCCAAACTTCATCAGAGGACAAGGTGTAACCTGAGGTCAGGCCCAGCTCGGCTTCTTATCTCAGGCCGCGCATCCGAGATGCTCACGCTGTCACCAGTCTGCCTCCTTTATTCCCTAAGTGGTGTCTCTGCACCGAGAGTTCCAGAAGTTGATTACCCGTTTCCGTTGTTATCCCCAACCCGTGCCCTGTTGCTTCAAGTCGATCGTGACTCCTGGAGATCCTGCTGACTTCCAGCCACTGGCTTTCGGTTAGCAGCTGAGCGCTTCTCCACTGCACCACAGGGTCCCTCACCCAGAGTGGATAAAAATATCACACTGGCGGCCATTTTGGATGTGCAGATGTTTTGGTTTGGACACATCTGTAGGCAATTCCCCTCTCTTCTGGGCAGACCCGGTGTTTTATTATGGGATTATATGTGTAATCTTGGATAAATAGCAGAAATTGGAGTCCTTCAGTTGGAAGACATGTTTTCTCTCCCAGAGAGCAGTGTAAATAGCAGACCAGAAACCATTGGCTGATTATTGAAGCAATAATCGAACTTGCCAGTCTTCCTGCCTTCTGGCTGGACCTCTAAGGTCAGTGTAAAACTCTTGGCAAGCAAGTTGCTGGGGTGTGTCAGGCCAGACATGGAAGGAAGGCTGGCTGGGGTCTCCTTTGAGCTCCAGCTCCCACCGCTGACCCAGCTGCCTCTGCCGTCGTGGTTGGACGGGTGGCCTTCATTCAGTAGCCAGCAACCAGGAGATCAGGACTGCGTTCCTGCATTTTTTGGAGGGCAGCTCTCCTAGCATCCCTGTCCAATGTCTTCCCCACCCAGGGCGAAGAACACTGCAGTGTGGAGGTAGCAGCCTGGATGCAGCCCAGGCTGACGCCGATACTTGACTCCAATTCTGGTAATACATATAATGATGTTACCCAGTTTTGTTTTACATTTCCAAAACAGATGAAAACTGATCTACGATAATGCAGTTAATTTTAATCTCCAATGTTAAAAGTAAAAAACTGATCACTTAAAGCAGAAACATGTGTCTCAGCACCGTGAGTTGGCACAGGACCCAGGCTACACACTTGCCACTTAACTGCTTGGCTCTATGGCTGGCCGTCTCTTGATTCCATCATTTTTTGGTTCCTTCTCCCGCCACCCTTGGTTCTTCTCAAGGTGCAGCCCAGCTGCTAGGTGTCCTCCGTAGCTGACACTCCTTTCTTGCCTCAAGTGCTCCCCAGTGTAGCTTAGCTTGTTGTGTTGGGCTATGATGAGTGAACTCCGTAAAGCGCATAATCCTGTGTAGTTTGTAAAAGTAGAAAAAAGACATCTCCAAGTCAGATTGGACTGTGGAGAAACTGCTGTAAAGGCCAAAGAGAAATGACTGCTCCCTGAGCAAGAGGTTGGCTGAACATTAGAGCCAGTTGTGTGATCATTACTCAGGAGCCAGGGTGGGGTGAAACCTTGGAATTTTTATTTCTAAAAAAATGGGCTGAAGCTTCTGGACAGCTGTGTTCATGTAATGCAGACGCCTTGACATTAGTGGCAATTAGGAAAATCAGTCTGGGTGTCATGTGGGATGCTTTGGAAAGGAAAGACAGAGATCAGTCCTAGTGATGTTTCAGAGGAACGGGAGCAGTGGGATGATGGGTTACAACTTCTTTCCAGAACCAGACGTGGGACCCCCAATACTTTGCTCTTCCAAATCATGTGTGTCAAAGGGTGTCTTATTTTTTTTCTGAACAGTGCCCAGTGGCAGTCGTTGAATTGTGTGGCATTGCTGCAAGTTGTATTTTTGACCTTCAGGCTAAGAAGAGTTGGAGACAGTCGGATGTACGTATTGGAGTGGAGGGATGGAGTTCAGATTGCTACTGATTTTGAGGTTGAGCTCTTGGGAACAGGCACCAATAAGGAGTACCTATTGATGAATCAGAAACCCTGATGGAGTAGTGGGCTAGATGCTATGTCTGCTAACCGAAAGGCTGGCAGTTTTAATCCACCAGGCGCTCCTTTGTATCTCCATGGGACAGTTTACTCAAGCCTCCAGGATCGCTATGAGTCAGACTCGACTTGACAGCAGTGCTTTTTGGTATTGGTGAGTCAGAAACCCTGGTAGTAGAGTGGTTAAAGTGCTATGGCTGCTAATCAAACGGTCAGCAGTTCAAATCTGCCAAGAGCTCCTTGAAAACTCTATGGGGCAGTTCTACTCTGCCTACAGGGTTGCTGTGAGTCAGTATTGACTCAGTGACAACGGGTTTGGTTTTGATTTATTAATAAATCAGGTCACTATGAGTCGGAGACGACTCAATGGCAGTGGGTTTGGCTGATGAGTAAGTCCCAGGCAGAAGGAAAGGTATCTGGGATCTGAGACCAGAGAGCCCAGGTTCACTGTGGGAACTTGGAAATGACTGGCATTCATCAGGTGGTGAGATGAGGCTGGGAGTTAGGCAGAGATCAAATCATGAAGGGCCTGTGCTGGGAAATTCTAGATCTTTGCCTGAGTTTTTTCATGACTAAAGAGACCCCTTTGATGGCTCTGCGGGCAAGACCAGCGAGGAGTCTGTTGCACTGATTCAGGCAAGAACTGATATGGCCTGGACATTGGTCCCTTTCTGTTCTGAGATTTTGTTCTTTGCTTGCTTGCAAGGACCAGATGGCGTCTATGGGACGTTTTATCCTGAGTTGCCTTCCATGTTTGCTGCTTATTCTTCCTGTTGCATCCTTGTCCTCGCCAATACTTCTGTGTTTAGGATTCAGGTAACTCTCTTCCCCTATTTGGATCCCAAATTGCTCTTTTTGGCCAGAACAGGATAGAGTTCTTGCCTTCAAGAAGAGAAGCCCATTAGAGGAAACTGATGAAGGCTGGTGCTGGCCAAGGCCAGGGGCTCTCAGACTGGACCACACATCCGAATCTGCTGAGCACTTGTGAAAATGCAGACTGCTAGGCCTCACCAGGGTTTCCAATTGTGGGGCCTGAGAATATGATTGTTTTAACAAACTCCCCCGTGATGCTGACGCTCCCACACGCTGAGTGGCAGTGCTGAGACTCTTTGTGTCTTCAGCCGCCTTTGGTCTTTGCTGATGAGCTCCAAAGCCTGCAGAGGGATGGACAGATAAGCCTGGATGTTACATATGGGAGACCTTTTCTTAAGGAAGTTTCTGAAGTGAAAAATGTAGGTCCTTTGTGCTGCTCACAGGCAGACTTCTCTTGGCTCCAACCTGAAACAGGGGGTCTGGCTCTGCACTCAAGAGGGACATGGGGAAAAAGAATTTGGTTTGGCAGGGGCACTGTCTGTTTAAGCATGCTTTCTCCTAATTCAATCAGTCATGTAAAAGCTTTCTAGATATTTGCATTAAGTGTTTTGAAACTGAATTTATTTCCTCAGATATTTTCATTCTTGAACATTTGGTGAGTGGTGGGAGGGTTATTCAACTAGATGATTCAACTAGATGTTGGAATTCATATGGGAGTGTGTGTATGCTTTGGGTGAAGGTTTACAGAACAAATTACTCTCTGACTGAACAACGCACGTAGTGTTTGTGGACATTGGTTGCCAACTCCACGACATGTCAACACTCTCCCCTTCTCGACCTTGGGTTCCCTATTACAAGCTTTGCTGTCCCCTCCTGCCTTCCCATCCTTGACCCTGGGCTGGTGTGCCCATTTAGTCTCATTTTGTTTTATGGACCTGTCTAATCTTTGGCTAAAGGGTAAACCTTGGGAGTGACTTCAGTACTGAATTATGGGTGTCAGATGCCAAACTCTGAGATTTCTCCAGTCTCGGTCAGACCAGTAATTCTGGTCGTTTTGGGTGAGTTAGACTTTTACTCTACATTTTTCTTCTACTCTTTCTGGAACCCTCTATTGTGACCCCTGTCACAGCAGTTTGTAGTGATAGCCAGTTACCATCTAGTTGTGCTGGACTCAGTCTGGGGAAGGCTGTGCTTCATTGGATGCATTAGTCCTTTGGACTAATTTTTCCCTTGGGTCTTTGGTTTTCTTCATATAGGTTGGAGGCTTTTTGAAAGATAAGTTAATGGAAGTGTGGGAAAGATTAATGTTTTGGAACCAGGGTTACCTGGTTAGGATTCCAGGTCTGCCACTCATTGGTGGGTGGCCCTGGCCAAGTCACTCAATCACTCTGAACTCAGTTTCCTCATCTGAGAAAAGGGATAATAGGATTCAGGGTGATGAATGTACAGGATTAAGCACAGATCCGGAAAACAATAGGTGTTCAGTTAATGTTATCTGTTATCATAACTGTTGTAGCTATTGTTTATATGATTATTCTAGTATTTGCCCATCCAACCCTGATTTATTGATGCCACAGAGAGTGCTGAGAAAAAAAAAAAGGATATATATGAACCATCAATTTTTCTTTTAACATGTCCAGGCTATTGGGCTACACCGTTGATTCTGAACTTGGAGCAATTTTGCCTTTCAGGAGGTTTACCTGTTAAGGTTGCATTCACCTTGGCTGGGTCGTGAGTCTCAGTGGTTCGGCAGTTACGATGTGGTTTGACAGACGTGTAATGATGTAATCACCTTCATAATGAGATCTCATGTAATGTGATCACCTTCGTGTTGGGGACTGCTGTCAGCAGCCAATCAACTGGAAGAGAGTTTCCTTAGAGGGTATGGCCTGCATGCCATGTAGGTGAACTTTCTGCCAAGGCTCATGAACTTTTGCTTGTTCTAGGTCTCTTAGCTGGCTGCTATCCATCTGACAGCCAGTTCCGCGGACTTGAGCTAGCAGCTTGCCTGCCAATCTTGGGCTTGCCTGCCCCTGCAATTACATGAGTCAGAAGAAGCCTCCGTCTTGACCTACAGATTTTTGGACTTTCTAGCCTACATAACCATGTGAGCCATTTCCTTGATATACATCTGTCTCTCTCTCTCTCTAAATGTATGTATAATATATGGATGTAGACGCTTCACTGATTTTGCTTCTCTAGCCTAAGACAGGAGGCATTTTTGATTGTCAAAGTGAGGGTTGGGGGGTGCTACTGGCATCTCGTGAGTAGAGGCCAGGGATGCGACTACAGTCCTACAAGGCACAGGACACCCTACGCCACAACAAATAATTATCTGATCCAAAATATCAACAGTGCCAAGGCTGAAAAGCCACGGGCTACTTCTTTGAGGTTCTGGATTTGAAAGAAAATGTTTCTTATTATTGAGCTCTTACAAGTACCAGCACTGAGTTTGATGCTTCAGTCATTTAGCCTGACAGCAACCCAGGGAATCCATAAAACTTTTTGCCACCGAGTGGATTCTAACTCATGGTGACCCTCTTGATCACATTAGAACTGTCCCATATGGTTTCCCAGGAGTGGCTGGTGGATTCGAACTTCTGACCCTTTGGAAATATAGGCAAGCTGTTAGCCACTGCACCACTAGTGTTACAAGTGATGCCCATTTGCAGATGAAATACCCGATGTTCAAAAAATAGAGCTGGATTCAAATCCTGGGCCTTGAATAAGGTGATTCTCTCCTTCCTGTCCTCATGCATTCTTCCACTCTGTGAGCACTATTGGGGTGTCTCCTCTGCATCAGGCTCTGTACTCGGCTCCAAGGTAGGGTGGGAATGAGATGAACAAAGAGTCTGTGGGGGTTGGGGGAGGAAGGTCCCAGTCTGCTGGAGGGGGCAGAAGCTGGACGAGAAGCTGGAGAGTGGTGATAACTGCCACAGACCACCACGGGGAAGAATGAGGGGTTTGGGGGGACTGCAGGGAAGGCTTCTGTAAGGGATGGGCACCCCAGATTATCCAGATTATTGTGGGGACAGCAAGATGCAATGGACTCTTTCCTTCTCTGTAAATGCGTGGTCCCTGCCATTGTGGCTCTGTGTGCCCTGAGTTTAAAGGTCTACGGTGGCTTCTCTGCAGTCAGGCAGGCCTGGGTTTTGCTGCTGGGTGACCTTGGATACACTGCATAACCTTGTGTGACTTTAGTGTCCTTGTCCAGGTAGGGTGACAGGTGACATGGACACAGCAATGTTACAGCCAGCACTATGTGCCCAGCACTTGCATTGCTGCCATCACTGAGTCACATGCCCGCTGTACCTTACTCTTGGCAAAAAATGCAAGAGGTTGGCACCATTATCCATGCCGGGGGGTGGGCCAGGGTGAGGCAAGTGAGGTATTTGCCCCAGGCACAAAATTGAACGGCATGTCAAAAAAAAAACTCAGTAATTAAGATAAATAATATTTGATTACAATTTAAAAAGGCAAAAAGAATGCAAACATTCACAGTGAGCAAAATAGCAACATTCTAAATAAAGGCAAGATTCGAACCCTGCATTTGAAAGCCTCTGCCTTCCCCACGTTGTCCTAATCCTGGCTCTGTGTCATGGCCATTTTGCAGATGAGGAGACTAAGGCACAGAGAGCCTCCCTCCCTTCCTGCCTTATAGTTGAGGGTCTTTTGATTAAGGCTGTGGTGACAAGGCAGACTGTCTCCTTCGTCTCCCGGGGACCCGTGACCGGGCGTCTGTTCACTTCCCCCTCCCCCTACTCCTACAGGAGAGACAGTAAACAGTGAGAAGGCGGGGTCTCTGGGTCGTTTCTATTGTGGTCGTCGTTACTGTTTAACATGCATTAAGAACCCACAGTGTACTTTGAAATCAAAGTGTACCAGGAAGCATCCTGGTAAACTTAGCTCTTTAGTCTTTGGGGGGCACTTGGCTGCACTTCAGAGAGAAATCAGATAAAGCAAAGAGAGGAGCATTGTCAGTGACCCCAGATGGAAGAAAAGGGAGAATTGGACACCAGAAGGAGCATGTGGGCACTTGAAAGAGATCACCCGGGCAGAAGGAAGGAGCAATCCATAATAATGTTTTCCTTTCCTTTATTTTTTTTCCTTAATGATTTTCACAAACATTTGTTCACCATCTACCCGTGACAAGATAGATAGCATGATTTCCATTTCTCTGTTGAGAAAATGTAAGCACAGAGAAGATATGGAATTAACTAAGAAGACATGGCTAAATTTTCTGCTAGGTGGCAGGGACTGGGACTTGGGTCCTCTGTTCCCATGCCTGTCTCTTTTTCTAATAATCAGTGTCATCTCCTGCACAAGCCAGGTGTTAAACTAATGAATTCTCACCCACAATATCTGTGACACAAACATTATCACTGTCTTCTTGTATGTGTGCAAATTATTCTTGGAACCAACATTTCTGGACTCTGCCCTCATAGTTTGCTGGGTGACCTTTTGTCAAGATCTTTATGGATTTCAGTGTTGCTATTTGCTTCTGTTGTAGGTTGGTATTATAAAATGACCACCAGTGAGTCAGATCTTCTGGTGTCTATGCCCCTTGCGATGTGATGTGACCCCTCTTGTCACCAGAAGTGAGTCTGGGCTGGCCTCAGGACCATTTTCAGCAATGGGATGTGGCTGAGTGGTGCTGGGTGAGCTTGGAGTAGCCTTTGGAAGTTTTGCCACTTCTTCCTTGAACCTCTTGGAACACAGCCCTGAATCTACCACCATGTCAAGAAGGCAGTTTGGCCCCCTGGAGGGTGACAGCACTGAGGTGTCCCAGTCAACAGCCAGTACCAACTGTCAAGTTGCGTGTAAAGCCAGAGCAGAGCATCGTGGCCAACTGACCCTTCAGCTCACTTTAGTTGCATGTCTGAGTCCAGGCAAAGCTCTCAGAGCAACTTTCCAGTCCCAGAAACATGAGACATAATGAATTACTGTTCTTTTAAGCCAATCTTTGTAGTTACCCAAATAGTCTTCTCTGTCGTGTTCATGGATTCCTAGGATAATATATACTGAGCTATTCCATTCAACAGGTTCACAGGTGATGTCGCACCAACACCCGTTTTTATAAGCCATAGACTTCCTTCTCCCCCAGACCCCAACCCTTTCATGAACTGAAGGTGCTTTTTCCTATTTCTCCAGAAGGAGGCTGAGCTTCTGGTAAACCCATTGTCTACATTTTTCTCTGGGGTGGCAACAACTCATAACAGGCTTTATATACTGATTAAGTTAGGGTGTGGGCCAACAAAACATGGATTTCCACATACTACTGAGGGAGACAGTGCCAACCAAGTGCCGTCAGTAAGTGGTATAAACTTCTGGAGATAATCTGACAGTCTTGATCAAAAGTCTTAAAAATACACTTTCTATGATCCTCAGTTAACTTTTAAGGACTTATGCTAAGTTGAATAATTATGAAGGTTAGCAAAGATTTAGCTGAATGGATACACATTGTGTCATTAATTATATTAGTGAAAAATAGAGAATAAGCTAAATGTCCAACAAGAGGAGACTGGTTAATGTCTTAGCCTGGGTTCTCTAGAGAGGTAAAAACAGTGACGGGCCTATAAATGTGTACATGTATGTATGTGCACAGGTATATATGTGCACAGGTATGTGTATACGCACGAGGTCTGACAAGTCTGTGAACTTAATTGTTCTAAGTGCTGTATACCTCATTGTTGAATACTATTATGGTTACCTTTGAAGTCCTCCCCTTGGGAAGCTAGGCACTGCTACCAGTGCCTACTGCACTCGCCAAAGCAATTTTGGAACTCTTTCTGAAACGGCCATTGCATACAGTGGCACAGTGGCAACTTGGCTTACTTAATTTCATAGTTGTCTGTGAGGGAGTTTTTGGCCAGTAAACAAATAACTATACTGGGAAACCCTCCCTGATCACCTGATCTGGCCCCCAATATCTTTTTTCTTTGCCCAAAGATAAAGGAAATATTGAAAGGAAGACATTTTGATGACATTCAGGGCATCAGTGGTAATATGACGACAGCTCTGAGAGCTATTCCAGAAAAAGAGTTCCAAAATTGCTTTGAAGGGTGGACCACGTGCTGACATCGGTGCACAGCTTCCCTAGGCGAGTACCTCGAAGGTGACTGCGGTGATATTCAGCCATCAGGTATGTAGCACTTTTTCTAGGACGAGTTCACAAACCTAATTGTCAGACCTCATATGACACATGAGTATATGAAGCACACAAAAAGAAAAGTATGTATAACAATGTTAACAGTGATCATCTCTTGAGACAGAATTAAGGTTGATTTTCCTTTTCTTATCCATATTTGTTAAACAGTCTATGCTGAAGAATTATCACTTTTTTTAAAAAGGGGGAAACGATACAATAGATAAAAATAGCCATCAAATATTTTCTTGATCATGGAAAAGAAATTGGGGAGATGTTGTTTCTCTCCCTTGTCCAACTTTTTTAATGCACAATTCAAAAGTGGCAAGGCCAGGCAGGTGTGAAATGCTGAGGATCTGATGAGTGTCACCGAAGGATGTCTGTTAACTCAGCCTTCTATCAATATGGAATCTCAATCTCTGGTCTTATGATTGGTCTCAATGACCCAAGGCAACTGGACTCACAACACAACCTATGAAACAAAACCTTCCTGGATTGAAATCCTGATTTTGCCTTTTATCCACTTTGGATGTTGAGAAGAAATTGAAACTTCCAGCCTTTTGCTCATGAAGCCAGGACCAACCATCATGCTTGGACTGGTCTATCAGCAGCTTAAAGAGTTGAAGTGTGCGGTTTCCTGGGCACCTGGGATAGAAGCATTTTCTTAGGAGAAAGCAATAAAAAAGTATCTAAAAGACAGAAGGGGCCACATAGTTGACAGATTACATCAGCATGAGATCAGAAAAACTAGATGGTGCCCAGCGACCACCAGTGACTGCCCTGACAGGGAGTACAATGAAGAATCTCTGATGTAGGCAGAGAAAAACAAGTATACAGAACTAAAACTCTATTAAAACGACCAGACTTGATGGTCTGACACGTGGAAATGTCCCCAGAAGCCATGGCCCCTGGACTCTGTTAGCCCAGAGCTGAAAAAATTCTCAAAGCCAACTCTTCAGATGAAGACTGGATTAGTCTGTAAGACACAGAGTGATGCTAGTGAAGAGCGTGCTTCTTGGCTTACATAGATATATGAGTCCAATTGGGGAAGCTCCTGTCCAGAGATGAGAGGGCAGAGGAGGACAGGAGCTGGGTGAATGGACGTGGGAAATAAAGGGTGTAAAGGAGGAGTGTGTTGCCACAGAGTGGGGAGAGCAGCTCGAGTGACACAGCAGTCCGTATGAAAGTTTTTGTGTGACAAATTGACTTAGAATGTAAACTTTCCTTTAAGAGCAATAAAACATTAAAAAAAGAAAACAAGTATCCAGGACCAAGGATTACTGCTAGGGTGAGTTAGTCATTCACCCATTCTTCCACTCCCTGGGGACAACTCAAGTTGGCTTCCTGGGCATCCCAGAGTGACTTCAGGCAGTGCTCTTCAACACACCCGTTGAGCCTGAAATCTGGCCCTGAGTCCTTGTCAAGTGCTGAAACACTAAGAGGCTTCCCGAGGGACAGAGATGCCATGCATTAGCCTAGCTGTGCCCCACATGGGGAGGCCAGAAGGAAAGGCAAGTGTTTTAGACTCTCATCCACCCAGCCTCCTGTTCCTGATATTCCCCTAACATATGCTAACATATGCTTTCCTCAAGAACTTCAAAAACAGGCTTTTAGCAGCAACGAAAATAGAACCATGCGTCCAATTCCACTCCAAGGTTCATAGTTTCCCTCTAATACTATTACCTCATGTACAGAAGAAAATGTAATTCTAAAATATGCTGGTGATTATAACCTTTCTTCCTGACAGACATTGTAATATAAATGCACATAAATTGAATTTCTTCTTTAAAGAAATCTGAATACCTTTGGAGTATTTTAGCAAATCATCTGCAGCCCTCACGGCACCACATCAGTGTTCCAGGGAAAGCGATCTGTCTCTAGCATGACTTTTGCAATAGAAGGATGGAGCAAGGCCAGGACATGCCAAGAAAAATAGAACATTACTTTATTGATATTCAAAATTTATTTTATTAAACTTGCACAAAAGACAGAGATGCGAGGAGCTGGCGCTACCAGGGAGGGAGCTTCCTATATTTACTCCCTAAGTCCTGCTCATGTCATCCGCCTGCCAGGATGGGGAAAAAGAAAGAAAGGAAGGCAATTGCTGATTTGCATGCTTGCTTCATTCTGACTCGGCTCTCTGGGGCTCCTGGCGGATGCCTGGTGTTAACTATTAAAAATCAGAAAGGGGAATGGTAGTGAGGCATTGGTGGAAGGCTACGAGATCTCAGACAAGCCTTCTTGGGTCCAGATGCCCCTGGGGGTATAAGGGAAGGAATGTTTGAACAATTTTGTGTTCACCAGCTGGCACCAGGATGGTGCAAGTGGCAACTAGGATTTCTTAGACATCTCAGGGGCCGCTTATGGGGCTTCTTGGGGGATCCATGCCTGGCTGTCCCTGCTAAGCTGGTAGACGCAAAAGTAATGATAAAAAAAGATGTCTATCACTCAGCTCTCTGCAGTCTACATTCACCTCTGGGTTAGTCTCTTTGAAAGAGACCAGCGTACCACATCTTTGAATCTGTGGCTTTAGGGACTGTACAGTAGTGGTTTGGTGGCTTTGCCTTGACTTGACCTGGAGTTAAAAACCCAGTGCTATCTAGTTGCTTCTGACTTACACTGACCCTGTAGGACAGAGTAGAACCACTCCATAGAGTTTCTAAGGAGCATCTGGCAGATTCGAGCTGCTGACCTTTATGATTAGCAGATATAGTACTTAACCACTACACCACCAGGGTTTCCTGACCTGGAGTTATCCAGTGTCTAATCAGCCTCTGGGATACTAGCAGAGGAGATGGCAGATTTTGTGCCTGGTGGTGGAAGTGTCAAGCTAGGGATATTGCTTTGGTGTCCTTTGTCCCTAAACACTGAGGAAAAGAGAAGACTCCAGAGTCCTGCTGCATTCCAGGAACAGATGTGGTCAGTCTCCCTGCGGCTCTGCTGTCCCCTGAAGCCACTGTGAATAATAAATCATGGGTGTGTTCACTTCCCCATCTCCTCCTGATTCCAGGGCCCTGTAATTTCACTGCACACATTCCTGCAGCCAAGCAGCCAGGCAGCCAAGCAGTCAACTGAGGCAACAAATCCCTCAGGCTGCCTGGAGGAGGCATGAGGGAGTCCTCATTTAGGCATCTCTAATCCATCAGGCCATATATCCCACCTTGCAAAGCTCACCCCCCCTTAACCTGGACAGGATTGCTGCAATGGACGAAGGTCTGTAGGGGCTGCCAGAGAGGAGAGCAGTTCAGAACAGACCCTCAGACTACATACCACCCAGGTCAAAATCCTGGCACCTTCACTTCAAGACTTGGGGCAAGTTACTTCAGCCCCTCTGTGCCTCGATGTTGCTCATGAGTGAAATGGGAATGATGATATGAGACTAAACCATATGAAATAGCCTCCAGCGTCGGTCCGAAACAGTCTGTGAAGGACAACTGCTTCTGATTCAACCTGTCAGCACGTCAAATGACAGTCTTCCTGAGATGAAAGAACAAAGGCAGATAAAGTGCAGAGTACTTGAGAAGAGCTCAGTAATGTTAGCTGTCCTGGTCGTGGCTCTCACCCGTCACTCTCTGGCCTGAAGGAGGAACCAGTCCTCACAGGGGATATTTTTCCTGAAGCTGCCTGGACTCTGGGGTTTAGGGAAGAGTGCAGATCCAGCCAACACACCTAGCTCCCTGTCCACTCCCACCCTACTCACCTGCAGGAAAACCACCCTGCACACCTGTTCAGTGATGAGGTCATCTTGTGACAAGCTCATCCATTCATTAAGAACCTTCAACTAGGGTGAGGCAAGGGTGAGCATTCAAGGAGATACCAAACAATGCAGTCATCAAGACAAACAGGGTTTCATTGAAATATTTTTTTAGAAATAAATGTCCAAAACCTATGGTGAACAAAACGTCAAAACTATAACTGAAGGTGGGCTCTGACAGTCAAGGCCAGGAGGTGAGCTGGGTGGGTGCCACAGGCAGCAGCTCCGTGGGGTGAGGAGGGCCCAAACAGGGACAGTGGTCTCACCTCATTTCCTCTCCAGCCAACAGCTAGGGCTGCACCTTCTCTCCCATCTGCTGGGCTTTCTTTTATTTTTCATGAATTTTGATGATGATTTATTTTGGTCTAAACACACACACACACACACACACACACACACCCAGACACACACACACACACACACCCCAAATACAAACCATCTGATGTGGAGGCCAAGAGCCAGGGAACAAGGGAACACAGGCTGCACTCTGCCCGCTGACCGTGCTGGCTGCAATCACATAATTACTTGTTAGGGTGAAGTGGACTGATTTACAGGGGTTCCATCTCCCCGCCGGTCTCCGCTCCGCCGGATCCCATGCCGGGAGCTCGTCAGAGAATTTCCTTTGCCTGGAGCCGAGCAAACAAGCACGCAGTGTGCATGCGCTCACGGACATCTGCTCTGCTCCGTAGGGTGTTTCTGTGCCAACACCACACAGCCCCCAAGCACGGCTACAGATGCCCGGACACTTTCCTGGGTCCACTGACTTTCCCCTTTCTCCGTCTTCTCTGGGTCCATAGAAGGATACTACGCAAAGGACAGCTCCAGTTTCTCTCAAGGAGCCCTGGTGATGCAATGTTTAACGGCTCTGCTGCTAACTGGACCATCAGGGGTTCGAAACCACCCGCAACTTCAAGGCAAAAAGACCTGTGAATCAGCTTCCTACAAGGTTTCTCCCAAGGAAGCTACGTGGGGCAATTGTACTCTGCCACCATGGGTCGCTAAGTTGGAATCCACTCCGTGGCATGTGACCGCACAGCTTCCCTTCCTGTCCTATTGGCATAGCGCAGAGGGAGTTCACCAAGGGGTGTTGGCACACCCCTAAAATGAGGCCTGGTGGCATCATGATTAAGCACCTGGCTGGTAACCATAAGGACTGGTGGTCTGAGCCTCCCAGGGGCTCTGCTGGTATCAGACCTGGTGATCTGTGCCCCTAAAGATTACAGCCTGGAAAACCAGTGGGAAAAGGGTCACTACAGCCAAAACTGACTCGACAGCACTGAACACAGCAACAACTTCATGGGCTGGGGAAGCGGCGGGGGCAAGAGGGCAGGAAAGCCCATGTCGGGTCTGTTGAGAGAGAGCTGGTAAGACGGAGGCAAGTCGTTTGTAAGCTGAGAGCATGGGCTCAGCAGTCATGTGCACGGCTGGAGAACCTAATTCAAGGGACAAAAAAAGAAAAAAAACACTGCCTGTGGAGTCAATTCCAACTCATAGCAACCTATAGAACAGAGTTTCCAAGGAGCACCTAGTAGACTTGAACTGCTGACCTTTTGGGTAGCCGATGTAGTGCTTAACCACTACACCACAAGGGGTTTTCCATTCCAGGGTCAGGGCATAGCACTTGCAAGTCTCCTGAGGCACTTGCGCTTGGTGTTTTTAAGGGACAGCGAGGAGGCCAGGGTGACTGCAGCAGAATGAGCGAGGGAGAAGGTGTCAGGAAAGAACAGAGGTCTCTGCAGGGCTGTAAACACTTGTTTCAAAAACAATTTTATTGAGGCATATTTTGCTTCTCAAGTAATTCACCCTTTTCAAGTGTCCCGTTCAGTGATTTTGTAGCAAATTTGCCAAGTTGTGCAAGCACCACCATAAATTCAGTTTAGAGCATTTTCGTCACCCTGTTAGGATCCCTGAGGCTTTGATAGAGATGGGTGGGTAGGAGGGAATCTGGGAGACAGAAGACAAATCTGAATTTTGGATCATTCTAATGGCCTGTAGCTGCAAAATCTTGAGCAAGTCACCTAGCCTCGGCCAGCCTGTTCCCCATCTGTAACGTGAGGATAGCACTTTGTAGGGCTGCAGTGAGGGCTACATGAGAAAATGCAGGCACAGTGTCTGCCACAAAGAAAGCACTCAGTATGTGCTATTATCGTTAACATTCCACTGCCTTATGGAAAAATTAAAAAGCCATTCAACAATAACGGAGCGGTTATTATTAACGATACTCTATCGGCAAGCACTTGCTAGAAAAATTCCACAAGCACAAAGAGCAGGCAAAGGGAGTTTTCTTTTTCTATTTTTAATACCAGTGTAGTTTCTATTATAAGAATAGTATGTATAGCCACAATTTTTAAAATTTGGAAAATTGAGAAGAAAAAATAATCTCACCCACAATCCCACCACTTGAACCAAATATCAATTTCCTCCTACTTTAGAGGAATTAGACTGCGTTTTAGGGCAGAGGGAGACTAGAAAGAATTGGGGCTTGGGAAACCAGGGGGAGGGGGACAGGTACTGCTCTGAACCTTCTTCTCCCAGAGGAGATGCCTTGCCGTTTTGCTTTGGAAATCCCCAGCCCAGCTGGTTCAGTGAAGTGGGGTTGCATTTTTGGCTTAGGCACTGAGAGAGAAGAATCAAAAAAAGGAAACAAAATTTCCTTAACTACTAGGTATTAATATCCTGTTTAATTTAATTTCAGCTTTCTGCACTGGTGAGCTTTTTTCCCCTCTAAAGTATAGTGTCAGCTTGGCAGGGAGTTTCTGACAGTATCAAAAGAGGATTTAGCTCTGAACCTTTGCCATGAAAGTGTCTCTATCTGTGCACAGTGTCGGCTTTCAGAAGACAGCATTGTGTCCTGCGAAGACAGTAATTGAGTGAATGAGGCCTGGCACCTGGGCCTGCCGTGGGGTGCTGATAAGGACATAAAGACAGGCCTAAAGGGCCTGCTTGCCAGAGGCAGAAAGGCTCCTGCGTCCCAGGGAGGAGGGAAGCCCAGCCAACCCCACGGGAGCTGAGCAGGGTAGCTCAGCTCCCATAGTCTTGCAGAGAGGAGGACCAGGCAGAGCCTGGAGCTCTTCTGCGCTTGGACACAAGGATCTAGTGCCCTGGGGTAATAAGAAGGTGGCCGGTGCCCTGGCTGGCTGAGATACCCTCTGTCTTGATAACACACTGTGTTCGTATTCAGCTGACCTCCATCTAACAGGCAAAGAGGAAACACTAATACATAAGGACAGAGGTCAAGTCTCAGTTTTCAGGCTCGGGTTCAGTCTTGCCTTGAGGAGTGTGCAGCCCTCTGGAAGACCCTGCAGGCTCCTCAGCCTCACCCTAGACTTACCGAATTGGAATTTCTGTCAGTTTGAATTAGTAATGATTTCCCTGGTGATTCAAGCAGGCATCTGACTGCACTTGCTCAGGCCTCATGGTCTGAACCAGGATTGCCTGTCTGAGAGCTGTGGCCTGACCAGTGAGCTCCTTCCCATCTTTCTAGAGAAACAAACACTGTCTGGTCCCTCCTCTGTGAAATGAAGACAATTTAGCAGATGAATGACCACAGGGGAAAAAGCTTATTTATCCACCTACCCATGCAACTACCCATCTTCCCATTCACCTACCTACTCATCCACTTGCCCACCTGTCCATTCATCCCTCTATCCACACATCCATCTACCCATCCACACGCTCACCCACTTGTATATCCATGCATTCTTCATCCATCTGACCATTCCCTGTCCGTGCAACGATATGCTCATCCATGCATCCATGCATCCACCCACTGACACGTCCATCCGTGCACACGAGGACTGACAATTAAGTTCACGAACTGACCCTAGAAAAAGTGTTACACACCTCACTGTTGAATATCACTATGGTCACTTTTGAAGTACTCTCCTTCAGAGGCTATGCACCAACACAAGTGCCTAGTCCACTCTTCAAGGTAATTTTGGGACTGTTCTGAAGTGGCCATCAGAACTGTTGTCTTATTACACGTGCTTGCTGCCCCGAACATCATCAAAATGTCTTCCTCCTTTCAATATTTCCTTTATCTTCAGGCACAGAAAAAAGCCACTGGGGGCCAGGTCAGTTGAGTAGAGAGAATGTTCCAGTACAGTTATTTGTTTACTGGCTAAAAACTCCCTCACAGACAGCTATGCAATTAAGTTTGCAAACTTGCTACCATGTGATGGTGCACAATGCCCATTCCAGAAAGAATCCCACAACTGGCTTGAGGGGTGGACTAGGCACTGGCATGAGAGCATAGCTTCCCCAGGGACGTACTTCGAAGGTGACCACAGTGATGTTGAGCAATGAGATATGTAGCACTTAGAGCAATGAAGTTCATGGACTTAATTTTTGGACCTGATACACCCACTTTCTTTCTACCCATGCACCCATCACATAGTCATCCGTTCATCATCCATTTACTCATTCACCTATTCATCCATGCATCCATGCATCCGTGCATCTTCCATCATCCATCCACCCATCCACCCACCCACCCATCCATATATCCACCCACCCACCCACCCACCCGTCCACACATCCACCCATCCATACACCCACCCATCCATCCATCCACTCGTCCATCCATCCGTCCACCCATCTGTCCATCCATCCATCTGTCCATCCACCGATCCACCCACCCATCCACCCACCCATCCACCCACCCGTCCACCCATCCATCCGTCTGTCCATCCATCCATCTGTCCATCCACCAATCCACCCACCCATCCACCCACCGGTCCACCCATCCATCCGTCTGCTCGCCCTCCTACCCGTCCACCCATCCATCCATCTGCCTGCCCTCCCACCCACCCACCTATCCACCCACCCACCTATCCACCCATCCCTCTCTCCCTCCCTCCGTCTCTCCCTCCCGCCCTCTCCAGATTCTTGAGAACCTGTTATGCTTCAGTTACAGTGAATAGTATCTTTTAATGGGCTTTCAATAATGATAGCTTTGGAGACAAAGTTGAAGCTTAAATCTCTAACTAGCTATATGCACTTGGCTAAGTCATTGTTTTAGAGTTTGCTACAACTGAGGCCTGCATTAGTCAGGGACAGGCAAAGTTTTTAAAACCATAGCCACCAAATTCTAGTGGTTTATCATAAATTTATACCTTATTCATGATCCTAAATAGGCATTCTTGGATGGTTGACAGCTTTCCTCATGTAGTCACTCAGGGAACCAGTTCCTTCTGTCTTGAAACTCAACCGTCTAGTCCACAGAGCTTTTCCTGTCTTGTAGGCGTGTGAGGAAAGAGAGAGAGCGGAGATTAGCTAGGGTGGAGGAGGAGGGGTGGTTACAGACAAGTGCTAACATGGCTCACATCTCTTCTCTTCACATTCACTATCCAGAATTTGGCTGGGTGGTCACAGCTGACAGGGTGGGCAGCTATGTGTCCAAGAAAAAGAGAAAAAGGATATTCATCAGTGCTAGCTATCTTGGCCACTTGGCTTCTGGATGGTTTTTGATCACCGAGAAATGGTACAATGTAAGATACCAAGAGAAGGGGAGTGTCAAAGGCCTTCTGTTGCTGGTGTTGCTAGGTGCTGACGAGTTGATTCTGACTCACAGCGAACCTGTACACAATAGAAGGGGACACGGCCCAGTCCTGTGCCACCCTCACAAGTGTTAAGCTTAAGCCTGTTATTGCAGCCACTGCGTCAGTCCTTCTCACTGAAGGTCTTCCTCCTTTTCTCTGACCCTCTACTTTACCAAGCATGATGTCCTTTTCCAGAAAATGACTTCTTGACAACATGTCCAAAGTAACTGAGACTATGTCTTGTCATCCTTGTTTCTAAGCAGTTTTCTGGCTGCATTTCTTCCAAGACAGATTGGTTCGTCCTTCTGGTGGTCCGTGGTGTGTCCGTTGTTCTCCACCAGCGCCGGGATGCACATGTGCTGACTCAGCTTCAGTTTTCCATAGACCTTCAGAGTTCCGTCATTCCCTAAGAACATAGGCAGGTGTGCTCTGCTTTACCTCATACTGCCACAAAAAGTTTCCCAAGGAGCCTGGAGCATCAGGGGTGGTCTATTCAGTAGTGGATAGCAGAGGAGTCCATAGCTCTTCAAATAGGACCAGAGCACTACTCTCAAACAGAGGGCGAACAAGATCATATTTTGACCCCTGTTATTATTTAATAATGAGAAGAAATTAAAGGCTCACAGCATCATCTAATTATAGCCTTCTTTTATCTTATTTGATATTCTGATGGACAAGCCTATACCCAGAAATATATGTAGATACATATTTCAAAATCATCACCATCATCTTCAGAATGGCTCACACTGACGGTTTCCTAGGTGAGAGGCTCTGTCCTAAGAGTTTTATAGAATTATCTAACTTACCACTTAAAACAAGCCTGTGAGGTAGGTGCAATGATTAATCTCATTTTACAGAACTCTTTAGAAGAGAGGCACGTACTCAGCATCACAGTTTACTAACGGGTAGAGCAAGCAAGAATGACCTCAGAGACCTTGCGTAACCCTAATAGGGCCTTGGTGTCATGGGGATCTCCGTCACAACACAAGGGCATTTCTCAAGGATCTTTATTACGATCATTTAAACTGTGTAAGTTTTCCCATCTATAAAATGGGATGGCAGTCACTGTCCTGCCTTTTGGGACATTTTATTGAGGGGATCGTATAAAGCAACGGGTTTGAAAGAGCTTCTCCAAGGAGACGATGCCACAAAGGGGCAGAGTCGCGCTTTGGGTGTACTGCTGACCGTCTGTAATCCCTTTCCTGCCTTTGGCTTCAGAAGTGCTGAAAAGCATGGCATCCAGCCAAGTGAGAGCTTTCGACAAACATGGCATTCAGATGAAGTCCTTGCCTTAGTGACCTTGGAAGTCCAGAACCTTTCCTCACTCCCTGGTTCAAGTGTGTGTTTTCCAGCTCCAGGAGAGACAAGCCTCATCTCCACACCTCAGATGTGTCCAGCCCTGCAGGGCTGTTAACTCCTAAGAAGAGCAGTCAGGCACCCACTCTTTGGGGTACACTCTCCTGGTGGTTCTCTTTCCCTAGCTTGGTTTCACTACAGGGGAATGCTGAAGAGACTCAAGTGTATTTATTTTGGCTCTTTAAAAGAAAGAAACAAACAAAAAACAGCGCAGGGTCTGTAATCTGTTTTACAGCTCAGCCTGATTGCAAACAAGAGGAGGTAGAATAGGGTGGTGGGCAAGTCTGTCCCCAGAAGAGGCATACACCTCGGTGTTTGATGACACACCTGTCCAGGTGTGGCGGACACCTGTCATTCACTGGGCAAGGAGTCCCAGGAAGACCTGACATCCCTCCATCCAGTGGGGCTGGCAGAGGGGTTGTTTTTGCTTTTGCACGATGCTGGAATCTTCTCTCTTGGAGTATTTCTGGTTTTGTCTGGTTTTCTGGAAACAGTTAGAAGAAACAGCTGGAGATCTGACGAAAATGTCTAATGTGCTTAACAGCTTTATGAAGCCGGTTCGCATTTAGAGAGGTGATTTATCAGAATTGATTCTTCCCAAACTGGCTCTATTCTTCCTACATAAAGGGCCTTCCTGAAACTTCCAAATGTTTATAGGGTTCATGAAACAACCTGGAGTTCATAAAGTACAGCTGCCATTTAAATATAAGCATCCGGGGCCCAGGCATGTTGATAGGCGTTGAGTGCCACTCGCAAAATCACAGCCTGCCTGCAGGCCTGAAATAACTCTAATGGGGCCCAAACAGTGCTGAGGAAGTTTCTAGGATTAGATCACAGCCTGGCAAAGCAGAGAAAGTCTGGAAACATCCTAGGGGAGTTTTAACTTTTTCTTTTTGTTTCAATCTATCAGATCAAGCAGCTGATGCAAGCTTTGGATCCAATTAGACATTTCAATAACTCATAGTTTTAATCACCATCAGCTAGAGGAATTCTCATTTGCGACTGGCCCAGAAGAACATTCTTGAGTGTATTTTGGTAGTGTCACCAGGAGCAAGGCGGTGACAGTGACTTACTGCCATTGTTCCATAAGGAAAGAAGCATTGACTTTCTTCCTAACTGCTGGACAGCTACTGACCGAAGGTTGGCAGGTCCAATCCAGACAGAGGCGCCTCAGGAGAAAAGTCTGGTGATCTACTTCCAAATGGTCACAGCTGCTGAAAATCCTCTGCACAGTTGTGTTCTAACACACATGATGTCACGTCTTGGTGGGAATCGACTCAATAGCAATGGGTTGAAGGGCAGGGCACCCAGCTGGTTAACTGGCAGGAAAGAAAAGATTTAAATTACTAAGTTATGTCTCTTCAGCCTCAAAATGCTTAATAAGCCAAGAAACAAATGTCTCTCCAAAATGATGTTGGCAAGAAACACTTTGGTGTTAAGAAGCACAAAGGAGATGTCCTAATCATCAAGGCAGGTGACATGGTCACTCAAGAAATGTCACCCAGGTGGTCTCCCTCCAGATCTGGCCCCTGCTGCTGTAAGCCAGACAACATTTGCATAGGCAGCCTGGGACAGAGGAAAGTGTCTGAGAACCAAGGCCATCTGTGGGATTCTCACTCACCTTTTATCCCACAAGAAATAGGTTTCATCCTTTGGAGTCGGATGTTGCCTATAAACTTAGCTGCCCAGGTTAACTCTCTATGGGCCAACGAGAGCTGGCGATTCTCATAGCTGGTGAAATTCCAGCCTTTTACTCAGCCATATTTTCATGAGAGAAGACAGCTAATGGGAGTAAGTTCCTTACATTAAAAAATATACTTACAGTTAACAGCACCAAACCACTTAAGGTGGCGGCCGACCAATGATTAATTAGATTAATAGCCTTTTATGAATCCCTCCACAGCCTCAGGACAGCTGATGGGTTTATGGTCCATGCATTAGAGAGCTTGGGTCCCTGGTGCTTGTGCTCATCCACCATCTCAGGCACCTGTAGGGGTTCGTACCCCCAAACCAGCCATACTTGGATGTGCCATCCCAAGCTACCCTGGGGTGAAGGCGAGAGAGCTGCAGGAGTGGAGGGTGGTTCTTCCCACTGTCCTTCTTTGATGTTCTCTCTTAGGCAGGCCACTAGAACTGTTTTCTAGTTTCTTCGTGTGAATGTGGGTATGACTGATATCTCTAGTTTTCACCTGCCCGGCGTCCAGCATCCATTCCCCCTCCTTTTTTTTCTATTTCTTTCCTTTTTTTCTTTTATTGTGATACTATATATAACAGAACAACTGACAGTTCAGCAATTTTGACATGCATAACTCAGGGATGTTAGTAATATTCATCATGTTTTTCAACTATTGCCTCTCTCCTCTTCCAAATTATTCCACCACCAAGAACAGAAAGTCAGCTCCCACTGAGCATTGACTCTCCTCTCCCCATGTCTCCCACTTGTGATATCCACTGGTCTGTATATAGTACTTGTCCTTTCATGAAGGACTTCCTGTACTCAGCATAGTGTTGTCAAGGTTCTTTCATTTTGTAGCGTGTATCAGGACTTCATCCCTTTTATGGCTGAGTAATATTCCATTGTCTGACTGCACTGTGTTTTTTTTAATCTGTTCATTTGTCAGGGACAATTACGTTGTTTCCATGTTTGGTCTATTGTGAGCAATGCCATAATGAATATTGGCATACAGGCTGCTGTTTGCCTTCCTGCTTTCAGTGTTTTGGGGTATATACTCAGGATCGAGATTGCTGGGTCATAAGGAAGTTCTATGTTAAAATTTTTGAGGAACTGTCAAAA
Source organism: Heterohyrax brucei (assembly GCA_028571685.1). Classification (NCBI taxonomy): domain Eukaryota; kingdom Metazoa; phylum Chordata; class Mammalia; order Hyracoidea; family Procaviidae; genus Heterohyrax; species Heterohyrax brucei. The sequence goes on along the minus strand of CM053161.1, from coordinate 68,949,655 downwards.
TGTTTTTCCATTACTCTTTCTTTTTGATAAACAGCATCTTGGCTTCTTAAGAAACTATTTCCCCCCATTCTCAGCTCTGTGATTTGGTGGAATTGGCTCTCTTCTTAGATCTAGGGATGGACATAGGGTCCAGACCTGGCTAATCAGGATATTGCATCCTTCTAGCTACCCCAGTGATTGGTTTAGAGGGGGCACATTGGCCCAGATCTAGTCAGAACCAAAGAAATTTAATTCCCTGGTGCCATGTAAACAACTATTGGTGACGAGGTGGGAGACTTGACATGCTATTTCACTCTAGTGCTTAGCTCTGTTCATGTTTGTGAATATTTCTAAACTGGAAGCTTTGGATGTAGTCAAGTTTCTGTAATTCCTTTTTTAAAAGATCTAGAAAACTGAAAAAGAAACTGATTGCTTTTATAATACAAACAAGAGAAAGTAAAGGGCTACAAGAGCTTGGCTAGCAGGCTGAGAAGCACCAATTTAGTGAATACCAAAGACATCTGAAGAGTCACTGAGGCTAGTGACATCACCTGTCACAGACACTGGGCCTCTTGTCCCCGGTCCATCCTTCAGTGATGCCAGCCCTGAAAGTGGCAGTGACATCATTTGCTGATGATGTTGGGGACCCCTGTCAGATTGCTTCTCTCTCACTTCCCTTCCCCTTTATCTTCTGTCCCTTGATGACACTGTTTTTCATTATTAAAATTTTGAATCCATCATGTAACCCCAGGCTTCACACCAGGCAGTATTTTTGTTTTCATTTCTTAATGAAATATAGATACTATAGATTTCTAGATACTAGAAACAGTGCCTCAGTATTAAATATCTGTAGTGAACACTTCATTGGAGAAGAAGATGTAAGTAACAGATAGTAATGATATACATTATCATCTACAAGTGGTTGACCAGAAGCACTCAAAGTTTTAACAACTGCTGACAGATATGTTTAGTAAGTGACTAATTCTTTGGACTTCCAACTAATCTCTGGAAGACTGAAGAAGAATGGGTGCTTTTGAGCGACAGTGTTGGCGAAGAATATCGACTATACCATGGACTGCCATAAGAACAGACAAATCTGTCTTGGAATAGGTACAGCCAGAATTGTTATTAGTTGACAGGATGGCGAAACCTCGTCTCATGTACTCTGGATATGTTGTCAAGAGGGACCAGGCCCTGGAGAAGGACATCATGCTGATAGAGCAGACAGTCAGTGAGAAAGAGGAAAGCTCTGGAGGAGAGGGATTGTTACACTGCTTACAACAATGAGTTCAAGCCTAACAACGGCTGTGAGAATGGTGCAGAAATGCGTAGTGTGTCGTTCTGCTGTACACAGCGCCACCGCGAGTAGGAACCAACTCGATGGCACCTGGCAGCAACATGACTAATTCATTTAGCTTTACCTTGTTCATCTGTTTACCAGCAAGGCCACTTTTAGTTGCCATGGGTCATGTTCAGATGAGAAGCTGACATGGATCTTACATTCTGGAAAGACTTCTGCTTCAGCTTGAGTTTTCTAGAAATAAATAAAAATGAATCTGCCATTCACTGAAGTGACAGCTGACTAACAAGGAGAAACCAGTCACTGATGCAGAGAGCTATGTCTGTAACCACAGACCAGCCACCACCCTTTGAAAAAGGGAAAGGTCAGGTGTTCAATTAAAGAAGAAAAAAAAAATCTTGTTGGTAGTGACTTGCCACTGAAGACCAAAGAAGAAACACAATGAGAAATCAGGACCCATTGATTGTTAGGTGAATCAAATACTCATTATTACTATAACAACAACAACAAAACTAACAAACACAAAGCCGCCTGTTCTTTGGGTTGTTTTTGCAAGACATTGGTTATACCTGTGTCTTTGTTCATGTACCTACACCTGCGTGCACATGCGTGTGTCACCAACCCATGCATTAGCTAAGGGTATAGCTACTCGGGTAGGTTCCTGAGTAGCCCAAGACTACTAATTGAAAGGTTCGTAGTTCACATCCACCCAGGGACACCACAGAACAAAGGCCAGCTGCAGCCTGCTCCTACAGATCACAGCAAAGAAAATCTTCTGAAGCACTTCTACTCTGTAATGCATGGGATGCATTACAGCATATGCATATGCATACAGCATATGCAGCAAGTGGCATAACTATTGCTCTAAGATACAACCTGCAAAACTTAGTGGCTGAATGCACACATAGGTTTATTTTTCATTCACATTAATGTGTTGCTGACAGTGAGTAGAAGGTGGGGGAGTCTTGGCTCCCCTCAGTCATTCCAAATCCAGGCTCTTTCCACCTGGTGGCTTTTTTATCCCCTTCAACTGCCTGAGCTCCACTGACTCAAAGCAACAAACTTTGAGAAAATGAGAAAGCCCATCTGTTCCACTCACACCCCATTGGCCAGAACACAGTCACATGGCCGCCCTCACTGCAAGGGAGGCTGGGAAATGTGGTCTAGCTGAGTGCTCAAGAGAAAAAGGCGAAAAATAGGTAGACAGCAGTGAGCCAGTCTCTGCCACACTGCAGTAACATAATTCCGAGTTGGGGGCTACACTGAATGCATGTAGTATTGTCACAACTATAGATAACCACAGGTGTGTTGTGTTTTGAGGGATCAAGGGCACAAAAGAGAATAACAAAAAACTCAACACCAAACTGTTGAATTGATGTATGTTCTGCTGTGTATATTGTTAACTATAACAAAAACAAATTATATATAAATATATATACACACAATTCAGTTCATTTTTGTTGTATATATCAGTTACATATGTATTGGTTATTTATATCAGTTTATATATAATATGCATGTAATTTGTTTTGTTTTTGTTATGTATATATCAGTTAGTTGTACGTCAGATAGGTAGATATAAAATCCAAATCAAGCCCATTATCATTGAGTCAATTCTGACTCACAGTGACTCTATAGGACAGAGCAGAACTGCCCCTTAGAGTTTTGAGCCCTGATGAATCTGAACTGCTAACCTTTTGGTTAGCAGCCATAGCTCTTAATCACTACACAGATATTTTATGTATGTATATAACCCCAAAACCCACTGTTGTAGAGTTGGGTCCAACTCATAGTGACCCTATAGGTCAGGGTAGAACTGCCCCATAGATAAAACTCTATAAGCCAGTCATTTCTTAGGGTTTTTGTTTTCACAGAGTCTTGAATATTCAGACATTAGGAGCTTCTTGGCTAGGTTTTTTGTTTGTTTGTTTTTTAGTTGTGCCTCTATCGAAAGTTTACAATTCAATTTCTCACCCAAATACTTACATGCACATTATTAGGCGATCCTAGTTGCTCTCCCCGCAGTGTGACAGCATACTCTTCCTTTCCACCCTAGATTTCCAGTGTTCCTTCAACTAGCTCCTGTCCCCTTCTGCCTTCTCATTTTGCCTCTGGAAGGGAGTTGCCCATTTAGTTTCCTGTATCTACTTGATTGGTTAGTATTTAACGTCAAAATTATGTTAAGTGATTCCTTTGATGTGGGATAACAGAGTTGAAGGGTCCAGTGTTGCTTAGTTCAGCACTGGGCTTCTCTACAACTGGGAGCAAATGTAACATCAACTCTGTTCACCTGTTTATTACTACCTCCACATCCAGCCCCCGTGAAAGCTGGGGTTTCATCTAATGTCAAATCATCTTCTGTCTTCCCACCAGGTCTATGATGATATATGTGTGTTCATAAGAAATTCGTTTCAAGGGCTACAAATGAGCCCTTTAGTAATACCCGGGAGTCATAATGTCTGTGACATAATGAACCTTCCTAAATTACAACCTATGCTAATTAGATCAGTTATTGCTACATTCCAGGCCCTGAAACAATTTGCTTAAAGCGATAGTTACCTCTAATGAAAAGACACCTAACCAAAAATGGCAGCAGCCTTTTAAAGCCCCTGTGACTTATCATCAGGACTGTCTGTCGCAGAGTGCTCCTGATGCAGTGACATCTTTTGTCATCGTTTCCTCCTAAATTAAGTGGGTGTTTTATGATCACTTAGAAATAGAGAGAATTCCCCAGGGTGGGGAGAAGCTTAAGTAACTGTTCCCTGCATCCTTGATCCTTTTTCCTGCCTCCTACATCCTCCCTTGCCCACCCCTCCCAGCACAGCATCCACCATGGCTGAAATGCTTCCAGAAGCACTTCATAGATCTTACTAGCAAGATCTATGTTTAGCAGCTGCTTACTGAGGGGGCCTTTCCTTGAATGCCTGGGGTCTATGACGGTGTGGCAGGGGTGAGGTTCCTGGTCTCTCTGCAGGTTCAGCCCTACCTGAGCTGAGTGTCGTTCACGGGCCCCTCTGCGATGAAGGTGGAAGGCCTGCTCCAGGTCTGGGGCTGACAAACACCAGGCTGCAATGACGGGCAATGTGAAGGCCCGTGCAGTGGGACCTCAGTGGGTGCTGAGACACTCCAGCACAGCTTCAGGAAAGCATTGTCTACAGAGATATGGGCCAGGCACAGGGAGACTTGGAGAGGACGATAGGGCAGGTGCCACCTTTAGATCTCAAGGGACAAGGGAGGGGCTATCAGAATCCAGAAGAAAGAGGTCTGCGTGTGCAGGACAGCTCTTCTGGGCACAGAGCCTGCTGTGTGTGGGCTTTCACAGGAGAATACACGGCCTGGCTCGCTCCCTCTGTTCCTCCCTGCCCCTTCCAGCACTCCCTTCCTTGCTCCCCTGTAAGCTGTGGGCAGTGGTGCAGACACCAGGAGAAGCTTTGATTCAGGCCATTCAGGGGGACCTTCTGGGCCACAGAGAGGCTGGGAGGAAGGTAGTGAGCAGGCCAGGGGCAGAAAAGGAGCGCAACCAGATTCTGCCTAAAGCCCCGTGATTTGGGAAGCCATCTTCCCTGCTTGCTATTAATGGCTCCATGTCCTTTGTCATCTCCTGGGGCCCCCCACTGTCACTCTTCTCTGGGCCAGCCCTTAGGGGATCCAGTAAGGCCTAGCAACTCTTAGACTTGGGTCCCCTTAGCCTGGAGTCTGGCTCACATGCTTGCCTCTGACTGTTTCTGGGAATGAATGGCTTCCTGTCAGGAATAACCAGTGACACCTTTCTGGTGCTCTACCCAAGGAGCATTAAAAACGCACTAGAATTTGAGGCTTCCTGGGACTTCGAGACCTTCCAAACAACCTGACAATCAAGGAGTTTTCAGTAACACAGGTGATGCCCACATGTTTCTGTCATGTCTCTAATTTGTAGAAAAATATACGGAACAGAAAAGAACTTGTCTTAGTTATCTAGTGCTGCTGTAACAGAAATACAAGTAGATGGTTTTCCAGAAAAAAAAAACCTGACATAAAACCATTGACATCGAGTCGATTCTAACTGATAGAGACCTTATAGGATGGAGTAGAACTTCCTCGTAGAGTTTCCAAAGAGCTCCCAGTGGATATGAACTGCTGACTTTTGGTTTGCAGCTATAGTACTTAGCTACTATGCCACCAGGGTAGACAGCTCACACAGAGAGAAATGTATTCTTTCCCCATCTAGGAGGCTGGGGTTCAGGGTGTCGGCTCCAGGGGAAGGCTTTTTGACTGTCAGCTCCAGGAGAAAGTCTTTGTCATTAAGCTTCCCCCTAGTCTAGGAGCTTCCGAATGCAGGGACTCCAGGACCAAGGGATGTGTGCTACTCTTGGCTCTGCCCTCTTGTTGGTAGGTGGTCTCCTTGACTTTCTGTCTTCCCTCTCTTACTTTGTAAAACAGATTGATGCAAGAAACAATCTTGTAGATTGATTCGTGCCTTATTAACATGATAGAGGTGGTATTTAAAACACAGGAAAATCATATCAAATGACAAAATGGTAGACAGTCACACAATACTGGGTATCATGGCCTGGCCAAGTTGACACACCTTTAGGTGGAACACCATTCACTCCATAACAAGGACTTATTCCGGCTTCCAGATCACCCTGGGTGGTACCTGGCACATCCTCCCAATTCTGCCACGCTAGTTCCAACTCATGGTGACCCTGTGTGTGTTAGAGCAGAGCTGCTCCATAAGATTTTCAGGATTATGACCTTTTGGAAGCAGATGGCCAGACCTTATTTCTGAGGCACCTCTGGTTGGATTCGAACTCCCAACCTTTGTGTTAGCAGGTGAGCTCTTAACTGTGCTACCAATGGACTCCTAGCACATAGTAGGTGCTAAGAAGTTGTCCATGGACTCAGTGGCAGCACATAGAAGGTAGCTCTCTGTGAGTTTGGGTTCTTACTAAAATCTCCCTTGATACCAACCGTTCCCTGGAAAGTACCTAAATTCATTTTGCTACCAAAAAGCAATTTATCCATTTATTTGCCTTCAGGCTTAAATGTTAACTATATTGGTGAGAATAGCCACAATCTTATTTAAAGGAGTAGATAATTTATTTGTGTTTTTCTCATTTGTCCTTCAAATATCTGTATGAAGTCGTTAGAGACAGGACACAAGTCTGGAGAGCTTGAGGTGCTCGCCTAAGCCAACATGACTTGGTGTTGTAAGAGGCAACACTGGGAAGCCCGGTGTTTCAAGAGACAAGAGTGGAGGCCAGCTTTTCTGTATGGAGCAGCTGGTTCACTTTTCTCTGCCTCACTGGGTTCACAGGGCTTCCGGCAGACCGGAAAATCCAGAATTGTTACGATGCAATTCTAGGCTCTCCAGGAGCGATGGTCTAGTCGAGGGGACACGAAATACTCTTGGACAGTAGGTGTGGATACCGTAGGGTCCCGACGCCACTCTGTGATGGAGGAGGACGGGTAGGCTGCGCCCCCGAGAGGAAAAAGCCCCAAGTATTCTCTTTTTTCCTTCCATCTGTGACGGCACTCAAGATAGTAATCCCAGGTAAGAGTTTGATTGGTTGATCCACGGTCATGTACACACTTATTGGACAGGAGGAGGAGCTTCTTGATTGACAGTCCCACAAAGAATCCATATTGTGGTGGAGAGGTTGTTCAAACAAAGGAAATCAAATTGCTGTTATTAAAAGTAGATGGAATTTAGTATTACTATTTATTATTATGGGAGGTTGAGGAAGTGATAAATGTCCACTGTGCAAGACATTGTCACATTTCCAGATTTTTGCCCCCATTCTCTCCATTCCTACAAAGTCCAGCAGGTGGCATTATACTCATGACAGAGAAGGGGAAGTGGAGGCCCAGAGAGGTAAGTGACTCGCCCAGATAACACAGAGCCTCTCCCTTGTTCCTGTGCTGTGACTATCCTGCTTCACCGTTGCCATCCCTCAGGTCAGGCAGCCTGTGCTGACTGCATGCCTGCACAAGCCATCCAAAGACTACCCTGCAAGGAGGGGTTGAACTGAGCCCAGGACAACCAGGTGCACGTCCCAACCACCCCAGCCTGGAGGCAGAGTGGGTCAGAGGCCAGGGTAGGGAGAGGCAGCCACCGACTCCATTGAGAGCGGAGGCCTTGGTCCGGTCTCTGCTACCTGCTTTGATAGCTGGAAGAAGGGCCAAGGGTAGGGTGTGAGGGTGGGCTAGGGGCTCCAGTACAGGTTGGGGTGGTCTGATTCCACAACCTTCCTGCCCCGCAAAAGCAAACCCGATCCCTCCTTTGTCCTGCAGCCCTGAAATGCTGGCTCCCTAAAACCTGTGAAGTGTACGTTCCCAAGTCTCTGCTCCTCTAAAGCAAATAGCCCAGAGCAGGAACTTATTCTTTCTGCTAGCTGAGGGTGTGGGTCAGAGGCCAGGAGAGCTTCGCTTCCGTCCCAGTTCTGCACTTGGAAGCTGTAACCTTGCGTGAGTCACGATCTCTCAGAATCTCATTTGTGTGATTGGAATGTTGGGTTAGAAAACAAAAACAGTTAAAATAATATTCTTATGAATGAGTTCCACTGTGCTGTGTGCTTGTGGCAGATAACAGCTACCTGGCCACCCAAACAGTGACTCTTCCTGCCGTGGAACGGAGTTTCCCCGGCAGACAGTAGCCTAGCCGGGACTACATTTCCCAGTCCCCCCTGCGCCTGGGTATTACTGGGTTTCAGTAAAACTTTATTTACAAAATCAAGTGGTAGGCCAACTACAGACTGAGCTTACGCCTATATAACCTTTTCGCCAGATTTGCCAGTTAGTAACATTTGCTAACGGATAGTGGTTGTCTGGTGGTAGAATTCTCGCCTTCCATGCAGAAGGCCCAGGTTCGATTCCAGGCTAATGCAACTCACAAGCAGCCATCACCTGTTGGTCAGAGAAGGCTGGCTTGTCGCTGTGATGCCGGGCAGATTTCACCAGAGCTTAGCCTAAGACGGACTGGGAAGAAAGTCCGGACAATCGACTTTTAAAAGCCAGCCAGTGTAAACCCCAGGGGTCACAACCAACTGGTCTGATCTGTCACCGATCATGAGGGGGCCTGCAGGACAGGGCAGCTTTTCATCCCATTGTGCCTGGGGTCGATTCAAGTCGGGTCCCACATGTCAATAGCTAATAACAGCTACTCATCACCTGCTATGTGTGGAGATATGGCAGGATCTTGAGTTTTGCTGTTCAATTCTTCCAACCAATATTTCTTTTTGCTTTTTTTTAAAATTCTTTCTTTGTAATTAAGTGAAACTTTACAATCCAACACAATTTGCCATTTAAAACTCCAAACACCTGCCTCTCTGCGGCTCTCTCTGCTCACCTCACTCTGTGACAGCACACTCTTTCTTTTCATTCTTTCCTTCCAGTGTCTGCTCAGCCAATACTTGTCCTTTCCTTTTCACCTCCCCTCCTTTCTAAAAAAAAAAAAAAAAAAAAAGCCTGTATGACAGCTTCATACATATATATAAAACCATAAAGTACACACACCACGTGTATCACTCTGTGTCCCCAGGCCCAGTCCATTCTTTGTCTGAAGTGTTGTCTTCAGTACCAGTTTCAGCTCTGGGCTAGCAGCAAGACTGGGGACAATGTTCCCAGGGGACCCTTCAGGGGTGTTGGGCCATCAAGTCTGGTCTTTTAATAGAGTCCTAGATCTGCATGGCCCTTTCCCTCATGTTACGTCAGGGACTCTACCTCGTGTTCCCCTTCAGGGCTGTCATTGCTGGTGGCCAGGCACCATCTAGTCCTTCTGTTCTCTGGCTGATGCAGTCTCCCAATCATATGGGTCCTTCTGTCTCCTGGGCCCATTTTTCCTTGTGTCTTTGATCTGACCAGTATTTCTGATAAACACCGTGTGTATCAGATGCTGGGCTAAGCTCTCCTGGGAGTAGCCATGGACAACAGAGTCCCAGGACCTGTCATCAGTCACAGAACTTGCATGTCAGCGGGTATGACCAACAGGAGCTCGCAAAAGTGCTGCGAGAACACACAGGAGGAGCACCTGATAGGTTAAGGCAGACTTAAGGGAAAACGTCCTTGGGCAACACAGTCTGTACTCAGCTACTAAGCTAAAAATTGGTGGTTAGAGCCCACTGAGCAGGCACAGCAGTGTGGAAGCAAAGCCCGGCAATCTACCTCTGAAAACCCTATGAAGCACAGTTTCACTGTAATGGATGTGGGGTTTGAGGAAATCAGTATGGCCTTAATGGCAAAGGGTTTGGATTTTTTTCCCCCCTCTCAGCAGGGATGACACTTGCACATAGGGGAATGATATTCAAAGATGGGGCAACCGGTGAAATCTTTTTCCTCTGTGTTTTAAGGTCCTAGCACACAGCTTCTTTTCCCCTCTGGAGGCCGGTGGCAGAGGGCTGTCAGAGTCTAGCTGTTGTTGTCATCACGGGATGGAAGGGTCCTGCATGCCCACAGTATCCCAGGGACAAAAGATGTCCACTGTCTATCAGCACCTGCCTTGAATTGTCACGTAAGAGAAACAAAGTATGATTAGGTCAAGGTACTGGAATTTTAGGGATTATTTGTTACAGCATCTTGTTGCGCTTGGTTGTCACTGAGTCTCTTCTAACTTATGATGACCCCGTGTGTTACAGAGTAGAGCTGTCCCATAGGGTTTTCTTGCCTGAAATCTTAAAGTAAGCAGATAGCCAGGACTTTTCTTCCACAGAACTACTGGATGGATTCGGGCCACTAACTTTTAGGTGAGCAGTTGAGTGCAAATCGTGTTGTACCACTTACCCTCACTAAGGGGAGACCCAGTAGTCTAGTAGTTAAGGGTTATAGCTGCTGACAAAAGGCCAGTTGTTCAAATCCACCAGGTGCTGCTTGCAAACTCTATGAACAGTTCTACTCTGCCTATGAGTTCAAATGGACTTGGTGGCAATGGGCTTGGTTTGGTTTGGGTACTCTCACTGACAGAAGAGCCCTGGGGCAGCCCTAAAGTGCTCAGCTGCTGCCGGAAGTTCAGAGGTTCAAACCCATCAGACCCTCTGGGGTAGAAAGATGTGGACTCCGCTTCCGTAAAGACTACCATGCTGAGAAACCTGGGGGAAGTTCTGCTCTGTCCTCAAGGGTAGCTGTGGGTCAGAATCCGCCACACAGCAATGGGATTTGGGTTACCCTAACTAACGAAGTGCTGTAGGCATGCTATCTCACTGAAACTTCTCAGCCATCCCACAAATGGAGACTCTGATAGTCCTGGCTTTACAGATGAGGAAGTTTCAGCTCAGAGAGGTTAAGTGCCTTGTCCAAGGTCACATAGCTAGTCAGTTGAAAAGCCAGGAGTAGAACCCAGAGGAGTCTGTCATCAAGCCCACGCTTTTCACCACTGTCTGTATCAGCTGAAGATTCTGAGGGCTCCGAGTCTGATGGATACATAACCCGGGATTCTGAGGGCTCCGAGTCTGATGGATACATAACCCAGGATTCTGAGGGCTCTGAGTCTGTTGGCTACATTACCCAGGATTCTGAGGGCTCCGAGTCAGATGGATACATAACCCGGGATTCTGAGGGCTCCGAGTCTGATGGATACATAACCCAGGATTCTGAGGGCTCTGAGTCTGTTGGCTACATTACCCAGCCCTCCTGGCCAGTTTCTGCAACAGAGCCAGGGAAGAAGCAGGGGACGGCCCAGTCCTGCAATGTCTGGTAATGGAATGAAACAGGATTTCCCCACGGCAGGGACCTGAAGGCCAGAGGTCAGGTAGAAAGGGCATGGCCCTGGCACTGGTTTTCTAGCCACATAGAGGCTGCCGCCCGCAGACCTGGGCAGGGTGACATGTCCCAGAACCAGCATCTTCCTAAGCTGCAGGAGAAAGATAGAAGACAAGCCCCAAGTGGAAGGACTCCCAGGATAGTTTCACAGTTCCTGCTCCCTCAAAAATGTTTTCCTTTGCAGGCCGGTGAGGTACCTCTCTCTTTGCAGCCGACATGTCCAAAGTTGACAGGCTAAAACCACTCACTTGCTTTTAAGTGTCAGAAGATGTAAATAGTTTTAGTCTTGCGTGGTTTCTGATTGAGTATCCTTTTGAAGTAATGATAGCTATAATTTAAAGGAACAGTTACCATATTTTCTTTGCTGCCTGGCCTTCTTTGAAGCACTAAGTATAAATCTGCTTAAAATCTTAAAATAGCTGTGACTCTGTCTCAGTATTCGACCAGGAGCCAGGGAGATTCAGCCTCTAATTGACATCATATGTAACTAATACCAGCAGCACAGCAGGGCTTGTGACAAGGTAGCCAGGAGAATTGCTCTGACGGGGACAGGAAGGTGGGAGCGGAGACGAGGTCTCCCTTTGGAGACTTGGCTTTGCTTGGAGTTCTGAAGAAACCCAGTTCTGAAATTAGGACTAAATGGGCTTTCAGCTGTTCGGAGATTTTCAGGACTGTCTTTTCACAGCCCTCTTATAAGGGACATCAGAATGGAAATGAGGCTTTTTCTTGTAGCACAGAATAACTCAGAGATGGGCAGTCCCAACAGATGGAATTCCTGGGGACAATGTCCATGCTGTCGATAACGGTATTTGGGAGAGGAATGAGGGTTCTGAGGGTTCAGATGTGGATGGTTACCAACAGGGAATAATGCAGAATACTTTCGGCTGCACTCCAGCAAATGCATTTAAAATGCAGTTTCAATTTTAAACAAACTGCCATATTTTCTTTCATTTGTTATTATTAGCTGTCATTGTGTTGACTGCAACTCGGGGTGACCTTATGTACAGCAGAACAGAATGCTGCTCGACCCTGTGACATCCTTGCAGTCACTGGCATGGCTGAGGTGGTCACCAGGGGCCCTCGCACCAGCCCGTTCTGCTACGGGCCTGTCTCACTTGTTGGTCTTCTACTTCACCAAACGTGATGTGGGTCCCTCCTGACGATGTGTCTCAGGCAAACTGGACAGTGTGCCAGGCCTTTCTTCCTAGTCTGTCATCTTCTAGGTCTGCTGGAAACTCTCCACTGTGGATCATCCCCCCGGTATTTGAAATCCTCTTGGCACAACTTCCAGCATCGTATCATCCTTGCAACACACAAGTCGCCACAGCACAACCATCTGTGGGCACACCACGGGACACAGGTGGTGGTTTCCTTTGTACATAAATAAATATTCATTCAGCAAACACACATGGTCTCTCTGCTACTTCCTGGCAGAGAACAACAGCCAATAATCCCAGCACACACACGATTTACAAGAAGCACAGTAGAGATGACTGGATGATCAGAAGCATTAGCTTTTGGAAAGGAGAAAGAAGTTCTGAGTTTCCTATTTTAAATCATCTTGCACTGAGAAGGTGGCATTGAAGGCTGGCATTAAGCCACATCTCCAATCCCATTTTTTGTGCAAACTTTTAAATGAAAATTGTAATAATATGTATATATTAAAAATCTTGATAGAAAACTTTAAGAAAAGCTGACAATGCTTTATCTCTGAGCGCCAGGACTATGGGTGATTTCAACTTTTTCTTGGGCTGTATATATTTTCTAACTGCCCTACAATGTGTATACACGCATCTCACGAAATAATGAAAAGAAGTGGCAGCTGAATTTGGTGGTTCCTCAGTGAGTTAAACATTTAGAATCACCGTCTGATTCAGCCAGCAATTCTGCTCCGGAGGATATGCCCAAAAGAGGAGAAAGTAGCTGTTAAAACAAAACAAAACGAAAGAACTTGCACACAAATACTTACGGCATCACCATCCAAAAAGTGGAAATAACCCAAATGTCAATCAGATGAACGGATATAGAGAATGCGGTATATCCATACAGTGGCATATTACTCACCCACAAAAAGGAGCAGTACATGCTGTAATACAAATAAATCTCAAAAACATTCCACTAAGTGAAAGAAGTCAGGAACAAAAGGTCACATACTGCATGATTCCATTATGTGACCTATACACGATAGGCAAATCCAGAGAGATGAGTGGTTATTAGGGCTGTGGGAAGGGAGCGTGGTGAGTAACTGCTTATTAAGTATGAGGTTTCCTTTTAGTTGATAAAAATGTTCTGGAACAGGACAGTGGTGATGGTTTTACAACATAGTGAATGTACTAGACGTGCCTTTTAAAGTGGTCAGAATGGTAAATTTTGTGTATATGTGTCTAGCCACATACACATGAGCTAATGGAAAAACTTACTGGCTGCATACAGCAGGAGGGTCACCCAAGAGGCCTTTGCCAGGTGCCCCAGAGGGTCAGTCATACTGCAGAGCCAGAGGTCAGGTACAGGAGGACTTGACAGAGGCCACGTTAGAAGGATTCATTCCTTCACTGAGCCAGCATTTACCAAGTACCTCCCAGATGCCAGGCAGCGCAGACATGACAGTGAACCAGGGCAGACAGGGTGGGCAAAGAGGCTGCTGGAGCTAGCAGATGTGTGGTGCCGGGGGAAGCTGGATCCGTGCAGCTCAGCCGTGGATGCTGCTGCTTCCCGACTGCCCCAGACTTGCTTCTTTGGGCTGAGGACACAGAACCCAAAAGGGAGGCTAGACGCTCTGGGAAACGACTCCAAGTGCATGATGGGAGTCACTTGGAAATGGGTGGCTCTGGAGCCCTTGAAGGATGAACGATCTTTCTCAGATGATCCACAGAGAAGGCAGGCTGGATACAAGTAAGGAGAACCAGCCCAAGGATAGGAGAAGACCAGTTTCTATCACTGGGTACAGACAAGCAAGCTCTCCCTTCACACCTGCTTTCTTGCTGTCTCCCCCCCTGAGGGCCAGAAACCATCTCCTTCAATACAACTTTCCATAGGAGCCCCTGGGATTCTGCAGGGGGCTGGGGGGGGGGTGGTGGTTGGCTCACTGGTACTTTCTGGGTAATGGTTTGTGCTGACTCAGGTCTTGTTTGGTTCCCTCCCATGAGAGCTGCTTCTCCAAGGAGAAGGAGCCAGGGTCTGCCCTGTTCTGGGGCCCACAGATGTGGGCAGCTGCAGGGCTCATCAGGCCAAAGCCATGCCACCCCACCCCAGGGTCTGCTGTACTGGCTGCCTGCTGGGAGTGCCTGCTGTGCACATGATTCTGTCCTGGAACACCCCTACCCTTCCCCACCTCCACCTCCCTGTCCTCTCCTCCCAGCCTGCCCCCCACCCCTGAAGTGCCACCTGTTGAAATCCTATCTGTCATTCCCTTCCCATCTCCAGCGCCAGCTCCCCGAGGAGCTCTTCTCTGTTTCTCCTGGCTGTGTTCTGGCACAGCATTCAGCGCTCCTTTTATGGGTGTCAGGATAGTCGGCCGAGCACCCACCCCGTTTGTGTTATTCTCAGACCATAACTAAATCGGACAGAGCCTTGGGGTTTCTTCCAGGGTGGAAGTTGGACACTCAAGTGTTCAAATTCGTGTTTTCCCAGGGGCAAGTTGGAAACCGTGGTGGCACAGTGGTTAAGTGCTACATCTGCTAACCAAAAGGTCAGCAGTTCCAATCAGCCAGGTGCTCCTTGGAAACTCTATGCAGCAGTTCTTCTCTGTCCTATAGACTTGCTATGAGTCAGAATCGACTCTACAGCAGTGGGTTTGGTTTTGGGTTTCGGAGCAAATCACTTAGCCTCTCTGCACCTCAGTTTTCTCATCTGTAAAATGGAGGTATGACAATAACAATAGTAATATTAACTACCCTGGTGGTACAACAGTTAAGAGCTCAGCTGCTAGCAGAAAGATCAGTGGCTGGGAATCACCTCGCAGCTCCACAGGAGAAAGATCTGATGAGGTGCTGCATAAAGATGACAACCTGAAAAGTCCACCTAGCTCCACAGGAGTGCAAATTGACTCGGCAGCACGTAATAAAAACAAAGCCTGCAGCACAGGCTTCTCAGCATTAAATAAGATGTCTGTGAAGCAGAGCCCAGATGAGGGTGAGGCAAGTGAGGAATTAGGGAACAAAATTTAAGGAGGCACTTGCTCACAGGTACGTGAAATGCAGAGTCAGCTGCTGAGAAAGAGCGCCTCCTTAAATTTCGCACTCTGGGTGCCTGGCTTGCCTCACCCTAGTCCCAGCCCTGATACAAAGCACCTGGTGCCCCGGCTGGCCTAGAAGAAAGCCAAAGCTAGAATGTTAACAGCAGAGAACCAAGCTTCAGAGAACTTCTATATTTACACAACTCCATATGTGTGTGAGTGTGGTGGGCACATGCACATCTGTATGTTTATGCGTTATACACGCCTGTACATTTGTAGATGCATCATGAAATACACTGTCCTCAGGGACCTCAGAATTGAAATAGGGGCATCTACCATTATGCTTTTAAGTATCGTTCAAATATTTTGCACACTTACATTATTTTTGTAATTAAAAATAATAATAATAATAGTTTTTACAACTCCAGTTAAGCAGCTGACTCAGGGTGGAGTTTACTGCTGTGTTTCTTGCTATGTGAGCTTGGCAGTGTCTGTTTCTATGACATTCAGTTTCCTCACTTTAAAAAGGAGACAGGACAAGTTATTGCTACATTATATATTAGGAGAGTCTTTTCCTTCATTGCCAGGCACATAGTAAGCACTGTTATCATTCCTGAGGGCAAGTATTCGGTCTCTCTAGTCCAGAAGCTTCTCTCAGTGTCTAGAATCTAATGGGTTCTTTTGGAATTGAAATTACATCTCACAGCAAGTGTGATGTGTTTGGGTTCAAGTTTATGGGGGCATGAAGGGCCAGCCGGGGTCCAGTTCATGGCCTTGTGGAGAAATGGTGAGAATGTGGGCCAGCAGCACATGGGAAGCCTTCAGGTCAGCTTCTGAGAGAGACATTGTCATTCTTCCAGCAGAAGCAAGCCAGAGCCCCTCTGAATAGTAGGCTGGAAGAGTGTCAGGGGGGCCACATCTTGGGGAGTCATGATGTCTTCTGATTTAGTAAAAGGGTAGAGCCAACCCAGCCAGGATGCTGTCTCTACTGGATGCTGTGAGTCAACTCCAAACTCACAGCAGCCCTATAGAGCAGGGTAGAACTGCCTCATAGGGTTTCTGTGGTCTTTACAGAAACAGACTGCAGCTAGTAGATTGGAACCACTGACCTTTTGGTTAGCAGCTGATTGCTTTAACTAATATGCCACCCTTGGACGCCTTAGAAACTAGAGTAGGTGCCTGGAGTGACCTTCAGCTAGACACAAGCAGATGGGTATCATGAAGAGTGAGGACGAGGCCTGGGTGGGCACCTTTCGTCACCTCTTGGAGTTTCACTGTCCCATTTGTAAAATAGGGGTAATCATTGCCTTGTAAGCATGTGGTGAGTATGAAATGCAGGTGTTGTTAGCTTCCACCGGGACACCTCTGACTCATGATGATCATGCAAGCAACAGACAAAACGTCTCCTGACCCTGCGCTGTCTTCATGGTCATCACTGCAGCGACTGTGTAGCGTCTTCTGACCTAACCCACTGCTGTCAAGTCGATCTGAATTCATAGCAACTCAGCAGCACAGAGTAGAACTGCTGCATAGCGTTTCCAAGGAGCACCTGGTAGTCTTGAGCTGCCAACCTTTTGGTTAACAGCCAGAGCACTTAACCACTATGCCACCAGAGTTCTGGGGTGGGGGAGTCTTATTTCCCAGCACTATGTCAGACAATATTCAGTTGTGATCAACACAGTTTTCATGGCTAATTTCCAGAAGTATGACACCAGGTCTTTCTTCCTCGTCTATCTTAGTCTAGAAGCTCTGCTGTAACCTGCCCCCCATGGGTGACCCTGTTGGTATTTGAAATACTGGTGGCATGGCACCAGCATCACAGCAGCCCGTGAGCCATCACAGTGTGGCAAACAGAAAGACAGGTGGTGGCAGCAGGTCGTAGGCCCCCCAAAATCTTAGCCTCAACACCTGTCTCTTTGTGCTTGACGGATGAGATGGGAAAGCTGTCTTGGCACAGCTAAGTCCCTTCATATCAGGAAGTTTCATGGCAACAAGTAGAAATTAATTGATTGCATCCGCTTACTAGGTATTTATGGAATTCCTGCCATGTGATAAGCACCATGCTAAATGCGAGGCATTCAGAGATGAGAAAGACAGTGTCATGGATTGAATTGTGTCCCCCCCAAATATGTGTAGCCATGTGGCTGGGCCATGATTCCCAGTATCTTGTGATTGTCCTTCATTTTGTGATTTTCCTATGCTGTATGTTAAAGGATTAGGGTGGGGCTGTAAATCCCTTCATAGGATCCCCCTCCCTGCTCCCTGTAAAGGGAGTTTCCCTGGAGTGTGGCTTGCCACACCCTTAATCCTTTCATCTTGCAAGAGAGAAAAAGAAGGGGAAGCAGGCAGAGAACTGGGAACCTCACACCACCAAGAAAGCTGCACCGGGAGAAGAGCACATCCTTCAGACCTGAGATTCCTGTGCCAAGATGCTCCCTGGACAAAGACTCAATACCAGACTTTCCTCTAGAGTCGACAAGGGGGAGAGCCGTCCCTGGATGGGACACCCTGAATATGGACTTGCAGCCTACCAGGCTATATAAAAATAAATTTCACTTGTTAAACCCATCCACTGTGTGGTATTTTTGTTAGAGTAGCCCTAGCTGACTAAAACAGATGGCACCAACCACCCTCCCGGATTTGCCGTCTAGTGGGGAGACAGGCAACAATGAGACAATCACGCAATGAGATGCTTGGTCACAAACATGCTGGCACTCTGAAGCAGATAGGAAACCGAATTGCAAATCCTTAAAATACTATCCAGACTTACTGGAGTGGCTGAGACTGGAGGACTCCCTGAGACTATTGTTCTAACACACACTTTAAACCTTGAACTCAAACTACTCCCTGAGGTCAACTTGAAGCTAAACAATGGATTAGCTCACAAAATAAAATCTATCATTGTTGAGTACTGCTCTTTCAAAAAAAAGAAATCATCTTTGTGATAACGAATTCAATTGTTAGTAATTATCACACAGACGGTCAAAAATTACTTTAAAACAAAGATGAAAATGGAAGGGGGTAGGGAAACTTGATCGATGGAAATGGAACCACCAGAATGGAAATAGACTGGTCATGCCTTGCAAAGATTGCAATCGATATCACTGAACAATTTGTGTAGAAATTGTTGAATGGAAATCTAAACTGCTGTGTAAAACTTCACCCAAAACACGATAAAATATTATTACAAGAAATAAAAGAAGAAGAAGAATGCTATGTGAAAGCCGCCATCGAGATTCTGGGGACTCAAGTGGTATCTGGGCTGAGAAAGGAAAGAAGAGTTGGTGTTATCTAGGTAAAGACAGAGTGGAGAGGAGGCCAGGAGAGTAGCTTGTAGGAGAGCCCTGAGAAGGAATTGGATGAGGAATTGGAAGAGAATCATAACAGCTGGAACAGAGCACAGAGTGAAGGGAGGAATACGATTAGGTTGGCATAGTGGATGGTCAGACGCTGAAAGGCTCTGTTAAGTGCTGTATTTTCCATCCCATAGGTGAAAAAAAAAAGTCAATGAAAACAAAACCGGTGAGAAACACGATGAGATTTACGGTTTTCAAAGATCTCTCTTCAACCCAAGAAATTTGAACATAGCTTGGAAATTACATTGAGGACTAAAGGTGACACATATCACCTTTGAAAGAAATCCTGGTGGTGTAATGATTAAGTGCTACGGCTGCTAAGCAGAAGGTTGGCAGTTCGAATCCACCAGCCTCTGCTTGGAAACTCTGTGGGGCCATTCTACTCTGTGCTATAGAGTTGCTATGAGTTGAAATTGACTTGACAGCAAGGGCATTTAGTTTTTTGGTTTCTATCACCTTTAATTTAGAATAAAGCAAGTACTTGATAAATGCCTCCCATGATGATGATGGATTTGAGCAAGCAAATGACGGAAGCACATGTTTGCATTTAGAAATCCCTCTGGTGGCAGTGGGTGGGATGAATCAGAGAAAAGCCAGGACAGGGAGATGCGCAGGATGCAAGAGGCTAGGTAATGAACATCTGGACTAGGGGAGTAAGAGTGGGAAGGAGCTAATGGGGAAAACACAACAGAGAAGATCTAACGAACATGGCAGATGGTTAGATGGAGAGGCCAAGGTAAGGGAGGCGTGAGGGGCTCAGGGAAGATGGTTCACTCCAGCACATGGAGAACAGCGGCACTGTGTACAGGAGAACAGCGTTCAATAACAAAACTGAATGGGATATGCTGAATTTGAGGGGATGGTTAGAAGACAGATGTGTATCCTCTTCTGTGTGTACTTACTTCTGGGTGTATACACTTCTATGGTACAAGCTATGTCCGGCAGAGAGAGCCACCAAGAAGTAGGAAATATGAAGTGAGACTCTAGTTCAAGGTAACCGGTGTAGCTTTCCCTCACCTTTATGATGTGTCCCTGATGTGTGCGTTGTGAGGTCTTAGAAGTGGTTATTCAAAAAAGCAATGTCAAATGGATGGCACAGCAGCCTTTTCCTAAAGCTAGTTGTTACAAGACTGTGGCTGCCTCTCTCACAAGTAAGGACAGTGTTTTCCAAAATGCATTCTACAACTGGGTGATCTCTGCAAAGAATATTCTGTGGTCAGATATGTTTGGGAAGCATTTGATTAATAAAAGTAAGAATGCTTCTTTAATGCAGATCTTTAGTACGCTGAGGCTGAAGAAAATTAAGACAAATCCAAGGGAGCTAAAGTTCAACCTTGGGTATGTCCCACTTGAATTTACAGACCATCTCAAGAATGGATTTGGTGTATTGAATGCTAATGACTGAAGCCCAGATGAACTGTGGAATGACAGCAAGGGCATCATACATGAAGGAAATAAAAGGTCCTTAAAATAGCAGGAGGGAAAGAAAAGACTAAAATACATGCAAGAAGAGACTCTGAACCTTGGTTTTGAACTAAACCAAAAGGAAAACATGATGAAGTAAAAGAGCTGAACAGATGATTTTAAAGGGTTGCTTGAGAGAGCAAAATAAAGTATTATGATAAAATGTGCAAAGATTTGGAGTTAGAAAACCAAAAAGAAAGATTGTCCTCAAGCTGAAAGAACTGAGGAAAAAATTCAAGCCTCGAGTTGTAATAGTGGAGAAAATATTGAGTGACAAAAGAAGCATCGAAAGAAGATGAAAGAACTACATGTGGATCACTGTAGCAAAAAGAACTGGCCTGCATTCTACCATCTGAGGAGGTAGCACGTGATCAAGAACTGATGATACTGCAGTTAGAAGTCCAGGCTGCACCGAAGGCACTGACAGAACACAAGGATCCAGGAACTGTTGGAATACCAACTGAGACGTTTCAATAAATGGATGTAGCATGGGACATGCCCACTTGTCTACGTCAAGACATCTGGAAGATAGCTACCTGCAGCCAACTGGAAGTGGTCCATATTTGTACCCATTCCAAAGAAAGGTGATACAAGAGAATGTGAAAATTATCAAACAACATCATTAATAGCACACACAAGTAAAATTTTGCTAGAGATCATTCAAAAGCAGTTGAAGCAGAACATCAACAAGGAGCTGTCAGAAATTCAAGTTATATTTAGAAGAGAATATGGAACAAGGTATATCATTGCTGATGTCAGAGGGACCTTGGCTGAAAGCCGAGAACACCAGGAGGAAAAAAAAAGTTTACCTGTATAAAGGCTTCTGACTTTGTGACTGCTAACCAATTGTAGATAACATTACCAAGAATGGGAATTCCAGAACACTTAATTGCATTTATAAGGAACATGTACATAGACTAAGAAGCAGTCATTCAAACAGAACAAAGGTGGTACTTTGTGTTTTAAAGTCAGGAAAAATGTGCCTCTGGATTGTATCCTTTCAAAATATTTATTAAATCTAGAACAGTAAAAATCTTGTTGCCACCTAGTCCATTCCAACTTACAGCAACCCTGTAGGACAGAGTAGAACTAACCCATAGACTTTCCAAGGAACATTTGGTGGATTTGAACTGCTGACCTTTTGGTTAGCAAACATAGTACTTAACCACTATTCTACCAGAGTTTCCATTCAGTCTATATGCTGAGCAAATAATCTGAGAAGCTAAAATACATGAAGAAGAATGGAGCCATCAGATTTGACGGAAGACTCATTAACAATATGAGTCAGGCAGATGACACAACCTTTCTTGCTGAAAATGAAGGGGACTTGAAGCACTAACTGATGAGGATCAAAGACCTCAGCCTTCAATATGAATTACATTTCAACATCAAGAAAACAAAACTCCTCGCAACTGGACAATAAGCAATATCATGATAAATGGAGAAAATATTGAAGTCGTCAAGGATTCTATTTTACTTGGATCCACAATCAATCCCCATGGAACCAGTGGTCAGGAAATCAAATTCCACATTGCATTGAGCAAATCTGCTTCAAAATGCCTCTTTAGAGAGTTAAAAACCAAGGATGCCAGTTTGAGGATGCAGGCGTGCCTGACCCAAGCTGTGGTATTTTCGATTGTCTCATAGGCATGTGAAAGCTGGACAGTGAATAAGGAAGGCTGAAGATGAACCGATGCTTTTGAATTGTGGTGTTGGCAAAGAATACTGCATATACCAAGGAATGTGGGAAGAATGAACAAATCTGTCTTGGAAGAAGTACAGCCAGAATACTCCTCAGAAGCAGTGATGGCCAGACTTTATCTAACGTACTTTAAACATATTATCAGGAGGGACCAATCCGTGGAGAACAACATCAAACTCAGTAAAGCAGAAGGTCAGCAAAAAAGAGGAAGACCCTCAACAAGACGGACTGACACAATGACTGTAATGAGTGAGACGATGGTGCACGGCCAGGCAGTGTTCCTTTGTGTTGTACATCGAGTCCCTGTAAGTCAGCACTGATTTAGTGGCACCAGACATTAACAACAGTATGCTTACTTGTTTTGTACACTCCAGAGAACATGACATGCAGTATTTCTTAAACTTGTCATCTTGCAGAGCTATTTATTTACATGGAATGGTACTCAGGCCTGATAGGTAAGCGGTCTGGACCCGGGGTGGAGAAGGTGTCCAGGTCTTCAGCATCTTAGAGCAGAATTTCTTCCATTTTGACGCTTGCGTGTATCGGTATGGAGCTTGAGAGCCACTGTGAGCTCTTGGAGGTTAAGTCCGCAAACTTAATTGTTCTCAGTGCTACATACCTCATTGCTGAATACCACTATGGTCATCTTCAAAGTACTCACTTTGAAAAGCTATGAACCAATGCCAATGCCCAGTCTACCCTTCAAAGCAACATTGGAAGTCTTTCTGGAATGACCATTGTGCACGGTGGCACACTGGCAAGTTCACAAACTTAATTGTAGAGGTGTCTGTGAAGGAGTTTTTAGCCAGTAAACAGGTAACTATATTGGAACAGCCTTCCTATTCACCTGATCTGGCTCCCAATGACTTTGTTTTTACCCAAAGATACAGGAAATATTGAAAGGAAGACATTAGGATGTCATTCAGGACATCAATGGTAATATGACAACAGCTCTGATGGCCATTCCAGAAAGAGTTCCCAAATTGCTTTGAAGGGTGGACTAGGCACCGGCATCAGTGCACAGCTTCCAAAGCAGAGTACTCTGAAGGTAACCTTAGTGATATTCAGCAATGGGGTATGTAGTATTTTTTCTAGGATGAGTTCATGAACTCCATTGGCAGTTCTCGTAGTTTTAACCAGCTCCCACACAGTGTTGCTGATCCTGGTCCAGAGACCACTCTTGGAGGAGGGTCTTAGAAGACCATTTGCAATTGGTCAATCTCCCTTGGGAGATGTAATGAGGATTCAGGCCAGAGGGAGCAGTTATCATTGCTGTTGTCGTTTTCTCCCCCCCTCTCTTGTTCCACCCCCACAGCCTGAATCCCCGCTGCTCACAAGTCACCACTAGCTTCTTATATGAAGCGTAGAAGGTGATGAGGATCGCTGCAAATCCACAAAGGTAAGCCGTCAGCAGGAGGGAGAAGGAGAAGGGCCTGGAGACTCACATCTGAATGAGAAGCCCCTGAAATATGCATCCCAGCCACAAATCTTGCAGGGGGAGCCAGAAGTGTGGAGCAGGTGGCCCCAGGGTGGCATCTGAGTTCCTGACTGCAAATGATAGGACATGTATGCCGAACAGTGTGTGTGTCTGTGAAACACTTCTTTCAAAACTACAAAATCATCTTAATTAGATTGAACAGTTTTGCAGTCCCTTATTTAGAATGGAATGTGGGGCCTGGGCTCTGTTTTCCTTTAACATGGAAACAGGGAATGAAAATAAACGGTGGTTTTACTGTGGCTGGGAAGCAAAGTGAGAACCCTGGATTTTAAGCAGTGGAAGCCCTGTGCCTGCAGCTGGTGTTGGACGTGGAAGGAGCCTTCTGTAGAGTGGAGGTGCCTGGGGACTGGTGGGAGGCCCACACCAGGGAACCTGTCCCTCTCCTGCTCATCCAAGCTGTGCTTCCCAGCCTTTGAAAGGCCTTCTTCCAAAGCAAAAATGAAAACCATTACTGATGAGTTGATTTCAACTCCTAGCAACCCTATAGGGCAGTGTAGGACTGCCTCATACAGTTTTCAAGGAGTGCTTAGTAGATTCAAACTGCCAACCTTTGATTAAAAGCTATAGCTCATAACTGCTAACACACCAGGGTTTCCTTCTCCTCAAAGGCCTAGCTCCTTAAGGCTGCAGTTTTGGGGTCACAGGGTATTAGGTCTGGATTCAGCTGCACTGTTTACCAGTTCTGTGCCCTGGTGCTGTAGCTGCTAAGTGCTACATCTGCTAACAGAAGATCAAAGCTTTTCATCTACCAGGTACTCCTTGGAAACCCTATGAGGCAGTTTTATTCCACCCTATAGGGTCCCTATGAGTTGGAATCGACTCAGCGCAGTGGGTTTGTGTTTGTGTGTGTGCTTTGTGTGTGTGTGTGTGTGTGTGTGTGGTAACTTTGGACAAATCTCTTAACCCTTCTGCATTTCAGTTTCCGCTTCCGTACAATGGAGATAATAATCGCTGCTCTCACACCGTGGGATGGTTATGAGGATGAAATGAAATGAGAGAAAACACGTAAAGCAGCAGGATATAGAAGCTGCTCAGCTTTGTTGTTCTTAGGTGCCATCGAGTCAGCTCCAACTCATGACAATCCCATATATAAACAGAACAAAATACTGCCGGTAACATTTCTATGGTCTTTGGGTGTGTTTGCTCCCACGGGTTGGACTATTGTGTCGAGTCATCTTATTGAAGGTTTCGTTGTGTCTGCAGGCTCTCTGTTTTACTAAGCATGCTGTCCTTTTCTGGTAAGTAGCCTTTCCTGATAACTCTTCCAGAGTAACGGAGCTGAAGTCTCACCATGTTCACTTCTAAGGAACCTTCTGGTTGCATAAACGCTCAGTGAACATCAGCTAGCAAAAAAAAAAAAAAAAAAAAAATCACTCAATCACAATAAAAAAAAGTAAGATCTAACGTACATCTCAGAAACATTTGTTTTATGGATATCAGTACTTCTAATACTTCAACCATACATTTGCTTTAAGAATGTCAGGGCTTCTGTTGGTTTCTCAAAGCACCTGCGAGGACCCAAGAAAGAAGTGTCCACTGTGAAGTAACTGAGGTCCAGAGGCTGAGAAGTGTCCAGGGTTGCACATCCCATAGACCTGGGGACAAAACTAAATCACAGGCTGGCATCTCTGGAGTCCAGAGGGATCACTTTGCAAGGGAAGTCATTCTGTAATGAACAGTGCCCCTGGGGACAAACGCCTTTAGGCTTAGTGTGTTAAAACACAGTAAAGAAAACCTAAAAATATCCTCTCAAAGTCTGAGCCAGAGTAGCCTCGGTCTGCTCTCAGGGCAGTCAACTTCGTGGCTGGGCTTAGCCTTAGAAGAGTGGCAAAGTCTGTACAGACGAGTTTCAATCCTGACCTCCCGGGTGGACTCTAACTCCTCCTCCAGCCTTGCTAACCCTCCATCCACATGAGGGAGGGTGTTGTAACCAGACAGGAACATCTGGGAGAGGATTGACTGATGCTCTTATGTCCAGTGACGTGAGAGTAACTATTAATAACCACCTTCCTTCTTCTGTCCCAAATAACCCAAACTATAAAACCAAAAAGACTGACTGCTGCTGAGTTCATTCTGACTCATATCAACTCTATAGGACAGAGCAGAACTGCCCCATAGAGTTTCTAAGGAGAGTCTGGTGGATTCGAACTGCCAACCTTTCGGTTAGCAGGTGTTGCACTTACCCACTACACCACCAGGGCTTCCCAAACTGTAGTTGCTGTCAAGTTGATTCCAACTCACGGCAATTTCATGTATGTCAAAGTGGAACTGTGCTCCAGACGGGCTTCCGTGACCAATGTTTTAGAAGTAGATTGCCAGGCTTTTCTTCTGAGTTTCCCCCGTGGACCTCCAGCCCCTGTAATGTGGTTAACAACTCTTTAGTCTGGGTTCTCTAGAGAAGAAAAACCAGTCAAGCGAGCAACTGGCAAGGATTGCAGAAGGAGCTGCAGATAGACAGGCACACACGTTTAAATTGGATTGTATACTTTTAAGCAATCACAATAAAAAAAATCAATAAAAAATAGAAAACCTAAACAAACAGAAAAGCATGTAACTAGAGAGAGACTGACATCAAGGAAATGGCCCGTGTGGTTGTACAGGCTGGGAAGTTCCAGGTCAGTGGGTTAGGCTAGAGGCTTCTCCCAGCTCCTAGGATGCTAAGGCTGGCAAATTCCAGGATCAGCAGGCAAGCTGACAAGTCAGTTCCCAGATCAAGTCCCAAGAATCAGAGGTCACGTCAGTAGCAGACAAAGAGAGCAAAAGCCCACAAAGTTCACCTACATTAGACGCAGACCACAACCCCAGAGAAAGTTCCTTTCAATTGATGGGCTACTCACAGCAGATCCCATCACCAAGGTAATCACATTACCAGATCTCGTCACCCCAGACTATGTCCTCACTGTCAAATCACGAAGAATCACGGCCCAGCCAAGGTGACACAGAACCTTAACGACTACAACAGGGGGGTGCTTATCTGCACACACCACTGAAAGACTCCCAACAATCACTTTATTTAACCACTAAATCCATCAATGAATTTCTGTCCACAAGCTTCAAGCTAGGAAGCAGATGGAGGAGGAGAAAACTAAGGCCCCAGGGAGATGAAACAACTTTATGGATCTCATATATTAAGCTGGAGTGTGAATTTGGTTCTGATGGTCACCCAAGCCCTAGTGTTTGTCACTGAACCACCCCAAGCATCTCCTTTTCCTTGTCCCAAACACGGGGCCAATGACTCAGCTTCAACTCTTCTTCCTCAACCTAAGCACATCCCTTCTCCCTAGTCCTCGCTCCCAAACATTCACACAAACATGTCTCCTTTTCTGGCATCTCTGCCATGAGTCAGTTTGTCCTTCACGCTGTTTTGTGTGACATTCCTCATCCCACTGGGAGGAAGCGGGGAACTTACGAGTGTATCTTGATATACTTGCTTCTCTTGGTCACAGTGAGTACATTGTTACTTTCACCTCTGGTGAAAGACAGTGGCGTTTGTCATCCAGGCTCACCTATCCTGCTGAAGCATCACTGTATTTCCTCCTCTCCTGAAATAGGTGACTCTCTTAGTAGATCATATAACAGAACAGTCCCCAGCGACTGCTTTGGCCATCCTGTGGAGACAGGGGCCATCAAGGGGGAAAGTTCCCAAGCTGGTTTACTGCTATGAAAATGCCTAAAATGCTCCGAGAGACAGATGACATATACGTTGTTCACTCTTGTAAACAAAAATGACGTACTCGTTTTGCAATAGCAAATGTTAGCTGCTGTTGAGTTGATTCTGACTCACACATGTGTAGAGTAGAATCACTACACAGTATCTTTAAGGCTGTGACCTTTTAGAAGCAGACTGCCAGGTTTGTCTTCCAAGATGCCTCTGGATAGGCTCAAACAGTCAACCTTTTGGCTAGGAGTCAACTGCTTAGCTGTTCATGCCACCCAGGGACTCCTCATAGTAGTGACAGAAAGACTGAAAAGTTAATTACAGTAAACTGTGGCACAAATAGTCACCTAGTCGACACCCATTTCCTCCTCTTCTCCACCAAAAGAATCCTGATCACTGAGGGCAGTAGTGTAGCCAGTGGAAAGTCTCTTCTCTGCCCTCTCTTATAGCTAGCTTTGGCCATGTGACTGCATTCTGGACAATGAGGTGTCAATGAAAGTTGTTGAGAAAGACTTCCAGAAAGTCTCCATAATACAGTGACAGACAGCTGAGGAAAGCTGGTTTGCTCTATGTTTTTCTTGGAACATAGATGTGATAGTGGGAGCTTCTGCAGCCATTTTGGGCCCTATAGTGGTGGTAAGGATCAGGGATAATGAGAATACTTGGTAAAAATCTTGCAGCTTTTCAGTAAATGTGAAGTTATATTAAAATAAAGGAGATGATCTGAAGTGGACGGCATGCTGGAGTTTATGCTGAGTCTGGAACCCAGTCCTTCTGGCCTCTGCTCTATCTATTGTCCTGTATGCTTCTCTTTCTTGCTCATAGAGGATTTACTGGGATGTTTCAGGTTAAGGCCAGTCCTCTACAGGCAAGGTCCCTGACATGGGGGAAGGGAGAGGGAAGAGGAGACAGGAAGACATTCTCCGAAGGTGTTGCTACCAAGTCTCCGAGATCATCTGGGAGCTGACAGGGCAAAGGGTGAGGAGGTTTGTGTCTGGGTCCCAGTGTGGACAAAGGAGAACGTGCCCAGCCTTTGAGGGCCCCCTTTGCCTTCTCACCTTCCATTTCACCCCCTCACTGCCCTTTCTGTCTTCCCTGTGACATGCAGTCTTTGTCCTCATCTTCCCGTCCCCAGTATCTTGCATGGAAATACTACCTTCTTATGCTTCCTATGCTCAAAAACAATGCCTCTCAAGATTTCCAACAGTAAATCAATGCAACAGAGAAGGAAAAAGGAACAAACTTCTCTCCTTTGCTACTTCCCTCTCTCCCCTCTATTAGCTCGCCAGTGTGTGTTCAGCACTTCTGCTCTGGAAGCATCTGTATTAAGAGCTTGGTTACTGGTGTCAGGAAAAACTAAGTTCCAAACATCCCTTTTCTCCTTGGACCTGCAAAGTGAGCGTGTTGACAGTGCTGACCTCATAGAGTGGTTTTGAGGATTCACCGAGATGAGCATGTCAGGTGCCTGTCAGAAGG
Source organism: Heterohyrax brucei (assembly GCA_028571685.1). Classification (NCBI taxonomy): domain Eukaryota; kingdom Metazoa; phylum Chordata; class Mammalia; order Hyracoidea; family Procaviidae; genus Heterohyrax; species Heterohyrax brucei. The sequence continues at coordinate 68,921,316 of CM053161.1, read as the reverse complement.
CTGACCAAATGTTAGATGTCATTAGTAGTAGGGTAACAGTGTCCGTAGTAGCAATATTGTGCAGTGGCAAGAAAAATGAGCTGCAGAGAAGGTCGCGTTGCTTACTTGAATGCAAACCAATGCTACCTGGAGTTACATTTGACCAATGCATGCATCCAGTCAATGCCACGGTCTTCCAGGCAGAGGTATAGATTTAAATTGTCTGGCAAATTGCCTTCCTCAAGTCTCCCCGTACTGTGTAGAACTCTTGGTTCCTCTCCTTGGGTCTGGCTCTGGGTCACTGAAGCCACCATCTTTTCTGGATATAGATCTGCTTCTCTGCATCCTGATTTTCCAGAAAACACTTTCTCCCATTGGCTGTCCTTGGTTGGTGTTAGCAGTGGCAGCACGCCAGGGTGGAGGGAAGGCCATCTGCTTCTTGAGGCAACAACAGCACCAGGCTTTTATCAGTCCAGGGCAGGTATCTCTTTCAATATTGTCATTTATTGTAATAACATGGGTTGGGGTACCACTCTTAGGAGTTCTCAGCTAAGAAAGTACCAGACTATAATATCTGAGCAGTACAGCAGCTTCTTATCCATTTGGGGTGGTAAAGCGATGCAGCAGTATTTTGACCAGGAGCACTTAGCCAAAGCTATGAAACAACAATTCACTCTCCATTACCATTTGTATTCATTTTCTGGGACTGAGTTACCTAACTTGAAACTTGGTGGCTTAAAACAACAGAAATTTATTTTTCAGAACTGTGGAGGCTAAAAGCCTGAGACTGAGGTGTCCATAGAGCCATGCTCCCTCTGGAGACTCTGGGGAAGAATTCCTCCTTGTCTCTGTCAGCTTCTGATGGCTTCCAGCCGTCTTTGGTGTTACTTGGTTTAGAACTGTGTCCTGGCAATATTGGTTCCCTGTTCATCCAGCCTTCTTCTTTGTGTCTCCTCTGTATCTCTGAGTCCAAATGACCCTGTCTTTTCTCTTATAAAGACACCTACCTTTCTTGGATTTTTGACACCATATCTAAGAAAGTTTTACCTAACACAAGATTATGATGATTTACTCCTGTCTTTCTTCTGTTTTGTAGTTTTAGAGCTTACATACAAGTCTACGATCCGTTAGGAGATAATTTGTGTATGTGGTGTGAGGAAGGGGTCCAACTTCATTCTGCTGCATGTGGATATCCTGTTGTTTACATTTTTAAAATACAGAAATAGTTTCACATCAGTTGGGAAACAGTCCTATGCTCAAGTGCCCCTCGTCTGCTCTGTCTCTTTGCTGGGGCCTCCCGTAATTCAACAGCTGAAAGATCAATGCCTGATGTAGCAGGAGGCTACAGGATTCTGCCAGTTCAGATGCTGGTGAGGTCCCAGTTGCTAAATACTTTGAATGTCATACTGAAGTGTTGGTGTGTGTTATAACTCAGTCCCAGTCTTGGAGATACTAACACCAGTTCAGAGGTGGTTCTTAATTTGTCTTCAGTAATGAAGTTTTGCATCTCAAGGGGGTGTTGCTAAAGCAAAGAGAAATGCCAGATTTTCCCTAATTATCACACCAGTGAGGACTAGACCCAGGATGAGCTCAACAGTTGCACAAAAGCCTCTGAACCCAAGATCTCAGAGGCTGCAAGAAGAGAATATTCCACTGTGGTTTGTCCACAGGCAAATGGGTAGCCTTCACTCCCAGCCCAGATGTCGTGTCTGAGAACCCGGCGGTGAGGAGGGCTGACAAAGGTAGAGACCAGGTGGATTCCTCCTCTGATTCCCTCCAGAAGAAATCTCCTGGATTCTCTTCCTTTGCAAGTTTGACGATCCACAATTCTTCAGAAAAGAAAGGACTGTCTTTCCCTAAAAAAAGTTGAGCTGTCAGCTTGACTTCCTTAGAGGACTTTGGGTTATGGCTCAGTTCCGGGAGGTGTGTGCTTTGTCTTGCTCTTCAGCTGGTGCTGCCTCCTGGGCAGCAGGAGGCTCCCAACCCGCCTGTCAGTACTGGCTCTGTTTCTGCCAGCTTTCCCATCCTCATCTCCCCATGATGTCTCTGGTCAACCCCTCTGTCATACAGCACCTTGATTTTACATTCTGGGTGATTGTATTTTTGGCAACAGCCCTTCTACATACCATGAGTACTGTAGTCCATGGCCTTTTCACAAGTGCTGTTTCCAGCTGGCTTGCGCCATCCTGTTCTTCCGCTGTATTCAAGAACACAAATGGTCAGAGGGATCTGCCAGACCCTGGTGTGGGGACATCTCGGCCTGACCATTGTGTGAATAAGAAAGCAGAGGCTTAGGAATCTCAGTGAGAGCACATAGCAAAAGAGAATCACTCCCTCATCTCAATTACTGGCTTCATAAATGGTCCTGGCTGCACCTCAGTGTTTCAGTAGGGGGTCAGCAGGGACTGGATGTATATTTTGGTTGCATAGGTGTGACAAAAGAAACCTTGGTGGTGCAGTGGTTACACACTGCGCTGATAACTGGAAAGTCAGCTGTATGAACCCACCAGCTCCCCATAGGAAGAAAGCTATGACAGTCTGCTTCCATAAAGATTGCTATTGTTGGCTGCTGGCCAGTAGGTTCTGACTCACAGTGACCCTATGTACAACAGAATAAAACACTGGCTGGTCCTGTGCCATCTCACAATCTTTGCTTAATCCTTAAAGATAGTTGTTGTCAGGTGTCATCAAGTCAGGTCTGACTCATAGAGACCCTATGCACAACAGAATGAAACACTGCCTGGTGTTGTGCTGTGTCCACGATCAGTTTTATGCTTAGGCCCATTGTTGCAGCTGCTGTGTTAATCCATCTCATTGGGTGTCTACCTCTTTTTCACTGACCCTCCCCTCTACAAAGCATGACACCCTTCTCCAGGGACAGATCTCTCCTGACAACATGTCCAAAGTATGGAAGACGCAGTCTCGCCATCTTTGCTTCCAGGAAGCACTGTGGTTGGACTTCTTCCAGAACAGATCTGTTAGTTCTTTTGGTGGTCCATGGTACATTCAACATTCTTCTCAAACACCACAGTTCAAAGGCATTAATTCTTCCTCTGTTTTCTTTGTTCATTGTCCAGCTTTCACATGCATATGATATGACAGAATACCATGACTTGGGTCAGGTGCCCTTTAGTCTTCAAGGTGACTTCTTTACTTTTCAATATTTTTAAGAGATCCTTTGCAGCAGGTTTTCCCAACACAATGCGTCTTTTGATTTCTTGACTGCTGCTTTCACGGGTGTTGATTGTGGACCCAAGTAAGATGAAATCCTTGACATCCTTAATCCTTTTTCCATTTATGATGATGTTGCTTACTGGACCGCTTATGAAGATTTTTGTTTTCTTGGTGTTGAGATTCAAGCCACACTGAAAGCTGTGATCATCGACATTCATTGGTAAGTGTTTCAAACATTCTTCACCTCCAGCAAGTAACGTAGCGTCATCTGTGTAATGTAGGTTGTTAGTCATCCTCCAATCCTGATGCCTTGTTCTTCGTATAATCCAGTTTCTCAGATTATTTACTTGGTATGCAGATTGAAAAATTATGGTGGAAGGATATAGCCTGATGTGCACCTTTCCGCACTTTAAACCATGCAGTATCCCCTCATTCTGTTTACATGACTGCCTCTTGATCCATATATAGATTTCTTAAGAGCACAATTAAGTGTTCTGGAATTCCCATATTGCTCAGTGTTAGCCATAATTTGTTATGATCCACACAGCCAAATGCCTTTGCCTAGTCAATGAAACACAGGTGAACATCTTTGTGGTATTCTCTGCTTTCAGCCAAGATCCCTCTGACCCCGCTGGTACCAGCAGGGTCACCCGTGGTAGACAGATTTTAGCTGAGCTTCCAGACCAAGACAGACCAAGAAGAAGGACCTGACAGTCTACTCCTGAAAAGAATCAGCCAGGGAAAACCTTATGAATAGCAGCAGAACATTGTCAGTTATAGTGCCAAAAAATGAGCCCCTCAGGTTGGAAGACATTGAGAAGATGATTGGGGAAGAGCTGCCTCCTAGAAGTAGAGTAGACCTTAACTATTTGGATAGAGTAAAGCCTTCGGGATCTGTATTTGCTGATGCGACATGACTTAAAACAAGAAGAAACAGCTGCAAACATCCATTAATAATCAGAACTGTAATGTACAAAATATGAATCTAGAACAATTGGAAATCATCAAAAATGAAACAGAATTCATAAACATCAACATCCTAGACATTAGTGAACTGAAATGGACTGGTATTGGCCATTTTGAATCCGACAATCATATGGTCTGCTACACTGGGAATGAAAACCTGAAAAGGAACAGTGTTGCATTCATCATCAAAAAGACCATTTCAAGATCTGTCCTGAAGTACAGTGCTGTCAGTGGTAGGATAATATCCATACATGTACAAGAAAGGCCAGTTATTCAAATTTAAACACCAACCACTAAGTTCAAAGATGAAGAGATGGAAGATTTTTACCAGCTTCTGTAGCTTGAAATTGATTGAACATGCAATTTGGATGCATTGATAGTTACTGGTAACTGGAATGCAAAAGTTGGAAACAAGAAGGATCAGTAGTTGGAAAACTACTGATGTCATGGCCCTGGGGATAGAAATAATGCTGGAGATAGCATGACAGAATTTTGTAAGACTAACAACTTCTTCATCTCAAATACCTTTTTTAACCAACACAGATGGTGCCTGTACACATGGACCTCACCAGATGGAACACACAGGAACCAAATTGACTACATCTATGGAAAAAGATGATGGAAAAACTCCTTATCAGCAGTCAGAGCAAGACTAGGTGCTGACTGGGACACAGATCATCAATTACTGATATGCAAATTCCAATAGAAATTGAAGAAAATTAGAAAAAGTCCACAAGAGACAAAACATGACCTTGATTATATCCTTCCTGAGTTTAAAGACCATCTTAAAAACAGATTTGATGTGTTGACTACTAGTGACCAAAGACCACACGAACTGTGGAATGACATCAAAGACATCATCCATGAAAAGAGCAAGAGGTCATTCAAAAGACAGGAAAGAAAGAAAAGACCAAACTGGATGCTAGAAGAGACTCTGAAACTTGCTCTCGAACATTAAGCAGCTAAAGCAGAAGGAAGGAATGGAGAAGTATAAGACCTAAACAGAAGATTTCAAAGGGCAGCTTAAGAGAACAAAGTACTATAACGACATGTGCAAAGAGTTGGAAATGGAAAACCAGAAGGGAAGAACACTTCCTGCAGTTTTTAAGCTAAAAGAAGAAGCTGAAGAAAAAATTTAAGCCTTGAGGTTCAATAGTCGAGGATTCTACAGGGAAAATATTAAACGATTCAGGGAGTATCAAAAGAAGATGGAAGGAATACCTAGAGTCATTATACCAGAAAGAACTTGTCAATGTTCAGCCCCTTGAGAAGTAGCATATGATCAGGAACTGATAGTACTGAAGGAAAAAGTCAAAGCCACATTGAAGGCATTGGCAAAAAAACAAGGCCCCAAGAATTGATGTAATATCAGTTGAGATATTTCAACAGATACAGCACTGGAAGTGCTGACTCATGTATGCCAACAAATCTGAAGGACAGCTACTTGGCCAACTGACTGGAAGAGATCCATATTTATGCCCATTCCAAGGAAAGGTGATCCAACTGAATGAAAAAGTTACCGAACAATATCATTAACATCGCACACGAGTAAAATTTTGCTCAAGATCATTGAAAAGTGACTACAACAGTATATTGACAAGGAACTTTCAGGAATTCAAGCTGGATTCAGAAGAGGATATGGAACCAGGGATATCATTGCTGATGCCAGATGGATCTTGGCAGAAAGCAGAGAACCAGAAAGATATTTATCAGTGTTACCATAATGATTACAGCCTTGGAAACTCTGCGGGGCAGTTCCATTCTGTCCTGTAAAGTTGGTATGAGTTTGAACTGAGTTCCTGGCAAAAGGTGTATGGATAGGTATGGCAGGTGGTGAACCCTTAAAACAAAGGAACTGAGTAACCCTACGGGAATACCATATAGGGTTTCCAAGGCAGTAATCTTTACAGGAGCAGACTGCTACAGTTTGTCTCTTCGGGTGGCTGGTGGGTTCAAGCCAACAACTCTTAGGTTAGCAGCTGAGTGCTTAACCATTGTACCAGCAGAGCTCCTGGGGACAGAACACAAGAAACGAAAATGCGGTGGTTGCTGCCTTCAAACCAGACTCCCACACTGATCTTGTATTTGAATACATGATGACAAGTCCTTATCACATGGGCAACTCAAACAAAGAGTGACTCATTATCTTTTATGACTCTTGTTGTTGCGGTTGGGTGCCACCAAGTCAATCTCTGACTCACAATGACTCCGTGTGACAGCAGAATTGCCACATAGAATTTTTTCGGCTGTAATCCTTATGGAAACAGATTGCCAGGTTACTCACCCGTGGAGCTGCTGGGTGGGTTGGAAACGCTAGACTTTAGATTAACTGCGTGCTTAACAGTTGCAGCACCATGTCTCAATTTGTAATGATGACACTGTTTATAACTGTATTTAAACAGTTATTATAGCATATAATTAAAATATTTTAATAAAATTTTACTTATAATTATAGTATTTAATGCTTATTATAGAAAATGCTTACAAATAATTTTCATAAAGACCTGAAAGATTGTTTTTAGAAAAGTATAACTTAATTGCTGAATTCCCTAGCAGCAATTCATCCGATAAATATTTATTGAGTGCTTCCTAGTACGAGATGAATGCCAAGATAAGCCCCAGCCCCAAAATGTGTTCTCTCTCCTACTCAGTTTCAAATATGAAACAGAAAAGTGAGATGGAGGGACTATGAGGAGAAGGGGAAATATCAAGCTCTAAAGTTGGAGATCCCATGATAAAATTTGGCAAGACCAATGACTTATTCGTTGCAAATACCTGTTTTCACCAACATAGATCATGACTATACACAGGGAACTTACCGACTGGAATGCACAGGAATTAAATCAACCGCATCTTTGGAAACAGATAATGGGAAAGCTCATTATCTGAGAACAAGGCCAAGGTCCAGCTATGGAACAGACCATCAACTGCTCACATGCAAGTTCAAGAGGAAACTGAGGAAAATCAGAACAAGTTCATGAGAGCCAAATTATGACCTTGAGTATATCCCACCCGAATTTAGAGATCAACTCAAAGACAGATTTGTTGAACACTAACGACCGAAGACTAGATGAATTGTGTAATGACATAAAGAAATCAACAGGACACTAAAAATCTAGGAAAGAAAGAAAAGATCAAAATGGATGTCAGAAGACTCCGAAACTTGTTCTTGTACGTTGAGGAGCTAAAGGAAAGGGAAAAAATGATGACGTGGAGGAACTGAGCAGAGGATCTCAAAGGGTAACTCCAGAAGGCAAAGTATTTTAATGAAACAAAGAGTTGGATCTAAAAAACAAAAAAGAGAAGAACATGCTCAGCATTTCTCAAGCTGAAAGAACTCAAATTGCAGTAGTGAAGGATTCGACAGGGAAAATATTTAATGACTCAGAAAGCATCAAAAGAAGACAGACGGAACACACAGAGTCATGATACCAAAAAAGAATTGGTCAGCATTCAGCCACTTCAGGAGGTTGCATGTGATCAGGAACCAAGGCAACTAATGAAAGAGGCTCAAGTTTCACTGAAGGCACCGGCATAAAACAAGTCTCTAGGAAGCAGGTGCTAATCCAAGTCACACAGATGTGTCTGAGAAGGTGTCTCTAGTCACCCCCACCTCTTGGCATTCATGCCTCTGGAGAGTCCCCTCCCACCCTAAATAGCGCTGAGTCATGTAGCATGTTGCGGAAGTATAGAGTGTCACTTCCGAATCCAGATCATAAAAGCCATTGCAGCTTCCCTCTTGCTGTCTCTTGGATCACTTTGGGGACAGCCCGTTGCCGTGCTGTGACAACACTCCAGTAGCCCAATGGAAGAGTCCTGGTGGGGGGACCTGAGGCCTCCTGCCCACAGTCATGTGAGAGAGCCATCTGGGAATGGATGTCCCAATTCAAGTCAAATCCCCAGAGGAATGCACCTCTGTGTGACACCCTGGCTACAACCTCATGAGAGACCTTGAGCCAGAAGCCCCCAGCGAAGCTGCTCTTGAGCCTCTGATGCACAGAGACTCTGTAAGCAAGGCCTGCCACTACACGGCGAAGGAATGTGTCATCGTTGGTTGTGATCATGTCTGCTGCCTTGCACGACAGAACAAAACACTGCCTGGTCCTGTGCTATCTTCATGATTGATGGTGTCCTCAAGTTCACTGCTGCGGCCACCGTGCATTTTGAAGAACTTCCAATCTTGAGGCCTCATTTTCCAGCACTACATTAAACGATTTTCTGTGGTGATCCACAGTGTTTGCACTAGCTCACGTTCGGACGTAGACTACCAGGCTTTTCTTCTTCGTCTAAGTCTGGAAGCAGTGCTGAAGTTTGTTGACCCCAAGTGACCCTGCTGGTATTTGAAATATGATTGGCATAGCTTCCAGGATTATAACAACATACAAGCCACCACACTAAAACAAACTGACAAGTTGGTGCAGGATCTTGTTATGTTACAATCTGTAGTTAACCCAGTACCTTAATATGTAACCCTGTCGAAGAAGGTTACTGCTTTACATTGTAGGATGTGATTTTTTTTGTGTGTGAAAGCTTATTTGCTAAATAATAACAAGTAATCACAGGGACTGGATTCCTGGTGGCATAGTGGTTAAGAGCTTGGCTGCTGACCAAAACGTTGGTAGTTTGAATCTACCAGTTGCTCCTTGGAAACCATAGAGGGCCACTTTGCTTTGTCTTATAAGGTTACTGGAAACCCTGGAAGTGTAGTGGTTAAGGACGACAGCTGCTAACTAAAAGGTTGGCAGTTCAGATGCACCAGGCACTCATTGGAAACTCTACTGGGCAGTTTTTCTCTGTCCTATCAAGTTGCTACGAGTTGGAGTCGAAGGTAATGGGTTTGATTTTGGATAAGGCCACTATCAGTCAGAATTGACTTGAAGGCAACAAGGTTATTTTATTTTTTAAATCACATGGGCTGCCGTAGAGAGACCACATCTGTGTCAGAAGAAGTATAGCCAGAATGCTCCTTAGAAGTAAGGATGGGAAGATTTCATCTCCCATACTTCCGACATGTTATCGGGAGAGACGAGGCCCCGGAGAAGGACATCATGCTTGGTAAAGCAGAGGCTCGGGGAGAGAGTGGAAGATCCTCAGTGAGACGGATTGACACAGTGGCTGCAACCAGGAACTCAAACTTAACAATTGTGAGAATGTGGGACAAGATAGTGTTTCTTTCTGTCGTACATGGGGTGTGTGCATCGGCACTGACTCATTAGCACCTAACATCACCTACTGAGCATGTCCACACATCAGGTACTGAACTAAAGGCTTTACATACATTACTGCTTCAGTGAGAAGTCTCTACACCAATCCTGAGGGGCAGGTGCCACGGTTACATGCATGTTACTGTCATGATTTAGAGCGCAGGCTTTGGAGCCAGATGCCAACATTTCCTGGAGGTGTGGCTTGAGTGAGACATATCTCTGTAAGCCTCAATTTCCTTATCTGCAAAATGGGGAGAATAATAGTATCTACCTCATTAGGACGTGCTGAGTTTTAAAGCAATTAATACATGAGCTTAGCACATACTATCTGCTTAATGAATGTTAGATACTGTTATTTACCGAAGAAGAAACTGAGGGTCAGAGTGGCTAAGTGAGTTTCCTCAAGGTCCCTTAGACAGTCAGCAGTGGTATTGGAATAAGGTCTCCAGGCATCTCAGCCTTCTAGGAGCAGTGCAGCCCAGTAGAAATACGCTGGGATCTTTAAAAAATTTTCTAGTAGATGCAATTTTTTTTAAAGTATAGACAGGTAAAATTAATTTCAATAATACGTTGTATTTAATTCAATATATCTGACATATTATTGTCTAGCAACTTATCAGCCTATAATTATCAAGATGTTTTATTCTTATTTCTTCTCATATGCTGAGTCTTTGAATTTCAGTGTGTGGGTCACAGTCACAGTATTTCTGAGTTAGAAGCAGCCACATGTCAGGTGCTCAGTAGTCATGTGATCAGTGGCTTCCATAGGACTGGCACATGCTAGAGCTCACCCTTTGCCTTCTATACTGCAGGCTGCCCATGCGCTCACACACAGTGCACACCCATATTGTACCTATCTCCTCCCCCACCTCCCCCCAGACTAGGCTAGGTCCCCTCCGGTGTACATGTGTCTAATGCTGTGTTCTCCTTCACAGCCCTGTGAGTGCAGTGTGATTATTATTATTATTGCTGCTGATGTTAAACTATTTGTTTCCAGTAGACAGAAAACTCCAGGAGAGTAGGGACTACCTTCAAATTGTGTCTCCTTGAGTGACAAACATTGTTAAATAAATTAATAAAAAGGAAGTGAATGAGACAATCCTTGCCATCAAGGGCTCCTGATAGTTCTGTACCCATCTAGAATGCTCTTCTTTCTTTCCTTCCATCTGTCCTTCCTTCCATCAATTCATCGACTCATTTATTTGTCCATCCTTTGCACTTGGCACTTGGCTTGGCTCCTTCATCTGTCTCTATCCACCCATCCATCCACCCGCCCAGCCATCCACCCGCCCAGCCATCCACCCGCCCATCCATCCATCCATCCATCCATCCGTCCATCCATCCGTCCATCCATGCGTCCATCCATCCATCCATCCATCCTTCCTTCCTTCCTTCCTTCATCCACCCATCATCTACCTGTCTAACCACCTTCCTCTTTCCCTCTCTCCCTTCCTCCCTTGGTGTCTCCCTCCTTCCTTTCCTCTCTGTCTGCCTTTCACCCTCCCACCCTTCCTTCCTCCTCTCCTCCCTCCTTCTCCTCCCCTGCCCACAGGAGAGCACTTTTCTACCAGAAAAGCAGTAGTTGACACAGTGTCACCTAAGCTGGGCTTGTCAGCAGAGGCCAACAGGGCAGTAGTATTGCTGTAATTTGAACTAGTTCATATAATCAGGGGTTGGATACAGAGGTGCCTACTTTGCCAGCTGGGAAGAGGGACCTCTACACCTGAAAACCTGACAGACTTAGGAAGTGGGCAGACATCTTTTGTTTTACATTTTAAGACAGCCTAGAGAAACATCAGCAGTCCATCTTCATAGTATCTCTCCCAGCCTCTACTTACTCACATGGGACCCAAAAAGCAACAAACACTTGTGGCAAACAAGAAATCACTCACGGCTTCAGAAGGCTCACAAACAAAACAACCAAGGAGTTTCCCAGATGAAGAAACTTTTCTGAAACCATCAAAAGATGACTGTAAAAAGATTATATACAGAGCCCTTCTAGACATTATACAAGATGCAGCACAACAAAATGAAAAATTAAGCAAGCTGTTCTATCTGATGAAACACCAGTACTCTGAAATCCAACAGGTCAAGAACAAAATCAAAGACATAGAAATTTCCATTCAAAGCTGAGAAAACAGAATGGAACAAATGGAAAAAAGAATTTCTGACTTGGAAGACAGAACTACTGATGCCAGTGTCTGTGAGGAAAAATCAGAAAAAAGAAACAAGAAAAGTGAAGAAGCATTAAGAAGCATGTGGGACTCTATTAAGAGGAACAACCTTTGATTAATTGGAGTCCCTGAACAGGATGAAACACCTGAGAACACAGACAGTATCGTTGCTGAGCTGCTGACAGAAAACTTCCCAGAAATCATGAAGGAAGAGAATATAGATATCCCAGATGCATATCGTACACGACCCAATATAGATCTCAAAAGAAAGACTCCCAGACATATTATAATCAAGCTTAACAAAATGAAACATAAGCAGCAACTCTTAAAGGCAGCAGGACTCAAACCAAAGCTAACATTTAGAGGGAAACCCTGTAGGCTTTCGTCAGATTTCTCAGCAGAAACCATGCTGGCATGGAGACAGTGGCATGACACATTCAAAGCCTTGAAGGAGACGAACTTCCGACCAAGAATTATATATCCTGAAAAACTATCTTTCAAACATGAAAATGAAATGAAGACATTCCCAGATAAACAGAAACTCAGAGACTTTGTAAAAACCAAAGCAAAACTACAAGAAATACTGGAAGAAGTTCTTGGCTTTGGCTTAGAAGAACAAAACAACTAACTTTGTATTTTAGAATGACACATCATCCAGAATTCTACTCAATTAGGGAAGGCTCCAAACTCAATCACAGCTTTAATACTGAAAGAAACAATCCGGTGATTATCATGAAAACTATGGTGCCATCATATTAAAAAGAGGGATGTACTACAGTCATTATAGTCCTTTCAGATGAAGAGGAAGTTGACAAGACTGGTAGTAATTAAAATTGGGTTTATATATAGTTTATTAAGGAGGATCTTAGGAGCAGCGCAACAAAGATGTAACATACCATAGCAAGACATATAACACAGGAGTCTCAACAACTGCAAAACTAGCTCTGAAAAAGGTGAAAAATCAACTCACAAAAAAGAATGTCCCAGAACAGACTAATAAAAACAACAGAGAAAACATCAACACAAAAATAAACATATCACAATGACAGCAGTGAACACATACCTATCAATAATTACATTGAATGTGAATGGACTGAATGCTCCAATAAAGAGGCATTGAGTGACACCTTGGATCAAAAGACATGACCCATCCATATGTTGTCTACAAGAAACTCACTTGAGATCTAAAGATAGGAACAAACTGAAAATTAAAGGATAGAAGAATATATTTCAAGCTAACCATGAAGAAGAGCAAGTGTGGCAATTTTAATCTCAGACAAAATCAATTTTAATGTAAAATCCACCATTGTGGACAAAGATGGACACTATTTATTGCTAAAAGGTTCAGTACACAATGAAGACTTAACTATATTAAATATTTATGCACCTAATATCAGAGCACCTAAATACACTGAAAAAACACTGACTGCACATAAAAAAGAGTTAGATCACTCCACAATAATAGCGGGAGATTTCAACACTCTGCTCTCAATACTGAAGAGCACCTAGAAAAAAGGTCAGTAAAGATACAGAAGACCTCATTGCCACAATTAACCAACTAAACCTCATCGATTTATACAGCACTTTCTACCCATCAGCAGACAACTACACCTTCTTATTCAGTGCACATGGAACATTCTCCAGAATTGACCATGTGTTAGGACATAATGAAATTCTCAACAAAATCCATACCATTGAAATAATGCAAAGTATCTTCTCAGATCATAAAGCCATAAAAGTTGAAATCAATAGCAGAAAAAACACAGATAGAAAGTGGAACTCTTGGAAACTGAACAACATCTTGCTCCAAAAAACATGTGTTATAGAAGAAATCAAGGATGAAATAAAGAAATTCACGGATTCCAATGAGAAACGCGTCCTACCAGAACCTATGGGATACAGCTAAAGCAGTCCTCAGAGATCTGTTTATCTCCATAACTGCACACATCTGGAAGGAAGAAGGAACCCAAATCAAGGAACTAACCCTACAGCTTGAACAAGTAGAGAGAGAACAACAGAGGAACCACCTAGGCAACAGAAGAAAACAGATCATAAAGATTAGAGAACTAAATGAATTAGAGAATAGAAAAACAATTGAAAAAATTGAAAAGACCAAAAGCTGGTTTTTTGAAAAGATCAACAAAATGGACAAACCACTGGCTAAAGTTACTAAAGAAAAACAGGAAAGAAAACAAATAACCCAAATTAGAAATGAGAGGGGAGTTGTCACCACAGATCCAACAGAAATTAAAAATATCATAACAGAATACCATGAAAGACTGTACTCTAACAAATTTGAAAACCTAGAGGAAATGGACAAATTCCTTGATTCTTATCACCTACCCAAATTATCACAACATGAAGCAGAATAACTTAATAAACGCATCACAAAGGAAGAGATTGAAAAAGTCAACAAAAAACTGCCAACCAAGAACCTATGGGATTCAGCCAAAGCAGTGCTCAGAGGTCTGTTTATCTCCATAAATGCACACATCGGGAAGGAAGAAAGAAACCAAATCAAGGAACTAACTCTACAGCTTGAACAAGTAGAAAGAGAACAACAGAGGAACCCCTCGGGCACCGGAAGAAAGGAGATCATAAAGATTAGAGCAGAGCTAAATGAATTAGAGAATAGAAAAACAATTGAAAAAAATGAAAAGACCAAAAGCTGGTTTTTTGAAAAGATCAACAAAATTGATAAACCACTGGCTAAACTTACTAAAGAAAAGCAGGAAAGGAAACAAATAACCCAAATTAGAAATGAGAAAGGAGTTGTCACCACAGATGCAACAGAAATCAAAAACATCATAACAGAATACTATGAAAGACTGTACTCTAACAAATTTGAAAACCTAGGGGAAATGGACCAATTCCTTGACTCATACCACCTACCCAAATTATCACAACGTGAAGCAGAACAACTTAATAAACCCATCACAAAGGAAGAGATTGAAAAGGTCATCAAAACACTGCCAACCCAAAAAAGTCCGGGCCCAGATGGCTTCACGGCAGAATTCTACCAAGCATTTAGAGAAGAATTATCCCCAATACTATTGAAACCATTTCACAGTATAGAAAGGGATGAAGTACTCCCAAACTCATTCTATGAAACCAGCATAACCCTGATACCTAAGCCCGGGAAAGATCCAACAAAGACAGAGAACTACAGACCGATATCACTCATGAACTTAGATGCTAAAATCTTCAACAAAATTCTTGCCAACAGAATACAACAACATATCAAGAAAATAATCCATCACGACCAAGTGGGATTCATACCAGGGATGCAAGGCTGGTTCAACATCAGGAAAACAATTAATGTGATTAACCACATAAATAACACAAAAGACAAAGATCACCTGATTTTGTCCATTGATGCTGAAAAGGCATTTGATAAAGTCCAACACCCATTCATGCTAAAAACTCTTAGCAAAATGGGCATAGACGGCAAATTCCTCAACACAATAAGGGCCATTTATACAAAGCCAATTGCCCACATCATCCTGAATGGAGAGAGACTGAAAGTCTTTCCCCTGAGATCAGGAACTAGACAAGGATGCCCACTGTCACCTCTCCTATTCAACATTGTGCTAGAAGTTCTAGCCAGAGCAATTAGACAAGAGGAACAAATAAAGGGCATCTGCATCGGCAAAGAGGAAGTTAAAATCTCCCTGTTCGCAGATGATATGATTGTATATGCAGAGAACCCCAAGGAATCTATAAGTAAGTTACTCAAACTGATAGAAGAGTTCAGCAAAGTCTCAGGATACAAAATAAACATAAGTAAATCAGTAGGATTCCTTTATACCAACAACGAGACTGTTAAGGAGGAAATTATCAAATCTATACCGTTTGTGATAGCCCCTAAGAAGATAAAGTACCTAGGAATTAATCTAACCAGAGAAACAACAGACCTTTACAAAGAGAACTACAAGCCCTTACTACAAGAAACTAAGAGAGACTTAGATAAATGGAAAAACCTACCCTGCTCATGGATAGGAAGACTCAACATTGTGAAAATGTCTATTTTACCCAAAGCAATTTCTTTATATAATGCAATCCCAATACAAGTTCCAGCATCATTTTTTAATGAGATGGAGAAACAAATCACCAATTTTGTTTGGAAAGGGGAGAAGCCCCGGATAAGTAAGGTGCTACTAAAGAAGAAGAACACACTGGGAGGGCTCTCATTACCCGACCTTAGAACATACTACACTGCCACAGTGGTCAAAACAGCCTGGTACTGGTACAAGAACAGACAGACTGATCAATGGAACAGAATTGAGACCCCAGAGATGACACCATCTGCCTATGAATAGTTGATATTCGACAAAGGCCCTAAGACATTAAACTGGGGTAAAAACAGTATCTTCAACAAATGGTGCTGGCAAAATTGGTTATCCATCTGCAATAAACTGAATCAGGATCCATATCTTACACCTTATACAAAAACCAACTCCAACTGGATAAAAGACCTAAATATCAAACCTAAAATGATAAAGCTCATCCAAGAAAAGGTAGGAACAACAATGGAAGTTTTAATACACAATGAGGACAGACTCCAAAATCTGTCAAAGAAACCTCAATCAACAGAAGAGAAAGTAGATAAATGGGAACTATTAAGAATCAAACACTTTTGCTCATCCAAAGACTTTATTAATAGAATTAAAAGAACACCCACAGAGTGGGAAAAAATATTTGACAACTCTATGTCAGATCGATGCCTGATCTCCATAATCTATAAGATACTACAAAATATCAATAACAAGAAGATAAACCATCCAATTAAGCAATGGGCAAAGGAGATGGACAGATATTTCACTAAAGAGGAGATCCAGGCAGCCAAAAAACACATGCGGACATGTTCACGATCTCTAGCTATTAAAGAAATTCAAATCAAGACAACAATGAGATACCATCTCACCCCAACAAGATTGGCCATGATCCAGAAAACACAAAACAACAAATGCTGGAGAGGCTGTGGAGAAAGTGGAACCCTCCTACACTGTTGGTGGGTTTGCAAAATGGTCCAGCCTCTTTGGAAGGCAATCTGGCGCTTCCTTAAAAAAATGGATATCGATATACCATTTGACCCAGTAATACCACTACTTGGAATATATCCTACAGATTCAAGGCCTTTCACACCGACGGACACATGCACCAGAATGTTTATTGCGGCACAGTCCACAATAGCAAAAAGGTGGAATCAACCCAGATGCCCAACAATAGAAGAATGGATAGGTAAACTGTGGTACATATACTCAATGGAGCACTACGCAATGATAAAGAATAACGATGATTCCAGGAAACATCTCCTAACCTGGTTTCAACTGGAAGACATTATGTTGAGTGAGAGTAGTCAGCAACAAAAGGACAAATACTGTATGAGACCTCTACGATAAGATCTCAAAAACAGACTCGTGTATAGAAGAAAAGACTCTTTGACAGCTGCAAGGGAGGGGAGGGAGGGAGGAAGGGTGAGGGGGGGAGGGTTTAGTTTAGATAGTTACTAGAAATCTAGTTGGGAGAAAGCGGTGACAGCACACATTAGGAACAAGAACAACATTAAGTGGACTTCAGCATAACTTGAGTACTCCTTCCATCTTGACTCAATACTACAAGGATAGAGTAGCTGGGGCGGGGGGCGGGGGACCATGCTCTTAGGCGAATTCCAGGCCAATTGGCACAACTAGCGTTTTGCTAAGAGAGCTCTCTGCACCCCACATTAGTGAGTGGCGTCTGGGGTCTTAAAAGCTGCCAAGCTGCCATCCGAGGAGACAGCAAATGGTCCCAAGTCAGCAGGAACGGATGCTCACCGAGGGCCAAAATGGCATGAGATAAAGACAACCGAGAAGACAGAGAGACCCACAAGAGTGGGTACCTACATCGACCTGGGACCAGAAGAACCGGATGGTGCCCAACCACGACCAGTGATAGCCATGACAGAGCTCACAGAGAGGAGCCTCACCGGAAACACAAGAATAAAAAGAGGTGCATCATGAGATCTCCACTAAAAGACCTCAATTGATGGTCCAGCGGTTCTGGGGTTCCTCTGAGAGCATGGCCCCTGGCCCTGATGCTGCCCATTCCCATAAATTATAACAAAGGTCCACTCTTTGGACAGGAATGGAATGGACATGGCAATGCAGAGTAACCATATGTTGGAAGCACTTTATGGTTCTATACATCTATAGGATATCATCTTGCTGACCTCTGGCTGGAGGAAGGGGAGTGGAAGGAGAGGAGGGGAAAGGAGACTGTTGGGAGGATGAGACATGTATGGAGCAGAGAGGAATAGTGTGCAGTCACCGGACAGGGAGAGCAGCAGAAGCTGCATATAGGGGGGCATGTAAATTTACATGTGAATGTACATTTTCACTCAGTTATGTTAAATAAAAATTAAAAAAAAAGATATTAAAAAAAAAAAACTGCCAACCAAAAAAAGCCCAGACTCAGATGGCTTCACTGCAGAATTCTACCAAGCTTTTAGAGAGGAGTTATCTCCAATACTACTGAGACTATTTCACAGTATAGAAAGGGATGGAGTACTCCCAAACTCATTCTATGAAGCCAGCATAACCCTGATACCCAAACCAGGGAAAGATCCAACAAAAAAAGGGGAACTACAGACCGGTATCACTCATGAATCTAGATGCAAAAATTTTCAACAAAATTCTTGCCAATAGAATACAACAACATATCAAAAAAATAATCCATGATGATCAAGTGGGATTCATACCAGGGATGCAAGGCTGGTTCAACATCAGAAAAACAATTAATGTGATTAACCACATAAATAGCACAAAAGTCAAGAATCACCTGATTTTGTCCATTGATGTAGAGAAGGCATTTGATAAAGTCCAACACCCATTCATGCTGAAAACTCTTAGCAAAATAGCATACACAGAAAATTCCTCAATGCAATAAGGGCCATTTATACAAAACCAGCTGCCTACATCATCCTGAATGGAGAGAGACTGAAGGAGTTTCTCTTGAGAACAGGAACTAGACAAGAATGCCCACTCTCGCCTCTCTTATTCAACATAGTACTAGAAGTTCGAGCCAGAGCAATTAGACAAGACCAAGAAATAAAGGGAATCTGTATCAACAAAGAAGAAGTCAAAATCTCCCTGTTTGCTGATGATATGATTGTATATGCAGAGAATCCCAAAGAATCTATAAGTAAATTACTCAAACTGATAGAGGAGTTCAGCAAAGTCTCAGGATACAAGATAAACAAAAGTAAATCAGTAGGGTTCCTTTATACCAACAACGAGACTGCTAATGAAGAAATCATTCAAACAATACCATTTACTATAGCCCCCAAGAAGATAAAATACCTAGGAATTAGTCTAACCAGAGAAATAACAGACCTTTAGAAAGAAAACTACAAGCCCCTTACTACAAGAAACTAAGAGAGACTTAGATAAATAGAGAAACCTACCCTGCTCATGGAAAAGAATACTTAACATCGTGAAAATGTCTATTTTACCCAAAGCAATCTACTTGTATAATGCAATCCCAATACAAGTTCCAGCATCATTTTTTAATGAGATGGAGAAACAAATTACCAATTTTGTTTGGAAACGGAAGAAACCTCAGATAAGTAAAGTACTACTAAAGAAGAACACACTGGGAGGCCTCTCATTACCCAACTTCAGAACCTATTACACTGCCACAGTAGTTCAAACAGCCTGGTACTGGTACAAGAACAGATAGATCGATCAATGGAACAGAATCAAGACCCCAGAGTTGACAGCATCTACCTATGAACAGTTGATATTCGACAAAGGCCCTAAGACATTAAACAGGGGCAAAAACAATCTCTTCGACAAATGGTGCTGGCAAAATTGGATATCCATCTGCAATAAACTGAAACAAGATCCATACCTTACACCTTATACAAAAACCAACTTGAACTGGATAAAAGACCTAAATATGAAATCTAAAATGATAACGCTCATCCAAGAAAAAGTAAGAACAACAATGGAAGTTTTAATACACAATGTAGACAGACTTCAAAATCTGTCAAACAAACCACAATCAACAGAAGAGAAAACAGATAAATGGGAACTACTAAGAATCAAACACTTTTGCTCATCTAAAGACTTTATCACAAGAGTTAAAAGACCACCTACAGAATGGGAAAAAATATTTGGCAACTCTATATCAGACCAATGCTTCATCTCCATAATCTACAAGGTACTACAAAATATCAATTAGAAGAAGATAAATCATCCAATTAAGTGATGGGTAAAGGAGATGGACAGACATTTCTCTAAAGAGGAGATCCAGGCAGCCAAAAAACACATGCAGACATGTTCACAATCTTTAGTTATTAAAGAAATTCAAATCAAAACTATAATGAGATACCATCTCACCCCAACAAGGTTGGTCATGATCCAAAAAACAAAACAACAAATGCTGGAGAGGCTGTGGAGAAAGTGGAACTCTCCTACACTGTTGGTGGGGCTGCAAAATGGGCCAGCCTCTTTGGAAAGCAATCTGGTACTTCCTTAAAAAACTGGATATAGATATACCATTTGACCCAGTAATTTCACTACTTGGAATATATCCTACAAAATCAAGGCCATTCACACCAATGGATACACGCACAAGAATGTTTATCACAGCACAGTGCTCGATAGCAAAAAGATGGAATCAACCCAGATGCCCAACAACAGAGGAATGGATAGGTAAACTATGGTATATATACTCTATGGAGCACTATGCAGTGATAAAGAACAATGATGGTTCCAGGAAACATCTCCTAACCTGGTTTCAACTGGAAGACATTATGTTGAGTGAAAGTAGTCAGAGACACAAGGACAAATATTGCATGAGACCCCTACAACGAAAACTCAAAAACAGACTTATGCATAGAAGAAAAGACTCTCTGACGGCTGCAAGGAAGGGCAAGGGTTGAGATTAGATAGTTGGTAGAAATTTGGTTGGGTGAAATCAGTAATAGCACACATTAGAAACAAGAACAATATTAAGTGGACTTCAACATAACTTGAATACTCCTTCCATCTTAACCCAATATTGCAAGGATACAGTAGTTGGGGAGGGGGCAGGGGACCATGCTGTTAGGTGACATTGAGGCCGATTGTCACAACTAGCACATTGCTAAGAGAGCTCTCTGCACCCCACACTGGTGAGAGGCGTCTGGGGGCTGAAAAGCTGCCTAGCTGCCATCCGAGGGCACAGCAAATGGTCCCAACTCAGCAGGAACGAATGCTCTCTGAGGACCAAAACTACATGGGGGAAAGACAACCCAGAAGACAGAGAGACGCACATGTGTGGGTGCCTACATCGACTCGAGACTGGAAGAACCAGAAGGTGCCCGGCCACCACCTGTGACAGCCATGATGGAGCTCACAAAGTTGAGTCTCACTGGCAACACAAGAATGAAAAGGGGTGCACCTGAGATCTCCACTAAAAGACCACAATTGATGGTCCAGCGGGCTTCGGGGTTCCCCTGGGAGCATGGCACCTGGCCCTCGTGCTGCCTTTACCCATAAATCATTATGAAGGTCCACTCTTTGGACACAAATGGATTGGACTTGGCGATGCAGAGAGACCACATATTGGATGCACTTTATGGTTCTATGCACCTGTAGGATATCATCCTGTGGACCTCTGGCTGGAGTAAGGGACGTGGGTGGAGAGGAGGGGAAAGGAAACTGTTGGGAAGGTGAGACATGTATGGAGCAGAGAGGAATAATGTGCTGTCACTGGGCAGGGAGAGCAGTGGAAGCAGCATATAAGTGGGCATGTAAATTTATATGGGAATGTACATTTTCACTCAATCATAATAAAAAAGAAAAAGAAAAAGAAATACCTGGGTCAAAATTTACCAGCCCTGCTGAGCAAGTGGCTGAGCTTTGGCTTAAAACCAAACCGCACCAGTTCCTGTGGAGTGGATTTCAACTTACAGCAGCCCAATGTGTGTCAGAGGAGAACTTTGTTTCTTAGTTTTCAGTGGCTAACTTTTTCTGGAGTAGATCATTAGGGCTTCCTTCTAAGGCGCCTGTAGGTGGGCTTGAACTTCCAGTCTTTTAATTAGTAGCCAGACTCCACCATTTGCCCTACCGAGGGACTCCAAGCTTTGGTTTACCTGCCTCTATAACAAAGACAAAGATGCCTACTGCCTAGGATTGTTGTTATAATTAATAAAAATAATATTTGTAGTTTATTAGGTAATTGTTATGTATGAGGCATTATTCTAAGCATAAATTAATTTATTTAATCTTCTCAGCAGCCTACAGGGAAGTTAATATTTTAATTCTTCTTATTTTATAAGGGAGCAGAGCTCAGAGAAATACAGTAACGAGCCCAAGGTCACATAGTCTGGGAAAAACGGAGTCGCACATAGCCAGCCTGGTCGGCGGGCCGCTCTCGGGGTGGTCCGGCACACAGCGGTGCTTCTTAGTACGTGTCGGGTGCCCGATGAACGGATTGTTCTCAGCTCTGCTGTGAGGTCCAGAGAGGTTGTCGGTTCTTTCACTCTCAGTCACGTTATTGTTTTTTATTTTTTAAAAAAAGGGTTTTTTGAAATTAAGCTAGTTTGCATGATGCTGTGTCACAGATTGAATTATGTCTACTGGACTGTAAGAGAATAAAATTCTCTTTTTATTTTATTCTCTTTGTTGAAGCCATCCACTTGTGGTATTTTCTGTTGAATTGGCACAACAGGAGAACTGCACAGAAACTTCAGGGAGTTCCCATATGTGCCCTCTCCCGCCCCTGCACACAGTTTAGCAACTGTGCTGCTGTAACAGAAATACCACAGGTGAGTGGCTTCAACAAAGAGAAGTGTATTTCTTCACAGTCTAGGAGGCCACCTGTCCAAATGCAGGGTGTCAGCTGCGGGTCTAGCAAGTTGGCTGAGTCATGATTCCCTGTATTGTGAGGTTGCCCTCCATTCTCTGATTTTCCTATGTTGTAAATCCTAATTTCTGCCTGTGGTTAATAGCACAAGACTGGATTATGTTAAAGAAGATTACGGTGGGACTGCAACACCCTTCCTGAGGTCGCCTCCCTGATCTAATATACGGGGAGTTTCCCTGGGGCGTGGTCTGCATCACCTTTCATCCTACAAGAGGCAAAAGGAAAGGGGAGCAAACAGAGATCCGGGAAGCTCACACCACCGAGAAAGCAGTGCGGCGCTCGGAGCTCGTCTTTTGGACCCGGGGTTCCTGGGCTGGGATGCTCCCAGATCGAGGGAATACTGAGGACAAAGACCTTCCTCCCGAGCTAACAGAGCGAAAAAGCCTTCACCTGAAGCTGATGCCCGAATTTGGACAGGTAGCCTACTAGACTGTGCAGAAATTTCATTCCTCTTTGATGAAGCCACCAACTTACGGTATTTCTGTTATAGCAGCACTGGAGGACTGAGACATGCAGTAACGATGGATATGTGACATAATACATTTGTCACAACCCACCGGGCTGTACGACACAGTGAAGCCTAATTTAAACCTTAGTTAATAATAACATATGTAATAATAATGTAACACTGTAACAAATGCTCCGCCCGAATGCGTGTTGTTAGTAATGGGAGGGACTGTGTGTAGGGTGGGAGAGGGGATACGTGAGAACTCTCTGCAGTTTTTGTGTCATTCTCCTGCTGTGCTGATATGATAGAAAATACTGCAAGTGGATGGCTTTAACAAAGAGAAGTTTCTTCTCTTACAGTCCAGTAGGCTAGAACCTCAAATTCAGACTGCTGGCTCCAGGGAGAGGCTTTTTCTCTCTGTCGGCTAGGGAGGAAAGTCTGACATCAGCCTTGGTTTGGGGGCCGGTCAGTGCGGGAACGTGAGGTCCCCACGGACATGCGCCGCTCCCTGCACTGCTTTCTTAGTGGCATGAGATTTCCATGTCTCCGTGGTCCCTCGTCTCTTTTAAGTCTTAAAAGCAATTGGCTTAAGACATTATCCAATCTCATCAATGTAACTGCCACTACTCTGTCTTATTCAATCACAGTGACAGCATGTACAACACACAGGAAAATCCCATTAAATGACAAAATGGTGGGCAATCACACCATACCAGAAATCATGGCTCAGCCAAATTGATACATCTTTTTAAGGGGACACAATTCAATCCACGACACCTGTATACCTAAAACTCCTTTAAAAAAAAAAGTGTATTAATAAGTAAAATATGAAATATTTTGAAAAGCTAACACATTTCATGACATTCAAAAGGAGCAAAAAGATAGGCACTAAAAAATATTAGCCCCCTGCTGCCCAGGTCCTTTCCTGAGGGGGCCAGCCTTAGAATCGTCTTGTCCAAACTGGTGTCTATGTCCCTTTTTAACTCACATGGCAACACATCGTATGGAACATTCTGCCTTGATTTTTTTCACTCTATGGCATAGGTTGGAGGTTGTTCCACGACACAAGAAGACTTCTTAACTTCATCCTTCCCTGCCCCCCAGCCTGAGTTACCTCGCCTGTGGGAAACCCAGCACCGTCTAGTTGGTTCTGACTCATAGCGAGCCTCACAGATCAGAGCTGCCCCATAGAGTTTCCAAGGAGCACGTGGTGGATTTGAACTAATGACCTTTTGGTCAGTAGACATAGCACTTAGCAACTCTGCCACCAAAGGCGGATAATCATAGCACCTTTCCCAAGGGCAGCAGCAGACAGGAAGTCAAAGTGATGGCAAGGGCTCAGTATGGGATTTATCAGATGTAAGCACTCATTAAACTCTATTTCATTTTATCTTTTTGAAAAGCAAGGCAAGGCAGAGAAGTCTATGAGAGCAAAAATGCCTGCCACTCTGGGATGGCCACTGAGACCAAGACTGGCTCAGATTTCCTAGGTGGCAAGATTTCCTATTGGTGCTTACCCACAGTTGATGAGGCATTAACCCTGAGAAGAGGAAGGAAGGAATAAGCAAAAGCATGGACAAAGAAATCATCCATGTCACTCCAAAAAACAAGACACGGAGGCCACCAGCCACAGAGCAATCCAGGCTGGCTCTCCCCACCGCAGACCCCACCACAACAGAGGTCAGCACCATCTGGCTTCAGATGCTTGTCCTCAGCACCCCTGTGTCCAGCAAAGTGGGGTAGGAGGCGACAAACAAGTGGGGCTGGTTCACACTGAGGTTCCAGATTCCAGGCTACAGTGATTAATAACATACAAAGCCCAGAAAACACAGTTCTGCGATTCCAGGCCTCTGACTCATGGGTTGTGAGGGGCGGAGAGCGAAGCCCTGGTCCTGCTACATTTATGGAGCTGTCGATTTCTGGGGCATAGCATGAGCCTCTGGAGTCCCCAGGTGGTATAAGCAGTGAGGTGCTCAGCTACTAGCCAGAAGGTTAGCAGTCCCAACCTGTTCCATGATGGCTGTGATCACCAGGCCTTTCTTTTGCAGTACCTAAGGATACTTCCAGAATGGACAGCTCCATAAATGTAGCAGAGTTAGTGTTTGGTCTCCTGGGCTCACCTTTAATGGATCAGAGGCCCAGAACCTAGAGAGCTGTGGATTTTGCATTACGGGGTACAGTTCCACTTTGAAACACGTGGGGTCAACGTGAGTCAGAATTGACAGCAACAGG
This sequence comes from Heterohyrax brucei, assembly GCA_028571685.1. NCBI lineage: Eukaryota > Metazoa > Chordata > Mammalia > Hyracoidea > Procaviidae > Heterohyrax > Heterohyrax brucei. Next base: position 68,896,246 of record CM053161.1, on the reverse strand, counting down.
TTGGAAGACGGCTTGGATGACAGGGCTGGCCTATTTGTTAGTCAACCTGCTGGAAGCCTCGCCTTAGGCTAGGTTTGAGGCTTGGCAAGGATGTCTGGGGGGGTTCTGTTCTTGCCCGCATTCAGCCACTTTGTCCCCTCTCAGCCACCAGGATCATTATTTGTGGACAATCACCAACAGAATGTCTTCATACTTCAGGACCTTGTTCTGGGCCTCCGTGGCCTTTCCAGGTTACCATTACCAGTTGCCATCAAATCGACTCCTACTCAGGATGTCAACAGGAGTGTCAGAGCAGAAGTGGGTTCCGCTGGGTTTCCGATGGCTGATTTTTCTGAAGTCGATCACCAAGCCTTGCTTCCAACATACCCTGGGCAGACGGGAACTTTCCACCTTTCAGATAGCAGTGAATGCGCTAACCTTTTGCACCACCCAGGAACCCCTTTCCAGAGTAGAGCTTATTTTAACTTTCACAAACTCCCCTTCCTTGTTCCATTTTAAAACTAAGATGAATAAAACACTCATAACATTGTTTTAACCTACACCCATTTTTGTCAACTTAAAAATTTTTTTTTCAAATTATCTCTGGAAATTCCCTCTGTCGAATAATTATCAGGAAAAGAGAGAGAGGAAAGGGAAAGAGAGAGAGAGGAAGAGAAGGAAAAAACCCCACAAGAGGCAGAAAAGCTCTGCTTTGTCAGGGGCAAGAAAATAAAGAGAAATCAGCCCAGCTTCAAAGGGCGCATTTCCATAATTGCCCTGTAACTTTGGCAAAATAAATCTGAGCGGCTGAGAAAAGCACAATCTCTCAGATGAGTGCACTCCAAAGGCCCCGGAGGGCCGGGGGCCCACTTGTTAGCAGCCTAGCGCAGGGAGAGAGCACAGCCTCGGCCTCCGCCCTCGCAAAAGCCATGAAATCACAGCCTTGCCTGGCCAGCAGGCCTCTGGCCCAAGTGAAACTCCACCCTGCCTTTGTCTCCCTCCTGCTTCCTGACACCATGCACACACTCACACACTTGCTCATATGTTCACACACGTTCACAGACACACACATGCTCACAACTCATGTGCGTGCTCACACATTCACACATACACAGTCACACCCATGCTCACAGGCATACACGCGTATGATTACACACTCAGTCACACACATTCACTCTAATACATAAGTCACACACACTCATACACTCAAACTCATGCACATATAGACTCACACACTTACATGCACTCACAGTCATACACATTAACACACACACTCATTCACACACAGTCATACACATTCACTCATACACATGATTCACACACACTCATACAGTCAAACTCACACAATACACTGACACTCACACTTATACACACTCACATAGTCATACTCACTCACACACTCACACGCAGTCACATACGTGCTCACTCATTCACACACTCACACACAATTCACACACACACTCATGCATTCTAACTCACACCCATACTTACACATTCACACAGTCACACACAACCACACTCACACAGTTACACACACACACTCATATAACTCACACACATACGTACACCCTCACTGTCCTTGGTAAAATAGTGACAAACAGGAGCGTTCCCGGGCCGGGGAGCTGGCGGCAGCCGAGGCGGTGGCAGTTAGGAGAAGAGAGCCGCGTGCACTAGGCCTTCGTCTGTGCGAAGCTTCCCGCGACCTGCTCCTGCCCTAACGGCCTCGGAGGGCGCCTCTCACCTCGCACACGCACCTCTTCCTTTGGAGCCGGCCTAACGGCCACACTTCCCATGGGGAGAGCCCACAGCCGCAGGCTCCTGGGCTCCAGGCTGAGTGGAAACCCGCTCTCTTTTTCCCCAGGCTGGTGAAGATCCCTTACGGTTCTCTCTCAGGCCTACTTCTCACTTACAGGTTCAAAAGTTTTCAAGAAGAAAAATGCCCAATTAGGACACTGCTTTAATGTCCCCTTCAACAAAGTTGATTCTGGGGAAAAAATGGGCCTGATTGCCCTAAACATTCTCCCTTCCCGCAACCCTCGAGTTTCCTTGCATGATTGACATCTCGAGGCCTGAAGATTACTTGTTGTGGGAGGTTGTCCTGGCCCTTGTAGGGCATTTAGCAGCACCCCTGGCCCATACCCATTAGATGCCAGTAGTAACCCCAGTCATGACCATCAAAAGTGTCTCCAAACGTTGCTAAGTGTTCCCTGGGAGTAGGAGGTGGTGTCAAAATTGCCCTGCTGAGAGTTACTGCCTGCTCTTAGGAAGTCTTCTAAACTCCTCACTCTGAGTGTCCCCCCTCCTGTCCCCCCCCACTTGCTCCTCAGCTGGAGTTTTCTTTCAGAGGGAAGAGCAGTGGCATCAAAGCTAGCTTGATGACATGAGACAATAAAACCAAATGCAGTGTTGTCAACTTGATTGCTACCCATAGAGACGATTTCCTAGGCTGAGATCTCTATGCATCTTTTCTCTCAATGAGCCATTGGTGAGTTCAGATGATGACCTTTGGGTTAGTAGCTGTGCACTAACCACTGTACCACTTTGGTCATCCAATAGCTGGACATTTCTAAACTTGTCAAGTTGGCAGTCTGGATCAAATGACAGCACCTAAGAATTAGGATCAGGAGATTGGTATCCAGAGAGATGATGGCATTCTGTTCCCTCATAATCTTCTTGGGATTCACACTTCACTCTTGCATACCTCATCATAGACAACTCTGAGCTTGTAAGAAGGCAGGGGGCATTGAATGCATCTACTCCAATTCCTTCCATTTTACAGATGAAGAAAGTGGGACCTGGAGAGAGTGTCCGACTGGTCCCCTTCAGGATAAAGTTAGTGCTAACCTTAGGTAGAGTTTTTCCTCACCTACAATTGCCCATTTTCTTTTGATGGCATTGGAGGGTCACACCCCACTGCCACTGAGTTGATTCGGACTCCTAGTGACCCTATAGACAGAGTGAAACTGTCCATAGAGTTTCCAAGGACAGCCTGGCAGATGTGAAGGGCTGACCTTCTGGTTAGCAGCCATAGCACTTAACCACTAGGAGGGTCATATGGGCAAGGATTTTAGGACATAGAAGACATTTCCAGAAGTATACAAATAATTAGGCCCAAAGAAAGTTCTTGACAGAAACTCTCAGTGAACCAGTGAAGGTATCCCACATTCGTTGCCCACCCAAACATTAATCCCCCTCCTTAACCTTGCAAAACTCCAGCAGAGGCCCAGACCCCACTGGCCCCATAGGTGAGCCCTGCCCTCTTTCCACTCTTCACAGGGCAGGGGCGCGGTGTGAGCATCGTTCCTCTCCTCTTCTCCTCCTTTGCACTAGCCCTCTGGTCTTCCTACACTGCCTTCTGGCCGGATTCTGCTTCCTTCTCTCTATATTCCTTAGAAAATGAATTCAATTGGAAACCGTTAATGTGTTGGTCCCAGAGGTGGGCAATCACTTAGGGAGATAATTTTATTCTCCTCTGTCTCCCTGGCCTCGTGAAACACCCCTCCCCATGGGCTCCGGCAGATAATGAGGCAAGCCGGTGACACACACTCCTTCCTCTGACCTAATTGATTATCCCCACACACCTTAGAGTGCTTTGCATAACTAGCCTGGACAGCAGTGACTCTTCCAGGCAGAGTGATTGACATATTTTATTTCTAATTGAAGCTTAATCAGATCCAGGGATGAGATTCCCATATTCATTCTTCTCTCTCCGCTGGTTTCCCTTTTAATTTTTAGGACCCAACAATAAACAAGAGAAGCATTTGGGGGAGCCCAGAAAGGAGAGAGACAAGGGGAGGGGCTGGGGAGGAAGCCCTGAAAAGAAAGTGAAGAAATAAAAGTGTTGCCAAGGAGATGGGTGGGAAGCAGACTCCTTTTCCCTTTCTGAATTGGAAAGCACACCAGATTCTTTTCTGCTCTGACGATGTTTTATCATTGGAGTTTGCCTGAGCTCTGCCCATTAGGTCCATGTGCTCTCTGGGATAAAGAGAAGTTACACACTTGCCTGAGCCTACCTGCCTTGCTCCCAGCTCTCTCCCAGACACCATAGGACTAGCTGAAAAGCTAACAGAACCTCAGGGACATTTGACTTGCAAGAGAACCAGGAACACGCAATTCCCTGGAAGCTCCACCTCAGTCTCCACACCCATCTCCTTTCAAACAGGCCATTTTCTCCTCCCTTGTTTGGAAATCCTGGTGGTGTAATGGTTAAGTGCTAAGTCTGTGTCTGCTAACCCAAAGTTTGGCTGTTTCAATCTATCAGGAGCTTCTTGGAAACTCTATGGGGCAGTTCCACTCTGTCCTATAGGGTCACTATGAGTCGGAGTCAGCTCCACGGCACTGGGCTTGGTTTGGGTGGGGATGGATGTCCAGGCCCCTGGGAATGCAGTGGTTAAGGAGTGCAGTGGTTAACAGCTGTGCAGGCAGACCAAAAGGTCAGTAGTTTGAATCCAGCAGCTGCTCCTTGGAAACCCTATAGGACAGTTCTGCTCTGTCCTGTTGGGGTGCTAGGAGTGGGAATCCAGGGTTTCCTTGCCCTTTGGGGCGATGTTTAGTAAGGAGAGCCTGCCCAATCCTGCACTCACCTCCACTTCAGCACTCCTTCTTATAGCCACCCCTGCCCAGGAGGTTTCCCTGCTCCAGGGTCCAGCTGAAGCTGAGACCTCACTTGTACTTGGCCGTGGGTGGAGTGGGCTTCTTACTGGCAGGGGTGGGAGAAGCTGGTCCTGACTGTCGGCCCTGAGACATTTTATCTCTCTTCCTCACAATCACCCAGCAAATTAGATGGCATCATTTCCATTTCACAGAACAGGAAATCCGAACTCAGAGAAGTTAGCTGTGTGCCCTAGGTTTCACAGGTGGTAAATGGGAGCTTGTCTGTCCCATGGTGAGGCTCCTGAGGGGCTAGGTGAGGCTATCAGGAGTGCATACTACTCAGAGGTCCCAACTCTGGCCTTGGTCCTGAGGTCATGGCTTCAGAAGTTCAAGGCTCCCACAGTTGAAGTCCTCCCACTCTCGCTGCATGTCAGGTGACACGCCCTGGTGCAGGACTTAAGGGAACCGACTTCTGTGCCTTGGACCTGAGAAGGAGCCTGAACCCGGAGACACAGGGAAACCAAGGGGGAGAGGGAGAAGGAAGCCCAGGAGAGGTCTCCTCCTCTGGAGGGAGGAGAGGAAGGCTTAGCGCAGGACATTGTTGGCCTGGTGTGGCCCCACTGCCCCAGCCTTTCATGTACCCTGAGGGGCCTCAGACAGACACAGCAGCCCCCACTCATTTCCTGGGCACCGCCGCACCCCGGGTGCTCCAGCTTGGGAGGAGGGCGGTTTGCCAACAGCCTCGCCCCCAGGGGCGCGGCACGGGCAGCTGTGCCGGCATGGACCAGTCCTTCCCGGACTCACCTCTGCTCCTGCCAAGCCTTAAAGAGTGCACAATATTACGCAGTGCGTTTTTACGTGGCTGTAAGTGTGAGGGCGCTTCCCAAACCTCCCTGGGGACCCATGAGATTGCACACGCCCAACTATGAGGGCCAAACACCCAGCTTCTGGCTGCTTCATAATTTACCAGGTAAATGTGGGGTGGGGGAGGCGGAAGGGGACCCATTCTCCCATGCACACACTCTGTACCCACCCACCCCTCAAGGCAGCAGAAGACATTCCCTACAACTTCTTTAAGTTCAAGTTGGACGTGAACCGGAGGCCTGGAAGAGAACAGGGCACGGAGGGGGAGCGAGGTCCTGCCCGGCTGCAGAGGCCTTCGGCGCGGAGCCGCCCTTTAGTCCTGTAGAGGGAGCTCTAGCTTCAAATTTCCCAGCTCCCTCCCCACCGTCCAGCGCAGTCGGGCTTGGAGCATGAGCCCAGCTTTTGGGGTGCAGCGTCCTGGTCCCCTGTGCCTGGCCCTCAGAAAGCTGCCCTTTCTAGAGCACTGGGTTCTACCCGCTGGAGTGCCAAGACGCACAGATGGTCTTCAGGTCCTGGGCCCTGTTCTCAACTCCAGCTCAGCACAGTCCTGCAGCCACCGAGGGAAAGCTGTGCACCCCTGGACTTCCTCTCCTCCATAGACCCCCAATCCCCGCCCAGTCACTCCAAGCCCTCGGAAACAGGCCAGGTACAGGAGGGGTCTGGCTTTGTGATGTGGTTACACGGGTGGTTTGGAGCTGGGCTAGCACTACCCCTTATTAAGACCCAGAAAGCCTCATTTGAATGAGGGGGTGCAGAGATGAGCACCTCCCAACCCTAAACGCTCAGCATCCAGGCCCTTCTCTAGGCCCTGTGCTGTGTCACCGGACTTGGGTGGCTGCTACCGTGGAGTGGCATTGGGCCCAGTTTCCCAGCTCCTACTGGGGAATCTTGCCCAGTTTTCCACCTGTCTCCCCCACTCTGTCCCAGGACCCCCAGGTACTTCTCCTGTATCCTCTTCTGCTGCTCCCCTAGCTGGCGACTTCAGTGCCACCGGTGTCATGATTTGGTCCTCACTCCTGTAGCATCCTTTTCCTCGGATCCAGATGACTCTTCAAACATAGGGGTCAGGGAGGGAGTAAACAGAGACAAAAACAACCCACCAAGCAGACCCCTTGAGGGCAGACAGGAGGGTTATAGTCAAAGAGGCGGCAGTTCATTTATTTAGCCAAAAATAGATACCTTCTTGTACAATTTGGTTCACACATATGTACATTTTTCTGTATATACAAAACAGCCAGACACACTTATGCTCACGGAAACTCCCCCACCCCCCCGCCCGGGAAAATCAAAGGGACAAACCTCACAAATTCAACTAATCTGGGGTACAGAAGTGACTTGGGAGGGCTGGGAGCACTTCTTTTATTTCTGTTTGATTCGTTTTCCTTTTTTAAAGGTATTCATACACGGACATGCTTACAAGTTGGAATTATACAGTGATTGTTTTTTTACAATTATTACAGCAATTTTTAAAAAATAAAACCAAAAAGAACTAGGACGAGGAGAGAGCCGATAACATCAGAGCGGCGTCCAGGTGGTTCTGGGCCCTGGAAGAGAGAGGCAGTGGTAGCCAAGTGCCTGGGTTTGGGGCCTAGGGTTGGGAGGCTCTGCCAGGGGCGGGACTCGGGGCCAGGAGGGGGTCTCAATGCCAAATTACGTCCAGCTGTGTTCAGGTTTAACCGTAAGACCGGCAAGAGCCGACGAGATCCGAGGTCTGGGGCTGGAAGGAGGCGAACGTCACTCACGGAGCTGTGGCCTGCGCCAGGGGTCGGTGGGCCGGTGCTGGGACCGGTTCCCTCACCGTGCAAGCCGCAGGCCGAGCCCGATGTGCCTGGGTTGGGGTCAGTGAGACGTCTCCGGGCCCGTAGAGACGACACAAGAGTGTATTTCATCCCCTTTTAAAAACACGTCTCAGCCATGTTTCTCTTGGGGCAAAACCCCACGTCGGGCCCCGTGTCCCTTTCTTTCCCTCAGCCGCCTTTCACACCACTCCCCCCGATCTCGGAGTCTCTTACCGCCTGGGCACCGGCTGGAAAGCCGTCTGGAGTAACTTTTTCTCCACTTCCAAGGCACTACAGCGATCTAAGGCAAGCGAGGGAAGAGAAAGGCCCTTTAGAGCGCCGGATTCCCAGGCCCAGGGCCGCCGAGAGCAGGCGTGGGGTGATGTGCGCCCTGCGCCCTCCAGGCCTGCCCACCTCGCTCGCCCGGCTGAATCTCCAAAGACCCCCTCCCACCTCCCTAGGCTCTCGGCAATCACCTGTTCCGCCTTCGGGCTCCGCAGGCCGAGCGAAGGCAGCAGCAGCGGCGGCGGCGGCCGGATGGCCCGCGGCTCCGGGAAGTCCCAGCAGGTGCGGAGGGGCCGAGCCGAGCAGGGAGAGCGGGTGCGGGCGTGGGCCGGGCGCCGGGCCTGGGAATGGCCGGTTGGTCCAAGCGGGAAACTTGCCCAGCGGCGCCGAGACAAGTCTGTGAGCCGCGGCGGCGGCGGCGGCGGCTGGAGAGAGCTGCAAGGCTGCGGACGCGACAGCAGCCCCGGGGGGAGAACCGCCCGCGCCGCCGGACGGAGAGCGCAGCGGGTTGTCCGGGCTGGTGGCTGTTTCCGCCAAGGACCAAATCTTAGGCTTTTGCAGGGAAGAGGCGGCCGCGGGTACCGGAGCGCAGGGGTCCAGGCCGGCAGGAGGTGAAGGAGGAGATGGCGGAGCCGTGGCCACCGGAGGTGGCGCTGAGGCCAGACTCAGGACTGGCAGTGACCGCTCCTCTAAACTCTCGGAGCTGTCGTCTGAGTCGCTGTTCTTGGAGTCTGAAATGGGCCCCAAGCCGAGATCACCGTTCCTCCGCGCTGCCCCAGCCAGGGCCAGTTCAGGCCCCGCGGCCGCGCCGTCCAAGTTTTCCAGATCAATCTCCTCATCCTCGTCGTCGTCCGCCAGGCCCTCGCCCCCCGTGTCCTCCTCCTCCCCCACGAGCTCCTCCTCCTCCAACTCCAGCTCTCGTTTGGCGTCCTCTTCGTCGTCGTCGTCTTCCTCCTCCTCGCGCTCACTCCCGTACGCGTTGCCCTCCTCGTCGGTGCGGCTGCGGGGCGCCCACGTCATCTTGTTCTCCTTCTTGAGGCGCCGGCGAGCATTGGCGAACCAGGTGGACACCTGGGTGAGGGTCATCTTGGTGATGATGGCCAGCATGATCTTCTCGCCCTTGGTAGGGTACGGGTTCTTGCGGTGCTCGTTCAGCCAGGCTTTGAGCGTGCTTGTGCTCTCCCGGGTTGCGTTCTTGGGACGAGACGGGTCTCCAAACTGATATTGACCATACGGGTAGAAGGCGGGGTGCGGGTGTGGAAACGCGGCAGCCGTAGCCGGATGCTGCACCCCAGGGCTGTCCTTCAGCTCATACTGCGCGCCCTGTACGCACATGGAGAGGGAAGGGGATACGCGCGGAGGTAGCGCGGGTAAGCCTCAGCCCTCGCCGCCTCAACTCTCTCGGCCTGGGCCCAGCTGCTCTCCTACACAGTCATTTCGCCTGGCACCCGAGCTCCAACCCGCCCCCACCCCTGCCACCTCCCAGGGCGCTTACCAACTGCGGGAAGATGGGCAGCTCCGCGGCGTAGGGCAGAAAGGCGCCGTAGCCTTGGGCGGCAGCGGCTGCTGCAGCAGCCGCGGCGTAGGGCGCCCCGTACACGGACGAAAGCACGTTGGACAGGGACCCTGAGGCGGTGAGCTCTGAGCCTCCTGCGCCCGGACCGCCCCGGGCCCCCGCGCTGCCGCTGCCGGCGGCGGCCCCTGGGCGCTCGGAAGGGTAGAGAGGGCGAATGTACTGGTATCCGAGCTGGGGGAAGGACATGGTGGCCCGCGGGGCACCGACGTAGAGGGGGCCCGGCCCCCGAGGCCGCCTAGCTCAGAGTGGCTCGCCAGCCCCGACGCGCATCGGGGGCTGGGCCGGGCTGGGGCCGCGCTGCCTCCCGCGCTGCGCTTCGCGCTCTCCTACTGATCTGCTCCGCGGCGGCTGCGGCGGCTGCAGCGGCGGCGGCGGCGGCGGCAGCGGCGGCGGCAGCGGCGGGGAGCCAGGTCAGGTCCGAACAGATTGGCGGAGATTCCCGGGGCTCCGGGCTCTGATTGACATTTCTACGGGGCCACAAGCCCCTCCTCTCTGCGCCGCGCTCCCTCCTCTCGGCAGCCAGAGCCGCCTCAGCCAGCGCCCGGCTCCGCACTGCCCTCCTCCACCGGAGCAGTGTCGCGCCTCGCTTCCTTCGCCTCCTCTGGTTTTCACTCCCCCTGCGCGCCCTTCCTCTTCCCTCCCCTCCCCGCGCCCCTCTTCCCCTAAGGTCGCTTCCGCTCCTTTGGGCTCTGTCGCGGTCCTGGACGCTGGGAACTGTCTTCTTTTCTTCGCTTTCCCTTTCTCACAATTCTTTTCCCTTCTTGCTATTCTTTCCACTCTTTCTTCTCCCGCTTTTTATCTCTCTCTCTACTCACACAACCCTCCCCACCCCCTTCCTGGCCTTGAGTCTCGTGCTAGGCGACCTAGAGTTGTGGACACTCAGGATAGTGTACTGCGGGAGGGGGGAAGGAGGGGTGTGTCCGTGTCTGTGTGTCTGTCCCCGCCTCCGCCTCTCCTTCACCCTTCCCAAATCTCGGGTCTGACGTCGCGCCCTCTTATTCGACTTTTCCTCGCGTCTGCTTCCGAAGTCGCCAATCGCCGGGGCGCCTTACACGCGGAGGCCTCCCACCCCCGCGGATACCGCGCGCTGGGCAGGACCGGTGGGGGCAGGAGCCGGGGCGCTTCAGTTTCTTCCCGCCCCTCCCGCCTGCGCCGGGAAGGGGAGCGAGAGAGTCAGGGACTGGGGTTAATATTGGGTCAGCTCGCCACTCGCTGCTTCCCACCCCTAAGTGCTTCTTCCCGGGCCGCTGCTCGGTTCGTGGGTCGCGCCGGACCCTGGGGCAGAGCAGGCGCTGGGTTCAACTCTGCCTGGTCCTTTTGTCCAGCCCACACCCCTGGACTCCCGGCCACTCTTGTTTGTGTAGGAAGGGCTGTAGAAGAGTGCGCGCTGGCGTGGGCGAGCTTTCTAGTCGCATCTTCAAAGGCCCAGTCACTGCATAGCTGGCGAGGCAGCCCCCGTACCCAAATGGACGAAACCCTGAAATCATCCACATTAACACTGTCTCCTTGTGTGTGCCAGTCTCCGATTAGAAACGGCCGGCTTGGCCCAGGAGAGGCGGCAGAATGAAGGGTGAACTTCTTAGGGGTCCTGGGGGGTTGTGATCAGTGCGTGGATTCTGCCAGTGCCCTAAACGCAGAGCGGAGTGAGGGGCGGGCACGGACCTAGGGCGGTAGTTGAGAGAACTTTCAGACAGCACCTCTAGAAGTTGCTATATTGGCATTCTCAGTCTGTGAAGAATCTTCGATTCGTTTCTTCCTGGTCCCCAAGCCCACTAGATTTCTTTCTTCAAGGGTCCTCATACCATCTCGACTAGGGATAGAAGGCAAGACTTCTAGTTTGATGGTAGGATTTTCCGAAATCAAACCTGAAATCTCAGGGTTCAGGCTCCCCACCTTCACGGGCGTGCAGCCTGAAGCCGTATTCGAACCCCCAGAATTGCGGCAGCTAGGAGATAACCCTTTAGGCCGCTGCGGCGACCCACGCTCAGGCCAGGCCTGCGGCTGGCGGGCCCTGTAGGACGACGGGGGTCGTTGCCTCTACCGCGGAATTGCAGGCCTCTGCTGGGAGGCTGAAACCGGTGGTTTCACACTGAGTGATCGCGGAATAAAATTCAGATCTCACAGAGTGGAGCGATGTCAGACACCCTGTGTTGGTCCCTCCCCCATTCCCTGCTTGTTTCCCTTGCTCTCCGTGGTGGTCTGGGGCTCTGGTAGGTGTGAACGTCCAGAAAACTGAGGGAGGGGAGGAGACAAAGGAAAGTTTGGGGGCGACTAGGGTTGGAGTTGGAGCTCAGTTCTGACTTTCCCAAACTGAACCAGAGCTGCGGTTCTCTCATCCCCTCCCCCAGCTGCCTCTGCCCAGCGCCCGGAGCCTCGCCCAAGGGGCAGCCACCAGCGGCCATTCCGGCTTTGGAATGTTTGCCCGGCGCCCGATTTCGTTTCCGGTTAAACCTCCCAGCGCGGGTCGTAGGGAATTTTACTCTCATCTTTGAAAAAGAAAAAATTTCAGAGATACAAAATTGAAGAGAACATCATTTCCTGGCGTGTCTCTTAGGCGTCAGACCTCGAGCCTCGACAGCCCTGAAGTCCTAGAGTTTGTGCAAAACGGTGGCTCGAGACTAGGGCGGAGACCAGAGCGAGATTCCCAGGTGGGTGCGCTGGGGCAGCGCAGTAAGTGCCCGGGTGAAACGGCCTATATTTAATTCCGTTCTTCTGGAAGGTAGAGAGAAAAACAATGAGCCTCAGGACGCTCCTTGCGCATTAACCAGCTATCGACCTGGTCCAGCCAGACTGCGGGAAAGGGAAGGGGGAGGGAGCGAAGCTGTTCTCCGGGAACCACGACGTCAGCCCCCAGCCTTCTCTGCCTGGAGGGCGAATCTCAAGAGCGAAGATCCAGACGCACACCCAAGAACCTGGATTAATTAGATTCCTCCAGGCGCCCCACGTACGGAGCAGAAGCGGCCTCTCCACTACCCTAGTCTCCAGCAGGGAACAGTCTTGCCCCAACTGGACAACGCTCGCCTCACGTCGGGCCTCCGGGTCCCAGGCATCGGAGCCCTGACATGGCTCTGGCCCCCTACTGGATCGGACGAGCAGGGCTCGGTTCTGGAGTGAACTCGCGCGTCCTAAGGCAGTTCGAAACTTTTCCAGGGATTCTTAATCCCAGGGATTAGGCTAGAGGGTCACCCTCGCACAGGCAGGACAAGCAGGTGTACCGGGAAGTTGACTTGGGAAAGAGGTGCGTGCACAAACGCGCCTATGTGGAAGATTCATTATTATCTCGCCTTCCACTGTTCTCAGAGAATAAAGCGCTTCAGAGGCTCGCGTTTTCACCGCAGCCCAGGGCGCCGGGAGTGTACGGAGGGAATGGACGGCGCACACAGCTGTGTGCTCTGGACGCCCACAAACAGCCGCGGCTCGACGTGTGTCCAGTGCCGGTGGCCCACTGAGATCTGCGGCTGTGCAGCGCACTGCGCCCAAGCCTAGAGCCAACAGGCCCCGTTCCTACCCACTCCTGAGTCAGCCCCACGGTACGCGAGCGTCCCCGTCGGGGACACTGCTCCAGCCCTAGGTCTTCTCGCTGAGGCCCATCTTGTGTCTTCCCTTCCCGGGCCCGGAGTCCCCGGGCAGCGATGCGGGCCGGCTAGACCTCGGCTTCCAACCGAAGGCGCGGCGCGCGCTCCCACCGCTCCCTCCCCCCGCGCTCGGGTTACAGGTTAATGAAATGCTCGTTTTCCTCAGTCATTTGTTTTGTTTTCCTGCAAAGTTCTGATAAGTAGCTAACCAACGAAGCTTGTAATTACAATCTTACAGAAACCGGGCCGATCTGTATATAAATCTCACCATCCAATTACAAGATGTAATAATTTTGCACTCAAGCTGGTAATGAGGTCTAATACTCGTGCATGCGATAATCCCCTCTGGATGCTGGCTTGATCAGATGTTGGCTTTGTAATTAGACGGGCAGAAAATCATTATTTCATGTTCAAATAGAAAATGAGGTTGGTGGGAAGTTAATTTCTCTCCGCTCTGTGAAGCGTAGACAAGAATTTAATGATTTAATTACAGTTGTAAGCCCTTTCCATGAGACTTAAATTGAGCTGAGAATATTTTTTTCCTTTTCTCTCTCTCTCCCTCTCTCTCTCTCTTTTGCATTCTGTCTCTCTGCTATTAACAGCCACACAGACGCTACCGTGCGTGGCCTGGCGTCCCCATCGGGAAGGATTCCTATTTGGCCAGGAATCTGGACCCCCAAGGATACTAGGTGATGCTGGCCAGGGGCTTCAGAGCGGCCCAGGGACGGGCCGCCGTTCCTGAAGCTGCTCAGGCCTCTGTGAGCCCGGAGAAGCGACGGGGAAACTTTGGGGGAAACTTTGCCAACTTCGGGGCTCGGTGGAGCAGAAGATGCCGGAGTGGTAGCGGCGGCGGCGGCGGGCGGCGGGCGGCGGGCGGCGGCGCGTAGAGTGGGCCCGCGGCCAGGCTTGGGTTCCCCTGGGTGGACCAGGCCGCTGGAGGAGGGGTGCGAGGCTGCAGGCCAGGCCCTTCGCTCTCTCTCGCTCGGCTCCTGGGGCTCCCGGCGGCCCACGACGCGCAGCCACCAGCGTCACCACTTCAAACCAGAGTCACCGTTCCAAACCTGGCCCAAAGTGTCGATGACTCTATGTTCTTTTCCCTGTCAAGGATCATCCTTTTTCCTCCTTTGATTGTGCAGCCTCCCTCCTCTTCTTTGTGTTTATTTGTCAGACTCGGTATATTTGATTTCCTGGCCATTCATTTTTGTTCTTTCCTGCTCTCCTCCACTCCGTTCTCCTTTTCCGTTTTTTCTCCGAGCCGCTCTTGAGATCGTTTCTCTCCCTTCTGCCCTCCCACTTCCTTTCCTTTCTTTTTATCCTCCCTGACTTTTCCTTCTTGTTTTCGTTTTCCTCCTTCATTCTGTGTTTCCTTTCTGTTCCATCTTAGTCCTCTGCTGTTTCCATTGTGGGTTTCTTGGTCTGTCTTTCGGGCTTTCCTCCTGGTGTCTATTCTTTCTCTTCCCTTTTCTCTCTGTCCCCTCCTCCCCGTGGGTTAGCCTCCCCGGCACCTCCTCTGCAGCCATCTCTGGAGATGAGTGTGTCGCCTTATTGGATGCTGAGGTCAGAGCTGGGTTACCGGCTAGGCCAGCACTGAGCATTTTCTTCATACATATTGAGGAGATGATAATAAGCGTGTTTGCATTGTTGCATGAAAAGGCTGCATTTCCATCCTCAGTTTGGAGGTGGTTTGGTCCCTAGAGCCTCCCCGTGGGCACCGGGCCTGGCCTGCACCTAGGCTCCAGGGGAAGAGGTGTTCTCCGGAGCGCTGCGCAAAGACCGGCTGCATCTTCTATTTAAAGCGTCCTGATGGGATTCCCCCTGCCACGCTCACGAGGGTTCCTCTGTGCCTCCTCCTGCCTACTGGCTTCCGAGCACCCTCCCCTGTTGTTCAGAAGCCCGTGATGGAGTGACACCAGGAAATTAGAGTCTAATGGCAATAAATTGTTTCAGATGCCAAATGACACCTCGCAGGATCAAACACAGCCACATTGTGTACTCTGTTCAGCTCGCTCCCTGTTAATCTTGGAAGGCATGTTGGCATCACTTGACCAGGAAAGGTTGTACGCAGACCCGGCAACTATTGGGAGTCGTCTCCCACCTGAACTGCATGGGGGGCAAGACGACCTGGAGGACCCAGTTACCAGAGAAAAGCAGACCTTCGCCCGGGAGGTCCGGGGAGTTTAGGGGATAGCACTCAAGGAGAGGCAAAGATTTAGGGAAACTACCCATTTTCCACAACTGTGCTGTCACCTGCGCTCAGAGGGGATCTCCTTGGTGCTTAGACTAAGAAATCAGAAGGGCTTTGGAGCCCCAGTTCTAGATACTGTCTGTCTGAGAAAGGGACCCTGAGACATTAAACCTTTGCTGTGGTTCTCCTCTTCTTTCCCCTAGTTCATGCTAGGGAAGGTCAAGAGCTCTTGGTTCAAAGGCAAAAATGTCAGGGTCTGGCCTTGTCTGGAAACGTCTAGAGCAGTTTCCCCAACTTCAAGCCGTCCACCACTGCCTCTACTGCTATTAATGTTTTCCTTTAAGCCAGCTCATTAAAAAAATACAACAAACTTAAGTATGTGATCCTGGAAAGAAAATGTGACACTACCACTGGAAAGCAGGAATTACTCACTATAAATAGAAATTGTACAAGATAAATGCAAGTAAAACCCAACAATGTTAGTACTGTGTTCATTGCCTGGGAAAGACTTCCACAGGTGTGTGTGTGAGAGAGACAAAGAGAGAGCGCAAGTGCTGAGGATGCTAAAGACTGGCTGGCAGAAGAGAGGTCACTGAAAAGTGGATGTTTCTCACTATTTGATGTGAATGAGTTTACTGTCTTCACACTTCTTAAAATCGCGGTGAGGACTGTAGGTTCTACACTGGCTTAGGGTTTACCCACACTGTTAATGTTGACTATGCAAACAAATATAAGATAAAAAATAAAATAATTGAATTCATATTATTTACCAGCTTCTTGTGGTATCAGGTCCCTATGCATTGGACTCAACGGCAGTGAGCTTTTGTGTTAAGCCTTTCAGACAGTATCTGTTATAGTTAAATCTCATAATAGGCTTATATGGGAGAGACTAGGATGGCCAGGTATGTGTATAGGTTATTCACTGCACCATGGCTCCCAGCTGAGGGGATGGGGGCCTCCAGTGTTCACCCAGCTGTGTGCCTTGGCTTAGTGCTACACTGGAGGAAAAGAATCTTTCTTTAATTTGCACAGAGTTGGAGTGTGACATAACAGCTGCTATAATCCCATCTTAGAGATGGGTAAACTGAGGCTGATAGAGCTTGCCAAAACTGAGAATTGAATCCAACTCTGTTTGTGCTCAACTAGGAAGAACAGAATCTCTTGGGGGTATGGGGAAGTGGCGCTGGAATCTTGGGAAGGGGATACTGGAAGCCTAATTCCTGGATTGTTTGAAGGAAAATGGTAGGTGGGTTGCCCAGCTTTTCTCTCCCTCGGTCTTCACACATGATGCAAATATTTGGAGAAGAAAGACCTGAAAAAACAAACAAACAAAAAAGCACTGTGATCCAGGAGCATTGTCCCTGCTCGGGGCTGGGTTGGAGGAGGGAGAGAAGGTGTTCTGGTTTGCTTAGGCCTAGGTAGGAGCACTGGATCTGTTACTTGCTGTCTTTGGGTCAGTCGACCCGCATGCATAGTCTGCCTCGTTCCAATCCATGCCATTCAGAAATGTCAGCTTCCTGAAGACAAGTTAAAGAATTACATTCACCGAAGGGTGCAAACCAGAGGTTACCTCTGGCCACAGTCATTTGCTTTGGCTTTTCATAGGTCTTTTCTTTTGTTAACTGTGCTGTTTGCCAACACTTGCAAATTTGAATATTCTATTTAAAAATCTGGATCTCAGGGATTGTATGAAGACCAGAAGGCTGAGGAGTGTAAGACCTGTTCTCCTTTACCAAGATCAGTCACCAGAGGTTCATGGCGATTGCCCATCCACCTGGACAAGCTCCAGTGGCCCTGGCTACTTACCTAGCCCACCTCTGTCAATCACCTGTAGGAGGCTGTTTGTTAGCCCTGCTTTGCGCCCACACTTGGGAAAAGGGGACACCCTGGGGTAGACACTCTCTATGGCACAATGCCTGAACTGGGCAGGGATTTTAAGGGTCTCTTCTTTCCTGTTCTCTCATCCACTCTCTTGGTTATCTGGGAATCTACCTTTCAGTGGCAGGTAAGGTCGAGGGAGTTATAGTAATGAAGAGTAATGAATAGTTCTGTCCTTTCTGAGAGGTTGTCCAAGAGCCTCTGGTGGACACCTTCACAAGCTTCTAGGAAGAGAACAGAAAAACTGGCCACAGCAGAAATTACTGGGGAACCCACCCCAACTTCCCTGGATTCCCTCCTCCCAGCTTCAACCCTTTCTTAATTCTCCTTCCTGAGGCCAACTCTTTCTGGATTCCCCTGCACCATCCTAGAAGATGTTAAACCAGAAAGTTGACTTCTTCCCTCCTTCTTTCCCTTTCTCCCTCCACCCTTTCTCTTTGTAACAGGTATTTATCAGATGCTTTCTGTGCGCCAGCAACTGTGTTAAGTGCTGGGGGCACAGTGAGGAATTAGGCAAATGGGCACCCTGTTGTGATGGAGCATGCATTTTAGTGGGACAATCAGATAGCAGGCAGGAAAACAGCAGGACAATTTGAGACAGCATTAAGTTCTGCAACTCGATCACAAAGGGTGGAGCGATAGTAGGGGTGGCAGGAAGCTGTCATCACAGGTGGCACATACAGAGAGGTGAGAAAGTGACAGCACTGACCCTGAGCACACTGGGGGGTGTATATTCCACAGCTACTCACTTCAATATGTGGCCCCTGGCCGTGTGTGTCTATTAAGCCCTTAAAAGTGGGACTGGCCCAAACTGAGTTATACTGGATGTGTAAAATAAACACTAGCTTTCAAAGACGTAGTATAAAAAAGAATGAATGTGAAAGATCTCACTCATTGTCTCAAAATATCCATTACCTATTGACTAACTCGAGAGTGTTTTGTTCATCTTGCCCAGTTTTAAACTTCTTTGTAAGTCTGTTGTCCTAAAGGTCAGGCTAGGTTAGGTTTTGCTGCAGTAACAAACTTCTCTCAAATCTTCATGGCTAGTAATCACTGATGCTGCTTGGAAACTCTATGGGGCAGTTCTGCTCTGACCTCTAGGGTCACTATGAGTTGGACCTGACTCGAGGGCAGTAGGTTTTTTTTCTACGTGTTGTTGGCTATGGCTGTTGTTCATGTTGCCATTATTTCAGGATAAAGACTAATGCAGAAGCTTCCATCTAGAGCACTGTTCAGTGTCATGTCAGGGGAATGAGTGCATGGTGAACCACAATGAAGCCTTTTAAGCTTCTACTGGGATGTTACACATATTCCTTCTGCTAGCATATAACCCCAAACCAAACCCAGTGCGACTGAGTCAATTCTGACTCACAGTGATCCTATAGGACAGAGTAGAACTGCCCCATAGAGTTTCCAAGGAGTGCTTTGCTGATTTGAACTGCTGACCTCCCGGTTAGCAGCTGTAGCACTTAACTGCTATGCCACCAGGGTTTCTGTTAGTATATGGTAAGTCAGAAAAATCGTGTAGCCTTGCCTGAGTTCAATAGGGTAGGGATAGATACACCTCCTGCTGGGAGAGGCACTTCTGTTTTCGGCTTCACCTATTCCAGCCATTGTTTTGAGCAGGTCCAACTGATGACGCTTGGTACCTAGCTTTGACTTTTCTGGTGCCCTGGTCTGGTATGCCAGGGGGAATGTACTGGCACTCACACACGCATCACCTGCAAGTGCAGGGGAGTTAATGCCATGTGGCCACCTTTGACCCAAGGGAAGAGATTGTTGTTAGTTACCACGTGACTCATGGTGACCACAGGCACAGCGGAATGAAGTACCAGCAGGTCCTGCACCAGCTGCATGATTATTAGTACGAGTCCATGGAACAGTCCATTGTTGGGACCACTGCATATTTTGAGTGCCTTCCAACCCAGGGGGCTCATCTACAGTGCTCCATCAGACATTATTCTGCTGTGAGCTATGGAGTTTCCACCGGCCAGTTTTCAGAAGTAGGTGTCCAGGTCTTTTTTCCTGAAGATCTCCTGAAACTTCACTGAAACCCGCCCACTGTGCGTGACACTGGTGGTGTTGGAAATACCCATGGCACAGCTTCTAGCATCATAGTGACACGCAAGGTACCACAGCATGACAAACTGACAGGTGAGTGGTGATAAGAGGAGGGACCCTATGGAGAGATGCTTCTGATTTTTATCCCCAGGGCAGGCAGTTCTGAGAAGCAAGCTACAAGCCCCTCTCCTAGTTCTGGCAGGGTCAAGCACCTATAGGGGTGGGCTGCCCAATTCCATGTACTGGGATCATTTTCCCAGACAAGCCACCTACACATAAGCCTTCGCCTTAAGACCTGTGTTTGGGGGAAGTTTAGCTAAGACAGACATGGAGCAGGTGAACAGTAATGTAAGGTACTGCCATTCCTCATATTTAAAAATTAGGAGATTAAACATGAAATCCCAATTGTAGGCTTTTTCTGAAAAATAAGATCTGACAACATTGGGCCCAGATGTTGGCAAGTCCTTCAAGAGCCTGGACTTGAGTGGGTCTGAGTTCCCTTTTTGCCTAAGGTGATGAGACAGACTCAAGCTCTCTGTGGAACACATTTGCTGTTTGAGGAGGAGGGTGTTGCTTTTTCATATTGCCTGTGTTTCTCCAGTAGGCACTTGCGATTTAGATCTCTACCGCAGGAACTCTTGGTTGAACTTGTAGACATCTGCAGTTTCTTGGAAATCTTTTATTGTGCTGGGATCTGCCTCACTTTGTTTCATTGTATTGTTTCTCTTTCTCTTCGTTATAAGAGGGTTCATTTTAAAATAAATTTAGACTGGCTGTGGCAGGGCAGGAGACTGGCTGTCTTGTCACACTGTATTCTCAGTGCTTAGTGAGAGCGTGGAACATAGCAGGTATGTAAAGAGTGTTTGCTGAATGAATGACAAAAAGAATGAGTGTGGGAGCCAGCCTTTGAGATGCTCCCAGGTTCCCCGGGTTCCCAACTCCTGGGATCCATACCTGTGTGTAATAGATCTGAGTCTTTCCTTGGTCTGGGAACATCTAAGCCTAAGAACCTCAGGTCCAAAGGATGTGTCCTGTTTCCAGAACTGCTTTCTTGGTGATATGAGCTCTCCATGTCTCTCTGCTCACTTCTCTTTTATATCTCAAAAATGATTGGCTTAAGACACAATCTAATCTTATAGATCTCATCAATATAACTGCCACTAATACTTCTCATTAAAACATAGTGACAGAATTGACAACACATACCAAGTTTGGCAATTAAGTCTGTGAACCTAATTGTTCTAAGTGCTACATGCCTCACTGCTGAATATCACTACAGTCACCTTTGAAGTGACCCTCCCTACTCACCTGGTCTGGCCCCCAGTGACTTTTTGGTTTACTTTAATGATATTTTGATGTCATTAAGGACACCAAAGGTAATACAATGACAGTTCTGATGATGGTTCTAGAAAAAGAGTTCCAAAATTGCTTTGATGAGTGGACTAGGCACTGGCATCGGTGCATACTTTCCCAAGGTGAGTACTTCGAAGGTGACCGTGGCGATATTCAGCAATGAGGCATGAAGCATTTTTTCTAGGATGATTGCTAATTTCCTTATCAGACGCTGTAGGAAAATTCCACCAAAATGGTTGACACTAATGCAATCCTGGGAATCATGGTACAGGCAAAGTGATACACTCATTTTTGAGGGGGTCCATAGTTCAACCCACGACACACAGCAAAAGGTAACACAGTGATTTTCAAATCCAGAATAATAGCCCTATTTGCTTCTGTGTGTTTTGAGGCAGGGCTCCTAGTTTGAAGTTAGCTTGATTTATTAGTGTTAACTGAGCACCTACTACACGCTAGTCACAATCTCAGTCGTATTGCAGAGCACTGCCTTTGTTTCTTCAGCCACCAGCCCCTCTAGAACTTCCTTGGTATATGGCACACTGCAGGTGAGTCAAATGCTTATGGATTTACAGTGGCTTTAGAGGCTTTAGCAGGACCCTCTTTGGAATACAAAATTTCACTTGCATGTGATATTAATGATGATGTTCAATAATTTCCACATTCGGTTGGATCACCTTTCTTGGGAATAGGCATAAATACGAATCTCTTCTAATCATTTGGCTAGGTAGCTGTCCTTCAACTCTCTTGGCATAGATGACTGAGCACTTCCGGGGCTGCATCCATTTGTTCAGTCATCTCAACTAACAGTCCATCAGTTCCCAGGGCCTTGTTTTTCACCAGTGCCTTCAATGCAGCTTTGACTTCTTCCTTCAGTACCGCTGGTTCCTGATCAAATGCCACCTCTTCCAATGGCTGAACATCGACCAGTTCTTTCTGGTATAATGACTCTGTGTGTTCCTTTCATCTTCCTTTGATGCTCCCTGAGTCATTTAGTATCTTCCCTATAGAAGCCTTCGCCATTGCCATTTGAGGTTGGAATGTTTTCTTCAGTTCTTTTAGCCTGAGAAATGCAGAGTGCATTCTTACCTTTTGGTCTCCTATTTTGAGCTCCTTGCATATGTCATTATGGTAGTTGACTTTGTTTTCTCGAGCTGCCCTTTGAAAACTTCTCTTCAATTCTTTTGCTTCATCATTCCTTCCTTTTGCTTTAACTACTCGTTGTTCAAGAACAAGTTCTGGAGTCTCTTCTGACATTCAATTTGGTCTTTTCTTTCCTGTATTTTTAATGACCTTTTTCATTCTTCATGGATGATGTCCTTGATGTCATTTGGCAACTCGTCTGGCCTTTGAGCTATTCTTTGAAATCTTTTGCCAGTTCTTATACTTCAAGCATTTGTTCTTTTTGCTTGAAACGCTTACTGATGATCAAAGACCACAGCCTTCAGTATGGATTACAGCTTGACATAAAGAAAACAAAAATCCCCCCACTGGACCAGTAAGTAACATCATGGTAAACTGAGAAAAGACTGAGGTTGACAGGCGTTGCATTTTACTTGGATCCGCAATCAATGCCCATGGAAGCATCAGTTAAGGAATCCAAAGTTGCATGGCATTGGGAAAATCTGCTGTAATAGACTTCTTTAATGTATTAAAAAACCAAGATGTTACCTTGAAGAGTAAGGTGCATCTGACCCAAGCTATGGCAGTTTCAGTTGCATCACATGTGTGCAAAAGCTGGACAGCGAAAGAAGAAGGCAGAAGAAGAATTGACACCTTTAAACTGTCATCTCGGAGACTGAATGTTGACCATACCATGGACTGCCAAAAGAACAAACATGTCTGGGAAGAAGTACCATCAGAGTGCTTCTTAGATGCAAGGATGGTGAGACTACCTCTTACGGACTTTGGACATTTTGTCAGAATGGATCAGTCCCTGGAGGACATCATGCTTGGTAAAGTAGAGGATGAGTGAAAAAAAAGGAAGACTCTCAACAAGGCGGATTGACACAGTGGCTGCAGCAGTGGGCTCTAGCATAGCAGAGGTCATGAGCCTGGTGCAGGATGAGGCAGTGTCTTGTTCTCTTGTGCACGGGGTTGCTATGAATCAGAAGCAACTCAGCGGTGCTTAACAACAACAACAGCAAATATATAAACCAGCTGTGTGACCTTGGGCTAGAAATTCAGTTCTCTGTGCTTCAGATGCCTTATTTATAAAATGGTAACGACAGTATTTCCTACCACATATCACTAAAATAATTTTTGGAAATACGGTGAATGTCTTAGCTATCTAGTGCTGCTATAACAGAAATACCACAAATAGATGGCTTTAGAAAAGAGAAATTTGTTTTCTCGCAGTCTAGTAGCTAGAAGTCAAGAATTTAGGGCATCTTCTCCCGGGGAAGTTTTTCTTTCTGTGTTGACTCTGGAGGAAGGTACTTGTCTTAAGTCTTCCTCCAGACTAGGAGCTTCTCTGTGCAGAAACCTTTGGTCCAAAGAGCACACTCTAATCCCAGCACCGCTTTCTTGGTGGTATGAGGTCCCTGCTCTCTGCTTTCTTCCTTTTCCCTTTATCTCTCATAAGATAAAATGTGGTACAGACCACAATCCAGGGAAACTCCCTTAATGTTTGATCAGGGATGTGACCTTACCAAGGGTGTTACAATCTCATCCTAAGCCTCTTTAACATAGAATTACAATCCTGAAATGGAAGACAACCAGACAATACTGGCAATCATGGCCTAACCAAGTAGACATACGTTTTGGAGGACACAGTTCAGCCCACGGCAGTAATGTATACATATTTAAACCATTTTAAGGTATCCAGTTCAGCAAGTTGTACAGCTATCCCCACTCACCATTTCCTAAAGTTTGACATCACTCCAAACAGCAACTCAGGGCCTCCTTAGCAGCAGTTCCCCTCCCCACCCCATTTTCCTCCCTCTGTAGCCCCCAAGAACTGCCCATAACCTTCATCTATGTACATTTACCTGTGCTAGATATTTCACATATGTGGGATCGTGCAATACTTGTTCTTTTGAATTTATCTTATTTCACTCAACATAGTATTTTTTACAGTTCATCTATGTTGTGCCATGCATCAAGACTTTATTTCTTTTTGATTACTGCATAATATTCCATTGTATGGACATGCCACGTTTTATTTACGCATTCATCTGTCGAAGGTCACTTGGAATATTTGTATATCTTTTTTATAGGATCACTAGAAGTCAAAAGCCACTTGAAGGCAGTAGTTTTTCTTTGCTTTTTTTCTCCATCTGTTGGTGGGCACTTAGGTTGTTTCCATCTTTTGACTCTTGTGTATAATGCTGCAGGGAACAGTTGCCTATTTCCCGTTATTTGTTGGGCAGTTATCTCAGTTGTTGCTTTTAAGTCCACTGGGTGTAATCAAGGGGTGGAATGCTGGGTCACATGGTAAATCTGTGCCTAACTTTTTGAGGAACTGGATATTCTCTGCAGAAGCTGCACCATTTTATATTCCCACCAGCAACACACAAGGATGACTCATTGCATTTTAGTGAGGATGAGTTAATGCACGCAAAGCTTAAGAATAATACTTTGTACCTAGTCAGTATCAGTAAATTTTAGAAAAATCACCACCACCCAAAGGGAAAAAGAATAAGTAAGCTCTGAGGGAACTATGGTCAAGGCTAGGCATACACTCAGTAACTGATCGCTGAGCATTCAGTAGATTCCAGGCCCCCAGCATATAGACAGGGCCAAGTGCATGGGAAGGCAACCTGTCCCATCTGTCCCCAGGACCTCCTCCTTGAAGGTTCCTGAGCTTGTTTAAAGCTTCACTGCCACCATTTTGAAATTCTTAATCTGGAAACAATAGGCTCTGTCTACTTTGCCCTGGGCCCTGCAAATTCTGTAACTGGTCCTGTACACGGATGTGGGTGAGGCAAGGTTCTGATCCTCCAGGGCTTTGGAGGCCCACTTCTGGTTAGCAGGATGGGCCAACCAATGAGGCCTTTACAGAGATCTACGCACTTGGGTGAGTGCTGCACCAAAGCACGTGCTCCTGGTTGGGTGCAAGATGCCAGGAAGAGCTGCTTGGCTGACGCCACAACAAAGGAGGGCCGCAGCGAAGACTGAGCCTGTCCTACACCCTTATTGGTGTCCTGGGTGGAGAATCGGCAGGGAAACAGGGTCCCGTGAGGCTTTCCGTGAAGGGATTGATGCTTGGGTTTATTTTTTGCAAAAGGAATGAGGCCTTGAATTCTGAAATCTTTCTGAAACCTTTGGAAAATCCCACTTTAATCACTGATGACAGTTTGACATTTTTCCAGCTGTTTAGAAACAGTAGACAAGTCAGGTTGCTCGGCAGGGCACAGGCTGGCATGCTGAGATGCGTGTGGGTTCCAGCCTCCCTCCTTTCCCCTGTTCTTCATGGATTTGAGAAAAAAGTAAGTAAGAACTCCAGGCCTTCACCGCGTTCATGCAGGCCTGTGCCATCTGCACTTGGGAGTTTTCCTCCGGAAAGTGAAATCTTTCATTGATAACTTTTCCCTCTCTGTTTCTTGATCTTTGGACTCACTTCCTTCTCACCAGGGCACCAGTGTCCTAGCTGTATAGTCTTTCCTCGTTAACTACATCTCCTGGTGGGGCCACCACCACCACCATCTCCAGATGCCATTGAATCTGACTCACGGTGACTTCAGTAGTTTGTTCAATCACTGACTTTCCAGAAGATCAGTAGATGTTTCTTCTGAGGGGCCTCTAGGTAGATTCAAACTTCTAAGCTTTTGGTTAGCAGCCAAGCACTTAATCCGGGGATTCTTCTGGTTGAAAGGATTGTTCTGTTGGCTCTTTGGCACCCATGAGAAGCATCTGGGTCCTTCCACATGGAACCAAAACATGATGTGGATTACAAGCCAGGTTCCATGGTGACTTGGGCCATGGGCTACCAGTAAGTGTTCAGACCCCAGCTCTGCCTCTTACCTTACCCTTTGGAGGACCTTGGGAAACTTACCAACTCCAAACCTAAGTTTCCCCAATTGTAAACTGCTGTAAGATGTCAATGATTTAATACATGTGAAGTACTCAACATATAATTATATGATTAAGTGCATAAAATCAAGTATTTAGCGTATTTTTCAAGACAGCTTTTCCATTTACCATTATGGATGGATGATCTGGAGTGTTGGTGGCACAACAGTTAAGCACTCATCTAAAAGTTGGCTAATTGAACCTACCAGCCTCTCTGCAGGAGAAAGACTTGAAAGTCTGCTTCCATAAAGATTTACAGCCTTGGAAACCCTGTAGGGGCAGTTCTGCTCTGTCTTGTTGAGTCACAATGAGTTGAAACTGACTTAGTGGCAATGAGCTTTTTTAAAAATAGATATTCGGCTACTCTATTGTCATAGTCCTCTCTGTAAAAACTGACACAGACAGGCACTCTGCTGTTTTAAGCCCCATTGCAAATATTACCTCATTTAAATCTCAAAATGACCCTATGGAATAAGTGTTGTTCCTCCCATTTTATAGATGAGGAAAAGTGAGGCACAAATTGGTTAAATAACTTGCCTGTGGCCACATAGCTAGTAAGTGACAGAGCCAGAATTCGTCCTCAGGTTTCCAGCTGCAAACTCCTCAAATTTAACCACTGCGCTAACACATGAATTATATGCTAACACATATAATTCATCCCTTCTTGGGCAGTTACAGTTTTTCCTGTGTCACTAAAATATATTAAATACTTGTCCAATAACAATAATAAGTCATTGCTGTCAGCTGCTATCTAGTTGGCCCCTGACTTGTGGCAACCCCCGGGCCCAACAGAATGAAATGCTATTCAGTCTTGCACTGCCTCCAGGGTCATGGATAGGACCCTTGTGGCCTAGATGGTTTTCTTTGGCTGATTTCTCAGAGTGGATCACCAGGCCTTTCTTCCTAGTCCATCTTAGTCTAGAAGCTCCTTGGAAGCCTGCTCAGCATTGTGGTGACACACAGTGACATGTGGGTGGTGGATGTGCATGAGGTGCCTTGGCCAAAGATTGAACCTCAGTCTTCTGCACAGCAGGTGAGAATTCTACCATCGAACCACCACTGTCCTCAAGAATAATACACTTCCACCTACAAGACTAGAAATGCTGGTGGCCTAATGGTTAAGTGCTACGTCTGCCAACCCAGAGACTGGCAGTTCAAAGCTGCTGGGTGCTCCTTGGAAACCCTATGGAGCAGTTCTGTTCTGTCCTATAGGTTGCTATGGGTTGAAATTGACTCAACGGCAGTGGGTTTGGTTATTTTCTTTAGTATATGAGGCTGTCCAACTGGATTCTTTTTAGAACAGAGAGGAGAGAGCAGAGAGGAGGGGAGAAGTGTGGGTTGAGTGGGTACTGGAAGTGAAGAGTGGAAAGGAAGAGTGTGCTGTCACAGGGCGAGGAGAGCAGACAGTGTTGCAGAGAGGCAGGTGCTCAGAGTTTTACATTGATTTGGATTGTAAACTTTCACTTAATAACAGTGAAAACTAAAAACAAATGTGCATCTATGAAATGCATGCATCAAAAATGGAGAACACGAGTTTTTACACAGTGATAATGTGCATGTAACTGGCATCTGGATCCAGAAACAGAAGATGACCAGCCCCTCAAAATCCCCTTGGGTCTCCTTCGAGTCGCTACTCACCTTCACCACTTCCTGACTTCCACTAATATAACTGGTTAGCCTATTTCCATACTTGGTGACAATTGAGTCCCATGGTATGAATTCATCTGGTGTCTTGTGCTCAGCATCACGTGTGGCTGTGGACCATTTATTCTGCCTACTACGCTCTCCCATGTGCGGTCTGTTCTCATCACTACTGCCAGCCTTCATGGGTAGCTTTCAAGGCTAGTGCTGCTAAGAACATTCTTGGGCATGACTTTGGGAGCAGTCTACGCCCATTTCTGTTGGGGGTCTGCCTGGAGTAGGACTGCCAGATCGTAGGGTATGTGTATGCGCAGCTTTGGTAGGGACTGCCAGGCAGCCTCCCAATGTTTCTTCTTTTCCGGGACATTGTGTGATGTTGAGGGATGAAATTAGGGGCTGGGAATTTTGTGATGGATTTCTCTTTTTTGGAATCATCTGGAAAGAAAACATGTCATTTGGATCTGGTGGAAGGCGGAGTCATCAAGCCATGCCAGGGACTTATTTATGGGGTTTTGTTAAACATCCCACCTTTCTTTAATTTCGGCAGGATATCCTTTTCCTGCAGCCCGGGCCAAAAGGGCAGATTGTGTGGGTCTCGTGGTGTCGCTTGTTACAGCCAAACGGCAAAGGAGTCAGCTAAGAGTAGTTCGGCTGATGCTGAAATTGTTACCCCAAGGAGGGCACAGCCTGGTACCTACCCTTACTAGACAGTCTCTGAACCCACCACGTACAATCCAGTGGCTCACTCATTCACTCCTTCACTGAACACTCTCTGTGTGTCCAGGCATGAGCTGGGTGTCAGGGACACAGTTGAGAACAAGACAGACCAGGACCCTCCCTCCTTGAGCTCACATTCTCGTAGGGTTATGGCTAGTGACCCTCAAGTCCATCCTGACTCCTGACAACTCTCCGTGTGCAGAACAGAATGTCTCCATAGGGTTTTTGGGAACCCTGGTGGCACAGTGAATAAGTGCTACAGCTGCTAATCCAAAGGTCAGCAGTCTGAATCTGCCAGGTGCTCACTGGAAACTCTGTGGAGCAGTTCTACTCTGTCCTGTCAGGTTGCTATGAGTCAGAATTGACTTAATTTGACTTGATGGCAGTGGTTTTTCTTTTTCTTTTTCTTTTTTTTTTAGTAGGGTTTTCAGGGCTGTAACCTTTCAGAAGCAGATCACCAGATCTATCTTCCAAGGTACCTCTGGGTGTGTTTGAACCACTAACTTGTAGGCTAGCAGTTGGGTGCTTAGTCATTTACCCTGCCCAAGGACTCTTCTTGTGGGGAGAGAGGGATAAACATGAAAATGAATATATTAAAAAAAATGATTTTCAGAGTATGATAAACAAATGAAAAGCACAAATGAGGGAAATGGGAAAGAAAGTGTTTGGGGAGGGAGGTGGCGTGGGAGGCAGAGGACTGGGAAACCTGGCTAGCAAGCACAGTTCATTGGTTTAGAACTATCTGCGGACCAGGGCCAGCCTCAGACCTGTGCTTTTGGCTTCATGCTCAGTTCTTGTGGTCATATATGATAATTTTCCAACAGAAAGCCCCTCAATTTTATTTTGCCCCGAGTCCTATAAGTTAATGTAACTGATCCTGCCAGGTTGAGGTTCTTGGAGAAGATGAGAGTATCCTACCGTCTCTGCTTCGGTCAGGATTGAGGGAGCCAGTAAGGAGCAAGGAAACGATGCAGACACCCCTAAAGCTAAGCCTGGAAGATGGCAAAGAGGCCCTATGCTGCCCTGCCCTCTCCTCTCATTTCTCTGTACCTCCCACGTTCTGAGCTTGACTCTGAAGCTTCACTGAGAGCCAGCTGGGAACCCAATCACCCAGTTGCTTTTGATGTGGCCTTTTCATGTCACAGAAGCCCTGCAGTTGTGTCCCTGGAGGTCCCTGCTAATGAATGATAAGAGGGCTTTATTCCATTGTGTGAGCCGGAAGGAAGGAAGGAAGAGCACTTTAAACGAGAGGTGTGCAAGAGCTGAGCACTCGTACCTCAGGCCCCTGGGAGGGAAATTTAACTCTTCAGCAGAAGGCCTGGCTGGGGTCACCTGGGGAAACAGAGGAGCTGGTGACCTAGGTCAAGTCATCAGGCTGTGACCCTGGGTCACCTCTGTTGTCCTTTGATGATCCAGCCATTGCATCAAGTGCAGCTGAGCCCCAGAGAGCTGCCGCTATGGGTCTGAGACTCCGATCAAATCCAAAACCTGGACTAGTGCGCCGGGATGTTCAGTATCCCAGAGACTCAACATCCCGGGCGAGCTTACAGGGCACAGGGCAACTGTAGCCAGCGCCTCTCAGAGGCAGGGACGGACCCCATTTCCACTCTCATGAGCTTCCCAGTCGTCTCCCAAAGTGAGGAAATGTCAAGATAAGGCTTGATAGGATTGGGGTTCATTGAAAACTCTTGCAGCAAACAAATGAGCGCGTCAAGCAAACACAACCCAGAGTGTCAAGCACACAATACAAGTTAGCATTATACATAGTATATGGTATATAATACATAGATATAATATATATTGTATATGGTACCAAACCTGTTGCAATCCGTTCACCTTTAACTCATAGTGACCCTGCAGAGCAGAGTAGAACTGCCTCACAGAGCTTCCAAGGAGTAGCTGGATTCAAATCGCCAACCTTTTTGTTAACAGATACGTTATTAACCACTGCACTGCCTGGGCTCCTCCTGGCTTCTTTTTTCAGGGTCTACTTTTGGAGCACCCAAATTAAGACACTGCCTTAGCAGCTGGGACCTGCCAAACCAGCCCCAGTACCACCTGGCCCCCTGGGAGATTCTCTGTTGCAGTCCTAAATAAAGTTTTAAAGAAGAAATGACACTCACTGGCTCTGTGATCTTAGGGGTCACTCTGTCTCTGTAGGGCTCAGGTTTCTAATTTGTTAAAATCCCAAACCCACTCCCATTGACTCAGTTTTGACTCATAACAACCCTATAGGACAGAGTAGAACTGTCCCATAGAGTTTCCAAGGAGCTCCTGGTGAATTTGAACTGCTGACTTCTTGGTTAGCAGATATAGTATGTAACTACTACACTACCAGGTTTTCCTCATTCATTCCCCAAACCTGCTGCCATTGAGTCAATTCTGACTCATAATGAACCTATAGAACAGAGTCGTAATACTCCCCCATAGAGTTTCCAAGGACCACCTAGTGGATTTGAACTCTGGAACTTTTGGTTAGCAGACATAACACTTAACCACTATGCCACCAGAGTTTCCTCATTCATTAGGCAAGGCTACTTGTGTGGATCCCTCCAGTGTTTCAATATGGGTTTGAGGGTCAAAGGCCATAATAGAAAAGAGCAAAGAGGCATGAGATGTATGGAGGTGAGATGGGCGATACCTCCTCTGTGGCGGGCCCGAGACCCAGTCCCACCTCTGTAACAGCATCTCTCTTCTAGACAATTGACATCTTTCTCAACTTCAGACCTGTTCTGAGACAGCACAGATGCTTCCCTGGTCCAAGAAGTCAGCCTGTAACTCAGGTCTTGTCAGTGAGAGTGTTTATTGCAACATGCCATAGTGATGGGCTCAGGACAGAGCACACGGCTCAAGTTAGTTCCAGGATGCTAAATCCTATTTTTGTCATTGTTGTTTTCACCCCAGAACTGCCGAGAAAATGAGATAATCTTTTTACTAGGAATGGTTCAACAGGCAGAATAGAGACGTGCAGGTGAGGTAGTCATCTTGCCAACACAAGGGGAAGATTCTGTAGAGAACAAAAATAACACAGAAGTCAGCAGAATGAGATGTTCATGAAGCTTGGGGATGAGGAAGAGAAGGAGCCTGATGGCATTATTACACATTGCTAGAGCGCCTAGATCTAACTGTGCCTGAAATCCATGCATTTTCCATATTTGCTTAAGTCAATCAGAACTAAATTTTTGTTTTTTGTAGCTTAGATGCCCACCAAATGCATCTATTTAAACATTACCCACTATGACTGAGTCAATTCTGACTCACGAAGACACTGTGGGACAGGGCTGCACTGCCCCAGATGTTTCTAAGACTGTAATATTTGCGGAAGCAGACTGCCACATCTTTCTCCCATGGAGCGGCTGATGGCTTCAAGCTGCTGACCTTTTGAATAGCAGTTGAGTGCTTTGATCACCACATCACTATGTTAGGTGGTTCATATTTGGCATTTTCTTCAGTTCTGCCTTCCCAGCTAAACTGTAAGTCCTCCATTCTGTGGTTAGTGGGTTTTGTGCTATGTTGACTGGTGACTGTGAGCCTTTTGAACACAGTGAGTCAGGGACGGAAGGACGGGAGGTCTGAGAGAAGGGATGAGCATTTGCAGACAAGGCTGATTGTTGGTTCTTTTCTCCATACTTTATGCAGCAGCTGTGCCAGAGGCTGAGGTTATCACAGCGATGACATCCTCTCTCCTCTCATGGAGCTCACAGCTGAGTGAGGAAAACAGGTGTCTAACCAACCAGTACAGTAATGTATTATGGCTATATATATACATACACATGATCTATTTTACTCTGACCTATAGGGTCACTATAAGTTGGACCTGACTTGATGGCAGTGGGTTTGGTTTTGTTTTTGTTATATCTGTATCCATAATATATATTAATAATATATTAATATATTAATCCATAAGATAATAATATACATGTTATATCCATATATATTCATAATAATATGTTATTATTATTGTTAAATATACTATGCTCAATATACATGTTATATCCATAATAATATACATGTTATATTCAAAATATATGTTAATAACATATTAATATATTAATCCATAATATAATAATAATAATATACATGTTATATCCATGTATATTCTCCATTCACACCCCCCCCCCCCATGTACCATGGCTTCTGGCTGAAAGCAGCAAATGCCAGAAAGATCTTTACCTGTGTTTTGTTGACTATGCAAAGGCATTTGACTGTGTGGATTATAACAAACTAAGGATCACGTTGTGAAGAATGGTAATTCCAGAACACTCATTTGTGCTCGTGGGGAACCTGTGCTTACGCTAAGTGGCAATTATTCCAAACAGAATATGGGCATGCTGCATGGTTTAAAGCCAAGAAAGATGTGCATTAAGGTTGTATCCTTTTACCATTCTTAGTCCGCATGCTGAACAAATAATCCAAGAAAGTGGACTACATGAAGAAGAGTGGGACACTAGGACTGGAGGAAGACTGACAATCTGCCGTATGCCTGTGACACGACCTTGCTTGCTGAAAGCAAAGTGGGCTTCAGCACTTACTGATGAAGATCAAACACCACAGCCTTTGGTATGGATTGCACCTCAACCTCAAGGAAACAATCATCCTCACAACTGAACCAATAAGCAACATCGTGATAAACAGAGAAAAGATTGAAGTTGTCAAAGATTTCATTTTACTTGGATCCATAATTAACACCGGTGGAAGCAGCAGTCAAGATATCCAGTGATAACACTGCATTGGGCAAATCAGCCACAAAAGACCTCTTTAAAGTCTGCAAAAGCAAAGATGTTGCTTGGAGGACTAGGGTGCACCCGATCCAGGCTCTGGTGTTTTCAGTTGCCTTATTCGTATGTGAGAGCTGGACAATGAATAAGGAAAACTGAGGAACTAATAACTGACTTATGGTGTTGCTGAAGAGTACTGACTAGACCACGGACTGCCAGAAGAAGGAACCCACCTGCCTTGGAAGAACAGCCAGAACGCTCCTTAGAAGTGAGGATGGCAAAACTTGGTCTCACTGACTTTGGACACATGAGACCAGAAGGACATTGTGACTAGCAAAGAAGAGGGTCAGTGAGACAGAAGACCCTTAAGGAGACAGACGGACACAGTGGCCACCACCATGGACTCAAACTTAGTAATGATTGTGAGGGTGGCACAGGGCTGAGTGGTGCTGCGTTCTGTTGTATGTAGGGTGTCTTTGACTCAGAACCGACTTGCCAGCACTGAACAACAGCCACAAGTGTGTGTGTATGTGCATGCATGTGTATATATACATATAACATATACATATGTCTGTGGTCTTTAAGATACATGTATGTCTGTGTGTGTATATATACCACTAAAAAACCACTGCCTTTGTGTTGGGTCTATCTCATGGTGACCCTGGAGGTCAGAGTAGAACTTCCCCATAGAAGGTCCATGGAGCACCTGGCGGACTTGAACTGCTGACCTTTTGGTTAGCAGACGTAGCACTTGACCCATTATGGGGTGTGTGTGTGTGTGTGTGTGTGTGTATATGCCTTTTTGCTTATCTGTGAAGTTATGTATCAGTTTGGCTAGGGCATGGCTTTCAGCGGTTTGACAGATACTGTATAGTCATCCTGGCTGTCTGCTGGAAATGGCCAATCCGTTGAAAGGAGGCATTTCCTTAGGGGTGTGGCCTACATCCAGTATATACAGATGTTCTAGTAAAGCTGGCTCTCTGTAGCCTGTGTCTGATCTGCTTTTGCCTCGTCATGTTCTGACCTCTGGTTCTTGGAATGTGAGCTAGTAAGTAGCCTGCCACCCAACCTGCAGATTTTGGGTTTGTGAGCCCTCGCTCCTACGTGAGTCAGGTGAAGCCTCCAATCTGCTGCTGACTCGTGGATTTGGGACTTGGCCAGCATCCATAACTGCGTGAGCCATTTCCTTGAAATAAATCTCTTTGGAAAACTTGATGGTGTAGTGGTTAAGGGCTAATGCTTACATATATATATGTGTATGGAGCCCTGGTAGCACAGTGGTTAAGATCATCAGCCAATGTTAACCAAATCTACCAACTGCTCCTTAGAAACTCTCTGGGAAAGTTCTACTCTGCCCTATAGGGAGATGATGAGTCAGAATTGACTCAATGACAATGAGTTTGATACTTGGTTTGGTGTACATGTACACACACACACACACATGCACACATACACATTTGTTGTAGCCCCAGTGGCACAGTGCTCAGCGGGTAACTGTAACGGTTGCTGACTTAAAGCCACCAGTCACTCTGTGGGACAAAGGTGTGGTGATCTGTTTCTGTAAAGATTTACAGTCTTGGAAACCCTATGGGAGAATTCAACTCTGCCCTATAGGGTCACTATGAGTTGGAATTGACTTGTCAGAAATAGATGGGAAAGTCCCCTAAAGGGGACAACCGTGTGTGTGCATGTGTGTATACAGACTATCAAAACCTCTACAAGGGATCCAATTTGTAGTACACTTCTTCAATCCTCTTTTCTCCCTCCTCTTGGTCTCTCATACCCACAGCTGTTGAGGACATGCTTACTCTCCACATCTCCCCAGATGGGTTCCTCATCTCCAGCTGACATGGAGTTTGCTCTTCTTCCTTTCCTCATGTCACCCTTATTTGCCTTTTGGCCAGATGTCATCCCAGAAACTCTGCCCTGCCTGGAGAACACGGGGGAAGAGCTGGACCACAAGCGTGCTGTTTGTCCAGGTCCTTCCTCATCCTTCGTGGAGTGTTTCCGGCTGAGATCACAGTGCGTGGACAGAGGGCCTTGGCGGATATGAGGGTCTGGGTTTGGACCCTTGCTCCTTGTCTGGCTTATCACGTGACTTAGTACAAGTGAAGGAGTTAGCAGGGAAATTCAGTTTCCTTGGGAGAAACATAGGGAAGATCATCTACTTACCTCCCAAAGCTGTTAGGATTCGATGAGTGACTTCAGCTAGATGCTTCGAACAGTGTCAGGCACAGCCTAGCCCACTGTCACTGGTCGTCTTCATTGTCATTGTTGCCATTATTATTATCTGTGGGCTCTGGGACCAGACTACCTGGATTCAAATCTTGGCCCCACCACTTCTTTGGACCTGGGTAAATGTTTTACCTTGTGCGTGCCTCAGCTTCTTCATCTGGAACTTTTTTTACACTAGTTAGTAATGTTTTTTTGTTAGCTGTCATTGAGTTGATTCCAACTCAGAGCAACCTCTTGCGACAGAGTAGGAGAAGATCAACAGGGCTTTCTTCTGCAGAGCCTCTCAGTGGATTCAAACCACCGAACCTTCAGTTAGCAGCCCCCTGCTTAACTGTTGTGGCACCAGGCTCCTCGTGAATAATAGTAGCTGCTTTTTGAAGATTAATTTAGCTGGTTATTGTTGTTGTTAGGTGCTGTCGAGTTGGTCCTGACTGATAGCGACGCGTGAACGACTTAACGAAACACTGTCCAGTCCTGCATCATGACCATAATTGTTTTTATGCTGAAGCCTATTGTTGCGGCCACTGTGTCAATCCATGTCATCTAAGGTATTCCTCTTTTTCAGTGACCCGCCACCTTATCAAACATGGTGTCCTTCTCCAGGGACTGATTTTTCTTGACAACATGTCCAAAGTATGTAAGACGCAGTCTTGCCATCTTTGCTTCCAACGAGCACTCTGGTTGTACTTCTTCTAGAACAGATCTGTTGGTTCTTTTGGTGGCCCATCGTACATTCAACATTCTTCTCCAAAATCACAATTCAAAAGCATCAGTTCTTCTTCTGTCTTCTTTGTTCATGGTCCAGCTTTTGCATGCATATGATGCAATTGAAAATACCATGGCTTGGGTCAGGCACATTTTAGTCTTCAAGATGACATCCTTACTTTTGAATACTTTAAAGAGTTCCTTTACAGCAGATTTGCCCAATGCAATGTTTCTTTTGATTTCTTGATTGCTGCTTCCAAAGGCATTGACTGTGGACCCAAGTAAAATGAAATCCTTGACAACCTCAGCCTTTTCTCCATTTATGACAATGTTGTTTACTGGTCCAGTTGCGAGGATTTTTGTTTCCTTGATGTTGAGGTGCAATCCATACTGAAGGTTGTGGTCCTTAATCTTCATTAGTAAGTATGTCAAATCTTCTGTGTTTCCAGCAAGTAAGGTAGTGTCGTCTGTTTAAAGCAGGTTGTTAAGAAGTCATCCTCCAAACCTGATGCCTCGTTCTTCTTTGTAGAATCTAGCTTCTCAGATTATTTGCTAGGCATACAGATTAAGAAGGTATTGTGAAAGGATACAGCCCTGACACAGGCCTTTCTGTCTTCAAACCATGCAGCGTCCCCTTGTTCTGTTCACAAGACTGCTTCTTGATCCATATACAGATTCCTTAAGAGCACAGTGAGGTGTTCTGGAATTCTCATTCTCTGCAACGTTAGCCATAAAATGTAGCTGGTAAGACACATAAAAAGTTTTTTTTTTATTATATATATAATTTAGCTGGTAAAACCTATAAAAAGGTTTAGAAGAGTAGCATATGATCGGTGTGCAAAAAGTGTTGTTTTATGACATGGAGTCAGAAAAAAGAGTCAGAATTTGAAACCAGTCCTATCTGACAGCAAAATCTATGTCCCTAACCACTGTCTGGGAAACCCTAATGATGTAGTGGGTAAGTGCTATGGCTACTGAGCAAAAGATCTGTATTTCGAATTCGCCAGACACTCCTTGGGAACGCTATGGGGCAGTTCTGCTCTGTCCTGTAGGGTTGCTATGAGTCAGAATTGACTTGATGGCAGTGGATTTGGATTTGGCAATCACTGTCCTGCTTCCTTCTCTCAGGTTTGTCATGGGGCCATTTTTACCCATAAAAAGTGTTCCCTCTCTATTGCTCCACAAGAGAAGTGACTGGACTCAGTTTTAGTTGAGTCCCCTTTGTTGTTAATTTGGGGACCACAGTGGCCTCAGCTGGTTACTCCAACGCTTGCTTACACCCTGACTGTGTAGTACGATGGTCAATAGCCGTGGGCCACAAACCTGCTGGAAGGGGGGTAGGGTGGCCGGGCCCTAATCCAGCTTCTTCCTCA
Source organism: Heterohyrax brucei (assembly GCA_028571685.1). Taxonomy (NCBI): domain Eukaryota; kingdom Metazoa; phylum Chordata; class Mammalia; order Hyracoidea; family Procaviidae; genus Heterohyrax; species Heterohyrax brucei. The sequence goes on along the minus strand of CM053161.1, from coordinate 68,859,720 downwards.
AGACGCAAGGTGGTTGGTGTGAGAGAGCTGGCCAGAGCTTATGGCTCAAATCCACAACAGCGGCTTGAAGGTTCGTAGGAAACTCAGGGACAGTGAGTCTATGTTCATGGGAGGGAATGACTCGGGAAAGGAGGGTGAGAATTGTTTGACAACTTGAAAAATATAATCAGCATCCATAGACTGTATGTAGAAACTTGAACTGGTACATATATCCTGCTGTGTATCTTCTCAGCAACAACCAATGAAATAAGAAGAACTAAGAAGAAACCTGAGGGAAACAGTTTTATGACTGTGTGTCATGTGCTTTTGCTGCTGCTCCTTTGGTCTTGGTGTGGGTGCTGTTGTGCACCCACAAAGGAGGTCTGATGTTCTTCCTTTGCCCCAAAGTTTCCTGTGAAAACAGCCTGAGCCATGGTCTCATTAAGGTCCCAAAGGTGAGTGAAAGCAGTGTGTCAGGTGGAGCAGGCTTCAGCAAAGACTTGTGGGTAGGCTTTTCTTTCCTAGTCAATTTGATGATGTCTGCGGGCATTCTCTTACCTAAAGTTTTGAGATCTTCTCCGGGAACAGGGATAGGGAGACCATGCACTGGGAGAAATTGCTACCTCTGCAGTGGTCTTGATTAGAATTCTGAGAAAGTGAAGGCAATTTGGAACTTAGAAACGAGAGGCAAGCAGTGGGTGACCAGCAAATTGACCCCCCACCCCCCATTCTCTCTCTCTTTTGGCTTAATTTTTCTCCCTGTCTTTCTAGGGTTCCTTGTCCCATTTCTCTCTGCCAACCTATTTCTCTTGCCTATTTAAAAACCCAGCCCTAACCTATAGCCCTGTAAGAACTCTGATTATTTTTAGCTAAAACTTTGTCCTAGCTTGGACGTCTCCAAAATCAGATCCTCAGTCAGAGGGTGATAACAAGGCAGCTTACTGGTAAAGGCCATTCCAGGGAGCAGGACCAAGAGCACCACTTCCCACTGGAGAAGAAGCAACACAGATGCATTGTAAAGTGTGTCTCAGTACCGTCCTCTGTGGACAGAGAGGGAAGAAGCTTCCCAACAGCTTCCACCTCTGCTGGTGAAGAATGTCCTTCAACAGTACAAGGGTTCATGGGCTCAGCTGCTAAGCCAAAGGTTGGAAGTTCAAGTCCATCCAGAGGTGACTTGGAAGAAAGGTCTGGCGATCTACTTTCCAAACATCAGCCACTGAAAACCTGATGGAGCCCAGCTCTGCTGTGACACACGTGGGGTCACCCTAAGTTGGAGGTGGCTCCATGGCAACTGTTTTGTTGTCAAGTGTGGCCCCCAGGCACTACCTTCCTTGCACTTTTGGGGTGCAGATGGTTAGAGAATGCTGAGCAAGTGCTCACAGCTGCTGCTCTACAGGGTTAAAGAAGCCACAGGATAAGAAGCCAGAGGTCCATGGCTGAGCTGAGCTCAGGAGTTGTCCACTGGTCACCGGGAGAAGCCATTCAAATCCCACGTGGAATTGTTCATCACGGCAGAGGCTGCAGTGAGAACCTCTGTCTAGACTTTAGAAACACAAAGCTCTGAAAAGTGTATGATGTCAGAAAGCAAAGGAATGTAATAGCCAAGCCAGCCAAGTGCCGTCGAGTCGGATCCGACTCATGGCGACCCTAGGGGCCAGGAATGTAATACAAGGTGCAACTAATTCTAAAGCATATGATAGTTTAACAAGAGCCTGAGCCTTCTCCACATGACGACTTCAGTGATTCTTGAAATCACTGCTGTTGTTCTGGGCCATTGCATCGGTTCCAGTTCCCAGCGACCGTCTGCACAACAGACCGAAATGCCGCCCTGTCCCGCGCCATGCCCACCACTGCTTCTAACGCTTGAGGCCATCAGTGCAGGCACTGTGTCAATCCGTCTTGTTGAGGGTCTTCCTCTTTTTGCTGACCCTCTTCTTTATCAAACGTTGTGTCCTTCTCTGGGGATTGATCCCTCCTGACAACATGTCCAGAGTATGTAAGATGCAGTCTTGCCACCTTTGCGTCCAAGGCGTACTCAGGTTGTACTTCTTCCAGAATAGATCTGTTTGTTCTTTTGGCGGCCCATGGTACATTCAGTATTCTTCTCCAATACCACAATCTGAAGACATCAGTTCTTCTGTTTTCTTTATTCACTGTTTAGCTTGAGCATGCGTATAATGTGACTGAAAATACCATGGCTTGGTTTAGGCACACCTTAGTCCTCAATCAATTGCTTTTCTTTTGTATTCTACTTTTTGGTTTCGCTGCCCTGTGGCTACCCTGAGTTCATGCTCAGCCTGACCATTGGTTGAGACCAGGAGTCATGACCACAATCACTATGAACAGCTTGGGCCTCATGGGGAGAGAGAACTCTGTGTTTGGTTATACCATGTGTGAAGTACCTGGCACTTAACAGCCACCCAAACCTGGCCACTGGCCTTGTCAACTGTATTATTGCCCTTGTTTTGGAGTCTTGGGTGCTGTCTTGATGGAGAAAAGAGTCAGAAGCTTTCTTGTTTTGGGAGGTAGTTGCCTGTCTAGTTGAAGTGTCTTCATTCAGTTGAATTCACTGTGTGTTTGTTGAGTCCATAATATGGGCTCAGCACTGTGTGGAACCCAGTGGAAAGCAGAGTAAGCCCCCTGTAGCAGAGGCTGTTGGTACCCCTCCTGTGTTCCTGATGTCTACCCCCGCGACCACCTACAGCCTCCACAGACAATCGCCTGGACAACGGCTTCCTACCTTAAACACATCATCTCCCATTTGAGGGCTCTCTGTGACTTCAGCTCAGGGTCTAGGTGGGACAGGCCAGAAGTGCCAGGGAGCTAGCCTGCCCAGGGGCACCCTCGGGTAGAGAGACAGGGATGTTAGGTAAATACAGCAGCTTCCTCCCTCCTTAGTGGGACAGCTCTGGGATGGGTTCTACTCTGTCTCTCAGAGAGTCCCCAGAAGACTGAGCCCCAGTTGTGCACAGCAGTAACGCACCATCTTTTCCAGCCTTTTCTCCCTCCCCCACTTCCTAACTCTTCCGCCATAATTCCTTGGGTCATGCTGTGTAGCCCTGGACACTTAAGAAAAAATAAATAAATTTGATTCTGATCATAGAAGTTATTCCTGTTTATTGGAAACATTTCTGACATCACAAAGACGTGTCGTTGTTGTTGTTGTTAGGGATGACTGGGTAAGTTCTAACTCTTAGCAACCCTACATGTGACAGAACACAATGCTTGGTAAAGTGGAGGGTCAGCAAAACACCCTCAATGAGATGAATTGACACAGCACCCACGACAGTGTGCTCACGCATAGCAACAGTAGTGAGCAGGGCACAGGGCTGGGCCATGTCCCCTTCTGTTGTACACAGGGTCGCTAGCATTGGAACTGACTCAGTGGCACCTAACCAAAAATAGCATCCTATCAAGGACCACAGTCTACTGTCCTCCAGTGGCCTGTATGGAGGATCCTCCTCCTTCTTCTTTCTGGAGAATTCTGGAGAGAGGCACCTCATGCATCTGCCATGATCTGGACGGTATGGAGGCGTAGAAATATTTTTGTATTCCTGGTCTGTGGGTTTCCATCCAATCAACAGTGACAGAATAGAACTGCCCCCGAGGGCTTCCTAGTCTGTAATTTTTATGGAAACAGGCTGTCCCATCTTTCCCCTGTGGAGCAGCTGGTGGGGTCCAACTGGTGACCTTTTGGTTAGCAGCTGAGTGCTTAACCACTGCACTACCAGATGGTCCCTCAGCCTCAATGGCTTAACCACAGGATGGTAGTTTAGGTTGGCAGCGGTGTTTTGGTGCAGCGGCGCTAGCCAGGGCTGGCCCAATGGGCAGCTGTCTTAGTCACCTAGTGCTGCTGTAACCAAAATGCCACAGGTGGATGGCTTTAACAGACAGAAATTTATTCCCTCACAGCCTAGGAAGCTGCAAGTCTGAATTCAGGGCATCAGCTCCGTGGGAAGGCTTTCTTTCTCTGTTTTCTCTGGAAGGCCCTTGTCATCAGTCTTTCCTGGTCAAGGAGCTTCTTTAGGCAGGAACCTCCATCCAAAGGATGGGCAATGCTTCTGGCTCTTCTTTCTTGGTGATGTGAGGTCTCCTGTCTCTCTGCTCACTTCTCTCTTTCATATTTCGAGAGAGATTGACTTAACACACAACCTAACGACGGCAATCGAGTCCTGCCTCGTTGACATAGCTGCCTCTAATCTCACCTCATTCACATCATTGAAGTAGGATTTATGACACAGAGGAAAATCACATAAGATGACAAAGACGGGGACAATCTCACAATGCTGGGAACCATGGCTCAGCCAAGTTGATGCATATTTTGGGGGGCACACAATTCAATCCATGACAGAAGCTCTGGTTTGAGGACTCCCGGGTAGCCTGGCAGAAACGCTCTCGGAATTGTGCTGCACCCTAAAACTTCTCCTCTTCACTCCTGCTTCCTCCCCACCTTGCTTCCACAGGAGTCGGGCCCGGGTGGCCTGAAGGTCCCTTCTTCCCTTCTGGCCCGCCCCCAGCGGCAGGCTTGCCTGTCTAATAAGCCCACCTGGGTGTCTACAACCCCACCTCTCAGCCTAGCTCGCTAGGCTCAACTGCAAGGGAGGCTGGGAAATGTAGTTTAGCTGTGTGTCCAGGAGGAAAAGAAAAGGGCGTTGGCGAATAGGGAGCTGTCTCTGCGGCAGATGTTGTGAGAGTGAAGATAATATGTAAAGTATTTTGCTCCATGCCTGCCACTCGGCAATGTCATGACTGCCTGCGGTTGTAAGCGTCGCTGTTCACTTGTGCCCGGGGGTCCGATCCCTGCAAACCTGCGCTGCGTTCTCCTCGCCGCCGTACCGGACTTGGCCCAGCAGGTGGGCTGTGAGCTTTGCCCAAATCAGAGAAGGGATGTCACAAGCCTGTGTCTCAAAGGAGGGGGTGTTAGCTGGAGAGGAGCCGCTCTCGAACAGCCGGATCTCTGGCAGCAGCCTCAGCCTCGGTGCAGAGCTGCTCCATGGGATTTCGCCTTTAGCTGAGCCTAGCGTCCTGCGGGGTGACGTGACCCACTGAGCCATCGTGGGCCCTTGGGACAAGCCCACCTACCCCGTAAGGAGCATCTCCGCTCACACTTAGCCTCTCCCTCCTCACGACTTCCAGGGGCCACCGGCCGCTGTCAGAGCCCCATAAATGCTGATAATTGCTGCATTAAACTCCAGTTTATTATTTTCTCTGGGAGCAGGTACACGGATGATATGAGGCCTTGCTGAATTTACATACAAATTGAAGATTTTTATTAATCAGTCCAGGACCAGGAATCCACCGGTAACAGTCCATCAGGCTCTTAAATACATTTGTGACACGTTTACCGTGAATTAGCATGATAGGGCAAGGCGAATATAATGTAGCAATGATTGCTTTTCCATTGAAAGCACAAACGGTTTCATTTTTCCTGTCATCTCAAATAAGTGTTAAAGAGGACTCGGAGGCTGTTGTGTCCACGCCGTATGCTCGGGACTTAGCAACACTGATGAGCACATTAAATAACCATTAGCGTCTGGGCCCGGACCTCGGCACCGTCCCTCCTCTTCAGAATTTATTCTTTGATTTAAAGTGAAGGCAATCTGTGGTTGCTTTCACAAAGTCCTGCGGCCCCTCCATTTTCCCTCCAACAAAATGCATTACAACAGTAATTTTATGACTGTTAAAATAACTGTCGTTAACAAGCACTTAATTAAAATGTACAATAAATAGCCAACTGCAGCCTTCTCCGCTCTGCGGAGCTGCTGTGGCCCGAGCCCGCAATGCCCAGGCCTGCTGTTGCCCAGCTTGTCTGCAGATTAATTGCTTTCCGAGCTGGCAAGAGTTGCCTCTTCAGCAGCCAGATCGTAAATGACCAGATAGGGACTTTATCAATCAGGAGAGTGAGTCTGTGACTGCTGGCGGATAGGGAGGGCTGGAGGGTGGGGGAGGGCGAGTCTCGGATAGGTGGGCTTAGTGGCTGGCAGCCAACTGGGTGTTGTTGGAGGTGTTAGAGTCTAGGTGATGGAGAGAGCCTGGGGGATGGAGTTACCCGTGGGCAGGTGCGTCTAGTCCAGCCCCTCTTTGGGGCATCTCCAGCGTGATAATAATGGCCTTAATGACCATAATAAAGTTAGAGCTTATTATGTACCAGCACCATTGGTACTGAGGGGTAGAATTCTTGCCTTCTGTGTGAGACACCTGTGTTCGGTTCCTGGTCACTGCACGCCTCATGTGCAGCTGCTACCCCTCTGTTGGCTAAGGCCTGGATGTTGCTATGACACCAAACAGGTTTCAGCAGAGCTACCAGACTAAGAAAGACAAGGAAGAAAGGTCTGGTGATCTACTTCCCAAAATCAGCCACCAAAAACTCTGTGGATCACAGTGGTCTGATCATGGGCATGACGCAGGACTGGCCAACATTTCATTCCACTGTATGTGAGGGTTCCTGGAGTAGGGGCCCCACTCAACAGTAACTAACGACAACGGAAGTATCAGACATTTTATTTTTGCTGACTGGTGTAACTCTAGAAATAAATATATTGGAAACCCTGGTGGCATAGTAGTTAAGTGCTACGTCTACTAACCAGGAAGTCAGCAGTTTGAATCCACCAGGCACTCCTTGGAAACTTTATGGGGCAGTTCTATTCTGTCCCTATAGCGGGTTGCTATGAGTCAGAACAGATTAGACAGCAATGGGTTTTCCTTCTTTTTTTTTAAATGCAATTCTTACAGGAACTCTATGATGTTGCCAACACTAGGATCATCATCTACAGAGGAGGAAACTGAAGCTCAGAGAGGTTAGGTGATTTTCCCCAGGGTCACACAGAACAATAAGTGGTTCTATGGTATTCAGGCCTAGGCGGGATCCCTCCGTACCAGGACCACTTAACCTGTGCACACTGCCGTCTCTTGGTGTTTATGGCAGGCCTGTCAAGTGCCAGGGGTTGTGCTAAACCCTTTATGTGCAGGATTTCACATAAATGTTCATTAATAAAGAAATGTTTATTGACTGCCTGCTCTATGTCGGTGCCTGTGCTAGATGGTAGAGGTCCAGTGGTAAGCCTGAGGGATCTGACCCCTCATAGGCAGCTCTGAGCAGGCAGTGGGACCTGAGAGCAGAGCGCTTTACAGAGGCTGTGTGTGCATGTGTGTGTGCGTGCATGGGCAAGAAGTAGTGCTCCCAGGAGGGAGTGATGATTAAGCTGAGGCTGCAGTGGAGTGGGGACCATCCAGGTGAAAGGCAGGGGGATACGTGTTTCAAGTAGCGGGAACAGAGTTTGCGAGGGCACAGTGGAGAAAGAGCACAGAGTGCTGAAGCAGCTGAAGGAGCTTCAGTATTGTGGAGGACCTTGTGAGTCCAAGGAGTCAAGCGGGACACCTGATTTCTGTCTTAGCAGGATATCTACCTGGAGAAAGGTCTTGTCAACAGCTTTATAAGGTAGGTGTCTATGAGTCTGATTTCTGTAGCTAAAGAAACAGACAGGAGACGAGCTGAGAGATTTGCCTTAAGGTCGTTCCATCACAAGCACCTGGGGCAGACAATGGTGGGCAGGAGGCCAGCTTATCACACAGTGCTGAGAGCTTGCCGACTTTTTGCTCAGTTACCCCCGGTAGCTCCTGTCACACCACCCTCAAGTTTGGGGATTGCACTGAGTCTGGGAGCTGGTACCACGGTTTGCGCTCCACTACTAACCTAGAGGGTGGTGGTTGGAACTCACCCAGAGGTGATGTGGAAGAAAGGGACGGCAATCTGCTTCCATAAAGATTACAGCCAAGAAAACCCTGTGGAGTAGTTCTACCCTGTAACATGTGAGTCAGAATAGTATTCGGTTTGGGCTTTTGTTTTTGTTATCTTGGGCCAATGGAATGACTGAGAAATGAAAATAATTATTTTAAAAATGAATATTTTTACCCCTTTTGAAGATCTATTTTGCTATGGCTCTTCCCAGATCCCCAAGCAGAAAGGTAAGTTTGGGTGGTTCTGAGGCCAGTGACGAGAGAGGAGTGCAGAATAAAATATTAGATCCAATCAACAGGCCGAAAGAAAACAAACTTTCAGTTGTATTCCATGACAAGCATTCTGGAGAAGGACAGTTTTGGCAAGCAGTTCAGCAATATCATCCAAGACCCAGGCTTTTTCTGTATTCTCTGCTGTTACACCCAGCCGACTGGTCTTTGTTTCTCAGACTTTTTACAAAATGGTCACAAAATAGCTGCCAGACTGACGGCAGAAAGAGAGGGGCTGATGGGAAAGAGCTTTGTTTTCATTAACCTAAAAACCCAAACCGGCTGCTGTCAATTTGATTCTGACTCATAGCGCCTCTGCTGGACAGCGTAGAACTGCTCCATACAGTGTCCAAGGAGCGTCTGGTGAACGTGAACTGTTGACCTGTTGGTTAGCAGACATAGCACTGAACCACTGTGCCTCCAGGGACAACCGACACATTGTCGTTACGTATCACTGTGTAAAGCCCCTCTCTAGCAGCTAATCTGCCATGATGGCTTAGCACTGGGCACACAGTCACCCCGCACCAAAGCTGAAATCTCCAGCAAGCAAGAAAGAAGGGGGTTAGATGGTAGGAAGTCATCGACGTCTTTCATAAAAACTCTAACAGCTACCACAGAAGTGGTTCTGTCTCATGGCACCCCCATACATGTTAGAGAAGAACTGTGATCCCCAGTGTCTTCAGGGGCTGATGTTTGGGAAGTAGATCTTCAGGACTTTTTTCCAAGGCACTTCTGGGTGAACTTAAATCTCCAACCTTTGGGTTAGCAGTGGAGAACTTTAACTGTTTCATCCCCCGGAGACTCCTGCGTCTGCCATTTGTTGTCCTTAGTGGCTGTCCAGTTGGCGCCAACTGGTGACAGCCTCATGGACAGCAGAAAGCAGCATTGTCTGGCTCTGTGCCACCTTCGTGGCTGTTGGCATGTTGGACTTAATGGTTAGGGCAGTGGCTCAATCCATCTCATTGAGGGTGTCTTCCGTAGCACCTGGCAGTTACTGAGCTAAGGGCACTTGTGCCTTCAGCTTGAACCTGGTTTACTGTTCTCTGCTCACTCTGTGATCTCCTGATGGGTTGCTGCTTCTTCTCCCAACACCTAGTGACGAGCTCATTTGGGGTTCACAGTAAATCTTATTAGGGAGTTCCTTGATGGTACGAAGGATGAATGCGCTCATCTGCTAACAGAAAGGTTGGAGGTTCGCGTCCACTGGTGGCCTGCTCCTGAAAAATCAGCCATTGAAAACAATGTGGAGTGCAGTTCCACTCTGACCCACGTGGGGTTGCTGCATGTTGGAATCAACTCCACAGTCACTGATCTGTTTCTGTAAATCTTAGATTTGTTTTATTTAAAAGTCAGTTTCACGATAGTAAGGAATGCTCTCCCTGCAAAAGAAGGCAAGGCCAAACATTTCCTTTTAAGAGGAAAATGGCCAGACCCTTTTTGGGGTGTCAGTGAGTGTGAGGTCTCTGGGGCCAGTGCCTGCAGTGAGGCCTCGGTAATAAAAAGAAGGCAAGCAGCTGAAGGGTCAGGCCAGGTGCCTGGCTGCTAATGTGAACCTGTATTCAAGTGGCGCCATCCCAGCCTCGCAAATCAGGGGGGACCAGCCACAGAGTGGATCTGGAAGCTGTAGGAAACACAGAGCTGCTGGGGCAGGCGTCGCAGGGAAGGCTACCTGTGGTGGAATCTCAGAAGACACTGAACTGAGATCTCTACCTGGCTGTTATGGAAACAAACACAGAAGGTGAAGATAAGCAGTGCAGGGAGGATGCTCCCTGAGAAACGGTCAGCAAACCGAGGAACCCAGCTGGGAGGGAGCCGCTCAGGGTACCAGTCAAATCCATTTGCATTAGAATCTTGAAGGAGCCAAAACACTCAAATGTGGCATGGGTATGCACAGCCGTTCGCTGGTCTGAAGGCCTGCGATGGAGCAGGGGAGGCCCCAGGGACGTGCTGAGGGGCGCTGCCCCAGGCATCCAGCGTCTCCTGTGCATTCATTAAAGACACCAGCCTGGTGGCTCCACGGACAGAGCCATTTAGGTACCAGGAAGCCTCTCCCCATGCATGCACCTTTCAGATTTATTTTGATGAACTCGTTAGGAGTCTGCTTCCTGTGTGCAGACTGAGTTTTTAGGGCCACCAAGTCACCTATTAGCTCTGGGTCCTGTCATTGCGCTTGTCCCTGGACTTGCTTCTCCTGAGATATCAGCAGGGAGTGGTAGGGGGAACTGAGGCTCGTGGTCAGATCAGCAACCCCTGCCCTGGGCTCCTCCTCTTGGTGCCACTTTGGGTAAGTTACTGGATTCCTGAACTTTGTAGTTTTCTCTTTGGTGAAAAGGGAATAATTCCTGTCTCTTGGCAGTGTGCAGAAGACCAAATGAAATCCTGGACCCAGGACTCGGTCTCAACCTTTGACCCTTTCAGGTGTTAGATTTAGAACTTAACATGCTGGCTAGAAGGGCGGAGCTCTAGAAAAGACACTTGGGGATCGCGCCTGTGGAGTTTGCATCGTTGGGGGCAAATCCCACCGGTATAGGTGGTGGGTGGTCTCTTAAACCCACAGCCGATGAATTGATTCTGTTTCATAGCCACCCTATAGGACAGAGTAGAATTGTCTCATAGCATTTCCAAGGAGGGCCTGGTGGGTTTGAACTGCTGGCCTTTTGGTTAGCAGCCGTAGTCCTTAATCACTGTACCACCAGGGTTTCCAGACGGTCTCTTAGGTGGTATAAAAAATAGTTAAACATTTGGCTACTAACAGAAAAGTTGTCAGTTCGAATCCATGCAGAGAGGCTTTGAATCCACTCTAGAGGCACCTCAGAAGAAAGGCCTGGTGATCTACTTCTGATAGATCACAGCTATCCGAAAGCCCTAAGGAACATAAATCTATTCTGACATGCATGGGGTGGGTGCCCTTGAGTTGGAATCTATGGCAGCAACTGGTTTATTTTAGTTTTTGACATTGGGCGTGGAGAGGAACCATGGCAAAGAGCTTGACTGCTACGAAAAGCTTCGCACTTGAAATCTACCAGCTGCTCCTTGGGAACCCTGGGGGGGAGTTCTACCATCCTGTAGGGTCACTGTGAGTCAGAGTCAATTTGTTTGTAACGGGTTTGGTTTGCTTTTCTTGTGCGTGGAAAGGCCATTTAAGAATGCTGTAATATTGAGTTCTAGAGAGTGATGTGTACTGTCTTTTCAGCTCTCTGAGTCCTTATTAAGTAAAAAATAAGATTTGGTTTGATGCTAATATGCCCTTAACACCTCTCCAACCCTATTTAATTTCCCTTTAAAACAAGGACAGAACAGGTATCCAGTAGAGAGGCTTTGGTAGACAATAGCATGTAACCAGACCAAAACATATTATTTAAAAAAATTAGAGTTTACGCTTAAGGTTGTCTTGCATCAAGGACGAAAAAGTTCAGATATACATACTTTGTCTGACAATTAAGTCTATGAACTTAACTGTTCTAAGTGCCATATGCCTCCTTGCCATATATTACCATGGTCACCATCGAAATACTCCCCCTTGGGGAGCTATGCACTGATGCCAGTGCCTAATTCACCCTTCAGAGCAATTTTGGAACTCTCTGGAACGGCCATTGTGCACAGTGGCACGGTGGCAAGTTTGCGAACTTAATTGTATAATTGCCTTGAAGAAGTTTTTAGCCAGTAAACAAAAAACTGTATTGGAGCACCCTCCGTACTCACCTGATCTGGCTCCCAATGACTTTTTTATTTACCCAAAGATAAAGGAAATACTGAAAGGAAGACATTTGGATGACATTCAGGGCATTAAGGGTAATATGACTAAATAGCTCCAATGGCCATTCCTGAAAAAGAGTTCCAAAATTGCTTTGAAGGGCAGACTAGGCTCTGGCATCAGTACGTAGCTCCCCAAGGGGTGTACTTTAAAGGTGACCATAGTGATGTTCAGCAATGAGGTGTGTAGGACTTTTTCTAGGACGAGTTCGTGAACTTAACTGACAGTCATCAAACGATTAGAAGTTTCTTTTTGACGTACCTTTAGCTAAGCAAAGAGGAATGCTAAGTTAAATGACCATAGACGGATGAAGCAGAATTCGTGAAGCTGGAAACGAATGCCTGAACTTTGGGGAGTGATACCCGAGCCCGTTATCTTTGTTAGAGAGGGCACCTGAAGTTTGGAGGGCCAGTGCTGGGCCCAAGGCCTTCAGCGTGTGAGGCCCTCCTTGTCTGGCCCAGGCTTCTTCCTGTTTTTGCCTTGAACTCCCCTCACTTTCCGCTGCTCCGGCCAGGAGCTCCTTGTCATGGCTGATGAGAAGGCTGAATAAACTTCTTTCTTGCCCAGGCTGAGGCCTCTGGGATACCTACTTTATCCTGAGGTCACCCCGTGGCTGCTTTGAGCTTTCGGACAAATCCCCAGGATCCTGATGGCAAAATGACAAGCTTGTTGGATGGCCAGTGGGTGAGGCTTTCCAAAGTTCCAATGACACTGATGACAACGGGCAGGATTTCTGTTCTCCAACCTGGTCTGCACTTTAGAATCAGCTGGGCTCCACTCCAGGCCAATTTGGTCAGAATCTCCCCAGGGTGAAGCCTGGATAGCCCAAGTTTCCAAAGTGTCCCAGGTCCTTGTAACATGTGACAGATTGACAACCACAGAGTAGAGCGGAAGTGCCATTGCCTATCAACAGCCACAGTCTGCCTGAAATGACCTTTTCTTCCAACTAACAAATTCCAAAACATATTTTAAGCCTCAGCGGAAGGGCTGCTACCTCTAGCAAGGCCTCTGTGATCTTGCAGGCTGAATTATCTGGATGGTAACAGTTAGGACACTGTATGGCAATCACCTGATGCTTGGATGGTTTTTACCACCACAGAAGGAGCCACTTGCAGGCAAAGAGTGTGCATCCTTTACTGTGGTATTCCTGGTATGGCCTGGTACACAGTAGTCTCTCAATATGCGTTAGTGAGGGGTGAATTGATGGTTTGAGGCACACAGCAGTACTCTAGGGGATCATAAGCTCTAAGAAACATACTTACTTGACCAGGTAAGTAGACTTCCTTTGAGGTCAACGAAGGGCTCAAGGGCCTGCCTTGCCTGGCCCCCTCATGGCCACTGTCCAGACTTCTTACGCTTCTATAACTTGTGCCTGATTGGGTCCCTATGATGGTCTAATTTTCTGTGGCTCATCTTAGCTAAGCTATGGTTCCCAGGGGTTTGTCCTAACAGCAGACTAGTTGCTGTTCCATAATGTAATCTAAGGCAATGTAATGTAATTACTTTCTATAATGTAATCTAATCTAATGCAACCAATTGGTTAATCAAAGGGGGGGGGGTAAGTTCCTTATGCTATGGTTTGACTCCAGACTATATGTAAATATTTTGGCAGAACTTGCCCTATTTTTCCACTCTATACTCTTTCCATCATCTGACCTATGGGATTGAAGCTTGTAGAAGTCTCCAGCTTGCCACTTGACTTACGGGTTTTGAGCTTGTCAGCTCCCCCACAATCCCATGAGCCTGACAGAGTCTTCCACTTGTTGGCCGACCTGTGAATTTTGGACTTGATAGCCCTGGGAATCACATGAGCCAACCCGTTAAAGTAAATCTCCCTCCCTCTGTGTATACTTATGTCTAGCTAGTTCTATTTTTCTAGGTAACCCTGGCTACTTGTAAGACAGTCCCCCAGACTTTCTAGGTCTCACCTGAAGTCACTTTTCCCCACTCATCAAGACACCTGGCCGCAGGAGCCTTCTCCCACCTGCTGTAAGCTCTCAGGTACTCTGTGATCTTGGAATCTTCACGTATGCCTGCCTCTCTGCCTAAAATACTCTTTTGTTTGAGTATTCCCCTGACTTCCTCTTATTCTTTATTGTTAGGTGCCATCAAATTGGCTGCAACTCGTAGTGTTGCACATACAACAGAATGTAACACTGCCCAGTCCTTCGCCATGTCCACAGTCTTCGTTGTGCTTGGACCCACTGTTGCTGTCACTGTGTCAATCCATCTCGTTGAGGGTCTTCCTCTTTTTGCTGACACTCTACCAAGCTAATATTCTTCTTCCACACTACTGTTCAAAGGTGTCAATTCTTCTGTCTTCATCATTTAGGCGGGACTTAGTGTCACTTCCTCAGAGTGATCTTCCCTGGTGTCTCCTCTACTACAAATCCGTAAATGTCTTGTCTTTTTAATTGCAGCATTCTTTCTTCTTCACATTGTTGACTTTGGTTTTTAATTATATATGTACTTCACTTATGTGATTCTTTGATTAACATCAGTGACTCCTGCTAGCTTAGATAAGGGACTAGTCTCTTTGGCTATTTTTAACATCCCTTAGCTCAGTGCCTGGCACACAGTAATTACCCAATAAATATTGGTTAGATGAAGATTTAGTTTGGTGTTATCTTTGAAAGCAGCTGTGTTTCAGGAAAGCAGGACAGTCTGGGGACTATGCTCACCATCACAAAGTCTTGTGAATCTACCACCAACATTTTGGCTTTAGGTCTAGCTTCCTTCTGGAACCTTCTTTCATCTCATTTCACTCTAAGAATAGAATGAACTGTACCTCTCGTTTCATGCCCAGACAGTGTTAGGGGTTGCACAAACAGTCGGAAGCCAAGACATTAGGATATTAACCAAAGAATCCCATTTAAGAACTAAGGTGGCAGGAGGGTGCCTATGCCTGCTGCCTACAGCCCATTTGAAGGTATGGCTGCTGTGCTCTTGATGACTGGCAATGTTTATCTTGGAGGTGTACTGAGCTCACCCTGGGCAGGACACTGCTGAGGACATTCAAGGCAGTCACACTGTCCTCACCCTCTTGATGCTTAGACTTTCATTAGGCAGATGCTTCCCTGGCCACAGAAATAACGGAAAGGCAGCTCAGGTACTTGCAGTGTGGGAGCCCAAAGCCCAGGGGAGGCAACTGGTGTTCTCAGATGCTACTGGCCTTCTTTCCCCAATCTCCATTCGAGGTAGAGCTGAGCTCCTCATCTGGCCAAAAAGGGAGCCAGAGGAAGACTCAGCTTCCAGCTTCCTAACTCCAGAAGCTGAGAAAGGTAAGGGACAGAGAGCTGGGTGACTGAAGGGGCAGTCCCTGTCTTTGTCTAGACACTGATGATCTGTAGATGGCATTTTGGAGGTCTCTCCCTCTCTGCCTCAGTATTTGCAAGCATTGGAATCAGTTGTGTATTCCCTTGTTGTTCAGCTTTTGGGGACTAAATTAACAAAGGATTGATGGCCTAGCACTGGCCAGAATGCCATATCAAACCTAAACTGAATCAAAATGCAACTTCTGTCTGACTTCCACAAGCTTCCCAGTCTTATTTTTCCTGTGCCTATGGTTCTGTAGGAGGGGACATTTTCTCAAGGTGGCTCCACCGGGTTTGGCTTGGTACCAGCTGCCAGAGCCCCTGGCTTGGTGGCACCTGCAGATCTAACTGATTAACATTAGGATGCAAGGGACTTTTCTGGAGTATAGATGGTGGGGAGAGATTTATGGCCTGCCTTCCCAACTAGGAATGTGGCAGTTAGCATCAAAACAGCTCTTCCAACCTGTCTTATAGTTATGGATTGAGTAGTTTGTCCCCAGATATGTGTCTACTTGGCTAGGCCATGATTCACAGTACTGTAGGGTTGTCCGAGCTTTTGTGATTGGATGTGATTTTTCTACTTGTTGTAACTCCTACATTCTATGATGTTAATGAGGCAGGATTAGAGGCAGTTAAGGAAGTAAGGCTCAATCCACAGGGTTAGGCTGTATCTTGAGTCAGTGCCTTGTGAGATATGAAAGACGCAGAGAGGAGCAGGCTCACACTGTCAGAAAGCAAGAAGAGCCAGGAAGGAAGCATGTACTTTGGACTTGGGGTCCTGGTGCTGAGAAGCTCCTAGACCGTGGGGAGACTGATGACAAAGACGTTCTCCTGGAGCTGACAAAGAGATCTGTTTGTTAAAACCATCCACTTGTGATTATTTCTGTTACAGCAGCCCTAGAGAGCTAAGACACTGATGTTAGCCAGCCTGTGGGAATTCGTCAAAGTTTGAAAAGACACGTCTTAAAATGTGTTGGTGGGATGACTTCCTGGACTTGGGAGGCTGGACTGTGGCCAGAAGGTGGTTTTGCCCTCCACAGGGCTGGTGGTCACCGAGTAGAGGTGGGAGGTCACCCTGGTCCCCACCAAGTCGGATCTTCCTTGAAAGGCTCGATCCTGCCAGCCTGCCCTTCCCCTGAGCAGTTTATCACAGAAGCAGCAGGGAGTATTTGCTCCAACCTGGTCTCTGAAGGGCCATGTTCTGGCATCTGTCTCTGCAGCTAAGTTTTGTCTTTAATTTTAACGTTTGGACACTGTTATGGTCAGATTGGAAGGGTCTGTCTGCTCATCTACAGAAGAGACACGCTATTCCCCTTAAGGTAACAAGATTCTGTTGTTTCCCAGAATCTCCCCGCCTTCTCACCGCACCCCCTATCACATTTAACCCCTGAAGAGTGCCAGAGTATCAGAGACCTCAGGTGCCTCCTTTGTCCCATGACTGCCCCACTTGCACCAATCAGGAGGGACAAATTTATACGGTATTAACAAAGAACCCCAGTTGGCTTCAAGCCAAGGTTTATGACTCAGAGAGACTTCATGTCCAACACGGCTTGATATGGAAAGGAGGGGGTGCAAAAAGGGTAGACCCCACTCCATGTTCTTTGTCGCTCGGGGTCTTAGACTGATGGAAGCTGTCATGGTTTGAACTGTGTCCCCAGCCAAAACGTGTGTAGCCATGTGGCTGGGCCTTGATTCCCAATATTTTATGATTCTCCTCCATCTTGTGATTTTCCCATGCTGTGTGTTAAAGGATTAGGGTGGGGCTGTAAATCCCGTCACAGGATCACCTCCCTGTCCCACTGTAAATGGAGTTTCCCTGGAGTATGCCTTGCCCCACCCTTAATCCTTTCATCCTACAAGAGAGAAAAGGAAAAGGAAGCAAGTAGAGAATTGGGAACCCTGCACTATCAAGAAAGCAGCACCGGGAGAAGAGCATGTCCTTCAGACCTGAAGATTCCTGTGCCAAGATGCTCCCTCAAGAAAGACTGATGCAACACAAGGACTTTCCTCCAGAGCCAACAAGGACAAGAACCTTCCCCTGTAACGGACATCATGAACTTGGACTTGTAGCTTTGTGGACTGTGTAAGAATAAACTTTCTGTTGTTAAAACCATCCTCTCTGTGGTATTCCTGTTAGAGCAGCACTGGCTGACTGAAACAGAAGCTCCCCTATCCTCTGTTACCCACCTGTCAACACAGTATTTTTAGGGCTCTCGACATCAGGGCAAAAGATGGCTGGAAAACTGAACCCACTCACCTTACTTTGGCCATGACTAATTAACAAAGACAAGCTCAGCTTGAAGCCCCAAACCCCAAATCCACTGAGTCAATTGGATTCATGGTGAACCCATGTGTGCAGAGTAGAATTGTGCTCTATCGAGTTTTCAAGGCTTCGATCTTTGCAGAGCAGATTGCCAGGTCTTTTCTGTCGAGGCATGTGAGTGTGGATTTGAACCACCAACCCCTCAGTTAGAAGTCATGCATTTACTTGTTTATGCTGCTCAGGGACTCCTCTTAAGGGGCAGGGCCCTGGTGCTGCAACAAATAGATGCTTCCTGCAAACAGAAGGTTAGTGGTTCAAATCTACCAGCTGATCTGCAGGAAAAAAGGCCACAAGATCTGCTCCCTGAAAAGTGACAGCCTAGAAAACCCTATGGGGACAGTTCTATGCTGTCCTACCACTGTGAGTTGGACTCGACTCGATGGCATAGGAACAGTAACGTCCATGGGTGACCAGCAGTAATGTCTGCTGCTCCACAGAAGACCCCTTCTGGGACCTGCTCAGCCCAGGCCTGTCTTTAGGTCCTTTTTCCACTGTTTCCCTCCAACCCCAGGTGGCCTGTCTTACCTGGGCACCCCTCAATACTTCTTGAGAATCCCGTTCTCAAGATTTGCCCTTGATTCTCAGGAAGAAGTGTGGTGGAGTGATGAAGAGCACAAATGCTAGAGCTGGGCACCTTGGACTTGAAGCTGGCCCTGAGCAGACTGTAACCCTTCTGAGTCTCTGTTTCTCATCTGTAAAATAGGAACAACAGTAGTTCTCAGTTCCCTGGGTTATTGTCCGTTTCAAATTGTCTGTAGACATAACATAGTTCAGAAAGTTGCCTGGCATACAGTAAACCTTAAGAAAAATCCAAACCCATTGCTGTTGAGGTGATTCCAACACATGATGACACTACAGGACAGAGTAGAACTGCCCCATACAGTTTCCAAGGAGCACCTAGTGGGTGTGAACTGCTGATCTTTTGGTTAGCAGTCATAGCTCTTAACCACTATGCACCAGAGTTTCCACAGTAAACCTTATGTAAGCATTATTCTGATTAATCCTATTATCTCTAGCACTGAGCACCTTTTAGCATTAGACTGTAAGGTGCACATGAAAATAAGTCACCGGCCAGCTTGGAGACTAGGTGACGGGGTTGGGGTCAAGGAACCATAGCCATTTCACTCAGGCTGTGGCTTCTTGTTGTGATTATCCACTGCTTTGCCAACTGTCCTGCACTTTCTGGAATGAAAATCCATAACCATGACAAGGATGTTTCCTCACCCTTGTTGGCGATGGATGCCTTCTGGAGTGCGGCCCAAGTAATGTCTGGGCCACAGGCCAAAGCTGGAGTGGAGAGGAGAGGAGGTTTGCCTCAAGAGTTCCTAGCATCCCTGGAGTTGTCCTCTAGAGCAGCCTGCTCCTATTAGAGGCGGAGAAGCAGCGGGTGGGCATGGGATTGTTTCTCGTGCAGCATGGCTGTGGGTGTTTAGAGATGTAGTGTAAGGAACGAGATTAGCGTTGGGCCTGGTGTAAAGTAGGTGCTCAGTGCGGTGGCTGTGATTACTCCTATTATTACCAAGGACAAGTGTGGGGGCTGGGAATCAGAGGCCAGATGATGCAGGACCTTACCTGTCCTTCGAGAAGTTGAAACTCCATCCTGAGCTCACTGGGCACCAGTGAAGAGTTTTGAGCTGAATCTGATGCCATTGAAGTCTGCACTTTGAAAAGATCCCTTTGGGTTCATGGTAAACCAGTTGCCTACTGGTTGATTCCCATCCATGGAGACCCATTGCGTTGCATAGTAGAACTGTGCTCCACCAGAGTTTCGTGGCTGTGATGTTTCATAAAGCAGAAAGCCAAGCCTTTTCTCTGTGGCACCTCTGGGTGGATTCTGTTGACCAACAGAAGGGTTGGTAGCTGAGTGCTTAATTGTTTGTCTTCCAGTGACTCCTGGCCATGTCACAGAGAGTACATTCAAGGGAATAAAATGGGGTGGGAAACAATCCAGAAATGGATCTGGATTAGGGGGATAGAAACAAGTGATTAAAAAAATATTTAGGAGAGAGCATAATATTAATGGAAACCATGGTTGTGTAGTGGTTAAGCGTTATGGTGACTATCATGGATTGAATTGTGTCCCCCCCAAAATATGTGTGGTCATGTGGCTGGGCCATGATTCCCAGTGTCTTGTGACTTTCCTCCATTATGTGGTTTTCCTATGCTGTATGTTAAAGGATTAGGGTGGGGCTATAAATATCTTCCCTTCTCCACTGTAAAGGGAGTTTCCCTGGAATATGGCTTGCCCCACCCTTAATTCTTTCAGCCTGCAAGAGATAATAGGACAAAGAAGCAGGCAGAGAATTGGGAACCTCGTACCATCAAGAAAGCAGCACTGGGAGAAGAGCACATCCTTCAGACCTAAGGTTCCTGTGCCAAGACACTCCCTGGACAAAGACTGACGCAATACCGGACTTTCCTCCAGAGCTGACAAGGGGAAGCCTTCCCCTGAAGTGGACACCCTGACTACGGACTTGTAGCCTACCGGACTGGTGTAAAAACAAATCTTCCTTTGTTAAAGCCATCCATTCTGTGTTATTTCTGTTACAGCAGCCCTAGCTGACTAAAACAGTGACTAAACAAAAGGTCAGCAGTTCAAATCCACCAGCTG
This sequence comes from Heterohyrax brucei, assembly GCA_028571685.1. Lineage (NCBI taxonomy): Eukaryota > Metazoa > Chordata > Mammalia > Hyracoidea > Procaviidae > Heterohyrax > Heterohyrax brucei. Next base: position 68,839,732 of record CM053161.1, on the reverse strand, counting down.
TTTCTTGGAAACTCTATGGGGCAGTTAGTTCTGTTCTGTCCTATGAGGACCACTGTGAGTCAGAATTAGGTGTGGATTAGAATATTAACAGCAACTACATACGCAACACTGACTATGCGCCAGGTGCTGTTCTACACAGATTTACATACTTGTAATTTCTCATTGAATCATCACAACAACGCTATGTGGTAGGTTCTTCTATTTTTTTAAATGGGGAAACTGAGGCACCAGGAGGTTAGACAACTTGTCCAAGCTCACACCACTGGATAGCGGTGGAGCTGGGGTTTGGAACCATCTGCCTGAGCGCCATGTGTCTTCTCTATGACTGCACTTCAGTTTGGTGATTGAGTTGGTGTGCAGGAGTATACCAGTTGTCTGTGCTGCACCACAACCCCGGTACCTCAGGGGCATGGGAGGTCTGACAATTGGTGACCTCACCCTAGAAAAAGTGCTACATATCTCATTACTGAATATCACCATGGTCACCTTCAAAGTCCTCCCCTTGGGATGCTCGGCACCGATGCCAGAACGTAGTCCACCCTTCAAAGCAGTTTTTGTTTTCTGGAATGGCCATCAGAGCTGTCTTTGCTTTACCCTTGATGTCCTGAATGTCATCAAAATGTCTTCCTTCCAATATTTCCTTTATCTTCAGGTAAATAAAAAAGTCACTGGGGGCCAGATCAGATGACTAAGGGTATTCCAATACAGTTATTTGTTGACTGGCTAAAAAGTCCCTCACAGACAACTATACTATAAAGTTCATCAACTTGCCACCATGCCACTGTGCACAATGGCCATTCCAGAAAGAGTTCCAAAATTACTTTGAAGGGCTGACTAGGTGCTGGCGTCAGTGCACAGCATCCCAAGGGGAGCACTTTGAAGGTGACCGTAGTGATATTCAGCAATGAGATATGTAGCACTTAGAACAATTCTGTTTGTGGACTTAATTGTCAGACCTTGTATACCAATGAATATTAATTATGGCTCACAAGCCTTGGGCTGGCTGCTTGGTTCTGCTGCTCTGAGCTAGACTTGGAAGCGCTCACCGGGGTCCATCGCTAGCTGTGGGACAGCAAGTGGCTTTGCTGATCTTGGATGAGCTCTCTCACAAGTCTGGACTCTTAGAAGGACCTAGCTTTGCTTCACAAGCCTTGTCCCCCAGAGTTTAGCCCTGGCTGTTCTCATGGAAATCCAGAGGGGAAGGGAGGGAGTGGAACCGTGAAAAGAGTGACACAGTGTTGCTTTAGCCACCTACTGTCAGCAAAAGTCAGACCAAAGGACAGGCCAAATCCAAGGACTGGGGCAATGGAACCCATATCTTCATAGGCCAAGGGCCCGGGTACAAGAAAGGTGACACGTTGAAGCCACTTTGGTGGTCATCTCTCTGCGATGGGAGTGAGTCTTTCGTACCAGTTGCCATCAAAGTTGATTCAGCTCATGGCGACTCCCAGGTCATCAGAGTAGAACTGTGTTCCACAGGGCTTTCGGGGGCTGATTATTTAGAAGTAGATCTCCAGGCCTTTCTTCCAAGGCACCTCTAGGTGAATTTGAACCTTCAACCTTTCTTGTTCTTTCTTTTTTTTATTATGATTGTGAATGTACAGTTCAGTTTAAATTTGTATACCTGCCTGTCTGCAGCTCCTTCTGCTTCCCTTGCCGGGTGATAGCACACCCCTCCTTTCCATTCTACACATGTCATACAGTCTTAACAATCTCCTATCCCCGCCACTCCACCCTCTCCACTCCCCCATAGTAAGAGGCCTATAGGATGACGTCCTATAGATCCACAGAATCATAGGTGTCCCCGAGTCCAATCCATTCCTGTCTGAAGAGTTGACCTTAGTAATGATTTAGGATCAGGGAAAATATCAGTCCAGGGGCCATGCTCCCAGGGGAACCCCCAGGCCTATGGATCACCAGTTGCTCCATTTTTGTGGCATTCTCAGGGTGCACTCCTTTTTTTTCTTGTGTTGCCACTGGAAGTCAACATTGTGAGTCCCATCACAGCTGACACTGATGGTGACTGGGCACCATCTGGGTCTTTGGGTCTTATGCTGATACAGTCACCCATTCCCGTGGGTCTGTCTTCTGGGTTCTCTCTCCACCATGTCATTGTTGTCCTCGGTGATCATCTGTTCCAGCTATGTTGGGACCCTTTTGTGTAGCTCAGATGGCCCCTTGCTAGATTTTAAGACCCCGGATGCCACTCACCTGTATGGAGTTGAGAAGACTCTCTCATAGATAAGCTAGTTATGCCAATTGGCCTCGATGTCCCCTGAGAGCCTGGTCCCCAGGAACCCCCCTGCTATTCTGTCCTGGCAATGTTGGGTTAAGACTGGAAGAGTTTTCAGGTTATGTTGACCTTCAACCTTTCTATCCACAAATGAGTCCGTTAACAGTTTGCCCCAACTGGGAACTTGGAATCTTTCTTAACTCCCAGAATTTTTGCATGGTTAGCAAAGTAAATGTACTACAAGTACTAAAAAGGTTGAAGGAAGGACTGTATAAGCGAGAGGAGGAAGTGGGGTGGGGGAGTGGGGTGAGGTGGTGCTCAGGGAGGCCAGCTGTTTTGCCCAAGGTCACACATCTTGTCTCAGACTCCAGGTACTCAGAACTTCAAGTTGGCCCCTGGACCAGACCACAGGTGTGATTGTTTGGCCAGCATTGATCTTGCAGCCTGTAAGTAATTACTGGGAAATGCTGAATAGGAACAATTCTGCTTTTAGAATCCAGGTTTGCTGCCAGTTCAGTTCTGGGAAGCCTGGGTTTCCTCTTGTGTTCTCTGAGTTCTTTGCAGGTTGGTAATGTTTCCCAGAGGAGCCCTGGTGGAGCAGCGGTTAAGTGTTCGGCAGCTAACCAAGAAGTCAGTGGTTTGAACTTACCTGCCGCTCTGTATAAGAAAGATGTGGCAGTTGGCTACTGGATAGATGACAACCTTGGAAACCCTGTGGGGCAATTCTGCTCCATCCTCTAGGGTCGCTCTAAATCAGAATTGGCTGGTCATCAATAGTGACGTTTCACCTCTAGGACAGAATCCAGTGATGCTTCCCCAATTTCTCTAAGAGAATGAGTGAAATCTTTCTACAGGATGCCTAGCTGCCACCATGAGCAGTATGTGGGCTTGGTGTCTGGTGGGCACTGAGGCTGTGGCTGACCCTCTTCCATTATGACTGCTCAGTGACATCCCTGGCCACTATATGGGTGAGTCTAAATCAGAGCTTCAGACTGGTTCATTCTGGTCCAGACCTCTGCTGAGAATTTGCATTTCTACTTCCAGAGATACTGAATCAGAATCGATATTTTAACAAGATCCCAAGATTTTGATTTAGCATATCTGGGGGTTGGAAATGCAAATTCTCAGTAGAGGTCTGAACCAGAATGAACTGGTTTGAAGTCCTGGTCTAAATGCAAGACATCCATGATCCTGGCTTTCCTTGAATCACCAGTATCTGCAGGTCCCAGGTCCCTTCCTGACTCCTCAGACCCCTCCAGACAGCGTTATGAACTCATCTCAATCATGGGACATGTCTCCCTTGCCTAGCAGAGCTGACCCATCATCAGCAGAACTCATTTCACCCACGTGTCAGGATTCTCAGGCTTGTGGCATCAGCACAGCCTGGATCCAAACTCCACATGTCCTTTGCAGTTACACCCGTGCTCGGGGCTCTGACTGCTTCCACACGGTGCCATGGTCATGGAAGGCTGAGGAAACACGTGCTCATGGTGTAGGTCAGAAGAGGCCATGGATGGTGTGGACCTTTGATGGCCTTCCTCATAGGAAAGAGTCAGGAGCAAGCTGGTTCCTAGCTGGTGTATAGGGTGATGCTAACTGTTCTGGTAGTAACAGCAACTGCTCAATGAGCACTTAGTGGACGAAGTCCGACAATTAAGTCCACGAACTTAATTGTTCTAAGTGCTACATATCTCATTGCTGAATATCAGTACGATCACCTTTGAAATACTCCCCTCGGGAAGCTATGCACTGGTGCCTGCACCTAATACACCCTTCAAAGGAATTTTGGAACTCTTTATTTCAGGAATGGCTGTTGTGCAGGGTGGCGTGATGGCAAGTTCAGGAACTTAATTGCATAGTTGTCTGTGAGAGAGTTTTTAGTCGCTGAATAAATAACTGTATTGAAACATCCTCCGTACTCACCTGATCTGGCTCCCATTGACTTCTTTACCCAAAGATAAAGAAAACACTGAAAGGAAGACATTTTGATGACATTCAGGACATCAAGGGTATTAGTGTGACAGCTTTGATGGCCATGCCAGAAAAAGAGTTCCAAAACTGCTTTGAAGGGTAGACTAGGCACTGGAAGCTTCCCAAGGAGAGTACTTTGAAGGTGACCATAGCGATGTTCAGCAATGAGGTACGTAACACTTTTCTAGGGTGAGTTCATGAACTTAACTGGCAGTCTCACAATGTACGAAGAAACCAGCTGATGGTGGAAATGGTTACTTGTGCTTGGCTGCTGAGGGAAGGTGGGAGACAGGAGTCCAGTCAGAGATCCCTCAGAAGAAAGCCTGGTGATCGATGTCCAGAAAACCAGCCACTGAAACTTCTGTGGACTGTGGTTCTACTCCGACCCATGTGGTGTAGCCGTGAGTTGAAGTTCTCAACAGTAAACAGCGGTGGCATGTGGACTAAACACGGAATCCATGCAGCTGCTAACCACCCCTGCGTATCCCCCTCTGTCCTTTCTTCCTTCTTCCATCTTTAGAGGAAAATCATGGATGTAACATGAGGGGCTTGGGAGTCACCCAAGCCAAGGTATGGGGAGAATGACTATGACTTAACCTTTTTTGAGCCTTGGATTCCCCTTCTGTAAAATGTGGTGAATATGTCTCTTGTAGGATTACTGGGGATAACAGTGTCAGGTAAGGAGGGTAACTGAATCAGGTAAGGGGGGTAATAGCATCATGAGAGGAAGGTAAAGACAGAGTGAGCAGCCCCCCTTGTCTGCCAGTGGAGCCTTGCTCGTTGCTGTGATGCTGGAAGCTATGCCACTGGTATTTAGGTACCAGCAGGGTCATCCGTGGTAGACAGGTTTCAGGTGAGCTTCCAGACTAAGACAGACTAGGAAGAAGGATCCAGCAGTCTACTCCTGAAAAGAATTATCTAGGCAAATTATCCAGTTACAGTCAAGGATTATGAATAGCAGTAGAACATTGTCTGATACAGTGTCAGAAAATGAGTGCCCCAGGTTGGAAGGCCCTGGGAAGATGACTGGGGAAGAGCTGCCTCCTCAAAGTAGAGAATGATGGAGGGTGGAATAAAGCATTCAGGATCTTTGTTCACTGATGTGGCATGACTCAAAATGAGAAGAAACAGCTGTAAACATCCACTAATAATCAGAACATGGAATGTATGACATGTGAATCTAAGAAAATTGGAAATCATCAAAAATGAAACAGAATGCATAAGCATCAATATCCTAGGCATTAATGAGCTGAAATAGGCTGGTATTGGCCATTTTGAATTTGACGGTCATATGGTCTACTATACTGGGAACAAAAACTTGAGGAGAAATGGTGTTACATTCATCATCAAAAAGAATATTTCAAGATATTTCCTGAAGTACAATGCTGTCAGTGACAGAGTAATATCCACACGCCTACAAGGAAGGCCAGTTAATGTAACTATTATTCAAATTTATGCACCAACCACTGAGGCCAAAGATGAAGAGAATGAAGACTGTTACCAGCTTTTGCAGTTTAAAGTTGATCAAATATGCAATCAAGACACATTGCTAATTACTGGTGACTGGAATGCAAAAGTTGGAAACAAAGAAGAAGGATTGATTGCAGAAAAATAAGGCCTTGATGATAGAAATAATTCTGGAGATTGCATGATAAAATGTTGCAAGACCAATGACTTCGTATTGCAAATGCCTTTTTTAAGCAACACAAATGGGGAATGTACAGATAGCTTTCACGAGATGGAATACACAGGAAGCAACTGACTACATCTGTGGAAAAAGACGATGGAAAAGCTCCATATCAACAGTCAGAAAAAGACCAGGTGCTGACTGCAGTACAGATCAACCACTCACATGCAAACTCAAATTGAAACCTATGAAAATTAGAACAAGAGCCAAAGTATGACCCTGAGTATAGTTCTCCTGAGTGTAAGACCATCTCAAGAACAGATCTGATGTGTTGACTACTAGTGATCAAAGACCACATGAACTGTGGAATGATATCAAAGACATCATCCATGAAGACAGCAGGGGGTCATTCAAAAGACAGGAAAGAAAGGACCAAATTGGATGTAGAAGAGACTCTGAAATTTGCTCTCGAATGTTGAGCAGCTAAAACAAAAAGAAGGAATGGTGAAGTAAAAGACCTAAACAGAAGATATCAAAGAGCAGCTCTCGAGAAGACAAAAGAAAGTATTATAATGACAAGAGCAAAGAGCTGGAAATGGAAAGCCAGAAGGGAAGAACACATTTTACATTTTTTAAGCTGAAAGAAATGAAGAAAAACTTCAAGCCTTGAGCTGCAATAGTGAAAGATTCTACAGGGAAAGAATTAAACGTCTCACAGAGTATTAAAAGACGATGGAAGGAATATATAAGATCATTATACCGTAAAGAACTGGTCGACATTCAGCCATTTGAAGAGGTAGCACATGATCAGGAAACAATGGTCCTATAGGAAGAAGTTGAAGGCATTGGCAAAAAACGAGGCCCCAGGAATTGATGGAGTATCAACAGGATACTTCAACAAACAGATGTAGCACTGGAGGCTCACTCACCTATGTGACTACCTGCCCATATTTATGCCCACTCCAAAGAAAGGTGATCCAACCAAATGTGGAAATTACTGAATGATATCAATAATATCACACACAAGTATACTTTTTCTCATGATCATTCAAAAGTGACTGCAATAGTATATTGACAAGGAACTACCAGAAATTCAAGTTGGATTCAGAAGAGGATGTGAAACCAGGGCTATCATTGCTGGTGTCAGATGGATCTTGGCTGAAAGCAGAGAATACCAGCAAGATGTTTACCTGTGTTTAAGTAACTACGCAAAGGCATTTGACTGTGTGGATCATAATAAATTGTGAGTAACATTGCAGAGAATGGTAATTCCAGAACACTTAACTGTGCTCTCAATGAACCAAAGGGCAGTCGTGAAAATACGATGGGCAGACACTGCATGCTTTAAAGTCAGGGAAGGTATGCATCAGGGTTGTTTCCTTCCACCATATCTTTTCAATCTGCATGCAGAGCAAATAATCCAGGAAGCTGGATTATATGAAAAAAAAAAAAATGAAAGACCAGGATTGGAGGACAACTCACTAATAATCTGTGTTCCGTAGACAACACCACCTTACTTTCTGGAAGTGAAGAAGATTTGAAATACTTCCTGATGAAGATCAAGGACCACAGCCTTCTGTATGGATTGCGCCTCAATGTCAAGAAAACAAAAATCCTCACAACTGGCCCAGTAAGTGATATCATCATAAATGGAGAAAGGATTGAGGTTGTCAAGGATTTCATTTTACTTGGGTCCACAATCAATGCCCATGGAAACAGCAGTCAAGAAATCAAAAGACGCATTGGTTGCACTGGGAAAATCTGCTGCAAAGGATTATCTTTAAAGTAGTGAAAGCAAAGATGTCACCTTGAAGACTAAATTGCACCTGACCCAAGTGGTGGTATTTTCAATCTCTTCATATGTGTGTGAAAGCCTGACAATGAACAAAGACAGAAGAAAGACTGATGCCTTTGAATTGTGGTGTTGGAGATGAAGCAAATATGTCAAGATTGTGCCTTATGTACTTCAGACATTGTTGGTCGGAAGGATCAGTTCCTGGAGAAGAACATCGTGCTTAGCAGAATGGAGGATCAGTAAAAAACATGAAGATCCTGCACGAGATGGACTGACACAGTGGTGCCAACAATGGGCTTAAGCACAAAAATGATTGTGGATGTTGTGCAAGACAGGGCAGTGTTTTGTTCTGTTGTTCACAGTGTCGCTATGAGTTGGCACTGACTTGACGGCACCAAACAACAACAACATTACTGGGGAAACCCTGGTGGTGGGTATAGTGATTATGTGCTACATCTGCTAACCAAAAGGTCAGCAGTTCAAATCCATCAGGTGTTCCTTTGGAACTTGGGAGCAGTTCTGCTCTGTCCTGTAAGGGATAGTATGAGTTGGAATTAACTCAGTGGCAAGGCGCTTGGTTTGATTTTGGTTTAGGCTTACAGAAGGAATTAGACGTAATATATGGAAAGGGTCTGGTATATAAGAGACTGTCAATAAATGGTGTCTGGTGGTAGTGTTGTGGCTGCCCTGGAGCCTTGCTTTCTTCTTTAGCCTGATTTCCTTCCTTCATGGGTCGGTCCTATGGAAACTACATTTGCCCTGAGATGGGACACATTGTCTGCAGCCTAGGTGGGCTCAGGATGCTCATCGTGAAGGTCCCACCTCAGTCTGCTGAAAGGACTTCACAGCTGGGAATAGGGTGAGTGTGGTCTGAGAAGGAAGTCCTAGGACTGAGGAGGGTTGTTTGGATGACAGTATGTCTCATTAGTGCCTTCCAGGCCTCTGCTGGGGCGCAAGGTTGTGGTGGACCGGGTGTCCCCCTCCCTCTCAACCCTTCCCAGCCATATCTTCTTTCTTCCCTTGAGTGAGAGAGATGTTTTCTCCCACTTACTCATTTCCCAGGGTGGCTAACTGGTCCTATTGACCTAGGCTGGCACTTCTTCATGAGCCCCTGAAGTGTTTTGCCATCAAACTGTATTTCCCATTAAAGGGCAGTCCCGACAGGATATCAATTTCTGCAAAAAAAAAATGTGTAGCCAACAGCTCTTTGCTGCTAGTTTGTTGTCTGTGCCCAGGGCCCCACGGGGTCTGGAGAACAGGGAAAACAATGACAGTGGAATCCTCCCTGTCTCTCTCTCTCCCCCTGTGATGCCTCAGCCTCCCCACCAAGGGGAGAGCAGCCTGATCATTTATCTTGGAATGTTTGGGTTTCGATGCTTAACGGGTCTGTTTTCCAACTTCTAAACAGATGAGTGAGTGTGAAAAACAAGTCAACAAATAAACACAGGCTTCCACCAGAAGACACGGAGACAAAGCAGGCAGATGTCAGCATCACTGAAGGCGGAGCGAGGCATCCCACTGTCAAGTAGCAGCAGGCAAATTCCACAGACTGTCAGGAGTCTGGAAAACTCAAAGCTGGGGCTTGTCAATACAGAAAAGAGGAGATCCTGGCTCCGCCACAGGTTGGCTGTGTGACCTGAAGGAAGCAACTTAATCTACCTACACTTCTGCTTCATCTGTAAAATGGGGATAATAGTGAATCCTGTTTCACAGCTCCGTTTGCAATATAACATACAGTATAGTCTGCAAAAGCATTTAGAATAACACCTGACCCCTAGTGTGCCTCACAAATATCACCTATGATGGTTACAATTCCAGCAGTTATTAACAGAATTTAGGTGGATCTGTGACCTTGGACAAGTTACTTAAACTTTTCATGCCTCAATTTCCTCATCTAGAAACAAAAGAACAATTATATCTTTAGCATAAGCATAAAAAACTTGTAAAACCTGTTGCATCAATTCCAACTTATAGGGACTCTATAGGACAGGGTAGAACTTCTCCGTAGTATTTCCAGGGAGTGCCTGGTAGATTCAAACTACCAACCTTTTGGTTAGCAGCCATAGCTATTAACTGCTGCGCCACGAGATTTTCCATCATGAAGGTAGTTTTAAAATTATTAAGTGGGATAATATTTACAAAGATGCTTAACCCAGAATCTAAACAACTATAATGTGGGAAATGGCTAGCTTGAGACAATGGATGTGTACAACAGCGTGGATGGATCTGAAGACACGTGTTGAACTGAAGAGATCAGGCACAAAATAGTACATAGTCCATCATTCCATTTACATGAAGTTCAAGAACAGCCAGAATATCTTGAGTTTTTGGAAGTAGGCTAGTAGGTACTTCTAGGAGTTGGAGTAACACCAGTTTTTGCTGTGAACCTTTGAATGCTAACACCTGGACTGACAGTTTTTACAAATGTTGTTCCACTTAATTTTGTAACCACTCCCAAGAGGTAGGTGTAATATACTTGGGTCATTTCCAGTTTGGGGCAATTATGCACAAACATTGTCATAAATTATTCCTAATTCATAAATTATGAATATTCTCATATACGTCTTTTCATATGACTTCATTTTTGTTGGGCAGATACCCAGGAGCGGAATTGCTGGGTCACAGGGCAGGTGTATGTCTAGCTTTAGCAGACCTTGTCAATCATATTTTAAAGTGGCTGTTGTTAGATTGCTCTTTAAATTGTTAAAAAAAAAAATTAAGGGAGTAATTATGTCTAGAAGAGATTAATGTTGAATTTACTTCATTATGTTTTTACTGAATTCTAATTTCCTCTTTTATCTCTCTAGCAGTCATTTACCCCCTCCCCCCAGCCTCCCAGTCTCCCGCTCAGCCTCTCTCCTTCCTTCTTTTCTTCCTCTCTCCCTCTCTCCCTGTCTCCCTTCTTTCCTTCCATTCTTTCTTCATCCTTATGTAGCAAATGAACAAGGGTAGCTAGTTTATACTGTACACTTTTCTGTGCATCAGACACTGTGCTAAATGTGTTCTCACATATTCCTTACAAGGAAGCCTTGAGGGTAACTCTCCCTGTTTGATAGAGAAACTGAGGCACACAGAGAGGTTAAATGACTTGCTCAAGATCACACTGCTAGAAGTAGAAGTGTGAACTCCAAATCTTTGCTTTTCACTGTGAACTTGAGAAAAGCACATTCTAGCAACTCTGAAGTTCCTGAAGTGTCAAGATAAGAGCAAGTAGAATAATCCATCCCTTCAAAGAGTGTTGCTTCTTATACAATGGCTAAGAAAACAACTCTTCATCCCCAAGCAAAGCTTTATTCTCCGAGAACTGTATATTGAGCACTTGCTGTATGTCAGACAGTGTTGCAGGTACTGGAGATTTCACAATGCATCAGACTGACATTTCTCCCATCTCATTTGGTATACATTCTAGGGGGACAGGAGAACGTAAGGAAACAAATGGTGTAAATGATTTAAAGTATCAAAGAAGCATGGGGTAATGAAAAAGAGGAGGAGACAGGGTGGGTACCGGAGAAGCCATCTCTAAGTGCTGAAAAGAAGTTGTCCATGGCAAGACCAAGCAGGAAGAGGGTTGCTCCCATGAAAAGAACAGCAGTGGTGAAGCTCCCAGGGCTGGGATGAACTGCTTTGGTGGGGGAGCTGCTTTGGTGGGAGGAGCTAAAAGGCCAATGAGCTGCTGTGGAGTGAGGGGGAGGAACTTGGTCTAAGGTGAGGTTGGACCAAAACAGGGTCTAGATCATATATGAGTCATGGTTGTGAATTAAGGTTTTATTCAAAGTGCGATGGGAGAAACAAAGTTCTGGGCAAAGGAGTAGTGTAATCTGAATTTTACAAGATCCCTCTGGTGGGTGTGTGGATAAAAGCAATAGATTATTGCAAAATTGCTCACTGGTATGGAAGAGGATCCCTGGTGTGTGTGTGTGTGTGTGTGTGTGTGCATGCAAGTAGTCTGCAATCAGCTGCTAGCCAAAAGATTGGCTCTGTGAGCCCATTCAGCAGAGATGTGGGAGAAAGGCCTGGCATTTTTACGTGAAGATTACAGCTGAAAAAACTCACTGAGCTCAGTTCTCCTCTGTAACACACAAGGTTGCAATGAGTGGGAACTGACTTGATGGCAGTAAGTTTGGGGTTACCTGGGCTTATGGAGGAAGTCAAGCAGGTCTTGTAGGGGAAGTGATGGGTGCAGGGATGCAGTAAGTGGATCTTGAAGTGCTGCCTGGATCCGGAGGGCTGGGGCCAGAATTTAGAACCCTGTGCTCTTGGAAGAGCAGAGATTGACAGGAGAATGAAGACAGCTTAGACTCAGAGCCTTCTGGAATAGATGGACACCTATCAGAGTAGACAGATGTGAGGAATGGTTTCATGATCATCATCTACTTGCTCTTAGACTTGTAGTACATGCTCTGTGTCTGTTGTGTCATTCACTTCTGCCTGTGGGGCAGGCATTTGATCCCCATTTATTCCAGGCACTTTATTGGAGTGGCAACAATTCTAAGGAGACTGCACACATAATGGTGTCCCTAATACAGTGGGTAGGTCTCTGCTGGCCCAGATAGCTTGCGATTGACGATTAACCTAAAGGCTGACAGTCTGAGCCACCTTGCATTACCATGAAAGGGGGACCTCACAATCTGCTTCAGTAACGATGAAGGCCAAGAAGACCTCACACTTCTGTTCTACTGAGTGACACTGGCGTCACTGTGGGTTGGAATCCACTGGACAGCATCAGATTTGTTTTATTTTTTTGGTGAGATGGTAGGTGACAGTGGATAATGAACTCAGAATTGCCAGTGGTTTGGATGAGAAGCTCCTGGGTTTTCTCTTGGCTGTGCTGTGTTTCTGTTTTGGAGAGTGAACAGACCCAAACCAGGCTTGGAACGGTGGGCCTCCCTGCTGTCAACCAGAAAGGGATCTTGCCCTCCCCTTCCTCAACTTCTTCAGAGCACCAGCAGGGGATGCTCCTCTTTTCATGGATGATCCTGTTTTCTGGGTCCTTCTGTGGAAGAATCAAGTCTCTCCTCTATCACCAAGACAGGTGTCTGGTCCAGGCGCTGCTTCTCCTTCTGTGAACAGGAAGAACCTCTGGTCCCATGATCGGACCCCACCTTGTTCTTGGTGGAGACTGGTTTTGGACCAAGTGGGCCTCAGCCCTTCCTCCACCCTCAGCCACTGTGCTCACACCCTGCTAGCTGGAAGGCTGGGTCTAATTACGGAGGCTCAGCTGAGCTCACAATGCCTGCCTTGACTTGGGGTGAGGTGGATTGGGAAACGGTGGCTCATACCAGAAGGTTTTGCGTACTTTTAGCAAGTGGGCCAGAGCCTTGGAGCTGTGGGACTGTGTCTCTGAGCTGGGCACAGATCTGTCTGAGGTCCCTTGGACAAAACAAAGACCGTCAAATTTGAACCACATTGTTTTCTGAGACCAACATAGCACTAAGCCTCCCTTTGTTGTTGCTGTTAGGTGCCGTCAAGTAGGTTCCAACTCATGGCGAACCTGTGTACAACAGGACAAAGCCCTGCCCAGTCCTGTGCCATCCTTACATCGCTAGGCTTAAGCCCATTGTTGCAGCCCACATGTCAGTGCTTCTTGCCAAAGGTCTTTCCCTGTCTCACTGACCTTCTCCTTTACCAAGCGTGATGTCCTTTTACAGGGACTGGTCCCTCCTGATAACTTGTTCAAAGTGTGTGAGACATAGTCTCACTATCCTTGCTTCTAAGGAGAATTCTGGCTGTACTTCTCCCAAGACAGATTTGTTCATTCTTCTGGCAGTCTATGGTGTGTTCAATATTCTTTGCCAGCCGCGTTTCAAAGGTGTCAATTTGTCTTTGGTCCCCCTTATTCATCATCCAGCTCTTGCATGTTGCAAACACTATGATGTGAATCAAGTCCACCTTAGTCTTCAAGGTGACATCTTTGCTTTTTAACATTTTAAGAAGGTCTTTTGTAGTAGATCTTCCCAATGCAGTGCATACTTTGATTTATTGGCTGCGGCTTCCGTGGGTGTTGATTATGGATCCAACTGAAATGAAATCCTTGACCACTTCAATCTCTTCTCCATTTGTCATGATGTTGATTATGGGTCCAGTTGTGAGGATTCTTGTTTCCTTTACGTTAAGGTGTAATCCATACTGAAGGAAGGCTGTGGTCTTTGATCTTCAACAGTAAGTCCTTCAAGTTCTTGTTATTTTTAGCAAGCAAGGTTGTGTGGTCCACATATTACAGGTTGTTTGAGTCTTCCTCCAATCCCGATGCCCCTTTCTTCTTTGTATAGTCTAGCTTCTTGGATGATTTCCTCAGCATATAGATTGAGTAAGTATGGTGAAAGGATGCAATCCTGATGCATACCTTTCTTGACTTTAAACCATGCAAGTACCCCCTTGTTCTGTTTGAACAACTGCCTCTTGATCTCTGTTCATTGTAAACACAACTAAGTGTTCTGGAATTCCTATTCTTTGCAATGTTATCAACAATTTGGGGCTTTAGTCCTTGTAATGGAATTGTGCCCTCCAAAAAGATACGTATTATGAGTATGACCCTATTTGTCAATAGTTTTTCTCTAGGATGGGGCCTAAACCTAATTCCTGCTGACTACCTATCAAAAGAAAAAGCAAACCTAAACCCATGGATTTGAGGCCAGAGCAGAACCACTGCTCTGTAGGGTTTCCAAATGAACAGCTATTGGATTTGAACTGCCAACCTTTGGATTAGCAGCCATAGGTCTTAACCACTGTACCATCAGGGTAAGAGGAATACAGGCACACAGATACACACAGAGGCTCTGTCTATAAGTCAGTGAAAGCCAGGAAGTTCTCAGGGCTACAAAACTTGTGTCACATAAGGAAAGATCTTTCCCTGGAGCCATCAAAGCAAGATTGTAGCCTGAATTTGGACTTCTAGCCTCCAAAACTGTGAAACAACACAGTTTTGTTCCGGAAAGCCACCCACTTGTGGAATTTTTGTTACAGCAGCTCTCAGTAACTGAGACAGCTCACTTCCATCCAAATATATCCTAGCATCCCTAACCCTAAGCCTCAGGACCACAGTTCACTCTGCCTCTGCCAATTCTCTTCCACTTACCGTGTTAATAACTCTTGTCCTATCACAGATTCAACTTATGGCGACCCTTGAGCCAGATCTGACTTGATGGCACTCAGCTGGGCTATCACAGATGGTTTCTCACTGCACCTGGGGCTTAAGGCTGTCTGACACTCATTCCTGTGGGAAGTAAGATGGATGGAGACAAGTCGTGGGGGAGGAGCAAGGCATGTGCACTTGTTTCCAAGTGTCTGGAAACATATTTCTCTGGCTTTACCATCCCAGATGGGGGTCCAGGTTGAACGCTGCTGCTAGACCATCAGCCGTACCTGCTAAGGTTCTGGAATACATCCGGCTTTACTATTCCTGGCTTTTTTCTTTAAAAGCAACTACCCTCCCTCGACCCCTGTTGTACGGGTTTTTTTTTTTTTTTTAAATTTGTGGTCCTTGCAGTAGTAGTATGGACAAACAAAAGAACAACAACAAAATATCAGGAAAAGAAAAAAGAACAAAAAAAACCCCAAACCTGTTGCCACCAAGTTGATCCTAACTCGTAGTGACCCTATAGGATGGAGTAAAAGTAGCCCATGAGGTTTCTAAGAAGCAGCTGGTGGACTTCAACTTCTGCTCTTTTGGTTAGCAGCCAAGCTTGTAACTTTGTCACCAGGGCTCTGAAAATAAAAGAGAAACATATTCAGAATTCCACACAAAATACATGTTCAATAAAAGATGATTCTAGTAATTCAAACCTGGTGATATAGTGGTTAAGTGTAATAGCTGCTAACCAGGAGGTCCACAGTTCAAATCTGCTGGGCACTGCTTGGAGACTCTACGGGGCAGTTCTACTCTGTCTATAGGGTCACTTTGGGTTGGAACCAACTTGAAGGCAGTGGGTTTGGTTTCTTTGGATTTTATAGCTGTTAAATAAAGACAGTTAACTTTAGGTAGTAGGCAATCCCAGGACAGTGGGGTTCGGTGGTAGAATTCTTGCCTTTTATGCAGGACCTGCCTTCGATTCCCGGCCAACACGCCTCATAAGCAGCCACGTCCTGCCTGTCGGTGGAGGCTTGCGCGTAGCTGTGGTGTTGAACAGGTTTCTCTAGCACTCCTAGACGAAGGCAGACCGGAAAGGCCTCAAGATCTGCTTCCATAAATCAGCCGATGAAAACCTTGTGGATCACAACGGTCTGATACTATGGTCTGTACAGTTGCTCTGAGTCAGGGGCCACATCAGTGGTCGTTAACAGCAACAGCACTTCAGAGAGATCCTTTTATTTAATCTTTGCAAACTACTATGAAAATGTTGCTCTACATTTTACAGATAGTGAAACTGAGGCATTGAAAGAGACATCATATCACTTGCCCGAGGCCCTGTGGCTATTAAGATGCACACTCCAAACCCATCTGTCTGCCTGTAGTGCCCACCCCACCTCCCAAAGATGATACGGGTAAGTTGGCTTGGGTGCTCTCTTGTCCCTGCATTAACTAGCTGCCTCTCTGTAACTTGCTCTTTCTCCCACGTTCAGCCATCGATGATTACCCTTTGTCCCACATCCTTAAGCCACCTTCTGCAATATTATTGTAAATGGCTGCTTAGCATCTCATTGTACACATGTTCCAGGGTTTATTTAACTAATCCCCTGTTGTTGCGCATGTGGGCTGTGTCTCAATATTTTGTTACTACAGACAACACTGCGATGAAGTGATGTGTGCAGATTTTTTGCCCACATACACTGACGCATCCTTGGGGGTGAATTCCCAGCGGGAGGCGTGGGAAGGGAGGAGGCATGCCTTTTGTTTTTCACATGTCTGTAACATCTTGGGATCAGTTATGTGTAATTTGTGACTACAAGTTATGCAATTCACAGAGGGAAGGTTGACATCTCTCCTGACTTGTTGGGCTTTGCATAACCTAGAATTACAGGGGTTGTAAACAAGCCTTCTAATAGTCCTGGATTATCTGCGGCTATTGTCAGGTCATGTAAAGGTAGTGATTTATTAAACAGATTTCTAAAATCTGTCCAAGTATACCTGGGTGGAACAGAGAGTGGGAAGGGTTCCTGGAAGAGGAGGTAGGGTGTGGCCTTTGGGGGGAGTGTAGGCAGCTGGTGGCTGCTGTCGGGGGGCAGAAGCACCTGGCAAGGGATGTGTTTGGAGAGCTTCCTCCCACTGTCCCTCTAGCCTGGGGTTGAGCTGAGGGAACAACCTTAAGGGTGTGTGGGGATAAGATAAGGGACAGCAGAGGTGGTGGCTGCGCGGGCATGAGGGTTGACAAGTCATGCCCTGTTCCTACAAGGCTGTGGGTGCTATTTCAACATGGTTATTATCTCGCTTTAGCTGCCAAGAAACACCAGCTGGTGATGGGGAAATACCCCAGAAGAATTTACTCAGGGAAGTTATTTACCAGCCAAATGGCTTCTCATCCTGTGAACACTGGGAGGAAGGCAGCGCTCCTCCCTGTGAGTCGGGCCTGCCTCCTGCCACCACCACCCCCCCCGGCACACCTCACTGATCTGGTCACATTCCTTGGACAGCACTTGCTTGACCACTTCCTGTGGCTTCCAGGCCACCTGTTCTCCAAGCAGACAGGAGATATTGTGGGATGGGGACGTTATTGGCACCTGCCCGCACCAATTTAGCTGAGGAAGAACCAGTTGGGTACTTAAACCAGGTGAGCAGAAGGACCCAGCTGTCTGTGAAAGAAGGGGGGGTAGAATCAAGGAGACATTCCTTGCCCCTGAGGGGGTTATCTTCAAGGTGGGGCAACAGAGTCTTAAGAACTGGAGAGGCCTTCCATAGCAGAGGCCCATACAGTGAGTGGTGTCTTGCCTGCTTTTATCTGAAGACTGCACACTGAAGCTTGGTAGGGCGTAGTGTGGTAGGATCCAGGAGGGAAGGTGCCCTAAACAATTCACAGTTCTCCCAGGACGTCCGTCAGGTGTCCGGGCCTTGTTGACCACCATGCCTTTGCCTTAGCTCATCCTTGCCTGCCCCACCAGACACACATGAACACTTGTGATGTGACACTATTTCTCTCGGTGTCATTTAGCGGGCATTTACTATGTATCAGGCACCATCCTAAGCACTCTGCAAGCATTATTCATTTAATAATTCTCCTAACTACCCAAGGAGGTAGCCATTGTCATCATCTCCATTTTCAAGTATTATTGTTTCCTTTTTAGTATTTTATTGTGCTTTACAATCCAAGTCAATTTGTCTTACAAAAACTTGCACACATGTTGCTATGCCACTCCAGCTGCTCTCCTCACACTGTGACAGTACACTCCTCTGTTCCATTCATTTCCCATGTCCATTCAAACAGCTCCTGTCCCCCCTTTTGCCCTCTCATCTTGCCTCTGGACGGGAGCTGCCTAGTTAGTCTCATGTATCTCTGTAAGGCAAGAAGGATGCTCTTCACCTGTATCTTTTTTTATCATCCCCATTTTACACACGGGCAAATCCAAGCTTAGAGAATTTGACTTGTTCAAGTGGTTGACATACTCAGTAGCCGCAAGGATGATGATTTGGGTCCACCCTGAGGTGCTTTGGAAGGAAGGCCTGTCGATTGACTTCAGAAAAATCAGCCATTGAAAACTCTATGGGGGACAATTATACTGAGACATGACATGCATGATGTCACCACGAGTCAGACTCAACTTGGGAACAGGACAGTGCAATCTAGGAGGAAAGGGGTGAGGTGAGTGGAGGAAGAGAGAAACCAACAAGGTGAGGCCTATGTAAGGAGCAAGTCCTTGCTGATACGGTGGATGAAGGACTTTCTGATACACGGACTTCAACATTTTATTGAATGTCGTTCACCTTTCTGTTTGCTTAACGCCCTTTTCATTTCTTCCGACCACATTCTTAGATTGAATTTCTTTGACATATAATTTCAAATGCCTGTTTTAGTAGGGGAAACTCTGGTGGCATAGCAATTAAGTGCTACAGCTGCTAACCAAAATGTTGGCAGTTCAAATCCACCAGGTGCTCCTTGCAAACTCTACGAGGCAGTTCTACCCCTTCCTATATGGTTGCTATGAGTCTGAGTTGACTTGATGGTAACAGGTTTGGTTTGGGTTTAGATTTTAGGAGGACAAAAATTTTAGATATAAAAAAAGGCATAATGAAGAATCTTCTAAGTCTGCAGTAACATCTGCTAAGCACCTGCAAATGCCTTCTGTGACAATGTTTTTTGGGGGGAAGGACCAAAGGTGAAAAGTGTGGAGACTGAGGGTGGGGCTTAGTTTCACCTCGGAATCTTAATGGCAATGGAAAACAGAACATCTGAGTTGCTGAAACAATCCTTAAACTGAACCAGTTTTGTAACCACAGGGCATCGATCCAGAGGTGCTGGTGAGATGGCCAGCCCCGCAGTCACTTGCAATAATCTGAGGGTGGCACAGGACTAGTGACATCACTTTGAGGACCCAGTGCAGAATTAAAGCACAGGTGGCCTGGTGACAAAGAGTTTCAAGATGGAGGCAGGAGCATGTGAAACCAAGCGCTGGACCCACTAAGCGTGGGGTCCCATATGACGACACAGGTCCGGTACCCAAGAGCCTGGCTCCAGGGAGGGCCTTGTGTTTCCCAGGGCACGGATGCAGGTGGATGTGGATGTTGACACAGTCTTATCTAAATCCCAAGGACCAGCTGACATCTGGCTTCCAAGAAAAGTGACCAGGCTAAGGACTCCCTGGGTTTCTATCCCAGCTTTTCTTCAGGAAAGAAAATTCCATCTGGTTTCTCTTCAATGACAGTGTAGCACATTAGAAAACTTTTCAAAAGAAAAAGAAAGGGGACTGACGCTACACCCCTTGACAAGCATCCCCATGCTAGTGTGATGGTTCTGATGGGGACAGGGGTCCTGACAAAAGTCACTTGCGTTGCCCTGTTGGCTGCTAAGGCTCCTCTTGGACTCCTTTGGGATTATCTAGTCAAGTTAAGCCGGTGGGTGACAGGACACTGTGAGCCTCCACACCAGCATCCTTCCCAAGGATATGTCTGGTGTCCAGCATAGCTCCCTTGTCAGGCAGTGAACCCTTGGGGCAAGGTCGAGTGGGTGGCCCCTCCCAGGACTGGCTGTCAGGGTCTGTGGGAGGCCAGCAAGGCTTTAACAGGCATCACCGGTCTGCCTGAGGAGTGGCCTGGGCTGCTGCCAGGGGAGAGAGGCAGCAAATGGGTCAGCTGCTGTTTCCCCTGCTAAAAGCTGGCTTTCTTAGGGCAGTCAGGGCTAGGGAAATGATTTTGTGATTTTTTTTTTTAATTGAGGTGTAACACACGTGCCATAAAAGTCACTACCTTAGAGTGCACAAGCCAGTGATTTTTTTAGTTTACTCACAAAATTGTGAAATTATCACCACTGTTCAGTTCCATCATTACCCCAGAAGACTTTTTATCTCCCCAGAAATAAACCTTACACTTGTTAGCAGTCAAACTCTATTGTCCGCCTCCTCAACCCCCTGGCGACCACTAATCTACCTTCTGCTCCTACGGATTTGATCATTCTAGGCCCTTCATACAAACAGAATGTCTTTGTCATGTAGTGATGCCGTAACAGAAATATCGCAAGTAGACAGCTTTAACAAAGAGAAATTTGTTTCCTCACAGTAAAGTAGGCTAAAATTCCAAGTTCAGGGGCATCCACCCCAGGGGAAGGCTTTCTTGCTCTGTCAGCCTTCTCATCCATCTTTCCCTGGACTAGGAGCTTCTTTGTGCAGGGACCCTGGGTCCCAAGGACACACTCTGCTCCTGGTACCGCTTTCTTGGTAGTATCAGGCCCCCTTCTCTGCTCACTTCCCTTCCCTTTTTATCTACTGAGAGACAGAAGTGGTACAGGCCAGACTCCAGAGAATCTCCCTTCACATTAAATGAGGGATACGACCTTACTATGGGTATTAGAACCCCTCTCTAATCCTCTTTCATGTAAAATTAGAATCACAAAGTGGAGGACAACTATGCAGTGCTAGAATCATGGCCCAGCCAAACTGATACACATATTCCTTGGGGGATATAATTCAATCCATGGCATGGAATCATGCAATATACATCTTATCATTTCTGACTTCTTTCACTTAGTACTGTGTTTTCAATGTTCCTTCATGTCTTAATCAATACTGCTTTCCTTTTTACAGTGTATAATATTCTGTTGAACATAGAAACTACAGTCTGGTTATCAGTTCACCAGTTGGTTGGTATTTGAGAGATTTCCACTTTGGCTTTTAAGCACAATGCTGCTGTGAATATTCAAGCACACATTTTTGTGTATGTGTTTTCCGTTCTCCTGGGTGTATGCCTAGGAGAAAAAGAACTGCTAAGTTATATGGTAACTCTGTGTTTGACGTTGGGAAGAACTGCCAATCTGTTTTCCAAAAAGATTGTACCATTTTGCATTCCTCCCAGCAGCATACCAGGGTTCCAGTTGCTCCACATCCTTGCCAACACTTATGACTACCCATCTTCTTGCTTATAGCCTTCCTCATGGGTGTAAGTGGTAGACTGGGGACCTACACAGGTGCTTGTGTGCAAGGAGAAGGACCTGAGTGTGGGTTGGGGTGAAGAGACCAGGATTCTGGGAGCTTTACCAAGTCACATCCCTAGAGATTTGAGAACAATTTTCATAAAGTGAGGACTGATACCTGGTCAGCACTCAGAACTATTTGTTGAGTGAGTGGTTGACTGAGTGAATGACTAAATGTCCAAATCATTGCGGACATGGTGAACGTGACAAGATGAGACCGACCACAACCTTGTACGTTCCAGGAAACGATTCCTTTGGTGTCGAATTCTCAGCCTCCTCTTGGGTGAGGGAAGACACAGCTCTCCTCTTTCTGGTAAACAAGAGGTTGGTGAAGGACAGACAGACAAGGCAGAAGAGGCCAGAGCTTGCATTGCAGAAGCAGCTGGCTGTGAATCAAGGCTCAAAACAATTCTGAAATTGTTTGCCCAGAGCCTTTAACAATCACTGAGCTTTCTCTCTGGCTGCGTGTAACCTCCCAACCTGCTCTCCACGGTTATGTTCAGCTTCTGACCTCACTTCTGCTGTCTCCTTCAGCTCTGTGTGTGCAGAGGCTTGCCCTGGTCATGGCTTTCTGCAGAGAGGGAGCCAGCAGCCACTGGGCTGCTGAAATGTCCTCCTGGCATGAAATCTCAGGCTCTGCCCAGTGCTGGCTATGAGGGTGCAAGAGGAGAGTGGGCGCTGGAAAACTTGGGGTGTCTGCTCCTTCAAAAAGTTTAAAAAAAGTTACCTTTGGGTCAATTCTGACTCATGGTAATCCCATGTGTGTCAGAGTAGAAATAGGATACATTGGGTTTCCAGTGGCTGAGTTTTTGGAAGTAGATTGCCAGGTCTTACTTCCAAGGTGCATCAGCGTAGACTGGAAGCTCTGATCTTCTGATTAGTAGCTGCGCTGGTTGACAGTTTGTAGTGCCCTCTGCTGCACAGAAGCTCTGAAGGGAGGATCAGAAGTGTGCTGAAAAAGCTACTGTGGCAGAACCTGTAGCTAATGTTAATAAGAGTTCCAATACTGAGCATTTTTCATGGATCAGCCTCTGCCTGGAGCGCTTTCTGTGACCTGGCCACCGATGTTAGCCACCTCGCAGCCATTATTGTCTTCCTTATTCCTCTGTTAAACCTTTCAAGAGTGAATTACTATTATTACTTCCTTGTTTTTGAGTTTGTTGGTGCTGCTTTGTCTACTCTTTGATGGACTGGATGCTGAATCTTTGTTGTTATTTTTTTTTAATAATTTGAAAAACTATGGAACCAACTGCAAGCAGCCCATATTAGTCCCACGTCCCCTGAAGTACAGCAGAGAGTAGATATAAACGTATAAAAGCTGTCATCAAGGAGGTGAGCACTCCATGAAAGATGTCATCAGGGCAGTGATGAGTGCAAGTGGGCCATATTAGCACTATGTTCTGTGGGGCACATCACACACTTGACACATAGGTGTCCAAGGGCCTGGGAAGTGCATCACGAACTGTTTTCACCTTCAAAAGAACTTACATGACTATTTCCAAGTGCTAGTAAGTGTACCTTCTCAAGGACACAAAGGAAATGGTAAATATACTCACAAGCCTTACTCACCATACAGAGGCCAAAAGACACAGAAGTTGCAGGCAATCACTCCTCGGGGAAGCATCCCCTCAGATGAATGATTCTCAGCACTCAAATGTATGAAGACTAACTACCTTATTTTTCAGACAGTTGCGCCAGTCTACACTATGACCCCAGAATGTACTAAAACAGCTCAAAGGGCTGCCCATAATCCTCCTGGGGTGGAAAACTTAACACAGGCATACATGCCCCAGAGCAACAAGGCCCAGAGAATAAAGGGTGGTTGGCTAAGTCAGTTGTACCTATCTCATTCCCTTTTCCCACATCCTTGCCTTCCCAGCATCCCTTGCAGCTAGGGACAGTCATGTGATTAGTTTGGGCCAATGGGACATGAGACAGAGTGTTCTAGCACTCTCTTAATAAAGGAGAGGATGGGGGAATGGACAGGAATGGAGCTGCAGCCTCCTTGCTTCTTGAGGAGAAAGCCACATGGATCCAACATGGCACAAACCCTGGAACTTCCCCTAGGTGATATCTCATTATTTAAGAAGAATGTGTTCCTCTTTAAGTTGCAATAAATGGTATTTTTTGTTTGTTTGTTCTCCACAGTCCCAAGCACCACTGACACATACATATTACCTGATTAAGCCTCGTTATCATCCAAGGTGAGGTATATTTATTTCCCCATTATAGCTAAAGCAGATGACATACAATGTTTATCCAAAGTCACACAGCTGGAATAAAAAAACTGAAGTAAAATTTTAACCCAGGACCATTTGCCTCCAAATCCACTGCTATTTTCATCATTTCAAGCCTCTGCCTACCTCTTTCCCAGATGAGTAAGGAATGTGAACTACGGCCAGACAGTGGTTTTGACAGAAAGGAAAAGTATGTCTTGACCTTTCAAACTGACTCCCCAGAATGTGTCCTGTGTCTCCAGGCTGCTGGCTTTTTTCCATCCTTTACAATATCAGAATTTGGGCACCTTCCACCAAGCAGGGCCACACTGGCCTGGTAGGAAGGGACGTTATGTGACAAAGGTACTTTTCTCTGCCACTTATTTGCTGTGAGCCTTTGGGTGGGTGTTCTGAGAATTGTGAACCTTGATTCCTCATTTGTGAGGTGTAAGAGGACTCAGTTGGACAGAAAATCCATTTCAGCTCTCTTGAGTCATAAAGGGAACTTACTGGCTTTTATTTACTGAAAAATCCAAGGGACTGACATGGCCTCCGTCTTAGGAGTAAAAGTGCCTGAAGAAAGCATGCTCTGGCCTTTCCAAATCCAGCAGTCCAGCCTGCCTTCCCCTCCCCACACTGCTGACTTAGCCCCCTCCCCACTGCAGGGTCATTTGGCCCTTTGACCAACTGCCACAAGAACTGGCCTGTTTCGTGGTGACACGGCCAAAATGCTACAGTGGACTCTCGGTGGATCTGATTGACTTTGACTTGGTTACAAGACCTCTGGGAGCTGGAGCTCGAGTCAGTCCTACCAGGAGTCAGTTGTCATCCCATTAATTCGGACTCGTGGTGACCCTTTATATGTCAGAGTAGAACTGTGCACTGTGTGGTTCACAAAGGCAGATTACTCAGAAGAAAAGATCCGGCCTTTCCTTTGAGGTGTCTCTGCGTAGACCTCAACTTCTATCATTTCCATTAGCAGCTGAATGTGTTATCCATTCACACCTCCAGAAATTAGGGTTCCACCCAGAAAGTAGAGATGGGAAAGGTGAGGTTCTGTATCCAAAAGAGAGGAATGGCTTCTGGGCAGGAAACACCTGGAGATGTCCCCTCTCCAGCCTCAGAAAGCAATTTCAGGAGAAGTTGTGAGGATCTGAAGAGGTAGACAGTTTCTATGACCCTGGAAGACCTTTGTATACTCTATGGAGCATCTTCCTAGAACCTGGCCCAAACCTCTTCCGATACCCTTGGCCTTTCCCTCTGCACCACTGGGTACCTCTGGGAGTAACAGGCCCGTCTCCACTCTGCAGCCTCTGTTCATCTCCCCAGTCTTTGTCCCTGCACCCAACTTGACAATTACAGTGTGACTGCGATGAGACTTCTAATCCTATTACTCATTCATCCACCAGAGGATGAGAGCAGGAGCTGGATCGAACAGCACCAGCAAAGCTGGGAGAAGCCTTCTCCACTGCTGTGAAGCTAGGCTTAGCTTGGACACAATAGGGGTGTAATTTCAGGTTTTGTTGAGCTGAAATCTAATCACATACTTGACTGGTGGATCACAGAGACTCACAGGCTAAAAGAATGAGATAATTTCACCGCACACAAACGCTGGGATTCAGCTCTGACTTAATGACAGATGTGTGATCAACCTTACCCTGCTTCATTCTCTGTCTGTCTCTTGTTTTAATGTGTTTCTACCTCCTTCGTCTCTGTCCTTCCTCCCCGATGCTCTTTGTGGTGCTCACAGACAAAATGAGACTTAGCAAAGTCCTAGAGCCAGAAAGCAAAGGTAGCTAAGTAGGAAGAATCATTTTTGTTTTTCCCTTGTGAGAAAATACACAACAAAAATGCACTCACTGAACGGTACTTACATGTACAGTTCACTCACAGTGGTGACGTATTCTCACTATGTCACCATTCTCCCTGTCTTTGCCCATATTGTCACACCGTTGCTAACTCAGACTCTGTCCCTCAGACTCTGTCCCTTAGACTCTGTCTCACCTGTGTTTTAGAGTTACTGTCACCTGGGTGGAAACCCTGGTGACATAGTGGTTAAATGCTACAGCTGGTAACCAAAAGGTCAGCAGTTTGAATCTGCCAGCCACTCCTTGGATGTGCTGCAGAGCGGTTCTTCTCTGTCCTGTAGAGTCACTGCGAGTTGGAATTGACTTGACAGCAGTGGGTTTGGTTTGATTGCCTTGGTGGTGCCGTGATTAAGTGCTCAGCTGCTAACCAAAATGTTCACACTTCAAATCTACAAGCTGATCCTCAGAAAATCTTAAGGGATCCCCATAGAGTTGCTATGGGTGAGAATTGTCTCAACAGCAAGGGGTTTGGTTTTATCTACTTGTTTATCATCTTAGTCTACGTTGGCCAAATGTGATTTTCAGTAAGAATCTGAAGTTCTATTCCTTTTAAACAATGGTCGTCAGGTAGGATGCCAGCACCTTCCGTCTGCCCCCTGGGCTTCCCGTGTTTACAGTCCATGCTGCAGTTTATTGTGATGGCTTGTTTCACTTCTGTCCCCACCGGGAGGGCAATGACTGTGTCGACTTTGATCCCCAGAGCTGAGCACAAGCACCCTTACATAATAGATTCCCAATGCATTTTGTTGAATGACTGTATGGAGGCAGAAAAAGACTTTCCAGGGCTGGATCGGTTCTAACACTTAGTGGTCTTAGTGTTTCTGTTCAGGAGTGGCTTAAAATGAGACAGGGCAGCAAACGAGAAAGACACGTGG
Source organism: Heterohyrax brucei (assembly GCA_028571685.1). Classification (NCBI taxonomy): domain Eukaryota; kingdom Metazoa; phylum Chordata; class Mammalia; order Hyracoidea; family Procaviidae; genus Heterohyrax; species Heterohyrax brucei. The sequence continues at coordinate 68,813,597 of CM053161.1, read as the reverse complement.
TTTCGCAAAGTAACTGTTCCTTTTATTTGTTGATGCCTTCTTTCCAGTGAGCATTGCCCAGCGTGGAGTAGAGGGCTTATAAAAAGAAATATCTAGGTTTGGCTTCTGTTAAGAAATGTGTGCTATAGCTACCTACATAAGTAAAAACAACACTGGAAATAAGTCACTGTTGATTCATCCAACAAACATTTACTGAATGTCTACCACATACTGGGAGTTCTTGGGTGGTGTCACTGGCTAATGAGGTGGCTAACCTGAAGGTTGGAGGTTCAAATCCACCCATAGGTGCCTTGGAAGAAAGACTGGTGATCTACTCAGTCACTGAAAACCCTGTGGAGCTGTCTTACTCCAACTTGCACATGGTTGTGATGAGTTGAAGTTGACTCCACAGTGACTGGTCTACCATGTGCCAGGCGCACTGCTAAGCTTTGGGTGATGCACTGGTCAAGACTAAACAAGTCATCAGCAAACACATATGCAACTAGGAATAATGGCGAGTGCTGTTTTGGTGGTGAAATTGAAGTGGGGGTCGTGGAAGACTCTCTGTGAGTGGGTTGGTCGAGCTGAAAACTGAAAGTAGAGAAGGAGCTATTCATTCCAAGATCTGCTAGCCCACAAGGAGTTCCTGACTAGGTCCCACATGAGAGACATCAATGTGAGCTAGAAAAAGGTCTGGGTTCAAGTCTTGCCCTGCCATTTACGTACACCGTATCTTAGGGAAATTTATTCACGCTTCTGAGTCTCTCATTCTTAACTTGCTCGGTTATCTTCACAAGGTTTCTGTGAGATCCTGGTGTGATTACCATTGGCAAGGGGCCAAGCACAATGCACCTGTGAAGAGGATTTCTGAATTCATGTTTCTTGTCCCAATGAGTGCGTTGGGTATGGCTGTGTAGGGAGTACTATCCCCGGAAATGGAAGTGGCCTGGGAATCAGTCCGTGGATCCAGTTTCTATTAAATTACCATTCCTGGAGCTTCCTCATATATCTGTCCTTGCCTGGAATTTTCCAGATAAATGTTTTCTACTGAAGAAAAGAGACCCTGTGGTGCAGTGGTTAACAGCTCACCCGCTAACTAAAAGTGTCGGCAGTTCTACCAGTCACTCTTGGGAAACCCTATGGGGCAGTTCTACTCTCGTTTGCTGGTACCAAGCTGGACTGCACTTTAAAATGAGAACCCCAAGGCAGTGGCCTCTAGGAGTAATTTGAGATGAACTTGACCTTCATTACTTCTACTCTGGCCCAACAGGAGCTGATCGTGTAACTCATGTTAACTGAGCCTTAACTATGCATCAGATACTGTGCCAAGTGCTTCACTCATGTTATCTCATTTCATTTTTATCAAAACTCTATTTTAAAGGCAAGGAGGGCTCTCAGAGGTTAATGAACCTGCTCTGTGTTACACAACTGGACAGTGGCATAGTCAAGATTTGAATACTTTTACTACTATTATTGTCGTTATTGACACTAGCACTGATAGCTAGCTTTGATTAACTGCTACTATTAGAAGTCCGCTGCTATACTCATTGCTCTTCCTTAGTAGATAATATTGGCCCTCTGGTGACACAGTGGTTAAGAGCATCACTGCTAACAAAAACATCAACAGTTCAAACCCAGCAGATGCTACTTGGAAAACGTATGGTGCATTTCTGGTCTGTCCTATAGGGTTGCTACAAGATGTAATTAACTCAAAGGCAATTTTATTTATTTATTTTTTTGAAGGGAGTATCTCCTCTCTTTTGTGATGTTTTTAAGTATTCTCTTTGTCTTTGGTGTTCTTTCATTAAGATGTGGACTTTTGATTTAATTATCCCGCTGGTGGCGTAGTGGTTAAGTGCTATGTCTGCTAACCAAAAGGTGAGACCTTCAAATCCACTAGGCGCTCCTTGGAATCTCTATGGGGCAGTTCGCCTTGCACTATAGGGTTGCTATCAGTTGGAATTGACTTGATGGCACTGGATATCCTGCTTGGGATTCCTGAATCCAAGGACCAGTGACTTTTACCAGTTCTGGAAAATTCTCAGCTGTTTTTATTTGAATACTTCCTCCGCTATAATTTCTTGGTCACTCTTTTTGGAACTCGGTTTAGAGCTTTTTAGTCCATCCGTCATGTTTTTCTCTTGAAAAGTTCGAAAAGTTCGTACCTCTTTGAGCTGTGGCGGTAGTAATTCCTTCAGAACTACTACCCATTCACTAATTCCTCCTCTGTTGTGTCTAATTTATTTAACTAATTTTTCTCTTTTAAATTGACTTGTAATTTATATGGGTAGAAGTGTATAAATCACAGGTTTATGGCCTTAAGAATTTTTAGAAAGTTCCAGTGTATTGACAGCTCAGATGCACAAATAACACACAACCAGGACCCCAGAAGTTCCCTTCTACTCTTTTCCAGTTACCAGCCACTCTCCTCTTCATAGAAATCATTCTTCTGATGTTTAATGCCAAAGATAGTTATACCAGTTTTTGCACTTTACGTAAATAAAATAATACAATGTGTGCTCTGTTGTGTCTGACTTCTTTTACTTGGTCATATGTTTTTGAGATTCACCTATGTCATTTCATTTATATTTAAAAGTTTCACTCAAGTCTTAACATACATTAAACACAGCTTGTGATGGTTAAGATTGTGTCAGCTTGGCTGTTGCGTGATTCTAGATGTTTCTATGTGATCAGCCCCGTGATGTGATCTCATGTGAGTAGCCTGTCAGTTGAAAGGGAGTTTTTCTGGGCATGTGGACTGTATCCAAATAAAAGTGGATGTTCTGATTTTTGCCTGCTTGGGATCCTATAACTATTTTCTGTTCATCTGACCTCTGGTTCTTGGGACTCGAGCTAGCAGCTCAACTGCTGAGCTTGAGATTTGTGAGTCTTAACAGCCTATGAGCAACAGCTCTGCTCTCTGACCTGCAGATCTTGGGTTTACTGGCCCCTGCGGCTATGTGAGTCAGGAAAAGGCACTGTTCTGAGCCACAGACTTGGGATGTTCAGTCTCTATAACTGCATGAGCTGTTTCCTTGATATAAATCCCTGTATATATATTTATGTACTTCAGTGGTTTTGCTTCTCTAGGGAACACAACATAAAGACACACTTTGGTTTTATATTCTGTTTCTGTTCAGGCGTCTGCAGATTTTGTAGGTCTTACTCTTTTAGCAGTTTTCTCCTTGTGACTTTTGCTTGTGAACTCATATTGCTTGGCCCTTTATCTGTAGGAATTTTTGAGGGCTAGTATGCTGTTTATTACTGTAAAGAAAATCTGCATTTGCTTCTGCCATATGCACTAAGCTAAGAGGTTTTTATACTGGCACAGTGGATGGCTTCTGACTCAACCCAACTTAGGCCCAGCTTGTGACTGCAAGTTCATGGGTAGACACTTTTTCCCCCCCTTCTACCCAGAGCCGAGTCCAAGTCTGGCGAAACATTCTGTGATCTCCCCGCTGGGTAATGGTGGTTTCATTTATTTCTGCTCTTTCTTTTTGATAGCAACATTATTGAGATACGGGATGGTACTTTTCATCCTAACTCACTGAGAGTGTCACCTTTCTGACTTATGGAGCAGGTCTACAATCTAGACAGCAGTCTTACTCAGGCTCCAGGCTTTGTCTTTGCTCTTCTACACATGAGAGACCCTTTGAAACAAATATTAAGCCCACCAGGTGTTAGCAGCTGCTGCTCGTTCATGCTTAGTTAATCTCTGCATTAAAGCTTTCTCATTGTTTTCGGCTTCCAAAGATTTCACTGACTTTTCCTGCAAGTTCACTCACGTCTTCAAAAAAAAAAAAGCCTTCTGACAAGAAAAGTTCTTCAAACAGTTTTTGTGTATGTATGTTATGTAGCAGGAATTTCTCTCCCAACTATCTAGTCTGTCATAATGTTAGCCACAGTAAATCAGCTATTTCTATGCAGTATCTCATTTAAATCTAGAAACCAGTCCTGAAATCAGTAACCAACATTGTTCCCATTTTACAGATGAGAAAACGGAGGCAAAAAGGATTAACAACATATCCAATGTTTCCTAGCTGCTACATGGCAGGCCTGGGATCCAGGCTAGGTTTGTGTGACTCTTACCTATGTCCATGACCTTTGGAATTGATAGAATCAGTGTGCAGAATGGCTTAGGGTTCACGCCATGCTTCTGGGCAGCAATCACATCATTGAGAGGAACTGGTCAGTTGCCAGCGGTGATGCCTGCAGTGCCAAATGACTGCCAGCCTTTAGATCCAGCATCCAGGCTGGACACAGAATTACAGTCTTGTTGGCTTCTTTAGGAGGTGGGGGTGGCCATGCTGCAAAGTGTTTTTTGCTGAGATTAACATCTTTACGTATTAGAAATGTGCCAGTTCAGCCTTAGGAAGCATCTCAGGGAAACTTCCAAATGCTGTTGAAATGTTTAAGTCCACGAGGCTATCACAAAGGGGGGCTTTTTGTGTTTATATCCATAGCAAGTGTCATGGATTGAACTGTGTCTGCTAAAGTAAGTGTCAACCTGGCTAGACCATGATACTCTGTATTGTGTGGTTGTCCTCTGGTTTGTGATCTGATGTCATTTTCCTGTGTGTTGTAAATCCTAATCTCTGCCTGTGCTTAATGAGGCAAGAGTAGGTTATGCTAAAGAAAACCAGAGTGGGGCGTAACACTCATATTCAGGTTACAGCCCAGAGCCAATGTAAGGGGAGTTTCCACAGAGTGAGGCACATGTCACCTTTTATCCCCTGTAAGAGACAAAAGAGAGAAAAGTGAGTAGAGAGATGGTTACCTCCTATCACCAAGAATAAAGAGCCAGGAAAGTACTGTGTCCTTTGGGCCCTGGGTCCCTGTGCTAGAAACCTCCTAGACACAGATGGTGAAAGGAGACGGTAGTGTCCCCCAGAACCCACACAGAGAGAAGCTTTCCTTCTCTGTACTGGTAACCCTGAATTCAAACTTCTAACCATCTAGACTGTGTAAGAATTTGTTGCTGTTTGTTAAAGCCACCCACAGGTAGTATTTCTGTTACAGCAGCACTAGGTAACCAAGACAGTTAGGCTTCTGGAATCACACCGGATGGTCTCCTGTCAGCCTCTCCTTCTGTGAGTGTCCTGAGGCCATCTGCTTTCCTCTCCCAACCCCACTCCCCAAACTGGTCTAGTCCTATGGGACCCAGGGTATAGCCTCCCCCTCCAGCCTTCTCCTGGTCAGGATCTGTCCTCTTGGGCGCCAGTCCTGGGTGGACAGGGGTAGCAGCAGTGTCGAAGGTGCCTTTGTCCCTTCTGCATCTGTCTTGGTGGCTGGGAATGGACAGGACAGGCTCTTCATTCTCTGAGCTGCTGAGCTGCTGCTTTTTGATCCAGAGAAGGCTGTCTGCACACTGGTTAGGAAAGAATTTCAAAGCACTGACAGTACACAGAGACTAACCCTGCTAAGAGCATTTGCTGTGTGCCAAGCACTGGTTTCACATATGGAAGTTCTCTTTTAACAGGATACAAGTTATGGTTGTCTTGATATGCTCTTTCTTCCTTGAGTTGCCATTAGAATTTGCTTTTTATTTTACATTCTTTTTAATTGCATAACATTTGGAGACTGCTACACAGGAGAGGTAGTGTAGTCTCGTGGGCCAGAGCAGGGCCCTGAAGTCAGACATGACTGGATTCAAGTCCCAGCTTTGCCGCAGGGAAATCTGCTAAAGCCAGAACCTGTGTAATATGGAACCCTGTCAGAGAAGGAAACCTCAACTATTTCCCATCCAAATGAGCAATCGAAAAGCCTGCGCCCTGACCCAGGCAGACAATTTACGAGCCCAGGAAAAACAGGGTAGTGCCACTGAGTCCCAGCTCTCACAGGTTTCACTGTCATTTCTACTCATGTGGTGTAGAAATGTGGGACTTTGAGTTTCTCTGAGTCTCAATTTCCCTACCTGCAAAATGGGCATAACCAAAGAAGCCTCAGTTGCTAACCCAAAGGCTGACTTACTGCAAAGATTACAGCCAAGAAAACCCCACAGGACAGTTCTCTTGTGTCACATGGGATCACTCTCAGCACAAGTTGGCATGACGGCACCTAACAGCAACAGCAACTACCTAGCCACTTTGGGGGCCCCAGCCTTTTCCTTCTGGCTCCTCTGGAAGGTCATACATGTTCAGTTTCCAGACTTGCCAATGACTTTGAATCTCTTCACCTGAGAGTTTCTAAGGTTGTAAGCTGAGCAGTCCGGCAAGTTAAAACCTAAGCAAGAACCTCAACCAGTCGGCATGGGAGCTGGTAAGTTCCCCACTTCTTTGCTGTGAGTGGGTCCACGGTCAGGCACGCTCTACACTGTCTCTCAGAGTGTGCCCAGCAAGACTGCATCCTGGTGGTCCAGCAGGTAACCTGCTTGTGAACATATCCTTCATAGTGTTTCCCCCCTTTCTCTCCTTTCTTCCCTACCTCCTTCAAATGCTTCCCAGGTCCTATCCCAATAAACACCTGCAGCAGATTCTTGTCTTGGGGTGCTCCATTTTGGGGGCTGTGACAAACAGGGAGGAGACCATACTAAGACAGGAGATGAAGTGAGTGAGTGGGGGGCGCAGGGCCTGGCACAGGTGACCCCTTGCTCAGCGCCTGCTCTGTTAAGGTTGCTTTTAGTGCACAGTGCTTTGCAGACACTCCAAGCTCTGTTCTGAAATGGGATTTTGCTGCTTGGGAATAACAGGATCCTGAGCTTATTGGGTAAAGGATGCACTGTTCATTGTTTTTACATAGCAAAGCCATTTGGGTAACGTCATTCAATGCTCCACAACAGAGCCGCCAGTCAGGTGGCTCTGGCTGTGTGACTCCTGAATCTTGCTTTGTGAAATGGGGAAGGCTTTTTGACATTTTTTTCCACTAAAGCATGAGAACGTGCAGCCAGTGTACGGGCGCTGCCAGCTGGCAGGCTTTGGCAAGCCTGGGTTTAGCAGGAGGCCCTCAGCCTCCCATCCACGCAGACACTAAACCATGCCATGCGATCGGTCCTGCGATGGAGGCGCTCCTGCCTCCCTGGGCAGGGCCTGTGGCCACTTAGTCTGTGAATGGACAGCCAGACACTGTTCTCCAGAGCTGAACTTGGTACAAGGTGGCCTTGTCCTCTTCCATGGGATTTGCCATTGATGTTGTTGCTGGCTGCCCACAAGTTGGCCTCCAGCTCATGGTGACCCAGTGCTGAACTGAACTAAACACTGTCATGTCCTACATCAGCCCCAGGATCCCTTGAACTGTGATCCATAGCGTTTTCATCAGTTGACTTTCTGAAGTAGACTGCTAGGCCTTTCTTCACAGTCCGTCGAAGCCTGGAAGTTCTGCTGAAATCTGTTCAGCAACAACAAGTCTCCACCAGTGGAGAGGTGGCTGTATATGAGATGCATTGGCTGGCAATGAAGTCTGGAGTCTCCTGCATGGAAGGCAAGAATTAGCTACTGTTTATCATGCTGTCAAGTCGTGCTAAGTGTTCTGCAATCCACAACAACCTTGGCAAATGGGTATTTCTACTACCTCCACTTCACAGATGAAGAAACTGAGGCTCAGAAAGAGAAAATGACTTGCCCCGGTGCACCCAGATGGTAAGTGACCTGGCAGGATTTGAAGCCAAGATTGTTGGGGACGAGGGAGGAGATCAAGGAGCCCCAGCGGTGGACATGACACGCTGTTGGTGCTGAGCACAGGGCTTCCTGCAGAAATGCCTTCCCTTTCCAGTTCTGGAGCTGCTGGTGTCTCAGCAGTCTGACTTTGGGCTTCTCAGGGAATAGGGAGGAAGGGAAGCCGCACAAGTGGCATCCGGCCCCCTTCCTAAGTGGTATGTCCTTTAAAATTGGGAGAAAGGAAAGGAAAGGTAGCCCTTAGAAGGGCCTCCAAGCATCCAGGAATCTGTGTCCAGCTGTGCAAGGCTGTGCATAGACCCTGGGATTTAGGACCAAGCCATCTGAGGAGGGTGGAGGGAAAGGGCATCTGAGTCTAAGATCACAGCAGCCACATTGATCTCCCCCAGGCGGAGGTCATGGGGCTGAGGAGTGGAACCAGAGAGAATTCCCTAGGATGCAGTCACAGGACAACCTGGCCTTTCCCGACTCCTGTGCCAGTGGCCTGGATGGTAGCCTTCCAAGAGGGGCTTCCAACTGATTCGGTCAGGTTGGAATCCTATTGAGAATTTGCATTTCTAACAAGTTAGACTGCTGGTTAGGGACCAGTTCTGGGAACCAGAAGCAGATGGCTGGTTCTCCAAATGCGTTATACATCAGAATCCTCTGGGGATGGTGTAGATTCAGATTCAGTATATCTAGGCTGGGAATGTAACTTCTTCGCAGGGACTTGAACCGGGCAGTACTGTTTCACAGCCCTGCCTCAGAGTGGCTTGGGACAATGTTGAGGCATCGCCCTTACCGACCAACCAACCAGCTGCTGTGGAGCTGACTCTGGCTCGTGGTGACCTCACATAAGTCCATGTAGACTGTGCTCCACTGCGTTTTCAGTGGCTGGGTTTTTGGAAACAGATCTCCAGGCCTTTCTTCCAAGACTCCTCTGGGTGGGTTTGAACCTGCAGCCTCTCGATGAGCAGCCCAGCAGGTTAACGCCACTGCCCAAGTGCCTCCTGACCACCAAGTTAGCCCAGTGCTCAGCCTGCCTGACCTTACTTTAAATCTCCTGACCTCCGCGTGGGAGTCCTTGTGTAGTGCAGATAGATCAACTGCTTAGCTGCTAATCCAAAGTGTGGAAGCTGGGGCCCAGCTAGGGGTCCCTTAGAAGAAAGACCTGGTGGCCCGTTTTTGACAAACTGTTCATCGAAAGTCCTATGGAGCACAGTTCTACTCTGACACGCGTGAGGTTGCCATGGGATGGGAGTGATTCAGGGGCAGCTGGTTGCTGGTAACCTTTGTGTAAAGCGAAAGAAGTTGGATAGGGCTGCCAGCCAGACAGCACCTGTGTGCGGCTGGAAGAGGCACCCCCTCCCGGGAGAACGGAGCCCCAGTGGTGCAGTGGTTAAGAGCACAGGCTGCTAACCGAAAGCTTGGGAGTTTGGAAGCTCTATGGTGCTGTTCTACTGTCTCCTGTAAGGTTGCTGTGAGTTGGAATTGATTTGATGGCAACGGGTTTTTTTCACCCCTGGGAGAACACAGCTCGTCTACATCACTGACTTGCCTGGATTTCAGCCCCCACCAGCCCCTTCGGTAGGGCACGTTTGTGTAGGCCCCAAATTGCACAACTGCAGTGACCCTGAATGGAAGCTAGCATGATACCCATTTTACAGATGAAGAAACAAAGATTGAGAAGGTACTTACCTGAAGGTCATACAGTCCACAGATGGTCGAGTCAGGATTCGAACACAGGCCTGCCTGAATCCAAAACCACATGGGGTGTTCTCCTTCTGTTCATCACTGTTCACCCTCACCCTTGTGTGTTTACGTGTGTATGTGTGTGTGTGTGTGTGTGTGTGTGTGTGTGTGTGTGTGTGTGTATGCTAGGGGTGGTCATCTATGAAGATGCCTGTCTTGAAAACCTTGTAATTACCCAGCCTGTGTGAGAAGAAGATAATTTGCTGCAGTTTTTCAGTCATCAGTGGAAGGCTGGGGGGAGAGGGGGGTTTTGGCTTGTAAATACCAACAGTTACTCTCCAACTTTGCTGAATTTAGCTGATGTTTTCAGTGTCGACTTTTCCAGTTATCAGCTTAATGATATAAATCCGGTGGATGTGTCTTTATTCAGATAAAACTCTAATACTGCAAGTGTAGCAAATTAGATGCAAATGCCCCTTTTTTTATTTTAAGTATACTTAAAGCTGCCTTTCCAATGCAAATTTTATAGGCAATCTCAGCCAGTGAGGACAGACATCTTAGCTGTCAGCAGGGAAACGCTTTCATTCTGGTCTCAGGCAAAGGGAGCTGCCTGCTTTTTTTCCTTTTTGCCCCTGCAGACTGAGATAATTAAAACTACAGAGAAATAGTTTGAAATATACATGATACACACAGTTCCTTAAATTATGGGATAATGCATAAATTCACCCATTACCATATTTGATAGTGGGCTAGCTGGCCCAACTTAGGGGGTGGGGATGTGGGTGATGTGATTTTTTTTTTTCCTCCAGCTACTCACTTTCCCTGTCACCCGTCTCACAGCAACTATCACTTCACCTGATGTCCTAGGAGCCGTGTTAGAGGCTCCAAAGGTGTCTGTGAGCACATTCATTGAAAAAGAGCAGCTCTCTCTCTCTGTGTGTGTTTTAAGAAATAGACATGTTAATGGTAACTTTTTTTTCCCCCTTCCTCTTTTTCCCCCAGCCATTCTCTGTCTCTTTGGAATACATATCCATCTCGCCTTTGATTTTGTTGAGCTCCCTGAATGAGTTTATCCAAACAATGTGAATTTACTCAGATCTGTCTCAAATCCCACGTCTCTTGTGGTTGATAAAGCTGACTTTAGCTAAGAAGGGCTGGATCAGTGTGATTTGAAATTCACATGGAACATGATAAGGGCTTTGCTGCAAATAATAAGCACAGTCAAACACTGTCAGGAGGAAACAGTTGAGCATGCCTGGAGAAATTTAGTAAGGCGAGGAGGCCTCCCTCCTTTGGCTCTTTCTAGAATTGGGGTGGAGAAATGAGTAGACAGGTGAAGGGGCTTTTGCTGAGACATACCCTAAAGCTTTGTAGATGATGGGGATGATCCTTCTAAAGAGCTGGGTGTGCACTGCCTTTATTTTTTATGATTTGGCATTGACACCAGCTCTTGATGACCGGTGGCCAGTTCCCTCCGCCCTTGGGAGAGTGGAGCAGCAGCGCTCTGTCTACCGTGGTTTCTGACACAGATTTTAATCGAACTTCCTATCTCTCTGTGTCTGTCTGTCTCTGCCTGTTTCTCTCTGTCTCTCTTTCCTCATTTCTTTTCTGAGTACTTAGTGTCTTCCTAAACAGCCATGGGAAGAGCTGGTGGCATAGTGGTTCAGTGCTGCTAACCAAAGGGTTGACAGTTCGAATCCACCACGTGCTCCTTGGAAACTCTATGAGGCAGTTCTACTCTGTCCTACAGGGCCACTGTGAGTTTGAATTGACTTAGTGGCAGTGGGTTTGGTTTTTGGTTTAAGGAGCCATAGTGGTGCAATGGTTAAGTGCCCGGTTAGCAGTTGGAACCTAATAGTATTTCTATGAGAGAAAAGACCTAGAGACCTGGTTGCATAAATATTGTCACCTAGAAGACCCTAGGGGGCCGTTCTACCAACAGCACAAAATGACAACAAAGACCTTCCTGGTACCAGGCTAAACGTTTTCTCATTCCCTCCTTACAACCCTGCCCAAAGTGACCTCAAGATTTGTCCCCCATTCTTTGTGGCAATTCCTAGAAAACATTCATCCCCTGAGACGAAGGGTAGATGAGTCCCTGTGGATTGGCGACCAATACTCATCCCCCTTCCCTTAGCTGCCAGGCACAGACTAACACCTTAAGAAATTGCTTTGGAGCTGATTCCTGAGAAGCTGTAAAGGAAAATGTTTTAATGGAATATATTACCCAGCGATGCCGGAGGGCTGGATGAGGGGTGGGGTGTGAGGGTAGCGCCCGGCATTCTGGGGAAAGAAGGAACTGCGGGATCAGGGTGGATCTTGGTGAGTTGTCGACTGCGTAGACCATAGTTGTTCAGCCTCTATGCTGTGGGTATTTGGGGCCGAATAATTCTTTGTGCTTTTTGTGGGCGTGTGAGGGACGTATTGTAGGGTGTTCAGCAGCATCCGTGGCACCTACTCACTAGATACCAGTAGCAGTGACAACCCCAAATGTCCCCAAACCAAAAACCAAACCCACTGCTGTTGAATCGATTCCAATTCATAGCAACCCTATTGGACGGAGTAACACTGCCCCATGGAATTTCCGAGGAGTACCTGGTAGATTTGAACTGCTGACCTTCTGGTTAGCAGACAGAGCACTTAACTACTACACCTTGAAAATGCCACTCAGAGGGGTGAACTCGCCCCAGTGAGAACCAGAAGTGTAGACCTGGATCCCGTGGAAGCCAGATTGCTCATCTGCCTCCATAGGCCGGTTACTTGGGCGTGACATCTCCACTTCCCTGTCTCTGTTTGTCTCAGAAGACCTGCTTTCACATGCCCTCCTAAGCAGCCTAAGCGACCTTCCCTGGACCTAAGTGGCTCAGAGAAGCTTTGCTGCTGAAGCTCGATTTCTAATTACAGTAATTATGCCCCCTGACTCCCTTCCCAGCAGGACAGTGGGGGGAAGTCAGTGGGCTGCTTCTCCTCACAACTTGAACCTGTACAGTTCCAGTTCTGCCTTGAGGAATGATTTTTCCCCATGCTTCTGCCCTGCCGTGCCCTGTATGGGTATGTGTGTGTGTGTGCATGGCGAGGGGGCATAATGGCCAGGTGTGGCCTGGGAGAAGTTAACTCCTTAGCGCCCGTCAGCAGCCGTTCCTGCCCGCTCATCCCGGGGATGCCCCTCTGTTCCCAGCTGACCTTTCTTTCCCCTTGCATTGGCCACCTTCTCTCTGCTGTCTTCCAACCTGAGTCACCTCTCCTGACCCTGTGACTCAGTTTTGCCAACCCCACATCACTAATAGCCACTGCTCACCCAAGGGCGGTTGCAATTCTATTTAGACTTGGGGGGTGGGGGTTGGGGGTGGGGGAGAAATAAAGCAAAACTTCAAAAGCTGTTTCCTGTGAGCAGAACGGAAGCCAAGTCCAGACCTGATCAGCAGAAGCCGGATCGATGTGTCAGCAGCGTCCCTTGGCTGGGTTTTCGAGGAACTTCTATTATGATTGCAGTTAAGCTGTTCTCAAGTGGAACATCATTTATAAAACAAACAGATCCCTTCCAAATAGGTTATTTTCCTGGTTAATGACCGATCGTCTGCCCTGGGGTCTGTCTGTGCTGCGATTCCAGATGGGAACAGGCCCTACCAGCCCAATTATCTTTATTAAGTGTTTTTCCTCCCCCTCTGCAAAACGAAACGGAGGCAGCTCAGAGGTCCCCTCCTTCTCCTTCCTCCATCCCTGGCACCGTTTTCCACGTTCTCCTACTTATGGACAAGGGTGTCCTTTAAGACACGAAGACTAATGAGGCAGTTTTACAAGAGTAATACATTTTAAATTTTAACACCGCAGCTAGCATCTTTAATTGTACAATTACACATTCATTTAGCACACACACTCCCTCTCTCCCTCTTAGAAGCTTACAAACCACAGGTGAGCAAAAGCGTGTGAAGAGGCAAAATTGATGCCATTCTTTGAGGTACTAAACCCTGCAAGGAGAGAAATTGTTTTTCCCCTGACGGATTTCCTAAGCAAAATGAGTTAGTTACTATTTCAGAGAGAACAGTTTAAAAAGAAAAAAAAAATTTTTTTCTTTTGAATGGGGAAGGATGGAGAGTTCAATTATACCTCGTGGACAAACCTGTAACTTTCACAGTTGCTAATTTATGGGGGGGTGCTAGGAAGTGTTTTGAGAATTAGAGCAAGGTTGATAGTCTTTAGTTCAGCAGCTGTTAAAAGACAGAGAGAGAGAGAGAGAGAGAGAGAGGCTACTCTATGTTACTGTGTCTCTAACAAAAGCTTCCTTCATTCCCCACCTGACAGGACTTTATCGGGTAGTAATAAATAAAGTTGAATTATTGATGATGAGAACTGCTAATATTATTATGACCTCAATTAAGTGCTTTTTTCAGACACATTAGTAACAAAGGATCTTCCTTCTCCTGGTTGCTGTTTTCTGCCCCCAGGCCCCACTTTACATTAAAATCTAATTGATCAAACCTATTTGCCATCCTCACAAGAGCAAATCGCCATAATGGGTCATCTATCAGTCGGGGCTCCTCGTCAGGCAGTTAACCACCTTTGTCGCTGGCCCCAGCTCTGTACCAGCTGAGAGGCTCAAAGAGGCAGGACCTGCATGCCGTCTGGTAGGATGCTGTGTGAGGTCTGACTTGTGGTAGCCCTAAATGACCCTCTTTAACACCTTTGCAAAACACGTAAGACATTCCTAATACTGAGGAAGTGCCACCAGAGAGGCAGGGAGTCAGAAGAAGGCACCCTCCTTATCTAGAACAGAAACAAGGTGCTATGGCGGGAGTGGGGTGGGGGGCTGCGGGGGAGGGGTGGTCTCTGCTGCCTCCTCCCCTCCAACCACTGCACCCTCCCACCTCCCGCTGTCTACTGATGGCTCCATGGGTGTCTGGGGAACTCATCCTCAAGGAGATTGGAACTTGGTGGTGGCCACAAGGCTGTGGCAAGGATGAAGGCTGATTCTGGGCTAAAACAGAGACCAGTCCTCACTGAGGAAACCCTGGCGGTGTACGGTGAAAGATCACATCTGTTAACCAGAAGGTCGGCAGCTCAGATCTGCCAGGCCCACCTTGGAAACTGTGGAACAGTTCTGTTCTGTCCGACATGGTCTTTGCAAGTTGGAATCGACTCGATAGCAGTGGGTCTGGTCTGGTCCTCACTGAAGCGACTTCCTGGCCCGTGGTCTCTCCTAAAGGGTTCCTAAAAACCCAACCACTGCCATCAGGTCGGATCTGATGATCCATTAAAAGCACAACACAACAAAACAAATAGAAAACAGTCATTACTGGGTCAGTTCTGACTCATGGGAACCGCATGTGTGTCAGAAAAGGACTGTGGTCCGTATGATTTTCAATGACTGATTTTTCAGCAGTAGATCACCAGATCTTTCTTCGGAGCCAGTTCTGGGTGAATTCAAATTCCCAGCCTTTTGTTTAACAGCGAGTGTATTAACTGTTCGCAGCACCCAGGGACTCCCAGATGCCCCATAACCATCCCTGACCCCCAAATGGGTAGGGTTCTGTATGAACTCTTTTCCCAGGAAAGGGGCTTATTTTGTATTCCAAAACCGTGTTACAATTTTCTTCTTGGGAGCTTCTTAGTGAGAAAAACTAAAACCAAACCCATTGCCACTGAGTCAATTCCTACTCATAGCAACCCTATAGGACAGAGTAGAACTGCCCCATAGAGTTTCCAAGGAGTGTCTGGTGCATTTAAACTACTGATCATTTAGTTAGTACCTGTAGCAGGGTTTCCTGGGTTGGGAGGTCTTCTATTAATCTGTCCCATCAAGATCTTCAGTCTCTGGATTTGAGGACATTCTCTGAGACCTTTCAGTTGAGTTTTGCTGCTAGTCCAGTGAGTGGAGCTGGTATAGACTCTCTCTTACTGGTGCTCTGTATTCACTGCCTATTTGGCCAAGACAAAACAAAACTAAACAAAACACAAACAAAAAACCTCCTATCAACCTTCTGCTTCCCAAAGTAGTTGAGAGAATGGAGTTTCTAAATTGGTCTAACTAGTGTTTTTCTTCCCACTGGGTGTTGGAAGCAATAAGAAAATTGGAAGTGCTTATTACTGGTTGTGGAAACTCTGATGACGCTATGGCAGCTAAGCAAAGGGTCAGCAGGTAAAATCCAACGGAAACCCCTTGGAAGTTGTGTGGAGGCCGTTCTACTCTGTCCTGTCGGGTTGCTGTGAGTTGGAATCAACTCGATGGCAGTGGCTGGGTTATACTGGTCATACTTCTGTTGCTGGAGGGGAGGGAGCCCCCAGTGTGGCTTCATAGGAACTCTCTTGTGTGACTTCGGGAAGCCTAAAGTATTGCACAAGGCCTTGTTTAGCTCATGAAATCTTGCCTGCCCACCATGGAAACAGCTTTATCATTCTTTTTTTCTCTTTTTTATAAATTCACTGAGAAATCAGTCAAAAGGATATGGAAACCTCCCTGCATTTTAACATTCTGGCCTCTGAACACTTTAACATCTGTAGGCTTAGTAGGTTAGGTTTTCTCTTTTGGGAATGGCTGGATCTGAGACTTCATTAAAGTCACTGAAGTCACAATCCTTATATGTTTTTTTAAATTCTTGTGCCAATGACAATAAGAAGACTTCCAGAAAGATAGTTTCCTTCCATCAAGAATGGTTCTCTACAGATTTTTTCTTCACTTCCTTGTTTGTTTAGCAACATGTATGGCTGACAGCTTTCCAGTATTGTTTAGGATCATCCTTTTTAACGGATGCGGAGTAAATTTATTTAATTGAATGGAATTTATCATAAATTCCTTGCCAATAGCCTCTTGCTAGATATCTAGGTTGTTTCCACTTTCGTCTCTTACAAACAATACAAGAATTGTCCTTAAATCTACGCTAGGCGTGTCTCTGGTTCTATCCTTCTGGTGGCTTTGTAATAGTAAAGGATTTCTGTTTAAAATATGCATACATATATAGTGCTTATTTATAGAACAGATTAAGGGTTAGGATATGTCACCAAGGCTGCTTTTGTGGTGTCATTAAAGGGCATTTCTATCAAAACACTGACAAATGCTTTGAAAAAAGGAGAGTTATGTTACCTAAGAGCTGACTCTAGAATTTTCTCTGTGCAAGTGTAGATGGATCTGGGGAAAGAGAGAACTGAGGTTCATTTATTCTGCCCAGTGGAGGAAGAGGTAGAGGCAAATGTTTTGCCTCTTTTGGAATCAGTGTTTAAATACAAAAATGGAAGAACCTGACCCCATTGTCACTGAGTCGATTCTGACTCACAGCGAACCCTACAGGACAGAGCAGAACTGCCCCGTAGAGTTTCTAAGGAGTGCCTGGGGGATTATAACTGCGGACCTTTTGGTTAGCAGACGTAACTCTCAGCTACTACCTTATCAGGGTTTCCTCTAATACAAAGTCTCTCCACGAAAGCCACCTCCCTGCCAGAAAAGACACTGCAGAGCTGGTAGCTGAGCCTCCTGCCAGTCCCTTGTCTCAAAGTTCTGTCCTGACTCAGCAGGACCCTCTCAGGAGAATAGGGGTGGACAGGAGGCTGTGTGGTGACGAGGGATGCTACCACGAAGCCCAGGGCACCCAGTTAGCTCTGCCGTTGTGGCTTCTCAGCTTGCGTTGTCTTAATTCAGGTTGTCATCCATAGTTCAGGAGAAAAGTAAAATCAATAAAGGGTGAAAATGTGCTTCAAAGGCAAACAGAATCACTGAGCAGGGAGTAAAGCACAGTCTGTGGGCTCCGGAGCTTACGTTTTTCCTTCTGCTTTAGGGTTGCTGCACCAGGGCCTGTGTTAAAAAGGAAGAACAGCAGAAAATGAGTGGATTTCCATTTTTAAGCTATAGAGAAAGTCTGTTGAACAAGACCTCAGGGCTAGGGGGTCATTTGATTGGGCCATTTGGGGTTGGTCCACATTTTCTACCTAAGGGCCAAAGCAAGTATATTTAGATATGGCTAACTGGAGTCCCTGTGTGGTATAAACGGCTAACTTGCTCAGCTACTAACTGAAAAAGTTGGAGATTGGAGGCCACCTAGGAAGGCCTGGTGACCTCTGATTCAAAATCCTATGGAGCACAGTTTCACTGTAACTGACAGGGTTGCCATGAGTCAGGGTGATTGATAATCTCCTGGGGAAATTAGAGAGGGACCGATAGCTAGACAGGACCTGTGTGTGACTTAGAAAACAGTGATTCCTCCTGGAATGACACATCTCAGTCACATCACTGGCTGGCCAAAGTGCACACTCAGAGACTGGATAACAGCTCCTAGGGACCCCATTGGTTGGGTACCTTTGTGCAGTCCCCAGACCACACAATTGCAGTGACTCTGGATTTGGCTGGCTTTGGCTGGATAGAAGGTACCTTGAGACCCATTTTACAAATTAAGAAGCGAAGACTAAGAAGGTAATTGCCCGAGGTCACTTAGCCCGTAAGTGACCAAGCAGGATTTGAACACAGGCCTGCCTGAAACGGGACCGTGTGATCTGCATGGGTTTTCACTGGCTGATTTTCATAAGTAGATCTCCAGGCCTTTCTTCCTAATCTTAATCTGGAAATTCTGCTGAGACCTGTTCTGCTTCACAGTAACATGTCAGCCTCCACTGACAGATGGGTGGAGGTGGCTGCATGTCAGGTATACTGGCTAGGAATCGAACCCAGATCTCCTTTTCGGAAGGCTTGAATTCTACTGGTGAACCACCACTGTTACCCTTGACCCTTTGATTATGTCTTGCCAAAGGGGGACCCTCTCAGACACCCACATAATCTGTGCCAGACACTGTTATTCAAAAAGTCTTATATGCACTACCAGGCTTTTTCATGTACTAATTCTATGGAGCAATTCTACTCTGTTGTATAAGGTCACTGTGAATGGGGATCAACTTGACAGCAGTAGGATTTTGGGTATGGGACAGGCTCAGTCCTCTTAAGAAGCCAGTTATTATTCCCATTTTATGGATGAGGACATTGAGGCTCAATGAAGCAAAAGTGATACAGCCCAGATTTGGATATGTAGCCATGAGACTATTTTGTCTTTGAAACCACATAATTCTACATTAAAAAGAAGAGTGAGAGAAGCTTAGGACTTTTGATATTTGATCTGATTCCTTTGATAGGATCCCTGAGTCCTTGAGAAATACAGATCCAAAGCCAGAAACGCTACTCGGTTCACTCTAAGGCTTAAGCTCCAGTGCACCCAGACTGGTGGTCTAGGCAGACAGGCTGGCCCAAATGACACCTTCCTTTTCTCAGGCTACAAGGATGGCAATGGCATCCTGGTGGCACGATGGTTAACTCTCAGCTACCAACCTAAGGGTTGGCGTTTTGAGCCCACCAGATGCTCTAGGGGAACAAACTTGCAATCTCCTCCTGTAAAGCTTACAGCCTTGGCAACCTATGGGGCAGTTCTACTCTGCCCTATAGATTTTACAGGGCCACCATGAGATGGAATAGACACAAAGTCACACATTGACAATAACCACAGGGAAGGGACAAGAGAGCCGATGTTGTCCACAGATGAGTTACATGCCTTCTCAGGTGGGCACAGGTACAGCGCAGCAGAGGACTCCTGGTCTCTCTCAGTAGGGCACAGTACTGTGCTCTTCTGGTCCCCCTCCGGGACCTGGTTCCCTGGGATGCCCTGCAACCTCATCAAGTTGCAGGTGACAGAAAGGAAGACTGAGGGACCCCACCCATTCTCCTTCCTCAGAGACCCAGGGCTTTACCCTCTAAATACGCTTTAGGGGAGAAATCTGCCTTCCCTTTATCCCCACTCTGCTTGTGCGCTGACGGTCAGGCCATCAAGGGCAACAGCTGTCCTTGGGAACAGATCGGCCAGGGCAGAGTCTACACCGTGTAACCCCTAGTTCTTGGAATTGTGGCACCCTAGTTATTTTATGTGGCAATCTTCTTCCTTCTCCCTACCATGACAGAATGTTCTGTGGCATCTATTATGATCTTTAATTAAAGGGAACTTAATTTGGTTTCAAGACATCCTTTGTTCGTTGACAGCACCCTAGGGTGTTTTAAAGCCAGGCCTTGGAATCGTTGCCATTGAGGCCTGGAGTCCACTGTGGACTGCCTCCTCTGGACTGGCTCTGGTTGCCTGCTTTTATGGGGGTGTCTGCTCCTCCCCCTCCCACCGTGCTCTATGCCTGAGAATAGAAGCTGGAACTTTGCCAGCTCTTCCCACTTGCCTTGGAGCTTTTTCTGCCCACTTTCCAAGGAACACAAACCCTGCAGGCCTCGTGAGTGAACCACGGGCCAAAATTATGTTTGAGAAGGGGACGGACCATTTAGATGACAAATGGGCTTCGAGACACTGTCAGAAATTGCAGGCAGGGAGGACTATTAACCGTCACACTGAGGTAGCCGCATCTGTGATACCCCAGCCAGTCAGCGGGTCCCCACTGCTGTGTTTACTGCTCCTTAATGCTGTATTGTTTACTCACAATTAAACCCTTTACCATTAATTTAACTTTCAGATGCTGAAATTGGTCACACAGCCTCGAGTCCCCAGGCCCGGACAGATGTGTTCTATACACTTGTTTAAACACGGTGCTCATTAGGAGGTAATGCATGTATAGCAGGTTGATTACACCACAAAGCAGGATGCTTTATCATGGGGGCCTCTCAGGAGGCAGCGGGAGGGGCTGTCAGCTGCCGCTGTCACTCTTTCCCCCCTCGGATCCTGAGTGACGGCTCAGCCCCGCCACCTCCTCGGCGGCTTGCTCGGAAGTACACAGCTTCCCGTCAGAGCGCCGCCGAGCTGCCTGGGCGGAGGCATTAATTGTTGTCAGCCTGCATTTCACACCCTAGATAACAAACGGGAGGCACCCCGGCAGTGTTTCAGGAAGATAAAGAAGTTGCCTGAGCGCCTGCAATTAAACACGCTTGCATATTGAACGGGGATGTTTCCTGCAAAGAAAGAAGCAGGGCCACCCTGAACACGCGGGACACCAGTGGCCTGTCTGGATGCCGGTGTCCTGAAAGCTGGAGACTGCTGGTCCCACACTGCGTGTTTTGGGGACTCACGTTTCTCCATGTTTGTTCAGACGAATGTCAGCGTTTAGGGTGATGTGGAAAGAGGGAAATCTTTTTTTTTCTACCTCCTAATTCGTGTTGGTGTAGTGGGGTGAGGTGCTACACCCGCTAACCCAAAGGTCGGCGGTTCGAGTCCAGCAGGAACTGCTTGGAAACTCTATGGGGCCGTTCTACTCTGTCCTATAGGATTGCTATGAGTCAGAATTGACTTCGTGGCAATGGGTTTGTGCTGGTTTGGTTAGGTTCTGGAGTCAGACTCAGAAGCCAGTTGCTGCTGAATGGACTCTGACTTACGGCATCTTCAGTGTGTGTCAAAGGAGCGCTACACTCCACAGGGCTTTCAAGGACTGATTTCCCCTAAGACACTGCTGGGTGGATGCAGACTTCCAGCTTTCTGGTTAGCAGCTGAACACGCTAACCATTTGCTCCACCCCGAGACTTTCAGAGTCAGACTCCCTGGGTATCAAGTCTGGGTCTGTCATGTGTAAGCTGTGCCACTTTGGGTCAGTCACATGGGATCTCTGAGGCTCAGGTATTTCATCTACAAAACGGATTAGAGCCATACCCAACCCTGTGAAGTCATGAAGATTAAATAAGGCAAAACTTTACTCCCGTAATGGCAATAGTAACATCAGAAACTGTCTAAATGCAGGCGGAAGAGAGCACATTGCCGTCAGGCCGAAGCTGATTCCCATGAGGTGGAGCTCAGATATACTTTCACTCTCCTATCCTGAACTCACAGACCATACTAAGGGTTATGGGGTTTATTAAGAAGTAATGGGCTACAATTCAGAATGAAGATCAACTTGGAAGTAATAGGAACAATTTAGGACAGCACCTCAGTCAGAACAGTTTCTTGTTAGCTGTACCCACAGGCAAGCCTCTGCCATCTGGCCCTAGCAGAGGCCTACCTGTCCTCTGGCCTACTCCAGCAAATGTTACAGTTCTTTAGTTTTACTGATGAGTGCCCGGAGGCACCCCACTCCACCAGGAAGCTTCCTGCCCAAAGGCGCTCAGCTCTTTTGCTCCATGGGTTAGCAAGTGCACAGCAGCCACCCAACTCTGAGGGCCAGAGGTTCACAACAGCTTTCTTGTGGGCATCTTATGCCCTCTGTCTTCAGTGGTACAGCTCTTTGTCTCCTGGATCTAAAAGGTTCTTAGCATATGAACCCTGAGTCCAAAGAATACACTCTGCTCCTGCCTCTTCCTCTTGATAGTTCTGAAGCCTCCTCTCAACCTCTATGGAATTGGCTATTTTCAGCCTAGCAGGAGGCAAAATTGATTAGTAGTAGATAGTTAGAGGGGAGAGTTATAGTTTAACTCTAAAGTTCTAGTGTGACTGTTACCATGTAATTGTAATGCTCTTCTCCTACACAGACTTTGTGGTGAGTGGGTGGGGGGTACAGAATAAACTCACCCCTGAAGCTGTGGGTGAATGTTTCACCTCTGGACAGACTCAACAGGCTCAGAAACTGGATACATCTCCACCTTCTAGACATTTCAGCTATTGTTGCTCCAAATTGTCAGGACTAAATTCTCCAGACACCCTAATTTACTTCTTCTGGCTGGCTAGCTTTTTTAAAAATGTAAGTAGCTTGGCTCTCTGTCTCCTGAGAAGCCCACCTTCTGTTCACACCTTACAGTTTAAGCTAGTCAGAGACTCTGAGAGAGCAGGGGGCAAAACTACTCCTGCCAATTTGTCCTTCTTGGTCCTGTCCAAAACATCTCCTTCAAGTCTCAGGACCTTTGCACAGGCCTTCTACCTGAATTGCCTCTACTGATTCTTTTATCGGAAAACTTAGTGGTGTAGTGGTTAACTGCTGTGGCTTCTATCCAAAAGGTTGGCAGTTCAGATCAACCAGCTGCTCTTTGGAAACTCTATGGGGCAGTTCTACTCTATCTATAAGGTCACTATGGGTTGGAAGCAACTAGGGGGCAGCGGGTTGGGTTTGGTTATTTTGAGATTCCTACATCCCTCCAGGCGGCCCATCCCAGCAGCTCCCACTCAGCCTTTTCTGATCCACCATGCAGGTCTCTCCTTTTAGCTTCATAGAGCCCTGTGTTTCTCCTTTGTGGCCTCTCAAGACACTCATTATTTTGAGTCATTGTTGTTACTTGTCCTCACGTCAATTCTGACTCATGGTGACCCCCTGTGTACAGAGAAGAACTGTTCCACAGGGTTTTCAAGGCTGTGACCCTTCAGAAGTGGATCGCCAGTCCTGTCTTCCGAGGCTCCTTTGGGTAGGCTTGAATTGCCAACCTTTGGGCTAATAATCAAGAACTCAAGTGCTTGCACCCCACCCCACCCCAACCGCATGAATCCTAAGTGATCATTTAATTTCCATCTTCCCAGTGGAGGTGGGGAGTGTGTCTTCTTGCTAACTGAGTAACCCCACCACCGACCTAAGACAGCCCTTCTAGATGCCCACAGGATGTTTGTTCCTGGTGATGACTCACCAGAATGAATCAGAGTATTTTCCTTGGGGATCTGGAGAGAGGGAAAGTCCTTATTATCTCATCACCTCTTTAGACTTTAGGTGACTCAGCACCGATAACTGTGCTCCTTTGCCTGATTTCATTGCTGGGGGAGGAAGTATGGAAGGGTTAATGTGGACTGCTATCAGACACAAGCTTCCGGTGTCCTTTCCAGGGGGCTGCGAAGTCATCGCTTTTTCCCTCCAGTTTTGTTGATGCTACCAGTTGCTCATCAACCCACAGTGACTGGCCCTTGGACAATACGAAGGAAGTAGCCCTGCCTTGTGGGTATATTTTGTGGGTACATGTCTCCTCAGCAGCGCCCTCTGGCTTTGTGGCTGCCCGGAGGACTCCGCCCTGGAGACGCGCCACCTTGGCATCCACTAGCGTTGCCCTTAGTAACCGTTGCCCTTAGTAACCGTTGCCCTAGCAGGGAAGGGTGCTGAATTTGGTGTCTCATGTGTGGGTGTGCGTGTCTGGGTGTAATGTGCCGGCTAGGTGAGCCCGACGATGCCTTCAGCGCCCCACTCCCCCGAGTCTCAGCTTTCCCAAATCCATTCGTAGTCCTGGAGCTCAACCCAGGGATCAAACTCCTGACTCTGGTGCAAGAGGCCAAAAGCACCTTTGAAGACAAAACAGAAGCGGGAGGTAAAATGCTCCGCGCCTTCCGTCTCTGTTCACGGTGGAACTTGAGTGGCTCTGTTGTTTACAGTCCATCTTTTTAGCCAGCTTGCCCCGCTGACTGCCAGGAGGTTGGCAGTTTTGGATTCGCCCTTTGAGAGGCAGCATGCGGCCCCAGCTGCCGGTGCAGCAGCGGGGATGGAGACTGGGGCTGCTGTGTCATCTGGAAGCTCTGTTGGGATCACTTTGGCGCTGTATTCTGCTGAGACGTTACTTCCAGAGAAGGGCTTTTGTCTGCTGTTTGCTTGTGTTGGGTGTGATTAGCTCTGCTTACATATTAATGACGTAGGGCACTATCTAGTAATTAGGTGTTATCTTCGAGATGCCAAAAAGAAACCTTTAATATTTTGAGCTGCTTGGAGGCTTCTTGGCACTTTATGAAAGGGTGTGGAATTTAGAATGGGAAGCAGTGGCTTGGCTGTCTCTGGACGTTTGCTTGGTGGTCTGAGAGCCCGCACAGAGGACCACAGGGTCCCCATGGAAAGACCCCAAGCATTTACTGTGGTGTCCCCAGTTCAGGAACAATTGAAGCAGCCACCCATTGAATGGGTGATGGGCACTGGCCCGGCACTTCTGGCCCTTGTCCATCAGGCAGGGTGGCTGGCTGATTCCTTTGAACCACTTGAGGGAATCCCTTAGAAGTTAGCCTCTGAGATCCACACAATCGCTGTTCTCTCTTTATTAGGCACTTTGAGGGACAGCCTGGTCTACACCTGCCTTTGAAGGGGCCCCGATCACGGTTTTAATGACCTCCATTAGTCAAAGGGAAAGTTCAGAGTTCACTCTTTTGTCCCAGTCCCAGCAACTGAGGAGCTGAGGGTGTTTGCTGGCCTGGACTCTTTAAATCACCCACCTGAAAACTTTCTCTGTGACCCGGCTCATGTCAAAACAGCACACTGGCCGCTCTGGCCAGTGTCATCGGAATAAGGGCTAAGTGATGCCGCTTGGCCATTACGTGTGCCCTGATTGGCAATAGGAGGTCATTAAAGGCTATAAAGCTGCCACAACCTTGAAAAGGAGATTTTGAATGGAGCCAGAGAGCTCTGGAAGCCTGCCCGTGCGTGTCTTCAAGGAGAAGGGCTTTGAGCCCATCTTGGAGAGAAAAACAGGCTTGCTTTGGAGTTTCTCCTCTGTGACACCAGGAGCAGCGCAGCCCCTGACTTCATTCTGCTACTCATTCCTCGTTTTTAAGAGGAATTCACTCTGGGCAACCACCCAACAGCCCTTCATGGAATGGAGCCCGAAGGGACAGGCTTTTATGTGGAAACTTGTTGTCCAGTAGATTCTGGGTCACAGGGATCCTACAGGACAGAGTGGAACTACCCTACAGGGTTTCTAAGGAGGGGTCATAGATTTGAGCCTCCAGCTTTTTGATTAGAAGCTGAGCTCTTAACCTCTGTATCACTAGGGTTCGGCTTTTCTTAATGGAGGTAAAAACTATCCATAAATATGAAGACTGCCAATTAAGTTTGTAAGCCTATCGTAGAAAAAGTGCTGCACACCTCACTGCTGAATATCACCACGATCAGCTTCTAAGTACTCCCCTTGGGAAGCTCTGCTACCTTTCAAAGCAATTTTGGAACTTTTTCTCTGGAGTGGCCATCAGAGCTGTCATCGTATTACTCTTGATGTCCCAGATGTCATCAAAATGTCTTCTTTTCAGCATTTTATCTTTGGATAAAGAAAAAAGTCATTGAAGGCCAGGTCAGGGGAGTAGGGACTGTGTTCCAATACAGTTATTTGTTTGCTGGCTAAAAACTCCCTCACAAATAAACTATACAATTAAGTTCACAAACTTGCCACTGTGCCACCATACCCAATGGTCATTCCAGAAGGAGTTGCGAAGCTGCTTTGAAGGATAGACTAGGCACTGGCATCAATGCATAGCTTCCTAAGGGAATTATTTTGAAGGTAACGGTAGTGATATTCAGCAACGAGGTGTGCAGCACTGAGAACAATTAAGTTCGTGGACTTCATTGTCAGATCTTGCATATAGATGTTTCTTGAATTAAAGAGTCAGTGCATAAATCCATTGCCATAGAGTCGATTCTGACTCACAGCAGCCCTGTAGGACACAGCAGAACTGCCTTTATAGGGTTTCTAAGGAGCAGCTGGTGGGATTTGAACTGTTGACTTCTTAATTAGCAGCCAAATGTTTAATCACTTTGCCACCACATACATATGTGTGTAAATAAAAAGAAAAAACGGTTGCTGACAAGTCAATTTCAACTCTTGGTGATCCCATGTGTATCAGAGAAGAACTGCCTCTGTAGGGTTTTCAATGACTGTTTTTTTTGGAAGTAGACCTCTAGGCCTTTCTTCTGAGGCACCTCTGGGTGAACTTGAACCTCCAGTCTTCGGGTTAACAGCCAGCCTCTTCAATGGTCTGCACCATACAAGAACTCCTGATATAAGTGGCTCTCTATAGTCAAAGAGGCATTCTACAGTTACTGAGCACTCACTTCACACCAGGCCAGGTTCTAGGTGCTACATGGATGTCAACTTAGTTCAACTCTAAAAGAAACCATGGAGACAGGTTTACATTGTTGCAGCTATAAAAGATATTCTTGTAAAGACTTCTCCAGCATCACCTGCCTTGGAAAAGAACCATGAAGAGAGAAGTGGTGTCCTTCTCTTAAATACAGATGATAGTAGCATTAAAGTTACATTGTCTTGAGTCCTTACTGTGTGCCAAGGGTCCTTGGGTGGTGCTAATGACTCGTGTACTTGACTGCTACCTGAAAAGATGGAGGGTCAAATCCACCCAGAGACACCGGGAAAGAAAGGCGGGGCAATCTACTTCTGAAATATCAGCCACAAAACTGTACAGAGCCCACTTTTACACTGATGTACACTGGGTTGCCGTGAGTTGGAATGACTCCACAGTAACTAATTTGCTTTTTATTGACTGTGTCTCAGGCTCTTGTAGGATTTCCCTCAATTCTTGTGGCAAAACCATAAAGCTGCCACTGTCGCCATTCTACTTGTTTAAGCATCAATAATAAGGAAAGCAATGCAGAGAAATGATGCAGATTGCACGTAGGTACTGACCAACTCTGGGCGTGCCAAGTGCATTGATGACTTTGTGAGTGATGCTCCAGATGAAGTTTTGCATCCTCTTGGTCCTGTGGAACTCACACCAAGTGCTGTGAGCTTGACAGCCACATTCTCAAGGTTTGTGACTGTTGTGTGACACAGGAAACCTGCCTTAGGATTCAGCAAAGATGGCCCTAGACCCTACCTGCTGTGTGATCTTGGGTAAATCCCTCTAACTCTTTGAGCAACAGGCATCTCAGCTGAAAAATGGCTGGAGGAGGGGCTGAGCTTCTCAGTTGGAATCCTTCTCTGCCCCTCCATACATATAAAGCCAGGGGGTACCCCTGCCCCGTCTTCTGAGATCGTTCACCTTATTCTAAGGCAAGCAATTAAAATGTGATTTCCCTATTTTCTCAGAAACTGCATGTTCTATAGTAAAATGCAAAATCCCCATGAATTTTTCAGATTAAAAATAAGTCTTTCTAGGAGTTTAGAGATTTCTCTATGTGCCTTTGGATTCTGCCCAGTACCCTTGCCCGACCCAGTATTTCCTCAAACACCTGCTCCCAGTGGAGGGGAATCTTGGTAGAGCAGGGTGGGTTCCACTAGATCAGCTGGCCAGTGGTGATGATCCTCTAGGTTACCTAGGTACAACTCCCTCCTTGGTAAAAGGTGGGCACTTGGTCTGTGAATCAGAGCCTGCAAAACCATATTGGGGGCGTCAACCAAGAGACTAGCTGAGAGAAGGCCCCATAAGCAGCAGAGAGGGGACAGTGTGGGCCAACCCCAGCTGAGATGCTGGGGGAACACGTAGGCTGGGATGAGGGCTTCTGGGACCAGTCTAAGCTCCATAGTCCTTCTGGGTAAAAGTTCATGGGTCAGAGAGAGCACGGACTTGAGAGCCCCCATCTGGTGGGCCCTGCTCCACACGAGGCCTCAGGCAAACTACAGCTTCTCTGAACCTTTGTGCCCTTACCTGTAAGATGGGAATCATCAGAGGACCCACTGCCTGGGGTTGTGAGCAGAGCTTATGTTGTAAGGACTCAGTAAATATCAGGCACCACGAATATTAGCCTTGTTATGCTTTCTTTCAGTAACTAAAACATTTCCACAATGAGGTGAGAAACTTCTCATCCCATAGTTCCTAGGAATTCTGATCTCTGAATTAAAAAAGAAGAAAGTATGAAAGGAAGGAAAAGAGAAACTAGGACATATAAAACAGAAGAGTGGGGGTCTTACATTCCCACTCTTTTCTTGAGGTTCTATCAGGAATGCGTTTTCCCTTCTTTATTTGTATGTTTAAGGCCATTGAGCTTCTGATTCTCTTCCTAGCTGTTTGCTTTGGATTATTTAGATTCTCTTTGCCATTTGTCTGTCTCTCTGTTTTCTCTGAGTCCCTAGGAATTGTCCTCCCTCCCTCTTGTTTGGGGATCGTGAGTTACTACTTCCTTTGAGGCTCTGAAAGCAGCCTCCCTCTCCTTTGGGGAGGATAGGGCTCTAATGTGATAGGACAAGAAGAGTTTTGGGACGAAGCCACTCTCTAATGGGCCCAAGAGCCTGGGGCCTCTGTGACCATCCCAGCTGCCGCCTCCCTTCCTGTGTACATTTGAAAGTTTCATCCCAACCCCACACTGGCTTGTCCCTAGGAAACTTCTGGAATGTGAAGACACTACCCTGCAGCCCCTTTCTGCTGTCTGATCTAGGCCAGACTTGCCTGTGTGTGGAGGTTTGCTGTGATGCCCTCTCTCCTCCTGGAATTTTCCAGAGCCCATTTGTCTCCCTCTGCAAGACAAGAGGGATTTCCTGCTCTCCAGTTCAGTTTATGAATGCCCAGAATACGACGCTGCTTAAAATCTCATCAATCTTGTGTCCTGCTCCCTGAATAAGTAGTTCCGGGGCCCGGCACTGACACTTGCTTAAGTTTGCATTATCCTAGTGATGGCTTTGGAAAAAGGACATGTGGGCTTCCTACTCAGATACTCTGAAAATGGACTGGGCCTTTAGAAGTGACAAAGATGTATAGATTCTGGCCTGGCTTGTCTACTGTCTTCCCACTTGACCGTGGGCCATTCTCTCTCCTGGGCTGAATCCTTGGTCATTCATCTATAAAATCAGGAAGTTGAACTTCACACTCTTTCAGGCCTATTGCTAACATTCTATTTCAAATACCCCATCCTTCAGACATGTAACATGTTGAGTCAGCACCTACTATGTGTCAAACACTGCAAGTGACTGGTTGCCATCAAGTTGATTCCAACTCTTGATGGCTTCGTGTCTATCAGGTGTCTATCAGGTGTCTATCAGGTGTCTATCAGGTGTCTATCAGGTGTCTATCAGGTGTCTATCAGCTGTCTATCAGCTGTCTATCAGCTGTCTATCAGCTGTCTATCAGCTGTCTATCAGCTGTCTATCAGCTGTCTATCAGCTGTCTATCAGCTGTCTGTCTATCAGCTGTATATCAGCTGTATATCAGGTGTATATCAGGTGTATATCATGTATATCAGGTGCTCCATAGACTTGCCAGAAGCAGATTGGCAGGCCTTTCTTTCAAGGCACTTTTGGGTAGATTTGAACTGTCAACACTTTGGTTAGCATCCGAGTATGTAACTGTTTGCACCACCCAAGAATTCTGTCAGGTGCTATTAAAAAGAAAAAAAAAGCTAAACTACAAAACTCAAATTCATTACTACCAAAACCAGTTCTGACTCATAATAACCTGATAGGACAGAGTAGAACTGCCTCATGGGGTAGCTAGGGAGTGGTTGGTGGATTGAAATTGCTGACCTTTTGGTTAGAAGCTGAGCTCTTAACCGCTGAGACACCAGGGCCCTGGCAATTACTAAAAGCACTGGAAATTCAACAGTGAATCAGAGCTAAGAAAATTTGAGAGGCTGGGTGGAGAGTTGGGGGCCGAGGAGGAATAGCACAAATGGAGATCAACCAGGAGCACTTACAGGGAGATTTATAGGGAAGTGGGCTTTCGGTCAGTTGCATGATGGACTTGCTAACAGAAGGTGCCATCCCAAAGGAAAGTGTTCTATATCAGGAGCTGAGTTCCCCGTCAATGAAGGCATTCAAGAACATCAGAATGACAGTGTACCAGACTTGTGCTGGGAATTCCTCCACTGCGAGGCTGTGTAAGGGCTGACTGGAGTAGGACCTGGAAGGGCTGTTTGGGGCAAAGGGAACAGCATATGCAGAGCTTGAAGACCACAGCTTGACCCTCCAGGGTCTTGGGTGCAGAGTTAGGTTTCGACCTGAGAGTGATGAAGATCTGCTGAAGACTCACAAGCAGGCCAGTACAATGGCCAGATTTTTAGAAAAGTCATGTTGGTTGCAGAGAGCTGCCTGGATTAGTGGGACGAAGCCTGGGAGGGAGGCCAGTCTTCAGAGGGCTGCCAGAGATGGGGTGGAAAGCTGCTCTCCGAGCCAAGGAGGGTGTGTGTAGTGGGAAGAAAGGACAGGTGTGGACACTAAGAGCAGGTGGCTTCAGCAGTTTGGATGACCAATTGGCCAGGAGGCTCAAGGGAAAGACCGGAGTCAAAGATGACATTAGGACTTCTGGCTGTTAGCAGCTGGTGACAGAAATTTCACATAGGCATTCCTTCACACAGTGTGAACTCATTTCAGTTCTAAACCAGGGCCCTTTGTAAGTTAGCTAGAGGAAAGAGGATTAGTTCTTCGTATACAAAAAGTTGTTTGTAAAAGAAAAAACAAACCATTTGCCATCGAGTCAATTCCAACTCATATCGACCTTATAGAATGGAGCAGAAGTGCCCCATGGGATTTCCAAGGAGTACCTGGTGGATTCGAACTGCCCCATCTTTTGGTCGGCAGCAGTAGCACACCTTAACTCTCAACCAGCACGCCACCAGGGTTCCCAGGGAGCTCACAGGCGGTTTTAAAAGTATTTAACACCCAGTTGCAATGGTGATTTCTGTGGTAGAGTTACCACCTTCCATAGGGGAGATCTGGATTTGAGTCTTGGCCAGTGCACCACGACCTCAGCCACCCGTCTGTCAGTGGAGGCTTGTGTGTTACTACGAAGTCAGCAGGGTTCCCACAGAGCTTAAAGACTAAGTCAGACTAGGGAGAAAAGCCTGGTGATCTCATTCCAAAAAACACTGGCCAAGGAAAGCTTGGTGGAATACAACTGTCCAGTCCCATTGTGCGTGGGTTGCCACGGGACAGGGCCAGCAACAATAACTAGCATGAATCACGGCAGCTCACTGATCAGGGCAGCCTGTGTGCTCCCTGAGTGCCAGACATTAACCCTTTAGTTGATGAGGCACACCTGCGGACATCTGGGGGTCCTGGAGGGACGGTTAGGTATCCATGCTATGGGCATGGGCTTTCAGAGGTCAAGGCCCTTTACCCACTGGCACGTAAGCAATTTAATTTCTAACAACTGCTGAGGCTTCATTGACGTGAGCGGACACAGCTATGTGTGCAGGCAGTGCATGCCAAGCCAGCCCAGTGTCGTCGAGTTGGATCCAACTCGTGGTGACCCTACGGCATGCAGGAAAGTTCAAGGCCACCAGTAGAAGGTTACTCAAGGGGTGGTGGTGTCGAGAGGTCAGATCAAATGATTCTTTTTACGCCCACCCACAGCCCAACAAGGGAGCTGGGACGGTGCAGTGGTTAAGCACTCAACTGAGAACTAAAAGGCTAGTAGTTCAAACTCACCAGCTGCGCCATAGCAGTATGCTTGTGTAAAGACTACAGCGTTGGAAACTCTATGGAGCATGAGCATATGAAGCCTGCTCTGTCTTATAGGGTTGCTATTAGTCAGAACTCGCTCAACGACATTTTTTTTGGAAAGCTCTAGAACAACAGAGGAACAAGGAGAGTCAGGCACAGAAGGAAGATATGGAATGTTCGGCTAACTGCCTCCATGAACAACTGCCTCCTTTGCTGAGAGACCGGAAGTAGTGGATGGTGCCCAGCCACCACTATTGAATGTTTTAATAAAAGATTCTACACAGGTATATTGACCCAAAGAGAAAAAATACAGAATATCATTTCTAATGCTTACAGAATTCAGACACTCTGGAGGCTATGAAGCTGGGTAAATCCCCAAAACTATTGCTCTGAGACAGTTTTTGAAACGCAAACTTTAAATCAAAGATCTTTCTTAGATGCTCCTTTAAACCAAACAACAGTTTCACTTCATTAGAGGAGAATGTTTACCTTGAGCATCGTGCTGTCTTGAAGAACTGCTTCTAGGAGAGTAAACTGAGGACAGTAACTTGAAAGATTTGACAGGAGGCTTGAGTGGCAGTGAGTTTATGTCAATAGCGGAGGGACAATTTGGAAAAAGAGGGTGAGATTGGTGGCGCAACTTGAAAAATGATATCAGCGTCACTGAATTGTGCACATATAAATGAATTGGTGCATGTATTTGCTGTTTGTGTTTTCAACAATAATTTTAAAAGCATCAGGCTCTATATACAGCTGCCTTTTCAGAGAGAAACTTCGCCATTTTTCCTGCCCCTGTGGGGCTCATATCTGTCTGGATGAAAGTGACAAGGGGGTAGCAGCATCGAACCTCAACGTCCTCATTAACTAGCCAGAGGGAGTCACTTCTTTCCCTCTCTCACAAGCCTGGCCTTATCTGGAGGGACCTCTGTCCCCAGACCTGTAAAACAAGTTACTCTTCTTAGCTAACGGTGCACAATAGTGTCAAATTATGTATAATGATTTTGTAATGTGAACTAATGCCACCAGAGACCTCGTGGAAAGTGCCACTTTCATTAAACTTATCCAGCCACTGGGTCTGAATATGAATTTCAAGGCAGTGCTAAATTGCAAAGTGCATTTATTTCAGGCATTCGTTGCCTGCTCCCTGATGCAAAGACTCTTCAGGCAGAAATGAGCAGCCCTGGTGCACGCTGGCTTCTCCGTGCGTGGGTGCAGTGGTGGGACAGGGAAAGAGGGATTTCTTCCTTCCTTCCTTTTCATCCTGAGCCCCTCAAACTCCAGCAAAGCACTTTGCCCCAGATGTGTATCTACCTGTCCCTCTTTGTCTCAGATGGGCTCTAATCTCTGGGAGATTCTACTGCCCTTCTGAGGGATCAGAGAGGGGACCGGGCATCGCCTCAGAATTAATGAGACCTCCAATTACATTAATTTGCTCAGAGAAACTGTACCCAGAACTGACCCTTTTGTTTCAGGATTTCCCCACTTCTTTAGCATTGCATCAGAAGAAGTAGCTAATTATCAGAAAATCAGACCCAACAAGAACAAATGCAAGAGTCTTGAGATGAAAAGCACAGGGAAAGGCCACCCCTCCACCCCATGGCCTGCTCCACGAAACCCGCTCTAGAAACTTCTTCATCTCCCGCCCCCGCCGTGACTTAATATAGCTAAACTCCGCCTGTGTGCAGGTCACCACCACAAGATGAGAGAGAAGACAATACTAATCAAAACTAACCCAAGCCATTTTTCCGGCTCTGCTAATCTTAATTGAATCAATCTCCTAGCCTCCCTTGACAGTGAAAGATTGCTCAAATCTGAGAGGCCAGGCCGTACACGATTCTTAGAAGAAAAAAAAAATCTTCCTTAATCATTAATTTGTCCATTCCCTCCCATTTGGCCCCATTTTTCACTGTCTGGGCGGTGCACCCCCTACAACCATCTCTTTGTAATCACCGCTAAGTGTTGGTCCCAATACGTGTGCTGGGCCAGAAACCAATTTGCTGGGATGAATGTGGGAGAACAGCCCCCATCCTCCCAGCTTTTCTCCGGCAGCTCTCTCTTTCGGTCTCCCTCCCTTCTCTCTATGAAGTCCAGTTTGGCCTTAATTAAGTTCAGTGAGGTCTCTGGTGTTGTTTGCTTGACACACTGGCAAACAGGCTGGGAACAGACTTTTCGCCAGGAGCTGAAACTACTGAGTGACAAATTGGTCTCAGGTATATCGTGACATTGGGAAGAATATAATCCTAGGACATGTCCTGGTCCTTGAGAAGTCATACAACAGACTGAGCTGTAGGTATCCTTGATACGACCTCTAAAGAAACTGATGTATCCATAGTCTCTGGATTTAGGACTTTTTAAGAACCCAACCTTTTCCAAATGCTCCAACGCTTTCAGGCCGTAAGTTTAACCATGAAGGTGCTTTTCTTAAAATGGGGCCCAGTGGTAGGTAAGACATTGATGCGGAGTCTGCAGAAAAATTTGAGATTAAAGCCAAGTGGGGGAATTTGTGACTAACTGCCCAAACTGCAAAAGTATGCTGTCGTGGATTGAATAGTATCCATCCCCCCAACTATGCTAACTTGACTAGACCATGATTCTCAGTGATTGTCTTCCATTCTGTGATCTGATGTAAATTTCCTATGCGTTATAGATCCTGATCTCTGCCCAAGGTTCATGAGCCAAGATTAGACTAGGTTAAACAGAACTAGAGTGGGGTGCCCCATCCTTACTCAGGTCATTGCCCTGAGCTGACAAGAGGGGAATTTACCTGGGATGTGGCCTGTATTACCTTTTATCTTAAGAGAGAGAAGCAAGCAGAGGGATGGGAACCTCATATCACAAAGAAAGAAGCATTGAGAGCAGAGTGCATTCTTTGGACCCAAAGTCTCATGCCCTGAGAAGCTCCTGGACCAAAGGCAAATTGAGGACAAAGACCTTCCCCCAGAGTTGATAGGGAAAAAGCGTTCCTTTGAAGCTGATGCCCTGAAATTGGATTTCTAGCCTCTTCAATTGTGAGAGTGTATTTTTCTGATTGTGAAATCCATCTACCTATGGCATTTCTGTCACAGCAGCACTAGATAACTAAGACATAAGCTACCTAGATTTCTTACTTCTTGCCTTAACTCGCAAGTCTGTCCTCCGTGAGAGAGGGATGCTTTTAAAATATAGGTTACACTGGTTCCCTCCTTGATTTACATGTCCCTGTCACGGTTGGAATTGTGTCCCCTCCAAAATGTGTGCAGCCACGTGGCTGGGATATGGTTCCCAGTATCTTGGGACTGTCCTCCATTGTATGGTTTTGCTAACCTGTATGTTAAAGAATTAGGGTGGGGCTGTAAATTCCTGCTGTAGGGGGAGTTTCCCTGGAGTATGGCTTGCCCCACCCTTAATGCTTTTAGCTTGCAAAGAATAAAAGGAAAAAGAAACAAAGGACAACTTGAGAACCTCGCAACCATCAAGCAAGCAGCACCGGGAGCAGAGTGTGTCCTTCAGACCAGAGGTTCTTGCGTCAGGACGCTCCCTGGACAAAGACTGATGCAATACCGGACTTTCCTCCAGAGCCGACAAGGGAAAAGTCTTTCCCTGGAGTGAACACCCTGAATATGGACTTGCAACCTACTGGACTGTGTAAGAATAAATCTTTCTTTGTTCAAGTCATCCACTCTGTGGTATTTCTGTTACAGCAGCACTAGCTGACTAAAACAGAATTGGTACCGTGGGAGTGGGGTGCTGCTCTAGCAAATACCTAAAATGTGGAAGCCACTTTGAAACTGTGAATGGATAGAAGATTTAGAAGGAATGAAGAAGGCACAGGTGGTGAGAAACAACAGAGGACCGGCAGCAGTGGCAGCAGCAGCAGCAGAACCAGAGGCAGCGCTGGAGCCGACTCGTGGAGCGAGAGAGGTCAGTGCCTGCGCAGAGTTTTCCTCGCAGAACAGGGTGCCTCTGGGCACTTGAATCGGTGGAACTGGCCTTGCTGACCCATGGAGTGAGAGAGTTGAGTGCCTTTGGGCAGGACGCTTTCCTGCAAGAGTGGGGTGCCTCCGGGCACTTAAACCAGTGGAGCTACAGAGCTTTGGAACACTTGCCCGGCAGGGCAGATGTGGGCCTGAGGCCCGGGCCATGTGACCATAGGAAGCTGAAGCTGAAGAGACAAACAGCGTGAGAAGCTGAGCTGCCTCAGTCTCAAGAGGTATGGCCATGACCTCAGGGGTTTGAAAGGGTGGAACCATGGCGTGCTGTGTTCTTAAGGGTGGAATTGCCACTCAGTTGGGCTTAGGGTGCTCCTAAAGCCGATGGGACAGAGTTTCTGTCCAAGTGGGCCTTGAAGGCAGAGTTGTAGCACGGGGCTGGAGGTGTCCACTCAGAAATCTGAGAGTGTGGCCGATACCTAGAGTCTGGAGAGCATTGCTGTTGTGTAGAATGTCTCAGAAAATGTAAGAGTATTTCCAAAGCTTTGAGGGCTAATGTAATGTGTTCTGTTGACTTGCCTATTGCCTGTTAATGCCTTCTAAGTTTCACAGATGAAGAGTTTTTGTATTTGGGACTTGGAACTGATTTAAGACTTCTGTTACATGGATGGACATAATTTTGCTATGGTGAGATGAATGTGTTAAATGTTTTTGTGATGTGATTTTTGGGTTGTCAAAGAGTGGGATGTCATGGTTGGAATTGTGTTCCCCCCAAAATGTGTGCAGCCACGTGGCTGGGATATGGTTCCCAGTATCTTGGGACTGTCCTCCATTGTGTGGTTTTGCTAACCTGTATGTTAAAGGATTAGGGTGGGGCTGTATATTCCTGCTGTAGGGGGAGTTTCCCTGGAGTATGGCTTGCCCCACCCTTAATGCTTTTAGCTTGCAAGGAGTAAAAGGAAAAAGAAACAAAGGACAATTTGAGAACCTCGCTACCATCAAGCAAGCAGCACCTGGAGCAGAGCGCGTCCTTCAGACCAGAGGTTCTTGCGTCAGGACGCTCCCTGGACAAAGACTGATGCAATACCGGACTTTCCTCCAGAGCCGACAAGGGGAAAGTCTTTCCCTGGAGCAGACACCCTGAATATGGACTTGCAACCTACCGGACTGTGTAAGAATAAATCTTTCTTTGTTCAAGTCATCCACTCTCTGGTATTTCTGTTAGAGTGGCACTAGCTGACTAAAACAGTCCCTATGCTTCCCCTCTGGCTCAGAGTGAAAGTCCCAAATTCTCTCCATGGCCTGCAGGTTTTACAAGATCTGGCTTCCGCTTACTTCTCTGATCTCACCTCCTTCGTCTCACTGAGTCTCCAGCCACGCTAGTCTTCCTGGCATTCCTCGAAGATGTCAACCTTTCGCTCACCTCTAGCCTTTGCATCGGCCATTCCCTTTGCCTGGAATGTTCTTACCACTATTATCTGCTTAGGTTTTTTCTTCACCTCCTTCAGATATCAAATGAAATGTCCCCTTATCAAAGTGACATTCCCTACATCCTTCTAATAAAGCACTTCTGTCACTTTGTACTTTCTTTTCCTCTGCAGCACTTACTGTCGTATAGATCATTCATTTATTTTCTTTCGTCTCCCCGACTAGATTGTAAACTCTATAAGAGGATATACCTGCCAGCTAGTAGACACTCATTAAATATTTGTTTAATGAAGGACTATTACCCAGTGACAAGATTTAATGAGAGGCCTTTAATGTCCTGGGACTCTTGAGAACGATTTTTCATCATTTCAAGATTCATCCGATACCTGATAACAATATTTCACACTGATCTTGAACCTCCAAATGCCAACAACAAAAAAATGAGAAAAACCTGCAAAAGACTCCCTCTGTTAATAATGAACAGAGTTGAAAGCGAAGTGTGACATGGTGGCCATCACACTGGACTTCTAGTCCAATCCCCTCCCTGCTCAGGACTAAGAGTGTTCCAACAGAGAAGACTCCTGGTTATGAGTCCAAGCTCTTAACCCAAAGTGGGTTGCCATTCACAGATGGATTTATTGTAGCCCTGTGAATTGCCCCTGGCAGTTAGAGGCCAGCTTTTCCCCCAGGCTCTTCTGTGTGTAGTGCCAGGTGTTAAAACAAATAAAACACTGTTCGTCTCTCCTGCCTCGTCATAAATTGTCCTAGAACTTCCTCACGGGGCTGGGGTCATGTCTGATTTATGCATTTAGTGCGATTTATGATGTAGTCATTTAATATATATATACAAAAAAGAAAACCTCTCAAGCATGAGTCTTTACACATAAATTCCAGAGCTAGCAAATGTTTTGAAACGTGAACATATGTATCTGTGTGTGTGTTTAAGATGATGCTGATTTCTGCCTCCTATTAGGGATCAGTGAAGGTAGGACTGTTCATTGCACAAGTTTCAATAGAGAAGAAAAGAGGCTGAGAGCATAGCCAGCATCATGTTTTGCACATAGTGGATACGAAGCAGTGGTCCACCACCTGTCTGTCAGCTGGTTGTGCAGTGGTGGCTTGCCATGTTGCTGTGATGCTGGGAGCTATGCCACCAGTATTTCAAATAGCAGCAACACTGCCCATGGTGGATGGGTTTCAGTGGAGTTTCCAGACTAAGACAGGCCAGGAAGAAAAGTCTGGCAATCAACTTCCAAAAATCAACCAATGGAACCCTGTGGATCACGATAGAATATTGGCCAGTATAGTGCTGGAAAATGGGTCCTCTAGGTTGGAAGGCACTCAAAATGCACAGTGGGCACAATAGTGAACTTGAACGTAACCATGATCATGAAGATAGTGCTGGACGGGATGATTTGTTCTGATCCCTGAGATGGTTGTGAGCTGGAGCAGACTCTGTAGCTACGAATAAGCAACCGTAGGTCTATCTGTTGCTCATGCTGGAGGCTGAGCAGTTTTCTCCTCCAGGCACTTGTCTAGTTGTCTGGTGCTGCCCTAACAGAAATACCACAAGTGGGTGGTTTTGTTGTTGTTGTTAGCTGCCATCATGTCAACTTTAGCTCAGAGAGACTCGAGGTAACAGAGTAGAACTGCCCCATAGGGGTTTTGAAGCTGTAATCTTCACAGAAGCAGATTGCCATGTCTTTCTCCTGCATAGCTGCTGAGTAGGTAGGCTTGAACTGCCAATCTTCTGGTTAGGAGCCAAACTCTTAAGTATTTGAATCACTGGGGCTCCTTGGATGGCTGTGAAAAACAGCATGTATTTTCCCACTTTTCAGGATGTGAGAAGTCTGAATTCGGCGCTTGACTCTAGTGGCAGATTCTTCCTTTCTCCTCCACCTTCTAGTAGCTTCCAGCAATCCTTGCTGTCCCTGGGCTAGCAGGTGTATCTTTCTCCATCATCTGTCTTCCTCTTCCCCGTGTGTGTGTCTCTTTAGCTCTTCCTGTAACTCAGAAGTGATTAGGTTTAGGATCCCACCTGTGCTGACATGATGTAACAAAAGAAAAACCCTGGATCCAAATAGGATCACATTCATAGGTACAAGGGCTGGAACTCCACATGTATTTTTTTGGAGCTACACAGTTCTATAGCAGTACCCCAGGCTTGCCCCAGTGGACAAAGCATAGATTTTAGATAGAAGTCATGGACACCATCAACAGCCGCTGTGCCTTCATTGTGTCCCGCAGCAAAGCCTGTGGGCTGGTGGAACTACGTATTTCCCAGGTTTAGAAGTAAGAGCGCACAGTTTTGACTGAGTCTCTCATCATCTTTCAGGACTAGGTTACAACTCCTAAGGCCTCCTTTAAAAAGTTTCAAATTCTCTTTTATGACTGTGTGCTCTAGAAAGGAAGTGACACTTCTATTTTTTTCTTTTTCTAACCCAAGCTTTGGTACAAAGGAGCATGGATACCCAGGGTAGGTACTTCTACACTGGTTGAATAGAATTTGATTATTATTATTATTATTTATTATGACGAAGTGAAAATGTACATTCCCATATAAATTTGCTTGCCTACCTATATGCAGCTTCCACTGCTCTCCCTGCCCGGTGACAACACACTATTCCTCTCTGCTCCATACATGACTCATCCTCCCAACAGTCTTCTTTCCCCTCCTCTCCACCCACTCCCCTTCCTTCAGCCAGAGGTCAGAAGGATGGTATCTTATAGGTGTACAGAACCGTACAGTGCATCCAATATATGGTCATTCTGTGTTGCCAGGTCCAATCCATTCCTGTCTGAAGAGTGGACCTTCATTATGATTTATGAGCAAGGGCAGCATCAGGGTCAGGAGCCATGTTCCCAGGGGAAACGCAAAGCCAATGGACCATCAACTGTGGTCTTTTAGTGGAGAACTCAGGGTGCACCCCTTTTTATTCTTGATTTTTTTTTTTTAACTCCAGAAGTTTTAGGTAGAGGTGAGGAAGGTGTATAGTGAGATTTTTAAAGTTCCTCAGTAGCCTTCTGGCAATTAAGATAATTAATTTAGCTTCTGTCTGTCATTTGAGAAATGTTTAAATGTTTGAGCTTCAGTAATGTTTAGACTGCAAAATAAATCTCGGCAATCTTTTTAAGCATAAAATTTGGTAACACTTTTATGATGTTTGGCCATCAAAAAAATTCCTATTTACTTTTTTGGACCTAATAATTGTCATTCTGAAAGCAACTGAGTGTGTTCTGCCACTCAAGATCAGTGTCATGGGATACTGACTTCTATAGAATATATATATATTTTTCCTCTGTAGGTGACAGTTTTAGGATCCTTCTCTGCAGTGATAAAAACCTCACAGTTATAATGTGTGATCATTTTGCGTTTCATTATAATGCAGGATTTCTCCATGCAAAATCAGGCCAAGATATAAGCCTAAACCCAGGGGCAAAATTCATTCATTATGCATGTACATTATTCCCCCCAAAATATTGATAATACTTTTCATAATAATTATTTTACATATATTAGCTCATGCAGCTGTATTAGTATTAAAGATACCTTTATTAATCTTGAATATTTTGCTGAATAATAAATAGGCTGTCAGAGGTTGGAGTCAGAAGCTGCTCTTAGCTAGGATGCTATAAATCAGTTGTTTTGTGAATAAAATTGGCTTCCCTATTTTTTTCCCCAGGATTGCTTATTTAAATCATTTCCCCCATTTGTTGAATGTGCATTTATTTATTTATTTTTGCAAGAGTCACGTCACTCTCCTGCCACCCTCCCTCCTGGCTCTCTCTCCTTGTTGGAGAAAAATGCAAAATCCCATAAACCTTTCTCTAAACCTTCGCAGTCTGGTAGGGCAAACGCTCTACATTATTAAAGAGACAATGGGCATTTTCATCTGAGCTAGCAGACAGCTGAAGTTTTCTGGAAGCTGATGGACTCCGGGGCAAAGGAACGTCCTCATGAAAACTGAGATACATGGTCTTGAGTGGGAGCATTTGAACTTGGGTCTCATGTCTGGGTCTTTGTGTGTTGCATCCCAGACACAGACGTAGCTCTACCATTTCTCCTTTCTCCTACTTTCTTAACCGAGCTCTTTCCCCTTGCACACATGCCTTTGCTTCCCTAGGGCCAGAGACAGAGAAGCAGGGAAGCAATAACGTTTACTGACTCTCACCCTTGCCCCAGCTGCAGGTAGGTGGTGGTATTAGTTATTTTGCTCTGCTCCAACAGAAATACCACAAGTGGATGACTTTAACAAAGAGAAATTTATCCTCTGACAGTCTAGTAAGCCAGAAGTCCAGATTCCGGGTGCCACCTCCAGGGGAAGGCTTCCTCTGTCGGCTCTGGAGGAAGGTCCTTGTTGTCAGACTCACCTCGGACTAGGGCTTCTCAGATTGGGAACCCCAGATCCAAGATCATGCTTTTTGTCCTGGCACTGCTTTCTTGGTGATATGAGGTCTCCAGCACTCTGCTTAACTCTGTTTCCTTTTATCTCTTGTAAAATAAAAGGTGATGTAGGTGACACCCCAGGGAAACTTCCTTTACAGTGGATCAAGGATGTGAGTAAGGGTGTTGCATTCTACTCTAATCCTCTTTAACACAACCCAGTCATTCCTGATTAGCCACAGGCAGAGATTGGGATTTACAACCTGAAGGAAAATTATATCCATCACAAAATGAAAGACAACCATGCAATACTGAGCATCATGGCCTAACCAAGTTGACATATTATTCTGGGGGGACATAATTCAATCCATGATAATGATATTACCCTTACATTAACAGATAAAACAGTAATGATAAAAAAAAATAGCATTTCTTGAGAGCTATCTACAAACAGTTCTACTCTGTCCTGTAGAATCTCTGTGAGTTGGAATCTACTTGGTAGCAATGGGTTTGGTTGTTTTTTCAAATTACATGCTAGCAGTCCTTCAGTGGCCTGAAAAGCTATTAACCAAAAGGTTAGTGGAAGAAAAGCCTAGAGATCTGACCCAAGAAGTTCACAGCCATGAAAACCTGTGGTGCACAGTTCTACTCTGACGCATGTGAAAGATGTGGCGAGACCTGTGTGAAATTCTTCACTCCAGATTAGCAGACAAACATTGTTGAACCTGGGTGTACCTTGCTTGCTATAAGCCTGATGTACCTTGCCTGCTGGTCAATCCATCCCTGCTGCTCACGTCGTGTTGACCCTCGTTAGTCGGCTCCTATCCTTTTCCCCATTTTACACACGATGAAACTAAGGTTTAGAGAGGATAACGTGACATAGTTAGCATGGAGGTGGAGTCAGGACTTGAATTCCAGTTGCTCCGAGGCACTTTGTGATGCTGTCGGTGAGGTCAAAGTTAGACAGAGGTGCTCGTGTGCTATGGTGAAAGGCGCTGGGCCACAGCATCTGCCTCGCAGAACCCTGAACCTCGTGCTGCCATTAAGGGTGAGAATGGCTATGGAAAAGGGATACAGCTGTTGGGAGGACCAGCTGGGCTGTGACTCACAATGTCATAGGGGGAATCTCTCTCTTTTTGTGTAAATTAGTACATTGATCTCCTGACTGTGCCGAGGAGCAAGGATAGTATCTACCTTCTTAGACTTTATAACCCTCTCCTGGGTCAAAGCCAAGGGCTAGTCTACCAGTGTCCACTCTGATTGATGAACACGGTCTGCCCGAGATTGTACTGCATGTGAGGCAACATGAGGACTCAGTATTTGAGTGTTCACAATGGGTTAGGGAGGCCTTCATGGGCACAGAGGGAGGAGACCTGGCAACAGGCATGCCGGATGTTTGGTAAACGTTGCGTTGATTGTACGATATTTGGAAGGCCTGTTTTTCAAAGGGTTCTGTGCTGAGGACTTGGAATTATAGGTCTCCTCTTTCACAGAGAAGGAGGCTAGTGGCAAAGTGGTTAAGCAGCTGACTGATAATTGAAAGGTTGATAGTTTGAACCCACCAGCCCTTCCACAGAGGAAAGACACAGCAGTGTGCTTCCATAAAGATTCACAACCATTGAAACCCTGTGGGATAGATCTACACTGTCCTACAGAGTTGCTACAAATTGGGATCGATTTGATGTTAATCAGTATGGGTTTTTTGAAAGCTAGATTCCATAGAGAAGAAAAATGTGAGCAAGGCTGCAAGTTTTCCAGAATTATTCGGGATAGGAAAAGGGAGAGGGGAATACCAGCCCTTCAGTGGGGGTTTCAGGCAGCTCCTCCAGGGCTCTCCACTTTGCTCTGAGAGCAGAAGCCATACTGGGTTCACTTTCCTCGCAGCCTTTGTGCCTGGTAGAGATGATTTTATTTATTGTTGTCCTGTTCTTTCTGCTGGAATGTAAACTTCCTGAGAACAGATAGTTCATCTGTCCCATGTACTGCATTATTGCAGCGTCTGGAACGGTACCTGGTATTCAGCAAATACTTGTTGAATGGATGAATGAATGTGTGAATGAATGATTCTAGTGATTCTCTTAGCACCTGTCTTGTCTTTTGAGAAACTGCCACCATTGTCATCTCTTGAGGTTCATCCTTCCCCACGTCTGTCCTCTAGATAGGGCCACCATATGGGGCACTAGACTATTTCTTGACTCTTTAGTACTGGAAACTTTGGTGGCATAATGTTACATCCGCCATCCAACAGGTCAGTAGTTCAAATCTGCCAGGTGTTCCTTGGAAACACTATGGGGAGGCTCTCCTCTGACCTATAGGGTTGCTATGAGTTGGGTTGAACTCAGCAGCAGTGGGTTTGTTTTTTTTCAGTATCTTCCACTTTTGCCATTTAATCCTGAGCCACATGTATTCCTTGGGAGCAGTCCAGGGCACGGAAACATGTTCCTGAAGTCATTGGTATTCCTAAATATGGCCTCCTCAGCTCCCACAGCTAGGGGCAGCCTGGCTTAGTCAGGGTTTAGATATGCATATTATTATGTAAATGTACTTGAATTGAATATAATTTCCTTAAAAATATTTTCCAGTGGAAAATGGATCTCCTTGCGGGAGGAACCCAGCCAGACGGTTCCTGCAGAAAGCCTCATTTGTTGGTGTGAAGCAAATACGATAGGGTTCTACAAGCCGTTTTTAGTAATAATAATGGTAACAATAATTTAAAACAAAAAAGAAAAATCCCACCATTGCTGTGGAGTCAATTCTGACTCACAGTGACCCTACAGGGCGGAGTAGAAGGGCCCTATAGGGTTTCCGAGGCTGTCATCTTCATAGAAGCAGACTGCCACATCTTTCTCCCACAGAGCAGCCGGTGTGTTCGAACTGCTGACCTTTTTTGCTTAGCAGACGAATGCTTAACCGCTGCACCACCAGGCCTCCTTGGTAATAACAACATTTAGCATTTATTGAGTGCCAAACAAGAAACTAGGCACATTAAAAAAAAGATTTCTTCATTTAAGCTTCACTGCAACTCTGAAAGTATGTATAGTTCTCATACCTAGGTTACAGATGAGTAAACTGAGGCACAGAGAGGATTTAGAACATGTTCCAAGGTGAGCCAGCCTGAGGCAGAGCTGGAATCTGCTACCATTGAGCCTGCTCCCAGAATCATTGCTTTTACCTCATTGTTATCCTGACTCCAGACACTGGCACCCCAACTTTGAACCCTCTCAGAGGCATCTCAGAGGGAGTACTGAAACCGGTCTGGGGGGTTATGACAGTAATATACAACGTCTCACTCTTTCGCAGACCTTTTGTTCTCTTATTTTCCAGTTTGTTCTAGTGCCTTTCTAAAGGGGTAAGTTGAAGGGGCCAGATGTTTCCGCAACAACTTGGAAAAGAAATCAGAATATATCCCGTCTCCAACACAAGGCACTTGCTTGGCTTTATAAGTGGAAAACGATACTTGCATTAAAAAATCTCACGTGTTGATCTCCCTGCAAAGCTTCCCTAGGAGAGATCATGGGGGAGATGCTGTTTCTTTCTTTCCGGGGACATCTGAAATCCCAAGCACACAGGCGCCATCAGACTTTTTCTCCACATGACTAATCTAGTCTCCTGTGACCTCTCTTTAGTGTGACGGGGCTGCAGGAACAGAGCCTGCTGCTTCAGCCGACCCCAAACATTTAGTTACATTAATCACAGAGCATTTGGGGGCTCTAAGCATCCAGAGTGAAAGACACTTTCTTGGGGAGACATTGATCAAACAGTCTACAGGTATCTGTACATCGGGGGACATTAATCATCTCTGCTTTATCTCAGCTACCAGTAGAATATGTAAATGTGATTCCTGTCAGTGATAAGAGGAAGGAAATTATTCTTAGAGAATGGTCCATCTGGAGCTATTGATACCATCTCACCTAAGACAAT
This sequence comes from Heterohyrax brucei, assembly GCA_028571685.1. NCBI lineage: Eukaryota > Metazoa > Chordata > Mammalia > Hyracoidea > Procaviidae > Heterohyrax > Heterohyrax brucei. The sequence continues at coordinate 68,768,768 of CM053161.1, read as the reverse complement.
AGGTTGTAAAGATAAATTTTTTAGCATTACTAATCCAGCGGTGCCAATCCCCATGGAGAATGGAGAAATGTAAAGCTGAACTAGATCAGAACCGTAAGTAGAAGAGAGGAAACCAAGCCTCAGTGCTGCTTTAATTCCCGTACCATTATCCGGCAACTTAGCCAGAAAGATGTTTCTTGTATAATTAAAGAGGACACTTTTGGGAAGGGTCTTGCCGGACAGTCAGAGAGGGTATTCTAGAAGGGTTGGTATCTCAACACACACAATGCTAAGGCTTATGACCCCAAACAGAGTATCCACTCTTTTTATAGATTTGAAATCCCGGGATCTTGATCCTCACAAGAGGAATCTTCCTAGATCTTTCTGATTCCTCAACTGTACCTTATAAGTTGGCAAAATGTGTTTTGTGCTCTCTGCTAAGGAAGGAGATCTACAGTTTAAATTTCAGCCATGCCACCCTGTAACTTTGCAACTTCGAGCAAATTCATCTCTCTCTGGGTTCATTTCTTGCTTTCATAAAGTGACTGGTTGAACAAGATAGTATTCAACTTGAACTTGAAAGAATGATTGGCCTTTCTACATGCTCTGTCTCCTCTATCACCGCTGAGAAGTTAACACATTCAGCAAAAGCTTTAGGATGCTGACCTTCAGGGAAGTCTGCTGCTTTATCATTGTTCTGTCATGGTGCCCAGAAACTTGGGGCCTTTTAGTATCGGTGATTTTGTGGGTTGTCCAGTTACAAAGGAGAGTGGATACATATTCCTGAAGGAGTAGTGTTTTTAAGACAGTTTATATTATCCAAGCCACCACCCACCCCTCATCAGTGGTGGCTTGTGTGCTGCTACGATCCTGTATTTGAGATACCAGCATGGTTGCCATGGTGGACAGGGACAGGTTTTAGAGGAACTTCCAGACTAAGACAAACTAGAAAAAAGGGCCCCAATCTACTTTGGAAAATCATCCAGAGAAAGTCCTGTAGATCAGAACAACATCATCCAATAAAAAGCTGGGAGATGAGCCCGTAGGTTGGCAGACACTCAGAAACAAGGTGTCTACAGCAGTGGACTTGAGCAAATTCACAGTCATGAAGATGGTACAGGGCCGGAGAGCATTCCAGTGGTTTGGTGTCACCACTGCTAAGCAAGAGGTCAGCAGTTCAAATCCACTAGGTGTGCTCCTTGGAAACTCTATGTGGCAGTTCCGCTCTGTTGCGTAGGGTCAGAATTGACTCTATGGTGCTGGTTTTGGTTTGGTACATGCGCTTCTTGTGACTCAGAAGCCACCTTGATGGTAGCTAAAAATAACCTGTCGCCCAGAAAACACTGAAACAGAGGGACATCTTGGAAAGCTGTTCATTTGTAAGCGTGAACGCCAAGAGATTTTTGCTCTAAGTTCCCAAATCCCAAGTTACCCTGGGACGACGGTTGAAACTCAGTGCTAAGGGTCAGTTGTCAGGGTCTTGGCCATGTTCAAGCTGCCCTCTCCTCCTTTTACATCAGTAAAAGGAGTAAAACTTTCTCAATGGTTATTTTTCATCTTCAGGTAGGAAAGAAAGCCAAAGGGGTTTTGATGGGCGTGAGGCAGCTCTTTGTGAGCAATTAGTGACAAGATAGCATGAGGTGGATTATTAAGGGGTGAAAGGAGCTCTCTCTCAGGAGACCTTTAAGAAAAGGGCTAAGTGGTGACTCGGTGAGACTCCAAGAAAGAACAAGGTAATTTTCTGCTGTGATGGCAGCTTCCAAAAGGTCACTGATGTTTTCCTTCCCCAAATCCTTAGCTTTCTTCAAATAAGCCATTATGAATTTGACATCCACAAATTAGCCTAAATGTTCCTTGAACTTTGCGGGGTAAGGAGTTTAACTCTGTGGTCCCCTTTTGAAGGTTAAACAAAGCCCCTCCAGCCCTATGGGCTACCTACCTGGTATGTCAGGGTACAGTGATCAGAGTTTTCACTCCCTTTACAGTCCCTGAAAGGAGCACAGGTGGCACGGTAGTTAGAGCGCTCGGCTGCCCACTAAGTTGATAGTTTAAACATACATGCTGCTCCACGGAAGAAAGACATGGCTGTCTGCTTCTGTAAAGATTAGACCATCAGAAACCACGTGGGGCAGTTCTCCCCGACCTCTAGCGTTGTTATGAGTCAGACCCGACTCAGTGGTAGTGAGTTTTTTGATAATTATCGCTACTGACCTCTGTGGTAGGGATCACAACAGGGGGTCCTGGGCAGAGTTAAAGAGAAGCATAGAACAAAATCTTAATTCAAAAAGAAAGACCAGACTTGCTGGTCTCACAGTGACTGGAGAAACTCTGAGACCAGGGACCGCAGACGTACTTTGAGCTCAGTAATGAAGATTCACCTGAGGCTCGCCCTTCGACCAAAGACTGGACAGCCCATAAAACAAAATGAGACTAAAGGGGCGTGCTAGCCCAGGGGCAAGGCCTAGAAGGCAGGAGGGGACAGAGAATCCACGGTTGAGAAGGGAGAGTGTTGATGTGTTGTCCAGTGGTTAACTAATTTTGTAAAACAATATGTGTACTAACTGTACAGTGTGAAACTAGTTGGTTCTGTAAACCTTCACCTGAAGTACAATAAAAAAACGTAGTTTAGAAAATAAAAATCTTCTTTGTAGAAAAGAGACACTCTCATATTCTTTTGGTATGGTAAAAATTTGTTGTAATCTTCTGGAAGTTGATTTCATAAAGCCTGCTTTAAAAAAAATGTAAAAATGTTAATACTTTGTAGGCAATAAACTAAGTCTTTATTAAATTTCACTGAAGTTTAATTTTAATGGCCCCCAATGACTTTTTCTTTACCTAAAGTTAAAAAAAATATTGGAAGGAAGACATTTTGACGACATTCGGGACATCAAGGGTAATAGGATGACAGCTCTGACGGCCATGCAAGAAAAAGAGTTCCAAAACTGCTTTGAAGCGTGGACTTGATGCTGGTGTCAGTGTATAGCTTCCCAGTGGGAGTACTTCAAAGGTGAACATATTCAGCAATGAGGTTATGTAGCACTTTTTCTAGGATGAGTTCCCAAACTTAATTGTCAGCCCATGTAATTTAATTTTGTTTATAGGGGTGGGTTTTGAAATATTTAACATACCAACTGATGCCATCTTATAACATCAGGGTCATCGGTGTCACTGTGCCTGTGCAAAGCAACTAAACTTCAGTGCTGATTTTTTAAAAATTAAGACAAAAATTGACAAACAAATTTCCCATAATAGGGGAGTAGTGTCATAAATCATGGTATATCTATGTAAGAAAATTACACAGATATTAAAAGCAATATTATTTGAAGACTATGCAATGGCAAACACTTTTGGAGTATTAAGTGGGAGAAACAGGCTAAAACTTCGGGTATACGTCTACTTTTTATTAATTTTCCCCTTATCATATTTCATACTTAAATGACATATTAGTGATAGTTAAACAATCAAATGGACCTCAAATACTTTCTACTATTAAGCAGGTAACAAAAGGTGAAGGGAATAGCTCAAAAAATAGTCCAGTTCCAGATGTAACTCCAGGCATTCTCACATGGTTCCACGGTTGAAGAGTTTGCCTGCTAACCAGATGGTCAGTAGCTCAAACCTACCCAGCTACTCCTTGGAAACCCTATGGGATGGTTCTGCTCTGTTCTATAGGGTAGTAATTATGTTTTGTAAATAACATATAAAATACTTTAAAAAAGGTTAAAAAGATTCACGCCCCGATATTGACATTGGCTGTCGTTAGGAGATAGAGTTCTAGATAATGGTAGTTCATTCACTGTACTAGCCTGTATTCTCTATGTTGTTATTCTCATTGCTAGATGTTGTCCAGTAGGTTCCCACTTGTAACACTCCTGTGTACAGTTGAACGAAATACTGCCTGGTCATGTGCCATCCTCACAGTTGGTACTGTTTGAGCCCGTTGTTGCAGCCACTGTGTCAATCTGTCTCCCTGAGAGTCTTTGTCTCTTTCACTGACCCTCCACTTGACTGAGCCTGATGCTCTTCTCAAGGGATTGGTCCGTCCTGGTGATGTTTCCAAAGTTTGTGGACAAAGTCTCACCATCCTTGCTTCTAAGGAGCATTCTGGCTGTGCTTTAAAGACAGATTTGTTTATTCTTCTGGCAGTCCATGGCCAGAATATTCTTCAACCAACACCATAGTTTAAAGCCATCAGTTCTTCTTTAGTCTTTTTCATTCACTGTTAAACTTTCACATGTGTATGAGGCAGTTGAAAAGATGGTTCAGGTCAGGCTCACCTTAGTCCTCAAAGTGATATTTGTGCTTTCAATGCCTTAAAGAGATTTTCTGAGGTAAATTTTTCCAATTCAGAACATATTTTGATTGCTTGACTGCTGCTTCCATGGGCATTGATTGCGGATCCATGTAAAAAGAAGTCTGTGGCAATTTCAACGTGTTCACCATTTATCATGATGCTGCTCACTGGTCCAGTTGAGAGGATTTTTATTTTCTTTATGCCGAGGTTCAATCCATAGCGAACGCTGTGGTCTTTGATCTTCATGAGTAAGTGTTTCAAATCCTCATCACTCACAGCAAGTGAAGTTGTGTCATCTTCACAATGCAGGTTGTCAATGATGATGCCCCATGTCAATCCTGATGCCCCATTCTTCATGTGGTCCAGCTTCTAGAACTGTTTGTTAAGTGTACAGATTGCATAGGCGTGGTGAAAGGACGTAACACCAACACATGCCTTTGTAGATTTTAAACCACTCAGTATCACGTTATTCTACTTGAATGACTTCCTCTTTATTTATATACAGACTCCCTGTGAGCACAATTAAGTGTTCTGGAATTCCCATTCTTTGCAGTGTTATCCATAATTTTTTATGACCCACACAGTCAAATGGCTTTATGTAGTCAATATAAAACAGGTAAGTATTTTTCTAATATTGTATGCTGTCAGCTGAGATTCATCTGACATCAGCAATGTTATCTTTGGTTCTATGTCCTCTTCCGAATTCTGCTTGAATTTCTGGCAGTTTCCTGTCAGTCTAGATTATGAATTGATACAAGTTGTGATAATTAAGTCTGCCGACTCAGCTATTCGAAGTCTACGTATCTTGTGGCTGAATATCACTACAGTCACCTTCAGAATAAAATCTGGTCTCTGACCAATTACTAAAACCCATGTCCCCCATGGAAACCCTTGCGGTACAATGGTTAAGTGCTGTGCCTGCTGACCAAAAGGTCAGGAGTTCTAATCCAGCAGGCACTCCTTACAAACTCTATGGAGCAGTTCTACCCTGTCTCATAGGGTGGTTTCTATTTACTTTTTAAAAAAGTTGTCTTCAAGTTGATTCTGACTGATGGTGACTCCACTGAGTGACAGGTAGAACTGTATTCCATGACTAAATTTTCAGAAGTAGATCACCAGACTTTTCTTCTGAGGCATGTCTGAGTGGACTCGAACTTCCAGCCTCTTGGTTAGCAGGTGAGCATGTTAACTACACTCCTCATGGAATCGATTTGGTTTTTATAGCCCTCCTATTGAATCTGAACAGACATTTGAAAAAAAGCCCTTAAAGAGAAAAAACCAGATATTCCTTTCTCCCCCCAAAATGCAGGAAATAAAGACACTACAAGAACCCGGGGGTGGGGCGAGGGGATTAAAACACACATGCAAGTATAATATCCTCTGAATGATAACAGAAGATACTATATTTATAAAAAAGATTGTGAAAATAAACAACCAGAGAACAAGAAAAAGATTTTGGAAATTAAAAATATAATAGCCAAACAAAATAAAGCAAAATGTTTAAACAGAAGAGATTAAGTTGAGTAAATCCTTCTGAAATCCCTCAGAAAGACGACTGTTAGGAAGCAAAGACTTAAAAAAGAGATTAAATCTGTATTTATCATCTGTCATGAAGATTAGGAAGAAAGTATACAGAAAATAGAGACCCAGAAATTAGCAAAGAAAGAATACAAGAAAACTGCCCAGAAGTTTTAAGATTAAAAGACCAACTGGTTTTCTAATGCAATGAAGTAGGAAAGATTGACACTAAGGTCTCGCATGGAGAAAGTTAAGGAAGACAAAGATAAGTAGAATATTTTATAAGCTTTCTAAAAGAAAATAAATTGCTGCATATGAAGACATGAGGATAAGAAGGGTATATTTCTCAATAGCAACAATGGACTTTAGAAGACAATGATATATATTATTGTCAAACTCTGAGAAAACAGTTTTGTAATCTTACAGATCTGGACCCGGAGAATTGTTTATCCAATACAATTTTTTTTCAGCTATGAAAAGTAAAAATAATAATAATTCCCAGGCAGCTACCAAAAGATTTCTTTATAATTTATTTTAAGAAAGAAGAGGATAAACCAAGAATGAAAAAAGATACAGACTGAGGAAACCAGAAAGAGAGGTCAAGGTAAACTTGGCCGAGAATAAAAGGATAAGAGAATAAATCTGGCCGAGAATAAAAGGATACAGACTCCAGGAGGGAGGTGTTTAAGAAAAAAAGAGTTTCACAGAATGAAAAGCTATATTCAGAGAGGTTGTAGGGGGTGGAAGGGTAGAGGGGAAAACAAATAACTAGCATTGGGTATAGAAAATTAGGAGCCCTGGTGGTGCAATGTTTAAGAGCTCGGCCACTAACCAAAAGATCAGCAGTTAAAATCCACAAGCCACTCCTTAGAAACCCTATAGAGTAGTTCTCCTCTGTCTCATAGAGTTGTTGTAAGTTGGAATTCACTTGATGAAAATGAGTTTTTTTGTAGAAAACTAAACAAAAGTGAAACGTGACTGATTAACTTCAGAATAAATGAATGAACGAATAGTAAAATAAACAATAATATAAATAAAATAAATAGACAAATAGATAAGATGTTTAAGGAAACCAAATAGTAGCACACCTGATTTCTCACTGAAAAACAGTTGCAGACTTCAAAATAATATGGGCAGTGACTATTGACTTCATAAATGATTATATCATGCTTCAGATCACACCACCTTCCTCTGCAAATTCTCTACAGCTTTCTATTGCACTTAGAATAAAGTTCCAGCTTCCCATAACCCACCACATCTATGTGACTTGGCCCCTGCTTTTACTCCCCACCTCATTCTGCCACCCTTGGCCTCACAAGTCTCCTCTAGCTCCTCAGAAAACATCAAGCTCTTGTATACCTGGGGGATGCTATGTATGCTGTTCCCAGTTCCAGGAATACTACTCACAGCTGTTTCTTTTTCTGCCTTCAGGGGTCAAAGACAATGTTATTTTCTCAGAGTGGCCTTCTCTGAAGGAAGCCCTCCTGCCCATATTTTTCTGCAGCTCTGTGCCTTCCTGATTTCTTTCAAAACTCTCCTCCCAATGACCAACTGTTGGGTGTTTATCAAGGAATAATGGCCCTTCCTTCTTTCATCTCTGAATGCCCACCCAGGAAAATTTCAAGCATCTGCCTTTTCCATTGGGACTAAATCATGTCTTAGCTGGGCCACAGGGCCACCTCTCTCCACACCTTTGACTTCACCTGAGAACTGTGAAGGTCTAGTAGCCACAGTGAGCCCTGAAAAGGCTTGGCTTCTTTCTTCAAAGTCCCAGCCGTTCACACCCCCAACACACACCCCAGCCCCTCACAGCGCACCAAGAGCTGAGAAAAGGTAAACTCCTAGAATTAAAAGACTGAATTTGCGATTCTGCTCCACTACCTTCTAGCTGGGTAAGTTAAGCTTTTTAAGGCACAATTGTTTCTTCTATAAAATGGGGATAATAACAGGACTGAGAAATCCTTGGCACAGTGGTTAGGGATCAGCTACTCACCAAAGTGTTGGCAGTTTGAAGTCACCATCTGCTCCATGGCAACCCTGTGGGGCACTTTTATTCTGTCCTGTAGGGTCACCATGCATTTGAATCAACTTGAAGGTAAAGGGTGTAGTTTACTTATTTATTTTTTGGTTTAATAGGACTTACCTTGTAGGGTTGTTTGTAGGATTAAATGAGATAGTAGTTATAAATCATTTAGTACATAGCCTGGTTGGTAGTTGTTGTTGGTTGTTGGCAACATGGCTCCTGACTTGTGGCAGCCCCATATACAGTGGAAAGAAATGCTACCCTGTTCTGTGCTATCCCAGTGTTGGTTACAGATCAGACTGTTGTGGTTCAGAGGGTCTTCACTGGCTGATTTGCAGAAGTAGATCTCCAGGCTTTTCTTCCTAGGCTTTCTTAGTCTGGAAACTCACTGAGATACAATTAGCATCACAGCAACACAGAAGCCTTGACTACCAGATGGGTGGTGAGTGCGTCTGAGGTGCGCTGACCAAGAATCCAGCCTGGATCTCCCACACAGAAGTCAGCATTTCACCATGGAACCACCCATCTGGCTGGTGATTTCCCTAAATCCAAGCCGTTAGCTGTCAAGTCAATTCCAACTCATAGTGAATTTGCAGGGCAGAGTAGAATGGTCCCATGGAATTTCCAAGGAGAGGTTGGTAGATTCGAATGGCTGACCTTTTGGTTAGCAACAATAGTACTTAATGACTATGCTGCCAGGATTTCTGACTGATAGCCAAAACCAAAACCCATTGCCTTTGAGTTGATTTCAGCTCACAGTGGCCCTATAGACAGAGTAGAACTGCCCCATAGAGTTTCCAAGGAGCACTTGGTGGATTTGAACTGCCAGCCTTTTGGTAAGCTGCTATGGCTCCTAACCACTGTCCCACTGGGGTTCCTATCTGGTGGCTACTGCTAATTAAATATTCATTGCGAGTATTATGATCATTATCATGAAGGAAGTCTGTCCTGCCAATGGCAGCTGCCCTGTCAGGCTTGTTCCTCTTAGATAGTCCAGGACAGAAAGGTAAAGTAGGACAGGAAAGAGATTAGTAATTCAGTGTTTATTGGGTACTTGCTCTGTGCCAGACCCTGTGCTAAGGACTACCTATGCATTTTCCTGTGGCATCCCTGGTCTGTCACTTTACAGATGAGGAAACTGAGCCTCTGGAAGCTAAAATTACTTGGAAGTGTCTTGCAGTTGGGAGTTAGACGAGCCAGGCTTGAAAGTTAGGCATTCTGACTCCAGAGCTCTTGTCTGGGGGGCTTTGGCTTCTGCCCTTTCTCATCCTCAGGTACCTACCTTTCCTCCCATTCATCCTCTGGAGCCAACTAGGGGACTGCTCCAGCCAGGCCAAGAGGGGGAAGTTAGATCATCAGTCATCTTTTAAGGGGGTGATTAGCTGACTATGAAAACAGCTTCTTTAAACCACAGCAATTCGCCCTACCAGGGGAGAGGGGAAGTTAGTGTTTTTCTTATGAAAGAAATCATAGATGGGTTTAAGGCTTAGTAGTGTTTGGTTTAGTATTGTTTTTTAAAGGCTCGAGGTGGAACTTGGTTTCCACTGCCCCAGCCCAGAAGAAAGAAAGTTTATTTTCGAGGTCAGATTAAAAGACTTTGGCTTTCTCGCTTCTTCTTTTCATGGGAGAGGAACAACTTGCCGCCTTTACTGAACCTCATAGCTTCCCTTTCTCTCTCTCTTTTCCAGGCTGTTGCTGCTTTTCCAGCCAAGGGTGAGAAGGAAGGCCCAGGGCCAAGGGCCACCAGGGGAGAGAGACAGTGATGGGGAGAGCTTGCAAGAGAGCTCAAGGTGATAAGGATGGGGGTGTGAAGCCTGAGGCCACTTGAGCATCTTAGGATCCAGGGGTGACAGGGGAGAGGCCGTGGAGAGGTCATTTACTGCTTGCTTGGGCTTGGCTAGGTACTTAACCTCTCAGAGTCTAGTTTAACTCTCTGCACAGTGAAAGGGTTACACATGGCTCATCTGAGGGACAAGTGTGTTCAGCATATGGCTAAGGGCATGGATGATCTGGCTTCGAATTCTAGCCACAGCCCTTACTTCCTGTGTAGACAAATGACTTCGGCTCTTATTCCCTTAGATGTAAAATGGGGATGATATTATTAGGTGAGTATCCTCAAGGATCAAGGAGTTAATGGGTGGTGCAATAAGTTAACATGCTCACTGCTAACCAAAAAGTTGATCGTTCAAGACCACTGAGAAGCTCCTCTCATGACAGGTCTAAGAATCTACTGAAAAAATCAGCCACTGTATTCCCTGGGGAGCACAGTTCTACTCTGACACCTGTGGGGTTGACATGAGTTGGATACCACCTGTTAGCACCTGGTTAACTGATTGGCAAGAATCAAGTGAGAAAAGGGCTTAAAATAGGCGCTTTCTTAAAAAAATGGATATTGATATACCATTTGACCCAGTAATTCCACTACTTGGAACATATCCTACAGAATCAAGGCCTTTCACACCAATGGACACATGCACCAGAATGTTTATCGCTGCACAGTCCACAATAGCAAAAAGATGGAATCAACCCAGATGCCCAACAACAGAAGAATGGATAGGTAAACTATGGTACATGTACTCAATGGAGTACTATGCAATGATAAAGAATAACAATGATTTCAGGAAACATCTCCTAACCTGGTTTCAACTGGAAGACATTATGTTGAATGAAAGTAGTCAGTGACCAAAGGACAAATATTGTATGAGGCCTCTATGATAAGATCTCAAAAACAGACTTGTGTGTAGAAGAAAAGACTCTTTGACAGCTGCAAGGGAGGGGAGGGAGGGATGGTGAGGTGGGGAGGGTTTAGTTTAGATAGTTGCTAGGAATCTGGTTGGAAGAAAGCGATGATAGCACATGTTAGAAACAAGAACAATATTAAGTGGACTTCAGCATAACTTGAGTACTCCTTCCATCTTAACCCAATATTGCAAGGATAGATTAGCTGGGGCAGGTGGCAGGGGACTATGCTCTTAGGCGACATCGAGGCCAATTGGCACAACTAGCATTTTGCTAAGAGAGCTCTCTGCATCCCACATTTGGTGAGTGGCATCTGGGGTCTTAAAAGCTAACAAGCTGCCATCTGAGGACACAGCAAATGGTCCCAACTCAGCAGGAATGGATGCTCACCTAGGACCAAAATGACATACGGTAAAGACAACCTAGAAGACAGAGAGACCCACAAGAGTGGGTGCCTACATCGACTTGGGACCAGAAGAACCAGACGGTGCCCGGCCACCACCAGTGATAGCCACGATGGAGCTCACAGAGAGAAGTCTCACTGGCAACACAAGAATAAAAAGGGGTGCATCCTGAGATCTCCACTAAAAGACCTCAATTGATAGTCCAGCAGTTTCAGGGTTCCCCTGAGAGCGAGAGCATGGCCCCCAGCCCTGATGCTGCCCTTACCCATAAATTACAATGAAGGTCCACTCTTTGGACAGGAATGGATTGGACTTGGCAATGCAGAGTGACCATATATTGGATGCGCATTATGGTTCTATACATCTATAGGATATCATCCTGCTGACCTCTGGCTGGAGGAAGGAGAGTGGGTAGAGAAGAGGGGTAAGGAGGCTGTTGGGAGGATGAGACATGTATGGAGCAGAGAGGAATAGTGTGCTGTCACCGGACAGGGAGAGCAGTGGAAGCTCCATATAGGTGGGCATGTAAATTTATATGGAATGTACATTTTCACTCAGTCATGTTAAATAAAAAATAAAATTAAATTTAAAAAAGGGCTTAAAATAGTCACTGATACAGTAATAAGTGCTCAAGAAACTCCCACAGGTTTAGATTATTATTACTATGAGAGTGGGCCTGGGGGAGGTGTGTCTGTAGGGCAGTCAAGTGTAATCAAGTAGGAATGACAGTCAGATTTTAGAAAGATTTCAATGTTGAGCTAAGCAATTTGAATTGGAGAAATCAACTTTTGAGTTGAAGAGATCTAAAAGGCTGTCTCATTCAATGCTCTGAGGTATCAAGGCGGGGAATCATGCTCAGGAAGAGGACAAAGTTTGCTCAAGGTCTGGCTGAGCTGTAATCAGAAAGAGTATCTCGAAGAGTTAGCCAATAGATCACCAGCAGGAAGACATAGCTGCAAGAAATCCCCCAAATTACAACCTCATTGTTGATATCTAAAATCATCTCCAAAGGATCTGGAATACAGATTCTTTTTTGGCAACATGCAAATACATTAGAACTATGTACACTCGAGTATGAATGATTTTATCTAAAGTTTCCTGATGTACTAGTAGTGGAGAAGAAGGTCCTGCTGGGTAAATCTCAGGACAAACACAATGGATCAAGGGTAGAGTTAGAGCTTGGACTCCCCACCACAAAATAACTCATTGCTATTGTGTTAAGTTTGACTCATAGCGACCCTACAGGACAAAGTAGAACTGCTACATAGACTTTACAAGGAGTGTCTGGTGGATCTGAACCTCTGACCTTTTGGTTAGCAGCCTGAGCTCTCCACCACTATGCCACTAGCGCTGAACCCTTCCAAATCAGGTCTACTGTGGCTGGGGGTAGGGTTCTGAGGAGAAGGCAGCGTGAGCTCTGCTCCCCTCTGGGGACACTGAATACATACTTCATCACCACTGAGTCAAGACTTTCATAGTTTGGAACCTACTCAGTGTGGGGACAGCTTTCTCATTCTTCCTGACCACTTGGAACTAAAAGAGTGCTCAAAAACTTGGTGAGTCATGCTCTAAGCTCAGAAATCTGTCTGCAAATAGATTCAGCACACTGCGCTAAATCCATTCCGAAAACCATACCGTCTCTGGCTTACATTATTATTGCACTCGTTTATTCAGCTTTGCCTCCAGTGGGAAGGATTTTTTATTTCTAAATTAGAATATGTGAACTAAAACAAGACAGCCTTCCCACACCCACCTCCTCCACCTGATGAGGAGCAAAGGAAGAAAAAAAAAAGGTGGGGTAGAACGTTCATTTAGGACTGAGGCTATATTCATTCATGTGGCTTGGTCAACAGTCGGCTACAACTGATTTGCAGTCCAGGGAGAGATTGTGTCTTATCTTAAATCATAGACAGCATCTGTTCCTTCAACTAGACTTTGAAATGTCATCATTTTTATTACTATGAATAAAATTAGCTTAGAGGGGTATAGTTACTCCATCAAACAGCTCTACAAAGGTCACAGAGCCTCTGACACCCAAAGGAGTCTGCCTTCCAATGGATTCTTGCTTTGGATTATGATATTATTGATTGAACGCATATTAAATGAGTCAGAGTCACTCCACAATTGGTTTGTGGCCGCTTGTTCCAAGATAGGTGATTGTTGTTTGGTGTTACTGGGTGAACTCAAACTCACAGTGACCTTATGTGACAGTAGAACTGGCCCGCTGAGTTTTGTTGACTATAATTTTTATGGAAGCAGATTGCCAAGTCTTTCCCACACAGGGGGGCTGGGCAGATTCGAACCAACAGCCATTCTGTTAGCAACAGAGTGCTTAGCATTTGCACTGAGAGGGATCTTTACTCAATGAGATAGTTTCAGGGCCATTTTATAGATAAGGAAACTGAAGCTGAAAAAAGGTAACTCACTTGCCCAAGTGAGCAAGAGTGGAACCAGAAAACGAATTTTGGAATGTCTAATTCCAAATCCTGTGCTCTCAACCACTAAACCCCAAACCCCTGAGGTTCCTGGGGCAGTGGAATCTGGAGCCAAGCCAGTCCCACTTCATGCCTCCTCTTCCCCCATACACCAAAGCCCAAGCAGAACACAAGTATCATCTGAATGCCTGGGGCTGGCCTGGGACCTTAGGAGAGAGCCCAATAGCCTGCTAGCAAGACCACAGGCCTGTTGCTGGGAGGGCTTGAGTGGGTGACTTAAAGGGCAGTGAATACTTGCTTCACGATGTGTGGTACAAGTCTCCAGTGCCAGGAAATCCATCCCATCCCTGCTCGCATGCTGTGCCCACTTGGGTCAGATGAGGCTGACTGAATCTGAGATCTTCCTGGCTGATCTCTGTTGTGACCGTGGTCTCAAGGCTGCGTGGCACCTACTGAGTGCTAGACAGAGATGGGCTGGGAATAGCTGCTGCCCCTTCTCTGGGGCTGTGAACAGTCCTTCGGGGCTGTGAGCAGTCCTATGGAGCTGTGCTCCTTCCAGATTGTAAGGGGGCTCAGAGAAGGCCAAGCCCACCAGCGTCAGCTTCTTTGAGGCTGTCTTACCCAGCCCATACCTGCAAGACTCCAGTAATAATCATGGGTGCCTAGTAACAGCTGCATCAGCTGGAGAATGTCAGATTGTCAAAAGAATGAGAATCAAAGGAAGATGGTGAAGGGGAATTTGGGTGATCGGGTGTATTTCCTTTGAAGACTGTGCCACTGAGTTTCTGACGGTGGTTTTCACACTTTGTAATAGTCAGGCCTCCCGTATGTTACAGGGAAATAGTGTTGGACGCCTGGGACCCGGGCTTTATCACTCCCTAATCTCAGCTTAATTACTGTGGTCAATTTACCCTGCACTTAATAACCCGCAGCTTGGTATATTGTTTAATATAGTTGACACACACTTTGCTTTAAATGTCAGCACTGGCTGGGCCTGGGGACTTGGCAGGCTCCCTGGGAGAGATGGCAGAGGAACGGCGTCATCTGCTCTGTGTCTGGGATGCTGGTATGTTGGCTGCAACTTTTCTTGGCCGGGAGGCTCAGCCACTGCCCAGCCTTGAACTATTGGATGGGAATTGTCGTCTCCGCCCATGTCTGAGGCCCACACGGCGCTCATCCGCTTCCCTCTTGATGTCTCTTGTCATTTGGAAAGTGTGCTGAGTCCAGGCACAAAAGGGGGGCCCTGCAGCCTCTGGGCTATGTGTAGGCTGGTCCTGGTTGTGTGTTTGTGACCAAGACCTCAGGGGCAGCTGTTGGGTAAATATCACACTCTGGTTGAAGCATTGTAAGGAGCACCAATGATGGCAGCTGTGCTGAGATGGCTCTGCCCACTGGCCTCCGCTGGTGAGGGAACCAGCAAACTGGGTACAGTTCTGCCACCCACTTGACTTGCGTTCCTACTGCTTCTGGTGGACCAAACCCTGGTAATAAACTTCTTTCAAGGTGGCCTCCCAGTTTACTGTGCCGGTCCCCAGCTGTCTCTGGAAAATGCCCTTTACTCCACAGGGCAAAGGCACCCGGAAGTGGTACTAGCAAAATGCCTGGTGCAAGCTGAGCCAATCAGGTTCTCTGTCTTGGAGATTAGAAATTCAAGATGAAGAGACAGGAGAGCAGTATCCGTGGGCATCTTAAACAGTAACTCATGGACTTGGGAGCCATGGGGTGCGGTATTATACCACACGGGCCAGAAAGCTGAGGAAGCCAGCTTGGAGAGAGTGTAAGGAAAATGTCACATACAGAGACAGACAGACAAGAGGAAGAGAGGGCTATCCTTGATGACGCTCTGGCTCTGGTTTTAGTGTCTTCCTCTGGAACAGCAGGATTCTTGTGTTTGGCTTCTCTGACACATCCTAAAACCTTGTGATGAATTCTCCCTTTTTACTTAAGCATCTTGGGTTGGGTTTGTCACTTGCAAATGAAGTCTCGGCCTGAAGTACAGAGACGGTGCTCTGCACAGAGCTGAGCTGGGAAAACTACAAAACTAAACCCATTGCTTTTGAGTTGATTCCAACTTGTGGTGACCTGTATAGAATAGAGCAGCCCCACTCTGTAGGGTTTCCAAGGAACACCTGGGGGATTCAAACTACTGACCTTATGGTTAGCAGCTGTAGCACTTAGTGGCTGTGCCACCAAGGTTTATGAAAGCTCGTCTTCTTCTTAAGTCATATTTGGTCTGTGATATTTGGGGGGAATATAAACTTCCTGAGTGGGAGTCTGTAGAGGTCATGCTGACTTCGGGCCAACTGAACTTTGGTTTCTCCTTCCACCTTGACATTCAGGACAGGGTGAAAATCAGGTA
This sequence comes from Heterohyrax brucei, assembly GCA_028571685.1. Taxonomy (NCBI): domain Eukaryota; kingdom Metazoa; phylum Chordata; class Mammalia; order Hyracoidea; family Procaviidae; genus Heterohyrax; species Heterohyrax brucei. The sequence goes on along the minus strand of CM053161.1, from coordinate 68,753,017 downwards.
TCTGTGCCCCAGATCACAGTGTGGAGAGTTTGGCTCCATTGGGGCTCAGTCCAGGAAACACGTCTAGGACACTGTCAGCCTCGTCTCTGCTCCCTGGGTGACCTCGTCTTTTAGGCATAGTATATAGGGCTGTTGACAGTTCCAGGAAATATTTTAATATTAATTTCTTTAAAAATCAGAAGAAAAAAATGAACATAACAATCATAGTGAATACACAAAAATGAATCTAGCTGATATCCTAATTGTATCTACACCATCATGTTTGCAATATACTTAGACATGCATAAAAGTTGCGTTGTCTTTGAGGTGATTCTGACTTGCGGTGATCCTATAGGGCTGAACAGAACTGTCCTACGCTCTAAGTCTTTGTGGGAGCAGATTGTCAGGTCTTTTCTCCCATGGAGCGGCTAGTGGGTTTAAACCTGCAGACCTCTCTGTTAGCAGCTAAGTGCTTAACCGCTGTGCCAGCAGGACCACACACACACACACACACACACACACACACACACACACACACACACACACGCATGCAGAACTGTGAACCCACTCATCATATGTGGTATGGGGGTTCAACTTTAGGGGAAGCATGGTGGAGCCTACCTCCAAAGCAGAGAGAAGTGTCTAGATGTTTAGTGGGATTATGGGGATGCAATGACTGTGAGTGTTTCTGCCGCCCTTGCTTATACCTCCCAGGCTTGCCTGCTCTAGATAGCTTGGGTACGGGTAGGAAGGACGGACAGCCTCATCTAGGGGCATTATATTGCCTGCTTGGACTGACTTCCAAGTTCAGATGAGCTGAGGCCTGAACTCCAAGTTCAGATGAGTGGAGGCTTGAGCTCCAAGTTCAGACAGGTAGAGGCTGAACTCCAGGTTTAGACGAGTGAAGGGCTGGGCTCCTGCAGAAGCAGAACATCACCCAAACTCTGCACACGCCACAGAAGACCATTGACCCAGAGACATGAGCCTCAGCTCTTGCTGACCACCAGGTCCTTGAACCAGCCAGCCTCCTGCTTCCTCTGCTACCCAGAGCTACAGAGCATCATGAGGAGGCCAGGGAACAAACACATCACACGGCATCTCGCTGATATCCCAGCTTTCGTGTGAAACAGAGACTTAGGGACAAGTGCAGAAAGCTAATAAGTGGCAGAGACAGGATTTGAATTCAAGTCTACCTGGCATTCAGTTACTTCCCTTGTCTGCCCCCAGCTAGCAGGGTGGGATCTGAGGTGGAGGGTGTTTCCCCGAGGGAGCAGTGTGCATTACAGCAGCCTTTCTAAGGCGAAGTAAAGAAGTGGTATTCTGGCCATACACAGGTAACTTTTTGTTTGGCACACAGAATGAATTTTTTTCTTTTTATTCCAGAATTTCTGAGCATACTGGGGTGCTGTTGAATGGATTCCAACTCACGGTGATCCCACGTGACAGAGCAGAACCGCTGAGTGGGATTTTTCTAGGCTAACACCCTGGTGTTGCTGTGGTTGGGTGCTATAGCAGCTCCTCAAAAGGTCGGCAGTTGGAATCCACCAGGCGCTCCTTGAAATCCTGATGGAACGGTTTAACTCTGTCCTATAGGGTCATACCAATTCACACAGGGTCTCTATGAGTTGGAATCAACTTGCCAACACTGGATTTGGTTTGGGTTGGTTATAAGGTCATTATGAGTCGGCATTAACTCGATAGCAGCAGGCTTGGTTTGGTTTTAATCTTTCTGGAAGTAGATTGCAGGTCTTTCTCCCGCAGAGCCTGTGGGTGGGTTTGCACTCCCCATCTTTCTGTTAGCAGTCTCGGGCCTAACCATTGCACCACCAGGACACAGAAGCAAACACATTTAGCTTACACATTCAATCCCTAATTCAGTGAATACCGCTGCTAGAGTCACGTATTTGAGTTCCCACAGATGAGTTGATTTAAAGAAAAATACTAAGTAAGCAACAGCACAGCTGACGTACCAGAAAGCAATAAATGAATAAATAAAATCTCAAACTTTAAATACTGGCATTTTGGAGACAGCTGTAGATTTTAAGTCAGCATCTCTGGGTTTGAGTTACCCTATGGGCTATGTGACTTTCGGTAAGTCTTCATCTTTTGTAGACTCAGTTTCCTCACCTCTACAATGGGTAGGGTACTCACAGGGTCTTTGCGAAGTTCCAAAGGAGGTCACACACTGCAGAAGCTGCTGCAAGTTGTATAGATATGTTCAAAAGCAGTGCAGGGAACCCTCCAGCCAAGCCCGTCTCTTGCTGCAAGCTCCCCTGAAAGCTCCAAGCAGGGATTGGGAAATGCAGTTTTGGACAGGGGCTGGGCTTGGACCTTGGAGTTCTCCATGTGTGATTCAGCTGGAACCCAACTCAGACTGCTAGGCTTCCCAAGTAACATGATACAAATCCATTTAATTGAACAGGAGTCTTTATTGCCAAAATTACCTGTGACATTAGTTTCTTTCACAGCTGTGCCCTCTCCTGGGGTGGCTGCCAGTTTGGGGGGATGACTGGGTCCCCGCAGGGCCCAGCCCAAATGGGGTAGACTATCAGTGGGCCTAATAATAGCTTAGCACTGGGCCTCAGAGAAGGGAAAGGTCAGGCTGTGAGACCTATACCTTAGTGCAAAAAACAAAAGGCAAACTCTTTGCAGTAGAGTCCATTCTGACTCGTAGTGACCCAATAGGGCAGACTAGAACATACAGTTTCCAAGGGGCCCCTGATGGATTCAAACTGCTGACCTTTTGGTTTGCAGCCGTAACTCTCAACCATAAACACCACCAGGGTTTTCTTCCACTGGGATGTCCAGATCCCTCATGCTGGACAGCTTCTCCAAGAAGCCTCCCCTGACTAAGGATGTTAGCAAAGTCTCATCTTTTTGCATCATCTCCTCATTTCCTGAAGTAAGGTCTCGTTGTAACCCACAACCACCTGTCCAACAGTTTGTTGCAGTGTGCTGGCTGGCATGTTGCTGTGATGCTGGAATCTGTACTCCTGGTAAGCCAGCTACCATCAGAGTGTGCCTTGGTGAATAGGATTCAGTGGAATCTTTGGACTAAGGCAGACGAGGAAGAAAGGTCTGGCAATCTATTTCTAAAAATCAGCCAGTGAATACCCAATGGCTCACAGAGAACTCTTCCAGACTCTGATTCATTTAACTTAGGTGGATCATCAGGACGGACTAATTACTAGAGACTAATTACTAGACGGACTAATTATTGGTAAAGTGGAGGCTCTGAAGCATGAGAAACTCTCTGTGAAATGAACTGACACGATGGTTGCAACAATGGCTTTAAACATACTTACATCATGAAGATGGCACAGAACCGGGCAATGTTTCACGTGGCAGTAGTCTTCGGCTGCAGAGTCTGGGACATTCAACCAATGCCATCATACGGTTATCCAGGAGGCTTTCTTCCGACACCAGAGGGAACCGGAGCCATGAAATAAACCTCGGGAAGATGATGGCTGTGACAGATCACGTGTGTCTGTCTCAGCCAACCTTATCATGACTGACTAACACAAGAAAATTACAGTGACCCAGGGAAAGAAAGGAAGGAAGCAAACTCAGACTCCATAGTCACCAGGGAAATGCAAAATAAAGTGAAAATGACATGCATTAGTTCACCCATCAGACTGCAAATGTTTTTCAAGTTTCATAATTACAAGTATTGTTTAATATGGAGAAATGGAGACTAATTCTGGTGGGAGTGTAACTTGATTAAAGACATTTTGGAAGGATTTACTAAAATTAAAAATCTGGGTATACTGTTTGTTAGAGTTATCTAGTACTGTTTTAAGAGAAATACCACAGGTGGGGGTTTTAACCAACAGAAACTTATTTTCTCACTATGTAGGTGGCTTGTTGTCATCAGATGTTGGTGAGCGACCCTACAGACCATAACACGAAACTCTGCCCAGTCCTGCGCTGTCCTCACGTGTTGCTGTGTTTGAGTTCCTTATTACAGCTGCTGTGTCAATCCATCTCATTGAGGGTCTTTTTCTTTTTAGCAAGTATGATGTCCTTCTCCAGGAGGCTAGAAGTCTCACTTTAGGGTGCCTGCTGGGTCATAGCCAAGGTAATGAACAATCCAAGGACATTTCTAAGTGGCGTACGTGCCCCTAATTTGTCCATCCAAGGACAATCCCTCAGTTGAACCCTTTCCCTCCCTCCAATTTCAAAGTGAGCAGAAGTTGATAGTGGTGACTGGTCACCAGAAATACCTCCACCCCTCTTGTATGGCTGCCCGCCATGAGATCCTTTCATATTTATGACACCTTGGGACATCATTCCAAGCATCATGTAGTGGCCCCTTGACCTTGGGCCCAGGGATGAGTGCCCTTCTCTGTCCCACCCTCCACTGCGGCCCTGAGTGCTGGCTGTAAGCGAAGGCTTTCTCTCTTTCTGTCTATACCGTGGGAAGGTCTCTGTCCTTTCAGTTCTGCTCCTTGGTACTTGGGTGATCTTCAAGTGGCCTCTCACCTGTCTTCCACCATTTCTGCTTGCTTGTTTCCTTGCTTAATCCTTCTTTTGAGATCTCAAAAGAGATTGATTTAGTAATACCCCACACCAGCACCTGACCCCCAAGCCCACTGCCGTCGAATTGTTTCTGACCCACAGTGACTTTACAGCACAGAGTACAACTGTCCCATGGTGTTTCCAAGGCATAAATCTTTATGGAAGTTGACTGACCTATCTTTCTTCTGTGGCACATGTGGTGAGGCTGAGTCACCGACTTTTTGGACAACTGAGCTCTTCAACTACTCCTACACTCCTCCTGCCTCATTAATGTAACAAAGAAAACTCCTTCCCAGTGACACTATCCCCACAGTTACAGGGGTTAGGATTTGCAACATATACTTTGGGAAGGACACAGTTCAGTCCATAGCATCCTTTGACCTGGCAATTCCACCTCCCACACATAAACCAGAGACACTGGCACAAAGATGTTCATTGAAGTCTCATTTAGTAGGTAATTGAAAGCAACCTGTATGTCCATCCTAGGGCAGTGGCTAACTAGCGCTTAGGCCTATGATAGCCATCACCTGCCCAAGGTTTATTTCATGTCATCAGTCCCCTCTAGTGTCATCAGTCCCCCTCCTCAGTGAAGACCAGCGGGGGTGGTATAGGGACAGATTTGAAAAACTTCTCAAGACTTACTGTTAGTGAAAAAATTAATGTGTAGAGAGATCTCATAAGTACAAAATAAATAATATGAAAGCAATATATAATGAAAAAATAAACAAAAGCACACAGCAAAGACTGCTAAGGTATTACCACAGGTACACAAATGATGAAAATGTGCAGAAACAGTTTAGGAAGAGAACCCCTCAAACATCAGCAGTCACCCCTGCAAAAGGCCTGGGATTAAGAAAGACAGTTAATGGAATCTTGCGTTCTAAATCAGGTGCTTGAAAACTGTTTTTACAAATGAATGTACTCATGTAGCTTTATGTGATTAAAAGTGAATTTATTGGCCTGTTGAGTGAAGGATATGTGGAGGTTTGTTATGTTTTGTAAATTTTCGTATTTGTCTTGGTTCTCCATTGTAAAATTTTTAAAAAATTAAAAAGGTAAATTTGACCTTATAAAAGTAATTGGCTCCTGGGGCTATTGCTTCTTTGCAGAGGTCTGTTTGGCACACCTAGTTTTGCTCTCCAAGGTGGACCTGGCCCCTCTGTTCCATAGGCAGTGGTGGATGGACAAACTCATAGAATGAGTGAATGAATGAGTCAGTGTAAGAATAGACAGACGGACTGTCCTCTCTAAAAGAGAAGGGCTTACCACACGGGAGCTCTGTCACATGGTGACCTATTCATGCTGCTTTTGGAAACTTTAGAAGGCACTGTGATCCAAATGTGCTCAGTGGGAAAGACGGCTCATGCCTTTCTTTGGGACTGGAGTGGTGACTGTCTTAGGGCAGTGTATCCTCCTGACAGACAGGAGAGCAGTGGGAGTGAGATAGGCCGTGAGAGATTCCACTCGCTGCAGAATTTGGGGCACCTCCTTTGGGTAACATCCATGACCACCTACCTGGCTGCTGGTCATGATCAGAAAGAATTGTTGCAATCCCCTTTCCACCCTGCAGGAGGTGTGAGATTCTTTGATAGGAGCTTGAGCTGCTATTTCATCAGCCTGGACATAGAGAAGGCGTTCCATGAATGGTTTCTAGACTATTACACAGGAAGAGAGGAGGACTTTGTCAGGCAGAGGTCCTGGAGAGAGGACCCAGGTATAAAATCTACCTGGATCATGTCTGGAATCACATTCCACTTTCTCCACCACTTTCTTCTCAGGCTCAGGGCACACTGGAGAGTGCCAGTTGCTCTTCCCATGAAGGACATTACTTGACCTCAAGCTTTGGCTTTGGCAGCCATATTATTCTGTAAGATTTAGAGTAATTAAAATATGCTTGCCTTTCCTGCCTGATGCAATCAACAGGAAGTGTTTTCCACAGCACCAAGTGTCTGAAGATGGCAGTGAGGGAAAAGAATGTGGAGTGTGTGTGTAGTTGTTTGTGTGTGTGTGTGCATGTTGCCAGTGCAGCGGGGTGAGCTTGGAAGGCAGGATACACTGTGGGGGAGACAGATGCCCAGAGGGGAGATCCAGGCACTGAAGGCACCTTTTGTGTGATTTAGTGTTCTGCGCCTCCAAGATGCTGTTGTGAGCTGCTGTCACACCAACTCTGACTTAAACAGTGACCTTAGGTGTCACATCACGGGAAATGGAAATTTCCAGTAAGTGAGGCAGAGTTGCAGAGGGCTGGACAGCTGGCTGTCTAAGGGGTCATGCGCAGGGTCCCGACACAGCCTGTAGCTAGAGTCCTGGAAGATCACTAAGCACGTGACATGGGGGTTGCCTTTGCAGGCTCGCGGCAGGTGGGTGGAACATTTATTACTTGACTTCATTTCAGCTGGGTCCTGGGGTAGCCAAGGTAACAGGCGCTGTGACTTGTGACTGCGTCAGACCCCAGCTCCTCTCCCAGGGCACCTGGCCCCTTCCCCGTTCCCTCCTAGCTATCCCGTATCCCGGCCCCAAGCTAAGCAAAGCTGTTCTGCCGCCTGTTGCCTTTTGTTCCCGGGGCAGAAAATTTGAAAGCCCAGTGGATATCGGATTTCTTTTCAGCTTGCCAGATAAGGCAGAGGAAACATCTGGGACTTGCGACAAAATGTGTGAAAGGTGGGGGCGGGGTGAGGACAGAAGTTTTCTGTCTTAAAGAAAAAAGTTTTATCTCCTTGCTAGACACCTCCTTTATTAAAATTAAATTTATAGGTTGAAATGTCAACATGAACATTGAGGAGATGGAAGATTTAAATCCAAGATGAGGGCATTCGAAATACACAAAGAAGGAATCCTGAGCGCTCACGCTTGCAGAAGCAAGTGCAGGCACATTTGTCTCAGTGTGCTAAACTTTCTCACCACCCAGCTCAAAGAACTTCTCCACCTACGAGACACACCTCAGATTTAGTAGCCATTTCCAGCAACCAACCCAACTGCTTCTGTACCCAGCCCATAATAAGTCAGGCACTGAAAGTGGTTCTGATGAGGCTCAACAGAAGGGGGGTGTACTTCCGAGGGATCAAGCCCTCAAGCTCTTAAATTTGGCCATTTGCCCTTCTGCATAATGCCTAGGACAGAGAGGACCTGGGAAAGGATATGATTTGGTGTTTTCTGGAATTCTACCAGGAGTCAGAAGCAGCTGTGTTTTGTAGCATCCTTCTTCCTCCCTCTCTGTCTTCCCTGTTGGCTGTGATGCAGGCCCTGGGTCCTGAGGACACACCCAAAACGACAGCAGCTAAGTTGTGCCAGGCTTTGGGGTGGGCAAGAGCCGCCAGCTTCAGGAGAAAAATGCCCTACCTTAAAATAGCCGCTGCACACTAAGTGGGCCATTTATTGTTTGATGTGTTAGAAGTCTCATCAAACCTCTGGGCATATTTATACAATTAGAGCAGTAGCTGAAAGAAAACAGCACAGTGACAAATTGGGCCTGTACACTCTGATTAACTTGTTCTGTTAAATAAATTGCGAAGGAAATGTGCCCTGTTTGAATTTATGAAATTGCTTCTTATCAAGATAGGTGGCTGCCGGGCCAGCTGGGGGCAGGAATCAGCTCTGGCTGGAACGAGATCCAAGTTCAGAGAGAAAGGGGAAATCACCCCCCTACTCTAAACGAATGGCAAATCCTCTTTACAGTGGCAAAGCTTGCTGTTGTTAGTTGGCACTGAGTTGCTGTGGGCTCACAGTGGTCTTATGTATAATAGAAGAAAATGCTGCGCGGTCTTTTGCTGTCTTCACGACCATCGCTTTGTTTGGGTCCATTGTTTCAGCTGTTGTGGATCCTGAGTGTACTCCAACTCATGGGGCTCACCTTACCGTGCAATATGGGGTAATAGTGTATTGTAATCCATAAAGTTTTCACTGGATGAGTTTTAAAAGTAGATTACTAGTCTGGAAGCTCCATTGAAGCCTGTCCACCATGAGTGATTCTGCTGCTGTGTGAAATACCAATGGCCTAGCTTCCAGCGTCGTAGCAACGTGAAAGCCACCACAGCACAACTCACAGACAGAACAGCAGTGGAGTGGCCAGCAGGGTTGCTGCTTTATCCAGTTCTTTGACTTGCTCTAATACTGTCAAGAACCCAAATAACAAGCTGAGTCCTGTCGCACAAGAAAATGTTCTTGGGTTCTTGGTGTTTATGAGCAAGAGGGCTGGCAGGAAAACAAGAAGGCATTGGGATTTTTGTTTTAAAACCCTACAGATCCCGCCTGATGGTTCAGTTTGGGTATCGTTGGTGGCACTGACACACTGTGACTGACACATGAAGACAGTGAAAGGATTGAAGCGTTCCCGACCATGGCCCCCAAGCCACACAGGGCTGAATTCCATCTACTCCTGGTACACAGGAGCTGGCGCTTGTCAAGTACGGACTTTTTGGTGTGACATATGCTAAGCATTTTTAGTTCAGTTATTTTATTAAGTTCTCACAATGACTCTCTGACAAAAAGTGGTAGGATTATTCCCATTTCCAGATAAGGCAAAAGAAAGGTTCAGAGGCTTATGGAGAAGGGCAAGGAAGCTGGCAAATATCAGCATCAGGATTTGAACCCACATGAGGTGGGTTCTGGAGTCTGTAGTGTTGATCCCACTTTGTGCCACCTGAATTAGGACCACAGATTCCCTCCCTTCCAGATCCTTCAAAGGGACCCTGAGGTCATTTCTTTCTGAAACTTTTGACATGCCAATGAGCTTGATGTTCCATCCAACCAGCTTCTTATTATTTTATAATAAGAATAGCAAAAAGATGGAAACAACCTAGATGTCCATCAGCAGATGAATGCGTAAACAAACTAGGGTACATATACATGATGGAATACTAAGCAATGATAAAGAACAGTGATAAACCTGCAAAATGTCTCAGAACATAAATGTCATCGGGAGGGCATTGTGCTGAGTGAAATAAGTCAATCACAAAAGGACAAATACTGTATGAGACCACTATTATAATCAAGAGGAGGTTTACACACACAAAGAAACAATCTTTGATGGTTACTAGGCAGGGGAGTGGTGGGAAGAGAAAAACACCAGACAGCAGCCAACCAGTAATTCTGCTGAAGGGTAAGACTGTATACAATACTAGGGAAATCAGCACAGCTTGACTAAGGCAAAATCATGGAAGTTTCATAGACGCACTCAGCTCCCCAAGGGACTGAATTACTGGGCTGAGGGTTGGGACCTTTGGTCTTGGGCGATATGTAGCTCAATTTCCATAACATTGTTTATAAGGAAAATGTTCTACTTTCTACTCTGGTGAGTTGTGTCTGGGGTCTCAAAGGCTTGTGAGCAGACATCTAGGATACTCCACTGCACTCCCTTCATCTGAAGCGAGGGAGAATGAAGAAAGCCAAAGACACAAGATCAGTCTCAAGGATTAAAGGAGAGACCACAGCTACCACAACTTCCACCAGATGAAGTCCAGCACAACCAAGTGGTGCCTGGCTACCACCACCTACTCCTTGGACAGGGATCACAACAGAGGGTCCTGGACAGGGCTAGAGAAAATGTAGAATAAAACTCTCACTCATACAAAAAAGACCAGACTTACTGGTCTGAAAGACACAGGAGAAATTCCAAGAGTATGGCCCCTGGACACTGGTTAGCTGAATAAGGGAGTCATTCTCGAGGTTCAACCTTTAGCCAAAGATTAGATAGACCTGTAAACTAAAAAAAGCTTAAAGGGCTGCCATCTGAGGACACAGCAAATGGTCCCAACTCAGCAGGAACGGATGCTCACCGAGGACCAAAATGACATGCGGTAAAGACAACCTAGAAGACAGAGAGACCCACAAGAGTGGGTGCCTACATAGACTTGGGACCAGAAGAACCGGATGGTGCCTGGCCACCACCAGTGATAGCCACGATGGAGCTCACAGAGAGGAGTCTCACTGGCAACACAAGAATAAAAAGGGGTGCAACCTGAGATCTCCGCTAAAAGACCTCAACTGATGGTCCAGCGGTTTCGGGGTTCCCCTGAGAGCATGGCCCCCGGCCCTGATGCTGCCCTTACCCATAAATTATAATGAAGGTCCACTCTTTGGACGGGAATGGGTTGGACTTGCCAATGCAGAGTGATCATATATTGGATGCACTTTATGGTTCTATACATCTATAGGATATCATCCTGCTGACCTCTGGCTGGAGGAAGGAGAGTGGGTGGAGAGGAACAGAAAGGAGGCTGTTGGGAGGATGAGACATGTATGCAACAGAGAGGAATAGTGTGCTGTCACCGGACAGGGAGAGCAGTGGAAGCTCCATATAGGTGGGCATGTAAATTTATATTGGAACGTATATTTTCACTCAGTCATGTTAAATTAAAAAAAAAAAAAAAGCTTAAAGGGGTACACCATCCTTGGGGCAGGGATGAGAAGGCAGGAGGTAACAAGACAGCCACTAATGGGGAAGTGGAGGTCAAGAAAGGACTGTTGACTTGTGTCACAAAACAATAAGTGTATTAATTGTTTAATGAGAAACTAATTTGTTCTGTAATCCTTCATCTGTAACCCAAACCAAACGTGTTGCCATTAAGTGATTGTGACTTATGAGGCCTTCTAAGGCAGAGTAAAAACGCCTCATGGATTTCCCAAGGTGGATTCATACTGCTGACCTTTGGGTTAGCAGCTGTAGCACTTAATCACTATGCCTCCAGAGTTTCAACCCTAGGAACATTTTCCAGATGAGGAATCTAAGGCACTGTTGTTGTGATTAGGTGCCATGGACCCTCTGCCCAACAGAACAAGACACTGCCCAGTCTTGTGCCATCCCCATGACTGTTGCTACCCTGGAACCCAACCAAAGGGGCTTCTCTTCTGTCACTGTATCAGACAGGGCTCCACTCCAACTCATAAGGTTTTCACTGGCTAATTCTTTTCAGAAGCAGACCACTGGGTCCTTCTTTCCAGTCTGTCTCTGTCTGGAAGCTCAGCTGAGACTCGTCTGCTAGAGGTGACCCTGCCACTACTTGAATACTGGTGGCATAGGTTTCAACATCACAGCAACAGAAGCTCCACAGAACAACAAAGTGACAGACTTGTGGGAGGTGTGGCATTAGGAGGTGAGATAAACAGTGACAGCCACGTCGTTGGGTTGACACTAGGCAGTCACGGTCTGACAGCTGTGGAAGCCCTGAGTTTTCCTCCTGTCAAGCCTGGGTCAAGCCTGCCTTCTCACTGTTGGCAGATGGTCTTTGAACCTGCATCCAGCTGCACCTGGGGTTCTGGGAGCAGGTTCCTTCTTCTTGACTCCTAGAGGTGCCTGCTTGTAGAGTCACTGCGCAGTGACTTAGTGACTTCATTGTCTGCTCTTCTGTGGTGTGGGTAAACTGAGGCAGCATGGGCAGCTCCTCTTATTCCACCAGAGGAGCTTGTGTTCCTATTTCACCAGAGGAGTTTGCGTTCCTTTGGCTCTTACCCGCTTTCTAAGTGTGGCTGGAGGACTTTCACCTGCTAGAAGGTTTGTGGACCTGGAAGTCTTCTAGGAGGACAAGATCGTTTTGCGGTCTGTGACCTTGGGGTCCTGGAAGCACGCAGGGTTGTGCCTTCCCACTGTGGCTGGTGACTTGACTCTAGAGAATGGCTGGGTCTAAAGATGGTCGTGGCCTGGTTTTGCAGTCACAAGCTGTGAACCTGCCCCCTGGGTAACAGAAGAGGGCAAGAGTCAGATAATTTTCTTGCCTAAAGTGGAGACTAGTCAGTCCAAGCCAGGGCACGTGTGAGTCGTAGAATAATGATTTGGAGTGCAGACGGGGCCCGATTTCCCCTAGGAACTGACAAAGTTCTGGGGGGAAAAATAAGATGGTTTGTCTCCCCTTACAGCAGCTAAAGACTGTGTTCTTGGAGGGCACCCTCTACCCTCAGCCAAGTAGGACTTCTAGCAGTCATGCGTGTATCTTCTTATTCAGCAAATACAGGGCAGGTATACAGCAGTTGGAAGGACAGTTACAGTCCCTCAGGAGCAGATGATCTAGGCTAGGGAGAGACAGAAGTGTATACTATCACGTGAGCAGATGCAAAATTGGTTCACGCAATGAGTGCTACAGAGAAAAGCAGCCCAATGCTTTGTTAGCCTATGGGGAAAAAAGACACGGCCAGTCAGGTCAACTGGGGTTTCCTCTAGAAAGTGATACTTGCACTGAGACCTAAAGCCTGAGGAGTCCACAAGACCAGGAAAACATGAAAGGGGAAGAACATTTCTGGCAGAGAGAGCTGCATGTGCAAAGGCCCGGTGGTAGACAGGAACAAGGCAGATACAAGGACGTGAAGAGGTTGAGATGGCTGGAAAAGAGTGAAGTGTGGGTCTGGAATGGCTGGCAGGGGCCACACTAGGCTGGGATGTTAGGGCCATGTAAGGGGTGGGGTCTTTCATCATCAAAAGTGATGGGAAACTGTCAGGTGGTTTTAAGCATGCAGGTGGGGCACGGGACTGGAAGGGAGAGGGGGACGGGGACACGCTTGCATTTCTCTGGCAAAGATTGGGCTTTGTAGTCCTACAGCTTATCCTGTGGAGCCAGTCCTTCCACAAAACATAAAATTATATTATCTGTTTTGGAAAATACTCAATGACATACATTGTAGGGTTATGCTGAAATAAATCATAAAAATAGAAAATAAATCAGTACTGAAAGGAATATATTATATTGTCTTTAAAACATTGTATAATGAATAACCTGACATCTCAGAGCTCCAGACAGCCACACTTGACCGTGCCATACACGTGCCAATTAACCCAAGAGATTTCCAGTGTCAGTAGGAGGCAGAGTGCTGCCATAACAAAAAACTAGACACGTGGATTTGGCTTTGGAATTGAATAATGAGTAGAAACCACAAGGATTTTGAGGTGCATGATAGAACAAGCTTTTTGTTATTGTGTGCTATCGGGTCAGTTCTGACTCATAACGACCCCATATGACAGAGTAGAACTGCCCCATGAGGTTTCCTAGGCTATAATTTTTATGGGAGCCTATTGTCATGTCTCCCACCTCACCCCCCAACAAAACCACTATTGGGTTCAAACTGCCAATCTTTTGGTGAACAGTTGAGAGTTCAAGCATTGTACTCCCAGGGTTCCTTAGAAAGAGCCTAGATTACCTTGAACAGAACTTTGGTAGGAATATGGATATTACAGAGACTTCTGGTAAGGGCTCCGAAGAGGAGAAGACACACACACACACACACAGAGGGTGATGTGGAGATAGAGGCAGAATTTGGAGTGGTGATGCCATGAGCCATGGAATGCTGGCAGCCACCGGAAGCTAGAAGAGGCGAGGGATGGATTCTCTTCGTTCACGGCCCTTGGATGATGGAGCATCACCCTGCTGAGACTCTGGTTGTGGCTCAGTGATACAGTTTTGTGCCTCTGGTCTCCAGACCTGTGATAGAATAAATTTACATTATTTTAATCCACCACATTTGTTCAAGCTGGCACAGGAAACAAATACATTCAGACAACATTGACTTCCTGTTTCACAGACGCACACCATTTCCTGCCGCTGATGCGCTGTCCTACTTCTGACCTCAGGTTAGGCAACGCTTCCTCAGAGGGGTCTCCTGGACTTCTGCAGCCAGAACGGACTGCCTCTTGTTAAGGTTCATTGCAGCACTAGTAGAACTTAACAATTCTGTCCTCAGTTGGCATACTTGTATTTTGTCTGCTCCCACAAAGGAAGCTCTGGTCAGGGACAGTGGTTTCCTGCTTGTTGCTGCACGTCCAGCACCTAACAGAGAGCCTGGAACAAGCAGATGCTCAGTGAATGTTTGCTGAGTGAATAAAGGACCTACCCAGTCTCTTGGAGACAGTAACCGAGTGTGAATAAAGCTGATCTCTCTAGCTTGCCATGGCCAACAGGTACTTTCAACTATTTAAATTCTCGTTTTGGTTCCTTAGTTTGTCCCAGAATGAGAGGCTGTTTAATATTCAGTCACTCATTCACTTATTCAATAAATATTTATTTATTCGCTGCTTATTATGTGTGAGGCAGTCCACTGACGATTCCTAATTGGGCTATTTTTTCCCCTGTTGGATTTCAATTGAGAAAGAAAAAAGCAATTGCAGCATTTTCTCCAAGGCAAAACATGCCATATAACAACCACAGACCACAAACAACAAAACAATCTTTCATGAGGCTAATTAGTACTAAGCCTTTAAAAAAAAAAAAAAAAAGAAAGAAAGAAAAAAGCCTGTTCTAGAACAGTCCTTGAAGGGTTTTTGAACAGAATAGCAATCAGGCAACTTCAGCCTTCATGAAGTGACTGTTCCAGGAAAAACAAGGCATTCTAGAGCTGTGTACTTTCTGTAACTCTAATTTGGCTGAATTTTCTTCTGATAAGGAAATTTTAAGGATACTGATGGGCAAGGAAAACACATTCATTGCAGACATGGATTCTTTCAACAGGCTTCATGATACACAACCGGTCTCATAATCAGCAATGTTTCTCTCTGTTTAAAACCCAGAAGGGTAGCTGACATCTTTTATCAAAAAGACAGCCAATTCTTATCCCCTGACAATTCCAGATTATGGATCCCAGGAGGCTCTCCTTACACTGGTATTTTATCACTGGAATCAGAGAGACTGCTGTTTATTTTCTGAACCTCCACGTAGTTTTCAAGGTGTTGCCAGCAGGGCCTTGGCTGACAGTGACATGTGTTATCGTCACATTGCTAGATCTGAGAGAAAACACCAGATAAATAAATATCAATGTTTTCTTGGATGTCTCTTTGCTATCGTGGGCACCGGAGGCACTGGTACTTGTTAAGTTAATTCACGTGTCTTCTCTAGGTGGTGAGACACCCTCCTGCATTTCCCAGAGCCGGGGAGGGTGGTGGGGGCCCAGGCTGGCAGACTGGCATAGGCTAGGACCTATGCCACCAAATGCAGTTCCTAGCTGGGGCAAGGGACAGAGGGTGGAGGTGGCCTGTGGGTAAAGTTCCATCCAGGGGAGAGGTGGAGTCTGGCTGTGGGACCGTCTTCCCATTCCCGTCTCAGGTGGTTGATTATCTGTGCACGTGGCAGAGAGGAGAGTGGTACAGACACAGGTGGCGTGGGCTGGGGTCCCTGATGGGTAAATTACATCACCTCTGTGTCTCTGCTTCTCCTTCTGCAGAACAGGGTATTGGCACCTTTGTCCTCTGCCTTCTCAGCTGCTGATTGACCCTTACACAAGAGAAGCACCCACATCCAGCCACATACTTCCTTGCCTTACCCCAACACACTAGCTGTTTATGCTCCCTTGCACCTCCAATCTACTTTTCTCTTCTCTGAATCTTCCCTTTCTCTGTCTTTTGCCTCCTTAGACCCTTTTATCCTATGTCTGTGACCAGCAAGCTATGGCCCATGAATCATATCCAGCCCACAGTCTGTTTGTGGAAATAAAGTTTTACCGGCACACAAGCCCATTTTGCCCCCAAACTCAGTGACCACAGGCCCTTTGCACATACTATTCCTTTAGCTTGGAAAACCTGCTATCATTCTATCTGCCCCCAGCCCCCGCCTCATCTTTCTAAAGCTTATTCTGCCTCTCAATTATCATCCAGGTCTCCACTTCACAGCTTTTGAAGGAGTCCTTGGCTAAGCAACCTGTCTTTCTATCAAATTATTCTAATTTATCACTTGCATAACTCATCTTGGAACCTGGAATTATTTATTTATATCTTTTGTGATTATTTTTCTGTCTACAACTGAGTGCAAGTTTGATGGAGGAGAAGGATGAGGCCTCTTTACTTCAGGGGGGCTTCTGGGAAGAAGCAAAGACAGTGCCTGGCATACAGCAGCTATTCAGTAAATGGTCATCCACAGACTCACCCATAACCTACTTTGTCCATTGAGTACCGGGAAACTAGCATTCTACATTATTGTTTATTGTTACAGCAGTAATAATACCTGGCATTCACTGAGGACAATTTGCTAGCAATCTGTTGAATGCTTTTCATTCTTTATCTCCTGCAGTTCTTCCAATTAAACTCCAGGACCTATGACCAGCACTGTTTTTGTTCTGAGTTCACAAGTAGGGGAACTGTGTTATTTGCCTGGGTTTGCACATCTGTTTAAGTGCAGGCCTGGACAGACCCCAGCCTATGACTGGGCCACACGGGGCCCTTTGAGCTATCACATTATGAGGTGTGGCTATTTGAGCCACCAGGGGTAGAGCTCATGGGGCATCGTGACCAGACTCATCTCTGACTGTGGCTTCTGATTTGAGGAATGGCCCCACTGCCTGGGTCTAAAACTTACAGCAGTATTTATATAGTCATATAGATTTATGTAAAATATAAATATATATTTATATCACATATAAATATATATTTATATATATTTATGTAAATACATTTGTATATTATATAAATATTTATTTGTATAACATAAATATATATTTATATAACATATAAATATATATTTATATGTGATACATAAATATATATAATGTAAATACATATTTATATAGCCAGCAGTATTTATATAGTCCCTTCAGCCTCTCATAAAAGGTAATACTACAGATCCGACTCGACGGCACTTGGCTTGGCTACCCGTATTTTATTACATCAGCTCACATTAATTAGAACAGTTGTTAAATAGCTAATACTAAAAGCATTTGCTCAGCTGCTAATTGAAATATTGGGCGTTTGAATCTGCCAGTCACTCCTGGGGAGAAATGACTAGGTTGTCAGTGTCGGTAAAGCCTGGGGGAGCTGATGGGAAAGTTCTGCTCCATCACAGAGTCGTTATGAGTTAGAATCAACTTCTCCGCGATCGACAACAACGTTTACAAAGTGCTTAGAACAGTGCCTGCGCTATAGTAAGTGCTATACAGTTTTTTTTGTTAAATAAACACATAAATGTAGCTGGGAGAGCTTTTTTCCTTGACCACAAGTGCAAGCAAACCAGAGGGGAGAGGACTCCGTCCTTCCTTTCCTCCGGAGCATACCCCACGATCGGGCACGGGACATCTGCATGGCGTTCAGTACCATAGAATCATTGTCATTTCTCCTACAAGGACAGTTTTGAATCCCTCTCTGATGCCAGCTCAGAAGCCCTGGTGATGCAGTGGTTAAGTGCTCAGCTGTTAACCAAAAGGTTGGCAGTTCGAACCCACCAGCTGCTCCATAAGAGAAAAAAACCAAATGACCTGCTTCAGTAGAGATTGTAGCCTGGGAAGCCCTATATGACTGTTTGCTCTGTTCTGTGTGGTCATTCCGGGATGCAGTTAACTAGCTGGCAGCGTTTTTTTTTTTTTTTTTTTTTTTAAACACGTGCTGTTCTCTTCTTTTACCAGAAAGTTCTCAGGGCTCATCTAAGGCTCAAAGCCTCTGGCATGTAATAGTGTCTCTCAGAGTTTCATACTATGGCATTTGCATCCATAGATCAATACTATTCTATGTGTTGAAATTTTCTCCATTTTATTATTATATTAACCTGTTATCTGTGGCTAGGCACATTGTCTGGTACCATCACACCAGTTCAGATTTGCGGAGGTCCCATGTGTTACAGAGCAGATCGTCTTGGCAGGGCTCTCCTGGCTGTAATCTTTATCAGAGCAGATCGCCAGGGCTTTCCTGCAGTGCTGCTGAATGGGCTCAAACCGCCAGCATTTTGGTGATCAGCCGAGTGCAAAGTGTTTGCACCCCCCAGGGACCTAATGGCAAAACAGAGTAAGGTCATGATGCACGGTCTTCTTTTAGAATGAATTTATTTTGGTTGAAAAATTAGTTCACACCACACATTTACCACCAAAAGAAAGAAAAAAAGAAAAAGCCGAACAGCTAAAGCTACTGCCTTCGAGTTGATACTGACTCATAGTCACCCTATAGGTCAAAGTAGAACTGGCTGATAAGAGTTTCTAAGGAGTGCCTGGCAGATTTGAACTGCTGGCCTCTTCGTTAGTAGATGTAGCACTTAACCACTATGCTGCCAGGGTTTCCCACAGTTGCTGCTGAACTCAGCAATTCTGCTCCTAGCTATCCACTCAGGGAAAGTGAAACACATTTGTTCTAAGACTTACATGTGTAGGCTCATAGCAGTTTAATTCATAATACCCCAAAGCTAGAAATAGCCCAAATGTCCATCAATAGGTGAGGAGATAAAGAAATCCTGTACAACCACACAACGGAGTGCTACTCAGTAATAAGAAGAAACAACATATTACTATATGTGGCTACAACGGTGGATTTCTGAAGCATTTTGTTAAGTGTGAGAAGCCACAGAAGACTGTGTATGGTTTGATACTGTTTTGTTACAGGGGGCTGCTGGATTTGAACTGCTACCTCTGGGCTAGCAGCTGAGCTCTTAGCCACTGTACCCCCTCCATACGACCTTCTAGAGAAAGTCAATTATAGAAGCAATGATCAGGTTACCAGAGGCCAGTAGTGAGGGGAGGGAATTGACTATAGAGGAGCCAGAGGGCACTTCTCAGAAGATAACAGAAATGCTCAATATCTTCAGTGTCCTGAACCACATACTTAAAAAGCATGCGAGGTTGAACAGTAAGACAGGTTACTGTATGAAAAGGCAAAGCTTGTGAAGGAATGGCTGAGGTTTGGGACCCACGGTGGGGAGTCCATGACCCCTGCAGCAAGATCTCTTCTCCTCTGTTCTTCTCTAGACTGGTGACAAGAAGTTTCTCAGCAATCATTGTTAACCTGAACACCCCTGTGGCTTCAGCTCTATCAGTCTTTCCTTTGATGGGTCCTGTGTTGCGTGTCTGGCTGAAGACAGGAGTCGTCTTTCCCTCTGTGTTACCAATTGATGTTGAGTTGGTTCTGATTCATAGCGACCACCTGTGTGTCAGAGTAGAACTGTGCTTCAAAGACTGATTTTTTGGACTGAATGACCAGACCTTTCCAGGGAACACAAACTTCCAACCAGATGACAGAGTTAACTGTTTGCACTGTCTAGGGATTCCTTGCACATCCTAAGATTGTGAAAACTATTATACTGTATTATTCTCTAATGCTTATACACTTTTAAAAATAACTTTCATCCATCTAGAATAAATTTTTGTGTCTGTATATGGTGTGAGGTAGGGATTTATTTTATTCCCTCCCCAACAAGTGGTAACCCATTTTCCCAAGCATCAACTCACACGGCACTACCTCTTGATAACCACACCACCATACACTGTATTCCACATGGGGTCCTCCTTTCTGGTTCACTGATTTGTTTGTTTAATCCTAGGCCAGCTCTACTCTGTTTTGACTACTTTACCTAAGATATCATCCATCCTAAGTCCAGGACTCTGATTATGTTTCTTGTTAGCTTTTTAGCTGCTATCGAGGTTATGGGATGTGCTATGCTCTCTCTAACACTCTCCCATCTCTCCCGTTTCCAGGATGTTTGATATGCAGAGTCTCAGTGTGGGGATAGGTGTGGAAGCCCCAGGTCCTGTGTGTCAGATGGGACAGATCTGACCATTCTGAGTATTTCCTACCTGCTGTAGGCTTGGAGCTACTAGAAGGCCATTCAGCTGCCCTATTTCAGAAGGATTTGCAGGATAGCTTGGGTACTCTGGGATGGTTTGCATTTCTCAGGCTTCCGTGGAAGCTTGCCACAACCCAGTTGATTGTAAAGCAGTATTTGAGATAAGGCAAGTTAATCTTGGTTCCCCTCCAAGGACATTTGGTACTGACATGCAAAACAGAATCCTTTCAAAGTTTATTTCAACAAGAACGCTGGAGGCCATTGTATAGTCTTCCACTGTGTTTCTACAGAAGGAATGTTACTGGGTCACCTCTCTAAGGTTCTGACCTGTCGGTGTAGAACGGACCATCAGGGAAGGGCTTCTGATCAGGTCTTTGGGCTGATTGATTTTTCAGGACTATCTGCAAGTGCTCAACTCTCAGTCTTGTATCCCAGGAGATCTGGGCTCTTTAGACTGTTTTCTCAGGGCGGAGAGTGGGAAGGGGATGGACATTTCCACATATCTCTTGTCTCCCTTCCATGCATCTCAGGCCATGCTTATCAGCCAGCTCCCGCTAGGTTTCTGGTAGGGGGCAGGAGAGATCAGTTGGGCTAAGGTGCAGCAGAGATAAGCTTGGGGAGTTGATAGAGAACAATGGGTATCTTCTTCTCCCACCCCCACATGCTTCTAAGCCAGGAAGCCACACCTGGGGAGCCTGGCTGTCTTTGGAAATGGCCTCTGGGCACAGCGTGTCACCCGAACAGGTAGCATGGGTTGAAGCTGGCTGGGATTGCGGGTGAGGCGAGCAAACTCACAAAGTTACCTTGTAAGTTCAGTGTTTTGCATACTGGAATCACACCCTCTCCCAGTTTCCTATCTGCCACTCCCTTCCCTGCACAGATCTTCACTTTCTCTCTCTCTCTCTGTACATATATATCTTGTTGTTATTTGCC
Source organism: Heterohyrax brucei (assembly GCA_028571685.1). Taxonomy (NCBI): domain Eukaryota; kingdom Metazoa; phylum Chordata; class Mammalia; order Hyracoidea; family Procaviidae; genus Heterohyrax; species Heterohyrax brucei. The sequence continues at coordinate 68,732,144 of CM053161.1, read as the reverse complement.
AGTGAGTCCATGTGAGCCCACGTACAGTGAGACAAAATGCTGCCCCATCGTGGGTCTTCTTTATGGCCCTTGGAATGCCTACGTCTGTAGTTGCAGCTGTTGTGTATTTTGAGTGTGTTGTGACTTAGGTGGGTCATCTGCCAACAGTATATGTAACAGTACTCTCTTGTGGTCCATAGGGTTTTCACTGACTAATTTTCAGAGGTAGATCACCAGGTTTTTCTTCTGCATCTGTCTTAATCTGGAAGCCCTGCTGAAACCTGTCCACCACCTATGTTGTGACCCTGCTGGTATTTGAAGTATCAGTGCCAACATGCAGCATTATAGCAACATGCAAGAGACCATAGTATGACAAATTGACAGGTGGTAAGTGTGTATGTGTGTGTATCTTTATACTGTATGTGGATATATATTTACATACATGTATATAAAATCAACCCCACTGCCATCAAGTTGATTCTGACTCATAGTCTATTGCCTATACACACCTGCGCACACAGACACATTCATGCACATATAACAGACACATACACATACTTGTGCATATATGTATTTGAATCATGTTTTAACATAAACACTTGGCATTTTGATTAGAAATAGTACTTTCCATATAATAACAACAAGGATAACCCCAAGAGCACTTACGACATGTCAGGCATGTTATAAGCACTTGGAAGATATGAATCTGGTCAATATCAACCCCTGAAGATGGTTCTGCACTGTGCAATTTATCCTGCATGTAACATATGAGGAAACTGAGGCACAGAGTGGTGGAGTCCTCTGCCCAAAGTCACAGCTGCTCAGACCCAGAAAGTCTGATTCTAAAACCTCAAACAAGCTGCCTCTCAATTTTGGGGGTGAAATATGGGCTAGGGTCCATTTTCCCCACAAGTCACAAGGAAACCACAATCGTGCTTCCATTGGTTCTGACTAATAGCAACTGTAAGGGAAAAAGTAGAACTGTCCTATAGGATTTCCAAGGAATACCTGGTAGATTCGAACCTTCAACCTTTTGGTTAGCAGCCAAGCTCTTAACCACTACCCCACCAGGCCCTCCACATCACTTTAAGGTGAATATATAAGATCAAGATAAAAGATGCTCATCAGTGCACCACCTACCTCTTTCTACAAACCATAGTTAGTGTCCATACCTACCCACCACATATAACACATGTGCCCAGTTGTCCCAGTACAATGTTGACACCATTAAAGCCACTGTTCCCTGATACACCCAGCACCACTTTGCCAGGTCAGCTTCATCTACACTTTACAGGTTGCTGCCACCTCCCAGGCCACCTCAGGATTTGGTGTGAGTGTTGGGGGGCAAGAGAGAAAAGCCAGGTATTCCCAAGCCCTCTAGCCACGAAGAGCACTCTAGAGGCCCCACAGCCCCTTGGACTCCTGTGGTGGCCCCGTAGCCACGCAGAGTCCTGAGGAAGGTGGAGGCCTCCATGGGAGTCACTCGCCATTGTTTAGGATGCAAAATGGCCAGATGCTATCATTTTCACTTCCCTGCTGTCCGGTTAAAGGTCAAGTGTATCACTCTCCTGCCTTGCTAGCTTCTGACAGGTTCTCCATTGACTGACAGGTGGTAAGCTCGCAGGGAAGACAAGCTGCTCACAGGACTGGGGCGTGTGACCCTGAGGACCAGGTGCAGTCACTTAAGCCTGCTGCATGGTTTTAACTGGGAGTGACCCGATCACTTGTGGTTTCGTGATTACCTTGAGGCATTTATGGGCAAAGCTGGGCAGCTCTCTGGATATCCCTGGGGCATGGTTCAGTCCTTCCACTGTTGTCCTGAGTTGCTTCAGCCTGTGTCAGAATCAGCTTTGAGAAATGCTTTTGTCTTGTCCTGAAAGAAACAGGTCAAATGGGAAAAGAATAGACTTTTCCTCCAGGCCTTGGCCTGTGGCCATTCACCTGCCTGGTGGTTTGGGCAGCTGGGCCTGTGTTGTTGCAGGCCTGGACCCCTGGGGCCTCCTCTGAAAGCACTCAGGGCTACCTTTGCACTCAGCTGTTGAGTCAGCCTTTTACACAGGAAGCTCTTGGTTCAAATCCTGCTGCTGTGTCTACCCTGCTGTGTAGCAGGGGCAAGTCAATTAAGGCCTTAAAGCTTGTTTTTTTTTTCTGTGAAATGGAGGTAAAAAAAGAAAACAAATGTGTTGGAGTCAATTCTGACTCATAGAGACCCCGTAGGACAGAGTGGGACTGTCCCATAAGGTTTCCAAAGAGTGCCTGGTGGATTTGAACTGGCAACCTTTTGGTCAGCAGCCAAGCTCTTAGCCACATTTAGTGGCATCACTGGGAAGAGGACGGCATTACTAGATGGCAAGTGCGTGGCCCCGGAAGCTGTCCCGGAAGTGGTGGTGAGCCGTGGTAGAACAGCTTGGCCAGTTGAGAGCCCATCTGTTGTTCTGTTTGTTCTCACTCTGAAATGTGTGGCCCTCTCCTCTGTGCCACGACACATGGACTTTAATGATGGCCAAGGTACTAAGGATCTAAACCTCATTGAGCATGTGTGTATCAGTCGCTATCAAGCTGACTGCCACTCATGGAGACCCCATGTGTTACAGGATGAAACGTGCCTATGTGGGTGTTTTTTCTTTTTTGGAGGGGGTATAATCCTAATGGAAACAGATCACCAGGTCTTTCCTTCTGTGGTACTGGCAGTGAGTGTGAGCCACCAATCTTTAAGTTAGCAGTCAAGCACAACCATTTGCGTCGCCTGTTTTTCATGGTTCCGTGTTGTCCATCTCTGTTACCGGGTGCCGTCCAGTGCAGTCTGACTCCTAGCAACTCCAAGCGACAGGGAAGAACTCTGCTCTGAGGATTTCCTAGGCTGTCATCTTTACAGAAGCACATTGTTCAGTCTTTCCCTTGCAGGGCCGCTAGGTGGGTTTGAACAGCCAACCTTTGGATTAGCAGCTGAGTGCTTAACCACTGAGCTGCCAGGGCTCCTTTTTTCGTATCTCTTAAAAAACAACTCCTCTAAACATTCAGAGGAAGACGACAGACCTCTGTAAAAAGGAAGCAAATGTACACACAGGCAGCCAAGTGCCGTCGAGTCGGATCTGACTCCTGGCGACCCTACGTACAGGCATGGCACACCCAATTTGCAGACAAGTCAGAGGGTGCTCGGAGCCCTGACCACTCTCCATCATCCTTGTCCTTGTGGTGTCAGGTGGCATGGAAAGGAGAAAGGTGTCTTCCGCAACTTATTCCGATTCCATCTCCCTGTCCCTGCTCCCAGGGGTGCCTGTGGAGTGCTCTGAAGTGCTCTCTGTAAAAGCCTCGTTATTTACACAGACTGTTTGCTTTTAACGTCTGGTCGCTGAGTCAACATCATTTTTGCTTCTTTCCTTCTGCCCCTTGGCTTGAAAAGCGAGCAGCTTTAGAAACCCACCTGACTGCCTCTCTCCACCCGCACTGGGGCCTTGTAGATCTCACCTGCACCGCAAATTACATTTGAAGACCCGGGACAAGGCCATTGTTTCGGCCCATGGATTTGCTTCCGCCTAAGACCCTTCCCTTGGCCTCACTTTCAGCTGGCCCCTGCATTCTAGATGAATGCCCGACTGCACCTCTCTGTCATTTTTTCCAAGTTCTCCTCCTAGCTGTGACCTGAGCATCGTTCCAACTGATGGGGGAGAGAGGTGGAGATTTTTCCCACAAGCTGTGATCACCCCTAGAGCTTCTGAACAGATTACCATCACAGAAGCCAACCTATCTGCTCTGCCGATCACCACCCTGGTGGGTCTTTTAGGCTACACCCTGTCACTGGGCAGTCTGCATGGAGAAAGGATCTTCCAGGCACTCGGCGGCACTGATGTGTTACATCTGCTACGTCTGCTGAACCGAAGGTCGGCAGCTCGAATCTGCCAAGCACGTCTTGGAAACTATGGAGCAGTTCTACTCTGTCCCATAGGGTGGCTATGAGTCCTAATCAACTGGTGGTACTGGGTTTAGCTTTTTTGAGGGGGGTTGGGCTGAGCACAGTGGTGACATCTCTGTTTTGCAATTGTGGTTTATAATGAAGATGAGTGATAAATATGGAGCGAACCAGAACTGGCAGCCTAGACACCAGCAAGGTCGTGCGGCCCATTTTTCTTGTTGAACATGTTGTGTCTCCATTTGTTACCTAACCAATCTGGCCATAATTAACCATACCAACTGGAAACTCTAGTAGTATAGTGGCTAAATGCTCTGGCTACAAATCAAAGGGTCAGCAGTTCAACTATACCAGGCACTCCCTGGAAACTCTATGAGGGAGTTCTACTCTGGTCTATAGAATTACTATGAGTTGGAATTGACTCTACAACAATTTTTTTTTTTAATAGCAGTCTGCAGTGGTATTGCTCTGGGTAGTCCTTTCCCCGTCAGGCTTTTGGTGGAAATCAAAGAGGCCAGTGTGGCTGGAACAGAGGACAACCAATACCAGTGTCCACCCGACAGCCAGGCTGACATTCTAAATGTCACTCAGATCCCGACTCTCTGGCCAGAAACCACAAATGGATATTATTGTACCTGGCCTCAAATACAGATCCAGCCTGCCCAGGCCAACCTGCAGTTTGTGCTTGGGTCAGGCCACCGTTCCGAGCTCAGCTCCCAACATTCACTGCCCTCCCTGCTCTCAGGACACACTGGCCACCAGCTTGTCCCACCCCCAGGCCTTTCCCCATGCTGATCCCTCTACCCAGAATGCCCGTCTTTGGCTGTCTGTCCTTAGAATGGCCTCCTCTGACACCCTTCCAAAGAAAATGTCCCCAGGTGCTCTTGTCTGTCAAGTTGGCCTTTTTACTTCCTTCACAGTGGACACTTTTCTCTCTTATTACTCAGCTGACATTCATTTGTCGGGTTCTTGTTTGGGACCCCTGCTCCTCTGTGTGCTTGTCCAAGGTGGTCTCTTCATCTGTTTGTTCACGCTAGGACCTCAGGCCTGGCATACACTGGTCCCCAGGGTGTTTGCTGAGGGAGGATGGAAGGAGAGAGTGAAGGAAATGAGGGAGGGAGGGAAGGAAAAAGGGAGAGGAAGAGGGAGGGAAGGAGAAAGGCAGGCAGGAAGACTGGAAGCAGAAAGTGAATCTTGCTTGACACCCGAGGGAGAGATTTAGAGGAACATTTTCTTCCTGACTTCAACCTTTTGACCCTTTGCGTTTTCTTGTGAGACAGCCCTGGTGGCATAGTGGTTAAGAGCTCAGCTGTTTACCGAAAGGTCAGCAGTTTGAATCTACCAGGTGCCCCCTGGAAGCTCTATGGGGCAGTTCTAAGCTGTCCTACAAGGGTCCCTATGGGTCAGAATTGAGTCTATGGCAAGTGGTTTGGCTTGCTTAGGAAAGGTTTAGGCCAGATATCTGTAGTGGCACTGGTGACCAGGGGAGCAAGGCCAGGGACGGCCCGGTGAGGGTTTAGGGAGAGATGAGTCTCGCACCTGTCTTCCCCTTTCCTTCAACACATCTTCCGTGCCACCTCTCAGCAGTGCCAGAAACTCCTGTCATCTTCTCAGTGCTCCCTGGGGGCCCAGGGTCTCAGTCACACCTAGGAATCTGATGCCAGCACCCCCTTCCCGTGCTGAGTCACTCCTCCTTCTGACCCAGGGGCTGAGGAAGAGGAAACCAGCAGCTGCTTAGGCCTGAAGCCGACCTCTGTCCGGGGCTATCAGCTTGGGAGCTTTGCAAATCCAGATGTCCTCACCTCTGGAAAGTTCTGGGATTCAACATCTAAGAACCCCTTTTAGGATTTATACCACTTTCCTCTTCCCCTTAATCAGAACATTTACCAAGACCAAACCAAATCCGCTGCCACTGAGTTGATTCTGACTCATAGCAACGCCATAGACAGAGTAGAACTGCCCCCACTGAGTTTCCAAGGAGTGTCTGGCGGATTTGAACTCCTGATGTTCAAATCCTGATGTTCTGGTTAGCAACTGTAGCCCTTAACCACTTTACCACCGTGGTTTCCATCTGATTATGTAGTACCTCTTAAACAACTGGAAACTCTGGTAGCGTAGGGTTTCCCAAATGGTTGCCAGTTCGAATCCACCAGCTGCTCCTTGAAAACTCTACGGAGCAGTTCTACTCTGCCCTATGGGGTTGTTATCAGCTGACATCAACTTGATGGCAGTAGGTTTGGTTTGGTTTCTTAAACAGCTTAATTTTCTTCTTCTATCACCACCTTGGACACACTCTAATCTGTGAAGTCGTAAGCTGAGTTGCTTTAAACAGCCTTTTAGATGTTGAGAAAGCTGATCAATGAAGGCCATTCTCTTGTCCATCACTGAACGCCTCCCACACCAGCTATGAAAGTGTTTTGTTGAGCACACACTAAACTGGAAATTCACTTCTAGATCTGAGGAGGGGCCTGGGAATCTGCTCTAGAGCCAGTGCCCCCAGCAAATGAACACGCATCATCTGAGGACTGCCCTGTGAGGAGCACTGCCCTGTGAGGAGCACTGTCCTCTGAGGAGCACTGTCCTCTGAGGAGCACTGTCCTCTGAGGAGCACTGTCCTGGGCCTGGATTTGGCTTTGCCAGTGAGGATGGTGAGTGTGCAGCCCATATCTGAGCAGGTTTTCAAGTGCCCTTTAGGACAGGGTTCCATCAGAGCACCAGAGGAGAAATCTGCCCCACTGGCTTTCTGTGAAACACTGTGGTACCATGGTGATTAAGTGCTTGGCTGTGAACCACAAAGCCAGTGGTTCAAACACAGCAGCTGCTCTGCTGAGAAAAGACGTGGCAACCTGCTTCCATAAAGATTACAGCCTTGGAAACCCTAAGGAGCTGGTCTATTCTGTTCCATAGAGTCGTTACGAGTCAGAATGGACTCACGGCAAAAGGTTACAGGCTTTCTGGTACTCTGGCTTCTCTGCCCTTTAAATTTGCAAGCAGAGGGATAGCCTAAGAGGTCTGACAATTTGGTCTGTGCACTTCATGGTTCTAAGTGCTACATACCTCACTGCTGAAAATCACCACGGTCACCTTCGAAGTACTTACTCCCTTTGGGAAGCTATGCACCGATGCTGGAGCCTAGTTTGCACTTCAAAGCAATTTTCCACCTCTTTTTTTTGAAATGGCTATTGTGCATGGTGGCAACATAGTCATCTAGTTGTCTGTGAGGACAGCACTTGGCTTGGCTTTGGCTGTGAGGGAGTTTTTAGCCAGTAAGCAAATAACTATATTGGAACACCCTCCCTACTGACCTGATCTGGACTCCAGTGACTTTTTTCTTTACCCAAAGATAAAGGAAATACTGAAAGGAAGATATTTTGATGACATTCAGGACATCAAGAGTAATGCGGTGACAGCTCTGATGGCCATTGAAGAAAGAGTTCCAAAACTGCTTTGCAGTGTGGACTAGGCTCCGGTGTCGGTGCATACTTCCCAGGAAAGTGCCTCAAAGGCGGCTGTAATGATGTTCAACACTTTTTCTAGGACGAGTTCATGAACTTAGTTGTTAGACCCATATGCTTCCAGTCTCCGTTTTACAGAGGAAGGCTCTGAGGCTGACATGAATATCATTCCACCAGGGACTCAGCAGTCTCTGAATCTCCCTGTGCACCCAATACCGTTGTAATAAGGTGCTAGTAGCCAGGAAAGGAAGGGGCCAGAAAAGAGTGGCTGAGAACCTTTTCCTAAGAGGTGGAGAGATGCCACACATCAGGGTTTTGTCCACCTGGAGTCCAGCCTGTGTATTCTAGGGAAGATGACATCCCAGTGACGCCACAGTGCTGAGAAAAAGGCACTGCGGCCAAGACAGATCTCCCTCAGCTTCTTAGTGCTGGCTCCCAACACTTTGCCTGGGCAGTACCCCCCAGCCTGAGCCAAGCAAGTACCCTCAAAGAGGCCAGGCCCGGCAGAAGTCAGTATTTATCAGCCATCTCTGATTTGGAAGTAATTAATCTTCAGATGTATGAGCCCCATTGTGGTGGAAAGTGCGAGTTGACACTTTTGTGTAAACACCCAGCTTAGCATATTGACAAACTGGTGGCTGTGACTTTGATCCGGGGCTGCTGACTCTCAAAAGACAAGCCGGCTTCGGGCCGCCCCACCAGGCACAAAGGCAGCCCTAATCTCCTCTACACTGGGCTCAGATCCATATTTAGAATTCGGAGTCTTTATTTTCTGTATCCACTTAAGCTCCGTTTGGAGTTTGTGTAGCAACCTTCTTCCTTTTTCATGCTCACTGGTGACTCATACGTTGGTTTTCTTAGCAAGGCATGCGGCAAAATTCCAAAGTAGCAAATGACCCGAGTGAAACCCCTTAAACTCACATAGATTTAATCACTGCGGCAAATTGGAACCATTTGTGGTCAGGTTTTGATGGCGATCTATAAAGAAACTCCACTCCCCCACCCTCTGCTTTCTTTTTAAGTGGCTTAGTTAAGGTTGGTGAGAAAAGGAGGCATCAATGCCAAGGTCCATTTGGGGAGGGGGTCTTCAATGCCTTCTTTCAGCTTTTGGGGCCATCTGCAGTCACCTGAGTATCTTGCAACAGTAAGGAGCAAGCTTTGGTGGCAGCCAACAAAGTCTCTGCACAGTTCAATGGTCAGAGCTCAGCTGTCAGGAAAAAAGAGCTATCCCGTCTATTTCAGTGTTGTGAGTTTCTGCTGGAAGTTTGGGGCCCTCTTAGGAAAACATTGTGTTTTGTGACTTTTGTTGTCTCCAGTTACCCTAATAAAGCAAGGGAAAAGTCAGTACTTTTTTTTTTTTTTCCTACAAGCAGAGAAGCAATTGAACTTGATCTGTTATGGTTTCTCCCTAAGCAAACCAAACAGATGAGTTTTAATGAGGACGAGGATCCAGGATTGAGGCTGACCCAGGCGGCACCACGAGAGCGTCAGATCTGTTTCTGATAAAATCGACACTGAGGTTTTGAAGAATGAATCAGAGAGGAAGTTCAATTCCATTTCATGACTGGGCTGAACTAAATAGATGGGGAGAGCTTATCTGTAATTAAAGGGCAGTTTTTCTTTAATTTTTGGCTGCAACATTTTTGGAAATTTCTAGAAGTACGATTGCACTCAGCAGTTTCTGGGGTTCTGTTTGATTTCTTGAAAGCAGATGGGAAAGTGAATTTGCAAAGACCACAGCAACAAATTTGACTGCACAAATTACGGAAAAAATTACCAGTAGGGCACCCCCCTCCTTTTCTTTTTCCCTTTTCATCTCTAGTTTCTGGACTTGTAGTTGGAGAGAAAATTCAGGCTGAAAGAAATTTGGTATTTATTTTCTGTGAACTTTAATAAAGAAAGCAGTGGGTCTAGAATTCTTTTTTTTTTTTAAGGTCCTTTGGACAAGTCAATTTTTAATTTTTTTTAATAGCACCTTTTGGCATAAAGTCACTGGGGTATGATTTACAAAGCTGTTAAGAGGCTGTGCTGATAGCCAGTCCCGGCAGGTTGGCGAGAGACTTTGAAGAGGCTTTTGACTCCAAGAACCCACTCTTCTCGGGGCCTGCATTCGCCCAGGCCGGCCTTTTAAAATGCTTAGTGTCGGAGCCTTCACTTGAAGCCCCTGTTTGTTTGGGTTTTAGGAATCCCTTTCCTTTCTTCAGCGTTCTCAGATGTCCTCAGTTTAGGCCCAGTGATCAGCCGTAATCCACTCCAGCCCTGACCAGGAATAGTCCACTTTGTCTGTGAGCACAGAACATAACTTCAGCCCCCAGGGCCTGTGTCGTGAAACAGAATCCCAGGCACTCCGAGATGTCTTCGGAGATATGTCAGGCCCTAATTCCAGGGTCACCAGGCTTGGGGAAGAGCAGGGGTTCACCTACATACATCACGTCTTCGTTATCACAGGGCCCAAGCCACTTCAGTCGCCCTGTTTTCTATGGGGACCGGCGGTGTTAAGAAAATACCCTCTAGCGCTGTGTTATTTTAGGCTGAAACAAAAGTCGACATGAATGGCTGCGGGGAACAGAGAGGGCATTGTTCTCCCAGAGGCCGGGTGCTCAGAACTGGCCTGAAACTGGAATCCAGCAAATGGAGAAGTAAATGCCATCACGTACCAATGGGCTATCGAGTGTCCCTTGCGATCAATTGAGCACAGAGGGCGGCCAGGCCAAGGATTTAGCCCGTCTCTGGGTCATGGGAAGTTTGGTTTCCAGAGGAGAGGCTGAAAGGGCCACCTGATTTGTGGAGATGTGATGACTAAGTCAGAGAAGGAACCACCTGCTTGTGAGAGATGAGAGACGGGGACGAGAATCAACCAGGGGAGCCGCTCTTGCAGAGCAGGAACAGAGAGGCCAGCGCTCTGCTAAGCCCCTGGATTGAATCGTCGCCTTTCAGCTCACTAGGCAGCTTGTGAAGCAGAGGTGGTTGCTGTGTGCCATTGAGTCAATTCTGAGTCACAGCAACATTACAGGGCAGAGTAGGACTGTCCCCATAGGGCTTCCCAGGTTCCAGTCTTGACTGGGAAACCCTGGTGGTGTAGTGGTTAAATGCAATATCTGCTAATCAAGGGCCAGCAGTTCAAATCCACTAGGAGCTTCTTAGAAACTCTGTGGGGCAGTTCAACTCTGTCTTGTAGGGTCCCTATGAGTTGGAATCAACTCAACGGCAATGGATAGTCTTCACTGGGAAACCCTGGTGATGCAGTAGTTAAATGCTACACCTGCTAGCCAAGGGTCAGCAGTTCAAATCCACCAGAGCTTCTTGGAAACTCTATGGCGCAGTTCTACTCTGTTCTATAGGATCTCTATGAGTTGGAATTGACTCAATGGTAGTGGGCAATCTTTATTGGGAAACCCTAGTGTTGTAGCAGTTAAACGTTACGTCTGCTAACCAAAAGCTTGGTAGTTCAGATCCACCAGGTGCTCCTTGGATACTCTATGGGGCAGTTCAACTCTGTTCTATAGGGTTGCTATTAGTTGGAATGGACTCAGTGACAGTGGGTTTTGGTTTCTAACCTCTCCTAGAGCAGATTGCCAGTTCTTCTCTCCCACCGGTGGGTTCACACTGCCCACTTTTTGGCTAGTAACACAATACCTAACTGTCGTGACCCCAGGGCTCTTTATCTATGAAGTAGGTACTATTTTCTGCATGTTTTTCATACAAGAAAATTGAGGCAGAGAGTGATTGACTGGCCCAAGGTCAGCTGGTGGCCAGTAAAGGAATCAGGGTTTCAAGCCAGTGCCCCTGACACTCTGCCTGTCCACAGTAGTTTCTCACTTGTCCTCTACTAAAAGGCCTGTGCAATACCTGGGCGATGCAGAAAATACTGTCAGTGTCCTGCCCAGAGCCTTTAGCCCTTACCATGTCGTGGTAAGCTGGGGGCTCAACCCCCAAGCCCCAGCAGCTGCATCCTTTTGCTTGAGTGTCTTTGCTGCCCACTGTCACAACAGGACAGAACTGTCAAGAAATTAACACCCCTTACCCTCTGTGGGCATTCAACCAAAGATTGATAGCAGTTGGTATATAAATACCCCAGCTCTACCTCCCATCTGCCTGGATAATTCTAAGGTGCATACTCTTACACTCTCCTCAGAATTCCCCAGCAGGATTGAGCTCCAGTTGTCCATAGCGGTGACTTGCTTGATACGAAGGGAATGAAATCAACCTGTTGCCATCAAGTCAAAATCATGACGACTCTGCAGACTACAGCAGAACTGCCCCATACATGGAGTTTCCAAGGAGCAGCTGGTGGATTTGCACTGCCGACCTTTTGGTTAGTAGCTATGGCCCTTAATCACGACACCACCAGAATTTCCTTGATAAAACAGGTTTTTTTCGTTTCTTTTTCTTCCTTGTCTCCCTTCCTCATTCCCCTACTGGTGGTTCCTGGAATTACCTTTTTAATGCTACGTTCACTGGACTCTTCATCTCAAGAGCAGCTATTGGAGGATCCCAAACCAAGACAGGTGATTATACCTCTCTGTGTGATGATTTAATTAATGTTTATCTCCCTCATGGAAACCCTGGTGGTGTAGTAGTTAAGTGCTACATCTGCTAACTAAAAGGTCAGCAGTTCGAATCCTCCAGACCCTCCTTTGAAACTCTATGGGACAATTCTACACTGCTCTATAGAGTCATTATGGGTTGAAATCAATGGCAGTGGGTTTGGTTTGGTTCTCCTTAGCAAGCATGTCAACTCCATGAGCACTTACTACTGTATTTGAATGCCTGGCTTCTAGGTCACCAAGTCAATACTTATTTAAGGAACGGATTTTGAAGTGGAAAAAAAAAATCTCTTTCTGTCTAATGGGTTTATATTTTTATGATTCTTTCTTTTTGTACATAAATATACTATATTTAAAATAATTTTATGCCTCATTCACTTATTCTCTCAATTTTTTTTTTTTTTTACTGAAGAGCTATTTTTTTCCCAGGTACCTTGCTGGAAGCTGGAGACATGCTTCCTTCTCTCCCTCTGCCATCTTGTCCGGGCTTGGACTAAATAAGCTTTTTCCCTAGGGTCAGATTAAAGCCTTTGGAGGTTGTCAAAGAAACAAGTCAGCTGTTCACCAAACCTGTGTCCACCTCCTAGAACAGATTCCTTTGCAATTAGATATGTCACACAACTAAATGATGTAGTCAATGGAACTTGAACAGAAATGATGTGTATCATTTTTGGCCCAACCCATAAATAACCCACTGTGCAATCTTCTGTGCTTATCATTTCCTGCACCTTGATGCCAATGAAAATGGTAACCTTGGAAACCATATGATAAGTACAACATGCATACCACATAAGAAACCTGGGTCTGCTAGAAGACAGCCTTCCACTGAGCAGGACCACCCATTTCAGACTTTACTAGTGAGAAAAACATTGTCTACTGTGGCTAAACGATCATATGTTTTGGAGTTTGTTGGTGATAGCACCTGATATGACCCTAACTAGTAGTACATCAATGGAAAGAGATGATGGAAAAGCTCAATATTGGCAGTCAGAACAAGACTAGGTGCTGACTGAGGAACAGACCATCAATTACTTGCATGCAAGTTTAAACTGAAACTGAAGAAAATTAGAGTAAGTCCACAAGAGTGAAAGTACAACCTTGAGTATATCCCACCTGAATTTAGAGACTATCTGAAGAATAGATTTGAGGCATTGAACACTAATGACTGAAGACCAGATGAGCTGAGGAATGACATCAAAGATGTCATCCATGAAGAAAGCAAGAGGTCATCAAAAAGGTAGAAAAGAAAGAAAAGACCAAATTGGACTTCAGAAGAGACTCTGAAACTTCCTCTTGACATCAAGTAGCTAAAGCAAAAGGAAGGAATGATGAAGTAAAAGAACTGAACAGAAAATTTCAAAAGGTGGCTTGAGAAGACAAAGTATTAAATGACGAATGCAAAGAGCTGGAAATAGAAAACCAAAAAGGAAGAATATACTCTGCGTTTCTCAAGCTGAAAGAAGTGGAAGAAATATCCAAGGCTTGAGTACAATAGCGAAGGAAGGATTCTGCAGGGAAAATGCTAAACAACTCAAGAGGAGATAGAAAGAGTGCACAGAGTCATCGTACCAGAAAGAGCTGATTTACGTACAACCATTTCAAGATGTAGCGTATGAGCAGGAACTGACGGTACTGAGGAAGTCAAAGGTGCAGCGAGGATGCTGGTGAAAAACAAGGATCCAGGAGTTGAAGGAATATCAACAGAGATGTTTCAATGAATGGATTCAGTGCTGAAAGTGCTTACTCGTCTATGCCAAGAAGTTTCGAGGACAGCTACCTGGCCAACTGACAGGAAGAGATCCATATTTATGCCTATGCCCAAGAAAGGTGATCCACCTGAATGCAGAAGTTATCTAACAGTATCATTAATATCACATGCAAGCAAAATTTTGCTAAAGATCATTCAAAAGTGACTATAACATATATTGACAGAGAACTGCCAGAAATTCAAGCCAGATTCACAAGAGGAGCCAGAAATATCATTACTGATGTCAGAGAGATCTTGGTTGAAAGGAGGGAATACGAGGAAGATCTTTACATGCGTTTCATTGACTATGCAAGTACAACCTCTGTTTCATTGACTATGCAAAGACATCTAACTGTGTGGATCATAACAGATTATGGATAACATTGTGGAGAATGCAAATTCCAAAACACTTAATTGTGCTCATGAAGAATCTGTATACAGATCAAGAACAGTCAAGAGAACAGAACAAGGGGACACTGCATGGTTTAAAGTTGGGAAAGGTGTATGTCAGCGTTGTATCCTTTTACCATACTTTTCCAGTCTGTGTGTTGAGCAAATAATCCCAGAAGCTAGACTACATGAGGAAGGACAAGGTATCAGCATTGGAGGAAGACACGTTAACAACCTGTGTTATGCAGGTGGAACAATCCTTCTTGCTAGAAGTGAAGAGGACTTGAGACACTTACTGATGAAGATCAAAGACTACAACCTTCACTATGGATTGCACCTCAACATCAAGAAAACAAAAATCCTCACAACTGGACCAGTAAGTAACATCACGATAATTAGAGAAAGGATTGAGCTTGTCAAAGATTTCATTTTACTGGGTTCCGGAGTCAGTGCCCATGGAAGCAGCAGTCAAAAGATGCATTGCCTTGGGAAAATCTGCTGTAAAGGACCTCTTTAAAGTAATGAAAAGTAAAGGTGTCACCTTGAACACTAAGATGTGCCTGACCCAAGCCATGGTGTTTTCAATCACATCATATGCTTGCAAAAGCTAGACAATGAAGAAGGAAGATAGAAAAAGAAGTGATGCTTTTGAATTGTGGTGTTGGAGAAGAATATTGAATGCACCATGGACTATCAAAAGAACAAGCAGATCTGTTCTGGAAGAAGCACAGCCAGAGAGCTCCTTGGAAGCAAAGATAGTGAGATTGTGTCTCTCATACTTTGGACATGTTGTCAGGGGAGATCAGTCCCTGGAGAAGGACATCATAGTTGGTAGAGAGAAGAGTCAGCAAAAAGAGGAAGACCCTCAATGAGATGGGTTGACAGTGGGCACAGCAATGGCTTATGCATAAAAATGATTGTGGGTATGGCACAGGAATGGGCAGTGTTTCGTTCTGCTGTACAGAGGGTCACTATGAGTCAGAATCAACTCGACAACACCTGTCAACAACACAGTACCAAGACGCTAGTCGCTGACAAGATTAGTATCCTCTCGCCCTGTCCTTTGACATATGTAAAAGAAGTTCTGAACACATGCAACCAAGTTGTGACTTTTCTCACGATAACTACTTTCTTTTACAAGCAAATAACAAAGTATTACTTTCTGAATGTGGAGGGCAACCACACCCTGCTTGTTGGTGCCCTGAATATGTGCTTTCCCTGCTTCCTAGGTGACCCCACTGACTCTTTCTGGAAGGGGATGTGCCTAACAGGCTGATGCATGGACCCTGCTGCATCCGGGAACCTTGAGAACACTGGGGGCGTGGCTTGATAACAGCTCGGGAGCACTGCTGTTTTCTCCATACATTCAGGCAGCTGCCCTGGATCTGGTTCCAATGGAGATGGCACGTGACTTTAAGTGGGAAGAACGTGTTGATCCCTCATACCCGCATTTCAGCTTCACTCCTTCGGTGATTTCCTCCTTAGCTTCCTTAAAGTCCAAAGGGAAGCACAAATAAGCAACCAGCAGGAGGCTCCTTGGCCACCCTGCCCACCAGCCACTATCTTCCTTGTGTGTGCTGGAAAGATCCTGTCTTCTAAAATAGGAAAGGTCAGCGTTAGACTCCTATGTTTGTCTTCTTGCCATTATTTACATTTTAAAGATGATATGCAAGGACCGATGCCTGAATTCACATCTTGGTCATAAATCAAATTGCCCTGCTGTGGTGAGATCTGGCCTCTTTCAGAGTAATGGCCTAGGCAAAAAACAAACCGAACCCAAACACCATTGCTGTGGAGTGGATGCCAACTCCTGACAACTCCGTATGTGTCAGAGTAAGGACTGTGCTCTATAGGGTTTTCAGTAGCTGCTGTTTCCGAAGTGGATCACCAGACCTTTCTTCCAAGGAGCCTCTGTGTGAACTTGAACCTCCAATAGTTAACACCTGAGCACTTTTTCCACTACACGTTCACTCCTGTGGCTTAGGCAGAGAGTGCTAAGTGACGGCTTGGAGCGTGGGCACTGCTTGGCTTTGGAGTGTTGCTCTGCCTCCGTGGACAAATGACTTAGCTTCTTTGAACCTGTTTCATTACGTGTAAAATTGGATTTAGGTTAGTATCTACATCGCAAGTTCCTTGTGAAACCACAATGAGATATACACAGAATACTTGAGACAGCTCCTGTTCATAATTGGAAGACTTGTTGATGCTTGGAGTCCTTGGGTGGCACAAACAGTGTGCTTGGCTGCCAAGTGAAAGGCTGGTTGTTCAAGTCTACCCAGAGTGCCTTGGAAGAAAGTCCTGGCAATCTACTTCTGAAAATCAGCCCCTGAAAACTGTATGGAGCAAAGGTCTATTCTGACACATATGAGGTTGTCATGAGTCAGGTTCAACTTGGTGGCAACTGGTTTGCTTTGTTTTTTGGGTTTTCTGTGCTTAGTGTTAAGTTATGGCCACTGAGTCAATTCTGACTCAGAGCAACAGTGGCTCAATGGTTAAGCATTTGATTAACGCTTAAGTGTTTCCAGTTAAAGTTCACTGGAAGGTCCTCAGTTTGAACTCAGTAGTATCTCCACAGGAATAAAGATGTGGCCACCTGCTCCCCTAAAATTAACACTTAAGAGACCTTATGGGACAGTTCTACTGTGTTCTTCAGGGTTGCTATGAGTTGGAAGTCAGTTGACGACACACAACAACATACTTGGTCTTGAAAATCTGTGGGCTTAGTGGACCCCATCTCTGCGGTCAGCATCGTGTTTGTTAGTTTCTCCATGGGAAGGGCCAGCGCTGGTGGCCTGAAGACGTGTTTGAGGGTCACGATTACTTGGGGAAGCTCATCAGGGGCATGTGCAGTCTTGGGGGCTCCTTCCCATAAGGCAGCAGCCTTGTGCCCTCACGGACAGATCCTGGATGCTCTGTCTTCAAAGCCTCTATCAGAGGGGTGTGCGATAACAGGACCCTCTTTCCAAAGCCCAACTGATAGCTATGGGAAAGAGGGGAGCCGTTTGCTGATGACTGGGATCGGAGACGCTGTCTCCGGGAAGGTGCTTAGGGCAGCATTCCAAGGGATACTGGTCTGAGTTGATCACCTGTGAGGGGTAAACATTGTCTTCCTTATTGTCAAGGGCTCAGACTTCAGAGCCAGACAGGCTCCACTTTGCAACCTGCTCAGCCTCCTCAGCAGGTCCCCAACTCTCTCAGGGTGCCAGCTTCTACCCCTGTAAATGGAGCTGTTGCTAGTGCCCAGAGCAGTAGCGTGAGGACTGAGTGGGATGGTGATGTACGTGTATAAACACCTGGCATCCGGAAGCACTCAATATATTCCTGAAAACACTTTTTTTCCCAAAGTAAGATAGGCTTCTGACTTAACAGAGTCGAATGGTATAAAAGGCTATGCAGAGAAAAGTAATACCCCCTACCACTCCTGACCTCTCAATCCCTAGAGGGTCTCCAGGGAAAAATGATGGTTACCAGCTTCTTGTGTATGCTTCTGAAGATATTCTCTCTATGTATCAACACAGAAATCATGCCCACAGCCATTTTGGATCTGTAAAAATGGACATTTCAATTGACTCAACTTAAAAGGTGTGTGTAAACAATGGTAGCTTACTGTGTATGGGATTCTGTATTTTGTTTACCTTTTTTAAAACAATCTAATAATATAGATTTGAGACCATTCTTCAACAATACTTACAGATATATCTCATTCTTTCTAACAGCGGTCTCGTAAGTGTGTCTGTCTATCCCAGGCTATGGTCTTTTCAGCTGCCTCGTACGTCAGAGAAAGCTGGACATTGAAAAGGGAGACAGAAGAAGAATTGATGCATTTGAATTGGGTGTTGACGAAGCATATTGAGTATATCGTGGACTTCCAGAAGACCAAATAAGTCAGAAGAAGTAAACCCGAGTTCTCCTTAGAAGTGTAGATAGTGAAGTGTCGGTTCACTTACTTTAAGCATGTCGTCAGGAAGTACCAGTCCCTAGAAAAAGCATTATGTTTGGTCAAGTAGAGGGTGAAGGAAAGTGCTGGGAACCTTCAATGAGATGGATTGATACAACAGCTCAACAACGGATTCCAACATGCCGATGATTGTGAAGACGGCGCCAAACCAAAACCCTATCCACTGCTGGCATCGAGTCAATGCCAACTCATATTGACCCTGGAGGACGGAGTTAGAGCTGCCCGGTAAGGTTTCTGAAGACTGAAATCTTTACATAAGTAGACTGCAGAATCTTTCTGCCGCAGAGAGGCTGGTAGGTTTGGACCTGTGGCCCTTTGGTTAGCAGCCAAGTGCTCAAGAGCTATGCCGTCAGGTATCCTTCGAAGATGACATAGAACCAGATGATGTTTTGTTTTATTATACGTAAGGTGGCATGAGTGTGGCTGATTCTGACAACTACCAAGTATCCCAGCATGAAGCTCTGCCTTGATTTATTTAATAGTTGCTTTTTGATGGATAGTACCTGGCTTTTCCTAACAGAAGCTGTTATCTCTTGGGCATTTACAGAGAAGAGAAAAAAGTGCTGCCTCAGGCACGCCCCAGGTCCCCAGGCCTTCCTTCCCCTCGGCCTTCGGCACCTGTTACTACCTTTCTGTCCCCCAGGCCCCTGGAGTGCGTGTTTTTGTCAGTGCCACGGTGCTGGACCAGGTCGGAGGCTCCTGATCTCCACCTAAACATGCCTTAGATCTCTTCATAGTTCAGCTTGTAAGTCGAGGCCTTTTAATTTGGCCCACAGGACTCTTTAACACCTTTTAAACCCGGTTAAATCCATGTAATGAATTTCCCCGTGCTGTGCTCCTGGCTGTGAAAGCTGAGAGCGGGGCTCAGGCGTCCCACCTGTTCCAGAGATTAGGCCGCCCTGGAGAGGACATAGGGGCATGAGGGAAAGGGAAGGGGTCAGCTACAGAGGCAGGACTCCTGGCTGGAGTGGGTGCTGGCCACTCCTTGGGACAGGCAGGCATTCTTCCAGATTCTGAGAGAGGTGGTTTCAGCCCCCAGGTCTGCCATGGTGTGGAGTGTGGGTTCTATTTTGCCTGGATACAGGGAGTGGGGTAAATCTGGTAGTGGTTTGTGGAAGTCGAAGTCAGAGGTTCCAGGTGGGACACAAGGGACCTTTCTGTAGGGCACCTGGAGGCAGAGATCTGGCGGTGGGCTCTCTTCAGAATGTCAGTGCCTGCTTGAGAATCTTTCCATGGCTGGCTGCGCTTGGGGAAGGGATGTCTGTTGGTTTTCCAAGCTACTTCTGGAGTGGTTGGCCTTTCCCGCTCTCTCACACAGTCCACAGGCTTTGAAGGGGCAGACCCTGTACATCCTTCCTTCAGGTCTGGACAGGACCCAAGACTGACCAATCCAAGTATTCGGGGCTCCTAGCCGTGGTCATTGGCTCAAGGGTTAGATCATGACCTGACCAGGCTTCCACCCTCTAGTCCGACTGATCGGATAAGTCATAGACATGTGAGCTAGGCCTGGTCTACCAAGAGGCCTAGGCTCCTGATTAATAGGGACTAGAAGAGGGAGCTTGACTGGGACCTTTGGAGTTTTATACCATGGACCTTAACTTTTCGACATTTCTCTCATCCATAGTGTCCCCTTGGATATAGTCAGCCTCAGGACTGTTTTGTGCAATAGATATTGGTGGAAGTTATACTATATGACTTTCGTGGATAACTCGACAAAGGCCACACACCTTCCTCTTGGTGCTCAGAACGCTCGCTTGGGAGAACGCCTGACAGGCGTGGAAATCTGACTGCCTAGAGACCATGACACTGCAGAAGCCGCGTGTAGGTGCAGAATCTCCAGCCCAGCTGAGCTTCAGCAGTCAGCTGTGGGAGTAGGTCTCTATGAAGCTCAGCCTAGTCAGGCCCCCGGATGTCTGCGACCTCAGCTGGTGGTTCATTGCAACCTTATAAAACACGCTAAGTGAGAGCCACCCAGCTAAACCCTGTCTCAATTTCCAAGCCCACAAAACTGTGAGCAAAATAAAATGGTTGTTTCAAACTTCTGAGTTTTAGGGTGATATGTAACAATAGTAACTGGGCAGGACCCCACACTTCCTGCAAGCTCTCTATAAATCTTTAGATGGGGTCTGAATGAGGAAAGGAGACCAGGGAGGGGAGATACCATGTGAGTCTGACTCAGAGGGAGCCAGGGTGCAGAAGGGAATGGGGGTACAGCTCCTGAGTAAGTCCCCCTCTGGATTTGAGTGTCTCCAGAGGAAGCCCGAGGCATTATCCTTCCTTGGCTCATTAGTAGGAGGAATCCTGGGATTTGACCTAGCTGCACACTGACGGGTTAAGGTGTGATCAGAACAGAGAGCATGGCAGAGTGCATGTGTCTGATCTCTTGAGGCTGGATACCCCTCTGAGACAGTGCTGACCAGTAGCCGGACAACTGACTTTGGCCTCAGGCATACCACATTCATATTTCCGTTCTACCATATACACAAGTGTTGAATAACTTAATCTCTCTATGTTCCATTTTCATCATCTATAAAATGAGACCCTTGGATATGCCTACTTCGTATATGGCTCATTGGAGAATTAAGTTAGACAGTAGATATAAAGATCTCAGAATGTGTGGTAAGTGCTGGACATTTATTGCAACATTTAATAACATGTTATTACATTTGTCATAGTGAATATAAAGGTCTGGTTCTCAAAATTTCAGGAATAGAAGCTCAAGTTTAGGGGAACAGTAAGCATGCTATGGAAACCCTGGTGGCATAGTGGTTAAGTGCTATGGCTACTAAAGAAAAGTTAGGCAGTTGGAATCCACCAGATGCTCCTTGGAAACTCTACAGGGCAGTTCTACCCTGTTCTCTAGGGTCACTGGAGTCAGAATTGACTCGATTGCAGTGGGTTTGGTTTTTTTAGAAGGGTGGAACAGACTCACATTAACTGGCATAGAATCTGACATACAAACCTATGTTTGTGAGCTAAAGGGCAACCAGAAACTCCCCTGCCCAAGAGCAGGATGTGATCTCATGGGCAAACAACACACCCTTTCCCAGAATACTTAGAGGAGGCCAAATTCTAGTGGGTAGAATGCTTTGGGGAGTGTACAGGGGAAGACAGAGGTTTAGAAACAAGCTTCAATTAGTGTGAGGCTCCCCACCTCTCCAGGGAGAACCCTCTGATGGTGAAGGCAGTGTTCACGTCTATTCAACTCTCCCCAAGGGCCACCGCTTACCCCAACAACATGTGGAGGCCTGAGTTTTCTTTCTCTGTTCTTTAGACCAGTGGGGACTCAATGTCAGCCATTGCTGTTGGGAGATACGTCTCCATGGTCTTTCTGCAGGTCTTACAAGGAGGAACTAACCTACCTTTCTTATCTTTGTAAGGATGTATAGGAAACAACCTTGGAAGACAGGGATACTGTTTTCCTTCCCCTGCACAGTCCCCAAAACAAAAGACAAGCAAATGCTTCTAAAACGAAGAGAAGAAAAGAAACCTAAAAAACAAACTCATTGCCAGACAGGAGATTCTGACTCTTTAGGACAGAGTGGAATTGCCCCATGGGGTTTCCAAGGAGCAGCCGGTGACCGGTGAATTCAAACCACCCATGAATAAATGAAATTATTGGTTAGCAGTTGAGCTCTTCACTGCTATGCCACCAGGACTCCAGGCTTCCCACTCATTAGAAAGTATTCTGGTTGCCTAAACTCAGTGCTTCTCTATCTGACCTGTCTGTGTCAACCCTGCGGGATTAGGGACAAGGGGAACTGATGCAAGTACCCATACGCCGATGCTCATGGTGCTGGCTGTACCATGAGGAATGCTGTTCTTTATCTCTGATCCTAGTGTTTCATGTCTTCTGCCAGCCTCCATGAAACTGGCAAGCAAACTTGTTAACTTACAAGTAGGATAAAATCTCAGACTGCTTCAGTTCTTAGTAATCTCTGCTCATTCTTTCTGAAGTTGCCGTATCTGCACAACACCTGTGTTCTTACTTAATGTTTGTCTACAAACCAGCCAGTACCAGAAATCATTGCCATCAAGTTGATGCCAACTTGTGATAATCCCAGTGTGTCAAAGGAGAGCTGTGCTCCGTAGAGTTTTCACTGGTTAATGTTTGGGGAGCAGAGCGAAAGATCCTTCTTCCAAGGTCTGTAGGCAGACTTGAACCTTTAACTTTGTAGTTATCAGTCCAAGGTATTAACAGTTGGTACCACTCATGGACCCTCTATAAATTACTCTTTTTAAAAAACGTTTATTTCATTTATTCATCATATATGTATATGTACGTGTACGTGTACGTGCACATATATGTATATGTATGCATATGAGGACTGCCAAATAAGTTCACAAACTCATCCTAGAAAAAGTGCTACATGCCTCATTGCTGAATATCACCGTGGTCACCTTTACCCCCCTTGGGAAGCTATGCACCAATGCCAGAGCTTAGTTCACCCTTTAAAGCAATTCTGGAACTCGGTTTCTGGAATCGCTATCGGGGCTGCTGTATTACCCTTGATGTCCTGAATATCACAAACATGTCTTCCTGTCAATATTCCTTTATCTTCAGTTAAAGAAGGAAGTCACTGGGGGCCAGATCAGGTGAGCAAGGAGGGTGTTCCAATAGTTATTTGTTTACTGGATAAAACCTCCCTCACAGACAACTATACAATTAAGTTTGTGAACTTGCCACTGTGCCACCCTACACAATGGCTGTTCTAGAAAGAGCAGACTAGGTGCTGGCATCGGTGCATAGCTTTCCAAAGGGAGTACTTTGAAAGTGACCATAGTGATATTCAGTAGCAAGGTATGTATCACTTAAAACAATGAAGTTCACAGACTTAATTGTCAGGCTTTGTATGTCAATTCTCCCTTGATAAACTTTTCTTAAAAAAAGAAAATAAAAACCATCGTCATTAAATTGTAACTGGATAGTCTTGTCTGTCTAGTGCTTGAACCCTGGGTATTTTTTTGTTGTTGTTGTCTTTTTCAAAAAGGGAGATGACCACAAGGTGAGACAGTGTTAAAAATATCCTATCACCAAACAAAGGAAGAAAGTTTCAGCACTTGGCTGCTAACTGAAAGGTTGGCTGTTCAACCTGCCCAGTGGCTCCAGGGGAGAAAGAGCTGGCCAACCACTTCTGTAAAGATCACAGCCAAAAAACCCTATGGAGCAGTTCTACTCTGTCATGCGTGCCCTATGAGTCAAAAATTGACTCAGTGGCAGTGCCAGACCAAGATTTTTTTCCATGTTCTCATCAGGAGTAAAAGAGACTTGAAAAAGACCGAGTCTCCTCAACGTGATTCAGTGTTACAGGAAGCTGCGTCTCCAAGTTTCCCCAGCCCTTCCTGCACCTTCTGGAATCACTGTTGCCTGGTTTGAGAAATGTGTCCAAGGTGACATGGTCCTTAACTCTCCCCTTGCGGCATCTTAGTTACCTCCCTGGTTTGTCTGCTCTCACTTCCTCCCAGACAATCCTGGCAGCAGGGCTGTGTGTCTCCAAGGTCCCCTTTCCCACGTGGACAGCCCCTTCGCCTCTCCAGAAGAAACCCTGCAGATTCGTTATCTATTTAATGCTTAGAGGGATCCTTCTCGTTGTGAGTGCCAAGTTCTTGGGGTTGTTTCACTGTCACTTGAATAAACTCTTAACGCACTGAAAGAATGAGCACCTTAGTTTTGGTCTCTCCTTCTGTCTCACCCACCATCACACCCTCCCTTCTCAGTGTGAATGTCCTTGGCCAGCCTCCACTTGTGGTCATTGTTTGTAACTGCTGTAAAGTCAGCTCCGACTCATGCCAACCCAAGAAGCAATGTAACAAAATGCCACAGGTCTAGCACCATGACTGTTGTGACCCAGAGGGCTTTCACTGACAGGTTTTTTGGAAGTAGATCACCAGGGCTTTCTTCCTAGTCTGTGTTAGTTAGCCTGGAAGCTCTGCTTTTCATCATAGCTGCCCACAAGCCTCCATAGATAGACAGGTGGTGCTAATGCATAGATACGTTGGCCAGGAATTGAACCCAAGTCTCCTGCCTGGAAGACAAGAATTCCACCACTGAACCATCACTGCCCTCGTTCGTTCTCCCCACCACAGACCCATCTACCAGTCCCAGCCGCACCCCACCAGACCCACCCGTCAGTCTCAAAGACCACAGAGGAGGAAGAATCGTGGTCGCCTTTCACTGGGAGGTGTCACCAACACTACTGTGCTTTTCTTGACAGTTTCTCTCTTTTTCCTGGCATCCCAGAGGAGTCAGTCACTACTGACATCACTAGTTTTACTGGCTAAACACACGGCATTCCACATCTCAAATCCATATTAGGCACTTCGGCTTCATCTCCTTGAGTAAGATATGTGACTTCTGTGGGCCTGCTTATTAAACTCTAAGTCATGGGACTTTGGGAGGCAAACTTGTACCAAACAAAAACACCAAACCCACTGCGTTGAGTGGATCCCACTGACAGCAATCCTGTAAGATGGAATAGAAATACCCCATAGGGTATCCACAGAGTGGCTGGTGGGTTCAAACTGTGGACCTTTTGGCTTGCAGCTGAGTTCTTAGCCACTCTTAGCAGGGAGGGCTTTGTGGCTGTGCCCATGGAAATTATTAACGTGACCATCAGCCTTGGTAGCTAGTGCTGTCACCTGGTGTTGCCAGCTGGGCTCAGTCAGGCTCCGCAGAGCTCTGCGGCCATCTCTGTAATTAAGTTAGATGATTCACCGCTGTGCACCCATTTGTGCCCTGTGCAAGGCTGGTGACATCTATTTACATGAGGAGCTTAAAACAAGGATTTCTGAGGCCTCCTTTTGGAGACATTTCTAAGTGCTCAGCCATCCTTCTATCCCTAAACAGCCTGACCTCACCCTATCCTGGCCTTTTGTCAGAAAACCTAGCTCATGAGACCAGGTCATAGAGAAGGAACTAAGGGGCCAACTTCACAGAAAACTGACTTGGTTCACTTTCTTCCAAGAGAGTTCTTGAGATTCTATGCTTCCCTTAGTTTTTGACCATGTCCAGCAGCTAGCACAGGACCCAGCACACAGCATACCCTTGAAAAATGTCTTTTCTGAATAAACGACTTTCTTCTCTCAATTTCAGCCATCTAGACTCGTGGCTTAGAACAATCGTTCTTGACCTGAGTGATACTGCGTTAGACAATACCTGGAGACACCATGGGATGTCACAGAATAAACCAGTTGCTGTTGGGTGGGCTATAGCTCCTGGCAGTCTTGTGTGTATCAGAGCAGAACTGCTTTCCATAGCGTTTTCAATGGCCGTGATTTCAGTGGTAGATCACCAGATCTTTCTTCCGAGGTGCCTCTCAATGGTCTCAAATCTCCAACCTTTTAGTTGGTGGCCAAGAATATTAACTGCTTGCATCACTTAGAGACACCTGCATTATGATTGTTGTGTACTGTGGAGTTGATTTCAACTCATAATGATCCCGTGTGACATAGTAGAACTGCTCCAGGGGATTTCATAGGCTGTCGTCTTTATGGAGGAGCCATGATGACATAGTGATTAAGAGCTCAGCTGCTAAGCAAAAGGTAGGCAGTTTGAATCCACTAGCTGCTCCTTGGAAGCCCTGTGGGGGTGTTCTACCTTGTCCCAAGAGGGTCCTGTAGGTAAGAATCGACCTGGTGAGAACGGGTAACTGGTGGTCATCGTTATGGAAGCAAATTCCATGGAGAGATGCAGGATGGGGTCAAATCACTAAACTTGCAATTAGCAAATGAGCACCTGACCACAGCATCACCAGGCTTCCTAGGGCAGGGGCATTGGTGTCTAGTGGGCAGACGCTGGGAGTGCTGCTAAGCATGCAGAGAATTACGTGGTACAACATGCCAGCAGTGTCCGGGCTCGGAGACATTGGCTAAGAAGGTGCTGCACCGACCGAGTTCGCACTTCCCTGAATTGACGTGCTGGCATTGCGTGGGCTGGAGGAAGCCCGGAGAAGTTTCTGAAGCCCTGGAATGATTGACATTTTATTGCCTGGGTTTTATGTGAGATGTTGCTAATGAACACGGCCGCCTCGATGACTCTGCAGAGGGCACCATTCAAACGAACCAATTAGGAAGGATTTTTTAATGTAAACTTTTAACCAGGTAGCCTGAGGGCTTGCTGAGCATAAAAGTACAATTTAGAAAACATGAGGTTTCCTGAGGTTCCGGGAGGCCCCGGCAGGGATCGATGCTGGCGCTGCAGCGCCTGGGCTGCCAACACAGTTTTCTAAACTCTGCAAAGCGCCTTGGCCATCGTGAGACCCTAAATGCTTCCCCAGCAAAGAGCCAGAGGGCCTGTTCTTCCAGGGGTCCCCAGCTCCGGTGGGTACCTGGCGGCTGAGATCTCTGACCCATGCTCCCCAGGCTGGTCCCCTAGATGTCTGCCTCCCAAGCTCATTCCCTTACACTGACGAGTTCCAGGGACTTGCTGATGCTCAGCTCTTCTGCCTTGAGCCAAATCACTGGGGTTTTAAGCAATTTAATGATTCCTACACTCACCCCCTTGGCAGGTGTCTGCTCTGACACCTTATGGTCACCACCCTTAGGAAGCCAAGCCTGGCTCCTTCAGGGTAACAGACAGGACAAAGGATTCTCTTCCTTTGTCCTTGTTTCTTTATTGTCTGTGGCTGTGACTCCTCTGTAAACAGGGGGTGCTATCTGCAGCTGCTGATTTGCCAAGGGGCTTCTTCTTGGGGACTTACCAAGGGCGTTCTTACCTCAGCTTCTGTGGTCTTGGCTCCTCCACCGTGCTTCGCTTTCAAGCTTTTCTTGTAGAGTTCCTGCTTGCTGGGTTCTGCCTGCTTTCTGCCATCTGATGTTTGTGTGATGCTGCCCCGGCCTTTCGCTCAGCCAAATAAACAGTAGCGCCGATGACAGCTCAATTGTGGTGGGTATTAGACCCAGCACTAAGCACATGACTTTAGGCGTTTTATAAAATAGCGGTCTTTGATCACCTTTTCCTACTTTCTTTATTCTTACCATTCTTGCTGTTCTTAAGGCTGTTGAGTTGACTGTGACTCATAGTGACCCCATAGGACAGAATAAGTAGTTCTGCCTCGTAGAGATTGCAGGAAGTGGCTAGTCAGTTTGAACTGCTGACCTTTTGGTTAGCCACTGAACTCTCAACTACCACCCCACCAAGACTCCATTCTTAGCACAGAATCATTCATGAATTCAACAAAAACTTGTTGAATGTCTGCTAGGTGCCAAACAGTGTTCTAACCACAAGGAACAAGCCGTGAATGACTGGGTAAGAGTCTTGCTTTACTGAAGCTTATGTTTTAATGAGGGCAAGCAAAAATAAGGGTACATTACATGTCACGTGGTGATAAGTGGGTTGAAAAACAGTAAGAGCGTTAGGTGTCAGAGAGCGAAGCGACGAGTTCCGCTAAACTGTCAAGATGACAGTGTTATCTTAGGTGGGTAGCCTGCAGTCACCTATCTGCATCACTAAGTGCTTCAGATCCTCTTCATTTTCAGCAAGCAGGGTTGTGTCATCTGCATTACACAGGTTGTTAATGAGTCTTCTTCCTATCCTGATGCCTCGTTCTTCTTTGTAGAATCCAGTTTCTCGGATTATTTCCTCGGCATGCAGATTGAATAGGTATGGGGAAAGGATACAACCCTGACACACATCTTTCCTGACTTTAAACCATGCAGTGTCCTCTTGTTCTGTTTGCACAACTGCCTCTTGATTCACGTGCAGATTCCTTACAAAAACAATTAAGTGTTCTATAATTCCTATTTTACGCAAGGTTAGCCATAATCCATTAGGACCCACACAGGGAAATGCCTCTGCATAGTCCATAAAATACAGGTAAGCATCTCTCTGGTATTCTCTGCTTTTAGCCAAGACCCATCTGACATCAGCAGCGATATCCCCGGATCTACATCCTCTTCTGAATCCATCCCGAATTTCTGGCAGCTCCCTGTCAATATACTGCTGTAGCTGTGTGTGCATGATCTTCAGCAAAATTTTACTTGCCCGTGACATTAATAATATCGTTAGACAATTTCTGCATTCAGTTGGATAACCTTTCTTGGGACTAGGCATAAATATGGATCTCTTCCACTCATTTGGACAGGTAACTGTCTTTCAGATATCTTGGCACAGACAAGTATTTCTAGCGCTATATCCATTTCTTGAAATATCTCGCTTGATATTCCATCAGCTCCTGGAGCTTTGTTTTTCGCCAGTGATTTCAATGCAGCTTTGACTTCTTCCTTCAGTACCGTTGGTTCCTAGTCACATAGTAACAGCAACCAATTCTGTTTGGTACAATGACTCTCTGTAATTCTTCTGTCTTCTTTTGATGCTTCCTAAGTCATTGAATATTTTTCCTGTATGACTGCAACTTGAGCTTAAATTTTTTCTTCCATTTTTTCAGCTTCAGAAATGCTGAGTGTGTTCTTCCCTTTTGGTTTTCTATCTCCTTCTCTTTGCCCATGGAATTATAATACTTCTCTTTGTCTTCTGGAACTGCACTTTGAATCTTTTGTTCAGTACTTTCACTTTATCATTTCTTCCTCTGCTCCAGCTGCTTGATATTCCAAAGCCAGTTTCAGAGTTTCTTCTGACATCCAATTTCGTCTTCTCTTTCCTTCCTGTCTTTTTAGCGACGTCTAACTTAGGTTGTTAGTGTCCAATATATCAAATCTGATCTTGAGATGGGTCTCTAAAGTCATGCGGGATATACTTATTTAAGGTCATACTTTGGCTCTCCTGAACTTGTTCTAATTTTCTTCAGTTTCAATTTGAACTTACATACGCACAATTGATGATCTGTGCCACAGTTGTCCCGTGGCCTTGTTTTGGCTGATGATATTGAGCTTTTCCATTGTCCCTTTTCACAGATGTAGTTAATTTGATTCCTGCATATTCCGTCTGGTGAGGTCTGTGTGTATAGTTAATGTTTATGCTGGTGAAAAAAGATATTTGCAATGAAGAAGTAGTCTTTCAAAATTCTATCATGTGATCTCTAGCATTATTTCTATCACTAAAGGCACATTTTCAAATTACTGAGCCTTCTTTAGGTTCCAACTTTTGTACTTCAATCACCAGTAATTACAAAAGCATCCTGAGTGCATACTGGATTGATTTCAGACTGCAGAAGATGGTAAAAATCTTCAGTTTCTTCATCTTTGGCCCAAGTGGTTGGTGTGTAGATTTGAATAATAGTCATATTAACTGGCCTTCCTTGTAGGTATGTGGATATTACCATATCACTGACAGCATTGTACTTCAGGATAGACCTTGAAATGTTCTTTCTGATGATGAGTGCAATCCTTTTCCTCTTTAATTTGTCATTCCTGGCATAGTAAGCCACATGATTGTCTGATTCAAAATGGCCAATAGCGGTCACTGTTGCCTAGCCAAGGCAAGTGTCGTTGGGTCAGATCCAACTCATGGCGACCGCTGCCTAGGACATTGATATTTATGTGTTTCATTTCAGTTTTGATGGTTTCTAACTTCCCTAAATTCATGCTTTGTACATTCTACATTTCCATCATTCATGGATGTTTACAGCATTTCTTCTCATTTTGAGTCATGCCACATCAACAGATGAAGGTGTCGAAAGCTTGACTGTCTGTGTCATTAGGGTCGACTGTACTTTGAGGAGTCAGGTCTTTCCTAGTAGTCTTTTGGGTGCCTTCCAACCCAGGGGACTCTTTTTCCAGCTCTATATCTGACAGTGTTCTATTGCTATTCATAAAGTCTTCACTGGCTATTCTTTTCCGAAGTAGACTACCAGGTCCTTCTTCCTAGTCTGTCTTAGTCTGGAAGCTCAGCTGAAACCTGTCCACGATGGGTGGCCCTGCTGGCATAGCTTAAACATCAAAGCAATAGGCAAGCCCCACTGACAGACACGTGGGAGATAGAAGACAGGGAGACTACATATGGATAAAAAACTGTGGTGGTATAGCAGTTAAGTGCTTGGCTGCTAACTGAAAGGCTGACGGCTGGAACCTATCCAGTGGCTCCACAAGAGAAGGGCCTGGAGATTTGTTCCCATGACGATTACAGGCAAGAGAGTCCTATGGGACAGTTCTTCTATGCTGCATGGGATCACTATTAGTTGAAATCAACTTGAGACCACCCTACAACAGCAACAGGATAAAGTGGTCCAGGAAGACCTTTCTGAGAGTTAACATTTAAGCTGAAGGGTAAGAAGAACACAGAATAGAAAAATAACTTTATTTTTAAATTTAAAATGTAATAAATGAAAGGGTAAAATAGATTCAAACGATACAGAAACATATGCACAAGGATTGGCAGTTAAGTTTGCAAACTCATCCCAGAAAAAGTGCTGCATACCTTATTGCTGAATATCACTATGGTCGTCTTCAATATACCCCCTCTTGGGAAGCTATGCACTGATGCCAATGCCTAGTCCACCCTTCAAAGCAATTTTGGAACTCTGTTTCCTGGAATGGCCAGCAGAGTTGTCATCATACTACCTCAGACGTCCTGAGTATCATCCAAGCGTCTTCCTTTCAATATTCCCTTTATCTTCAGGTAAAGAAAAATGTCACTGGGAGCTAGATTAGGTGAGTAGGGAGGGTATACCAACACAGTTATTTGTTTACTGGCTAAAAACTCACTCACAGACAACTATACAATTAAGTTTGTGAAATTGCCCAGCGTGCCACTGTGCGCAATGGCCATTGCAGACAGAGTTCCAAAATTGCTTTGAAGGGTGAGGTAGGCATTGGCATCAGTGCATAGCTTCCCAAGGGGAGGACTTCAAAGGTAACCACAGTGATATTCAGCAGTGAGGTGTGTAGCACTTAGACCAACCAAGTTCATGGACTTAATTGTTAGACCCTGTACCCTAACAACCCCCAAACTGGTCTCCTATTTTCACTACTTCAAATGCAGTCACTATTCATAATTTTTGCACGTCTCCTGCTAGTAATAATCTATATTCATGTAACCATTTATGTATGTGTCTTTGTACCTATCACCCTTTGAAATGCTGAGAGTAGCATATTACACACAGCACTCTGCACCCGAATTGTTTTCATCTAACATTATACCCTGGAGATTTTTCTTTATCAGCCTGTAGAGATGTCATCCATTCTTTTACAGTTATGTGGTATTTTGCTGTGCAGTTGTACTTCTGCCTACATAATCGGTCTCTTATTGATAGTTGTTAGGTGTTTCCTGAATGCATTGAATGTTTTTTTGCATATATGTGGCTACATCTATTGGAAAATATGAATTGGAATGAATACATTTGTTGAATATATTAATTAAATGGGCCTGTTGGAGACACAGAAATGCTGGTGCCATAGTACCAGCATTTTGGCTGCTAACCAAAAGGCTGGCAGCTCAAATCCACCAAGTGCTCCTTGGAAACCACACAGGGGAGTTCTACTCTGTCCTACAGTGTCTCTAAGAGTTGGAATCAACTCAACAGCAACAGATATATTCTTTTTCTCTCTCTCTTTTTATTGCAGAAATTCCTAGACATGGAATTTCTGGACCAAAGAATATGTGTGCTTTTCATTTGCAATAGATGTTGACAAGCTGCCCTATGAAGGTATTATACCGATTTGTACTCCTCACAAAGAACACCGTTTCCTCAAATTTTTAACAAGAATATGTTGTCAAGTGTTTTGATATCTCTTTGCCAAGCTGATTGGTGAAAAATGTTGCATTTGTGTTTTAATTTGCATTTTCTTGACTGTTAACAAGACTGAACATACCTGACACATCTCAAAATCCTGTTGTTCTTCTTGTTCTATAAGCTATTCCAGTTGCAGATACGTCAAGCTAAGGAGTAATGCTAGGTGTCCATGCTGAGGTGTCAAGAAAACATCTAGACATGCAAGTTGCAGTTCAGAGGAACTGTCCGGGCTGGAGCTATGATTGGGAAACCTGGGAGTCCACAGATGGTGTTTAGGCCATTGAATGAATGGACTTACCTAAAGAGATAACGGGCGTAGCAGGTAAGACTCTAAGGGCTGAGACTGGGGAATCCCAGCATCTCCGGGTCAGCTAGAGAGGAAGGGTCAAACCAAAGACTCGGGAGCAGCCAGGGACAGTGGAGCGTGGGGAAGCAGAAGCCAAGAGAAGAGTTTCTCAAAAGGAAACAAATGGTCAACAGAAAAGTCAAGCAAGAGAAGACAAAAGCCCTCTGGCAACGGGGAGCCAGTGACAAACTTAACAAGAATGGTTTGGGTGGAGTGGTGCGGAAGTCTGGCTGAAGCTGGTTGGAGAAGCCAAGATCGGCCCTGGAGAAAGCATTTGATGATATTTTCTGAGATGGCAATTCTCTAGTTCTTTGCGTGGTACAAGTGGATTGCACTTGGCTGTTGACCTGTACTTGGAAACCCTGTATAGTGGTTAAGTGCTACGTCTGCCAATCTTTTGGCTGGTAGTTCAAATCTGCCAGGGGCTCCATGGAAACTCTATGGGGCAGTTCTACTCTGGCCTATAGGGTTGCTATGAGTTGGAACCAACTCAACAACACTGGGTTTGGGTTTTGTTAACCTAAAGATTGGCAGTTCAAGGACACTCAGTAGTCATCCGCCTCTGCAAAGATGACAGCCAAGAAAAGAAAACCCTGTGGAGCCATTCTATAATATATGAGGCTGCCATGAGTGAAAACTGGCTTGACAGCAATGAGTTTGGAGTTTTTTGGAACAAGTTGTCTAAACAGGCATAGTTAGGAAAAGATTAAAGAGTCAAGGGAAATGTTGCAGTTAGATTTTGTTTGTTTTTTTTTTGAGCTGGGAGATACTGAAGTATACGTGATTACCGGTGAGAATGACCCTGGAGAGACAGGAGCTGTTGATGTTTGTGAATGTGAATAGGCAGAAGAGTGGAGTGTTCTAGAAGGAGAGAGGATCAAGGCACAACGGAGGATGTCCCCCGATGGAAGGAAGAGCAGGTCTTCCACCTTACCTAGAAGGATGAAAAGACCAGTTGCCATGGAGTTAATTCCAAGTCAAGTATGTCAGGGCAGAACTGTGCTCCAGAGGTTTTAATGGCTAGTTTACTTATGTATTTTGCATTGTATTTTAAGTGAATATTTACAATTCAAGTTGGTTTCTCATACAACAACTTGATGCACACTGTACTATGTGACCCCAGCTGCCGTCCCTAGGAGAGCCCACTCCTTCCCTCCCCCCGTATTTCGCTTGTCCACGCCAGCAGCTCCTGTCCCCCTCTGACTTTTCACTTTCCTTTGAACAGGGCTGCCCAGTTAGTCTCGCGTATCTGCTTAAAACAAGAAGCATGGTCTTCAACAGCATCAGTTTTTGTCTTATATACCAGTTCTATCTTTGTCTGAAGAGTTGGCTTCCTGAACGTTTTCAGTTCTGGACTAAATGAGAGTCTGGGGCCAAGTTTTCCGGGGACCCTCCAGTCTGTCAGACCTTCAAGTCTAGTCTTTTTACTTGAATTCGAGCTCTATACTCTACATTTCTCTGGCTCTATCAGGGACTTGTGTTGAGTTCCCCATCACAGTAGTCATTGGTGGGCACCACTAGTTCCTCCTCATGCTGATGTGATCTCTAGATTCTGTGGCCCTTTCTGCCACTTGGACTCACATTTTTCTTATGCCTTTGACCTTCTTCATTGTCCTTTGCTCCAGGTGGGTTGAGACCAGTTGATGCTTCTTAGATAACCTCTTGCTGGCTTTTAAGACTCCTAATATCAATGGCAGGTTCTATTTTGAGGTAAATCAACAGATCTTTCTTCCAAGCTGCCTCTGGGTAGGTTTGAATCTCTAGTCTTTAAACAGCAGCCAAGCACATGAACCCTTTTCACAACTTGGGGACAGATGAAGGCAGGTGGGGACAAATGTAGGCATGTTTGTGGTTGGGTGGCAGAAAATAAAGAATGTGATCCTCAAAAGTGTCCATTTTCCACATAAAGAGCAAAGACAGGGTGGTAAGCCAAGGTGAAAGGACAGTAGCAGATGCCGCATCAGAGAAACTGGGAAGATGCATGACACAGGCATCTCTCAGAACAGGATGGGAACCTAATCAGGGAACCAGATAGCAGCACCAGGGTAAGTTTCCTGCCCATTGGAGGCTTGCCCAACCAGCAGTCTGCAACTGAGAAATAAATCCAACCCAGCTGAAGGTTTTGTGTTGCAAAGAGTGGTTAATTTTGAGGTGTCTTGATCTTGACACTGTTCAGGGAGTTATTTATGTCTGAAATGATGAAAATTCCCTACCCCCTCTCTGAACCCATAAAGAGTGTAGAGAAGTGGCCGGCATACCAGGCCGACTCCTGGGCAGCACGGATTACTGCTGTCACGTGCGTGTTTTGCGTCCTCATCCATCTTCAGCCTAGACTCTGCGGCTCACGCCTGTCAGGACGGGCCAGCGACCCCTGCCGTGGCCCAGCTTCCCAGGATTTGGGCACCATGTGAGCCTGAACACGGCTTGTGAACAAGAACCTTTAATAAGCATCAAGTTCACACCCATCATTTCTCCCCCGGCCTCTTTGTTGCTTCCAAAGACAGTGGTCCTCTGATTCCCGCTGAGTGTGGGATACGGTCTCTCATCTCAGCACACACTGATCCAGGATGGCGTATGTCCTGGCTCATGGGGTCATGGACATATGAGTTTTGTGTTACTCTACTGTACATCCACTAGATAGATTCCTGGATCCTCGTGTTCTAGAAACTTCTATTTAAGGAAAAGTATGGGTGGGAATTTTCTCAGACCCTACAATGCCCCCAAATCTCTTCAGCTTTGCCAGTTCCTCTTCCAGGGCTTGTGAGACTGTCCCCTAGTCTCACTGGATTTGCTTGTTTTTCTGTAAAATGAGAGTGATTATATCCAACCTAAATATATACCAAGAGCCTGGTGGTGCAATGCTTAAGCACTCAGCTCCTAACGGAATGGTTGAAACTCACCAGCGGCTCCACTGAAGAAAAGACCTGGTGTTCTGTTCCCATAAAGGTCACAGACAAGAAAACTCTACAGGGCAGCTCTACTCTGTCACATAGACAAAATTGATGCAATGGCATTTAGCAACACAACCAATACCTACCAAGCTTTTTGTGTGTGTGTACGTATGAAAATCAAATGAATGAATGAATACAAAATTCTGTTACCAAGAAGGATTATCTCATCTCTCCACCTCCCTGCTGTGTCCATGATCATAAATACAGAGCATCCGGCACAGAGCCAGACCCACTGTGGTTGTTCAGTTCATGTTTGGGGTGAATGAATGAGCACGGAGTCAGTGTGCTCCCAGCTCACAGCAGCCCCAGTCACAACAGCACAGAATGCTGGCTGGTCCTGGGTCACTCCCATGATCATTTGTGAATTGGATTGTTGTGGCTCGTGGGATTTTCATGGGCTAATTTTTACAAGTAGATTGCCAGGCCTTTCTTCTCAGGCCACCCTAGTCTAGATGCTCTAGTGAAAGCTGCTTAGCATCATAACCTACGCCTTTACTGACAGACAGTGTGGGGCACGCACATGAGGTGCATTGGCTGGGAATTGAACCCAAGTCTTGAGCATGGGGGGCTGACAATTCTCCCACAGAGCCACCAATGTCTCATAAAATATGAATTGTTTATTTAGTACTTCATACTTGCTGGGTACTCTGTTAAGCGTGTTGCAAAATGATGTCACCTATTCTTCATTAGGGGTGGAGAACAGTGTTCTTATTTCACAGGCAAGAGAATAGTACCTCAGCATGGTTAAATGACTTATCCTAGGTCTTCCACCTTGTTAGTGCTGGAGCTTGGATTTGAACCCAGGTCTTTCTGTTCCAGAGGCCATGCTCTTGACCACCATAGTGTCATTCTGAGACAGCAGAGAGGCTAATTTAGAAAATGATGCTGATGCCCTGTGCTGAAATCATTGACGCTCTTGGGAGGACATCCAGGGAGCTCTAGAATTTTATCCCCATGAGTCGAAGACTGGCTCTTGATCAATTAAGTAAGAAGAGGCTGAATAAATAAACGAACAACCTTTTCTATTCCGAGGAAGAGGAAATGGAGCTCTGTGGGGACAAACCTGGGGCTATTGTGCTGGTTTGGGCCAAGGCCAGCCAAGTGGGCTCAGCCATTGCATATCCTGAGCTGTCTAGTTCAACCAGGACATTGAACTGGCTGGACTCAAGAATAAAGCCAGCCAAGTCAGGAGAATGAATTCTTTCTGCCTCCCAAGATCAAGAGGAATTTGAATCCAGTAGGATTTGTTGAGTTTTGGATTGAATAGGGCTTGTTGACTTGGTTGGGAGTGGAATCAGGTATGGTAAGGGTGGCCTCTGCTTCTTCTATCCTTCTGGCTCTTGTCCTAGTGGCCATTTGCTATCCAAGGGGATCCATCACCAGGCCAGGCAGTAGAGAGAAATGGCCAAACATGGCCCCTTACCAAGCTTTAGAGCACTGGCCCTTACAGGTTGGGTGGTCTCTGCTCCTAGCCAGCAATCTATTTATCCTCCAGTGGACTGGGCAGTGGGAGCAAGCAGGGGACAGTACTGATTATTGGAGGATCTGCCTTCCTGAGCTTTCCTCTGGGCCTTTGACCCTGAGAATAAAGTACTTTTGTCCATGAACCTGGAACATTTGCTTCAGAGAGAAACTGGGGAGTTGAGATGGGAACCTAGGCATATGGAGAGGACAAGTAGGGCTGGAGATGGGACAAAGTTGCTTCCCCCCTGAAAATGATAGCCCCACACTGCTGGCAGGCTTGCACTCTTGTGTACTCTGCTAGCTGGCTGCTGTCTCGTTCTAATAAATTAAATCTGTTATATCATCACTGTTATAGTTCTTAGACAGGCAATTCCAAGGCAGATTAGAAAGGAACTTAAGGGGATTAAAAGCTTCTCTTAGTGAAAAACAATGTTTCAGATGAGAAATCCATTTACCAATATGAATTTCAGCAGAAATGCATGTTTTCTTTAATGCATTGCTACTACTCAAAGAAACCGGGATTTTCCCCCATGCCTCCCGTGCTCTGTTTTGCATAAGTTATAATGTGGATTCTGTTGAGCGTGGCAAGCCTCTCAGGGAGATTGATGGCTTCCATAAAGTTGCACGAAAACATTTCTCCTTTGTTCATGAGGGAAGAGAAAAGTGTCTAATGGATTTGGAGTATTAAGAGAGTGTCAGTTGGTACCGTGAGCCAGGGAAAGTCTAGGCGTCAAGACCAGACACCAGAGGAAACAGATTAACTGGAGAGGGTAACGGTCAGTTCTCAGTTATCTGCATGTGGTTTATCTGCAGTAAGTTTAAAAAGCAAAATGAAAAGAAATCCATGTTTCTGCTCCTCTCCCTGGCTGTCTATCACTGTGTACTCAGGGAATTGAAAGTCATTTTAATAACCCAGGCCCAATATAATTTGGAAAGTAATTCTGCTGCTCTAGCTTTTTTTTTTTTTTTTTTTAAAAAAAAAAAGAATCACAGAAGGCAGGCCAAAGGATATGTAATTAATTTTTTTTTCTATTATTCACAGTTGGAGTTTCTCAATACCATCAGAAAGCTGACTTAACTTAAAATCCTGAGCTAGTTCCCGAAAGCCAGTGTGGAGCTCCTACCTCATGGGGCTTTCAACCTTCCAGAAATTGCTGAGTCAGCCCTTAACACTCAGCCACATGGATTGTGCCAAGAAGATGCATCTCTCCACGAGGCCAGCGATGCCCTGGGAGCTGGGCAGAGGGTAAGGCCAAGTGATGCCCTGTTGGGTTCGCTAGTTAGTCTGCATAGAAGGCTAAATGCTGATTTGCTGTGGGTGATTCTTGGGAATCTTATGGGTGCCATGAGCAAACTCGGTTCCAGTGGTGCCAGGGATCTGTGAACATGGCTTTGGATTGGCCACACTGCTGGAAAGTTCTTCCTGACCTTGAGTATGGCTCAGAATGATGGAGAACGTTCTTTTGGTGACCAGACTAGTAGGACCAGCAACCTGCTCCTATTAGCTCAAGTTGGAGGGAAGTTAACTGCGGGAATTCAAGGTCATGGGGCTCAGCTGGGACCAGAGGGTATCATGAACCAAAGCCTGGCCTTCCTGCCTTCTCATCTCCTTTCTTCTTGCCTCCTTATTTTCTTGACTGAGACAGAGTTTCTCCAAAGTCCTGAATCTGGGCTGTGAATCTACCTACCCCGCCTTCTTTTAGAGGTGAGCTCCAGCTCTAATCCCTGAGTCTGAGAAGTTTCTTGTGCAAAGCTCTCTTGCCTTTGATTAAACAGCCACACTTCCTCCAGGGCGACCTTCATTTTTGTGTTGGTGTCACATCCGGTATAAGACACGGTGGCTTTCTCACTTTAAGAAGAGGTGGAATGGGAATTCACCTTCCTAATTTTGAGCCCTAATAAATAATAAGGTTTACCCACAGTTACTGGATGCCAGCTAGGTGCCAGGTGCCGCATTTAAGCATGTCATGAGGCATAACTCCTTAAATTCTCTTGAGGAGTCTAAAAGCTAGACGGATTCTAGAATTAGAGTACCAAAAAAAAAAAAAAAAACCACTGCCATTTAGTCAATTTTGACTCATAGTGACCCTATAGGACTGGTGCCAGGGATCTGTGAACATGTCTTTGGTTTGGCCACACTGCTCGAAAGTCCTTCTTGACATTGAATATGGCTCAGAGTGGTGGAGAATGTTCTTTCAGTGGCCATGCTACTAGGACAAACAACCTGCTCCTACCGGCACCAACCCTCTACCTGTCCATGGCTGGCACGTTGCTATTACACTGGGAGCACACCTGCGGGGTCACCCCTGGTGAGCAGGCTTCAGGGGCACTTCCAAAGAGTAGTCTAGAAATAAAGGCTTGTAGGTACTTCTGTAACTCAGCCAATGAGAGCTCTATGGATCAGAGTAGAATATTGGTCAGTAGAATGCTGGAAGCCAAGCCCCACGTGCTAGAAGGCACAATAACCACAGCCATGGTTTCAACACACTAATAATCACGAAGACAGCCCAGGACTGGGCAACATTTCCTTCTGCTGTACACGACATTGTCATGCATCAGAGGCAAGAACTAATGCCAACAGGCACCATCCCTATTTTACAGCTGGGAAAAGTGGGCTCTCAGAGTTTGAAGAGCTTGCCTGAGGTCACACAGCTAGCGCGTGATGGAAGAAGATTTGAATTCAGGTACTCGGGTGCTGGAGAAGTTGAGTTAGGACTGCTTGGCAGAAGGTTAATGTTTTGAATCTATTAGCTGCTCTTT
Source organism: Heterohyrax brucei (assembly GCA_028571685.1). NCBI lineage: Eukaryota > Metazoa > Chordata > Mammalia > Hyracoidea > Procaviidae > Heterohyrax > Heterohyrax brucei. The sequence continues at coordinate 68,693,009 of CM053161.1, read as the reverse complement.
GGAAACCCTGTGGGCAGTTGTGATCACTTCTGTAGGGTTGCTATGAGTCAGAATCAACTCAATGGCAAAGGGTTTGATTTGGGCTTCAGGGGGTACTCTGGTTCTGGAAACCATGCTTTCAAACATCACATGATGTGGTCTTCATGTTCTGACTCAAGTCCTTGCATGTGAGTTCTCAAAAATCCATTTTTAAAAAAGAAATTTGCTGGTTACAAATACCAGTTTCCAATGGCCAAAGCTAGTTCTCTACAACCATGTGAATGGAAGGAGAAAAGAGTAAAAAGTGGGTATCGTTAGCTGGTTAGCAAGTGGCCATCAAAGAAGCCACAACTGGTCCCAATCCACTTGGAGCAAAGGAGAAGGAAAAACATCAAAAGACATAAGGAAAATATGAGCCCTGGAGACCGAAAGGGCCATTTAATCTAGAGACTACATCGGCAGTAGACTGGAAGAGCCAGATGCCACCCAGCTATCCCCAGGGACTGCCCTGACAGGGAACTCAATCAAGAATCATCAGTGAAGCAGGAAAAATGGGGGCTGCAGAACTCAAGCTCTAGTAGAAAGCCCAGACCCGATGGTCTGACAGACCGGAGGGTCCTTGGAAGACAGGCCCCGAGACCATCTGTTAGCCTGGAGCTAAAGCCAATCCCAAAGCCAACTCTTCAGACAAACACCGAACTGGTCTATATGACACCAAATGATACTGGTCAAGAGTGTGCTTCTTGTTTCAAACAGATACAGGAGACTAACTGGGCAGCTCCTGTCCACAAGTGAGATGAGAAGGCCGAGGGGGACAGGAGCTGATTGAAAGGCCGTAGGAAATACAGGGTAGAGAGGAGGAGTGTGCGGTCACGGTGTGGGGAGAGCGGCTAGGGTCACACGGCAAAGTGTGTGTCAGGTTTTGTATGAGAGACTGACTTGAATTGTAAACTCTTACTTAAAACACAATAATACATGTGTACATATATATGTGTATGTGTATATATGTATTATGTATCTTGTATGTTTTATATGTATACACGTATATATTCATGCATCTTATTAGCTGGTGCCTGGGATTCTTGCATCTGTAGGTATCTGCGTTCCCTGGAGTCCTCAACCTTCCTGGCAGGTCCCTAAGCCCCACCGCCCTCTTCCCGGGGGCCACCACGCTTTCTTAGGAGTCTATTGGAAAGCAGAGTGCTAAATGTTCCTCAGTTTTAATTACAATTCGAAGAGCTTCGCTGTCAGCTGCCCTTCTGAAATTGTTTTAATTGAAGTTCCATGAATCTTGGTGAGTTCAGATGGAGTTCATCTCTAAGCCCATCCTGATTTCATTAAAGATTTGATCTTTCTTTTTTCACCAATAAAACATTTATTATCGTTATCTGTTTTGTAACCATTTTCTTTCTCCAAAGTGAGGAGAGATCAGCCTCATCTTCATGCCAATGAAACTAAGGAATCATCTCTTGAATTTCTGGCTCACAAGAGAACTTACATTAAAAAATGTTCATTATGACTACATCTTTTCCTTTTAGATGAAGGCAGTCCTCGTTCAGGAGGAGTTTTAAGCCTGCAGGTAAGGCTGTGTATGAACTAACTGCCCACAGGGCTTCAGAAAGACTCATCTTCCTAAGTCTAGATGGTTTTGTATTTTGTTGAGATGTCACGGCTGTCACGACAGCTGGTTCTGTGACAACCTCACCACCACCCCCAGGAGGTAAATTACAGGAAACAAAGTTATGGTTGGACTAAATAGTGTAAAAGGAAAGCCATGCCACAAACTAGCTTGTTGACCCCGAGTGTTAGTAATTAACAGTTAATTACTATTAAATCATCATTCCTGGGCTTGTCTGGGCTCACAATTTATGCGCAAGCGGTCAGTTTACAATCTGTGTTTGTGATTATCCGCTAAGCAGCACGCTTAGAGAACCCTGTACCTGTCTCCTGCCTGGAGGAGCTGAGACCACAAAGTTTTTGTTAAGGCTTCAGCTGCATCTCCTTCTAGATCTTTGTTTCATGTATGTAATATACTTAAAATACACTAAATGACAGTTTATAATATCATTATCTACAGTTAAAGATATTATACCTTCAAAAATGAAAAGAAAGTGTAGCCATATGTGGAAATAGTCTGTTCGGCACCCTTTTAACCCTCCCCTCGAGCTCCCCATAGTTTCGACAGCACCAGACAGGCAATGGTACAAAAGTCACAGGTCTGCAAAACCATTTTGCTAGGCTAGCCCACCGTTGTCATGAAAGGAAACCGGGTTATTTAGACAGTAAATAACAACGGAGGGCAAATTTATTTTTTTAACTTTTATTTCGGGACAGGATTCCAATATGTTCTTTATTACATGGTTTGATAATTCAGAGATGGCTCAGCAACCTCTAGTGCCCTGCCACCGCCCTTCAAACCCTCCCGCCCCCAATATCACGGGAGTTGATTTAAAACTTCACTCGGAACAGCCCTGGGGTTATGAGGAGCAGTGTGGACCCAGTATGGATTAGGTTTAAAAGTAATAAAAATGTAGACCTGTTGGTTAGGTGAAAAATTCACTATCAGATTCCCAAGCTAGCGTTCCTTTTCATGTGCAAACGGCACTAAATGAGGCATTTAATTCAACAAATCCAGAGTTCTGATCCGCCAGAAATAGAGACTGGGTTAGTTCAATTTGTAACAAACGATCTCCGTATGATCAAAGTCCTGAGAGCTGATTTCAACATGCTGCTTAAATTAGTCTAACACCAAAGTCTTTGGCTCAGAGACGGTATTTGGAATGTCTTACCAGAGGAGAAATTCCTTCACACACATGGTTCTAATATCATGCCATGCCAGCTTTGCTTTTTAATGGGCTGACAAGGAGGCGCAGTGCTAACTTTCTGACTCCAGAAAGTTCTTGTGCTGTCACCCGCAAACCAGCTAGGATAATTTTTCCTTGGCTTCCTTATTAAAGACTGAATGAAGGGATTGTACGGCTTTCTTAATGTCACTTGGTCTGTTTGCCATAAATTCAGGCACTCACGATGAAAGCTGCGCTTATATTTCCCTGGGAAATGGAATCACGGAGAATGCACCCAGGTTCACAATAAATAACTACGTGTGAGTTATTAAGTGAATTTTATATACCAGGGGCCTTATTACATCAGGAGTTCAGATAATGGCTTCTGAAAAAATACATCTATGTATTTCATGGCTAAAGCATTGAGGGGGTCGGTAGGTAGGAAAAAGGGTCTCCAGAAGGCACTGAAGTGGACAGACAGAGCCAGGTGGGGCAAGAATGGAATAGGTGGTATTTGAAAGAGAATATAATATTTACATTTTTGTACGCTGCTTGCCTTGTTAGCCCAGCAGGGAGACAAGCAGGCCTGTTGGCCCACATGACAGGCCGCTCTGCAGGCTTCCTGCCTGCGATTGTTTGTTTTTTTGCAGAAGGAAGACTTGAGGTTGTTTAGACTATGAGCCTAATTTTAGAGGATGATAATTATGTTGCTTCTAAACCACATATTTTCCAGAATTTGCTGCTCCATGGAAATAACTCCCATGTGTGTCCAGCCTGGCTGGCAGCCAGCCTGATGCCCAGGGTCTCGGTCCTCCATGTCACCCTGGTGCCTGGGATAAGGTACCACGATGAGATGGCCAAAGGCAGGAGAACTGGGTCTGGACTCCCACTCAACGGTCCTCTTGGGTCTTGAGTAGGTCATATAACTTCCAGGGTAGCATTTTCTAAGGAGTGGTCATCCATGGAATATCAGTCCCATGCAATGCTTTGTTGTGGATTGAATTGTTTCCCCAAAAATGTGTGTGGTGGTCTGGCTAGGCTGTGATTCCTGGTATTGCGTGATGTCCCCCACGCTGTGAATCCTGCCTCTATGATGTTAATAAGGTCTCATGAGCAGCAGTTGGGTTGATGCGGCAGGACTCAATGTGTAAGACTGTTTTGTGGCTTGAGGCCCTCTCTTGAGATATCAAGGCTAGCAGAGGGATTTGGGAACCTCACACCACCAAGAAGGTGTGCTGAAAGTTGGGCACCTTCCTTGGAAAGGACAGGGGTCTTTGTACCTCAGAGGGTCCCAGTCCAGGGAAGCATTGACGACAGGGACCTCCCTCCAGATCCAGCAGAGAAAGCCTTCCCCCAAGGCTGACACCCTGAATTTGGACTTTTAGCCTACGGAACTGTGTAAGAATAAACATTTCTTTGTTACAACTATCCACTCCTGGTGTTTCTGTTAAAGCAGCAGTAGCTGACTAAACCGTGCTCCTCAGGATTCGAGAATCAAATAGGTTTGGGACACTTTGCAAGCTTCATTCTCTTTTTCATGACCCACCATGCACACGCAGTCATCTTATTTATGGTCTCTAGCCTAGCTCACTCCTACCTACCCCTCAGGTCTTTGAGTCTCCAGATACTCTTTCTTCATAGTATAAATCCCAACTAGTCAAATGGTCAATTATTTGTGAAGTGACTCGATAATGTCCACTCAAATCTAAATCCATAAGGGCTATTCTGTCTGGTGACGAGTCCCCAGTGCCTAGCTCACAATGGCTGACACACGGTACCCCAAACCCAAGCCTGTTGCCCTTGAGTCAATTCTGACTCACTGCAACTCTAGAGATAGAATAGAACTGCCCCTGAGGTTTCCGAGGCTGTGAACCCTTACAGGAGCAGACTGCCACGTCTTTCTCCATTGGAGTGGCTGGTGGGTTTAAACCACTGACCTTTTGGTTGGTACCCAAGTGCTTTAGCCACTGTACCACCAAGGCTCCTAGTAGATGCTCAGTTAGCAGCTTAATAAACGACTGAATGAATACAGTGTTCCTCAAACTTTAATGAGTTTTGGAATCAACCAAGGGTGAAGGGTGCAGGGTAATCTGGTTAAAATGCAGATTCTGATTCAGGAGGTCTGGAGTAGGATCTGAGATTGTGATAGGCTTTCAGGTGACAGAGATGTTGCTGTATTTTGAGGAGTAAGAAATTTAAGGGTATAATTATGTTTAACCTTAAACATAGGAGTCACTTTTTCCTGGTGAACATCTTCTCTGGTAACATCTGGATAATGCGGGTCTATGAGCTGAGTCTCCATTTATTCATCTATAAAGTGAACTGAATGCTTCCTAAAGACACTGGCAGCTTTGCAGACCTCAGCCTTTGGGTGCCTTATTCTAAGTTTGCTGCTGAGCCAGGTATGGGATGGAGGGGAGGGGAGTTCCCCTGGGTACACGGTCTCCAGAGGTTCGTAGCACTTTCTGAAATTCACTGGGGACTACTAGGGATCAGGAAGAGGGTGGACTCAGCCTGGGTGAGCTCTCAGATTCAGCTGGGACTCCAAGAGAGGCAGCTGAGTATCTGCTGGTCACCACTGGCCTTTCCTGTTCCTTGAGCCTGGGAGTGCCAGGTTAGATGGTGGAGCATTTCATGTGCCCTGGGCTTGAGATGGTTTAGCCACAGGAAGGCAGAGGCAGCATGAATGGATATGACCACAAAGACAAGGCAGTGAAAAGAAAAGTGTATCCAGCGTATGTAAAGAACACTTAAATTCAACAATAAGAAAACAAATAATCCAATTTAAACACACAGAGAAGATTTGAGCAGATATCAGAGAAGGTATCTACAGATGACAAATAAGCATACAAAGGGATGCTCAACATTGTTTGTGGTTAAAGATTGCAAATCAAAATAACAAGGAGTGCTATGCACCTATTAGAATGACTAAAAATCCAAACATCTGATCATGCCAACTGCTGGTGGGGATGCAGAGCAGCAGGGTCTCTTGTTCACTGCTAGCGAGAATGTAGACGTGGCACAATCACAGTGGAAGACAGTTTGACAGTTTCTCATAAAACTAAACATGGTCCTACTGTAGAAACCAACAATCAAGCTCTTAGGTGTTTATCTAACTAGTCTGAATATACATCCATACAAAAATCCACACATGAGTGTCTACAGCAATTTTGTTCTTAATCACACAAACTAGAAGCAACCAAGATAGCTTTTTCTTCAGTAGGAGAACGGGTGAACAAATGAGCACATCCATGCAATGGATTACTCAGTGGTAAACAGGAATGAACTATCGAGCTGCAAAGAGATGTGAAAGACCCTTAAATGCATAATGCTAAGGGAGTGCCAGTCTGAAAAATGTACCTACTGTGTGACTCCAATTACATAGCATTCTAGAAAAGACACAATGGTAGGAAGGATGCAAGGGATAGAACTGCATATATGTCAACTTAATCAAGCTATGATTTCTTGTATTGTATGGGTGTGCTCCACCTGTATGATTTTCATATGTCTTATAAATCATAGTCTCTGCCTGTGGTTAAAAAGGATTACAGTGGGATGTAACACCCTTGCTCAAGCCACATCCCTGATCCAATGTTAACGGAGTTTCCCTGGGTGTGGCCTGTATTACCTTTTATCTTACAAGAGATAAAAGGAAAGAGAAGCAAGCAGAGACTTGGGGACCTGATAACACCTGGAAAGCAGTGCTGAGCAGAGGTGTCCTTGTGACCCAGGAACCCTGAATAGAGAAGCTTCTAGTCCAGAGGAAAGTGAGAAAGACCTTTCTCCAGAGCTGACACAAAGTCTTACCCTGGAACTGACACCCTGAATTTGGACTTCGAGTTCACTACACTGTGAGTGAGTAAACTTCTGTTTGTGGAAGTCATCCGGCTGTAGTATTTCTGTTACAGCAGCACTGGATGACTAAGATGGGGCTAAACAGATCAGTGATTGTCAGGGGTCAGGGTAGCAATGGCCACATAGCAGTGAAACTATTCTGTATAATACTATCATGGTGAACACAAGACATTATGTGCCTGTCAAATCCATAGAACTCTACAGCACCAAGAGTAAACCTTGATCTATATAAAAATTTAAAAATATATCCTTTAAAATGTTTGGGGAGGTGAGAATTCCAGGATGGCCTGTATCACAGAGTATGAAACTACCACACTGAAGCGGGAGGGGAGGATAAGGTGCTGACCTGAGTGACTGTGGAAATGAGTAGAATCTGTAAGACGAAAGGCAAAGGAACTGGGCATCAGTGCCCTGGGTGATAGAGTTGTTTCCTACAAAGGCAGGAGCTGACAATTCAGAAGCCACTGCACATGTTGACTGGAACTGAACAGGACGGTAACTGGTGGAAGTCAAGCTTCTCCCTGTTGGAGTGGGAGGCGAGGCAGCTCCCCTCACTTCCTCCCATACCTGGCTCAGGAGCAGCTTCAGAGCAGCAATTCCAGCTGCTGAAAGACAAGCAGAGGGAGGAGGCTAGAATGAGCCACCTGGTAAGGGAATAGAGTTGAAGACACTAGTGACAACATAGGTTTAGATTAGTGTATGTGTATAGTTACTGTCATGGATTGAACTGTGTCCCCCCCAGAAATGTGTGGAGTAGCTTGGCTGGGTCAGGATTTCTTGTGTTCTGTGACTGCCATCCATTTTACAATTTTCTTGTACTATAAATCCTAATCTCTGCCTGTGGATAACAGAGTGGATTGTGTTAAAGGCGATTAGGGTGGGACTGTAAATCCCTTCCTAAAGTTGCCTCCCTGCTCCACTGTAAACGGAGTTTCCCTGGAATATGGCTTGCACTACCTTTTATCCTTTTTTCCTACTGGAGGCAAAAAGAGAGGGAAGCAAGCAGACAACGGGGAATCTCACATCACCAAGAAAGCAGCACCAGGAGGAGAGTGGGCCCTTCATACTGGAGGTTCCTGGGCCAAGATGCTCCCTAAACACAGACTGATACAACGCAAGGACTTTGCTCTAGAGCTGTCAAGGGAGAAAGCCTTCCCCTGGTGTGGACTTCCTGAATTTGGACTTGTAGCCTACTGGGCTATGTAAGAAGAAACTTTCCTTTGTTAAGCCTTCCACTTGTGGTATAGTGGAATAGTACCAGATGACTAGAACAGTTACATATAGAAATGCTTATAGATATGTGTACATGGATATATGTGAGTCAGGAGTGGCTCAGTGATGGGATTCTCATCTTCTGAACATGAGACCTGGGTTTGGTTCCTGGCTAATGCACCCCAGGCACAGCCACCACCCATCTGAGGTGCAGGCTTGCATGCTGTCACAACATTGAACAGCTTTCAACAGACCTCCCTGACTAACACAGACTGGCATAAGGCCCTGGTGATCTACTTAGAAAAAGCCAGCCAATGAAAGCCCTCTGTATCACAGTGATCTGATCTTACTGCAAATGGGGTCACAACAATCTGATCTAATTGTGTATGGGGCCCTCATGAGTCAGGGCTCAACTTGACAACAGCTAACCACCACCCCCCCGGAAAAAAAACCACTGTCATCGAATTGGGTCTGCCTCATAGAGGCCCTAGAGGCAGATAGAACTGCCCCATAGAGTTTCCAAGGAGTGCTTGGCAGATTTGAACCGCCAACTTTTGGTTAACAGATGTAGTACTTAATTCACTGCGCCACCAGGGCTTTCTCAGCAGCGAACAACATATGCACTTTGGTTGTTGTGTACCATCAAAGTCAACTGTGACTCACAGCTACCAAACACGGCAGAGGAGGACTTTCCCAGAGGGTCTCTGGGCCTTTTGTCTTTATATGAGCAGATTGCCGTGTCTTTTCTCTTCCAGAGTAGTTAGTGGGTTTGAACTGTCAGCCTTTCAGTTAGCAGTCAAGTACTTAATAGTTGTGCTCTGAGGACTCCTTTTGCATATACACATATACTTTCTGAGAGGTATTAGAAGCAGCACTCTAATAGCAATGAGCACACTTATTGTCCCGTTCTTTTTCTGATTCCATTCTCCAGTAAAAGGAACGAGGGCTCCTTGGAGAAATAATTGATTCTAGTACTGGGATAGGGAATATACAAGATAATCCTGGAGCATCTTGTAACGCCAGAAAGTAAGGAAGTGCTAAACAAACAAACAAAAACAGCAAGAATAAACAACACCATTGCTGCCAAGTCAATTCCAGCTCGTGGTGACTTAACAGCACACAGTAGAACTGCCTCATGGGGTTTCCAAGGCTGTGATTATTATGGGAGCAGATTGCTACATTTTCTTCCATAGAGCGTCTGGTGAGTTCAAACTGGCAACCTTTTAGTTAGCAGCCGAATATTTAACCACTGTACCACCTTGGATTCTAAAAGCAAGAAGAATAAAGAAAAACAACAATCAGGTATGTCTAATGGACACAGGAGCCAACTGAAAGAACTCCCAGTGGCCAAATCTAGAATAATTTGAGCAACAAAATAAAGTAGTATTGGATTATTATTCAAAATACAAAACAGTGTCCATCAATTCACGCTAAAGTGAGTAAATGGTCGAATGAATAAATAAGTGGAGGAGAATAGAGCCATCTTCTCTGCAGGATTTAACGTAACTTATATAGATACTCTACGTTTACAGAGGTGGAGCTAAATTCCCCACTCCTTAAATTTTAAGAGTCAATTCCAATTCGAAACAACCCTGTAAGACAGAGTAGAACGGCCCGATAGTGTTTTTAAGGAATATCTAGTGGATTTCAACTGCCAATCTTTTAGTTAACAGTCAAACTCTTAACCACTACACCACCAGGGTTTCCAGACAAACAGATCTGTCTTGAAAGAGGTCAAACCAGAATGCTCTTTAGAAGTAAGAGGGGGGAGACTGTGTCTTACATACTTTGGACGCGTTATCAGAAGGCAGAAGGACATTATACTTGGTAACGTAGAGGGTCCGCAGAAAAGAGGAAGACACTCAACAAGACGAACTGACGCAGAAACTGCAGCAGCAGGTTCAACCTTACCAACGATTGCGCCCAGGGGGCGAGACTGGGTAGTGTTTTGTTTTGTGTACGTAGGGCCTCTGCGAATCAGAACTAACTCAGTGGCAGCTACCAACAACAATCTTGAGAGCTGGCTGTGCATAGCAACTTCCTTCCAAAGAGTATGGTACAGAAAAAGGGAAAAGAAAGAATAAACTTACGGTGGAGAAAAACGACAAAATCTACAGTAAGCCAGGTGATCAATAATGGTAAGTCAAGTTGCTGGTGTATATTCTTGATATGATGTAATCAGAATGGCACTTTGCTTCCATAATCCCCCCTCCAAAACATGTCAGTATAACCATGGCAAAGGAAAAGTGGCTGCACAATGGTTAAGCATTTGGCTGCTAACTAAAAGGTTGACAGCTCAAACCCACCCAGCTCTCTCTATGGAAGAAAGACCTGGTGAACTGCTCTGGTCAAGATTAGAGCCTAGAAAATGCCATGGAGCGGTCCTGTTGCTATGAGTTGAAATTGACTTGATGGCACCTAACAATAGCAACAGGTATGGCACAAACGCCAGGCACACCTCTTGGAGAGGCATTCTACAAAATACGTGGCCAGTCCTTTTCAACCTGCCAAGGTTGTCAGATAGAAGCCAAGTCTGAGAACCTTCCAGAGCCAAGAGGAGGCTAAGGAGACTTGTTGATTAAGTGTCTCATGGTGTCCTGGCTCAGATCTCAGGTTAGAAAAAGGGCATTATGGGAAAACTAATGAAATCTGTATAAAGTACAGACTTTGGTTAATACTATCAATATTTATTTACTTATTGTGATGAACGTACCATACTAATGTTAAGATGTTAATAACAGACACCACTCACCAGACATGGTGGCCTTGTTGCTGGATATAGAACGGAAAGAGACCCTTGGGAGATGTCTGGACAGGTGCAAAGGGCTTCTCTGGTGCTATGCTTCTGTCTAGCTAAATGAGCGAGCACTGCATAGATAGCTGTCTTTGGATGATATCATTTAAGCACTGTCTGCAGGTAAGGATGGAATGAAAGTCTTGCTTTCCTCTTACCCTGTCTGCAAACTTTTAAATGTGGCTCCTTGAACTTCAACTCTATTCCTGGCTTCTTCACCTAGACACCAAGACTCTGAAGACAATGGGGACTAGATTGTGCCTCTGTGGGTGCCCTGTGCTGTGTCTACAGCAGATGCCCCATAATGAACATTTTCTGCTGCTAATCTCAGTCCCCACCCTGTCACTCTAACCACATGGCTTTCTAGCAGTAAGAATGATCTGGAGTCAAACTCAGTTAACACCACCACTCTGTTGTTAAAGCTGGGTGACCTAGGGGAAGCCACGTCACCTCTTTGAATCTTAGTCTCCTTTTTTGTAAAACAGGGTATAGAGATTTTCTACCTCGTGGGTGGTGCGGAGGGTTAAATGACACCTTACATTAGTACTTTGGAAACCCTGGTGGTGTAGTGGTTAAGTGCTACATCTGCTAATACAAAGGTCAGCAGTTCGAATCTGCCAGATGCTCCCTGGAAACTCTATGCAGCAGTTCTACTGCACCCTATAGGGTAGCTGTGAATTGGAACGAACCCAATGGTAGTGGCTGGCTTTATTAGGACATGGCCAGAGAAGGTGCTCAATAATTGGGAAACATGATCCCATTATCGTTCTTATCCCTAAATAATTCTACCGCCTTCATCCTATTTTCTCTCCATTTTCAAGTGCCTCTTCTTCTCATCTTTACTCAACCAAATCCTCCCCTAACTTGTGCCTTTTTCTTACTTGTACCCTCCACTTTTTCTGTATTTAGTGGGGGGCTCAGAAATTGGGAATGTTTACACGGAGAATGAGAGCTTAGATGCTGGGCTGGTCAAACAGGTATGTTTAGAGCCTAGAAAATGCTGTGAAGCGGTCCTTTTCTGTCACATGGGGTTTCTATGAGTTGGAATTGACTTGATGGCACCTAACAATACCAACAACTATGGCACAAACACCAGGCAAATCTCTTGGAGAGGCATTCTACAAAATACATGGCCATCTTCTTCAAGCTGCCAAGGTTATCAGATAGAAGGAAAGTCTGAGAACCTTCCAGAGCTCGAATGAAGGCTGTCAATTCAGCTCCAGCTCATGGCAAACTTCTACACAACAGGAAGGAACACTGCTTGACCCTGTGCTGGCCTCACAACTGTTGCTGTGTTTGAGCCCATCGTTGTGGCTATTATGCCAGTCCAACTCATGGAATGTTTCCCTTCCTTTTTGTTGATCTATTGGAGAGCTGCCTTCCCTCTGATTTCCGGGCTGCCTTGCAGAGGGGGTAATTCCACGTAAGCACAATGGGGGAAAAAAAATCCCCACTGTTGTTGAGTAGTGTCTGACTCATAGTGACACTGGAGGTCAGAGTAGAACTGCCTCGTAGAGTTTCCAAGAAGCACCTGTTGGATTTGAACTGCCGACCTTTTGGTTAGCAGACATAACACTTAACCCACTACACCACCAGAACACACAAATGAAGTGCTCTGAAATTCCCATTCTTCTCAAGGTTATCCATAATTTGCCATGATCTACACAGTGAAATGTGTTTGAATAATCTATAAAGCACAGGTAAACATCTTTCTGGTATTGTCTGCTTTGAGACATGATCCATAGGACATCAGCAACGATATTCCTTGTTCCTTGCCCTCTTCTGAATTCAGCTTGAATTCCTGACCATTCCCTGTCAGTACACCGAATGATCTTCAGGAAAATTGTACTTGTCTGTGATATTGTTGATATTGTTCCATAGTTCCCACATTCAGTTGGGTCACCTTTCTTTGGAATGGGTACAAATATGGATCTCCTCCAGCTGATTGATAACATAGCTGTCATCCAAATTTCTTGGCCGAGATGAGAGGCACTTATCAGCACTGTGTTCATTCGTTGAAATATCTCAGCTGGTATCTTGTCAATTCCTGGACCCTTGTTTTATTCCAGTGCCTTCAGTGCAGTTTGAATCTTCTCCTTCAGCACCGTTAGTTCTTCATCTCATGCCACCTCCAGAAATGGTTGAATATCAACCAATTCTTTTTGGTACAGTGACTGTATGTATTTCTTCCATCTTCTTTTCTTGCTTTCTGGGCTGTCTGATATTTTTCCTGTAAAATCCTTTACTATTGTAACTTGAGGCTTGAATTTTTTCTCCAGTTCTTTCAGCTTGAGAAAGATCATGTGTGTTACTCCCTTTTGGTTTTCTATCTCCAGATTTTCACACATTTCATTAAAATACTTCTCCTCTCAACCTGTCATTTGAAATTTTCTATTCTGCTCCTTTACTTTATTGTTTCTTCTTTTCTCTTTAGTGGTTGAAGTTCAAGAGCAACTTTTAGAGTCTCTTTCCTTTCTTTCCTGTCTTTGTAATGACCTTTTTCACTCTTTCATGTATGATGTTCTCCGTGTCGTTCCAGAATACTTAATTATGCTCATGAAGAGCTTGTACCTAGACTAAGAGGCAGGCAGTCATCTGCACAGAACAAGGGAACACTTCGTGATTCCAAGACAGGAAAGGCATGTGTCAGGGTTGTATCCTTCCACCATGCCTATTCAGTCTGTATACTGAGCAAATAATCTGAGAAGCTGGACCATATGAAGAAGAATGAGGCAGCCGGATGGGAGAAAAAGTCATCAACAACCTGCTTTATGCAGGTGGTAGAGTCTTGCTTGCTGAAAGGGAAGAGGACTTGAAGCACTTAGGAATGGAGATCAAAGACTATAGCCTTCACTATGGATTCGTCTCAACATCAAGAAAACACAAAATTCTCCCAACTGGACCAATAAGCAATATCATGGACATGGAGAAAGGATTGAAATTGTCAATGATTTCATTTTACTTGGGTCCACAATCAATCTCCCTGTAAGCAGTAGTCAAGAACTCAAACAACACATTGCACCAGGCAAAGCTGCTGCAAAAGACTCCTTTAAACGGTTAAAAAACAAGGACATAACTTTAAGGACTAAGGTACTGCTGTCAACAGCCATGATGTTTTCAATCACCTCACAGGCCTAGGAAAGCGGGACAATGAATAAACAGGGCCAAAGGGGAACTGGTGACTTTGAATTACGACTCTGGTGAAAAATACTTCAGTACACTATGGGCTACCAGAAGAATAAACAAAATTTGTCTTGGAAGAAGTACAGCCAGAATGCTCCTTAGAGGCAAGGGTGGTGAGAATTTGTCTCATGTATTTTGGACATGTTATCAGGAGGGACCAGTCCTTGGAAAATGACATCATGCTTGGTGAATCAGAAGGTCAGTAAGGAAGAAGACCATCAACAAAGTGGACTGACATAGTGGCTGCAGCAGTAGTCACCAGCTGCAACGATTATGATGACTCTGGACTGGTCAGTGTTTCATTCTGTGGAACGTAGGGTCCCTATGAGTTGGAACTGGGGACACCTAAGAGTAACCACAGAAGAAACTGGCTTGGGCATAAGACATAGCTGCTAGGGTGTCGGTTCAGTGTGGTGGCGTAGTGATGCTTCCCACTACTGATGGAATTCCCTCCTTTGTTTGCCACACCTCCTCGTACCTCTCAGCTTGGAGCCTGAGAACCTTCCTCCAGCCAGGATGGACTGCCACCTTCGCTCCCTGGCTGCAGGTCTCTGTCTCATCCTTTTGTCTCGACAGTGGCTGCTACTGTTGTCGGGGCGGAGGGTTACCTATCCGATGTTCTGAGAAGTGGACTGGGAACAGCCCTTGGACCCTTTTAAAATAGATGGCCTGGGGCTGCCCTGAAGGAACTGTCCGGGTCCCGTCTGACTTCATTACCTTCTGAGCCAGGACTTGAAATGGGACTCCTGACTTCAAACCCTGTGCTGGGACAACTGTGTCATCATCTATAAAAGAGGCATGAACTGGTTATTTTCCTTTTTAACCCTTTCATGAATCAGTTACTTTCTGCTTTGAATTTTTTGCTGATATCATGTTTTTATTAATGGAAGCATGCTGAATCATTGAGAATGGTTGAATCTGGGACAGGAAGAACGAATTTTTTTTTTCTTGTCCCCTACTACAAGCCTATCCTAAGTATTTAGGGGAACATATGAGCCAAGCCAAGTGCCACTGAGTTGGATCCAACTCATGGCGACCCTGTACCCCCAAGTCCCTCCTGGGGTCTATTGGTACATATATGAAACAAATAAAAAGTTTCTAATTTCTATTTTGCCTACCCCAAATCCAGAGGCCTCATACAATACCCTGTGAAAACAGTAATTTGTGGCACATCTCAAACAGTTCTTCTGGCCCCTGCCTGGCAGCTGCCTGCACTGTCAGCCATGTAGTACCCTCCCAGGAAACCTTCAGAGGCAGTAAAAGCTCTTGGTTCTTAAGGGTACCTGTAAATACAAAAGGGTTACAAATGTTCTTACTTGAAAAAAAAGGAAAAAAGTTGGTAATTTTAGAACAGTAATCTCAATGAATATATATAAAAATAATTGGTTGTGAAATCTAGAAATCTAGGGCATACTTCATGTGTTATACATATCTTCATTCTTATGCACCAAAGAAACCCCAATCCACCCTGTGGTCAAGTCAACTCCAGCTATAGTGACTCTATAGGACAGGATAGAACAGCCCCATAGAGTTTCTAAGGAGTGCCTGGTGGATTCAAACTGCTGACCTTTTAGTTAACAGCCATACTCAAAAACCCCCAAACCAAACCTGTCGTTATCAAGTTGATTCTGATTCATAGTGACCCTACAAGGCAGAGTCAAAGTGACACAAAGGGTTTCCAAAAACCACCTGGTAGATTTGAACTGCCAACCTTTTGCTTAGCAGCCAGCCATAGCTCTTAACTACTATACCATCAGGGTTTCTGGCAGATACTCAGTGGAGCTAAATGCAGGCATTCAGAGCCCAGAACAAATATACCCAGAGACACATTGTCTGTCTCACTTAACCTATTTGAATTTGAAGGATATGCATTTATATTTTGGTGTTTATCTTGCTAATAATAACAACAAAACCCTTTTCTTCTATTCAGTTTTTTTGACAGTAGGGCAAGATTCTAGATCTATTGATTTAAACACTGTTCAGTCTATTTGCACGAGAAAGAATTCAGAGATACCCTGGGTCAGAGAAGGCTTCCCTCACCCCCCAAAAGACCACTTGGATGAGCTTTTAGTGTCTTTGTTCCCTCAACTCAAGTTGCGAGAGATGCATGTCATTTCGAGAAGTATGGAACTAATTGAGGAATATGTCCTGCCCTTGTAGAGGTGAACAGGGCAGATAAATAAAAACGCCATTGCACATAAATCTTCACTCCCAACATCAAAGAAGCAGGATCCTGCTAAGTGTATTTGTATAATGCAGTAATTTATGCAAAAAGCAGCTTTGATAAATGTCCCCTAATTTATTGTCATGTATCTCAAATCAAAGTCAAATATTTACAGCTTGTGCCTGAAGGAAGCCAGGCCTCAGAGAGCCAAAGGGTTTGAAGTAGGTAAAGCTACGGTGGGCAAAAGGTTAAACAGGATCTGGTTTGAATGTTAAGAACTTTCTACACATGACAGTGAAAGAAGGAGGGGACTAGTTTGGCTCCTAAAAACAAAGTGAGACAGGATTCCCCCAGATATTTTTCTTCCAAGACATAATCCATGCACGGAGCTTATCTTAAGGGAACAGGACTAGGGGCTGAGTCCATCCTATTCCACAGAATCAGACTCAGACAAATAGTATAATACTATCCTTGTAGTTAGATGTCACGGAGTCCCTCTCCAAGCCCTGGTGACCCTGTGCACAATGGGACAAAACTCTGCCTGGTCCTGCAGACCAGGATCAGTTGCTGCTCCATAGGATTTTTGAAGGCTGTGTTTTGGAAGTAGATTACCAGGCTTTTCTTCCTAGTCTTTTTACTCTGAAAGTCCTTTTGTAACCTGGTCAGCATCTTAGCAACGTGAAGCCCCCACTGACAGACGGGTGGTAGCCGTGCATGAGGTGAATTAGCCAGGAAATGAATCTGCGTCTTCCACATGGGAGGTGGGAACTCTACCATGGAACTGCCAATGCCTTAACAGTAATAGGTGACATTTATTGGACACTTACTGTACACCAAGTATGTGCTAACCATTTTGCATTCATCATCTTAAGACATCTTGGCACAATCCTATGATGGGATAGTCTTACCCCGTCTTACAGCCAGGGAAACTGAGGCAGTGCCTGGAGTGTAGAGTTAAAAGACTCAGGAAGTGGTGGGGCCATTGCTAGTGAACATGGGGCCTTAGGCTCTTTGTTCCACTGAATACCCTCATTTTCTTGTGATCATGTACCAGGGGTGGATGGGACACCCCATGAGGTAGGCACAGTATCCCCAAAGGGTAAGTTGCCAGATGTTGTCAGGGAGTCTTTGGTTCAAATTCAGTCTTCAAGTACTTCCTAGCTGTGTAATTCTGGACAGATCTTTCATCTCAAAATATCTATAAACCTCAGAATATGAACGGGCTAAGCAGTTATTGGGTGCTGTTGAGTCAATTCCAACTCATGAAGAATTTATAGGATAGAGTAGCGCTGCCTCACAGGCTTTCCTAGGTTGTAATCTTTATGATATCAGATTAATAGCTGTTTTCTGCTGCAGAGACACTGATGGATTTGAACTCCTGACCTTTCGGTTAGCAACTCAGTGTCTTGCTTTTGTGCCCCACCAGGGCTCCTTGGGCCAAATAACAGTGCCTACCTAAAGGGAATTTTCCTGCCGATGAAATGAATGGCAAGTGCCCCAAGAACAGTCATAATAGCTGTTCTTTTGCTCACAGAACAAGACTTACGTTATCAACAAGAGTTTCATGTTCTGGCCTCAGAATATAGAAGTTCTTCCAGGTTCCCCAAACTCAGCCCCAGGAAACGACCTCCACCAGGAGAACTGGGGAGATGAGCTGGCCTTGGTACCTGGTATTTCTCATTTTCAGTCTGAGGAGCTTGGCGGGACCATGGTTCCTGTAAAATAAACCGACAACTCCAGCGGTAGCATAGTTGTAGATGGCAGTTGTTTAAAAGATTTTACTGCCCATCTGGAGGTTTGGCGTGATCTTCGAGCTGCTTCCAGGAGAAAGGGCTTTGCTCTATGATTCCACCAGCTGGTAACTGGTATTACAAACCCAGATTCAGATCTCAGTCTTCGGGATAATAAAATCAAGACATCGAACACGCTTGCAAAGGGCAGGATTTTTCACCGCCAGAGAGGGTTTAGCCTCCAACGCCTGGATCAGGAGGTTGGGCTGCTTTCTGTCCAAGGAAGGCCCTTGGTGGTTATAAATCTCACAGTTCAGGGTGTGGGGAGTTAGAATGGAGCTGCGAGAATGTTTGCCATTGACTTGGCTTCTCTCTGTTCCGACTGCCATAGGCCACATGGGAAGGCAAGGCTCTTCCCACCCAGATGGTGACTGGAAGCTTCTCCACTTGACTTTTGAAACATGCTGACAAAGAACTTCCCCTCCTATCCAGGGAAAAGAAAAAAGAAACCCAACCCATTGCGGTCAAGTTAATTCCAACTCAAAAGGACCCTGTAAGACAGAATAGAACTACCCCATAGAATTCCCAGGGAGCACCCGGTTGATTTGACCTGGCATCCTTTTGGTTACCAGTCACCACTATGCCACCAGGGTATCAACAGGGTAGGGTAAAAATGCCAGGGCTTTAGCATGGGATCTGAACCATGCTGGATTCAGCAAGAACACACACTTTGTGACACCCTCGTTCTGAGAAGGAGGCAGAGCTGAAAGAGCTGGTTCTTGGCTTCAAGTCCCAGGGACACCACTTTTTAATTACATAGACCTGAAATATATTCCATGACTGCTCAGAAGGCATTTCCTTATCTGTAAAATGAGAATTAGGGATCCTGGGAAGAGCAAACGGTAAACAGAGTGCACTTCGTTGATAACCAAAAGGATGGAGGTTCGAGTCTGCTGAGTGGTATCTCAGATGAAAGGCCTGGTGATCTGCTTCTGAAACTTCCAACATTGAAAACCCAGACAACTGACATACATGGAGTCATCCTGAGCTAGAATCAGATTTTAAAACTCAGTTTTAAGCTGATTCCAACTGGTTTAAAATGAGACTGAATTACGATAGCCGTCCTGCAGGGTTGTAGAACACTTAACGATCAGCGCTCTATTATGTAACCCAGAAGAGAGTTGGTGCTGGGCCCACATCCCTTCCTCAGCCTCAGTTTCTATATCTGTTGAAAATGAGGGTTTAGCTTGCAGCTGGTGGTGCTGCTGTGTGAACGAATTGAGGTCATGCATGCAAAGCACTTAACCCCGGGGCACCACCAGCTCCCTCAGCAGCCCCTAACCAACCCTATATCCAGGGAACTGGGAACCTAAAACTTCAACCAAATATGGAAGCCCACCTTGCTTCCTCCAGCTGACTAGAAACCCAGAACACATTCAGACAGTTAAAGAAACAGCAGGCGTGGCATCTCACTATTGTTGGGTGCCCCATCAAGTAAATTCTGACTCGTGGTGATCCCATGTGACAAAGTAGAACTACCCTGATAGGGTTTCCTGGGCTGTTACCTTTCTGGAGGCTGATCGCCAGGTCTGTCTCCTCCAGAGCCACTAGGTGATTTCCAGCTACTAACCCTTAGGTTAGCAGCTGAGTGCCTAACCACTACACCACCAGAGCTCCTTGGTGTTTCAGTATGAGCACTGAATGAGAGTCCCTGAGGCTTTGACTGACCGTCAGAGGCATCCCCAAGGTGTCTGGAGTCCTGAAAGTTCCTGAGAAGTCGCTATTGGACACCACCTGCCATATTGTCTCCTGTGCCCTGCTGTAGGCTTCCAAGGAGATGAGAGTGAGGACTTGACCCTCCCCCTCCTTGTCCCAGCCAAGAGGAGAGCACAGAGCTTCTCCAGCAGGTGCTCCAGGGCTGACAGGGCCTGGAAATCACAAAAGGGAAATTTCAGTAAAACCGGGCGATGACTGCTGCACCGCAGGCAAACACCCAACAAAGTCAGCATTCGCTCTCCGTCCGCACCACTCCTTCCTCTAAATTCTTCCCAGAAGGTCATCACCACTGGGGCCTCCGCTGGGGTTCCAAGAAGTATGTGCGACTTCTCGGGACCAGCAGGGAGAAGGGCTCTCATCCTTCCCATTTCTAGTTGCACGCGGTATTCTGATAAGCCACTGTGTGTGGATTCTGCTTACGACTTTCTTTGTGTCTCTGCCCACTTGGGGACACTGAACGGCCAGCCAAACTAGAAGTAGAAAAGAGCCTAGTCATTTTATTTTGGCTTTTGGCTATATTCTTATGTTCTCTCAGCTGCTTGGAGAGTTTCCTTTTTTCTGGTCTCAAACCTGGACAAAGCTCAGGTTACAGGAGGCCTTTCAGGCATAGGGATGGTCTTGGAAGTTAAGTGCAAGAGAAAGTAACAGTGGTACTATGAGTAGTAATAGGTACCTTTCATTAAGTGGCTGTTTGCACCAGGCCCTCCACAAATATTTACTCTTTGGATCAAACGTGTAAGTCAAGTATTAGCCCCATTTTTCAGAAATGAGGTCCAGTGGCCCAAGATTACCCAGCCCACAAGTAAAAGAGCTGTGATTAGAACTCAGCAAAATTCGATGACACTGCTGAGTTGTCTACACTGGCAGTCTTGGTCGATGTTGTGACATCCCCAAAGTAGAGAACAGAAGTCAGGAAAAAGGCACAACTTACAGAAGGATTTGGTTGAGAGAGTTTGGAAGCTGTCCACTGGGGCATTGACTTCTTTAATGTCTATGTCCCTTCCAGGGCTGAGGGACCTCTGAGCTGAGCACCAGCCCTGGAGAGGGCAGATGAAGCAATCTTTCATCACATTCACTGGAGATTGTGATGAAACTTTATCCCATGATCTCTTAAATAAAGCCAGCTGGGAGTAGCTGTTTAGGAGACACAAACAAGAACTTGTTCCAAGATATCTTTGTTCAACATAGTGTTTTGGCTATGCCTAGCATCAAGTCCAGAAGAAAAGGGGAGACCAAAGCACAGTAATTAGTTGCAACGGAAGCTCTCTTTCAATGCATGCTTTTCTTTAGCTCAGTGGTTTAGAAACCTCAGGTTGGTTTTTGTTGTGAATGGCCTCTGAAACCTGTAGATCTACCTGTCTATGTCAACTAAACCTTAGAACATTATGGGTAAGACACGATTCTAGGCACTGCTACGAGGGCAAGGTCTGCCTTGGAAGGTCTCCCAACCTGGTAGAGTGTAGATTGGGTGGCTCTTTCAAGACAGAATGCGAGTATCTTATGGTGTATAAAAGGGGCCTCCACAACATACTGGTTAATAGCTTGGCTGCCAGCCAAAAGGTCAGTCATTCAAATCCACCAGTTGATCTTTGAAAACCTATAGGTTTCAAAGTCAGAATTAACTTGACAGCAATGAGTTTGGTTAGGTTTTTGAAAATGAGTAAGAGAGGACTCTTAGTGTTCCAAAGTAGAAAAAGTTACATCTTGTTAGTGGAATTCACTCATCATGCAAAAAAAGTTAATTACTTATTGGTGGCACACTGGTTAAGAGCTTGGCTCACAAGCGCAAAGGTGGCAGTTCAAATGCACCAGTTGCTCCTTGGAAACTCTGAGGCCTTTCTACTTTTTTCTATAGGGTTGCTGTGAGTTGGAATCAACTTGATGTCAATGAATTTACTCTGGGATTACAGCATTTAATAAAAAAGTCAAAGGTCACTGCCCTCATGGAGGTCACATTCTAGAAGGGGAAAAGACAACAAACACGCCAGTAGATGAACAAGTAAGACAATTTCAAACATGGAAGGGCACAAAAGAGGAAGAGGACAGAAAGTGACCCAGAAGTAGTAGTGAGATGGTGACCTTTGTGCGGGGTGTTCAGGGGGTGCTCTCGGATTAAAAGGAAAATCAAAATTGCTACTGAGTTGATTTTGACCTACAGTGACCCTATAGCTACCAAACAGGACAGAGTAGAACCGCCCCATAGAGTTTCCAAGGAATGCCTGGTGGATTCAAACTGCTGACGTTTTGGTTGGCAAGCCATAGACAGCAGTTAACCACCACAGGGTTTCCAGCTCTCTGACTGGTGACCTTCCAATTGAGACCCACAGTCCTTGGTTGGTGCAAACAGTTACACGCTCAGCTATTAACCAAAAGGTTGGTGGTTCAAGTCCACCCAGAGGCACTTTGGAAGAAAGGTCTTGTGATTTGCTTATGACAAGGTACAACCATTGAAAACCTTAAGGAGACGAGTTCTGCTCGGATACACGTGGTGTCTCCATGAATTAGAATCAACAAATTGACTTGCAAATAAGTCAGAGAGAAAAAAAGGAGAGTGAGGCTTCCAGATTGAGAAAATAGTCACAAGAAATCCCAAATCATATCTTCATTGTCTTTATGTTTGGTTTGTGATTCAGTGATTTGGTGTGTGAGAACAGCTGGTCAATAACAATCTACAGGAACTATAAAGGTACCCAAACCAAGCCTGGTGCTTAAGTAGGGGTGGCGTGCAATCCACCTTATTTCTTTGGCTAACCTGACAGAAGAACACCCTAATGCCTATTCGTATCTGTGTTCTGACCTTGGTTCTGCTCTTAGCCTACTGTGTGATGTTGGATAAGACCGTTCATCTCTCTGGGCTGTTCCTCCGGAAAGACCAAGCAGATCTCAAGAGACCTCAAAGCTCTCAAGGTCGATGATTCCATGATCTAATAATCACAACACAACTGCCTGATGTGTCATGGAGAAAACATGGATTCCTTTGGTTTGGCAGAAAATTATATTATCAGATTCTGACCTGGCTGATAGCAAAGGAAATGAGCTAGGACTGAGTGCTTAGCCTCCCCTCCCCGACCGAGGAACTAGTGTGGGCTACTCAGGAGCTCTGGGGGTGTGGCTGGCAGGCACCACACGTGTCTTGTATTAATGTTATTTTCTTAACAGCAGCAGTTTCAAAACCTGCCCATTTCACTACTGAGTTACGGGGCTCAATCTCAGTATCGCTTACACATAATACCTTCTCAAACTGGTTCGTGCTTCCTCCCCCTCCTTTTCCCTACCCAGGTGTTTATTGCAGCCACCAAAAAGAAAATGCATCAACCAGAGTGCCGTTTTTAGACAAAGTGAGACGGGATTTCAAACCTTTGCTGCAAGAAGAACGAAAAAAAAAAATGCCTGTTGTGTACCGTCACTAATTTTTGTCACAGCATCTCACCCACATGGGGCTCATGAAGGGAAACAGGAGATGAGAGGATGATATTTTCAACCCCTGAAAATGAGCAGAGGGAATGGCTGTCTTGTTACTGTCTCTTAGACTACAGCTAGAGCTCAGATGGACCCTCAATTTCAACTAAGTGATGTTCTTGGTAAGGAGCCTTGACGTCACAGTGCTTAAACACTCGGCTGCTAACCTAACGGCTGGCAATTCGAACCCACCCGTGAGCAGGTCAATGAGAGAAAGCCCTGGTGATCTGCTCCTGTTAAGGTAGCAGCCTAGGAAACCCTATGGGGTATTTCTACTCTGTCCCAAGGGGTGACTATGAGTCAGAATCAACTGCCTGATGGTACCCAGCAACAGTGTGACATGTCTTTGGCAGATAGCCCACTCCTGGCGCCCTGCAGCAGTGGCCCCCACTGTCTTGGGGAGTAGAAAGTTCCACCCATATTTGATCTCTTGTTGAAAGAGAATATTCATCATCCGAGTGGCTTCTTGAGGTAGTTTATTATAAATTTAAGGTAAATAAGAAAGTTGTATACCCTTGAAAATTTCACCTTGAGTGCCTATGCCTCAGTTTTCCAAATTTTCAGGTCCTTTTTCCGCAAAGGAGCATCTGGTGGGTTCCTCCGTGTGCCTCCTTTCTCTGTCCACCCAGCTTTGTACTTTTGAGAATACTCTATGCTCCCTGCTGAAGGTTCTTCATGTTTCTAAGTCAACTGGTTCCTGGGAAGCCAAACCAAAACAACCCCAGCTGCTATGGAGTCATTTCCCACTCACGGTGACCACAGGTGTGCCAGGGTGGAACTGTGCTCTGTAGGGTTTTCAGTGGACGATTTTCCAGAAATATCTTGCCAAGACTTTGAAAGCGCCACTCCCCTGATTCATGGTGAATTCAGCAGACAATGTCAAACATATTGATTCATTTTTAAAAATTTGCCCATTTTTGATAGTATTTTGTGGTTATGCAACTCCCAAAGTCAATTTATAAAAATTTACTATTTTTAATTTTTTGAGTAAATAATGTATTCACATAGCTAAAAAATTCAACAGCCTTAAGTTCTTGAGTAAAACTTCTTGCTCCAGTTCCCAGCTAGGTACCGGTGGGACTATCACACCATGCCTAAGGGTTCCTCTATGCAAATATAAATACAAACACACTGTCACGTGTCTTCCCTCTGTTACACAAAGGTGGCATATTACGTGTATTATTCATCTTTGTGCCATATGTTTGAAAAAAATGGCACTTGTTTGAAATTGTATCTACCGAGCATGCCACAGTCACTTCTCAGATCAAATTAAATAGAAAAAGCCTTTGAAAAAGAATAAAGAAAGACATACACATGGAGAATGAAGAGATGGAGAATGGTTTCACCCCTTGTTTGGGTAACTTTTTTTTAATGTAGTACTTATATACAGAGGAAAGAAAGAGAGAAAGACAGGAAGGAAAGAGAGGAAGAAAGGAAGGAAGAAAAAAGGAAGGAAGGAGGGAAAGAGGGAGGGAAGGAAGAGAGAGGAAGGAAGAAAGAAAGAAAACATTAGAATCAGCAATTCAGATTTTGGAGGCCTCTTATATCCAGTTCAAAGATACATTAAACAATTTCAGAAAGTGCTTACAAACTCTGAGAAGCAACTAAGAGAAGCTAAGGATACAATATTTTTTCCATTGGTATTTTTCTTTTCTAATTTTTGTATTTTGAATCCCAGAGCATGTACTGCACAACTAAGCACTGAAATCCTTGGGGTTCAGGTGATGTCCTCACACGGAATCCAGGCTGGAGTCTGTGGTCTACAACTTTCAGGGGTCATGTCCAACCGGTAGTGGTGGTATTTCTTCTTTTAGACTTGGCACTCCAGTTATACTTTCTAAAAATATGGAAAGTTTCATGAATTTGCATGTCAGCCTTGCACAGAGTCTGTGCATGCTAGTCTTCACTGTATCGTTCCAGTGTGAGTGTATGTGTTGCTGAAGCAAGCACTGGTATTTTTCCTTGAGAGAGAGAGACATTGAATGTTGGGGGGAGGGGTGCATATGGAAGAGAGAGAGATTCAGCCTCTGGACACACGAAGGCACCCATTTGATGAAGCTGGACAGCTGCTTGATCTCTCTCTAGGAATAACTATAGTTTCTATCAGAGGCTGAATAAAGGAACCAGGCGCATGAGAAACCAGGAATCCACATAGATCATCCATTATTACAGTCTGAGATGAAGCCCACGCTGTGTGTGCAGTGATACAGATACGATCTATAGACCTAAGATGCTTGGGTGGTCAATTAGTCTTAAGTGCACCCATCTAGACCTTGAACTGCCCTAGCCTTCACTTAAGAGTTCTGAACCCTCTGCCTCAAACATCAGCAAACACATGTAGCTGGCCAGGGTGCAACTGTCCTGTGAGTGACAAACCCACAGAGGTTCAAGTCAGCTCAGCAGTGATGCTCATACTCTCCTAGTGTATGAGGTACCTAGACTTCCAGATTCCCTCCACTTAAGAAGTTCATCTTTATTACAGTAGGAAGTCAATAATCCGAGAGTTAAGTAGTAGACAATGAGGTTGAATTAGCAACCAAGTACTTACAGACAACCCCTCCTCACATCGACTCCCTGTAGCTCAGTGATGAGCCACAAACCCTGGAAGATGGCACTAATGACTTCCTTGCTCCAAACTGAAAGAGTGTTTCTAGTAAGGAAACTTGGGAGAGTGAGCCAAATTCTTTGTCTGAGGAACACAGAATGAGGCAATTAAAATAAATGTGATTTTCCAGATCAAGAAAACTTGGGCCTGTTAATTACTCTACGGCAACCTCTCCTTGTCTCCCGTGTTTCCTTGGAGCTGTTTTTGTTTTGTGATGCAGTCTGGCATTCCTGGGCTTTTCTGTCCTGGGATTTGACACGGAGACAGCTCCTCTCCAAACGGTGCTGCTTCCCTGGTGTTTATTCTGCGTAGAGACGAACCTTAGCAGCAGGACGTCCTGGCCACATACATTTGACAATGTGTTTCTAATGAGGAGGGTGAAGCTATGCCTCCTCTTTACAGAGGCGTGTGAGCTTTGTTTTTCACACACTGGGGAGTCAACAAAACTTGAGAGCCCTGTGTTTTTTTGGAACCTGTGACCCAAACTCAGGACAACAACCTAATGTTCTTTCAGGCTAACAATTCTACCACCTTATTTCCATTAACAGGTCGGATCCGACTCGACAGCACTTGGCTAAAATAGGAACAGAGACTTCTTTTTAATTCTCTCTCCTAGGAAAATCAATGGAAAAATAGTTTCTCTTCGCCTACCTATTGCTTGTCGCTAAAATTCCATAATCACTTTATGAGATCGCTTAATACAGCATTCATTGGAGAGGTTCAATGGACGATTGGGAGTTATAGGACTGGGACATGTAGAATATTTCCAACTTCATATTTCATGTTATGTTAGTTGAAACATATCTTTAAGTTGTGTATTATTAATGACACAATAAAATCTCATTAGCAGGTAGAGTTGATAGATGTGGTTTATCTAACATTAAGCAGAAATTGGCATCTTGAGGGGAGTATCAAGATTCTGTGATCCCAGACACTGATATTGAATCAGCAGAGGCCAGGAGCAATCCGCTATTGATTAGATGGGGCAAGTAATTATATTTACTGATCTGTTTTATTGGGTGGGGCAGAAGGTGAGGTGGTTCTTCTTTAGAGTAGAAAGAGAGCAGTCCACAGAGAGGTTGTCAGCGAGAGCCCCAGATCCAGTGTGATTTCTGTGGGCTTTATTCCGGCCTTGCCTTGATCCTAGTCATTATGGAAAGGTAACACGCACTGAAGTTTCCAGTGGATTTCCTGGGGATCAGGTCCAAAAGCTTGTGTTTCTTAGAAGTCCCCTAGTATGTCCTGAAATAGAGTGTGAACCCTGATACTCTGTTTGGTCCCCACCCCCCTCTTCCTACCCCTGCCCTCATCAGCAACACCGCCACCATGATCAACAACACCAGCTCCAACAGCCAGGACGCAACCACTTGCACCATTATAAATAGTTACTGCCACTATCACTACCATGACAGTGCCTCCATGGCCGCTGGTGCTGTCACCAGCTTCTTCGCCATCACCGCCATTGCCAACACCATCAACGTGCGAATGTCATTAACCACCCTTACCACCACTGCCGTCACTGTGGCCACCACCAGGACCACCGTCACTATACCACCATTACTGCTACTGACCCCACAGCCACAGCTGTCACCGCGGACACAACTGTCACCACAACCACCGTCACCAACACCACACCACTGACATCAACAACATTTCACACACGGCCGCTACCAGATTCCTCCCCGTCCTTCACTGTCTGCCTCAGCTACCTCCTCCTTCACGGAGCAGCGTTAGATTTTACTCTCCTCTCTGAGCACTTGTGACAGTCAGTTCCAGCACTGACCACAGTGGGCCGCAGTTATTTTCTTTCTTCTCAACTAGATAATAAGTTTTGGAAGGCTCATGTCTGCTCTTCTGCCATATGCTTGCAACAGTGCCTGCCACCTGATAGAGGATTTAAGTCATAAGCCTTGATTGAAAAGCTAAGTTGGTCTTACTTTCAACCCTTGAAGGCAGATTTTACTTTTCCCTTTTAAATGTAAATTTCATAACCAGAGAAATGCTCAAAGATGTATATGACTTCATCACAGCACTGTGTATACAACAAAACAACGAAAATAAGAATTAAATGTTCTTAAATCTAGAATTGGTTAGATGCATCATTGTTCATCTGTATAACTGAATACTACTCAAGTATCTTAAAAGATAATGAAAAATAATATTTATTGACAAGAGAATTGTTTATATGTTTAAATTAACAGCAATAACAAAAATGGTTGCCGATGAGAAGGCCCGAACTCATGGTGACCTCCTGTGTGATGGAGAATTATATTCAGAGGCTGATTTTTTTAGAATTAGTTCACTGAGCTGTCCTTCTAAGATGCACCTGACTGGACACAAAACTCCAGCCGTGTGGTTAGCAGCTGAGTGCGTTAATCTTCTGCCTCACAACATGCAAAGAAACAAACCATACCCATCAAGTTGACTCAGACTCATAGTGGCCCTATAGGACAGAGTAGAACTGTCACATAGTGTTTCCAAGTCTGTCATCCTAACAGAAGCAAACTGCCATGTCTTTGTTCCATGGAACAACTGGTGGGTACTAAGTGCTGACCTTTTGACTAGCAGCCAAACACTTATCCACTGTGCACTAGGGCTTCTTAGCATCATCCAGGGACTCCCAAATTCACAGAGCAGGTTGCAGAAACAGTAAGATCATGTGAGTCCATTTTTATTTTTCAGTATTGTAGTGGATAAGGAAGAAACCCTGGTGGTGGTGTGGTGGTGAAGTGGTGGTGAAGCTACTAACCACAAGGTAGGCAGTTCAGATCTTCTAGGTGCTCCATGAAAACTCTATGGGGCAGTTCTATTCTGACCTACAGGGTCGCTATATGTCAGAATTGACTTGCTGGCAGTGGATAGTGGATAACGTATAAGTGAGCAGAGGCTCCTGTAGCCAAGCACCGCAGAAAACAGTCTGAATGAACATAGACTCATTCATCAGAATGGTAAACCTTCCATGAGGAGAGGGAAGATAGAAAGTAATTTTCTTTTTCATATTTTTTTGTTTTCTTTTGAATTAATTTCAACAACCAGCTATCGTCAATCATCACTCACAATGAGCCAACCTTCATAATTACTAAATAAAGCATGAACGCTGCAGTCATGTTTTCAAGTTGCCCAATTATCCTGCTTCCAGGTCTGACTCCTTCACCAATGACCCATGGAAAACGCAGCTGAGTGTCCCCAGGGCTTCTGAGGAAATTCAAAGGGAAGGGATGTGCCTGGTGGTCCCAGGACTGGGGATTTCACAAATGGGGGTGGGAAGGGTGGCAGGCGGCACTAAAGTTGGTTGTCCTTGATAGGAATTCCTTGCCGACCATCTGAGGGGTCTGATCTTAAAATCCTTAACGGAATTTCAGCAAGGTGACTGAGGTGAGGTCGGATGTCACCTTCCTTCTGAAGGGTGTTACCTCTGCTCTCCAAGGTACTTCTTCAGGAAGCCAGTGCCAGTATCCTAAGGAAGGACTCAGAAATTTGTCCCTTTTCCCATGGTCTCCCACTACCACTTGCCACTGAGAAACATACATGGTAGTGATAGACTCTTGTCCCACTAGCCCCCGAGTAGTTGGAGCAAGGCATGTCATGCTTTGGGTAAGCCGTTAGCATCAGATTGTCAGAGTAAATTAAAATGCTCCTGTACTTAGGTAGGAAGCCCTGGTGGTGTAGTGGTTAAGTGCTATGCCTGCTAACGAAAAGGTCAGCAGTTCGAATCTGCTAGGTGTTCCTTGGAAACTCTATGTGTCAGTTCTACTCTGTTCTACATGGTTGCTATATGAATCAGAATCAACCCAACGGCAGTGGGGGTTTTTTTGGTTTGTTTTTTTGTTTTCCTTTTTGGTACTTCAGTAGTCCTGGTGGTGCAGTGGTTAAGACCTTGGCATTAACCAAGAAGTCACAGCTGAGATCCACCAGCCCCTCCTTGAAAACTCTATGGGAGCAATTCTACTCTGACTTATAGGATCTCTATGAGGCAAAGCTGACTCAACAGTGATGGATTTGGTTTGTTTTCCATGTTATTTTTGGCCAACAGAGGTTTCCAGAGCACAGATCAAATCAGTTTCAGCTCAACAAAACATTCACGTTTCACCTACTACACGGAGGGTAGAGTCCCTGGGTGGTACGTGTGTAGGTGCTAACCAAAATGCTTTGAGTCCACCCAGAGGTGCCCCAGAAGAAAGGGCTGGCAATCTGCTTTCCAGTAGTCAGCCATTGAAAATGCTATGGAGTGCAGTCCTAATCTGACACCCATGGGACTGCTGGGAGTCAGCATCCGTGCAACGTCAGCTGGCTGGTCGGTTATGTGGCAGGCACTACAGAGGGGTTGAAGGATACTGAATTTCATTCATTCACTCAGTCAACATGTACTAGGTGTCTTCACGAGCCAGGTCCTGGGCTCTGAGCTAGGGATACAAAGCTGAATGACGAGACCCCAGTGGGAGGAGACATGCAATGATCTCACCGTTTAACAGCCTGGGCCTGCCTCCCTGATTTGTAGGAGCAGATTCACTAGACAAGTGGCCATGTCGGCTTCAGGGATAAGAAGAGGGGGTCCATCGGTGCAAGTCTGCCACTAGCTGTCTTGACGGCTTTGTGTCAATTAAAGCTTCCCTTTCTCAAGATACGTTACTTTCACCTGTCAGAAAGTTGTCTGTACTGATTTTGTCTGAATGCATCCCATGATTGTCAACTGCCAGAAAATTGTCATACCAAAAAAAAAAAAACCAAACCCACTGCCGTGAAGTCGATTTCAACTCGTAGCGACACTATAGGTCAGAGTAGAACTGCACCACAGAGTGCCTGAGGGATTTGAACTGCCAACCTTTTGGTTAGCAGGTATAACACATGACCACTATACCACCAGTTTCTGAAAATTGTATAGTCCATCTGAAAGTGCGTAAAAGCTACGAGGTGACAGGATCCCGAAGATGAGGTCTCTTGTGCAGTGCATGACCAGCACCGCTGATCATAAGGCGGGTCTGTCGAGGCAGATGCAAGGCTGGAGGTGGGAAGGTGTCCTAGCCTGACTGAGTATCAGAACCAGCGTAGCTTGGTCTGGCCTCTTCCTCACCGTAGGAACTCGATGTTAAACAGTTTCTTTCTTATGAAGATAATCTCGTCTTTGGTCTCAATAAACCTAGCAGATTCCATTTATTTTGTACTCAAATGGACTACATGAGCCCATGAACATTCTATCAGCCTCAGGAGGGAATCAGAAGAGGGTCAACCTCAGGTGAGGAAGACCACCCAGATCACGAAGATGACAAATAGCGGAGGATGAATAGAGAGAGGGGACCGGGAGGATGAGGGCAACCATTCAAACCCCACTGGCCCAAGGAGAAAATTAAAGGCATCTATTTCTTAACAGGCCCACAATTTATGGCCCCCTGAGCTAATCTAGAAATTACCTTGGCATTGATTAATCCTGACACGTAGTCAGTAAATCTCCATGGTGACCTCAAAATGGGACCTGGGTTTGAAAGACACCTGCCAGGAGGGTGGAGGTGTGATTTAAGCTGCAGCGGGATGTGAGGACGAACAGGACGTCGTCCATCTCTCTCCTGGTGTAGAACGTGCCCTCCCCTCCCACTTCCAGCCAGTACTCGGGGGGCCATGTCCCCTCCCCGGGCTCCAGAAACCTCTCCCTGAAAACGTGTCCTCCTTGCATCACCCCTGATGGGAAGAGGAACTCAGATAACGAAAATAGATACATGTCTGTTGTTAGGGAGCTTTGTTTCCACACATGATATATGGTTCCGGAGGAGGAGTTAGAAAACAAATTATTGTGTCTTCTCACCAGCGACAGGTCTTTAGTGGTGCCGACCGGAGAAGAGAGATGCTGGAGATTAGCGGTTACCTCACAATAGGTCCACAGTACAGGAAAAGTGTCTTAAGTTTATCTATTGTTAAGTGATATAATTTATCGTCGTCAAGGGTTAAGGAGCAATTCCAGTCCTTTCCTACTCCAGGGAACAGAGATTTATAGGACGATGCCCAAATTTAGACACCGAGGCACTGTCGGCAGAAACGTCCCCCAAAGCCGATGCCGTGAGTCTGTCTGAAGCCAAGTCATTCAGCAGAGCTAATTTGAGGCTGTCCTCAGAAACTATATTTGCTTTCTGAGTGCATGGTGAGTTTTTGTTTGGGCTGTGACCAGCTGACAGCTATGCAAGCTTGTAGATACCAGTAATTGAATATAGATAACCTTGATGGTTGACCTCATCAGAGCGAGGCCTGGCTGCTTCCCTTTGTTTCTGGTTTTGACCGTTGATACAAAATTGCTGGCAGATGCATTTATATATTAAGACTTCGCTGCAGTGAGAATTGCTTATCCTTCCTTCTGTCTCTCTTGGAAGCTTCTATTTACCTGATGTAGTGAGCTGGGAATAAAAGCCGTGATCTGACTGTTCTCTCTCTTTGCAGCGGGGGGCAATGTGTTGGAAATGCTTTATTAATTTCTAAAATCAAAAGAGAGGGGTCCTGCTTCTGCTTTCTATGAATCTAAGAAGAGGCTGTCATCCCAGAGAGGTGTTTTGGCTGTCTGCAGTTGGTCCACAGCCATCTTCCTAGCATCCAATTTACCTTAAAAGCAGAGTTTGAAGCAAGTTCTTTGCTGTCACCAGCAGAAAGCTAAGAAGTTTTGGAGAAGAATTGGAGGAGGTTCAGAGTTTATGTTTAATTAACTCAGAGAGATGCTTTAAGAAGTCTCCAAGAGACAGGAAAAAAGTCAGGGGTTGCCAGAGGCTTAGGGGTGGCAGGGGGGATGAATAGGTGAGCACTGCACATTTTTAGGGCAAGTGGCACTACCTCGCATGATGCTGCAATGGTGGGGACATGTGACATTATGCATGTATCAAAACCCGAAGGACTCGATGACATGAAGGTGAGCCCTAAAGCAAATTGCAGACTTGAGTTAATCGAAATGTATCTGTTGTAACAAACGTTGCACCCTAATGCCAGATATTAATAATTGAGAAACCATGTGAAAAGCGGAGATGGCATAGAAGAACTCTGTATTTTCTGCAAAATTTGTATATACATACACCGAAAACTGTTCTACCTTGGACATACTGTCAGGAGATATCATTCCCTGGAGAAGGACGTCATGCTCGGTACAGCAGAGGGTCAGTGAAGAAG
Source organism: Heterohyrax brucei (assembly GCA_028571685.1). NCBI lineage: Eukaryota > Metazoa > Chordata > Mammalia > Hyracoidea > Procaviidae > Heterohyrax > Heterohyrax brucei. The sequence continues at coordinate 68,660,332 of CM053161.1, read as the reverse complement.
AGGAAGACTCTTAACAAGATGGATTGACACAGTGGCTGCAACCAGGGGCTTACGAATAAGAACGATTGTGGACACAGCACAAGACTGGGCAGTGTTCCATTTTGTTGTGCGTAGGGTCGCTGTGAGTCAAACCTGATTTGACAGCACCTAACAACAGCAAGAACTTGCTCTAAAAACAAAGTCTAATTAAAAAAAAAATCTCTTAAGAAGGAAAGGGACCATATCCTTTCTGTAGAGAGAAACGAGCAAGTTACAAGGCCATATGAAGACAGGGATCCAAGTTAGCCAACTTTTTGGATTAGGAGTCACAGTAACAGAACAGTTAAGCCGCTCAGCGGAAGACTGACAGTTTGATCCCACCTAGTGGCTCCGGGAGATAAAGACCTGGAGATGTATTGCCATCAAGATTAAAACCAAAACCAAACTGGTTGCCATCTAGTGGATTCCAATTCATAGTGAAGATTATAGCCCGTGAAACCACACGAGGCCATTCTACTCGGTCACATGGGCTATCTGTGAGTCGGAATCCACTTGGTGGCTCTCAGCAGCAACAACTTGTCTATTAGTCAAGGGATCAGCAGCAGAAGGCTAAAAACGTGCACCCTACAGCTCTCCCCAGCAACGTCTCCTTTCTTCTTTATACTTTTCTGAATTATTGTAACGCCAACAGTGAACGTGGCTCGCTTTGGCCATCAGAACAAAGATGAAACTGCAGCAAAAAATATTTTCTAGAAGCCACGTTTTCAAGCCTTCTGGAAGGTGACCTGTGTTTCGTGACTCTCTGTTCCCTGTACTTTGAACTGTACAGCTGGTGCTGAGAGGGGGCTAGGGAAGGACGATGACAGTGTCCCTGTTAGAGACCAAGGGGCTGGAGACGGCGTGGTGGTTGAAGAAGGAGGAGGAGGGAGACACGCAGACAAAGGAACAGCCCAAGTAGCCACCCTCGAACCAGTGAAGTCTTGGCTGCTAATAACGCAGGGTTGGTTCTGCGGGGCTGGCTTTGGAAACGGTGCAGGCGGGAGCTCCTGAGGCTGTCCCTGCCAAGCGACTGTGTCACTACTCAGCTGAGGGGATCAGCCTTTGATGCTTTCAACATCAGAACATCAGAGCTGTTCTTCATCCTGAGAAGGAAGGTTCGGGTTAGTCAGCCAGGGCAAATAGCTCAAGGGAAATTTCATTTTCCCTTTGTCGGGCCCCCTGCTTTCATCTGCTGGGATGCACATTCCAACTACCACACGAGAGAAGAAGGCTCTCTGGACCCAGGTGTGCACAGCCAATTTGGGGCCTGAGTGGGGAGGAGGTGCCCACCTCAGTGCTGGAGGCCTTGTGGGGACCCGAGACTCAAAGTCTGGAGGAAGAGGCCGCTGCAGGCCTGAGATGACCCTTCTGTCATGCCTTCCGCATACACTGTGAGTACTGGCTGGGGGATTTTTCATCTTGGGCCAGTCCAACCGGTCTGGCCTCTCTTTCCAACAAGGACAGCCCTGTTTGCATCTCCCCTGCTCTGGGTGTGCTTACTTTGCAATGAAAAGAATGAAGGACAGGCCAGGCTGCTAGCAGTCATTGACTTCTATAACCAGAAGGGACTGGATCCAGATGTCCTGGGTTCAGATCCAGACGCTGCCACCTATTTTCTATTTAACCGCGAGCAAATTGTTTCACCATTCACTGGCTATAATACCTACCCAGTTGTTGCCAAGATTACTGATTCATGGCAACGTCATACGGAAAACTCCATAGTTTTTGATGGCTGAATTTTCAGAAGTGGGTCACCAGAACTTCCCTGCAAGGTGTCGCTGTGTGAACCCAAACCTTTAAGCTTTTGATTAGTGATATGTAAGCTAACCCTCTGTACCACCCAGGGACTCCAGATAGGCTGCTATTACCAGCCCCAGAGGGCTGTGGGGGAGATTTCAAGAGTTAATATGCATACAACATTGTCTGATCTGCCTGGCTCTAAAAAGGACTCAGCAAACATGGGCTGTCATTGAAGATATCCATTTAATACACACAGTCTAGAAACCCTACATATTTTAAAAGCAGCTTCAGAGATGGCTACTTCTTTCAAAGTGGAAATAGTGTTTAGAAAGCAAAACCAGGATTTTAGAAGAATTAATACAGCTTAGCCAACACGACTTTCTGTCACCAAAGGCTTATTGAGCACTTGGTAGTTTCAAGTAACATGCTTGTGTAATGGGATGGGCTATGCTGGGATTCAGTTCTTGAGAGCTCAGTGCCCCCTGGGTAAGCCAGGGCTGCGGGGGATGCTAGGAAGGGTGATGGGAGCCAGACGTGAGGGAACAAGAGCAGGAAGCAGGCCAGTGATGAAAGTCAGGGCAGGAACCAGGCCACCTTCAGTCCAAGGTGCCAGTAGTGGTTTAAGAGAGGGAGGAGACAATGTCCAGTCCCGAGGCCCAGGCTGGCCACAGCCTGCATTCTAAGCGATGGCGGCAGGTCAGGTGGGTTTGACCACTGGCATGAAATGATTTGCCCTTTAGCATGCTGAACAGCATCTGAAATGCAGTTTCCAAGTGTTTGCAGGAACCCATTTCAGAGAGTGAGGTGGCAGCAGATGGCCTGAGGCTGGCTAGAGGAGCGGTAGAAGAGGTCAGATTGCCACAGGGGACTCTGCCTTTCTACTCTGGAGAGCCAAATGTGGCATCAGGATGCAGGCTCTGGAATACAAGGCACAGAAACCGTGCCTGAAAGGGTCTGATAAGCACCCATCTCTGGGGCTCTGCGAGCACGAAAATTCTCTGTAATGACCACCTGAGATGATTCATTTATCCAGTCAGTCAACAAATACTTATGAAATACCAACTCCACGGAAGGAACTATGCCTGGTGCTGAAAATAATTTTCTCTAGAACCAGATTTATCTAGGATTTCACACTCAAGGCTTTGGTATGCCAAGAACTACCTGGAAATCTGTTCAAAATGTAAATTCCATGGCACTGCCCAGGAAATTCTTACTCAGTGGGTTACACATGGGGCCTGGTGTTTGACTTTTGACCAAGTAGCAATGCTGACTTACTGAAATCAGTGAGTGGCAGCATGCCTGTTCGGCCATCTAGCGATCATTTACTGAGCACTTACTATGCACCGAACAGTACATGACTAGAAGAAGACATAGCTATTAGTCTCAGGTAGCTTATAACCGTATTGCCGGGGGCTGAGTTCCTCAATCACACTGGTTCCTATTGTTTCAGGGGACATAACTTTTTGAAAGGGACTTTTTAAGAAAGTCTAAAGAAGAGGCATAATCACATTCTCTGTTCATTAGCCTATTAGGCCCAGTGACTTTATAGAATTTATATCATGCAAAATTTACTGAACGTGTACTATGAACCAGGCACTTTAAGAAACCTCCAGCTGCTCTGAGGAGGAAAAGACTTGGCAATCACCTTCCCAGACACCCTATGGGGCAGATCTCCCTTGTCCTGTAGGATCAGGAGGAGTTAGACTTGACTGTGTGGCATACAACAACACCAACAGTGCATCGTTAGCCCCTGCAACAATCAAGATTAGTGCTGAGAGTATTCACATTTTATGGACAAGGAAAGTGAGATAGAAGAAGGGTCACTTACCAAAGTTGCAGGGCTAGGAAGTTGGGAAGCTGAATTTGAACTCAGACAGCCTAACTCTGGAGACAGTACACTTCGCTGTGATGCTGCTTCTCGTCTCAGTGTGCTGCTGGTGCGGTGTTGAGGCTGAAAAGTAGGCTGCACAGTTATCCCAATATCCGACCTGGGCAGTCACAGGTGCAAACAACTTATACTTTGACTTGTGTTTCACCAAACATAAGGGCATCTTTACTTTCTTGGGTGCCAAGGCAGGAGTGAGCACGCGGAGCTGAGAGTGGCAAGGTTTAAACCTCACAAATAGCAAAGTCCAAAGGTTAAATTTCATGGACAGCTAAAAATTTAAAAATGGAAAATGCCTTTGGATTGGCAATACTTACAGTCTGTTTTAGTCAGCTAGGGCTGCTCTAACAGAAATACCACAGAGTGGATGGCTTTAACAAAGAAAGATTTATTCTTACACAGTCCGGTAGGTTGCAAGTCCGTATTCAGGGTGTCTGCTCCAGGGAAAGACTTTCCCCTTGTCGGCTCTGGAGGAAAGTCCGGTATTGCATTAGTCATTGTCCAAGGAGTGTCCTAACGCAAGAACCTCTGGTCTGAACGACGCGCTCTGCTCCCGGTGCTGCTTGCTTGATGGCAGCGAGGTTCTCAAATTGTCCTTGGTTCTTTTTCCTTTTATTCCTTGCAAGCTAAAAGCATTAAGGGTGGGGCAAGCCCTACTCCAGGGAAACTTTCCCCATAGCAGGAATTCACGGCCCCACCCTAATCCTTTAACATACAGGTTAGCAAAACCACACAATGGAGGACAGTCCCAAGATACCGGGAACTATATTCCAGCCATGTGGCTGCACACATTTTTGGGGGGACACAATTCAGACACAGTCTGATAATATTAAAATGCTGGCAGGGGTACGGGAGCTCAGGTCTTCTGTAGACTGCTGGTGGGCGTGTACACGGGTTCAAACACCTGGCAGATTCCTTTAGCAACATCTAGTAAAATTTCAAGTGGGCATGCCCTGTGATTGTGCCAATCCGCTTCAAATACGACCATGTGTGTCCAGGAGATGGGGTAAAAACATGTTCATGGTGACAGTGGAAAAACTAGAAACAACCTAAAATATACACCAATAAGAGGAAATTATTCTCCTCCCCAAAATTCAATTTCCAGAATATTCCAGTAAAATCTCAGATTCTTACGTCAAGCCTATGGCTTCAGACATCCTTTCTAAGAAGCAGTATAACTCAGAGATTAGAACCATGGGCCCTGACCCAGATGGCTAGCCAGAAATCTTGGCTTTACTAACAGTATAATCCTGATCTATTTTCTTGATCTCTCTGTGCCTTGGTTTCCCTACCTGTGAAATAAGAGTGATAGTAATAGTGCTTTGGTCACCGGGTCATTAAGAGCAAAGGTGTCTATGTGGCTGATTCTCCCTGAGTAGTGTCTGTGGCTTACAATTGCTACGTTCCAAGACCAGTGGCTGTGGAGACAATTTCAAGCCGTGGCAAGTTCCCGTACATTAGAGTAGAACTGGGCTTCTATAGGGCTGCCAATGGCTGGTTTTTCTGGAAGTAGATTGACAGGACTTTCTTCAAGGCATCTCAGGATGGACTTGAACCACCAACCTTTTAGTTATCATCTGAACCCATTAACTCTTTGTACCACCTAGGGCTTCCACTTTTCTACATAAGACCAAAAACCAAACCCACTGCTGCTGAGTCAATTTCAACTTATAGTGACCCTACAGAACAGAGAAGAATGGCCCCAAGGAGCATCTGGCGGATTTGAACTGGCTACTTTTTGGTTAGAGGCTGTAGTGTTTAACCTACTAGGCCACCAGGGTTTCCATTTGCTAAATACCCAACAAGAAACAACCCACTGACACAAAGCCAATGACGACCCACAGTGATCCTACAGGACAGAGTAGAATTGCCCCACAGAGTTTCCAAGGGACATCTGGTGGATTTGAACTGCCTACTTTTTGATTAGCAGCTATAGCACTTGACCACTATGCCACCAGGGTTTCCATTTGGTATGTATCCAACAAAAACAAAACCCACTGCCATCGAGCCAATGCCGACCCATAGTGGCCCTATAGGACAGAGTAGAACTGCCCCATAGAGTTTCCAAGGAGCGCCTAGTAGATTTGAACTGCTGACCTTTTGGTTAGCAGCTGTAGCACTTAACCACCATGTAACATAATGGTGAAAATGAGATGGGGTGAGATGGTGATGTTAGTGATTGCTTATGGCTTAGCCCTCTGTCAGCTGTTAATAGGAAAAGCCAAAAAAAAAAAAAAAAAAAAAGAGTGAGAAAGAGAACAAAGTTTAGCAGAGAAATGAACTTGGCTGTTGGCCAGTGTGAACGAAGTTGAAAATTTGATCGTCACCTGTCTATTTTGTCTATAGGCTCACTATGAGTCAGAATCGGCTCAACAGCAGTGTGGTTTTTTTATCCTTGAAGTAAACAGGTTCATCCTGTGGTCGGGAAAATGGTTTAAGACAAGATAGATGGCGGCTGTTAGAGAATCGTCATGAGAAAATGGGGTCCTCATCCGGAAACCAGACTTTCAGGGTTCAGCGCGGAGAGACTGATGTCCATCAGTATGGTGCTCCTACATTTACAGGGCCATGGTAAGTCTAACAAAAGCTTAATTCCTTTGGGCAAAGATGGTGTCGTGGCAGGCACCTCCATTTCAGCTGCAACGACAATCTCTTTCGTCATCCTGAAAGTCTAAAACCTTGCTCAGGATTTTCCCACAGTGAGGGAAACGCTTCGAGCCCAGCCCCCAGTGAAGACGTTGGCTTTCACAGAAATGCTCCTGCTAAGACCCCTGAACTCTAGGATCCACCCACTAGTTCATTCTCAGCAGCCTGGCTTCTGCCGTCTGCAGTCTATGATCAGCCAAGAAATTTTCTCAAGATTTAGCAATTAGCAGCATCTTTCATAAAATATGGACACACCCAGCAATGAAGAGATTGCTTTTCATTTTGTAGACATTTCCCCAGCCTCTGCCTCCCTAACAAGTGACAGATTCTTTGGGGGACTCAGGTAATACCTCGCCCCCAGTTTCACCATGGAGGCCTCTGCTTTGCCATGGAGCAACTTTCATTTCAGAGGGAGACAGAGGAGTCACGTTCCAAACTGATGCTGAATAATTCCCAGGCGGCTGCAGAGATTCCAAAGGAGGTCCTCCACTCTGTTTACCAACACAATTACACCTCTGCCATCCCTGGCTGCAACACAAATATAATCTTATCTGCTTAACGTCAGCTGATTAAGTCATTGGGGCTGCAAAACAGTAAACAGATATTAATAACCCATCTAGAAGTGAGTCATTATAGCGGAATGGGACTTGGTGGCAGGTTCTTAGGCCTTAAGGCGGAAAAGTTCACACCTTCCTGATGCTGCTATAAAACATTGCAACATTACAACTTTTCAACCATATCTAAGAGGCCAATTTAGGTTTCTTCCCATCCGCGTTGCTGGCCATGGTTCAGCAGGTGTAAACTGGTATGAGCTGTGGTCCAGGGCTGGGTGGGTGCCAGCACAGATGTGTTCAGTCAGATGACTAATTGAAAACCTTAAACAAAATCAGCAGCCTGGCCATTTTGCCTGCATAATAAACCAGTGCTGATAAAGGCAATGGAAGGGGGAAAAAAAAGAAAAGGAAATAAAACCCACCCATCTCATCATCAGTGCCATTAACAATCATGAGCAAAGATGAAAACAACGCACAGTTTATTCTGCAAATGAAGGCATAGAACTTGATGGTTTCCCAGGGGTCCATTACCCATTTTAATAATACATCAAGGAACCAGCCTTAGCAAACAGTTTGTATGTGCAAACCAAACAGGAAACTATTTACAGCTACCGCAAACAGAGACAACTCCCAGCACTCTGGATTTAACACATTTATAAAGGTACATAACATGATAGCTATTAGCAGAATTAAAAGAGAACCATTACAGACTCGCCGTCTGCCACGCACACTCGCTAGCCAAGGACCATCAGCACCAACTTCCAACGCAGGAGAGCTCCCTCCCCCTACTCCCCCCCCCTTCCTCCTCCAAACAGCCTGACTTGGACTCAAATTATGTGCATGAATAATAAAATACCATCTAATTAAAAACTGTAGTTAAAAATGCAAAACTGAATGGTAATGAGATTGTGCAATGCCTCCGAGTATAGGCACTTTATGAATTACTCACAAGAGCTCTTTTGCTTGACCTAAACAGGGGATCAGGGAAGCGACTTTGAACATTTTTGGTCCTCGAGCTAGCTCCCTGGTGCCCCACAATGCCCCAGGAGTGGTTGTGACCAGGTCAGAGAATGACTAACCTCAGGTGGAAGGAACTGGGCCATGCTGGAGTATTCCCTGGCCATTCTTGGATGTGACAGAAACCAGAAGGACTAAGGTGGGTATTGTGAAAAGCGCCAGGTGGGGGAGGGGAAGAGGACAGGGCTTTGTCACCTCGCTGATGATGGTGGCTGGGCAAACTGACTCTGGTAATAAGAAACTGGTGCAAAGGTCTATTTTTAGATTCATTCAATGTGTTTCTTTACAAGCTGTCCAAAGTCTTGTTACTTTCCCAGTGACCAGTGCCAGGTTCCATCTATATCCTGGCTGGTACAAATCTTTCAGTGAAGAACACCTCATGTCAGCACTGTCACCCTGGACGAGGGCTGGTTCCAGAAACTCTTCTTGAGTAGACAGTCTCTTTCTGCCCTTGCAGTCTCCAAAGCCCGCCACAAGAAGCCCCTGACCTCATTCTCCTCAGGCCTGTTGAAAGAGACCATTGGTCTTCTGTTTGCTTTGAGCTTTGAGGGTCTCCTGACACTTGTCTGGGTGCTGGGACAGATTCAGAGGCTTGAGCGCCTGCCCTCATGGAAAGCAGAGACTAGAAGAAACTAGACTGGAGACATGACTTCTACTTCAAGCTTCTCCTTCCCAGTGTCCTCATTTCTTTTGCGGCTGGTGATTACGCTTGAGGATACTCCATGACAAACAGAATGGCTGCATCCTTTGAGAGGAGGAGAACTTGGTGCAGTAGACAATTTCAAACCCACAGGATGCGATTCCCCCTTTTGCCTTTTCATCTGTTGAAGTGGAGTCTGGCGTGCTAAAAAGCAAGCATTTCTTTGGGTAGGTATTTCTTATTCAGAGGGACCTGATAGAGAGTTGCTCTTTCTTAGCACCTTCTGGCACACCCCGGAGTCAGCCTGCTTAGGGCAAGAGTTTCTTGTCAAGTCAGGGGGTATCTGAGTTCATTGATACATTCTCGACAACCCGGTATGCCAGACCAGTTCATCAGTGTGCCGAACAATCTCTATGATGTCAGCCTAGCGGTGATTTGTTCACCGCCAGTTGACCTGAACTGATTCTGAGATTTGTATTGCGATGTTTGGGACTCTGAGAAAATGATGAACTTGATTCTTTTTGTTCCCTTTGTTCTTTTCCTGTTGAAGATGTCTGGATACCTCACTCTCTCTCTGGCTCTGCTAGAATTTCTCAATTGGCAACAAAGCTTTAATGGTATGTTTCACCGTGGTGAAAATTTCCAGTGTGTGACATGGCCAAGGTACAAAGTTGGACAGGTTACACTTATGTTTAAGGATCCTGCAAGCCTCTTCTAAAAGAGGGAAGGCTGAAGGCTGAAGGCTGAGGTTTAGGTCAGGTTAGTGATTTTTCTCCTCCCTCATCTCTCAGGAACAGTGATAGATTACCCAATAAGTAAGGTAGGTACGGAATGAATGGTGCTGACTTATTAACTGGTAGTGCACAGTTTCACACCAGTTTCATCACTTCATGAAACCAATGTGAAATTGTGGCTACCAATTTGTAAATAAGCACAGTGAAGCTCATGGCTACTTTGCTTACTGTAAGCCAGTGCATACTGAGCTTACTGGTTAATCTGTCCCTGTTCATGACAGAAATCTTTCCCTGGGGTTCACAGCAGAATTCTTGCCGTGATTGTCATAAACTAGGTCACATGTCTACCTATAAAGCGATCACAGGAATAGAGTGTGGGGTTTTCCTATTTGGCTTTGACCAATTAAAATTCTTTCACTAGGGTGGGATCTACCTTTCCTGAGTACCTTGCCATTGGAAGCCAAACAGTACAATCTTCTGTTATTAAGAGGGAAACCCTGGTGGTATAGTGGTTAAGTGCTACGTCTGCTGACCTTTTGGGTTCAAATCCACCAGATGCTTCTTGGAAACTCTATGGGGCAGTGCTACTCTGTCCTATAGAGTTGCTGTGAGTCAGAATTGACTCGGGGCAGTGGGTTTGGTTTTCCAGGTTATTAAGAGAAAAGCATAAGGAATCCTGCCAAGAACGTCTGCCAAACACTGTGAGTGCAGATGTTATTATCAACTGGCAGGTATGGAAACTGAGGGTCCCATCGGTTAAGTACAGTTTTCAAGGCCCATGAGAATTGTAAGTGATAGAACTCGGTCTAGAGGCCGGATCTCTGGGCTCCCAGTTTAACATTCATTCAAATACACTCAACGGTAAGTGGATACTAAATTTAAAATTCTGAGCTAGCTGGCAGGCATTAAAGAGGCTAAGGAGATCCACTTTGAGGCACATCTAGTGCTCTGATCTAAAGAAAATATACAAGTTTGTCTGGAGAGAACCATTTCCCTGATCCTAAATTCCTGGAGGATCCCTGGTGGTGCAGTGGTTAAGAGCTACATCTGCTAACCAAAAGATCAGCTGTTCAAGTCCACCAGTTTCTCCTTTGAAACCCCACAGGGCAATTCTACTGTGCCCTATTGGGTTGCTACAAGCCAAAATCACTTTGATGGCAAAGGGTTTGGTTTGGGTAAATTCTTAGAGGAACTCACTGCATGGATACTTACAGAACCTCAAAACAAAATTATTGTCATGGAGTCAGTTCTCACTCACAGGGACCCTATAGAACAGAACTGCCCCACAGGGTGTCCAAGGCTACAAAGCTTTCCAGACGCAGACTGCCACATTTTTCTCCTGAGGTGCCGCTAGTGGGCTTGATTTAGTTGCGGAGTGTTTAACCACGGCACCACCAGGCTGAGTATTCTTATAGGAGAGACTTAACGGATAATGCCAGAAGTGACAACTGGAAAAAAAAACACTCCGCCACCACAAAAAAAAAAAAGAGCATGGTTTTGCAGCTTCTTGTCTTCTGTGAATGCCACGCTTTCATGGGGAGACTTGGTTTTGACTAACCCTAGAAAATCTGGCAGAGTAGTTAAGCTCTGTAGTAGAAGGCCAGGACTAACAATAGCACAGTGCTAACAATTCTTCAGTACGTGTTTGGGCATCGATAGGCTGGGGTTTGGGTTACGTGCAATTCCATGTAGAGCATAATCGCATCCTTTTCTCTCGCCCTCTAAAAGGTAAATGTGTGCGAGTGTGATGATTCTATCCTAGCTGAACAGTCTCTTGTTTCTATAGAAGTCAATCACTTGCAAAACGTCACCAGCTATTATTAGTTTAATTGTTATGGCGCGCTATAATCACAGAGCACCGGACTAGAGAAAGCTTCCCAGATTCCAACTCCGTATTCAGAAGAACAGTGAGCAATTTCACCTCGTGAGAACTGCGCAATTAAAGAGAAAACTGACATGTTTGCCGAGTCATCGTTCTTTAAAATTACTTTGAATAAATTTGCACACCATCTCAATAGCTGGAATGTATCCTACTGGATAAGGATGGCAGCTCAGTCTCTCTCTGGTTAGTACTGAAAAAGCACTGTAATCACCTGCAGATATTTCTACTTACTCTCCTCTTCAAGTCAATAGGGCTTTCTATTTACGCATTTAGAGTGAAGCTGACCTGGCCCCAGAACACACAAAACCCAGAGCCACCTGCAGTCACCATGGAAATGGCACTGTTTGACCAGTCCTCTTCATTTCTGGGACAGCCTCTGACTACCAGCTGCAGAGAAGAGCTCATACTGGGTCACGAGTGAGCATAGGCATTTATTTTTTAATAAGTTTCCAAGGGAGAAAATACTTGCTGATATAGGGAAAATAACTTTCCCTGTGTTTAAGTACTTGTCATTCTTGTTACGGAAGTCCAGAATAATTATTTAAATTATTTTTAAAAATAGTGATTTTAATTTCTGGAAGAATATTTTGTTTGAAAACAATTTGGGGAGATATTTTATCTATTAAAGGAAACCCATTCTGCAGATAAATTTGAAGTTTTTGTAAAGGCATTGATGCATGAGAGCTGACAGATTGTTTGCAAAGTGAGAAGAAAATGCAAGTTGTCAATAATTATTCAATAATTGTTTACTGAGCGCTTACCATGTACCTATGAGAATGCACTCAATGGCAATAGTTTTTATTATGTACCTAGGTATGCTAGTGGCTATGTTGTTAAACTGCTCAGTTGACAACATCATTCTCAGTGGAGCGAGGCTAGAAACATTCCTTCTTAGAACAGGAACAAGACAAGGATGCCCTATATTACCATTCTTGTTTAACATCATGCTAGAAGTCCTAGCTAGAGCAATAAGGGAGGAAAAAGAAACAAAGGGAATTCAAATTGGTAAAGAAGAGGTAAAACAATCCCTATTTATAGGTCATATGATACTATACATAGAGAATCCTAAAGGCAGGTGGATTCAACATAAAAATACAAAAATCAACAGGATTTCTATAACCCAATAAACAGCCTACAAAAAGGGAATAAGGGAAGCAATAGCATTTATAATGCCGAGCCAAGTTGAGTGGGATCTGACTCATGATGTTTACAATAGCCCCTAAAAAATAATATATTTAGGAATAATTCCAACAAGGGACATAAAAAAAAAAGAAAGAAACCAAATGAGAACTACATAAATGGGAAAACATACATGGTAGACTCAACACTAGTCCTCTACTGGCTAGAGGTTTGGAGAAGGAAGAAAATCAAAGACACAAGGAAACGACTTGGACTAGTGAACTAGAATAACCACAGCTTCCACTGGACTGAGCCAGAACACCCAGATGCTACCCAGTTACCACCACCAACTGCTCTGTCTGGAATTACCATGGAGGGTCACAGACAGAGCAGCAGAAAAAATGTAGAACACAACTCAAATTCACAAAGGGGTAAAAGAGACCAGTCTTGCTGGTCTGGCAGAGACTGGAGAAACCCTGAGAGTATGGCCCCCTGATACTGTCTAACTCAGGACTGAAGCCACTCCTGAGATACACCCTCCAGTCAAAGATCAGACAATTCTATGGGAAACCATGGTGGTGTAGTGGTTAAGAGCTATGGCTGCCAACCCAAGGATTAGCCATTCAGATCTACCAGGTGGCCCTTAGAAACTGCAGAGGGCTGTCTTTCTCTGTCCCATAGGGTCACTATGAGTATGAATCGACAGCCCTGGGTTTGGCTGGTTGGTTGTAGGACCAACAAGAACAAGTGTGAGGCGCATGTTTCACAGTTCAATCACATGTACTAGACTAATGGTCACATCAGCCCAAAATCAAAGACAAGAAGGCAGGAAGGGACAGGATAGAGGGACAAACGGAAATCAGGAACACCAGGTGGAGAAGGGGAGAGTGTTGACACATTACAGAGTTGTCAACCTATGCCAGAAAACAATTTGTATATTACCTGTGTAATGAGAAACTCATTTACCCTGTAAACTTGCACCTAAAATACAGTTAAATTGTAATTAAATGAAAATTGCTTGACTGCTAACCACAGTGTCAGTCGTTTGAATCCACCAGCCATCCACAGGAAGAAGAGGCAAGAGTCTTCTTCCACAATGATTACAGCCTTGGAAATTCAGTGACGGAGTTCTACTCTGTCCTCTAGGGTCATTGTGAGTCAGAATTTACTTGACAGCAACATGGTTGTTGTAGGGTTTCTATGAGGTAGAATCTGTTTGACAGCCAATGGGTTTGGTTTGGTTTGGTATTGAGTTCCATCTTGTAGGGAACGTGTAGAGGGATGTACCTTGTATTTAGTACCTGCCCTGAAGGTGGAGCAATCCTGGTTGCTAAGTGGTTAAAGTGTTTGGCTACTAACCAAAAGGTCAGCAGTTCGAATCTACCAGCCACTCCTTGGAAACAGTACAGGGCAGTTCTACTCTGTTCTATAGGGTTGGAATTGACTTAGTGACAGCAGGTTTGGTCTGATTTGGTTCTGAAGGTGATTCCATTGTCACAAACTCAAATGTTCCTCAGGGCCAGCTGACATGAATGATGGTGACCAGGCGAGGACTCAAGCAAACTGGGGACCCTGGGCCCCACTTACACGGTGGATGCATCTCGGCCCCCACGATGACTTCCATGTGGGAATACTGACCCCACGTAACTACACTGTCCCATCTTACAAAAGAAATATGACTTCTCCGTGAACTCTCCTTTTTTAATGCTCATTTTGTTTAAATTGAGGGGAATCAATTGTAAGGGGGAGAAACAGAACCCACCAGTTTGCTGTCTTTGTTGACTTGGTGCGGTGGCAGCATAAACACTCGGCTCTTAATGACATCCATTTTCTGTTCATTTTGTCTCATGAAGAAATTAATTACATTTCTGTCAGCCAAAAATACCTTTGGGTCTTTACATCCTTTCTTCCCCTGCTCCCATTTCTTTTTTAAGATGAAAGTATTTCTGCCTAATTGACCAGCATCTGCCATTGTGAGATGCTGGCCCTCGTGAGGGACACTGAGACATGGTGTGCGAGTTGTCAGCACAGTTCAGCATGGTTCTGGCCGCCACTTAAACAATGCCTCTCTCTGTGTCACTTGGGGGTGAGCCTAGTTATTGGAACCTGGTGGTAGACGGCAAGGCTAAAACGGGGGTGACAGAGAAAGTGAATCCCCAGTGGGCTGCTAGTAGATGATGGTGATTTCTGATTTATTTACTAATGCATTTATTCGTTTGTAAAGTATTTATTGAGCATCTACTACATGCCAGTCCTTGTTTTAGGCACTAGATCTCTCAGGTAAACAAACTCCCTGCTCTCATGAAGCGTATATTCTAGCAGTGTAGAAGGGACAGAACATGATCAAACAAATGGATAGTCATTTGTGATGGCAATCGGTGCCATGAATGAAGTAAGACAGACAGAGTGCAGCCAGCAACAGAGTGACGGCGGGGATGGTTCTGGAATAGACGGCATTTGGTTCCTTTGCGTAAGGTGTCTCTGTGAGTCAGAGGTCAACTGGGGACAGCGGACAACAACGGCGAAGGAGTAACGGTCTCATCGGTGGCAGTGATCAAGGAGGCCTCTCTGAGAAATGTGAACTGGAAAGCAATGACACAAAGCTATCCAAGCAAGATCACCGGGAGATAAGAAGGGATCCAGGTTAAATCACCTTGAGTTCCAGACTCAGTTATTTCTATTTTCAACTATTTTTATGGCCTCTTTGGTTAACAGAGGGAAAAAGTTTCCATTTGCTGTTAATATGACTTTTGAGTCTTCCCCAAACCCTGGTGATGTAGGAAAGTGCTACGGCTACTAACCAAAAGTTCAGCAGTTCAAATCCACCAGGCACTCTTGGAAACCCTGCGGGGCAGCTCTACTCTGTCCTATAGGGTCACTAGGAGTCAGGATCAACTCAACATCAATAGGGTTTTTTTGTTTGTTTTTTTGACACTTGCTAGGACTCACTGAGTGAAGTAAATAGTTAACTTAGTTGCTAACTGCAAGACTGAAGTTACAAGTCCATCTCCAGGCACCTCAGAAGAAACCTCTGGCAGTCTACTTTAGAAAAATCAGCCACCGAAAATCTAAGCACAGTTCCATTCTGACACACATGGGGTCCCCATTAGTCAGATCCACCTTCACGGCAACTGTCTCCTTTAAATATTCGCTAATCTGTCTCTTTAACAAAGAGAGGACAGCCTCAGGCCCAGAACCTTCAGCAAGTACTAGTGTCTGACCTGCACCAACTGTATTATGTTTTCTGTTTACGTATTTATTTATTTTTATAGTTTCTTTCTGGTTTTCCACTTGCAGTAGTAATATAAAGTTCCCTTTTGAAAGAGTGTACTTAAGTGAGAAGGATGACTCCAATGGAGAGACAAAAGTTAATTAAATGGCAGCAGAGACTTTCTAGAACTAAGATGACAAGATATTTCTGTGACCTTTCTTTCCTTGGAAAGTGCTTGCAAATATTCAGAGAAATGAGAAACCAAAATACAACCCCCATCTTTCCTGAAACTGGGAGACGTCAGTAATGTATTACAGCAATATATTACAATGAGACGTTTATGCTATAGGCCACGAGTGGCTCTGGAAGCTTTTGCTTGTGTGCTTGTTTTATTTGTATTTTTAAATCAACCACTTCAGGAGCCTACAGCGTACTTAGTGGGTGGAAATCCCTCTGTAAGCAACTATTGAGGCTGCATTCTCAGCAACCTACTGGGCTCCTTTCCCTTATGTTATTGTCATCGGGTACCGTCCAGTCGGTTCTGACTCAGTGAGCCCAGGTACGACAGACAAAAACACTGCCCAGTCCTGTGCCACGCTCACACTCATTGCGACGCTTGAACCCGTTGTTGCAGCCACTGAGTCAGTCCATCTCGTTGAAGGTCTTCCTCTTTTACCTGACCCTCTGCTTTACCAAGCAAGAAGTCCTTCTCTAGGGCCTGGTCTCTCCTTGTGGCATGCTCAAAATATATGACAGGAAGTCTTTCCACGCTCCCTTCCAAAGAACCTTGTAGCACTCTGGTTGTACTTCTTCTCAGACAGACTTGCTTATTATTCTGGCAGTCCATGGTATCTTCAATAATCTTCACCAACACCATAATTCAAGGGCATCAGCTCTTCTTTGGTCTTCCTTATTCTTTATTCATCTTTCTCATGCATTTGATGTGATTCCAAGTACCATGCCTTGGGTCAGGCATACCCATTGCATCATAAACCAAAACCAAACCCATTGCCTTTGAATTGACTCCAACTCATAGTGACCCTATAGGACAGAATAGAACCATCCCATAGGATTGCCAAGGAGCAGCTGGTAGATTCGACCCACTGTCTTTTGGTTAACAGCTGAACACTTAACCACTGTTCCACCAGACCCTGTACTACTTCTGCTGGTCTTAGAGGAAGATGATGGACAGGGGACCATGAGATGTTTCATACCTCTGCCTCCCACAAGCCATTCCTTGAGGAAATACTTCCCAGCAGATTAACTCTCAGATAGCATCAGGGCTCACTCCATTCAAGTAAATTACCAAAATGTTTTCAGGAGTTTATCACCTCTTGTTTGTCATAAAACTTACCCTCCTGCCTGTTTTTTTCCAAGTGGCAGAGACTGTGAGAGTTGGAATCAGCTTCCGGGAGGGGCTTTTACCTGGTGGTGCGGTGGTTCGGGCGCTTAACTACTAATCTAAAGGTCAGTGAATTGAAACCACCGGCAGCCCAGCAGGAGAAAGATGTAGCACTTTGCCTCCAGACACACTTAGAGCCTTGGAAAACTCTGTGAGGTTGCTGTCAGTTGGGACTGACTTGACAGCAGTGGGTGTGGTTGGGGGGTTTATAGAGGGAGGAGGTAGATCTGGTCCACACAGCATTGTCGTCTGGAAGCCAGGACTTGGTTCCAGAGACATTATACAGAAGTGGGCAAGAGCTGGTGGGGGGTGAAAGCTTTGACTGTGTCCAAGAAAAGATGGGCTGGGCAGAAAGGATGGAGGTGGCCACGGAGGGGGGGATGGTTGATGGTGCCCAGGACTGTGTCTACACAGGATCTGAAGCCTATTTGGCTGGTGCCAGGCTGTGGAGCCTCAGTGTGAGGCATGTTGATGCCAAGAACACTTGTATGACCCTGAGTGGGCCCAAATCCTTTATGTGATTTTCAAATAGGTTTCAACATGTCTTTTATGTGGTGAAAAGCAGGTGAGATTGTGCACTAGAGATTAGAAGGTAAGCCCAAGTAAGTCTATGCATACCTTGTTTTTTGGGTAATCCATTCCTGCTCTTAGGACCCCCTTTTCTTTAACATCCAAATAAAAAGAGTCAGCACCTGCCTAATGAAGGAAGAGCAGCCTCTCACCAAGAGATCTGAGCGTTCCTAAGGGCCACGTCCTGTCTCTGCCCCATCTGAATCTCAGTGCCCACCTTGGCCCTCTATGGTCACCCTCCATCCATTGGGTCTCTCTCTGCCTGGTTCAGCTTCTTTTCTGCATCTTCCCAAGTGCCCCCTAGACTGTGAAAAGCAGATTGGACTAAAAGTTTTGGACAACTTGCAGCTGGACTGTGCTTAGGTCCCTAGGTGGCATGGGTTGCTGGTGCTCAACCACTAACCTGAGAGTTGGCCTTTCAAACCCACGGAAGAAAGTTCTGGAAGAAAGACTGGCAATTTGATTCCCTAAAACCCTATGGAGCAGTTCTACTCGGTAACACATGGGGGCGCTGTACATTGGAATCAACTCTAGGGCAACAAATTTCGTCTTGGTTTGGGTCATGCTTAACATTTGTAGGGCTTGGAACACAAATGGGGGCCCCCACTTAGCATTTGTCTCTGTCTTTTTTGTGTGGACTCAAACCTTCAACTTTTCTGTTAGCAGCTGAGTGTTTAATTTTTGTACCACCCAGGAATTCTCCTATCTCTTTGTAGCTATAGAGTGTTATCCAGTTGATTTTGACTCATGGAGACCCTGTAAACCAAAAACAAAACACCCTGCTGTTGAGTCAAATCCAACACACAACAACCCTATAAGTGGGATAGAACTGCCCTATAGGGCTTCCAGGGAGTGCCTGGTGGATTTGAACTGCTGACCTTCTGTTTAGCAGCTGTGTCACTTAACCACTACACCCCCACAGTTTCCTGAAGATTGTACAGGACAGAGCAAAACTGCCTGTAACATTCACAAGGCTGAACTCTTGATCGGAGCAGATTGATGGTGTTTTCTTCCGTGGAGTAGCTGGTGAGTTTAAACTGTTTACCTTTCAGTTAGCAGCCCAAACCTTAACCATTGTGCCCCCAGGGGTCCTGTTTGAAGCCATGTCCTCAGAACGGTCGATATCAACTCTGAGTGAGCATGAGTATCATCCGGGGAGCTTTTAAAAAAATACCAGTGTGAGCTAGTTTGGGGGCACCTATGACGAGTTCAATTCAAATCCCTGCGGGTGTGCTCTGGGCTCTGGAGTAGGAATTCTTTATTTCTTTACTTGTCCCGAAGTCATACCTGGAAGCAGCCTGAGTCAAGAGCCATTGCCCTGTGACGCCTAGGTTGCTCTGCTGTCAGCTTCTAAAATAACCTGTCTTTTCTCTTGGCTTTCTGAGGACCCAGCCCCAGGAGGCCCTAGAATGTCCTTGTACTCTGGAGTGGTGCTGAGCATTAAGGTGGTGACATACAGCTTCCTGGTTTGATAGCGGGGGTGTTGGAGACAGGCGTCATCTAAAGTAGAGGGGATGAGTGTTGAGATCGTGCTGGCCACGCCCAGGGGCTGCAGCCCTTCCCTCTGCCAGGAACTTTTGGAGGGCCACTCTGTCCCCAAGGCACCTCCCATCGCTCCCTTTGGGGTTACCCCCCAACTCCAACCCCAACCCACTCTGTGTGTGCAGGAGAACCCCACAGAACCATGCTTTAAATGTAGACCCCAAAGAAAATGTTCTTTCATGGCATAGCAGATGTTTTTTAATTCCCTAGCACCGTGCGTTGGGGGCTTAAGACTATTCCTTGGCATTTTATCATGAATAACACACTTGCTCCATCATGAAGTCTCTCTCAACTAAGCCTCTGAATCCCCAACTAGACTCACATTCTGGATCTTTCTCCCTCAGGTAACACTGCAATAAGCTCTAGGTCAGAGGCAGACAAGAGATATGTGAAAAAGAATGATTTTTACACCTTTCCCCTATGAATTCAAAGAGCGATTTTATTCTGCAGGAGGGATTTCAGGAGTACTGTTAAGCTCTGATAGAAACCCCGATGCATATACTGCAGCTGCTAGCCAAAAGGTCAGCAGTTCGAATCCACTAGGTGCTCCTTGGAAACTCTATGAAGTGGTTCTACTCTGTTCATAGGGTTGTTATGAGTTGGAAATTGACTCGACAGCAGTGGATTTGTGTTTGGTTTTTTTTTTTTTTTTGGCTAAGCTCTGATGTCTTCCAAGACGGGCATGAAAGCTCAAAGAGATTTGAATCATTGTGGAGGTATAATATATCAAGGCTGGACCATAGTATGTGTTTAAGAAACCCAAAGAGATGAAGAATCGACAGATACTGTTCCCCTAAGAGCAGCTCTTGTAAGTTTAATTGTAAAGTGTAATTACTTCAAGACATCATAATTTGTTGCATATAGTGTCAATCTGTAGAACTCCATGGAATCATGCTTTAAACCTACACCCCAAATAAAATGTTCTTTTATGACATAGCAGATGTTTCTTAATTCACTAGCACCAGGCTTTGGGGTATTAAGATTATTCCTTGGCATTTTATTATGAATAACATACTCACTCCGTCATTAAGTGGACCATTAAAGACATAAACAAGCTTTTATGCCGGGGTTTTCAACAGCTGCTGGTGGTCTACCAAGTGATAATCCAGCTTTCAGCAAATATTCTTCAGCTCCGAGAAATAAATACAGTTAATAGGGCAACCTTGGGTCAGCTCACAGCTTCTCGGGATCCTGGCTCACAGAAATTCTGTTAGCAAGCAAACAGGCTGAGGAGGTGTTTCCTTGAGAAAGCTGATCTGTGTGTGTTGATGGGGGACTTTTTTAAAAAATAAAAACTGGTTTTTATTTATTTATTTTACTTAAAAGAAAAGCAGAAGAAAGATGACGCGTTGTAGAGTGTGCCAGAACTCTTCCCGTCCTGACAGAATAGTAAGACTCACTGAGCTTTGGAGGGAATGAGACGAGGAGGTGTCATACCGATGACAAAGGGCAGTGGAGGACAGAGGAGGTCACGAGTCCTCGTTCAGACACTGGGGTCTAATCTGAACGGATGTAGCCCCCCTGCAGCAGGGTTCCCAAGGTGTGCAGGGAAGGTTTGTGTCTTCTAACTCGGCAGGGTGCCAGATAAGCCTTGCCTCTACTCCACCTTGGACTTCCTAAAGATAACAGTTTGCAGGAGCCGAGGAGCGGAGTCAGAGGCAGGGAGACGACTGGACTAGGAAACGCTGCCTCCGTATTATCCTTGGCACGCGCTTTCCTTATTTCCTGTGCTAAAGGTAGCCCCGACGGGGGCTGAACCTTACAGGACTAACGCACAGAACAGCATCCTCCTACAAGCAGATGTTAGAAGAAGAAGAAAAAGAAAGGCAGAAAAGAAACCAGGTGGAAACTGGCTTTAAACCCACGCTGCCCTCACCCAGGGGACCCCTGGGAAACTGAAAGGGGGAGAAGGTGAGACTGATGTTTAAAGCCAGTCAGTTCCAAGTCTGTGATGTGTTCTGTCACCAACAGAAAGCTGGAGACAGACCGACAGTTTATACAGAGAATCAGGTGACATGGACCTGACTTTCCCAGCTATGCTTCCTCAATCCCTGGGTGCACATTATAATTTTCTAACTCTTGGGATTATGGGGAAGCCCCAGTGAGGCAGGGGTTAAGAGCTCGGCTGCTAGCAGAAGCGTTGGTGATGCCAACTCACTCAGCAGCTCCGTGGGAGAAAGACCTGGTGATCTGTTACTGTAAAGATGACAGCCTGCTACACCGTATGGGGCAGTTCTAACTCCGTCGCAGCGGATGGCTATTGGTCAAAAACCTTGATGGCCCCCATCACAACAGCAACGAAGGTTATGGGGAAATATGGGAAGTATTAAGCTGCTTGTCTTAAATGACAGGAGACGCGACAAAAATGTCTGTAGGAAGGCCTTTTGTCCCTTTTCTTTAAATAGGGCTTAGTAATAAATTTTCTTTTCCTTTTTTTTTTTTTTTTTTTTGGTTCATGATGAGAGTTTATTTTCTTTTTGTGAAGTATTTCATTTTGTAGCTGGATGTACCATTGTTCTGGCCCTGGCAAAAAAAGGGGAGGGGAGCAGGTGGCAGGAACCACATTGTAAGTGAACTTGGCAAAAGAAGAGCGAGGAGGTAACTTTCGCGTCCGGCACAGTATCTCAGGTTTGCAGTGTGCATGGCCTGTCAATTCTTCTGTGGCCACAGCTCATAATTGCCCTGATGAAACCACAAATGTACACAATGTGGCCTTTTAATTTTATTTTTTATGCTGTCCTGATTGGAAAGTGCAGTTTGATTTCCATCATATTAATTGCAACTCTAACAGGATTTTATTGTGTCCTCAATGAGATCACTTTGGAAACACCATTTAATCGGGTGGCCTGCCTTCCTCTGGGTGAGCCTACAAAATAAACACGCAAGGCTGCTTATAGCAAAGGCATACACTGACACCCACCTGCATTTTTAACCACGTCAGGAAAGAAACAGGACTGCCAAATTCATAGCACCTGACACGATTTGGAATTAATAGTAGTCTAATAAAAACAGCCATAATCAGAAGAATAAAAAGGGTGGCAGGAAGGGGGGGAACCTCCGGCGGTTTTGCCCAACAAACACATTTCACAGCTGTCTTGGACAAATGCCCCAGTAAATATGTTTAAAGTCATGTAATACAGGAATATGTTATCACAAGTAACCATGTTTTAATAAACACTTCATCTTTTTGTATTGCTTTCTTTTCATCACAATAATAGAAATATAACATCATATATCACTGTAAAACACATTTCCACATAAATGCTGATAAGCACAAAATATTTTTCATCATTTACATTTTAACTGTAATAATATATGGCAGGATTAAAGCGGCATCCATCATATGTCTAACTAACCTGGCTGTAATGAATTTTTAAATGTAATAGTTTCTGTTGAAAAGTAAAATCGTACATAATGTCGAGCGACACACCATGCTGGTGGATGGGTGGTTTTTAAAATGTAAATGCAACTTCGTTTTTAATTAGATTTATAAACTGCACTTCTATGCCCGCCACCCTGCAATTATTTAAAGCAAGAAATACAGCGGCACGCACATAGGAGGCACTGCCAAGCAGCTTATTCCTCGAGTACTGCAAATCCTTTGCCTCTTGGAAATTCTGTGTGTGTGTGTGTGTGTGTGTGTGTGTGTCTGTGCGTGTGTATTTCAGAAGCGCCAGGCACCCAATGGAAACAAAAGCTTATGAAAACCACAGCGAGAGAAAAGCTTTCGGGGGTGTCTGGCGGGGCTTTAGTGGCTCTACCTGAGGCACACTCTGTGTGACAGTGCCCTGAATTGGAAGGAAAGGGGGGCATGCATGGGGTGGGGAGGGGGCATGTGCTGTGGCCATCTGGGTCAAGGAAAAAACGCATCCCTTCCCCTCAGCACGAAATGACAAATAACCGTGGCTCACCAGAGAAGAATCATTAAAAATAATTTGCACAAGCTTTCAGTTATGCAGGGCCCTTTTTTGATACAATATTTCCTTCCGTGATTATCACTGCGGACATGTTCCAGCCATATGGAAGCGAGCTGGGCTGGGAGCTTCCCCAATACCTGAGTGGTTAATTAAGAGCCGTTGCCCGGCCACAAGAAGCAGGTTTGAAATCCCTCTTCAGTCTCTGACAATGAGTAGCTTTTTTAGCAGCAGAAGTCACCAGGGACAGCCAGAAGCGAGGGTAATTATTTGAGATAACATACAGCTGAAGAGAGTGTGTGTGAGTGCAGAGAGGGCGGGGGAGGGGGGAGCGATGCATCGTTGAAAGAAGGCCAACAGTAGAGAAAAGTCTATAATAAAAAGGTCAACATCTCCTATTTTTCTGTACAGTGTCGACAGTCTGTAATGCCTTTTTAGCATGAATGACAACGGATTCTGTCTCTTTTTTTAAGAAGAGGGAATATCTTATTTTGTATTCAAACTTTGCGATTGTGAGTTCAGGCCTGCCAGCTCGATCTGAATAAGCTATTCTCACTTTATCAGGGTTTGCTGAGCTGACTTCGACTACGTTGTCGCAAAACAGCAGTAATTTTTCCATTAACCCATACAAACCCTCAGCGGGCTGGAGAACAAAGAAATATCAGAGGGATGAAAGCCTGTGAGTGCCGGGAGGGAAGCCACGAGTTTCCTAAATGGCCCTAAATGTCGCTGCACACCCGGCCTTCACGGGCTGGTGGGGGCTCTTTGGGGATGCTATTCTCAGCCCCACTCAGGGTCCCGCGGGTTTGAGTCTCAGTGGGCACCTTTCAGCCTCTCTGCCAAATTCTATTGTTTCCTCTGCATAAGGGGGTAAAGGAGGGCGTCAGGAAGCAAAGACTGGGTTTCCCTTTTTTCAAAGGGAAGAGCTTGTCTCCTGTATCTTTCCCATACCAGAGACCACCTTCTTCATCTAGAAGTCAACTTGAGAATGGTCAAAGTCATTGGCAGAATCCAATCTAGACTTAAATGCAGAGTATCCAAGGAAGGGAGAGGCCAGCAGGCAAGGGCTCTGGGGATCGGGGAAGTTGGATGGAGGGCATTTCTTTTGGCAGCTGGAAGTGAGGGCAGAACCTTCAAACCTATGTGATGTTTGGCCACCCCTAATGTTACCCTACAGATTCTGGGAAGACAGATGCAGCTGTGATATTTCTGGTCTAAAGGCAACTGTGTGTGGCTGTTGTTTTCCATAAATAGAGTCACATTAGATTGTCATTTTCAAGATGGGGGAAAACAGAGGGCAAGTAGGGGCTCCCACCCTCTCCTTTCCACCAAGAGCTGGATTTGAACCCCTGCCCACATGGAACTGAGATGCCACCACAAAGCTGCAGAAAAGTCTGGGAGATGTGGTGTTTCTTCTGATGATCAGAATTGAAGCATAACTTTAAGAAAAGATTATTAGTATTTGCAGTGCTGAGAAGCTCAGACCTCCCTTGCCGTATGGCTTTCTGCCATGGTCCTGGGCCAAGAGCTGAGGATCCCGACCTCCTCGCTCTTCCAGCCCCACGAACAAGCCCACTTGCCCCCACGGTGGCTTTTCACCTGGAATCAGAGCCTCCGCTTTGTTTAGGAACTGCCCAAGATGTTAATTATCTCCTTTAGCTCCGTGGCACGGGGCTGTCAAGTTGTGCACCAGTCTTTAGAAAATAAAAGGGAACCCGTGGAGCCCGCTGTACCTGCTTCCCTAATATCCAGCCCCTGACAACGCAGGAGCTGTCAGATGAGAGGCAGCGTCACCGGAATAAAGGTGGGCAGATGTGTGGTAATGAGACAGAAGCGTGCAGATGCTAATAGACCTCCTCGCCAGAACAGGCCTGCCTTAGTTAGACGGAGCCAGGTAGCAGCTGTGGTCTGTCAGGACGCCCGGATGCTACTTTCTCTTGATTCTCATTTAAGACTGCTCCATGCGCCGCTGTCTGTCATGAACTTTTCCCTCTCAGGAGCTCCAACCCCTAGGTGATCAGTCACGTCTCGACATAACTAGATGTCAAAAGAAGTTTAAGTTGTATGACGAACCACGATGCCGTCACCGCCGGCTTCTGGCCTCCAAGGCGGCTTCTTAATGAAGCACTTGGCAAACTCTGGAGCCTTTTCCTGTGTTTTGTTTTCTTATTAAAATACTGGCTAAGTCTCTGTCAATATCCATGTCAGCAACTGTGAGCTCAAGACGATATTATCCCAAGCATAATTTAATTTTAAATGTGAAACTCAGCCCCAAGCTGGCCTGAGAGCTGGAGGTTTGTGTGTCTGAGCAAACAGGAGTTCCGTCCACACAGTCCTCTTTAGCATCATTAATTAAAAGGAGGTCATTGTGGGGGATTTACTGTCAGCCTCAGTTGGGAACTGTCGGCAGTGTGGGTAGGGGGTCTCGGTGGAAGGGGAGGGGTGTCACTGCCAGCTGTTCTTGAATCAAGAGTGTGGAGGTGAAACTGAGAATAATAGAGTGGCTGGAGAAGAATGTGGTCCCAACCTACAAAAGGCAGGAAAGTGAGATAACCTGAGAATTGTCACCTCGTATGTTGGCAAAGCCTTTGAACCGGAGTCTGAACTTGACCAGGTCCGTGTCAGCCTCTGTGGGCCACGGACTCTCCAGGATGCTGAGCTTTGCTGATGAGCTGGAGAGACGTTTTCAAGAGAAGGTCTAGCTGTGGGCGGAGGGGGTTCTTAGGCACACATGACACGTGCCATCGCATATGAAATGAAGCCCGCCAGCTCCTGCCACTCTTTGTGAGGCAGGCATTTCTCGGAGCATTTAATTGGGTCGGGTCAGTTTGTTCCCTAAATATTTTCGTCTTCTCCCGCCACTGCTTACATTTCCATGGGGAAAAAAAGAGACTGCATGTCGCTTCTGCCTGCTGTATTTTCTTAGTGATTTTAATCCCAATTCCTCTAGAAAGGTTTTGGTGTGCACAGATGGATAACATCCTCCCCTCCACACGCACACATATACACACATACATACACACACCCCTCCAACCTGACATGAAGACACCGTGGTTCACAAAATGCTTCTCTTCTCTTCTCTTCTCTTCAGAGAGAAAAGGGATGTGCTAGGGAAATGGGTGCTGCATAGACATTAGTAAGCATTCGGAGAAATCTCATGTCTTAGAATTTTCCGCAAGGAACCTGGAGGTCTCTCCTGGAATGTTCCAAGCCACCACCATTACCTTTTTCATCTCACCAAATCCACATTCCACGCCCTCTGCCTGTCTCATCCGTCCCCACAATCTAGTTCTTCCTTAAACATTTCACAGACT
Organism: Heterohyrax brucei; assembly: GCA_028571685.1. Classification (NCBI taxonomy): domain Eukaryota; kingdom Metazoa; phylum Chordata; class Mammalia; order Hyracoidea; family Procaviidae; genus Heterohyrax; species Heterohyrax brucei. The sequence goes on along the minus strand of CM053161.1, from coordinate 68,634,144 downwards.
CGCTGTTACACCCTAATACACTCCCCTATAAAAGGAGAGTCTCCCCCTAGATCCTAGTATTTAGTAGCCTGAAGAAGCTCACTAAGTACTTCAGGGTTTTACCCTGGAGTTTTACATTTTTAAGCAGCTAGGATTCGTCAAAGAGGTCTTAACCTTATAATTTGTAATAACGTAGAGATCACGTAGCTCAAGTGTAAGTTGTTTTAACAAATGCTCCTTTGCCTTCTCTAGCCATTGATCTGCTACCCCTTATAGTCAGAGCTACTACTCTGAAGTCAGGCAACGGGAAATACTCATTTACTCTTCAGTAGTAAAACATGAGCAATTATGAGACATTTCTCAACACAGATTGATCTGGCCCTAAATGAAAGCTCAGACTGTCAGAAGCCACTGGAAGAGCAGTACAGACAAGCAGGGGTGGGGAGGAGGAGGACCAGGGGGTACGAGTCACTCTCGATAGGATGAAGCCAATAGCTGTCTATAGGGTACATGTCTATAAGCGTAAACCTTAGTCTCCACCAAAATGGGGAGACGAAGTACTTACTGGGTCATGCCCAAGCAAGGCGGCCGGTGGACAGTGCATTTGGTCATGTGCTGGCCGGACTGGGATCTTGAATTCAGGCTTATGAGCTGTGTCATTTTGATGGAGTTGCTTACCCTCTCTGGGCTCAGACTTTTTTTTCTGTTAGTGCTGGAACCTGCCTCCTAAGTTTAATACAAATGTAAAGGAGATACTATAAATAAATTATCCAATGCAGCACTGGGGACACTACAGGTAAAAAAGAAACTCTGCCCTCTGGGCATGGGGGCGACACACAGGTTCTGACACAGCCCCAGCCCCCCCAGAACTTTTCCATCTTGAGGTGCGGAGAGGGAGAGACTCACATAAACAGGTCTAATCACGACATGTCAAGAGGTCAAATGAGATGATGCAGCTGCTTAATTTCTGCTGCTTAGGACAGGGTTGGACTCTTACTAAACTTGGTCTCCAAATTCTCTCAGGACCACCTAATGTGTGTGGATGCCACACATGTCAGCCACGTCAGCCTCTCCCAGTAATGACTCTCTGACATCAACAGTAAGGAAGACACGTTACACTGACCGAGGGGTGGGGGAGCCCATGCATTTTCATGAGACGGCTGGTGAACAGCAGCAGCGGCTCCAGCCAGCGGCTTCCCCTGCCAGCTGGGGGGTGGGGCGGGGAAGAGTGGGTGGGAGGAGAGCTCTCATCCCCCCAAGACAATTAAAATGAGTTAAATGAATTAAAAAGGCCCTTCCCGGTTCAAGTAGAGTCAAAGGTTAGAAACAGTAGTGTTTGGATTTATGGAAACTCCCTGGCTGCCAAGCCTTAGGAATTGTGGGTCATCAGGGAGTCATTCCAGTGGTAACCTAAACAGCTTATGAAATTGGAGGCAATATGCATAATTTCAAATTTCTTGGAGGCAGCTTTCATTCCTTTGTTTACTTTGGCTTCTTAGGTCAATAGAAACATATTTCTCTCCAAAACTGAGAGACAGAAAGAGAGAGGTAGAGAGAGACAGATTGTTCTCGTAGAAAACAATGGAAAGACTGAGCAGGGATTTTCCTATCTCCTCACCACGTAATGGAGAGACCAGGCTGGAGGTTGGGGTAGCAGCAGGGTCAAGAGTAAACCCATCCGTGTTCAACGCCCAGCTTCACCATTCACCAGCTGGGAATCCCTTGCCAGCTGCTTACTTGCTTTGTGCCTCAGTTTCCCAGTCAGTAAAATGGAGTTAATGACTTCTATTTGCAGAGCATTAACAGTGAAGCACTGAGCTGCTAAGTGGGGGGAAGAATTGTCAGTCTGCCCCCATAAAGATAGCCTAGAAAAATCTATGGGGCAGTTCTACTCTGTCATGTGGGGTTGCTGGGAGTCCAAATTGACTGGAAGGCACACAATAACAATGACGGAATTATTTGGCTGAGTGGTTATGATAATTAAATGAGATAAAGTGCATACAATGATTCTCAGAGCGCCTGCTTTTACTGTTATTAACACTGTTGATATTGTCGTCATCTCCTGAGGATACCAAGTGACAACAGACGGGTGTGGGAACAAGGATCCCTGTGACCACTCCCCATGCTTTGTTGAATGCCAGATACTAACCAGCCAGGAGCAGAGCAGGGAGCTCTGGACACTATTAGAGACATTACTGCTGTTGTCCCAAACACCCTGGTCACTTGAGTGTCTCTCTGACCCCTGCCTCATTCTGTCAACTTGCTGAGAAATTCAACGATGGCTTCTGACCACGGCCTGAGAATGATGCCCACCGCTTTCCTCAGCCGGCCCCCACCCGCTCAGTCCCCGAAGTCCCTGAGTGTGTGTACTCTCTTGCCCATTACATGCACAAACTCCATCAGAAAGCATTTGTCGACACCCTCTTTATTCACTTTCAAAGGGTTAAACAGCCTATTTACTGGGCTGTCACCAATCGGAGGCCGAAATCACGCAGAAAGCCCGTCGAGTTTTGTGCGGCACGGAGCCTTGTCTTTCCCGGCCCGTTCTTGTTACTGTCATGTAATATCCATGACAATCGTGTTGAGCTTTTTTTAGGGGCTCTGTGGGGCTCCATCTGAGGGTCCACTTGAAGCCAGGAAAGGCCTTTATTTATGTGGATTTGAAAGAGCCTTGAGAAGCTTCTTCCCCTCAGAACGCTCTTCAGCAGGTTACCGCTGTTTCAAAAGGATTTAAATGCGGAGGCTGCGATCAGTACTTCCATCACGTTCTAATAGACTGACATGAGCATTTGTGCCTGAAAGACAGGGGGAAAAAGTGATGCATATTTTCCCTAAATTGGACTGACGCACAAAGCAGGGAGAGCAATTGAGGGGCGAGGTAACCCCTCACACCCTCTCTTACACTTCTAACCAGCCCTGCACAAAGGAAGAGCCGTGGGAAGCTGCCGGGGAGACCGGCCGGGCCACTTCCATGGGCCATATGGAAATTTTGTTTTGTGTACAGAGAAAGTGTCTGATAACAGTGACCTTAACTGCCATATGTGGGCAGTGAATAGGCCAGAGGAAACCACTCAGCAATCTGACCGTCAACATATGGACGATCCGCCCAAGGAGACTTGCCTTGCCATCTCGCTGGCAACCCAGGGGATTTCATTAGATTTGTTAATGAATTGCTCTATTGACTTATATCGGAGCTTGCCTCATTAGAGGAGAAGAACACAATTTTTATCTGTGTTTTCGTGAAGGGGACCAGAGCGTTCCCTCCTTTGTGGGGCGGTGGGGATTCTGTCGGGCTGTCATCGGCTTTGAACTAATTTATTGTGTCAGTCTAAGGAGGCCTGTCTGTGCTTGTTGGGCTGCAGCCCCACTCCAAGCCTCTTCAAATCAGCATTTTTCTTGTGAGCTTCTGCTGGCTTTACAAATAGTTGAACACGGCATGCTCCTGGTGTTGGGTGTCTTCAGGGTGCAGGCAACAAGCCTGTATGATGGGTCCCTGCAGTATCACCTGTCATGCAGGGCCTTTTCAGAGCACCAGTTCGCTGTGCAGAGGTTGTCCATTTGTCTTTCTGACTCACCACCTGTCATTTGAGCCCCATGTCTTATCAACTGGCCAAGGAGCTTCCTGTTGGAATATTGCTTCATACAGAAGCCTCCTCCTCCCAGGCCAAATTCAGAATCTTACAGATCTCCCCATATCTGAGCCCTATTCATAACGGGTCAGTTGTTTGGGCTCCCCCACGTGGGAAAGCTGGAGTTCTAAAGCAGTAAGAGCTATTAATTAACATATTATTAGGGGGTAAACCAATAAACAGCCCATTATGGCTAATAGCAAGTGTGGAATCAAGAAGAATTAGCAAAATGAGATTCAATAAAATGGAAACTATAAAGATAAGCTTCCCAAGATTGGATCTGGCTTTTTGAGCTTAAGTCTCAGATAAACAAATGAGGGATACTCAGGAAGCCTCCCGCTGGCTCCTCCCTCCCAAGCCGGCTGAAGGAGAACTCTCTGGGTTGGAAGGAAACTGGTCAGCATGGCAGCTGGGAGGAGATCCAGCCCAGGGAGGAGGCACAGAGGAAGAAGAAAGGTGAATTTTCAGACCACATACAAGTAGTGCTTAGTATTTCATGTATGAGTTTCCCGTAATAGGACAAGGCACAGAAGAGGCCACTCTGGCACTTACCCCAAATGTTGACAAAAGCAGAAAAACAGGAGTCAATCAGAAAAATAGAACTACTGGGAGAAATGTATTAGGGTATTTATGGCAAGAAATTAGTTTATGCAACTGTGGGGTCTGGCTAGGCCAGTCTGTCCCGGAAGAACAGGCTGGAGCTCTCCAGCACAAGCTGAAGCTACAGCTGACAGGGAGAATTTCTTCTTCTTCTGGGGTACCTCAGTTCTGCTCTTAAAGGTTTTTCCACTGGTTAAACCAGGCCCATCTTTGCTTAAAGTCAAGTGATTATGACCTTAACCACATCTATAGAATATCTCCATAGCAACACCAAGGTCAGTGTCTGATTGAGTCACTGAGGACTACAGGCTAGTCTAGAGGTTAAGAGCTAGAGTGCTAATCCACCAGGGACTACTTGGAAACCCTCTGGGACAATTCTACTCTGTCCTATAGGGTCACTGTGAACCAGAATTGACTCGATGGGAATGGGTTTTGGTTCTGGTAGCCTATTTGAGTTGATGCATAAGATGGATCACTGCAGCATCACAGGGAAACCCTGAGAATTACCCAGGTCCACCTGCTGTGGCAACACCAGAAGAGGACTGCAGAGACGTGAGAAATGAGTGAGATGGAAATATGGCAGGGCTCACTGGCCATCCTCCACCAAGTCTCCAGATGGAAACTAGTTTTTCTAGTTTAGCTCCTCCCTCTTCCAACGTCCCACAGACCTCCTGAGGCACGTTCTGTGTGTACACGAAGAGAAGTTCATTAGGAGTGCTGGCGTTGGTACAAGGCTCAAGGAAGAGAAACTCCCACACTGGAAAGAGGGGATCCACAGCACTTCTTCTGCCTAAGGGAGGGAGTGTTCCTGGAAAGAAGGTCTGTAAGATCTGAAAGCTTCTGTACCTGAGAATTGGGCCTGGCCATCGACTTCATTCAGACTCATAGCGACCTTGTAGGGCAAAGCAGAACTGCCCCATAGAGTTTCTGAGAAGTGGCTGGTGGATTCCAACAACCAGCCTCTTGGTTAACAGCTGAGCTCTCGCCTACTGTGTCATGAGGGCACCAAGCAGCTTTAAGAGAGTACTGAAATCTGTAAGAATATAAGGAAGTTGTTTCCCAAATTTTATCATGCCTACTTTTTTTCATCAAGATGGGTTGATAGGGTTGTTTACCCTGAGTTCGTGCCTGCTAGAGGTTGATCATTGCCTTTAAAATCACAATGGTCCAGTTCATATCCACCATGGCTCAGGACCAGGTAGTATTTTGTTCACTTGTGCCCAAGGGTCATCATGTGTTCAGACCTGACTCAGTGGTGGTTAACAATCATTTTTATCTTGAATTGATCAAACTGATCTTCTGGATTTTATCTTGAATTGATCAAACCGATTCTCACTCGGCTGCGTATAAAAGTTCGTCTTTTCCTTGAGAACTTTGCAGACACTGTTCCATCATCTTTTGGTGCTGTGTAATACCCTAGTTTCTTACCTTTTTCTTCTTAATCCATTTCCATCGAGTTGATTCCAACTCACAGTGACCCTGTAGGACAGACTAGAGCTGTCCCCATGGAGTTTCCAAGACTGTCACCTCAATGGAAGCACACTGCCATATCTTTCCCTGTGGGAGTGACTGGTGGGCTCGAACTGCTGACCTTTTCATTAGTAGCCAAGAGCTTAACCTCTATGCCACCGGGGCTGCCTTTTGTTCTTGATTAGACACATTCCATTATTGAGCAGTTTTATTTATTTGATTTTTCAAGAAGGGCTTAAAAAAAAAGAAACTCCCTGGCTGTTAAGCTGATTCCAATTCTTCAGTAGCCGTAAAGACAGAGAAGAAGTGCCTCACAGAGTTTCTAAGGAGTGAGTGTAGATTGGAGCTGCAAAACCCTTGGCTAGCAGCTATAGCTCTTAATCACTGCTCCACCAGAGCTAGGACAGCTGTATTTTATAATAGGTTTTCTGTTTGGCAACAGTGGCCTGTTGATTTTATAGTTGTGTGACGGCTTGACTGGGTGAAACACACTTGGATGGCACTTGCTTTCCCTCTGAACCCTGTAGACTCTCTATTGTCATGAGTGCTCTTTGCTGGGATGTCTTCTGTGTAGCCAGTGCCTTGATGTTGTTACCTGAAGAAATCTTTCTTTTCCTCTTGAAGTCTCACAATGAGACCAGGGAATGTCTGAGTGACTATCATTCTGTATCAGCAGGTCTTGAAACCCAGTGGTGTACCATCATGAATGACAGATTTAGCTCTTTCTTTATTTCCAGGAAATTCTCTGCTATTTTCTCTTCGGATAGTTTTGGTTCTGCTTGTGCCATTTTCTAATTCAGGGTCACTAATTATGCTTAAAAGGGGCATTGGTGGTTTAGTGATAGAATTCTCACCTTCCATACAGAAGACCAGGGTTCAATTCCTGGCTAAGGCCCCTTTGGTGCAGCTGCCGGCCACAGCTTTTGTGTACGAGCTACGATGTTTCACAGGTTTTAGGGTCGCTTCAAGACTGAGTCAGGCTTGGAAGAAAGCACTGGAAATCTATTTTCAAAAATTAGTCACTGAAAATCTATGGATCGCAGTGGTCTAATCCTGAGGACAGTACTGGACCTGCCAGTGTTTCAATCTGTTGTGTATGGGATTTTCATGAGTCAGGAGCTGACTCAATCATAACCATAAAAACCAAATCCATCGCAGTTGAATCGATTCCAACACATAGTGACCCTATAGGACAGGGTACAACTGCCCCATAGAATTTCTATGGAGCTTCCGGTAGATTTGAAAAGCTGATCCTTTGATTAGCAGCCATAGCATTTAATAACTATGCCACCAGGGTTTCCATCTCAATCACAGCTAACCACAATTATTCTTATCTTGTATGGACCCAATAGACTTGTAACCCATAATGTTTAACAGGATTTTTGTTTTGTTTCATTCTTCCCTTCTGGATCATAAGCACCTTAAAATAAGAGAAGTATCCAATTTACCTTTGTGGCCTCAAAGCCCAGCGTGTAACAGATGCCCAGGGAGCGGCTATGGCGTGCATCAGCCCGTGACCTTCTCGGCTTGAGTTAAAACTTTGAGAGAACTCGGCTTGAGTTAAAACTTTGAGAGAAGTCACCGGAAATCGTTGGCGGGAATGATAGCTGTGGGCGTGACCACACACTTCAGAAGTGTGGTGAGCGAGAGGAGGAGGGTGACGGAGGAGGGTGACGCTCCCACTGAGCAGGATCCACGTCTGGTGGTGGCCAGAGGTGCTGACTCAACAGAAAAAGCAAACATGGAGAATAAACATGACTATTTCAGACTTCTCCGAGGAGACCATTCAAACTGGCCACTCTGCTGTGACAGCAGGTCCCTAATGGGTGTGGATGTGAGGTCTTACCTCCCAGGGAAATAACTGGAAAGTTCTTTAGACCTCTATTCCTCCTGGGTTTGTTTTTTTCCTTAGATTTGCAATTATCAGCTGGTCTCTAACACCAAAGTTCCCCAAAGGGTGGCTTGTCAAATTGATTGTGAAAGACTTTCGTGTCCGTCGAGGTTCTGGCAGGTAACAGACAGTGCATTCAGAGAGCTTGTTGGCTGAGATTTGGAGGTGATGTTATGTATGAGGTGTAGGCAGGGTTAGGAAACTAAAAGAGCATGCTGAGACATTAGTGAGGAGGTATCACTACGCCTAGACCTACAAAGTCAAGAGCAAGGAGTGATTTGGGGACCCTGAGAAAAGTTTTGGTTACGGGGGAGAGATACTGCGTGCCTACACAGAACACTGAGATCCCTGAACATCTCGCCTGCTCAGACCTCACTGAAGCGAAGAGGCAACACGAGGGTTCAATGTCTGACCTTTCTCTCCTCTCTCCTTCCCTCAACTTTCCTGTCTTCCCTGGAGGCCTGGACCAACTAGAAGTCAGACGTGAGGTAGCCTGAGGGACATAGTCACCTGTCAAAGTCTGGAGTAGGGTAGAAAAAGTCAGGCCATGGTTCTGGAGTAGCCAACGGAGACAGACCATCACAATGGACTCCAAGGAAACAACTGCTGTCATCAGAAAATAAATCAAAGTGTAGAATACCAAGAGTCTACCTTACTCCTACTAGACTGGCAGCAATGAAAAGGTTTGAAAACCAACAGCGTGGATACGAGTGGAATGTCTACATGAGAGGTGTGTGTACTCCCCGTGTTCTGAGCTCCTTCCACCACTGCAGACCCAGCATCTGCCACAACGCCCGGGGCACAGTAGATGCTCTTTTGAAAGAAATGCTCTTAATGAATGAGTTAAAGAAGGTTATTTATTGTACCTCCTCAATTCTTGGCGATTTTTATTCTAAGGATGTAAGCCTTATATCAAGCACAGTTGAACACAGCCGAGGTCATTGGTCTTCTACTTGATATTCGTGGCTGTAGTTTCTCGGATACACTATTGTTTATGATGAGCAGATGAAGGATGAGCGCGGTTCTAGGAACTTGGGGACTGTGAGCGGTACCTGGATGAAAGGATCTTAGCAGCAGCTGATATCAGGAAAACTCTTGACTTTCTGGTTGGAAAGTTTTTGTTTTTACTTGAGAAAAAGAGTTGCTATAGTGGGTCACTTGATCACAGATTTTAAATGTGTGCCTTATTCAGGAATTGCCCTAGGGGCTAATGACATAGGAAATTTAAACTTCTTGGCAATCTCAAGAGATGGATTTTGTTATTCTATTCAGCTTGTATCACAGGCAATTGAGCCTCAAGGTCACAGTCCTGGAGATAGAAATTGTGGACCAAAAATAAAGAAATAAATTTAAAAAGCCAGTTGCCATGAAGTTAATTCTAACTCATGGCAACCCAGTATGATTCAGAGCAGAACAACTCCAGTGGGTAGTCATGGCTATGACTGTTCAGAAGCAGATTCACAGTATTTGCTGAATGATTAAATAAGGAATTGTACCTTCTCTTCCAAGATGTCCCTAGGGGGGATCAAACCAGCAACCTTTCAGCTAGTAGCCAAGGTCTTAGTCATTGGCGTTACCCAGGGACAGCCACAGAAATGGTGGAACTAGGATTTAAGCCTAAACCTAATAATCTTTCAACAGTCTGCTTTATCTAAGCTGTCTCTCTACCATCATCCTAACAAAGGTAAGACACTGACTGGATGTGTAATAAGATGATAGATTACTTAGGACTTGCTACCTGCTGTAAAACAGTCTGCAGACTTCAATGACATAGCATAATAATTGTTTATTTCTTGTTTATAACAGTATCTCACAGGGGTCTGCTATGTGTGCATATGTGTGTTTTGGAGAAGGGTGTGTGTGTGTGTGTGTGTGTGTGCGGGTGTGTCTGCATGATCAGTGGTGGCTACAGTTGTGATCCACAGGGATCTTATCGGCTGATTTTCGGAAGTAGGTCACCAGGCCTTTCTTCCTAGTCTGTCTTAGCCTGGAAGTCCCTCTGAAAAAACTGTCTACCATAGCTGATGCTGCTGGCCTTTGACATACTGGTGGCATAGCTTCTAATATCATAGCAACACACAATTCACCCAGCACTGGAAACTGAAGAATAAATGGTGGAGTACCATAAACACAAATGTGTTTGTGCATAAATCTTGATTTGCTTCTGTTTTTAATAAAAACATATTCCTAGGATTTGCACACCCAGGTCAAAAGGTATAAATAAATTTATGTTCAGCACTGTGGCCAACATGAAGGCTATTTTAGTCTTCATTCACAATTGAATTTTACTGTTTTAATTCATATTTCTAAATAAACTATGTCCATTAGCCATTTGTATTTTCTGGGCCTAATCAATTCCTTTCCTTTGCCTATATTTTCTATTAGCTTTCAGTAGTTTTAACTGATTTTTATGAGTTGTTTTTTAAGAATAATATCGTCATCATTCTTAGGCCAAATCTTTCCCCATTTGTTGCCATTATTTTAAAAATTAACTGTTACCAGTTTATTAACTTGTCCTTTATCCTTTTTTTTCTCTCCAGTGAATTGTGAAGGAACAAATTTCTGCTTAATTGAGAATTCTAATTGGTTGGTTTCCAGATGATTAACCAATCAAGATTTTTCCTGGTTTCAATTCTGGAACACGGGACATGTTGCAAGCTTATATTATACTTTCAGAGTAAAGAAGGAAGGTAATAGGGCACTTGAACTGCTTTCTTTTCCTCTCCCCTATAAGACAGAAATGCTCGTGGCACAGTGGGTTAAGTACTACATCTGCTAACCAAAGGGTCACCAGTTCAAATCTGCCAGGTGTTCTTTGGAAACTCCATGGGGCAGTTCTATTCTGACCTCGAGGATCGCTATGAGTTGGACCTGACTTGACTGCAGTGGGTTTTGGGAGCAGGCCCTGTAAAACAGCTACTAGAAACTTCCTCCTAATTGAGGGAAAACGTTGTTTCTTGGAGGAAGTTGTTAAACAGAGGTTTTTATAAAATTCATCTGACAGTGAACTGAGACATCAAGAGAATGAGAGTTAACTCTTCCTGGAGGTTGTTAGTTAAAAATGGACCAGAGCTGTTGGAAAAACCCAGCAGAGTTTAAATAGTGCCCCTCCCCACTCCGTCCCCCTAAATATTTCACAAGTAGAAACAGACACAGTGAAAAAACATCAGTCTCTTGATCCAAATTCCCAAGTCCCACCCACAGGTAGATGTGCAGACACTGTGTTCAGGGGCATACTTTTTCAACCAGGGACTCCTGAAGATGGTAAAATTTTACCCCATGTGTCAGAAAGTGTATCAAAGGCAACACTGATAGATACCTTAGAGTATTCATAGAACCAAAACCTAAACCAAACCTATTGTCATCAAGTTGATTCCAATGTATATGGCTCTCAAGGACAGAGCAGAACTGCCCCATAGGGCTTCCAAGAAGCAGTTGGTAGATTTGAACTGCCAACATCTTGGCTAGCAGCAAGCTCTTAGCCACCATGACACAAGAACTATAGAGTCTAAAAGCAAATCAGTTTGAGAATTGCAGGACTAAACTACGGTAAACGGGTGTGTTTATGGCAGGATTTCTCAGAGCGTTTGATAAGCTGAGTTGCGTTAAGAATCTTGAAGACAGGGTGTGGTATCAACATTCCCCACTCATTGGTCTATAAAACCCCAAGCCAAACCCATGGCTGCTGAGTCAATTCCAACTCACAGTGACAGAGCAGAACTGCCCTATAAGGTTTCCAAGGAGCAGCTGGTGGGTTCAGACTACCAGGTTTTTGGTTAGCAGCCAAGCTCTTAACCACTATGACATCAAGGCTCCTGTGGGACCATAAGACCTCTTTTTTGAAGAGTATCTTTTGACAATGTGCTTCAGCAGGACAATCTTTGAAAAATACTACGGTAACCCAAAACTGTGATTGTTACATGTTGCAAGCATTGTAAAAAGCTGTTGAAGGAATATATTTAGGGTATAGTATAAATAAATAACTAGGTAAACATATGAACTGCTTGCTATATGTTAAAACCTTTTCACACTCATCATGAGATCTAATCTGCACAGCAGCTGTCTGGCAAAGGCACTCTTACAAGTGACACTACATAACTAGAGTGCAAGAGCATCTAGGCTTACATCCTGATTCCCCTATACCTCAAGTGGCCATGGACAACCTTCAAATGCTTCAGCTTCTCCTTAGTAGAACCCAGATAAAACCACATCTACCTCACACGGTTCCTATAAGGATGAAAAGAAATGGCATTTATACCACTCACAACAGTGTCTAGCATGTCTTACGTATTCAGTTGATTTTAGCTGTTTTTATTCCCATATTACAGCTTAGGAAACTGAGGCTCAGAGAGGTTAAATAACTTAAACAATTTTGTACTGACAGGGAGGGGAAGGTTGACTTTGAATACAGACCATCTGACTTAAATGTTGTCCCTCCCCGCTGTGTCCCCCCAAATCTTTCACAGGTAGAAACAGACACAGTGAAAAAAACATCGGCCTCTTGATCCAAATTCCCAAGTCCCAGCCACAGGTAGATGTGCAGACACTGTGTTCTTTTCCTCTCCCCTATAAATGTTCTACTCTACTTTCTTTCTATGAAGAGTTTCTCATCCTCACACGTCTTTCCAGACAGACTACATGAAAATAGACTGTCCTATCCAGGGGTAGAGATAACCTAGCCATGAAACAGCATTCTTGCTCCCTCTTCTATAAAAAAGCAATCCAGTGCCATCAAGTGGGACTGGAGTTACTTAAGTGGGTCAGCTGCCAAGTCCAGGACTACATTTCCCAAGACTCCTTGCAACTGCTTGTGGCCATGCGACTAGCTCTCACCAATAGCATGCATTGTTTCTGGGATGGGCTTGTAAATGAATGGAAACATTCTCCCCTCTCTTCCTATATCTGCCAAACAGGTACAGACTAGTACGATGCCCCAGGGAATGCTGGCCTGTTGAAATGGAAGGATTCTGGGCTCAAAGCACCACTCAAAGATAACCTCTGGACCAAGGGTACCTGCATTTGACAAATATTGTTGTTATTATTATTGTTATTATTGTTCGTTTTGTTGTGTCAGCTCCAGCTCATGACAACCCCTTGTAGAACACAACAAAATGTGGACTGATCCTGTGCCCTCCATGTGATTGTTGGTATGTTTGAGTCCACTGTTGCAAGCGTTGTGTCAATCTATCTCAACCTAGGTTTCCTTCCTTTTCACTCCCCCTCTAGCTTACCAAACATGATGTCCTTCCCTAGCGACTGGTCTTCTCTGGAGATGTCCAGGTCTATGTCAGACAATATTATGTTGTGGCCCACAGAGTTTTCACTGGCTAATTTTCAGAAGTAGATCATGAGGACTTACTTTCTAGTCTTAGTCTGGAAACACCACCGAAACCTCTCCACCACGGGTGACCCTGCCGATACTGGGAATCTGGTGGCATGGCTTCCAGCATCACAGTGATTCGGTACCACCACAAGATGACAAACTGACAGATGAGTGGTGGATTTGACAAACAGGTGAGCAAAAATAAACACCTATTGTTCGGAGCCACTGACACATGAAGGTTTATTTGTTACAGCAGCTATCATATCATCCTTTGACAATGACACACAGAGAGCCCTATCTAGTTCTCAGGAAGAAATGGCCCAGTTGGATCAGTCTGTACAATTCTGCAGCAGACCCAAGAAACAGATGCTGACTGGGCTGAGCTTGGGGCCTTAATCAATGACCTTACCTCTGGGGAACCCTGGGAGAGAGCAGAGAGTGGGGGAGGGAGGCAACATAGAGTAGCTGGCATTTGAAGATGCTTCTGCTGCCTTTTGATCCCCCTGAGCACACTTGAAATTTGTCATCAAATGTTTATTGCCAAGGTAATGAAGAGTGTTAATAAGAAAGGAACACCAAACAGCCCAGCATAAAAGCAAACGCTGGCCATAAAGCTGTATTTGCCATTTATGGCATTTCCATAGCTGGAAGAAACACTTTTCCTGTACAAAAGATATAACTATATATCTTCTGATTTTTATGGGCTGCAGATTACTCTAATTATCATAAAAAATTACTGCCGCTAATAAAAATTCTATTATAAGTTACTTACAGTAATCTCCAGGGTACTACACTTAACCAAGAGAAGGCTGTAATTACATTGCAGTGCAGGAGGAGTTTGTTTCTCAAAACTCCTGCAACGCTGGCTGTGTCTTTTAACACCTTCGCAGTTTTCTAACCTCTTTGCTCCTTCTCCCACCTCCTCCCCAGTCTTTGGTCAAAGGTCACCTGTTGTTTTCGTTTTGCAGGATGTGGTTTGAGTCTAGAATAATGACCCATCTTGGACGCAAATGACGCAAATGAACATTTCGAGTTACAAATATCTGGGTGGATTTCTCCTCCCCGGGGACCTCCGGTATGCCAATAGAAGCACGCCATAGAAGGGAAGAGTTGACCATCTCCACCCAAGGGGAAATGTGCTTTGCAAAATTGGTGGAAACTCCTGGGTGTACATGAGAAACACAATGCTCGCTTTTTTTGTTTGACAAGACAACAATTGGTATTTTTCCCTTTTGTAACTACAATTTGTTTTGTTTTGCTTTGAATTGTCATCTGTGAGGTTTGATGACTCCTAAATGACCTTTACAAATCTTGCCAATGACATCAGTTCTAACTGGTAATTTCATGGGCTCCCCGCTTCTTGCGTTTGGATTAAACGTCTAAATAAGAGGCTCTCTCCCCCTGTTCGAATGACGAAGCAGTAAATAACCTCTAAGTCCAGGGCATTGAACTAAAGTTGGAACAGCGGTCATTTCTCCTAAATAGGGTTTCAATTGCTTCTGCAAACAGTGAATCAACATCTTAATGAATGGGCCTAGCAAATGAAATAGCCCGTTTGGGTTGCTTTAAAATAAGCAACTTATTTTGGCAGTGACTTGTGGCACATTAATTGCTATCAGTAAGGGGAAAAGTATGTCTTGGGCTTTCATGGCTCATTTTTTAAGAGACGCTGTGGGGCTGGGCTGTCGAGGGAGGCTCTGGGTGAACGTTCCTGTGGTCAGCGAGGGTGCGGGTGTGGGTGCTGAGGGCTTCTTAGTCAGGTTGTCCCCAAGACTCCTTAACCACAGCTGGACGACCAAATGGAGGTCATGGGTAAAACTCATTACCCATTAAAGTTTTGTGCTGGATTAATTCGTTTAGACTTTAATAAATGGAGAAAGGAAGCTGGTGGAGACTTTGCTATTTTCTGGCTTCTCCAAATAATCCTGGGGTTGTTTCTACTTTCAGTTAAAAAGTTGTACAAGAAAACTGTGTATCATCTGTCTGCCCCTCTAGAATGGAGACCTCACAAGGGCAGGCATTTTGTATTGTTCATCAATGCAGATTGGATGCCTGGAGGAGAAGTGAAATGAGGCAGGCTTTTAATTTGTTGTTGTTAGATGCTGTCATCAACTGCCGACTCACAATGGCCTGACACACAACGGGAAGGGAGCCTTATGATCCACAGAGTTTTCATTGGCTGATGGAAGTAGATTGTCAGGCCTGACTTCCCAGCCCATCTCAGTCTGCAAACTCTATCAAAACCGGTTCAGCATCATTGCAACGTGTCAGCCTCAATGACAAATGAATGATGATTGCTCATGGAGTGCAATGACCAGGAATTGAACCAGGTCTCCCAGATGGCAGGTGACAATTTACCCTAAATCACCACTGTCTCTCATGTATTTAATAAATATTGCACAATCAGTGAACAAATGAAATGACTGTCAGGAAACATTGAAATAGCCCAAGAAAGATCACTGGGTATCCTATCTTGCATATCTTTCCAGGCTATTTGATTCTGTGGCATCATACACTTTCATTTTCTTTGAGACAGTTTATCATATTTTTATGAAAATAATGCCTTAAGTGTGTGCCAACCACTCCTTTCCTGCCCCCTGAGGTTTTTGTAAACTCACTGTGTTAACCTTTTGTTTATAGTAATATGTTAAAAAAAAAAAAAATTTGAAATAGCAACACTTACAAAAATACCTCATGGGGGAAGGGTGCAGCTGGCAAACAAACTTAGGAGACACAAGCTATTTGTGTAAAAATGTGGCGCTATGTCCACATCGATGTTATCTGCTCATCAAAGGCTAGTGGGCTAGACATAACTGATTAAAGTTCCTTGTAGGAAATGACCCAGTGGAGAAGCATCTTCACCCATGAACATGGCCACTTGGCTCCAGTCGGTCACTGAAGCGGTATTTTGTGGCAGCGTTTCCACAATAGCCAGCCCAGCCCCATGGGAAAGGGCTGGAAACACCTGAATTTGAGCTACTTCTCTGCCATTCACCAGCTCTGTGACCTTGGGTGAGCTACTTATCTTCTCTGAGCTTCAATTTCCTCATCTGTAAAATAGGACACAAACTTACTTCCTGGCACACAGTGCCAGATACAAATCCCTAAGAAATATCGCCCCCCATCTCCTTTTAAAAATACATCTCTTGCTTCCTGCTGTCATTCTGCCTGTAAGCCACCCCAGCTCAGGTTCATGGCCATCCCAAGTCACATGACGCTCATTTAGCTGTTTGCAGCCTAATAGTAGTGCTTGGAAGTTCACATGCAAATCGCATTTCTACTTTCAGAACCAGCGTGTCCAAGAGGAACACATCTGGAAGGAAGGCAGACTGCAGTACAGAGGTTAGCTAGCTGCATGCTTCTGCATCCTGAAACATCGAGTTCTAGCCCCAGGATTACTACCTTGTAGTTGAATGACTCTAGCTAAGTCACTTAACTTAGGGTGATCTCAGTTGTATCATCTGTGAAATGGAGATTTCAAGAGAAAATTCCTGATAAGATTTATATACAGTGTCCCTGCTATATAAAAATAGCATTAGTATAGAAAAAAAATGGCACTACTCCCCATTGGGACTTGGAAATGGGAGCTCACCAGTGCCATTTCTGTCTCTCATCCTTGACTCCTCACTTTTTCTTGGAAGTAAAAGGAATAAGATGTCAAGCTGGCAAAGGAAGTGTTCTCCATAGTAGCATCTGGCTTCCTAGTGAGCATCCAGCACGTTAGGAGTTGTTTCAAGGTCTGTGTAGAAGCAAGGCTCCTGATGGGGTGGAACTTTGAGATGTCATGTCTGATAGTCAGCTTTGATTTCTGGTGAACTGGAATCAATTTCATCAACTTAAGCTGAGAAAGCAGCTGAGTAGATCCTCTTTTTGGCTATTTCTCCCTGTGTAACAAGTCACCCCAAAACTCAGTAGTTTAAAACAACTCTCTTTTGTTGCTCATGATTCTGAGGGTAATAGCTTAGGTATCTCTTGCTTCAACAGGAAGGTTTCATCATCTCTGCTCCATGTGGCATCAGCAAGGATGCCTTGACTGGGGGATTCAAGAGAGCCTCATTCTTGGGATGTTGGTACAAGCTGTTGCCTAGGATACTTTGGTTCCTCTCCAAGTGACTCCTCTCCCCATGTGGTCTTTCAGAAGTCAATTGTCTGGATTGAGCTTCTTCTCAAGGTGGCAAGAATGTTCCAGAAGGACAAACCAAAGTTACAAGATCTTTAAGTTCTTTCCTCAGAAGTTGAACAGCCTCTTTTCTGTCCAAATGTTCATGGTTGAAGAAAGTCACAGGACCATCCCAGATTTAAGAAGAGGGCAAAAGGCTCCATTTCTTGATGGGAGGAGTGGCTAACTCATGTTACAAAAGGGGCTTCTGGGAGAGACAGAATTTTGTAACCATTTTACAACCCACCTAGCACAATCTTCCCTGCAGCCACAATAATCACATCCCTCCCACATGTAAAATCTACTCTCCCCACCCCGTATGAGTTTCAGAGGATTGCAATATCATCAACTGATATTGCATTCTAACAGTTGCAATATCAGTTAGAAGTTCAAGGTATAGTCACCAAAATCAGATCCAGACGCAGATGAAGTTTCTTAGAAAGACATGAAGGAATAGGACAAGCATTTGCTCCCTTTCACTCAATGTACAGTGGTGAAACAAGAACTGAATAACCGCAACAAATACTTCCTTTCCAAAAGGGGAAGAACGTAAAGTCCATTAGCACTTCCTGGCTCACAGAAGTTCTAGAACACAATTGGGCACACGCTGCCAGGGCTCCTCCTCCTGTGGGTGTGTACATGCTTCCCCAGAAAAACCCCAAACCAAACCCACTGCTGCTGAGTCAATACCAACTCATAGTGACCCTGTAGACAGAGTAGAACTGCCCCACAGAGTTTCCAAAAAGTGCTGGCAGATTCAAACTGCTGACTTTTTGGTTAACAGCTGTAGCACTTAACCACTACACCACCAGGGTTTCCTTAATTCCTTTCTCCTGTTACCTCGGCTCTCTAGGCTCTTGGCCATTTCCTCTGAGAGCTCCTTCCTATTCCCTAAGAATTGGCACTTATTTGTATTTGAGTACATCCCTACAAACAGTTGGGAGCCCAGATGCTTCATTTCATTTTAAAGGATTTACAGTTCTTTTGATCCAAATTGGTGGTATTTTCACTAATACAATTATATTAAAAGTTCTGGGGGTTTCCTATGAATCTTGAAGAGATTCACTCCATGCTCCTAAAATCATATCTGTAAGTCTGAGACAGGCATTCCTCTACTCTGAGTATGTCAAGAAGTCCTTAAGATTTTTCATTTTTTTCTAGTTAAGAGTGTTTGCTAGGTTGAAATAGTTTTAAATCTTTCTCAGGTGTTAACAAAAAAGTTTAATGGCCCATGTCTTGATTTAATTTTTATTCTGAAAGCATTCTTTACCTTGAGAATTTTTTTACTGGCTGAAGAGATTCTTTGAGACAACTATATTTTCTGCAAGTTCTCCTTGAAATCAGGATAGCTTTTTCTTTAACTCATTTCTCTTTTCCTGTACTCTATCATCCACAGCTATCAAATGCTATAGAAGCATCTTGATCAAAAGGAGGACAATGCAGAACAGAATTTCAAATTCCCATGGACACTAGACTTTTTTAGAACCATGCAGGGTGGATGAACCTCTGAAACTACTTCCCTGAAATAGTCTTTAAACCTTAAGCCAAAATAACCCCTGAAGTCTTTATTAAAACCAAACAGTACTTTAGCTTAACTAGTAAAGAATGCCACAGTTTGGATCTGAGACATCTTAGTTCTGAAAATAACATGTTCACTTTTTAACACCTTTCCCAATGAAATATGTTGTTTCATTTCTTGACTGCTACTTCCATGATATTTTTGGCTGTCTCATATGTTTGTGAAGGCTGTACAATGAATAAGGAAGACCAAAAGAGAAATAATACCTTTGAATTATGATGTTGGCAAAGCATATTGAGTATACCATGAAGTGCCAGAAGAACACACACATCCGTCTTGGAAGAATGCTGCTTAGAAGCAAGGATGGTGAGACTTGATCTCAAGTAGTTTGGACATGTTATCAGAAGGAATCCGTCTCTGGAGAAAGATATTATTCTCAGCAAAGTAGAGGGCCAGCTCCAAAGAGAAAGATTCCCAACAAGAGGGGTTGACACAGTGGCTGTAACAGCAAGCTGAAACATAGCAACAACTGGGAGAATGACAAAAGACTGGGTAGGTTTTCTTTCTGTTGTACACAGGGCTGTCACAAGTCAGGACCCACTCTGCAGCGCCTAATGACAACAGTGGAGAATTCCTGCCTTGAGCACTGTGCTCTTTTAGGAGCTATCAATATGGAATCAGGTTGACAACAGGACCATAGGGGACAGTGAGTTTATGTTAATAGGGGAGGAACCTCTTGGAAAAGAAGGGTGAGCGTGGCTATACAACTCAGAGAATGTCTTCAGGGTTAGTGAACTGTACTTTCAGAAACTGTCAAATTGGTATGTTTTGCTGTGTATATTCTCAGCAACAGAATAAATAAAATTGTAGAAAGCTAAATGACGTTATTCACCTGCCTAATGACATCCTTAGTCAGAGTCACACTGTTTTAGCTATCTTTTGAAGTGTAACAAACCTTTCTAACACATAGTAACCTAGGACAACAACAACTACACAGTCTTTCTCGATTCAGCCTTCTTGGCTGTGCTCCACAGACTAGCTCAGCTCTGCTGTGTGAGGCGCCTCTCTGGGGCAGCGCAACCAGACGGGCTGGATTCTAAGTGTGCGGAAGTGGAAGGTGCAGGGTCACCTCAGGCCTGGGCTCAGGATTGGCACAGACCGCTTCTGCTGCATTCTGTTGGTCAAAACAAGTCACAAGACCAGCTCTAGGAAAGGAGAAGTAGGCTCCACCTCTTTGTGGGAGGAATAACACATGCAGATAGCAATAGGAGGAACTGTCGTACCACCTCCTCGTCAGCAGGCTGAAGGCAGTGTTGGAAAGTGTTCCCTGCACGTGCTAAGGGGAAGGGGCCCAGACTCTTAGTAAACAAAAGATGAATAAATGAGGGAGTGCATAAGCAAGAAGTGAGTGAGTGAATCGAACAAGTGAATATATGTGTTAATAAAGAAATAAAATTAACATATAAATAAATGAAGAAATGAATGGATCAGTTAATGGAATAGATGAATTTTATTCTGTCTATCACTTCCACTGGCTCCTATCTCCCTTCTCTGGCCTCTGCCCTCTACAGTTTAGAATATCTCACTTGGGTATATGGCTGCTCAGGGATTCCCACCTAGGACACTACAGAAATTTTGAGCTAAATAAGTCTTGGCCATGGGCACTGTCTGTGCATTAGAGGCTGTTTAGCAGCATGTTGACCTACACTGTATATCCACTAAACGCCAGTAGCATCCTCTCCTCACCCCAGTTGGGACAACCAAAAATATCTTCAGACATTGCCAAATGTCCCCAGAGGGAGTAAATTGTCCCCTCAAAAGGCAAAAGTAGGCTCCAAGATTTTGGACAGCATTTTGACTTTGCCACACATTATCTGCGTGATCTCACAATAATGTGCCTAACAGGTCTGTCTCCATGGTCTCGTCTGTAATGTGGGTGTAACTATCAGTAGTCTTCCCTAGTAATAAGATATCTGTGAGTATAAATGAGATTCTGAATGGGAGAAGCTGGTGTAAACAGTGCTATTAGACTGTAGAGGCCTGCTTCTTATAAACTTGCCCAGGCAGCACTCCATGGCCAAGGCCTAGTTTTCACAAAGGTGTTCTTTCAGGGCTCTGTCAATGGTTAATAATGATATTTACCATCATAGTTATCACTTAAAATAAATCAAGGCTGTTGCCATAGAGTGGCTTCCAACTCATAGTGACCCTATAGAACAGGTAGAGCTGCCCAATGAGGTTTCCAAGGAGTGACTGGTAGATTCGAACTGCTGACCTTTTGTTAGCAGCTGTAGCTCTTAGCCACTGCACCACCAGGCCTCCATAGTTATCATAGACTATAGTTATTATAAACCCAAACAAAACAAAACCTACTGCTGACAAGTCAATTCCAACTCGTAACGGCCCTATAGGGACAGAGGAGAACTGCCCCATAGAGTTTCCAAGTAGCACTTGGTGGATTTGAACTGCTTACCTTCTGATTAGCAGCCGTAGCACTTAACCACTATGCCGCCAGGGTTTCCATAGCTATTACAGTTGCCACTTACTGGGTCCTTAATAGGGGCCTGACCACAGAAGTAGCAATGTATAATTGCTATCATGTATAATGTTCATACAGTAGTAGTCTCTGAAAGGGAGGACGTTCTGTCCCTGTTTTATGGTGACAAAACAGAGCTACACAGGGTCTAGAGACTCGGCCTAGCTGGGAGGTTGTAGAGCAAATAGGATGAGCTACCCGTTCAGGTAGCGTCTGTCCCTGCTTCGTCAGTGTGTCACCTTGAAGGATGGAATGAAGAAGTCAGAGTAGCACCAAGGATCTTGAGAGATTTGCTCAGCTACTCACAGGTAGGCAGCTGCCTACGTATTGTTGTTGAGTGCCGTTGAGTTGGTTCTGACTCACAGGGATCCTTAGGACAGAGTAGAGCTGCCTCTGTAGGGTTTCCTAGGCTTTAATCTTCATGCGAGCAAATTGCTGGTCTTTTCTTCCATGGAGCGGCTGGTGGATTCAAACCACCAACCTTTCCATTAGCAGCCAAGGGAAACCTGGAACTATGTGATGATTTTAATAAGACCAACAACAGCTTCTGTGTACTGAGCACTCACTGTGTGCTGGGGACTCTTCTAAGGACCTTCTGTGGATTATCTCATTCCTGGGAGGTGAGTACTTCTATTGTCCCCATTTTACAGATAACACCCCTATAGCTCAGAATCAAAAATGACTTACTAAGTGAGAAATGTAGCCAGGTTCTGGGTCGGTGACTTTGATCTCCGATCTCCTCCTGCGCAGCATACAATGGCTCTGTGCTGCTCTTTTCCGGAACTCGGGACCAAGGACTTCACAAAAGTACAGACTTGGTTTAGCCTTCCTTCCGCAGCATCTGATAAAGAGCAAATTCCAGATGATCCTCTCTGGCTTGTTCTAGCGCCAGTCACAACCTCAGCAGGAGAAACTCCCAACCCTCCCCTTCCAGTGAGTCTGGACCTAAACCCAGGGCCTCCTTTGACACCTAAGAGGTTGGAGATAAAGGACGTAAAATGAGAAATCATGCCTTGTATTCTCCCAACGTCTGATTTCTTACTCCGTATGCCCCCTCCTGACCCAAGAGGGGGCTGTCAGGAACACAAAATATGTGTTGGGTAAAACTGCGGTGCTTAGTCACTAAGAATGAATGCTGGCCTCTTCTCTGGGGCGTCGCCTTCACAACCCTACCACCCGGGGAGAATTCACACTGCGACAGAGAAAGTTCTAGCTGTCTGACGCCCATGAGGAAGGAAGGAACCGTGGGAGCGAGCAGCCCTCTAGGAGATGAATAGGTTTTCTCAGCACATGGGTAAACAGTTTACAGTTCTCAGATCCTGTGTTTGACTTCCACGTCTGATCTCACTCTTGAGATTGGCACAGAAGGCAGCCAACCTTGGCCTTCAGAGTGGCAACAGGGACCTGAAATCTGGCTTTCCTCATCACTTCATTCCTCCTGTACCTTACATATGTAAGTACAATTTTGTTTGTTTGTTTTGTTGCTTTGGGAACAATAGAAATAAGAATGTGTTTTAACTCAGGGAACAAAGGTTGTACAAAAAGGGTGATTTCTGTCCCTTGATACAACAGGTACTGAAGTCCTAGTAGGTACCAGAAGTCCCTGGGTCACCATGCAACAGGTTAATTCCCACAGCTGCTAACCAAAAGGTTGGAAGTTCAAGGTCAATGGGAGGCCCCTTGAAAGATAGGCCTGGCAATCCTGCTTCCAAAAAAATCAGTCCTTCAAAACCCTTCAAAGTGTATTTTGACTGACACATACCCATGGCACTGCCATCGATCAGAATCAGCTCATTGGAAACTGGTTGGAGTTTTGGTTTTATTACATTCCACATGTGTCCCCATTGGGGCCACATGACACAGCAGTTCAGAGCAGTGCAGCATCTGGATGGGCATGAGGACAACCCTAAGATGGGTAACTGTTGGTATGGGGAGAGACCCTTAGTTAAAAAGTCACTCTTGCTACCATGGATTGAATTGTGTTCCCCCAAAAACATGTATAGAAATTTGGTAGGGTTGTGATTACTGGTATTGCATCATTGCCCTCCATTTTGTGATTTTCCCGTACTGGATGTTAAAGGGTATTAGGTTGGGACTGTAAATCCCTTCCTAAGGTCACCTCCCTGCTCCTCTGTAAAAGGTGTTTCCCTGGAGTGTGACTTGTATTACCTGTTAGGCTGAAACCCAAGTCGCCCTCCCCCAACTATTCCCGGAACAGCCCGAGTCAAAACATCTCATCCACCAGCTATTCTGGAAATTCCATTCAAATGAAGACTAGCTACCACTTCTTCCCCATAGGTTCAACTAGACCTCTTCTCACGTCACTCCACTGAAACAATACCCCCTATGTTAATTAAGTGACTCTAACTGTCCATAACCCCATTGGCTACTTGCCACAGGCACTGTCCTCATTGCTACGGTCGCTGCCTTCTGCGCTGTCCTCAAAAAGGTCCACTGCCACCCCTTTATAAGCCCCCAACCCCCAGGCCAGTGCACAGTTCTACAAACTCCCATCCAAGAACTCTGTAAAGCCTCCTGGGATGCAAATAAACTCTTCCTTTTTCTCTCTGGTTTTTCTTGTACTATATAATTTCAATTAAATGAAACCCACTGCATTCAAAAATCCTTAACATTTGGTGCCAGAAACCCGGGAGGAGCTGTGGCCACGTGCCCACCCCTCACCCTTTGTCTAGTTCTCCCTCCTGACCTTCCCCCATTTCTCCATTCTTCCTCGGACGAACCAGGAACCTCCAGCCTCCTCCACTCACCAGTTAGGGTAAGTAACCAAACCCCTCAACCACACCCATCTGCTCCCCAACTCACCCTCCTAACACCCCTCTCACTCCAGTCGGATCCTGGGCAAGTTCCGGTCCACCTAAGTTCCACCCTTCCGGTGTCTCTGCTCCCATGACTGTCCAGAAGACCGTGGTACCATGTCAGAGTTAGGCTTGAGTCTCAGAGAAACACAGTTGGGAGACATCCCCTGTGACCCCTGAGACTGTCCGTCCACAAGACCCTTCCTGAGAGAGTGAGACATCACTCTCTTCAGAAGGTTCTATCCAAGGGGTCTGGAACCATGGGAAACCAGAACTTGTAACCCGACCTGTCCACTCCTTCGGGTTGCCTCTTACATAACCTCCAGGCTCTGAGATTAGCTCGAGACCTGCACCCTAAGCACCAAATCTTTTATTACACCACCGCCTGGCCTCAGTACCCACTAGATAATGGGTCTAAATGGCCCCAACAGGGAACCTTTGATTAGAGTGCCAATGGACCTTGACAACTTTTGTCAGTGCACAGGCAAATGGCCGGAAGTCCCCTGCGTCCAAGCCTTTCTCTATCTGTGCTCCCGCCCTTCACTCCTCTCCACATGTAATATCACTCAAACCCCTTAAGCAGAGAGACCCCCACCTGAGCTAAGAAAGGGATAGACCAAATGCAACCCAACCCCCCTCCTGAACTAACCTCTTCATTCTCTGACTCACCAGAGTCCCTGTCACCTCCACCCCAGAGACCCTAACCCTACGCTGAGCCAACAACTCACCCTACCCCCGAGCTCCCCAACTATCATCTCCACCCTCATCCCCAGACACCACCACACCCAGTCTTCCTTTACACTCCCCAGTCAGCAGTCACACCTGTTCCCAGCAGCAGAGCCAGCCTACACAAAACCAGCCTCTACTTTGTCCCCTACGCAAAGTGGCGGAAACTGAAGGAGTGGTCTGAGTTCACGTCCCTTTCTCTCTAACAGACATTTCCCAAATTGCAAAGAGGTTAGGCTCCTTTTCAAATGACCCTACCAAGTACATAAAAGAATTCCATTACCTTACACAGGCCTATGACTTAACTTGGCATGACCTGTGGGTCCTTCTCTCTTCCACCCTAAACGCAGATGAAAGGAAGAAGGTCCTCAGTGTTGCCTGAGAACATGCCGAACAAGTCCACCTAACAGACACAACCATGTGGTGGGCTTAGAGGCAGTTCCAGGGCAAGACCCAGGCTGGGATTACCAAACAGACACCCAATCTGGGCACAGTGGCCGTACTCGGAGAGACAAAATGGTTCAATGCATCCTAGCCAGGCTACAAAACATATCCCACAAGGGATATGAACTTTCACAAACTAAGAGATGTAGATGTAGATGAAAATCTTGCTGCCTTTCTCAACCACCTCACTGAGGCACTTACCCAGTATACCCGCCTAGATCCTACCTCCCCAGCAAGAGCCACCGTCTTAGCAACCCACTTCATAACACAATCTGCCCCAGACATCAGAAAAAAACTAAAAAAGGTTGAGGATGGTCCCCAAACACCCATACGAGATCGGTTAATATAGCCTTTTAGGAGCAGGCAGAGGCAGAAAAGGAGACCCAAACCTGCCGAAAGGCACACTTGCAGGCCCAAGTCTTGGTGGCAGCCCTGTGGCCAGCAAATGAGACAAAGAAGAACACTCCAAGCTGCACTCCACCAGGAGCATGTTTCAAATGCGGCAAAGAAGGACACTGGGCCAAACTTTGTCCACAACCACGGCTGCCCACCACTCCATGCCCAGCATGTGGTCAGTGGGGCCATTGGAAAAGTGACTGTCCCTTTATGAAGAACCATGGAGGGCCATCCCCTCCATTCCCAGACCTGCCGCTGGCTGTCCTGGGACTAGCGGCCGAAGACTGAAGAAGCCCCAGCTCATCGATCCAAATCACTCTTGCTGAGCCCAGGGTAACTCCCAAGGTAGTGGGTAAGTCAGTATCATTTTTAATTGACACAGGGGCTACCTATTCTGTTCTCCTCTCCTACTCAGGACTAACTTATTCTTCCCCAATCTCAATCATAGGAATTGATAGACAGCCCTCTAACCCACCAACAACGGCACGCATTTCATGCCTGTTAGACAATAAAATCCCAACACACTCCTTCCTAATAATGCCCTCCTGCCCCTCTCCCCTCCTAAGCAGGGACCTCCTGTCTAAACTAGGAACCACTCTACAGGTTACTTCAGACCCCTAAGCTTCCCTCATACTCTCTTTAATAGCTGAACCCCCTCACCTACCCAACCTTCTTCTACCCCCAGATGGGGTAGACCCCAAAGTTTGGGATACCTCAACTCCAACTATTGCCACCCATCACCAGCCTGTCATTGTACAACTAAAAGACTCCCCACACTTCCCGTCCAGACCACAATTTCCCATCTTCCCCATTCACAGATGGTGACTAAAACCCCTCATCCAGAGACTACACACAAAAGCCTACTACACACCCACTCACCATTCAACACCCCTATCCTGCCAGTAAAAAGTCTAACGGCACTTACAGGCTAGTACAAGATCTGTGTTTAATCAATGAAGCAGTAGTTCTCTTACATCCTGTCATCCCCAATCTATACACCCTCTTATCTAATAACCCCACTTCAACCACCCACTTGTCTGTACTAGACCTCAAAGATGCTTTCTTTACAGTTCCCTTTGACCCATCCTCGTATAATCTATTTGCTTTTACATGAAAAGACCCAGACTCTTACTCGGCAAGACAAGTCACCTGGACTGTCCTACCTCAGGGATTCAGGGACAGCCCCCACCTCTTCGGACAGGCCCTGGCCAAAGACCTCAGCAAATGCATACTCTCTCTCAGTACCCGCCTACAATATGTAGATGATTTACTCTTATGCAGCCCATCCCTGGACTACCCAATCTTACACACAGCCCAACTCCTCAACTTCTTGGCAAACAAGGGCTACCGAGTCTCTCTGTCCAAAGCCCAATTCTCCACCACTTCAGTCAAATACCTAGGCCTTCAGCTCACACCAACCACTCGCACACTAACATCAGACAGAATACAGGCCTTACAGAACCTACTACCACCCATGACTGCAGACCAAATTCTTTCCTTCCTGGGACTGGTGGGATTCTTCGGCCACTGGATCCCCGAGTACTCCACAATTGCCAAGCCACTAAATGAAGCTGCAAAAAACATTCCAGTGGGCCCCTTACAGTCACTGCAGATAGTCACACAGGCCTTTCACAACCTTCTCAACCACCTCCTACAATCACCATCCTTCCACCTTCCTAATCCCAGCAAACCATTCTTCCTGTTTACTGATGAAAAGAAGGGAATTTCCCTAGGAGTCCTCATCCAACCCCTAGGCCCCACATTCACCCTGATTGCATATCTCTCAAAACAATTAGACCCTACCACCAAAGCCTGGCAACCTTGCCTGTGGGTCTTAGCTGCCACAGCTATACTGACACAAGAAGCTCCCAGACTGCCTCTCCATCAGCCCCTACAAGTCTTTTCACCTCACCGGCTGCAGGATCTCCTGACCCACCGCTCATTATCACTCCTTTCACCCTCCCACATACAACAGCTTCACTTACTTTTTATTGATAACCCTGAAATCTCCCTAGCCCAGTCTCCATCCTTAAACCCAGCTATCTTACTGCCCACACCAACAAACCCCCAAACACTCACAAACACACACTCATGTGTTGACGTAACTGAGGCCCTGCCTCCCTCCCCCTCCCCACAAAATCTCACAAACCAACCCCTACCCCAGCCAGACCTCACCCTCTTCATGGACGTAAGCTCCACAACAGACACTCAGGGACGGAGATGGGCAGCCTATGCAGTAGTCACCCTCGCTGAAACCATAGAGGCAGCCACTCTCCCAGAAGGAACTACCTCCCAAAAGGCTGAGCTTATTGCTCGCACCAGGGCCCTCCAAGTCTCAAAAGACAAAACAGCTAGTATTTACACTGACTGCAAATATGCTTTCCTAATAGCCCACTGTCACGCCTCCATTTGGAAACAGCAAGGTTTCTTATCAACTAAAGGCACACCAATCATAAATGCAAAATTCATCACCCACCTCTTAGAGGCCCTCCAGCTCCCCACCCGTGTAGCAATCATACACTGTAAAGGCCATCAATCTGACAACTCCACAGTTACACAAGGAAACAATAGGGCAGATAAGATAGCCCTCAGTCTAACACAAGAGAACCAACCCCTCCTAGCCCCTGTCCTATTCCTGTCACCTCCCACTCTTACACCACAATACTCCGATGAAGAACAAGCTTTCTGGACAAAAAAGGGAGCCTCAATCTCCCCTGAAGGGTGGATCCACAAAGACAACAAACTAGTAATCCCAGAAACACAAGTTACTGGCTTCATCACCCTTATACCCAATTCACTACACATAGGTAGTAAAGCCTTAAAACACTTCTTACAACCACTGTTCCTCTCATCCTCCTTCACTTCAACTATAGAAGCTGTCTGCTCCTCCTGTGTCAACTGCCAGACCACCAACCATCAGTTGGGCCTCAAATCCACATTCCCTACCCACCAAATGAGAGGTCACCTGCCAGGCCAAGACTGGCAAATCGACTTTACCCACATGCCAACATATAAATCTTTAAAGTACCTTTTCACCCTAATTGACACCCTTGCCGGCTGGGTAGAAGCCTTTCCAACTAAAGGCGAAACTGCTGCTATAGCTGCTGACGTTTTAATAACTCACATCATTCCCCAATTCAGACTACCCTTCTCTATACAGCCCAATAACAGGCCAGCCTTCACCTCCAAAGTGGTCCAGTGGGTTTCCACCACCCTAGGAATCCAGAGGAAACTCCACATCCCCTATCGACCCCAATCATCAGGCAAAGTAGAAAGGGCTAATGGCCTCATCAAAACCCACCTTGTCAAACTGTCATTAAAACTCTGCCAACCTTGAGTAGACCTCCTCCCACTCGCCCTAACTTGAATACAGGCCACAACCCACAAGCCCACCTTCCTTAGTTCTTTTGAGCTGATGTACCGCCGACCCTTTCTCCTTAATCACAACCTGCCGTCACAGAGTCTCCCTTTGTCCGATTACCTCCCTTATCTCTCTCTTCTTACACAGCTCCTGCGAGAACACACAGATCAGTACCTTCCACAGCCTCTACCTGTTAACTTGACATCACAGACAACTGACCACCTACACCCAGGAGACACAGTATTTCTGAAAACATTACATCCTAAACCTCTACAACCCCGGTGGACCGGCCCACATACTGTCATCTTAACTACACCCACAGCCGTAAAACTCCTGGGAGACCTGTCCTGGTACCACCTTTCATGGGTAAAGAGAACCCCAGACAATCATGACTCATATACCTGCCAACCCATGGGTCCTACCTCTCTTCGTTATAGTTGGATCACTAATCCACCCAATTTCAGTATGAGCTGAAACCCCCACAGGGTATGCCTAGAGATTTAAAATCCGTTATTCTACAGGAGACACTTCCATGTCTCGCCTTATAGGCTATGGTAGCCGTGACCCACAGGGTTGCCACTCTCCTATCACAGTTAAAATCACACCAGGGTCCAAGTTCTTGGCCACTTGTTTCCTCTTCGAGCAGACCCAAAATCATTACCGGCGGTGGCCTGAGACATATGGGGGGGTGTCCTTACTACTCCTGCAAAATATACTATGGCACAGACTATTACAGGGGGTGATTAATAAAATTTCCACACCACGCCAATGATAGTTACTACGTGCACATATCAGACCCTTGGAACCTTAGGTGGGTCTCGGGGGTTGTAGGACTCACCTACTGGGCCACACTTGACTCCTGACCCACTGGAACCCTACATGTCTCTCGAGAATATGAACAACTGACCCCATCCCTAACCCTAATACCATAAAAAATATTGCTCAAAATGAACAAATTCTAGAAAACCAGATTGTCAACAAACCACGTACAACCCAATCATTCTCTGACCCAGATCATTGAACACACCCTGCTATTTTTTAACCACTTACAAACCCTACCCAACATCACCAACTGTTTCCTCTGTGCTTCACTTCAGCACCGCCTGCTGGCAGCGGTTCCAATTAACTACATCCACCTAGCCGCTACCTCCTCAAACACCCCCTCCTCCACCACTCCTACATTACAGGTGCCCCTCTGGGAGCCCAAAATCAACAATCAGACACAACCTCCCTGAATCTGCCTCATAACCAAGAACACCATAACCCCAGCACTCCCCTCCTGCACCTGAAATATTACTATACAAAACCAAGCTGGCCCAACACCAGGTACCAACTTTTGGTGTAATGGAACTCTACAGAAGTGCCTAAACTCCACCACACCAGGACCTTACCTCCTGGTCACCCTGGTTCCCCCAGCTAACTCTGTATACTGAATCTGAACTTGCCTGGCTAATACCTAACCCCTGAATGAAAACAGCTGCATTTCTACCCATCATGATAGGCTTCACCTTTGCATCCCCAGTCTTGGCCACCAGGTTTGCTGGTGGAGCCCTCAGACACAGCATCATTCAGCTCAAAGCTTCCAAAAAAACCTACAAATAGCTCTTGAGACCACTGCTGACTCCCTAGCATCCCTACAATGACAACCAACTTCTCTGGCTCAAGTTACTTTACAGAATCGAAGAGCCTTAGACCTACTTACAGCCAAGAAAAAAGGAACCTGTCTCTTCCTGAGAGAAGAATGCTGTTACTACATCAATGAAACTGGCTGAATAGAACAGAATCTTGGTACCTTGACTCGTCTAAGAGCTGAAGAAGAAACACCAAGCCAAAACATCCCCATTCGATTGATTCCCGTCACCCTTAATGGCGTGGCTCGCCCCGTTCATTGGGCCCTTAATACCAATCAGCCTCTTTTTTTCTTTTTGCCCCTTGCTTTCTCAGGTTCCTGAAAAATCACATAAAAGAAATGTCCAGCCAAGCCAAGTGCCTTCGAGTCGGAGAAATGTCCAAAGTCACTGTAAATCAACTATTGCTACATCTCTATACCCATCTGCCCATCAGCCCACCTCTTGCTGACTCTGGCCTGTAACTCCACTCCACCCAGGCTCAGCAGGAAGTAGACAAAGACAGAATTCTTTACCCCTTATCAACAAAAAGGCCAAAATATTAGGCTGAAACCCAAGCCCCCCTCCCCCAACCATTCCCAGAACGGCCCAAGTCAAAATGTCTCATCTGCCAGCTATTCTGGAAATTCCGTTCAAATGAAGACTAGCTACCACTTCTTCCTCATAGGCTCAATTAGACCTCTTCTCACTTCACTCCACTGAAACAATACTCCCTATGTTAATTAAGTGACTCTAATTGTCCACAACTCCATTGGCTACTTGCCACAGGCTCTGTCTTCAGCTCTGTCCTCAACAAGGTACGCTGCCACCCCTTTATAAACGCCCAACCCCCGGGCCAGTGTGTGGTTCTACAGACTCCCATCTGAGAACTCTGTAAAGCTGCCCGGGACCCAAATAAACTCTTCCTTTTTCTTTCTTTTCCTCTCTGGTTTTTCTTTTACTACATAATTTTGATTAAACTAAACTCACTGCATCCAAAAATCTCTAACATTGCCTTTTATCCCACAAGAGATAAAAGGAAAGGGAAGCAAGCAGAGAGTTGAGAACTTTTACATCATCAAGAGAACAGCACTGAGAGTAGAGTGTGTCCTTCAGACCTGAGCCAAGATGCTCCTCGACCAAAGACTGATGCAACACAAGGACTTTCCTTGAGAGCCAATAGGAGGGAAGCTGTTTTCCTGGAGCAGACAACCTGAATCCTGACTTGGAATCTACTGAACTGTAAGAATAAAACTTTTCTTTGCTAAAGCCATCCACTTTGTGTTATTTCTGTTAGACCAGCACTGGATGACTCAAACACTTCCAAATAAGAGATGACTAGGTGACACTCAGGCTGAAGTTTGTTTTAAAAAATGTAATAAATTTCAAAGTGTACAAAAGGAAAGATTTTTATTTGATCTCACCTGTAGGTATATGATAAATTTTCATAACACTGCTAGTCTTAGAATTAGCAATTTGACTTTCAAAAAGTGATTGGCCATCAGTTTTTCTATCTGTATAATGGGAAGATGGTTAAGTCAGCATTTTTTTTTCCCTTGAAGGTTGACCTTTTTTGAAATGCAAGTGCATCTAGAAACCCAGTTATTTAAGCAGGGGATAAGGTGTAGCTCCAGGGTAAGCTGTGAAGGGAATTCCAGCACTCGAGTGTCAGCTGAGTCGCCTTAGGGAAACATAGGACTTGAGGACAACCCCTAGAGTAGAAGGTTCCCAAGCTGTCTCCTAGCTCTGATTTAGAGACTGGGAAATGAAAGTTTGAATAAGGCCTTGAGATCAGCACATTGTACTTGAGAAAAATGGCCTGAAGGCTGGTTCTTGCAGTCTGAGTCCCTTCAAAAGTGAATTAGACAAATAAAGGCCTGGCCCACAATTCCAGAGAAGTTGGTGGAGGTCAAGTTGACATAACAACTAAACTATAAGAGGCAGAAACAGGTGGGCCACAACTTTCTCAGTCTCTGTTGTGTTGGATTCTCTCTGGTGAGTCCTTCTCTCTCACTACCCGACTTCTACTCTTGGGAAACATGGCCACTGACAGAGCTGGGCCTCACATCCCTTCACCAGAGACAATTCGGCTCTTGCCTAGTTCCAACTTAGAGCCATCGGGGAGGTCCCTGATTGGTGCAGTTGGAGTCAGAAGCCCACCTTTGGATCGAGTAACAAGGAACAAGGTCATGTAGAAAATTGCTCCTTCCTAGTAGGAGAAGAAGCATTTTCTTGAGGAATGGGAGTAGGGGGTTACTGGTCAAACAAAACAATTAGGTCTTCATGGCCTTTTGTCAGAACTTTGAAGTACTGTGGCACATAGATTCTTGATCTTTGGTATGCATTAAAATTTCAGGGTGAACTTATTAAGATATGGAAACTCTACCCCAAATCCCAGAGAGTTCTGCTTCCTTAAGTCTGGAATCTTCATTTTAAACAAGCCCTAAGTAACAGTCTCATTGACCCTCAGAATGCAGCTTGAGAAAGGCCTTTTTGGAGAAATCTGAGCTTTTATTGCACTAAAAAGGTGTTTATGCCTCAGATAATCCTTGCCTTCTACATAACAGTCAGAAATGAGGGCAAGCTAGACCCAATGTCCAGACACCAGGTCTGGCTGCTTGTAGCTCTGGGATTTCCCACACATGAACCTTATTTAAAACACAAGCTGCTTGCAGTTTCCTCGTAAGGTACAAATTTCTGAAAGCTTCAGGACATGATGATGAAGAAGGTGGTGAATCCAAATGAGGAAAGAGAGAAGGGTTTGGTAGCAGTGAAGTCTTCAGTCTCTATGTGAAGATTTGAAAAAACAAAACCCTAAACTTTGAACATAGTTCAACAGCATTGGTCCAGTTGTTTGAAATCAAGGAGTCAAGGGGTGGACTGTCTTTAGAAATGGAGAGAAGCAGCCTACTCAGTGTTCAGGAGCCGGGGTGCCAAGTTAAGTCTTGGAGAATGAGGACCGTGGGGCTGCCCTTTATTTGATTATTGACTTAATTCCTGTCTCTACTATTGGGATGTAAATACAAGGAGAGCCAGTAATATGTCTAAGATAGGGCCAGATACATAGAAAGAGCTCAATAAATTGTTCTGAAGCAAATAATCTTGTGAACAAATGAATGCAAGAAGACTCCAACATTCTTTTGGGTTTCTGGTCTGTGTTCACTCTTTGCCAGAGGTTAAGAAGTGAATCAGACAGATGGGACTTGTGTATGGTGGGAAGGTTCTTCCTAATCCTGATTTCCCTAAGATTCTGCCAGAGTCCCATTAGTTCACAGAGGTGTACCTTATAGGCACATAAGTTCTTTACGGTCCTTCCAACAACTTCACTTGCAAAGTTAACCCAAACCAGGACCCAGGAGAAACAGTAGTCAAAAGAGGGTAGGACCAATGGAAATGCATCCTCACATCCCCATCCACTGGGGCTAAAGGACACCACCAAGTTTCTGTGAGCTGCCAACCTTCCTGTGAGGTGGTAAAATGACTTCTCAGCCTCAAACAGGATGTCAATTCCTTGTTCTAAAATGGACCAGGCTGTGGCCCAAGACAGGCAAATTGGAGATCGGGGATCCTGCTGTCAGGGTATGAGGACCGATGCATTCCAAGATCTGAAGATTAAGCTGGTAGCTTAAATCCCAAGAGCTGGAGGTCAGACAAACAAGAGGCAATCACAGGCTCCAAAGCAAGCAAAAAGCCAGGATACCTGCATATATTTAGCTGCAAGCCACATCCCTAAGGAAACTCTCTTTCAATTGATTGCTTACTCATAGCAGATCCAATAATGGAAGTGATCACATATAGACACTAAGAATCATAGTCCACCCAAGTGGATACGCATTCTTAACTATTACAATCTAACTGTTGTCAACTTGGCTCATGTACACATCTCCCTAAACCATACATAATCTCTGAATAAAGACAATTAGAAAATCATACTTGCACTTAACATGATACTACTAACACACACACGATTGACAATGTACTAGCCCTGTTTACAACTTATCTTCTATAAGTGATGAAAACAAAAATATTTGATGCACACATACAAAGTGGAAATACTTGTAACAGTTACACTCCTTGTTTCCACACTGGTCATGTGGCTGTAACGGGAATTTACAACAACCTTCTTCCATGATGCATTCTACATTCCCTTTGCCCTCAGCAAACAGCCCAGCTGGTTGTGGTTCCTTGCCTGGTGGAGTGACCCAAACCTTTATTCCTGAAGAGTCTGGGTCGTAATTAGTAGTGTTGGAATTGGGTTGCTTCAATTCTCCATTGACTTTAATCACAGGGCACAGTCGTATTAAGAGATGCCCTAAGGGATCTCCTGCTTTCTGGACATACTCTACATTCTCTCCATTTTCTCCCTTATGTAATGTCAATCCAATTTCCTTTTTGTAATCAGAATCAATTACATCAGCTGGTATGGTAACTCCCTTATATGTCTGATGGCCAAGAGGCCACAGAAAGCAGAAGCTGAAGAGACAAGCACAAGGAATACTAGAAGCCAAGATGCCAGTCTCAAAAGATATGGCAAAGACATCCAGGGTTTCAAACAGTGGAGTCATGGCCTCTGGTGTTTCTAAGGATTGGATTGTGACTCAGAGGGACTAGGAAAATGGTGCACCTAAAGTTAAGGGTGCACGGTTGTTGTCCCAGTGGATCTAGAATGCAGAGCTGAATCCCAGGGCCAAGAGACTTCAACTCAGAATCTGGAAAGTATGGTCAATACCTAGATTCTGGAGGGCAGGGCTATTGTATAAATTGTCTCAGAGAACAGAGGGTTATTTTCAAGACTTCAAGGCTGATATAATGTGTTCTGCTAACTTGCTTGATGTCACTTGTGCTTTCTTCCTCTCCAATTTTTCCCATTTGTAATGGAAATGTCTAGCTGTGCTTGCCTACTCTGTTACTGTGTCTTTGGAAGCAGATAACATGTATTGTAGATTTCACAGATAAAGAGGAATTTTGGAGTTTTGGACTTGGAGTTAAGACTTTTGCTATGATGAGTGAATATGTTCTGCATGTTACAAGGATATGATTTTGAGGGGGCCAGAGGGTGGAATGTCATTGATTGAATTATGTCCCCCCAAAATGTGTGTACCAATATGACTTAGCCACGATTCCCAGTATCCTGTGGTCCATACTGTTTTCTCTGTTGTGATTGTCCTCTATTTTGTGATTATAACTTTTGTATGTGCTATAAATTCCTCATCACAGCCTGTGGTTAATAGGCAAGATTGAATTATGTTAAAGAGGATTAGGGTGGGACTGTCACTCTTTTACTAGGGCTGCATTTCTGATCCAGTATAAAGGGACCTTCCCTGGAGTGTCACCTGTACTTCTTTTCTCTTGCAAGAGGTAAAAGGAAAAGGAAGCAAGGAGAGAGTGAGGGACCTTTTACCTCCGAGAAAGCAATGCCAAGAGCAAGGAGAGTCCTTTGGACCCACCATCCCTGTGTGGAGAAGCTTCTAGTCTGGTGGAAGATTGATAAGATGACTGACAGAGAGAGAAAGCCTTTCCCTGGAAACAATGGCCTGATTTTTGGACTTTTAACCTACTTTACCGGTGAAGAAATAAACTTTTCTTTATTAAAGCCATCCACTTATGGTGCTTCTCTTATATAGTAATAGGTCACCAAGACACCAGATCTCAGTTTTCTTATCTGCAAAATGGGGAGAAATTAACAACTCTCAGCTTGTGAGTTTGTTGTGAGGATTAAATGAACCATTTTAGGTAAACCCTTGTTACTATTGTGGGGACATTGGTGGTTTGTTGGTAGAGTTCTAGCCTTCTATGTGGGAGACTCAGGCTCAAGTCCCAACCAGTGTACCCAATAGGAAGCCACTTCCCAGGTTGTGGTGGAGCCTTCAGACTAAGATAGACTAGGAAGAAAGGCCTGGTGATCTGTTTCTGAAAATCAGCCACTGAAAACCCTTGAAGCACAGGGATCTGAGTAACCAATGATGGGGATGGCACAGGAGCAGGCGGGGTTTCATCCCATTGCTTGTGAGGTCACCGTGAATTGAGAACTGATTCAAGGGCAGCTGACAACAACTGC
The DNA here is from genome assembly GCA_028571685.1 of Heterohyrax brucei. Classification (NCBI taxonomy): domain Eukaryota; kingdom Metazoa; phylum Chordata; class Mammalia; order Hyracoidea; family Procaviidae; genus Heterohyrax; species Heterohyrax brucei. Next base: position 68,597,630 of record CM053161.1, on the reverse strand, counting down.
TATTATTACCTGAGGGTACAGAGGCAGGGGAATCAGCTAAAACTGGCTGAGAATGGAGAGAAGGATGAGGAAAAAGTTGGGAAGAGATTTGGAGTCTGGTTTGTGTATGCAGGACACAGAAAAGCCCACAAAATCAAGTCTTCCCAACCCTGTGCGGATGAAGACGGTGTACTGCTGCCAGGAGGTCCCTCTTGGTCCCCTGGGACACTGAGGTGACAAGGTGGTGCCAGGGCAGGCACAGAATTCCCCAGGACCAGCCCTGCTCCCATCTCTGTCCTCCAGGAAAGATCCACAGAGGTCCAGAGTGAGACTCAGTTTTTTTGAGTGCCTACCGGTCCAGCTGCAGCCCTGTTTCTCATCTTAAAAGCAGCTGTGACTCCCCTTACTAGTTGTCTGGAGTCCCTGGATGGTAGTAATGTGGCACACACTCAGCTGCTAACCAAAAGGCTGGCCATTCGAGATCCCCAAAGGTTCCTTGGAAGAAAGGCCTGGCAACCTAGTTCTGAAAAAATCAGCCATTGAAAACACTACGGAGCCCAGTTCTGCTCTGGTGAACATGGGATCACACCGTGGGCCAGGGTTGGCTCCACAGCATCCTGTTAGTTAGTTAGTTGGTTAGTTCTTGCCTAAGCTTAGAGCCTGCCACAGGTCTTTTGTTACTTACCTGTTAAAGAAAGCACATCCTCTTACGGCTGAGGGGGCTTGTGATTCATAGATGTTGAGCGTGGGTTGACTGTTCCGCTGTGGTTTCTCGAAACAGTGTCAGCTCTTCACCCAGGAAAAGCAAATTGTTTATCCTCCCACCTTTAACCAATCTATGAAACCAAGAACCATTGGGAAATCCAGAAACGCTTTCCAGAGAGTCGTCTTTGCACCAAGGAAGCCTGGTGGTGTGGTGATTAAGCTCTCTACTGCTGATTGACCTGAAGACAGTTAACAACAGCCGACACCATGCAAAGGATATTATTATTTCTGTGGGCCCAGGAGTTGGTTTCTGCTCACAGTGACCCCATGAGGCAAGTAGAATGCCCCAATGGCGTTTCCTAGGCTGTCATCTTTACAGGAATGGATTGCCAGGTCTCTCTCCTGCTAAGCAACCAAGAAGGTTTGAGCCAACAGATGTTAGTTAGCAGTTGAGCAATTAACCATCATGCCACTAAGGCCCCTTTGCTTGGTGTCTAGGACATGATATTCCAGGACAAAGTGGCCGCTCTCTGGTAGGAGGTGAGGAAGTGCTGGTCTCTCCCGCACAACCTTCTTCCCTCTGGCCTGGAATCTCAGAATGGTTCAGATTCTTGTGATTTGATTTCTTCTACCCTGCAGGGGACAGTATTGGGCAAAGAACTGTGGAATTCTTATGATAAAAGAAGAAACATTTGCTTCCAATTATCCAAATTATTGTTTGCTAATTGAAATACAAAAGGGGTATTTTCTTCTTCTCTGGTTGGTATAAGCATCCCTTCCTTCAAATCTGTTTGATTGAACAAAAATGCTTCTGGAGTGTTTACTTTAATCCCTACATTATTTCCCTGATTAGTAGCTGTTCAGTGATGTCCTTGGTCACTGAGGCAAGTTTGAACTGGAGAGTTGTGTTTCGTTGTGGCTGCAGAAGCTGATATGTGCCGTGTATACACAATAATGTCACTGTCACACTGGCCAGGTTATTTTAAAAAAAAAAAAAAAAAGCATGGACATCAGCTTTTAGGGAGCAAACGTTTATCTACTATTTTAATTACTTGAGATGTTACCAGGAGGGACTAATCCCTGGAGAAAGACATCATGTCGGGTAAATTAGAGGGTTGGCAGAAAAAAAAAGCAGATCGTCTAGAACATGGACTGACAGACACAGTAGCCACAACAACGGGCTCAAAGATAGCAGCTACTGTGCGGATGAGGCAGGGCCAGGCAATACGGCCTTGTGCTGTGCACAGTCCCTGTTAGTTGAAATCAATCCTATGGCAACTAACAAAAATCACCTATTAAACTCATATATGTTTGCTCTGCAGGTAAGTACTGTCTTAGGTGGAGTTTTCTGGAAGGACACTGGGAGATAGAGGTTTGCCTGCAGGAAGCTGACGGTGGTGGATTTTCGGGAACAGCACCTGCGCTTTCTGAAACTACACCTTTCGAGGAGCGGAGGTAGATGGGCAAGAGACAGGGAGGAGCTGGGCAGAGCCACAGCTGCAAAAAAGGCCACATCTGATCCCACGAGAAGTGACATTGCTAGGATGACCCTTGAGAGTTGTCCCAAATGGAGAGAAACAGGCTCACTTTTATACCCCAACACTGATCAGTCTCTGGGTATGTGCTGCCAGGGACCAAGTATAACTTTGGGAGAGGCAACTTCCTAATCCTGAGAGGAAAGTCATGTCAGGGTGGAGCTGACAGAAGAGAGACTGGCACCTCAGTCCTCAAAGGGAATCTGGGCAGCACACCACAGTATCTACTGCACTCACGGATAAGCAAACACACACTAAATGCAAAATATAGATGGACGTGTGTGACTTTTGAAGGCACATGTGAAGTACCAAGAGAAGCCTTGCTCAGTTTCAGCAGCTCAGATATTGTGGACCTCAAATCCTCTTTAGCTCTTTCAGATGGAGCTTCTGCAAGCGGATGGTAGCTTTGTTTATTCTGGGACCATGCAAAGAAGTTATCTCTGAAATTTTGCCAGCGATCAAAGGCTCTGATGACGTAGAACAGGTCCACAGGCCATCTCCTTTCTGTCTGTCATCTATCATCCCAACCCTCAACCTTTCTTCTGAGCCATGATGGCCCCCTAAACACATAAAATTAATCACCGCTCGAGGCCAGCCAGGTGTCTCGCCTCTGGAAACGATCTCCCTGCCGTAAAAGAACTGCACGGATCTGATAATGTCTTATAATTTCATTTAAAGAGCACCGCAGCGTCACATGAGAGCCAGTGATGGAGGGTGGGCAAAGTTCTAAGATGCTGAAAGCTGGCTCTGGCTTTCTGCAAAGATCAGGTGGTAATTGTTTCAGGCAAAA